>FR997807.1:42500-1390858 GCA_905475355.2 Clostera curtula | reverse complement strand
CGCGTATAGAGGGACAGTCTTCGAGTGAGCACTGGAAGTCGGAAAGAACTGGAGTCAGGCGGGGAATGGCGACCCACAGGTAAGCATGGAAAAATTACGGGTAATATATTTTGCTTGTGGTGACGGATTTAGAATACATAGTGTCACCACCCCATTCCATCCTGAGGGTGTCGTAAGAGCCGACTAAGGAAATGACAAGGCCGATAACCTAGCCACAAGAGAATACGAAACGCTGCGTGGCCGTCTGGCCAGCGTGGCATACTGTGCCATTAAAAATTAAAAATAAAATCCGCCTGGTACCCATTAAAAATTCTCACGAAAAAAAGGGGGCATGATGGTAAACCACAATCACACAGCAGGATTAGCATGTGCTTTTATGTGAAAACGTATTTACGCATACACTACCAAGGGACCAAAACTAATTTAAAACCATCAGAATGTGTGCATACCGTTGTGTTTGGACTATTTTAAACGAATTCCTTGCCCTAGTATTATAACCTACACCGCGGGGGTAGCTTACAAACTTGATATTCAAGTATACAAATGGCACCCACACTCAGAGCAAGTGCCTCTGGTCAGCAGCTCTTCAGACATGGTGAAAGCATGACGCTAGCAACGAAATATTGCCATCATCGATTGTGACCGTTTCCAGCCGAGTGGGTGTCGAGTTGGCGTGGTAAGCTACCACTGCAGACCATCATGCGGCTCCTCCAAGTACTGGTACCACAAGTCGAGAAGATTTGCATTGACAAGTGAGTGCTCGCCCTTATAAATTGATGGCAAAATGTAGCCTTTGTAAGTCATCATTATCTATACAGGACGGTCAAAAAGTCAAAACCGAGTTTTATCTATGAATTAACTCTGGCCTTGCTACGAATGATCGTCCTCGAAAGATATCAAAGCCACGTATAGCCATGTGTAATACCTTTTTAGAATCCCTATTAAATGGGCCAAAAATTGTGATACAGGGGCACTTTTCTGTAGAGAATTTTTTTTTCACAGTGGGGTCCGAAGTCAATAACAAGTTTTGGTTTAAGAATTATTGCTTTCGTAAAACTTAATATTATCTTGAACACACCCAATAAACTACCATAAATTGCATATCTAACGAAAGTACTCATCAGTACCAATCTAGTGGAAATTATAAAAAAGATACAGGATGTATATTTTTACGAATTTTATCAAGTTTTATTAAAAAAAAGACAATTTCTCATAAAAACACAAAATCAATTGTAACTCTGCAGGGGTTGACCCTGAGGACCTCACTTAGAAATTTTTTTTGCTGCTGATGGCCCCATCTAACCGCTGGTTTCGTTTGATCCACGACTTTTTGACCACCCTGTATATTATACGTGTGGTGACGGATTTAGAATACATTGTGTCACCACCCCATTTCATCGTAAGAGTCGACAATAGCAATGACAAGGCCGAAGAGATGGAGAAGAGACTACCCGCTAGAGAAGGAAATCTTGATACTAAGCCCTGTGCCAATCCGTCTGGCCAGCGTTACCCTCCAAGTAGTTGGAGGGGGCCCGACTCAGCAGTGGATAATTTCCCGATTGGCCAGCGTGGCGCAGTAAGATAATTTCCCTTCAATCAGGTGCCATTGAAGATTTGGAAATAAAGAGCTACTAAGAAGATGTGTTTGTTTGTCTCAGGGGTCTGACGGACGAGTCCGAGATCCTTCGCTTCCTGCAACACGGCACTCTGGTGGGTCTGCTGCCCGTGCCACACCCCATCCTCATTCGCAAGTACCAAGCCAACGCCGGTACTGCCGCCTGGTTCCGTACCTACCTCTGGGGCGTTATATACATACGGTAAGTTAGTCTTGAAACTTACAACATTGTGCACAGTAGGCTATTTTCCTTCCTGTGATTGGCCCGACTCAGCAATGGGTCTCAGCACGGGCCGAGAAGAGAGAGAGAGAGAGAGAACTTCAGTCGTCGGTGTTAGCTTTTTTTGCAAATAGATGTCCTTGTTAGAATTTCTATCGCCGTATCTAATATATACAATTCTCGTATATAGCTTTTATTTTTTTAAGATTCAGCGTAAAAAATACAAACAACCCTAAATTTTCACCCCTCTACGATCAACCCCTATTTAATTACATGGCAAAACAACGTTTGTATAGATCTGGAACCATAAGACATAGAGACTAGAAAGTGGGTTGCGCGGGGGGTGGGGGGTGGTTGCGCGGGGGATGGTAATTATTTGGCAAAACAACGTTTGCCGGGACAGCTAGTAGTTATTTAAAATTGCTGCATTCCACTTAATGTTATCTGCTGAACTGGATTTTTTTTTTTGTTTTTTTTTTTTTTAATTACTCTGATATTTACAGTGATTGAATGGGCTTTAATTCCTAGAAATGTATATATTATAACAATCATACAGTGTAATAGAATGTTATCATACAATTTAACTCAAACTCAAATCATTTATTTCAATTGAACCTATTTACTGGTGTTTTTGAAAAGTCAAAAGAAAGTGAAGTTAGGAATCTAGTTGCATGTTCCAAAAAGTAGATCCTATGGAGAAGAACAGGCAAGATTCGGTACTTATTAGGTACTTCCCAAGCACATACTTTCCTCGTAAATAAAATTATTTCATCATTCTTCGGAGCTCGCGTGTATACATCCCTTAGCCACACAAAAATTCAAACTACCTTCATTAAACTTTATGTTAAAGTGTAGTAATGGTTGGTTATTAAGAAATGGTATTTTTACAGCAATGTCGACCCGCCCATATGGTACGACACAGACGTGAAACTGTTCGAGATACAACGCGTGTGATCAACACCGGACTAGCTTGCAACAGCACCCATGACGGACTACGTGTAAATGTTATCTTTTTACTGAGAATTCAATCTGCCTTGTTTATGACTATTTTGCGTTTAGTTAAGTTTGGCACGACACATGCTGGGTTACGAAATATTTCAAGAGGTCCAAATAGCTCTCTGAGCACGTAAAGACATTACTTTTGTGTAGTGGATGGAATAATTGCGAAGTAAATGACAGCTCGCAGGACTGACGGCCGATGGCGCAGAAAGGTCCTCAAGTGGTCACGTACCGACGACATGGTTAAAGCTAATGTGATGGTTGCCGGTGGCTCAGGACCAGCCTGGAATTCGTAGGGGGAAGCCATGCCCAGGAGTGCACTACTATTTAGCTGTGGTTATGATGATGTATTAAAAAGATGTCGAAAATTCTACTTCTCTTTCTAACTCACACTCAACTCAAATCATTTATTTCAATTGAACCTATTTAAAGGTGTTTTTGAAAGGTCGAAAGCAAAGTTAGGAACTAAGTTGCTTGTTAACGTGAACTTAGTTGCTAAAAAGTAGATCCTATGGAGAAGAACAGGCAAGAAACTCCATGGACACTCTGTTTATCATATTTTCTGTTACAAACATCTGATTGTGTTACATTAATTTCGTGTTTAATTATAGTAAGCTAAGATGTGAGGACAATGTAACATATTGCACAACAGAAGTGTCCAGGAGATCAATGCAAAGCTATGTATGTCAACAGCATTTCTTCACCGTGCTAATCAGATTGACAGGGTTTTATCAAGTTTTCCCTATATTGCAGCCACTTTGTCCATCTGTCGCCACTACCATATGTATAAAATTACTATAAACATTTAAAATTTAAAGACATTACTGATTCCTTTGTTTAAAAGTATTGAAAAATATACATTTGTGGCTAATAGAGATTTCTTTCATGTTTTTTTTCATGTTTTTTTAAACCATGCCTCGCACTTGTATCGCAGCTGCAGTTTACAAACATGACATTAACGAACACAAACAGCCAGTGCCTCTGGTTTACAAAAAGAGCCCTAGACCAACAAGGCAGCCAACACAACGAAATTTGAAAAGTTCATTGTCTATGACATAGTTGTCATAGAGAATGAACTCTTCAAATTTCGATTTCAATTCATTCATTCAAATTTTGACAAAAAGTAATGTTTTTTTCTTTATATTTTTTCCGTTATTGTAAACATTTGCCCGTAACAGAGTACAATGTACTTAATAACTAAGATAATGCTTATGGGTAAATCTACCTCAGAAAACCAATTAATATTTATCTTCGAAAATCTATATTAAGGCTACCCGTTATATAGTTTCTATATCCCAAATATATATATATATAATTCGCACACCGTCTGTGTAACGAGAAAAGTATACAAGTAATAATAAGATCAAATTTTGAATATAGATACAGTTGTTGTTACAGTCGCCGTCAGATATATCGTAGCAGACAAGGTGACCAAATACTTCTGAACAATTTAAAATGTCAATAACTTCTATACACTACAAGTTACCATTAATTTCTGAACATTCAATACTTCATTAATATCTGAGCAGATGCTTGTCAATAATTTCTATACAAACAACTTACCAAAAATATCTGAACACTTAAAACGTCCAGTGTATCTATGCAGACAAACACTGAGCTTACTTCGTTACTGCGTGATATACAGGATAAACCAAAAAGACTATAAACTTGACTATCTGTAGTGAGTAAATGACCATCCCATTAGATGGCAAAAATGATTATACAATGAGGCTGAATACTTTGACATAATAAATATATTTTACCATATAAAAAAATTTTCAGTACAGACACTTCATTATTAATAATATTGAAGTCCAATGCGAAAATCTCACTAAAAGTTTAAAAAAAATACCACAAACTCACGTTTTTTGTGGTAAAATTTTGTTATACGTGCCATGATTGGTCATCATACTTGTGTGTGACGTCAAACTGTTATAGCTTTCTATTAGAAATTGTTGACAAGCATTTGTTCAGATATTAATGAAGTATTGAATGTTCAGATATTAATGGTACCTTGTAGTGTATAGAAGTTATTGACATTTTACATTGTTCAGAAGTATTTGGTCACCTTGTCTGCTACGATATATCTGATGGCGACTGTACACGCTGTACGAGAACAATTTTGACGATGATACATTTATTTACAAGTTTAATTATAAATTTTTCTGTATATTTATTAATTTTAATGAAGCTATCTCTTTTGAATTAGTAGTATTAAATTAATCAATTGTTGACGCTCCTAGTCATGTTTTACTCTATGTAACATTAAGTTTTTTTTTGTTCTTCTATAGTGATAGCAAGAGCAGGTTTTTCACGAAACTATATACATATTATAATATTGTTTAAATTAAAGACATTGTCCCTGTTGTATTTGTAGTGATAATTATGTAAAATAAATAACATAATTGCACCTCAATAGAAAATTGAGTTCGGATGGAAAACGTATCACATTTGAAATAGATTTGGACTATTGGTTGGATTTGGTTTATTGGTGATTGCACCTTTATAAGGTTATTTATGTCATCCTACTTTATTTTCCTATAGAAAAACGTAACCTCTGCTCTAGGTTATAACCTGTGTCGCGGAGGCAGTTTACAAACACGAAATTCACGAATACGAATGACACCCAGACTCAGAGCAAGTGCCTTTGGGTTACACAAAGACACTTGCCCCGCCCCGGAATCGAACCCGGGACCCGGTGATCCAAACGCTGAGCAACGGTTTGATGCGACCCGTTCTCAGTATGAAATACTATTTTTATTTAAATATGTGCATTGTTAACACACATGTTAATGTTAACACAACAAATCTGCACTACTTTTAAAATTACGTTACCAGGATACCGAATGAAGTACATTTTATTAGGATATAATTTTATTACGCTTTAATTTACTGCATATTGCGCGACAGGCCTCTTGTCTTGTTAATTTAGATTTAAAGAGTTACAAACTTTATTACTAACCGAATAAAGTTCAGAATGTTATGCTAAATCCTCACGAAATTATTCGGCTACATACATTGATATATAAAAAACCCTAGATTCACAGTTCCTTGCAAATATCACCTCATAAAGCGTCGTCGATAGGTTAAACACAAACTCTATCTTACACCCACTGCATAAACTTGCTTTTCCAAAGCGAGGAGAACGCCTTAAATGTCATTGGGCACATGTCAAATGTCATTTATCAATGACTGAAAATGAATAGGCGATCGAACCAATATAGAATAAGGAGCTTCGTGGAGAGGAATCATGTTTTCTATTTTAATGTTTAAATACTAAAATATATTTACTCATAAAACCAGCAAAAATTAATTTATAAACATTTTTACTTAGTGAAAGTAGGATATCCCATCCTTTTTTAAAGTTCTTGACGTAATATGTTTACAATTTCTAAATGAGCACTTTGGCATTTTGACCGTTCGCACGAGACGAGAGCCGCGCGCATACTATTTTGAAATGAAGGCAAAAATCCAAATTGTGCCTTCATTTTGCGCGGACGTTTTTGAGACGCTGATTGTGTATCTAGGGATTTTTGTATATCAATGGCAACATGTTATTTTAAATACCTGTACCTACCTACCTGGTGATGTTACGTTTTCGCAAATATTACACCTTGAAATTAAACACGTTTTACGTTTCTCAGTGCACAGGAATCGTTATCAATCAAACAAAGCTTTAGGCGGGAGATTTAACTGTTTCATTGTACATAAAGATACCTGTCGTCTAATCTCTCCCGTGACAACGACTGTTGTAAACGAATGTAACTGTGCATTCGAAACGTTGGGAATTGAATACCGTAAAATACACGCAATAAATCCGGTAGTTTTTAATTTCAATACTTGTACCTTATTTACACCTATTCTTATGATTACAATAGACATCCTAACAAATCATTAGTTATTAATTTAATGTATTTTGCTTTCACACATTCCTAATCTATTTATTTTTGTAAGTTGTGTGTCTAAGATTTGTGCATTTATAGATACATTTCTTGTAAAGAAATGCCGTGTATTTATCCCGGTATATAAAAAGAACTGCACCGTACAGTGCATGTTATGTGTTACGGGGATTTATTTCAGTCTCTAATCCCACCACGCCCTGTTAGTACGTGTTGAGATTAGTCATTCTTGTTTTGAATTTATTGTCAGTACCCTCGACGTGTTTCTTACGAGTATCACGGAAGTAATTGGCTTATTGGATCCTAAATAAGACGTGCATTGAAAGTTTGTAGTAGTGTAAATTTATAGGCCTATGTATAGTTATGCTTGTCTGAATAAGAACATATTATGTTAAAATGACTATCAGTTGATTATGCACCGATTTCATCTTGTGTATGCTTATGTTTAAAATTATTAATTTATTTCTCACTAATTTTATTAATGTACTTAATGTTACTTATGATAGAAAATATATTATCAAGCAATGTTTGAATGTTTTTGTTCGGTATTAAAATCATTTACAGGACATACATTTTGGGTATACTAGTTAACAATCATATTGAGCCAAAATGTATCATGGAGCTCTTTGGCGGTGAAGGAAGGAGGTAAGCCATGCGAGGGGTTGGTGAAATGCGTAAACTTTTCCCCACCAGGGTGCTTTTGGTTCAAGATGTTTTGAAGAGAAAACTTCTTATCCGTAAGTTAGGCTGATCCGTCACGCTCTGAGGTGAAAGGCTCGATGAACTCTGGACCGCCGGGTGTACCCGAGCGAGAAAGATAGTCAGCTGCTCTTCGCTGTTGTATCGCTGTATTTTGTATATTCAATTCATACATAATAATTGTCTTTATTAATTTAATAGTTATTTTTGGTACATAATTTTAACCAAATAATTATCAAAATAATGTTTATTTTGATAATTATTTGGTTAAAATTGTGAGGTTAGTGTGCGTAGTCAGCGGTTTATAGTGCTAAATATAATATATTTTCTAGTTACCGCGTTTTTTAGGTTTCACTTCTGCCGGCACTCTCGGAGTGCAACCCGTTGTTTTTTTATACTACCATAACTTGATCAACCGTCACCTTAAAGCATGTTTTTGTGATATCTTATTAAAACACGTAAAACATGGAGCAATATATTTTAATATTACACCAAAAAATATTACAACTATTCGCCTTACAAGTCTTCGTTAATCGATACCCCGTAATAAAATTGTGCGAGCATATAATTTAAAATGTACCGTACTTTATACTTTTCCTTTGCTCCGTCTCGACGGCATAACGTGCCATGTAGCACAAAAAATTAATAAACATGTTTTTACACAACACAACAATTACCTACTAAAATGACTAGATTTAGCGTTGAGATCACTTTCATAACAGAACTCGTATCTTAATTAATGTACAGGATGATATTTTTAATTTAATTTCGTTTGGCGTATGACATGGAGAATTGAATCTTCATTAACAACACTTGGTTCCATTCTTGGCGATAAAATGTATCATAGTTTGTTTTAAATAACAGATCATGAAAGAATGGACTATCTGATAGCTGCCATATACTAGATAAACAAGGTGACAAAAACTTTGCAACCACCAAAAGAAAAGGAATTTATGTTTTTCTAAACCAGCATAAGCTCCCAAATTTCTCACACAGTATTTATATCAGAAGCATAAGCATATCTGCATATCTGATTCCCATATATGGAACTGAACACAAATCTTTAAATGAATATTTAAAACAGTTTCTAAATAAAAGCAATACTCAATATTTCTCAAATTGTACTGGCATTCTCATATTGGTTCTGTCACTACTGATTATTATAACAAACGGGCAACATTTTCACTGCAATATATAGCTTCAAAACAATTTCCGACATTATTGTTAGTATTCACAGCCCGGCTGCCATCACTTAAACCCATAAATGACCCATTGCAGAGTCGGCCCCCTTTTAATTCGTGGCAGGATGGGTTTCCCTTCTCTTGCGGCTTGGTGGTCTGCCTAGCTCTCTTGCGCTCAAGACATCCTCGGGATGGTGTGGGTGAAGTCAGAAATATACTAACGTGTCGTGACACGTTAGTATATATCGGTTTCTTACTTAAAATATGGTTAGTGACACATTTGTGTGTCGTGTCGTGACGCGTTCTGTCGTCTGTACTAAATGTAAATTATACTAAATAATAATAAATTATACTAGTAGCCGCCAAGCAGTCTAAATTAGACCATAATTAATTTAAATTATAGTTCTATTCTCAATTTGTCCATAGGCTTATTTAAAAATGAACAATCACTTTTTTTGTCCAATATAACTTGGTTATATATTTTGCTGTCCACTGAATATTGGTAGCAAATACATTTGCAAGTAAAAATATCGCCTTTAATAAGCCCTTTAGCTAGCCAGTCAACATTCCCTTATCATAGTTTCCAACAACACAGGACGACAGACTATACTATATTACATCTAACATACATAAACCTGGGGTTTAAAATTACCTAAGCGTTAAATGCGATACAAAACTATGTTTCGAGATTATTCTAAAAATATTTTTACTATGACGATTATTGAACACTGTACTTATTGTTATATACATTTAAAAACCACGATACATAGCGTAGTGATGTGTGACTTCTAATCTAGACAATATTAGACGTCAACGTATTACTGTGAACGCCGTTAGTTCACAAACTACCTCGGGATATGAACTCCCAAAATAGTGACATTGTGAATCTGTACAACACTTCAAGCGTTCGCTGAACGTCGCCCCATGACGGCAAAAAGCACGTGACATGGCTAAAAAACTTCTCAACAATTTATAATGTCACGAGATAGTTTACAAACTAACGGTGGTCACAATAATATGGTGACTGATACACATAGATTATGGACATTATAAAAATTGTTTTTCAACAAACCAACTGTTTCATTTAAGAATTTATTATTTATTTCCAACAATTCCCTCATATTTTATTTAAGTTACCTATATTTTTAATTCTTTGGCTTGATGAAGAAGTCTTTGCAGATTTCTATTCTCCCACGAAAGAGAGGAATGTGTCAGTCTGTGGCGTCATAGAGCTTAAACAACTTTGATTTATACTAACAATTTCGATTTAGTTTGAAAAGTATTTGAACCAGGAGTTTCATTAGTTATGTGTGTAGACGATATGCTCGATATACGATCAATACCCGAAGATTTCCCTCCAGTTCAATTTCCATATTATCGTCTTTGCTAATTTTATACACAATTTTGGCTTACGGTTTAAATCTTAACCAATTTTTTTGTGAGAGTGAAGAAAGATAATGTGGGAAGGTTTAAAATTGTGAGATTCAAGAATGTTTTTGATATTTGGACGACTGTGTGATGCACCGGTCTTGGCCGTGCTGTGAGACAGGTAATAGCTTACATGTAGACTAGGGTCGGGTAAGGTTAGGTTAAAGAGGAAGTTAAATTCGAAAATAAGTAAATTTAACTGGATTTAAATAAAGAATATTATGTTAACGCAAATGATTTAACATGTAGTTTCCAAAAATAATCACCGAGAAATAGAAGAGAATGAAAACAGTTTGAAACACAAAAGAACAACTGGAACCACAAATAATGTTTTTGTGGATTAACCATAAATTACACTTAATTAACAATGCCAACGTTTCATATAGGTTTTAATTTAAATCATAATAAAAATTCAAACCTTACCGAAATCCCTTAGTCTAGATAATAAACTCCTGACTCACAGGCGCGTCTAGCTAGCTAAGAGAACTGTAGGCAGGTGGCGGTGGGCTATCTCGCTCGCGTCCTGGCATCAGTACTGCAATCTTGTAAGGAGGGGGGGCTTCCGGAGACTCGGTCGGTTGAGACCTTTCCGACGATTGAAGCAACGTCGCGAGTGATATGTCGTCGGAGGGCTCCGATGGCGGCGGCTGGAACGTAACATGATTAATCATGTAGCAATGGCTCAAAAATGGAACCCTTGGGGACGCTTAGTAAAATTGTTTCTAAAAAGTATTTTTATCTGAGCATTTTTGTATTTGTCTGCGAACCATCGTGTGAGAACAGGCAATACAATGAAAAAGTGTTTGTCCAAATAAAAAATATACACAGATGTCTTTTAACCAAACGTCGAAGAGTCAAATGCCGCCAAGAAGAACAGAAAAGACTAACGAGTCGGTCCCGCTGCGCCGTGGAGGACACCCTGTCGGGCGGGAAGGGCGGCGGCGGAGCCCGGGAGCGGCACAGCGACAGCGCGCAGCCCACGCCGCACACGCACGCCACGGCCGCGCACACCACGCTCGCCTCGCCGCCCGAGTTGTCGCGGATCACCTGAGGCGCGCAAACTGATCTTGACGAGATCATTCCACAATCAAGAAATTAAATCCGAGTCATGAAAATCAAAATAGTATATTTCATTACAAGTGCGGAAAGGCTGTCATTGCAAGGGTTCCGACAAATGACAGTCGGAACAAGTTGCAATGACGGTTCCGCACGTGTACTGAACGACTATTTTTAATACAGTTGCGAAAAAATTAAGCAATTTAATAAAATAATAAAAACACAATAAACTCAACTAACTAAGTATTTATGACATATAAACAATAATGGCGCCAGCCAACCGTAGAATATAAGCAGAGATTTTTTTTTCTTTACCCATTCTAGTAGGCAAAAGCAACTATTATATTATTTGCATATGTATTGATATAAAATGAAAATGAAATTTAATGAAATGAAATTTTCAATCAAATCATTAAATCTGATATTGAAACAAATGAGTAAGTAATTTCTTTTTATAAATATACGTAATATATGAATCATAAAAACTTCTATGATTTTTTTAGTAAAAACTTCATGGTTGGTTTTTCCTTAATAGACATTATTTTGACAGTTGGGAAAGAAAACGCACTAGTGCGGGAATGGTAAAAAAAAAAAGCACGCGTGTGTAATAGCCCACTTCCCGAACGCTATACGTCCCTGCAATATGCCATAGACCTGTGTCAGTCAATCAATTTCCATGACCCGGGTCGATCGTGACCGATTCGTCTAGTGATCGGGTCAAAAAGATTCAATCATTTCGTTGATTTCGGTTACGGACCGAAGGATTGCGCGATCGATCTCGTTCGATCGAACGAGCTTAGGGACTATGCGTAAGACTCCAAAAAGGACAGATTTTTTTAATAGTTTTTTGCTATAAAAACATAACTATACAATTATTTTTAAGAATTATTATCATTTAATAGTATATTTTTTTTTTATCAAAAAGTGGCTGCTTACAATTTTTCGTGCAATATTTCATAACGCAACTATATTCGTGGAACACCCGTGACATCACGTGGCTACATTCGGTTCGGAAATATACTTAGTCAACCATAGTAAACTGCAGTTTTGCATACCTTTATTATGAATGACACAATATTTATAATAAGTTTTTCTGTCCTTTACTTTTTTCTGCAACTAATTGATTCATACTCAAAATCAAAATCCGCTCCCGCGATTGACAAGTCGCGTGCGACCCGATCCCGCGTAATAATCGATCAAATAAGCAACAAGCTACGGTAATTCTCCACAAATAAAGTCGAATTTCGTTTGCGATGTCACCTGGTGATCGAATCTATGGAAGACCGATACTTTCAGAGACCGACGACTCGGTCACAGGCATATGGGTCGAGATCGGGTCAAAAAGATTCGGTCAATCGCGATCGACACAGGACTAATATGCCACTTTTTGAGCAACTGTATCACTACATAGTATAAAACAAAGTCGCTGTCGGCTGTCCGTCCCTATGTATGTTTAAATCTTTAAAACTACGCAACGGATTTTGAAGCGGTTTTCTTTAATAGAGAGAGTGATTCAAGAGAAAGGTTTATATGTATAATACATACATAATATTGTAGATAAAGACTGATAAATTTTGATGATCACCATTGCAACCGTGCGAAGCCAGGGCCGGTCGCTAGTTAAAAATATATTTATTTAAGTTGGCTAATGTGACCTATTAGTTTTAGTAACTATGTGGCAAGAAATTAAATACATAGTTACATAATTGTAATCAATGACGGATTTTATAAGCAGATTTAAGAGAGAAAGCCCGACATTCACTAAAACTTCAAATAGATTTTTATAAAAAGTTCTGTTGGGCATTTTTGAAGTCCTGACTTTTAATACGATCAGTGTTCGTTAATTATAGATAAATGGAAGATTTATAAACGTGACAAAATGAGTTTTCTCGTTAGTTCCAAATTTAAGGCAAGCATCGAAGTAAACCAAAATTAGCCCAGTCACCCCGATATTTTAATTGATCACGAACTAAATTCTTACGCACCTGACGATCGAAGTAATATTTGGCGCCCGCCAAGAATACGGTGGCCAACGCAAATGACACGAGCATGCCGAACTTGAGGTGTGGCGCCATGACGGGGGAGTGATGCAAGCCTAGCGCCGCTGTCCGAAGCAGCGTGTCCGGCGTCACCGACCGAGCCGCGGCCAAGCTGGCGATCGTGGGCTGCGGAGGCTCTGCGGGCACTTCCACGTACATGCTCGGCTCATCGTGGTGGCGTCGGTTCGAGTGTACCGCAGGCATCGGCGGAGGCCTTGACAAGGTTGATAAGAATTATTTCTGACATTATAGACAGATGTGATGGGTGACTATGGGTCAGCGCCGACCTACGGAGTGGCGGCGAAGAGACTAATTCAGTGGAAAAATCGGCGGCCGGGATGACGGCTCTCCGGTGACGGGCGTGCGGTGGACTCATGGCCATAGTAAATGTATGTATCGCTAACTCGGCGCCGTCATCTCGTTCTCGGTGACGTGCCGGTGACGGCCGCGGTGGACAAACGGCGTTACACTATAAGCGAAAGCTTACCGGTAAATCCATCAAATATATCAGTTACGGTCAGTTAGCCAAAACTGACTAGACTGTGCTGGTACAAAGAGACAAATGTAAGTTAGATTTCATGTTCTTACATGCATTTCCGATTTATTCATAAAAAGTAAGCAAAGGTCTCGAAAAATTGACTTTTGATCTAGTGTCCAGACGATATCTCCTAAAATGTATTTTATCATCATCATCAGCCCACATTAGTCCACTGCTGGACATATGCCTCACTTATAGAGCGCCATAGCGCCATGTCTTCAGCTTGACGCATCCAGCTGCTGCCCGCAACCTTTCGCAGATCGTCGCTCCAATCGCTCCATCTATGTATTTATGTTATTGTAAATACGGCAGATAAAGGTATTTACAGTAAAAAAGAGGTATATGTTAATCGCTCCGCACCGCAGTGGTAAAAGCTGACTCACTGGTAATGCCTGTGGGAGCGGTGAGGTCGCCGCGGGGGGCAGTCCACGGCAGCGAAGCGGTGCACGGGCGCCGCCATGCCCTTGCCGCGCACCACGCCCCCGCCCCCGCCCACGCCCGCCACTCCCGCGCACACTCGACCGCGGGCGCGGCCTGCCGGCCAACGGGCCAATCGTTACCCTCCTTCTATTGTAAGAGGGGAGGCTCTTTAGGCATCCTCTATTACAAATTTACAATAGATACATTTGGTGGACCATGGAACATGTTTCAAGCATGTAAACAGATTTCAAATTTTCTCAAGCAATAGATAAAGCAATTCATAGCCATAGCCATAGCCCAGAATTCAAATGTACACTAACAACATGAAGATTACCATTGTTAGGTTAGCAAATAAAACTAAGAATGAAATAGGAACTGCTGATTTGACAGATTTACTACTTAAATATATATGAATTAATCTCGATAATCTTCAGTGTACCTAAAGGTTCAAACTTAGGACCAATATTAGTAATTCCTGTGTTTTATAAACATGAATTCTTTATAATTTGTTTAAAGGAAACTGCAGACACTTACCAGCAGACAAGGAAGATGGCACACGGTGGCGGCCGGTATACGCGCACTGGCTGCGCTTATCTATCCAGAAATGCATTGGACTGAAGCTGAAGGTGTACGGTAGTGTGAAATCACTACTGACTTGAGTAAGGTGATTTCTTTATCAGCAGCAGGAGGTTGAAGTCATTGTGAGGCTCTGTAAACCAAATGAATTTATGGTAAGTGTTGTGATTATAGAAAGTTTATACTGCAGGTAGATTGATAATAATTATTGTAAAACTATAGGTGGGTACTTTGTGAATAAATCAGTTTTGCTTTGAACCTCAATTGTGTTGGCGACTTGTGTGAAATTTGATGTAATTGTGCGAAAATGTCGTCGAATATTGCCAATATAGTGTTTCCTGGACAATTCAACCCAAAAACTGATAAGTGGTGCGATTACAAAGAACAGTTATTGTGTGCCTTGGATGCTGCAGGTTACGACGATATAAAGTGGCAAAGCGCGCTCTTTATTCCTATCTCAGTGTGGCTAGGATGCTTACGCATTAATTGTTTCACTTCTAGTGCCAAATACCCCACAGATGTTAAACTGAACGAAATCTATACTAATATATAAAGCTGCAGAGTTTGTTTATTTGTTTGTTTGTTTGTTTGTTTGAACGCGCTAATTTCAGGAACTACTGGTCCGATTTCAAAAAATCTTTCAGTATTAGATAGTCCATTTATCGAGGAAGGTTATAGGCTCTATTTTATTTTCAAAAGAATTAGGGATCCGTATGAAAATTGCGATTTTGTAAACCAAGGTGTAAAATCGAAAACCTATGCGTGCGCTGCAAAAACTATTGACAATAGAACAAAATGATGTACTACGGATTTGTAGGTCTTATAAAGATCTACAAAAAAGTCCGCGAAAGCACATATCTAACTATCATAGTTTAGTCACAATAACCGATTTTATGTTCATAAAAAATATGCACGGGTTCGAAGCCCACGCGGGCGAAGCCGCGCCCAAAAGCTAGTTCTTATTATATTGGACAAATTTTATGAACCAGAAATCAATGAAATTGTGCAGGCTGGCAAATTCGATAAACGACAACAATTACATGGCGAAAGCGTGCAGGATTATGTTGCGGCAATTAGTGTGCTCGGTGCCAAATGTAATTTTCAAGATTTGAAACGTCAATTGAGGGATAGATTAGTGTTGGGTATACAGGATGATCGCTTGAGAAGAGACTTATTAAAAACAAGTAATCTCACATATGAGACAGCTCTTCAGATGTGTTTGAATTATCAAACAGTGTTGGCTAAATTACAAGAAATGGGATTTAGGCTAAATGTAAATAAGTGTGTTTTCGCAACAAATAGGATCACCTTTCTGGGACATGTGATTGACAGCGAGGGTTTACACCCATCTCCGGAAAAAGTAAAAGAAATAAAAGAAAAGCCTGCCCCTACAAATAAGGAATCATTACGCGCATTTTTAGGACTATATAACTTTTACGAAAAGTTCCTGCCAGACAAAGCAACCGTGTTGGAGCCATTGTATCGCTTATTGGAGTCTAAGAGGCCCTGGCTGTGGGGAAAGGTCGAAGAGGTAGCATGGGCAAAAGCAAAAGATCTTATTTCTTCGGACCTCACTTTAGTAGGATACGATCTTCATAGAGAATTACTTCTAATATGCGATTCATCAGAGTACGGCCTAGGGGCTATTTTAGCGCACGTGATGGATGATGGATCCGAAAGGCCTGTAGTCATGTCATCAAGAACGCTTCAACCGCATGAAAGACGTTATGGACAGATTGATAAGGAGGCGTTGGCAATTATATTTGGTATATCGAAGTTCCATGAATATCTGGCTGGACGCAAATTTTGTATTGTAACGGACCATAAACCACTGGTTGGTTTATTTAATCCATCGAAGCCCATACCGGATCAAATATCGCCGAGGATGTTGAGATGGTCTTTAAAACTTGGTTGTTACAGTTACTCAATTATATATCGGCCAGGTAAATTGATGGGTAACGCAGACGCTTTAAGTCGTTGGAATTTGCCATTCAGCGCGTGACTTAAAGAAGAACGCTTACGAGATGTATTGCTTCTTGAGGAGTGTCCCGACGGGTGGAATTTGGATGCAAATAAAATTGCCGAACACACGAAAAGAGATATGTTGCTTAAGAAGGTTATATTTTACGTACTGCACGGCTGGCCCCGCTCCTGTCCCGACCCAAACATACAGCCATTTTGGACTCGCAGAGAGGCTCTTTCCCTCAGTAACGACTGCTTATTGTGGTGTAACAGAGTCGTCATTCCAGATGATCTTAAACGGGAAGTTCTTGGACTATTACATGCCCCACATGCGGGCATCGTCCAGACGAAAGCTTACGCTAGAGGCTATGTATGGTGGGTGGATATGGATAAACACATTGAACAGATAGTGGCAGAGTGTGAGCGGTGTCAAATTGTGAGAAATAACCCGCCTAAGGATCCACAGACTTGGATTACTGCTGACAAGCCGTGGAGTCGTGTACATATTGATTTCGCAGGACCATGGCAAGGAAAAACTTTTCTGGTACTAATAGACAGCTACAGTAAATGGTTTGAAGCCGAAATAGTAAACTCAATGAGTAGTGAGACTATTATAGCGATACTAAGGAAAATTTTTGCGTCGCAAGGTTTGCCTGAAGTATTAGTATGTCGGATAATGGTAGAGCTTTTTCTTCAGATGAATTTAACATATTTTTAAAAAGAAATGGAATAAGACATTTATATTCGCCTCCCTACCATCCCGCTACCAACCAATGGTCAAATAGAACGCGCTATACAAACATTTAAAAACTAATTAAAGAAAATGCTAGAAAAGAATGTCCCGTGGAATGAGATCCTTCCAAAAGCGTTGTACCATCTGCGAACTGTACCGAATAGTAGTACTAATAAAACTCCGGCTGAGATGTTAAATGTGCGTAAATACAAAACTGCCATTTCAGTGTTGCATCCTGATAATACTCCCAGTAAGGCGAACCAACAGTTGCAGGAAGCCGCTGAACGACCACCGAAGAGGACCTTCACGATTAATCAGCCGGTGTTGATTAGAATGTATGGTACGAGTGATAAATGGCAAAAAGGAATAGTGGTAGACACGGAAGGCCCTGCTACTTATAGGGTGAAAACGGAAGATGGGGAGTTGCATAGAAGACATGTTGATCAAATGGTTGCTCGGGCAGTGCCTGAACCACAGCCGACGACACAACGTCGATTATCGTGGTATCGCCCGGATGGGGAGTCCCCATCAATTGAAGAAACAGTGGAACCTACAATACCGCCACAGATCTGTGGCCAGATATTATAGGCATACCTAATTAATGACATTAATGGAAGCTTAGATACTGTGTTAGATCTCAATTGGGAATTGTTATATAATACTTGTTTGTTGTAATTTTATTACTAGTAAATCAAATTAAAACTTATTAAGTACCAATAGCTTGCGATTATGAAAGAATGGTATGTTGTGATTATTGTAAGTTTAGTTATACTGCAGGTAGATTGTAAAACTATAGGTGGGTACTTTGTGAATAAGTCAGTTTTGCTTTGAACCTCAATAGTGTTGTATCTTTTAGTAAGCCAGATTTAGAGTGCACAATGACATCAATGGCTTCCTTCCGGAGACTAATGTAAGAGGCGACTAAAGGATCAAAGTACATATAACACATGCTCATGAGAAGTTGCTAGTATGGCACAGTCTGCTATATTCCCTACATGTACTTGGAAAAGACTCGACCTGGCAGTGGGTGATTAATGAGCCGAGCTGATGACAATAGTAAGTAGCAGTCACAGTGTAAAAGGATGTTCTCAGCCCCAGTCCGCTGACTGAGGAATATGCCTGGTAAGGTTGATATTTCACAGCCTAATTATAATATGGATTGCTTCTGTTTGGGACAACACATAGAAGGCAGTTGGTTATTATTAAACATAGACCTAGACAGGGTCTGCAAGTGTGTAATAAACAAACTAAAGGTTCAAATTGATGATGCTGTGATTGTGTGTAGCAATTTAGTGAACTAAGTTGCCTTAGTCTAGAACTGTGTTAAATATAACATGCTAAAAATGATTCAATAGCAGAATACAATTTCTATCATATTAAGTATTCGTATGTTTTAACGATAATCAAGGATATGCCTAAAGATTTATTAAAATATAGGTAGGAATAGACATAATAATTTATGTGCCTAGTGAAAATTTAAAAAATATTTAAATTAATTTTATTTAATTTTTATTTGACTATGTATTATTTTCTTTATTTAGATAGTTATTTGCATATAGTCAAAATCGATGAAAAAGGCATATCACAGGTAGTTTGTAACTATGTATTTAAAATTAATAAAAATATCAAATCATAGAAAAATTATATACCTGCTCATGGATGGAAAATGCACTTTATTAGGTCGATAATGACGATCTTTCACTTGAAATTAAATAATACATTTATTATAAAATTCACTGTTACACCCATTTATTTACGCTTTGTGAAGTATTCATATATTCAAATTATTTAAACTAAATGGCTGGTAGTTCAATATTAAAACTATCTAGTCATATCATGATAGTTACATGAAATGAACGCAATATTTGAAATTAAAAGACCAGCCACCACTATTTCGCTTGAATGACTGACAAGCCATTAAGTGGGCGGGGCCGACGTGCGCACAACAAAAACAAACTACAGATTGTAGATAAGTACCAACATAATAACTGTACTAAAATCAATAAAAGTTGGGAGTCAATACAGTTATTTATTAATACAAATTGTATGTGTTATTATTTAATACTAATTTATGAATATTAATTTTATTATGTCTTATGAATATTGTCTGTATTATTGGGAGCGTCCAATGGTGTATTTTTATTGGAATGCTTTCTACTTTAACATAAAACGGAACGTAGAATCAGATTTGTATTTCACTACATGTTAATAAATTTTTACTATGTTTTTAGTGTGATCATTATTAAACTTTATTTAATTTATTGATAACATTTTAGCTAGCAACTAGAATGTTTCTGGAATCTTCTATGGTGCGTTTCGTTCATTAACAAGAAAAAACAAAACAAAAGAATCGTTATTTCGTAATCCATTAAAAAAAATATTGTAGAAATCAAACAAAATAATCAAATTGAATTATATTCAAAGTATTTTCCTAAATACGTATAATTGTTATAATATTAAAGTTAATCATAAATTTTTCACGATCAAATCTAACAAACACTATTTCAGAACGATTCATTCTCGAAGTATAAAAGTAGTGTCCATTGCTGCCAACCTTTTAGTTCTGTTTTGATAAAAATTGACGTAAAGTTCAGCTGTGTATTGTTGTCCAGTGATTAGTGTTTATTTTTTACCAATCTGTGTGTGAATTAAATAAAGGGTCACAATGTTGAGGTCAATGTCACGGAATGCGAACAGTGAACGTTCCGCAAAACCATACTGCCAGTGTTGGAACAGTAATACGCCGACCCCGTGGGGTGGTGGTTGTTCATGTGGAGAAAATACTGATCGTATGTATCATACAAAATTATAATTTTGTACCTACACTTAATGGGTCCCGTTATACCTAGTGCAGGGGTTTCGTTACTCTAGTTAGACTGCTAAAATTATACTGTACAAATTTAGCTTATAATCTATACAAATAAATAAAATTGGAGTGTATTATTAAAATAACAACTTTTTACCAAGTGTATTTGGTTTTAAACACAGTTTATGTGTGTAATTGCTTTTACTAATCTGTCAGACTTGTTTGTACCACCAACATTGTAACTATTTTATTTATAAGAGCAGCCATGGAGTTTCTTGCCAGCTCTTCTCTGTAAAATGGCATTCCGAAATAGGTGGTAAAAAAAAAACTAAGACAAAGAAAAGATAGCTGATGTGACAAGGAGTAACTTAGGCTGCTTTTATTGACATCCCTGCCTTCCATGAGCCCATACTTACAGAGTTTCCACATTGTCATATACTATGAGGTATTTAATAACTGTCAAATATGCTAGTATACAATAAATAGCTGTCAAATATTTTCTATAAAATACTTCCAAAACATAACAGATACAATTATAGTACAAAAAATGCACATGTTTGATTTCATTTGGAGTTTGATTGATTTTCAGTGAATGAATGGAAATGGGAAATACCTCCAAATGACACTGGAAATAGCTGGGTGGTGGTCAGCGCTGACCACAGACAAGTGACATTCCACCCTATCTACAGTTCCGGAACGGCTGCTGTCCGAGGAGATACACCTTTATTACGCGACTACCACTATTACTGGGAGGTTAAAATACTCTCAGAACCTTATGGCACCGATATTGTAAGTTCTTTTATTTATAAATAAGCTTAAGTTTTATTCTTAACATAGTCAAGTAAAGATGTGGTATGGATTCTTATTTGCCAATGGTGTGGTAATAGAAATAGAGAGAGATAAAGAGCAGTGTTTGTTTAAGCAACAGAAATAAGAAATTAACTGCAGGAGCTTCTATCACATGTTTTTTTCAAGGATTGGATTTATGATTGATTGTCAACATCAAGTTTGTCATATGTTATTATATTTTTAAGGGCTGTCCATAAATTAAGTCTATTATATTTATAGAATATTAGGACTTTTTAACCTTCCCCCTGATGTGGCGTCACAAATCCTTCAATTTTATGCATGTATTTAAAAAAATACAACTCTCGCCGAGGAATTTAACCTATTTAAGGCCTTACCATTCAAAACTCTCGTTGATTTTAGTATCTACCAGATTTAAAATACACAATGTCACCAGATATACTATCCTGAGGCTATTTATTATAAGACACAGCCTAGCCACAAGAGAAGGAAAATTAAATAAGCCATGTGTGCTCATACCTGATTGGTCAGCATGGCATAGTAGACTCATTTCCCTCTAAGAAATTTGGGGAAGCCCTACTATGGAGTGGGTCTTTAGGGGCGAGATGAGGTGAGAAATTCTATTTGTGATTAGCCACAATTGAACCATTGATTGAAATTAATTTTATGTCTAATCATAGTATTTGGGCCTGTTTTATGTACACATAAATCTACCCATGCTATAAAATTGTTTATAAAAAGTGACTTGAGTGTGGGGCCCATGTGGGGACTGGTCAGAATATTACACTTCCCCACCGCACGCTGGGAAAATATGTGTTGTAAAACTTCCTTTTTTTTTCTAATAATAAAGAAACCCCTGCCTGGGTATGTAACATGTAATTCACAAACACAAATGACACTAATTCATTTGGAATTGCAAAACCCTGTTCATACGAATATTCTTGATGTGTGGTCATAAGATATGTGATGTTATGACTATTTGTGATAAGGTGGCATTGTCCTTGGTGTATAAATAGAACAGTCTAATTTAGTCTACTTAAACTATTATGTTTGATGTACAATTTCTTGTAATTGATTACTTAAATTGAAGATTTTATCAAGACAACCCACTGCTCAGACAGGCCTCCTCAAAGTTAATAGAAGGGAATTATGTATAAGCCACTGTTTAAATGCAAATCAACCCTGATTTTAATGAATTCTGACTGATCAGCATGTCTTAGGCACAGCAGCCACGTTGTTTTCAAACTTTTGATTGCCTAAGTTTTTCGGTTGTCGCTTGTTTACACAAAGATACTTCGCCGTCCCTGCAATTAAACCGGAGCCCGTCATACAAAGCACATCTAACCCCCTAAACCAACAAGGCAGTCAATTACAATGTAACGATAAATAGTTAATGTAAGTAATTATGATTATTATTTTAAGTGAAATTCATTTAGTCACAATGGTGTTAAAATTAAGTAATCGATTGGAAAAATAATCGATTAATACCACAAATTAGTCGTCTATAGTCTTCAAACACAGTGCAAAAACTCACACAGGGAACTTTGGTGCCACGGACAGTTACACAGAAAGCCCTGAATTTTAGGGGGTTTAAAGATATCTCAATTGTCCATTCGGCACCCCTATCATTTAACTAAAATTAATATCTTTGCCAAGTTTGAAGCACCCGCTGTGTGCATCTACAACCATTCAATTTTTTAAAACACTACGCACACTGTCTCCCGCATACACACGCACTTATCCATTTTCAAAACATTTATTGCACCTACATATTTGCTTTTACATCTAAGCCCACATAAGCAAGCAGCTATTTATTTAATCTATCCGTCTAACATGCTAGAAAATAAAACATCATCCTATTTATTTAATCCATCAGTCTAACATGCTTGAAAATAAAACATCATCCTATACATGGAACAGGTTTCTTATCTCCGACTGCACACTCAAACTACATTTGTTGCGAATGGAATTATAAATAAATGGGTATTTGCTGTAACGAGATCATTTCCGTGACTTGGCGCAGCGCCACAATGTCAATGCCTCTATCTCCGATTAGAAACTACAATGATTAATACGCAAATGTCGCTGGCATCTCGTGTTTTCTGTTTGTTCACTGTAGCTTTGTGGTGGGTACTGTACTGAACTACTGAGTGAGTGCCACCACATTTTTTTTAAAACCATTTAGTGTTGCCAGATATTGTAAGGTTTTTCGCTGGACCTAAAACAATTTTTCAAAGTACACCAAAAGTCTCTAGATCGTCGACAAATCTTATTTTATAGCCCTAGGCAACAGTCGCCAATTCTAGGCACCAAGTCACAAAATTTTAAACAATAAGAACATTCTCTCTTCTAGTTGGATATCCCTTTAGCCTCTGTACGCAATAGTGTCTAGACACTAGTGCGGCCTACTAAACCGCTAGCCGCCTAGGCGGTTCAACCGCTAGTGCGTACAGGGGCTTATTGCGAAGGTTTATTCGTCATCACCATCATTTCAGCCAAAACACGTCCACAGTTGGATATAGGGCTCCCTCAAGGATCTCCACGGAGGTTTATTGCATACATGGCTACACAGAGATACTTGACACTGGTATCGATCTGGGGGAGTTTCTGCGGCATGAAATGCTCAGGGCATTTCATTGAAGATTTTTTAACAAGACTTATCGATAGTTTATAATCTTGCCAAAGAGTTTCTAAACTAAGGGTGTTCACATTATTAGGACAACTAGTTGACCTTGTTCTGTTTGCCTTGGCGTAGCGTTGATGCAAGAATTTGCATTCACGGAAGTCAACGTACATGAACATCCACATGAGAACTAATATGGTATTTATGGAATGTGGATGTACGTACGGATCTTTGCCAGTCTGTTACTTTTTCGTACCAAAACTGCTGACCCAGTTTTCTTGATGGCATAATAACTAATATATTCAAATTAATAATAAACTTTGGACTTAATAAAAAATCATTCCTTTATACCTAATTGTAAATTTTGTCATCGGGTTCCAATTTGATTGCAGCGACATCGTATTAACGAAAGTAGTTTCGAGTTTTTGTCCACACGTTGAGAGTTTGTCACTGCCAGAGTGAGCCACTGTTAATTTTTATGGATAGTTTACACCTTTTTTAGGCCATCCATATACTTACTTCTCACCCATGCATGCGTGCGAGGCTGCAGGCAGCGGCTAGTTTTGTTAAAAAATATATAAAAACATGGATTATTTTGATACTGGATTCTTGTATACTTAGGATGCGATTACATATCCTTCGGATGTTATTATGTGATGGTGATCGTGTAATACTTTTATTTCTATACAAGTACTAGACACCCAATGCTGTTCCCTTGTCCACAGATGGTAGGCTTGGGCACCGACAAAGTGAACGTAACAGATTCCCTATTCAGTTTTATATCGTTTCTGGGGCGAGACGCGGAGTCCTACGGTCTATCTTACACTGGCGCTATGAAGCACGACAATACGACTGTCACCCGAGAGTCTGAAGGCTTCTGCAAGGGCAGTATAGTTGGTGTCCTGGTGGACATGTGGCAAGGCACGCTCGAGTTCTACTTGAATAGGAAGTCGCAAGGTGAGAAGGAAATCCTTTATTTACTCTCTTTGCAAAAACAACGTTACATCCCCAACTCCACTTTATTTATTTATACATTTTTGCACATATGTTCTTTAGACAAAATAACAAATGTAAAAGTAAAAAACAGACAATGTACCTACATTTACGAGGCCCTATCGATGGAGCGACGATCTGAAGACAGGGCGCTATGGCGCTCTCTATGCGCCTATGTCCAGCAGTAGACTAATTTGGGCTGATGATGATGATGATGATCGAGGAGGTTAAACAGATTTCTTGCAGGCAACCTTGTGTAGAACAGAATAAATATATAGTCAATAATAATAAAAACAATCAGATTAGAGATACAAAAAACTTTGTACACTTTTTACGAAAGTGCACGGACGGAGAAGTATGTAATTTCTCACTTATCTTAATTTATATACATAAGTGAATTACGCGTCACGTTGTTTGTCCGTGATCGACTCCTAAACTACTAAACCGATTTTAATCAAATTGGCACACCATGTGCAGTTTGATCCAACTTGAAAGAAGATAGAATAGCTTACATCTCAATATTATATTATTGGAAATTATTTTTCTCTTATTTGACAATCACGATTTTAAGTTAGCTCCAAACGATTCTAACAGATGGCGATTTCTGTTGACTAGATTGAGTAAGTTTCCATAGCCATCATTGTCCGCCGGCTTGGCCATGCAACGTGACCAATCAAATTGTTAAAGATTTCATAGGTTTTCGCGATTATTACACATTGAAATTTTTAAAGGATTTATCGCGTGTATATATATCATTATTTAATTCCCGACGTTTCGAATGCTTTGCAGCAGTCGTGGTCGCGGGAGAGACCAGATGACAGTTGTCTTCAAACCAAAACGCGGGAATTAAATAATGATATATATATACACGCGATAAATCCTTTAAAAAATTCAATGTGTAATAATCGCGAAAACCTATGAAATCTTTAACAATTAGCTTTTAACCGGCGGCCAGTGATGGCTCTGGAAACTTACTCAATCTAGTCAACAGATATCGCCATCTGTTAGAATCGTTTGGAGCTAACATATAATCGTGATTGTCAACTAAGAGAAAAATTAAATAATGTAATATACACAGTAATTTATTTTATAATGTACTGAATTATTAAATAATGTAATATATAATTGTTTAAGTTGAGCCCTTTACTTATTGCATTCTGACCGCGAACTATAAGCATAAAAGCGTTTTTGACAAGAGTTAAAATTGTTGGATATAAAGATTATGTTTATGGGTATTCGGGCTTAATGAAGTGTTTATCATATAAACGATCAATCAATGTAGGGTTAACGGTCGCTAGGTCGCGGCAAATAATCGGTTCGCTACGTCTTACGATATTGAACTTCATTATTTAAACCGTAAGGCTTATTCATTGTTGCTTCGAGTCGGTAGTGCATTTTGTTTTTTATTTTGATTTTTCTTAAAACAAAATAATGGATAATCGAAGTCCATGCGAAAATCGATAATGTTATGTTTAAACGCGCCTTGTCCCGAGGTTGCCCCATGGCAACATGCATTTATATCATCAGTAGGGCAAATTGAAGAGAATCGCTTAAAAACATTGAGGTAGAATAGTTTTTGGTACTCGTGCGGCGATTCCTCCTAGACTAGATAGTCTGTGCCACCTTTTTGTCTTTTCTACATTAAGAAGCCATATAACGGTTATAACATTAGTTAGGCTAATGGTTATAACACTAGTTTAAAATATTTGTTTACCAATTGGATATGCGAATTTTAGACAGTCTTCACGCTGTCAGTGGATATTTGTTATAGTATGTATTAGTACAGTCACCGTACTGTGAGATATACTATTCTAATTTCAAAATTCCATAAAACACATTGATTACGCTATCCTTTTTAGAATTTTTAAGAATATTTTTATACTCATTGTAGTCTACTTCATTCTAACGTACAATTTGTATGTTACTTTACAGGAGTATCATTCTACAATCTCAGACGCCACAATACCTTGTTCCCGATGATATGCTCAACCGCAGCACAGTCCTCCATGCGGCTCATATACACTGCCTCGTGGCAAGCGTCACTCCTTGTTGACGCTGCGAAAATTCTTGCGGCGTCAGTCTCTGGAACCAAGAAACTTTTTCTACCGCCGGGCCTGAGGTCTCAACTCAAGTGTCATTCATTCTGGGTCACCTTACCCAACAAACGTAAGTGCATTTAAGTATCGGCTGTACCTTCACTATCCCTACATAGTATAAAATCTTTAATCTACGCAACGGATTCTGAAGCGGTTTTTCATTTCATCATCATTCATTTTTCAAGAGGAAGGTTTATAATTGCACCCGTGCGAAGCCGGGGCGGGACGCTAGTGTTTTATAATCTAAATCCTTGTGGCTTTGGTCACTGTATTGCAATGCTAGCTTACATTACCCAAATAAGGAGTATTTATTTTATTAACCTACTAATATTATAAACGCCAAAGTTTGTAAGTATGGATGGATTTTAATAAAAAAATTACAATAATATAGCTTATAAATCAGAATAACACATAGGCTACAATTTATAAAGATATTGTGTGAATTGTCCAAAATATAACAATAAGTGTCGGTCGAAAATATAAATTCCATCACCAAGTTGGTAAAACCGCGGGGCTCAGCTAGTCCCCGATATTTTTTCTAACACCTGGCCAGATCTTCGGACTTCTATAAGAATATTCTTGATCAAATCGATGGAAATATTATGTTAATATGAGCAAGACGTTATGGTGCTACAGCCAAACGCGTCAAACTTATAAGATATCCTATTTTCACATTTTCAATAGGAAGGAATAAAAATTGTGTCAACGTTTCCGATACAAAATATATTTGTAGATCTATTTATGTTCCGTTGCATCACAATATTTAGCTTGAACCCGGGCGATGCTGCGGGCTTACCCTAGTTAGTTATCTCATTAGATAGTTACTAACTAGTAGAGTACAGTGCCCTTGTATCGCTTGGTCGTCAACGTGGTGGCATAAAGTTCAAATATTATCTTTTACTAGCGACGATGGAACGTATTATTGACCCAGATCGTATCGCATATTTTATCAGGGGCTTTGGCAATACAGTACATATCAAAAATATTGCATATTAAAAAATGCAACTTCCATACGATCCTGCTTCCGCATCCAAAAGTTGTTATGATCATGTCTGGAAAAAAGTTCTTTATTTACTTAATTTAATAATGCCTCGTTGGTCTAGTGGTTAGATGTGCCGCCTTTGGATCAACGGGTCCCGGGTTAGATTCCGGGGTCGGGCAAGTGTCTTTGTCTAAACCAGAGGCACTGGCTCGGAGTCTGGGTGTAATTTCTATCTATAATATGTATGTATTTACAAAAAAAAATTATATAAGTAGTTTATCATCCATCTCGATACCATAACACAAGCATTAAGTTGCTTAGCTTGGGACGAGATGGCGTTGTATGAAATGTCCAAGGATATTTATTTATTTATATTTATTTGTTTTCCGAGTCTGATCTCGCTATGCTTATGCTATATAGCAATTTAAGGCTTATTTACGTTTTACAATTACAAAAATAATATAAAAACAAAATTATATTTGTTGCAGGCTTAAATTTCATGGAAACAGAGTTAATGGGCTAAGATTTTTCAATTATCATTTTCGTTTCAGAGTGCCTATTTGACGAAGACATGGATTGCACGGAGTCCGGCGCCGATTTGAAATCAATAAAGAGCACCAGCATAGTAAGTTTTTTTTTTTTTTCAAGTATTCTGAAATAGTTTCTTGTAAACAATGTTTATTGTTATTTTCTATAATTCTGACGTTTAGTGGGCCGTGAGGATGGATTCAAACAGCTATATCATTATATCTGCAGCCCATTCTATACTGAAGGTTTCATAAGAAGTGTCTAAAAGTACGCAAGCCTCATAAAAATGAAAACTTGTTTCGAACCCCGTGCGCACGCGGCAGGTGTGGCACAGTAGTCTAATTTTCCTTAGCAACGGTTTACTTACGGGCTGATGGGATTTGGTGACCAACTGAGCCTTAGTTATTTTCCAACAGAATGGCGGTTTACTTTGAGGTTTTATTAGAGTCTTAAAAAATTGCAATATATTTATTTTTGTGTTATTCCATACACATTTTGAGGTTTCCGCTACGGATCTGTGCCTGATGGGGACTTTGGAAACGAGCATGTAATAAAATTATATTAGTGTTTTAATGTATGCAGTGTTCTTAATGTCTACGTCGAATGCGAATCATTTTTTTTTATTTTGTAATGCAATAATGTAAGTATTTAATGCGCAGCACGCATGAAATACTTACACTATTGCTCTTTATTTGTCTGACCTTTACAAAGTTAAATACACTAAATGACTTACTTTAGTTCGTTTGAACAAAAAACGTAACGAATTCATGATTCGTTCCGGCGTCTTGCAGTCTGAGTTTTTATAAATGATATGATGATAAAAACTCTTGTATTTTATTCGTTTTGTAATACTCTATATATGCTCTATTCCTCAGTCCCTGTCGGCCGGAATGAAGAGAAAGCACTTCTTTAGAAGATGGTGACAGTGGCTGGCGGTGCCAACTTACTATGACGTCATTGATAGTGCAAAAGACTTGTTTAAAATAAGATTAAGATTTACCATATTAAGAACTAAATGATTTTAACATAGCGAGGCGATATAGTGCAAAAATATTACAAAAAAATATTCGATATGTAAAAAGTTATATATATTTTGTTTTTATATATGGACTCTTTTAACATAAATAAGTTCCCTAAATATTTTTTTAAATATTTGGTGAACTTAACCTAACTGATAAATTAACCTTATCGTTAAATGATGACTACTACTACCCAGCCCATAGATGACCCACTGTTGAGTCGAGACTCCTCCAGTTGTATGTATGGAGTGTAATGAGCCTATCATGCCACGCTGCCCCCCCACAGGTTGGCACAGGATCTCATATCAAGTTTTGCGGCTAGGTTATCCGCCTTGTCATTTCCTTTTATCGGTTCTAACGACACCCTCAGGATGGAATGCGAAATCCGTCACCACACGGATATACGGCTAAATTATGAATTAATAAATATAATAAATTAATGAGACCGTATTACAAAAACGACAATACGCATTAATTTAACATTACACTTACAATTTAATTTAATTTAATCGTGTACATATTGACAGTATCAAAAATAAGACTATTGATAAAATGCCTTTGAATGTGATATTAATTGTGTACTTGTGGGAGATTAGAATGTACATATTGATGGGTGTAAGGATATTTTTTTTTATACTAATTGTACAAACTTACTATCCTAAGTCAATTATTAACGAATTTATATTGTATTCTTTGATATTAAGGCAAGACTGTCACGAAATGAGTAAATGATTTTATGTATTTTATATTGCATGTTTTATTGTGTTATTAAAAGCGGTACGATACTTTTATATGTATATTTTGAGGTGCCTTGTAATTTTATCGTATCTTACCTATACCTGTGGCGTCGCCTTTAACGTTCAATGACCTTATCGACTATTTTGGTGGTATTTTTATCGCGACACGGGTCTGAATCGCGGAAGAAATTTAAAACTAACGTTTAAATCTCTTTACTTTTTAGTTGAGGTGCTTGGAATAAAATACTGTTGTGTCCCGTTGACGAGCTATTCGTAAGAGCTGACAAAAGGAAATAACTTGAACTTGATGCGTAACCCTGTGCCAACCCTTCTGGCCAACGGGGTACAGGCTCCAGTTACATGAAGAGTAATGTCCATGAAACTGGCGGACGCCCGACTCGGCGGGTCATCTATCGACTGAATAGTAGTAGTAGCAAATAAAGTTACGTTTGAGTGACGGATTTAGCATACATATTCTCCGTAACTGTGCGTGTCGTAAAATGTGGCTAATGGAATTGAATCCACCCACACTTAAAACTAGTCAGGCGCATGTAAAGTAAATCTTGATACCTGGTTATCCATCACTTGTGCAGCCAAATTTCTTCATTACTGGTTCGTTTGGTCACGTCCTGCGACACTACAAGAGTTAATCTTAATTCCGGCCAATACTGTGCAGATGTCATATTCATTTAGATTCGGTATTCTTTAACCCCCGATGAAGAAGAGGGATGTTGTAAATTGGTTTGTCTATGCTTAGTAGCTTATTATAATATAGATATTTTTTTGTTCGAAAGGATGTCTAAGCTTTGTTTAAATAACTTCAACTCCTCGGCCGTTTGAAATTATCATCTGTTTAATGCAACTGACTGTTACATGGTTTTCTTCTTTCCACAGCTCAGTCAACTGATGCCGAGTCAATACATGAACGGATTCTACGTTGACAACGTTGAGAGAGACTACCGCGTTGTTGTGTGGCAATAATGCTATATTTTATTACATAAAAAAAATAACTTATACAATTTAGTTACATAATGATTTCTGTAATGTTGAAAATATGACATTTATTATACAATTTGAGCCTTTAGAAAATTATTTGACATGCATTCTACATTTCATATAAATAGGTCCTAAATTTAAGATTACCCAATAAATATTTATAAGAAAAAATAATGGTCGTCTCATTTTTCAAACTCTGAATGTAGCCGTCGCCGCATCGGTGTGACCTTGCGCATCGTACATTTCATAACCAATACGAACGTACCACACTCACACTAATGCATGGCGAGGACGCTTGCGGGGGAAAGATGGCGAGTGCTGGCGTGTCCTGCTCCACCCCATCCACCCCCGCGTACGTCCCGCTGTTAAGTAGTATAAGTACCTACCTGATTTTGTTCTGCGCAGTGTAATGCGGATGCGGCTACATTCAGTGCGGCTATAAAGTTTGGCGAGGACAGTATCTAGACTATAATATGCGCAGTGCAATTAAACTTAAGTTAGTAGGTATCCTATTAACTTAAGTTTAGTTAACATAAAAATTGTTCTTCGATTTTTTTTATTACTAAATTCAGATTATGAATTCAGAATGAAACTAATACTAAAGTTAGTTCATTTCATACAGTGACAAGTTCTAAAATATATTGAGGTAAATTTTTAGTTTGTGTAGTTGAATTAGCTATGAATTCATATCATATGACTTGGAGCTTCAACTTGTATCTAGAGTTAATGCAATGCGCTTCGAAGATTATTATTAAACGGTAAATAGCTTTCTTATTATAAAGGTGAGACAAGAAAAATATGCAACATTCAAGAACACCATTAATCTCCCCAGTAAACACGTCTGAGTCTGGTTTTGGTTCTTACGCAGCAACACCTGTTAATACAGACCAGGTTACCAGTATTACCAATTACCATCATTGGATAGTCTGGAGGCATCTGAGAAGAATGTATGGCCATTCATCGTGAACTAGAGAAAGGAGCATACTCTTTAAAAACCAATAGAAATAATAAAATATAAAATAAAATGTCATACTACTACATAACCCATGCTTAGCCCACTGCTGAGTTGGGCCTCCTCCAAACACACACGTGCCAGAGGCGTTGGCACAGGGTTTCGTGTCAATTTTTCCTTGTCTTGCGGTTGCGGGTTGCGGGCAAACGTAGAAATCGTTACATAATTTTTTAATGCCATACGTCCATGATGCCACCGTATAGTTGATAAATAGGTAGGTATGTTAAATGAAGTGACATTGCAGAATGATATTGCAATATTGGATTGCACGTTTTCCCATGTGATGATTTTTTGATGAAATGCATAGAATAACATTCAAAATCTCTATTTAAAAAAATGAATAGCTGTTCGTTAGTCTCGCTAAAACTCGAAAACGGCTGGAGCGATTGGGCTAATTTTGGTCTTGAAATATTCGTGTGAGTCCAGGGAAGGTTTAAGAGTCTAGAGAAAACATTGATATTGTAAGTAAAATAATAAAAACAATTTTATTTTCCCATACAAACTGTTACCTGTCAAACATTTGACGTTCGTCCCGACGGTTCGCTATTTTTGGAATCGGGATTGGAATCGATAAGAAAAGGCGGTATATAAATTTATTATTCCAATTCGAATTCAATATTCATAGTTCAGACAGGACAACGTCTGTCGGGTCAGCTAGTATTTAATAATTATTATTGTTCAATTTACTTTAAAATGATACTATTGACATAACTGTCGTGTTAAAAGTTAGTCAAGCAAGCGATTCTAGTCAATTTAATATTTATAATCTGTACTTTAATGCTTTGTATTGTTTTCTATAGCGCTACCTGCTAACATTTAACTTCTTAACTCTAACGCAACTTATAAACAATTAATTTAACTTTCATAATCACACGAACTTTTCTAACACAACACACTTGTCATTGGCAAAATCATCGGTATAACGATGGAAGCCAAAACCTAAAAAAATAAGAAGAAGAAGCGATTCTAGCTTTTTTTATCTGTGGTGAAGTGTTGGTTGTAGGGATGTGACATTAATGAAAAATAATCGATTAAATAAAAATCGAACTTTCTTTGTTGGGAATTAATCGATTTTGCAAAAATCATTATTTAAATATTCCAATAATAAACTAATAACCAAAATTAAAATGCAAAGGCAATGTTCCCTTGAAATTTCAAGGTAGCAATTAGGAAACCAAATAGTATTATTGATACAATTTTAGTAAAAGCCGAAAATTTCTAGTCCTATTTTACATTACGGTTACATTTTAGGTTTCTTTTTACGGTTACAAGACATTTTTATAGTTTATCAATTACGACAACAGTGTTATTTCACTCACCACTACACTGAAACTACTTTAAACGCATACATAAAAGCCTATAGAGGGTGCCGTTTTTATTTAATCAACTTATACATATGAAAGTAATTCAAGATTTTTCATCCGTTGAATAGATGCGACCTGTTTCTTAAAATCGATTAAAAAACATAATTTATATAATCGATTTATTAAAAATAGATCAATATTATTTTAAAAATCGATTATAAGAAAAAAATAATCGATTAAAATAAAAATCGTTTATTTTTTCACATCCCTAGTTGGTTGGTTGACGTGACGATCGGAGGTCGCACCGTCAATATTTGTGTAATATTTATTATCTTTTTATATGAGAAGAGTCCTTATTTAGTATTTTACTGATAGATTTTTGCCGAATTGGCAACCGTGTATAATTAAATTATCTATTCTCTTCTATTCTTGTTACAGTTCAAACTTCATCTTTGGAAGTTGTATCGAACTTATCCGCTCAATTTATTTGATTTGATTCGTCTTTTGATTACTGAGAAATCCGTGTACCGATCGATCATAGAATGACTTACCAAGTGAGTAGACACTAGACCATAAAATATTTTTTTTTATGTAATTATTTTTTTTCTGAGGCATCGCCCAATGACGTCAATCTATTAGTAAATTGGTCATTCGAAGGCTGACAGCTATTAGCCAGGGTAGGAAAGTTGGCCTTGGCCTATTTGTAGTAAATACGTGTTCTGTGTACGAATTTGGAATACATGAGTCACTACCCCATTCCATCCTAAGGGTGTCGTAGGAGCTGACAAAAGGAAAATCAGAAGGCCAAAAAACCTAGCCACAAGAGTAGGAAAATTTGAAACTAAATCCTGTGCCAACCCGTCTGGCCAGTGTGGTAGGAGGTAGGAGGAGGCCTGACTTAACAGTGGGTCATTTATGGGCTGAGTTGTAGTAGTAATTCTGTGGGTTAGACAATACTAATCTTTCATCTCTTGCATTGAATTTTGTATTATAAAATAAGCCTAGAAGACACATCATCATCTTCATGCATTTTAAGATGGTTTATGTATATTATTTTTATACTTTGACATAAAAGTATAAAAATTATGTGGCACTTTGGGTGAATTTACAAGAACGGCTACAATATTGCATTGGGTCTAGCCTGTAAGGATATTTGTATGTATAGATAAATAATAATAATAGAATAAAGACTAGTGTGAACTGCAATGCTATTGGGAAACGAAAAACAGTTTATTGCTGCTCCACCAATACCAAAATTGTCTATTGTGTTGATTAACTGAACATGCGTAGATGCTATTGGCATGTAATAAGAAAACTATTGCCTCCATAGCGCAAGCCCACCATCACCGGTGTAAGGAACTTTGATGCTACTGCAGATGCGCAAACCCTGCGAGCGGCCATGAAAGGCTTTGGCACTAATGAGCAGGAAATCATTGACATCCTGACCACTCGGTCTAATATGCAACGCCAGGAGATTGCCAAGTCGTTTGCTGAGCAATTCGAGAGGGTAAGTCCTGTGCAAGTAAAAAATATCTATGCTTTGCACCTTTGTGGTAATTGCGAAAAACTAGGATTGGTGATGGGCATCGGTGGCGACCGCCACCTGTTAGGGAATTTGGTGGTTAGTGGCACATGTCTTGTTTGGGACGGATTTTGTACGTCCTCAGCCAGGGGACTTTGGGTCAAGATGTTTGTAAGTTACTGTGTTTGAGATAAGTGTGGATGGAGTTTTTGTCAGTGAGTTACGAAATATCGAACATGTATAGCGAAGTTATGTCTTAGCCTTTTGCGATTTAACACCTTTTAACATTAATTGTCCGCGGATTTATCTGCGTACACAAGGAATGTTATTAATAAGACTAAACTATAGGCGGTATTTAACTGTTTCTTGTACCTGACCACGACTGCTGCAAAGCATTCGAAACGTCGGGAATTAAATAAGGTAAAATACACGCGATAAATCCGTTAAAAAGTTTTTAATTTCAATATAAATAGCGAATAGGTCAGAACACCCGAAGCCATGTGAACTAGGCAAGCGGATGACAACCATTATTAAAAAATGAATCATACGTCTCACAAAAACGATTCAACAATGCTCCCGGGGTACCACCGAGTTCTTAGTCACGCCATACTAAATTAATATCAAGGTTGCCTCGAGAATCATGCTACTTAATCATTCTGTTGAATAGACTGCCGGAACACCGTACTGAATGGTACCGATGATACAAGATAAAGGACTTTGATGAATATGGTGTGGTGACAGAATTAGAATACAAATTTCACCACTCCAACCTGTCAAGGAAGTCGGCTCAACGGAATTTAAAGGCACAAACCTAGTTTTTAACGAAATAAAGCTTGATAGGTTGTTATCTTCGCGTCTAGGCAACTTAATTTGTCTCCATGTAAGTGTGAATGCCATAATTGCACAATAAAGATTTTTTCTATTCTATTCTATCGAAAAGATAAATCCTGTGCAAGAATTGTGGATATCAATTTATAGGTTTTTCACTACATAGTATAAAACAAAGTCACTGTTTCTGTCCGTCCCTATGTATGCTTAAATCTTTACCACTACGCAACGGATTTTGATACGGTTTTTTTTAATAGATAGAGTGATTCAAGAGGAAGGTTTATATGTATAACCCACACCCGCTTTGCACGGGCGAAGCCGGGGCGGGCCACTAGTAAAGATATAAAATTCTCAAACCTTTTTAAAGATACCACAAATGTTCTCGCACATCACGAGCGCCGCATCTTCAGTCAGTGACCACAGGTGCAATCCTGTCAAAACGTATGTAGGTAAATTTACGCACACGAACTAGACAATTACGTGTAGCGCGAGAAATCGTGTAGTATTTTCCTATAATCTGCATCCATTCATTCTTTTTGCATACTATACATAACACAGTAGGTAGTAATACAATGTATGGTCACTAAATGGCTTGCGTAACTGCCATTAATAAATTATTATACAAGTTTTTAAAACGGTGTCAATGACCCCCAAACAAAACAAGAACTCGTAAATATAGCTGCTATCTAGTCATCTTACTCAGTTTATCGATGTGACAGTGGTGGTAATTATCCATGATTTTTAAATCCACTTTTGGACTTATAAAGGTTTTAACAAATGAGCGCGATACTGTCCAGTAGGTACATAATAGTAGGCCCCATCAGGGTCGCGGACCATGCTCCCCATCGGGGAGTGAACCCGGTCGACCTGTTGTGGGCAGTAGAGGGACACCGTTGGTTTTACTGGGTAGATTGTAGCGCAACTACCATCTTTCCGCGCTTCGATCTCCCAGTAACCCGGCTGGCGTTTAGCGGTCGGGTATCCATGAGGATTTCCAATGTAAAAGAAAAAGCTTTGGTATTAAATTAATGAAGGATGTGACAAGGCTGAAACTAGCTAAAAGAAGGAAATTTGTATGCGAAACCCTATGCCAACCCGCCTGGCCAGCGTGGCACAGTACTCTGCATTAACTGGAGGAGGCCCGACTCAACAGTGGGTCGTCCATGGGCTGAGCATAGTGGTACTATTCATTTTTGATACCCTCACCACATGGACATACCTTCTATCTATCCTCAGGACATCATCGATGACCTCAAGTCGGAGTTGGGCGGTAATTTCGAAGACTTGATAGTCGCCCTAATGCGGACCCCTGAGGAGTACCTGTGCGAAGAGCTCAATAATTGCATGGAGGGCGCCGGCACCGACGAAGATACTCTGGTGGAGATTCTGTGCTCCAGGACCAAGGAGGAGATTGCGGCCATCGTTGCCACTTACGAGAGGAGTGCGTATTCTTCTTCTTCTCAGCCCATAAAATACCCACTGCCGAGTCGGGCCTCCTCCAACTGCTTGGAGAGTAATTAGCCAACTGTGCCACGCTAGCCGGATTGGCATAGAGTTTAGTATCAAGTTTTCCTTCTCTTACGGCTAGGTATTCGGCCTTGTAATTTCCTATTGTCGACTCTTACGACACCCCCAGGATGGAAAGGGGTGGTGTCACAATGTATACTAAATCCGTCACCACACGAAGAGAGTGCGTATCTGAAAGATAATTATTTCCGAACATATTTATTACTATTTTACTCTAAATTACTATCACTATCACTACATAATTATAAAACAAAGTCGCTGTCGTCTGTCCATCCCTATGTATGCTTAAATCTTTAAAACTTCCCAACGGATTTTGAAGCGGTTTTTTTCAATAGATAGAGTGATTCAAGAGGAAGGTTTATATGTCTATCACATGCATAGTATTGTAGAGATTAATTTATATGTTCATCATTGCACCCGTGCGAAGCCGGGGCGGGTCGCTAGTTCTAGATATATTTTAACGTCATACCATAAATAGAAGAGTTTGAGGGAGGCGCGTCTGTGTCTGCGACTTCGCACTTGTTATAGTACTCAATGCCATTATGTAAATATTTTACCCAAGAATCTGAAACTAACTGGTTCAAGATACATATCGCATGGAAACGGTACAATAGTAAAAAATTTAGGAGACAAGTTTACGGAGCAATTCGCACAGATAATAAATCCCCGACAAACACCTATGTAGAAGATTAAAATTCATTCATTCTATTATGGCACACTCGTGTTTGGATGATAATTTCTTTGCTGCCGTGAACCATCCAGTATCCCGCGGATCTAGACGTTCCTTAACCTGCAGATCCATTACATTATGTGTTAAGCTACTTTAGGTGCAAAGGGATGATCATCAAGGGATGTAACTGATAATAACTCTAGTCGGGAATTTCTTTACCCTGCGAATCTATACTAATATATAAAGCTGCAGAGTTTGTCTGTTTGTTTGAACGCGCTAATCTCAGGAACTACTGGTCCGATTTCAAAAATTCTTTCAGTGTTAGATAGTCCATTTATCGAGGAAGGTATATTTTATTTTCAAAAGAATTAGGGATCCGTATGAAAATTGCGATTTTGTAACCCAAGGTGTAAAATCGAAAACCTATTTATGCGTGCGCTGCAAAAACGATTGACAATAGAACAAAATGAAGTACTACGAGTTTGTAGGTCTTATTAAAATCTACAAAAAAGTCCGCGAGAGCACATATCTAACTATCATAGTTTAGTCACAATAACCACTTTTATATTCATAAAAAAAAATGCATAGAGATAAGCACGGGTTCGAAGTCCACGCGAGCGAAGCCGCGCCCAAAAGCTAGTTGCTCTATAAACTTCGCTATCGCGGTGTAGGACTTTTTGGTAATTCTGGCGTTTGTAGGCGATATTTCTTGATGTTGATAGTTCAGATTTTTCAGGTAAATTGTGTAAAGTAGGTATTAGCATGCTGGTCGCTACACTTCTGTTGCCAATATGTGTCATTGATTATTGTACGTATTGCCCACAGTGTACAACCGGCCGCTGGCTGAGCACATGTGCTCGGAAACCTCTGGCGACCTGCGCAGGCTCTTAACCCTTATCGTCACTGTGAGTACGCTAATATTATTGTGCCAATTGACTTCTGTATATTCCATGCCAGGTTGTCATCATCGAGTTATACTTTATTTATATTAAGGTGGATGCTCCAGGGCTGCCCGCGAAATTCAATTTTTCTTACGTTTTTTGCAATTTGCAGGTCAGTGCTAGGTTGTATGTTGATTAAAATGTTATTCGCGGCTGTAAGACGTATGTAATTATAGAATTATAATCATCAAAATCATCAATAGGTACAACACTCCAAGCTCATAAAGGTTCAAGAAAAACTTTTTCAACGTCAAAGTCATTCTTGCACATTTATGAGCTTGGAGGGTTGTATTGATGAGTTTGATGATTATAACTCTGTAACTACATACGTTTTACAGCCGCGACTCAAATGTTCATCATCATACAACCTAGCACTGCCCTGCAAATTGCAAAAAACGTAAGAAAATTTGAATTTCGCGGGCTACCCTGGAGCATCCACCTTAAGGTGGTTCAGCGTGTTACATACTTGCAGCATGCTACATACTTATACAATTCACCCGAAAAAACTGAACTATCAACATCAATAAATATCGCCTACAAATGCCGGAATTACCAAAGAAGTCCAACATCACGATAGAGAACTTTACAGAGCAATTCGCACGATAAAGAATTCCCAGACTTCAGTTATACGCTTATATTATTTATACTTATATAGGGGGCTACGTTATACGCTTTTAGGCGTATAACAACGCTTTTAGGCTATTGATGTTTATAACATCAGAGATGTCACCAAAAAGTGGATGTTATTTGGGTGCGCTGTTCTGTAAGGTGGATGCCCTTCCCCAGTTCCAGCGGTCTGGAGCCCGGAGGTGGGATTCCGCTATGCCCTACCTCTCTTAAATGTCTAAGGAGTTATTTTGCACTTAATTATTAATTTAAATTATGTTTTAATTAATACTAACGAGTTATCCTTGAAAGCTTTTTGCCTTATCATAATAACAAAAACTAATCAAATAACCAACCTAGGAGTTCACGCAGAAAGAGAAAACTATAGATTAAGTTTTCTTTAAGTTATTTCATCATCAGTCAAAAAACGTCCACTTCTGGACATAGGCCTCCCCCAAAGGGGGGTTTGATATAATCGCCACGCTTGGCAGGCTGGGTGGCGATCGCAGTATCGGATGGTCGATATTCAAAAGAACGTCGCTGCTGCCCAACGTCTGTTGTCCCTTAGTCGCCTTCTACGACACCCACGGGAAGATATAGGGTGGTAGTATTCTTCCTCCGCTACCACACAGACATTTCCTACCATATGTAACACTTACATAGGATACATTAAAAAAAACGTTTGTTCATTTGATCGGCTATCTATGGGGCCATCCAAAAATGACGTCACATGAACTTGAGGACTTTCGTAAACCCTACCCATAGTATAATTTTTAAAACATACAGTTTTTGTACACAATTCTTGCAGTAGTAACCCAGCACTTAGTAGTAGGGAAAGTCGTAAAGCGGCCATTAGAGAGTTAGAGATGCTTTTCTAATACCTCTCTTTCACTGTCGCTTAAGCTACTTTGGAAAGTGCTCTTGGGATTTGGCTAGCAGCCGATTTGTAAATCGGACTTTTGGAATATGTATTCTAAATGGGTCACACAGATAGACAATATTATTAAAAAGATACTACATCTGAGGATACTTATATATTTATCTTTTTTTAAAACCAAATATCTCATAATCATTCTCATTGTACCGTATAAATAGTTTTTCTTAAAAATAGATCGTCTGAATCTCTATTTATGAGAGGCTTTCATAATAATTATTGCAAATATACAAACTGTGTGTGTGTGGGATGTCAATGTCAAAACAAACGATTGCTAGCCATAGAGCCAAGGGCGTCCAGTTAAGGAGGTATCTACGTGTGTGACATAGCGTGTCCCTCAGGGCGCCCGAGAGGAGGAAGGCGCCGTGGACGTGGAGAGGGCCCGGGAGGACGCCAAGGCGCTGTATGAGGCTGGCGAGGGGAAGTGGGGCACTGATGAGGACGTCTTCAATCGGGTAAGTGTGGAGGACAGGGCAATGGCCGCCTTGTTGGTGTAGGGGTCCCATAAAACCTATACATGAATGATATTCCTTTTAAATTTGATTTCGGGGTCGGGCAGGTGTTTCTGTAAGCCAGAGAAGCTTAGACTGGGTTGGGGCCTGTGTTTGTGGATTATGCGGTTTAAGTACTAGGTTTTTTTTAAAGTTCGGATAATTAGACTGAGATTCGACGACTAACGTTTCTTACGTTCGACTTTTGCCCGCACAGCAGGCACCATTTCGGGGCGTCACAATGGAATGCGTTTACGCGAACCTGGGCACCCCAAGAGTGTCGTGTGTATACCGCTGGGGTTTTAGTGATTAGACGAGCATGCCGGAGTCGCCGAGCTTCCCCAGCGATACCAAAAACGTTACTGTGTCTTTCAAAATGAGATAAATGTAATGAGCCTTACCTCCCCCACCTAATAACTTCTCATTTTGTATAAATACCTACTCCCTTAACTGCAATTAAAAAACTAATCATAAATAAAAATGCTCAGATTTTAGCCCACGAGAGCTTCACGCAGCTGCGTCAGATCTTCGAGGAGTACAAGCACCTCACTGGACGCACCATTGAGCAAGCCATCAAGTCTGAACTCGGTGGCGAGCTCAAAGACGCCCTCTCCACCGTAGGTGAGATCCTATTTATCATTTTTACTAACAGCAAAACGTGACTTCGTCTGTGTTGACTTCTAAAATGATCCCGCAAAAATTTTATATGTGTGCGACATTTACTAGTTAAAGCTAGTAAATAATATAAAGAATCGGTGTTTGACCTTTATACACATAGGGCAAAGTAATAAAACAAGACAAGCCCTCCGAGTTTCTTGCCTTTTTTACTCAGCAGTGGTTGCGACCTGGTTGTAAATTATGCATTGTATAATTTGTCAAACATCCAAACATTTTACTAAGACATAACAAGATTTTTATTCGCACCACAAGAGATTGGTAGTACCAGTCTTTTATGCATTTATAGAAAAAGGAGTTTGTCTATGGCATCCACATCTGAACCGATTATATCTTTTTTGTGTTTCTTATAATGTTCGCTTCTAGTTACTGTATGGTACTTTTTATTACACTAACGGATTTGGAATACACAATGTCACCAATCCGCACCAGCCTGAGGGTGTCGTAAGAGCAAAATTTCTTTATAATTTATGATATAAACCCATTTTTTTTGTTTCACTGGGGAAATGCTTTATGCAGACCGCCTCTCGGGAGTGGGGTCAGTGGTTAGGTGGGACTCTGAGACTGTTCTACCCTCTAAAACCCCAGCGGTATACCCTCACACGACACGCTTAGGGTGCAACAGGTTCGCGTAAACGCATTCAACGACGCCCCGACGATTTGATACAAACCCTGTGCCAACCCGTTTTGTCAGCGTGGCATTTCTATTCATGCGGATAAGGTGCGATGCACTTAGTGAGTCATTTATTGGCTGAACGGAGTTGTGCAAGGAACAGAGAAGCGTCCGCTCACCCTTATGCTTACAGTGGAATGCGTTCAAAACGCCCCAGCCTGGTTCGCCACAAGGCTGCGGGGCGCCATGCAGGGCCTCGGCACAGACGACCGGACCCTCATCAGAGTCGTCGTGACCCGCTCGGAAATCGACCTCGGCACCGTCAAGGAGGAATACGAGCGGCTATACAATAAGACCCTGGAAACGGATATCCGGGTATGTATTCGTGGCTCTTTTTCCAGTGGAGTGTGTCGAGAGTGCCGCCGCCTGGTTCGCCCAGAGGCTGCGTAAGGCGGTGGAAGGGGCGGGGACCGACGACAAGGCGTTGGTCAGAATCATCGCCACTAGAGCTGAGATCGATCTCGGCAACATCAAGCAGGAGTATGAGCGGCTGTACGACAAGTCGCTGGTGTCCGATGTCCAGGTACGGAGGCTCATCGAACCAAACATATGCCTATCTATCAGCCACAGAGGTCCACTGCTCAATCTAGGCCTCCCCCATTGATTTCCACAACGCACGATCTCCTGCAGACCGCATCTAGCGATTCCCAGCGACCTTCACAAGGTGGTCCGTCCACCTAGTCGGGGGTTTCCCACGCTTCTCTTTCCCATACGTGGACGCCACTCCAAGATTTTTATGCCCCAGCGCGCCTTCCGTTCTTCGGGCTACGTGGCCAAACTTAGGTGGCACATAGCTCACAGGACTGTCGCTCGATAGGGCAGAAAATTCCTCGAGTGGCGACCGCATTCCGAAAAGCACATGTTGGTAGGCTTCCCTATATTCAGAGGACAGTCATAAATTGTGGTTGGTTTAAAACAAAGCCATTTCAGTTATAAAATAAATAAAATGCTATCGCAGCGCGTGGCGGATTAGTATCACCACCCCATTCTATTTGTGTCCATCCTGAGGGTGTAGTAAGAACCGACAAAAGGAAATGACAAGGCCGATATCCTAGCCGTAGGAGAGTAACTTGGTACGTAGTCCTGTGCCAGTTCGTTTTGCCAGCGTGGCAGCCTGCTAATTACCCTGTAAATGGAGGAGGCACGACTAAGCAGTGGGTCATCTACGTGCTGACTAGGTCGTTAGGAATAGGGATATTGAAATTGAATGAAACTGCGATCAATTATTAGTTGCACTCACTATTCTGTTAAAGGGCTTTGGTCTGGCGCACTGCTAAATATATTAAAACACATTATAATATGCATGGAAGTAATATTAATATAATAGGGTCCTACTTTTTATTTATTTAACCAATAAAATAGACTCCAAATGCCTAATCAAATCACCGAAATCAGCGTAAAAAGAAAGCTATATTTCCGAGCAACATACAAGGGTAATAATATAAATTATAGGCATGTTATAACACTCAAATTAATATTGTTAGCATGTTCCATGTGGTGACGGATTAAGAACACACAATGTCACCAACCCATACCAAACTATGGGTGTCGTGAGCGGCGATTAAAGGAACGCTCGAGGTAGATCAACAGCCGCGAGAGAAGGAAAATTTTACAGAAACTATGTGCTAACTTATCATGCCAGTACGTCACAGTCATTACCCCACTTGAATTTGGAGGAGGGTCTACTCAGTAGTGGGTCATTTATAAGGCCGAAATGATGATATCAATACATGGAAAGACCTTATTTTATAATATTTTCATGAACGTAAAATTTTTAATATCACATAATTAGTACACATGAAACTTTGAAGAGATAATATTTTTAAATTTCAGTTCGCGGCTTTGCATCTTAGATTTCGATTCTTTGATCATCCCGACTCTTGACATTTATACCTCACGCCTTTTTGGGCAGTTAAACTGGATATCAGATCCTGTTCAGAACTGATTGTATATATATTAGTACAGATTTTGGTAGAATTAATCTATAAACTGGTCAGGTTCCGAGTACTATCATTAATTTGCTTTCCTGTCTACCCCTCAGTAGCACTGCTCATGCCTATGACACTATTATGTGTCTCCATAAAAAGGACAACTTGCAGTAAAACCGAACCTGCTTACTTTTATAGAATAGAAGTTGCTTCATTTCAGAACAATGTAGTAATTATGCGCAGGAACACAACATGAATAAAAAAAGCTGTGTTTTTTTTTACAATTTACGCATAAAATCTACTTCATATAGAAGTTTTACTAAAATGAAGCTTCTATTTATGCTTTCCATGTTTTTTCTAATTAGTATGGGTTTTACTGTTACCTTTCATGATGTTTATAATGTGATTTGATATATTTTTGCTGTCGTGCGGCGGACCAGGAGGTGAGCGTGGTTCAGACAATACTCAAATTCAAATATATTTTTTACGATACTTATAAATCTGAGTCTACAATCGATTGAGAATGCCTCACAGAGAAAAACCAGGACCTCTGTAGTTAATAATAATGGATTCTGCTACTATTATATTATACTTTAGCGTTAGGTATATGTGGTATCCTGCGCTGACACGCTGACACACGAGTAGGCTAGTCTACGTTTAAGAACTTCAAAGAGATGTGAGATTCGTATTTATAGTATCTTTAAAGATTGAGAAACGGCAAATAATCTGGAATAATGTCTATGCTTGTTTACTAAAGCGGTGGTATTTTTAGTTTTACATCATGTGTTCACTGTCACCTGTTTACTGCTTTTTATCAGTCGGTTTGACACGAATTATAAACATAATTTATATTAGTTTAAGATTTCTGTCTCCCTATTACATATCCAATGGTACTATGCTTGTTAACTGGTTCGGGTACACCCTTACTCCTTAGTCGGCTGAACATCACACTGAATAACTCGCCTCTTGTAAGCCATCTAAAGGCATTCTACTGTGACTAACAAGGAATTTAAACTAATCGTGTCGCATTTTCTTCCCACACGCACATCGCATGGCAACTTGCGCACACCGCCATCTATCCACGATATACGGAATCTCATAACGGCAACTTGGTTTTCGCGACTTGGCAGCAGGGCGAGACTTCGGGTGACTACAGGCGCGCTCTTGTTGCCATGCTTGGGGATGCCTGAATTCAAGAACAAGAGGTAAATCTCACGAAACGCGTCGAGGCGACGAGGCCCGGTAACAGATGGCGCTGTAACATGTTTTGAAAACTGTCAATTGTTTGTGGTTTGGGAAAATACTTCGCTTTAGATATGTCTGTACTATTTTTGTCTATATACGGCTATATACGGTTTTATCTGAAGGATGTGACTATTAAAAAACCTGTCGCCATGTTGACATCGGCGGCTTCGTGATATTTCGTATGTTTAGATAAGTACAAAGTGTAGCCTTATTGTGCACCGATAGAGCACTAGATTTTAATTTTGCAACTCCGTCGATGTTTATACAATTGAATTTTAATGTTGTTAATTTTATGGTGCTGCTTTACTGATGATATAAAATTGAAATATGTATTTAAATTATTATATATTTTATAGTATTAATATACTGGTTTTTGCAAGTCACAGCTAAGAGCTTTTCTCTATGTAGTATATAAGTGATGTAATCTCGAATAGTTAATGCGTATTGCTTGGTATCCTCAAGGATTGGTTAATAATTAAAGATTAAGCCATAATCCACCCTCCAATATGCTATTTATTACAATTGCTTATAATCTTGCAATAGTGGTAGGTAGAGCCTTAGGCAGTTGTTTCAGTTATTTGTTAACTATATTTTAATTGGATATAATTTATATTAATAAATCGCATTCCAATATTCTTGAACCCCAGTGTATTCTTGGTAGCTTTAATTATATTTTTATTATTATTTATAATTAGATACATGAATGTGTATATTTGTTGTATTATTTTTTCTCCCATCTTCTTTGAAGAATTGCAACTATACCCTGTTCAAGATAGCATGATCGATTTGACAGACGGGCTAGTGATGGGAAACAGAAAATATCTAGTAGTCCAACAAATAACGTTTTAAAATACTTGTAACGGTGACAAGTTCGTGGGTGTATTATGTGTGAAATTCTTTATTGCACTAGACATATAAAACATTGGCTAGATAAGCGATGGTGGGTCAATATTCATACTAAGTTCCTATTTAATATTACAAGGTTATTTTTTGACCTTCCGCCAAATTTTAATAGGTGGTTCAGACCATGAAAGTAAACAAAAAAGAAAAGAAAATAATAGTTGTAAAAGTGTTCAATTTCAATGCGCTAAAGCCAACGAATTTTATATCAAAATGAAAATGTTTTTTATTCGAATATTGTCTTACTTATAAAGTTAAGAAAAAGTGATAAAGAATTTCACACATAATACACCCATACCATCTCGTCACAGTTGCAAGTATTTTAAACCGTTATTTTTTGGACTACTAGATATTATCTGTTTCCCACCACTATTCGTCATTGCAAAGTAAAGGTATGATTCCGAAGTATGCTGCGCGCAGAAGTGTTACCACGGCACTACTGGTCCTCATTACCGCGACGTAGTTCGGAATCATACCTTTTTGTCGATCAGAAAAATTGACATCTGTCAAATCGATCACGCTATCTTGAATAGGGTATAATGTTAACCATGCCGCGTTGTTGTTTCTGGTCTAATTGAGCAGATTCAGAGATTTGGCGAAACATTTGTTAAAAAAAATAAGGCAACTCACTGAGGATTACTACTACTACTTCTCAGCCCATAAATGACCCACTGCTGAGTCGGGCCTCCTCCCATCACAGGGAGAGTTTACATGTGGACATTAGCCTACTGTGCCACGCTGGCCAGGGTTGGCACAGTTTTGTAACAAGTTTTCCTTCTCTTGCTGCTACGATCTATGCCTTGTCATTTCCTTTTGTCGGCTTAAAGTCGGGTTAAGGTACCCCTTGAATTCATAAGAAACTTCTGTTTTTCCCTCAAATTAACATGATGGTGGCGAGGGTGCTTGCGGGTCAAAAACGGCGCCTGCCTCCCCGCCTCGGGTACGTCCCGCTGATACCTGATTTTGTGTTGTAACGTGCGCAGCGAAATGCGGCTACATTTAGAGCGGCCATAGAGATTGGTGAGGACTGTAAGTATATCTGTCTGTGCAACAATTAATTAACAAATACCTAACAGGAGAATAATTCGTAAAATGTTCATGAATTGAAAAAAAACAACAATTCTCATAAAACTTATTTACTCGTACGGCATCGCACGTAACAGCCATTTGGTTCTAACATTATAACATTGTGTTTACATCATAAGTAAAAACTTTCACAAAAATACCTGTTTAAATACGTATTCAAGCTGTGCATTCCGAAAATAATTAGACACCATTTTTTTACTAATACAGAAAACTGTGTGAAAGACTTAATTTTGGCGTTTTTTTTAGATAGTTTCATAATTTATCCAATTAGTGATTATTTTACGAATAAATAACCGGTAAAACTAATTTTGCTCAGTGTATAGTATATTAATATTATATTGGTGCTACATACTAAGAAATATTTTATAAAAAAAAAGAACAGGCTCGCAGGAAATATTTGCGATTACGGTAAACATCGCAATACTGTAGACGAGCATCTGAATCCTAATCAGAGTATAGTCCAATGCTCATAGATGACCCGCTGCCGGGGTGCGCCTCTTCCAGTTACATGGTGGGTAGTTAGCCTACTGTGTCACGCTGGCCAGACGAGTTGGCACAGGGTTTCATATTAAGTTTTTCTTGCCTAACCTAGCCGGTTATCGGTTCTTACGACACCCTCAGCATGGAATGGGCTGGTGATACCTTGTATTCTTAATCTGTCACCACGCGCACAGTTGCACAAGGGTTGAATAAATATCAGTGCACTAGATTGACGTCGTATCATAAAGGTATTATTTATACACAACGTGAAGTATTGTATTTGTGAAAGTATTGTCAAATATTAAAACACAATCAATCGTAAACGCACATTTTTCATGATCAAAAACAGAATATATTTACAAATTTCACCTTGCATACATTGCACGGCCATACAAATAGTATATTTATTAAAAACTAAATAAACACGCAACATAACGTCTACATAAGACAATAATGACAAATCGCATACTCTCAAAACATTAAACAAGCTACATTTTGTCACATAACAAACTACATAGAAATATAATTTTCATATCCTATCTACCTAGTGCAATTACAATTGTCGAACAATAAATGATGAATACAATTATTTTGAAATCAGAAGAAACCGAAAATTGATTTTAGTTAAAAGTGTTTATTAGTTTTATGTTTTATTTTTTTTATACAATTTGAATTAAATTTTGATTACACAAACGCCTTCGAGACTTTTGTTGCTGATCATAAAAAAAATCTTTCTCAATGATCGGTACTAAATAATCTGTGTATGTATACCAAAATCCTTTTCACTAAACACACTTTATCGCTGATAGCATTAAGAACCGAGTTGTAAGAAACACAAAACGACTTTTAGGAAAATTGGAATTGTCAGGGACTGTAATGTGTAAAATTTGACTGATGATTCGTGTAAAATGCACAAAATAGTACTAAAGTGAGACCAAGCTTTTGAATACGTTATTTAGCTTAAATTTACCTATTTACAATACAAGATGTGTGGACATCCTGTTACTAAACGAGTACATGTAAATATATTTATGAACATCTACATATTTACAATTTGAGCAGGAGTTTTTATATTATTTTTAACGTTCGGAAAATAAAGTTTTCTGTGAGCGACTGCACTAATTGGTTTGGTGAAGCAGATAATAATGCTTTACCAAACTCATTGGTGCACAGTATACTCATTCCGTCCATGAAATTGGAGGGAGCCTCAAGCAATAAGTCAAGTATTGGGATAAAATGATGTTGTGTTTGCAAGCAACCAGCGAGGACATTGTGATATAGACAGTGTTATTGTTAAAAAGTATGTAATGGACAACTAGTCACATAATTTAACTAATCCGGTTGACACAGAAAAACTTGCGTAGCCTCATAATTCTATTTTCCGATGGCACAAAACTCTTTAAAACTTCCCGCCAAAGTTTGTTAAATTGTATTTAACGATATAAAATAAATACTCCAGAAAGCAGTCTAGATGATGCAGAATTAAACTGTCAATTTAATTTGTGCTACACAATAAAGTGCTAGTTAGTAAAAATAGGTTATTTGAAAGGTTTTGATGTTGTACAGTTTTAAAAACTTCTATCTATCACAAAACCATGCAATATATTTGGGTTAAAATGTTTCTGTATTAAAATATAGTTGTATGTTGCAGGCAATCATTGCAGTAAACATATAAGTCATTGCACTTAAGCTGTACCTAAATACGTGGCTGACACCTGCAGACATATTCATTAAAATCACAGTTCAACCGCATTGCGGAACGGTTTTAATGACAGAAAAATATTTATCAACTATACAAGTGTAACAAAAAGGACCAGTTCTAAGCTCATAGTCTGTGAGGTGGTCATGAACCAAACTCCAATTACTAAAGGTTTCATTGGGAATAACACGTTTGTCCTACTGTAAGATGTCTGTCACATTTTATATGCTTATTTCTGTTCTTACATCTTTCTGTTATTCGGTCACCTATAAATAACAATCTCGATCTCTGTTTTGTATTAATATAGTCTTTCTGTTACACCCTGTATAATGTATTTTCCTTTCATCGAGTACATTCCGTTGCATCGAGTCCACTATGGGCAGATGGACTCCACAACAGCTGGAGCGTTGGCCTGTAGCCCTCAGCCCTCGGCCCAGCTCGAGCTCAGTGCGGGAACAGCCTGGCGTGCAGCTCGTGGAGCGGCAGCAGCTGCTCGTCGCCCAACGCCGGCTGCTGCTCGGCCTTGGACTGTTCTCGCAACTCTGAATATATATATATAAATATATAAATTAATGGTTGAGCGATCGACTGCTGCGCAACATGTCGCGGGTTCGATCCCCGCACGGAATAAATATTTGTACGACCTACAAGTATTTGTTCCGGGTCTGGGTGTTTTCTATCTATAATATGTATGATTTACAAAAAAAAAAATGTATTTAAGTAGTTTATCAACCATCTCGTTACCATAATACAAACATTAAGTTGCTTAGCTTGGGACGAGATGGCGTTGTGTGAAATGTCCAAGGATATTTATTTATAATGACAATGCACGTGTAGGTGCACCTCGTCTGGATCATCCAGCCAGACGAGGAGCTATGTCTGGTAGGGGGCGGCTGATAACGTGTGAATTGCTCTGTAAGCTTTGCTATCGCGATGTAGGATGTTTTGGTAATGCTCGCATTTGTAGGCGATATGTCTTGATGTTGATAGTTCAGATATTTGTGGTAAATTGTGTGAAGTACGTAAGTGGAAGGCAGTACGCACCCTGCCAATGCTGCAGCAGCCTCGTGTAGTGCAGGGCCCGGTCGTGCCTCTTGAGCTGCGTGAAGACGTGAACCAGCCCGCGGTAGTCGTACTCCAGCCCGCTGTAGCGCTCGCCGAACAGCTTCAGGCCTAAGGGGACAGAGCAGGCATTAAGTGAGTATTATTGACAAACATTTATATTGCCGTTGGGGCAACCCACCCACTATCAACTGGCTGGTCATGGGGTATGACCCGCCTCATCTGGTGGCCCGTCCTGCGCAGAAGACGAGGTCACCTTACGGCGGGCGGAGGTCACAGCAGCAAACATCTTGAGCAGTGACCTGGGGTCCTAGTACGCTTCTAAAGCCACTTGGCTACGATTTCAAAACAACAGCCGCCCCATATTATTTTGACAAACTCACTTCATCTTGAGCGTGTCGTGGGAACGACTGAAAAACTCAAGACGCATATCACCTCCGTACCGGTACCTCGGTACCGCCGTCTTGCCATGAATTTGGAAGAGGCCCGACTCAGTAGTGGGTAGTTTATGTGCCGAAATGAACTTGAGATATCGGGTCCTTCTAAGTAAGAGAAGATCTTACTGATTGAAATGGAGCGCAGGTACAGCTTCTCAGCGGCGCAATGCATGTTCATGTGGTAGTTGTAGAGGGACGCCAGGTGGCCGATGCTCAGCCCCACTTCGTAGTCTTCGGGGCCCAGGAGCTCCTCCTTGATGGCGATGGCCTTCAGGTGCATCGTCTCTGCGTCCTGGAATGGGAGCCTTGCTATATTTATCATTCATCTATTGGATGGACATTTCTACTAGTCTCGATTCTCTGTCAAAATGTCCCCACGCACATGTTTTGTGTAACTAGAATGAGGGTACAAGTGTTAGAAGTACTTGTAAGCAAGAGTGACCAGTGAAATGTGAGTAAACAAGTGCTACGGGGAGTAACTGCATTTTCACTTGTGCAATAACACATTAAAGGAACTTACAAGTGTTACGAAGTGTACAAATGTTAGTAGTATAATAATAATAGATAATAATAAATATCCTTGGACATTTCACACAACGCCATCTCGTCCCAAGCTAAGCTACTTAATGCTTGTGTTATGGTAACGAGATGGATGATAAACTACTTAGATATTTTTTTTTTTGTAAATACATACATATTATAGATAGAAATGACACCCAGACTCCGAGCCAGTGCCTCTGGTTTAGACAAAGACACTTGCCCGACCCCGGAATCGAACCCGGGACCCGTTGATCCAAAGGCGGCACATCTAACCACTAGACCAACGAGGCAGTCAAATCAGTATAACAAGTGAAGTATGTAACTAATGTAAGTGTACAAATAATTAGAGTATATGTATGTCAGGAGTGTAAGTATAGTACAAAAGTGTGACAAATGCATACTTCAACTCCTCAGACCAAAATGATCCACTGCCGAGTCGGGCGTCCTCCAACTTTAAGGAAGGTAATGAGCCTACTGAGCTACGCAGACGGGTTGGCACAGGGTTTCGTATCAAGTTTTCCTTCTCTTGCGGCTAGGTTCTCGGCCTTATCATTTACTTTTGTCGGCTCTTACGACACCCTCAGGGTAAAAAGGGGTAGCGACTTCTTATTTCGTCATTCCACTGAAAGTACATACTAACATGTTTTTTTTGGGATTTTATGACGCGCTTGCTAGGTCAAGTCTTTTGTTTGGATGCGATGGTGTATTATTTTATTTTTGAGTTTAGTTTACTAACATGGAACTTCTGCATGCTCTGGTAGAGGCGTCCGAGGTTCCCGTAGTGCTTGGCTGTCTGCACGTTGTTCTCCCCGTACGCCATCATGGACAGGGCCAGCGCCGCCTTGTGCAAGGCCTCCGACTCCTCCAGCAAGCTCGGTTCTGTGCAGAAACAGAGATTTGAATGATGAGAATGTGGGCGTACACTCAATGACGATTTACGCGCAAGAATGACTTTCATATGAAAGTTTGTTTCAAACTACCAGTTTTAGTCAAAATTGGAATCACGTTTCTTTCGAGCGTATTAAGATATTCCTTCTTTCGATTCTGGCCACTCCCATTTGAAAAGTTCACCCGTCTATGTTAAGAGTTAGTTGTACCTATTTCGAATTAACCATTAATAACTAAAACATTTTTGTATCCCAAAAGTCATTAAATATAATTCGGGCGCTGCGCCAGAGCAAAAGTTGCCAGTGACTGGTAACGTCTGATTAGGCTACATTAGTAACAGTGGGTGGACTTACCACTCATGTCTTGTCCCGCAGGCGTGTCTAGTGCAATCTCTTCTAAAATTAGAGCTTTTACGCGCTTAGCAGAAGCCAACAGCAAGTGATCGGGTGGCACCAGATTCTGTGGATTTTAATTTATTAATTAAAAAATGCGAATCCCCAGCACTGTGGTAGAACCAGTATCGCGGGGTCAGTTTGCATATATGTAATTCATGAACACAAATGACCCCCCTAACTCGGAACAAGCGCCCCTGGTTTACACAGTCTCTTGCCCACCCCGGCATCGTCCCGAGGCCGCGCGATCCAAAGGCGGCACATCCAACCCCTAGACCGACGAGTGCAGTAGTATACCCTTTTTAGTAGGTACTTGTATTATTCTTAGGATTTGTTCAGTATTCTATCTATCAGCCACAGAAGTCCACTGCTGAACATAGGCCTCCCCCATAGATTTCCACAATGCACGATCTCGTGCTGACCGCATCCACCGACTCCCAGCGACCTTCACAAGATCGTCCGTCCACCTAGTCGGGGGTCTTCCCACGCTTCTCTTTCCCATACGTGGGCGCCACTCCAAGACTTTCATGCCCCAACGGCCATCCGTTCTTCGGGCCATGTGGCCTGCCCATTGCCACTTCAACTGTGCAATCCTTCTAGCTATGTCGGTAACTTTAGTTCGTCTACGGATTTCCTCATTTCTGATTCGATCACGTAGACTAACCCCGAGCATAGCTCTCTCCATCGCACGTTGAGTGACTCTCAGCCTGTTCAGTATTACACACGTTTATTTATCTTTATATTTATTTTAAAAACAACAGTTGATCTCCAGCTTTTGCAAACTACCCTCCTTGTAATTGGAGGAGGCCCGACTCGGCAGTGGGTCATGTATGGACTGAGTAGTAGTAGTATAAAAATTCAGATATAAAGTATCCATGTCGTTACCTTATAATGCACTGAAACATAACTGAATAACTGGGGCCGTACGATGATAATGGTGTTTATACATATGGCGATTTATAAGAGTTTTGTGATGAAACGTACGTAAATAAAGTTCCCTTTGAGTTTGAATATACGGTATAGAAATGATCTATTCACGGTTATGATCGTTTTATTTTATTCCCAACGTTTCAGACACTTTGCAGTGTCCGTGGTTGTTGGGAATAAAATAAAATAAAGCGATCATAACCGTGAATAGATCATTTCCTGCAATGTGTAAAGATCGTGAAAACCTAAGACATAATTACGGTATAGAATTTAATACATGTGATACAACAAAAGATCAATCAGAAAACTAAATCGACTGCTTTTTTCTGATTGCTACAGGTTTTTATCACCCTGTATATAATTTAGAATGAGACACATACCTCGATGATCCGTATAGCCCGCTCGGCGTGGCTCCGCGCCTTGTAGAACCTCCCGGAGGAGTACTCGAGCACGTAGAGGGCGTAGGCGAGGTCCTCCTGCGCGGTGGCCACGTGCAGCGAGCTGCGGCCGAACACCGCGCGCAGCGCGTTCAGGGCCTCCTGCCAACCGGGGCGAGGCCAGTTATACCTCTAGGGTCCACCAGTTATAACATCGCCGTTGGGTTTAGTGGGTAGGTCGGGCGCCACATAACCCATTTAATCCCTAATTCATTAGGATTTTTAACGTACCGAAGGGTGTCAATATGGGTCATTTTTTATATGTATTAAATGTTAATGTTGTTAGTGTTGCGGTATCTCGTTACAACGTACTACTTCACGGTAACCGAGACACGCGTATCGCAAAATAAAACAGTTACCGGGTTTCATGCCGGCTCTTCTCAGTAAAACAGCATTCAGACACAGGTAAATTCATGCTAAACGACTGACACTAAATTTTCACTGTTTGACTTGTCAAAGAGCACGGAGCAATTGGCAGAGTCTCACCTCGTAGACGGCCACGCTGTGCACGATGGAGTCGATGTTGAGCAGGTAGAAGCCCAGGTCGAGCAGCGCGGCGGCGTAGCGCGGGTGCGCGGGCCCGGCCCAGCGCCGCGCCAGCGCCACGGCCTGCCGCACCAGCGTGCCCGCCGCCGCGAAGCGCCGCTTCACCACGCACGCCTTGCCGCACGCGCGGAGCACCTCGATCGTGATCCTGACCACATATCATATACTTCGCGTACCACGGCTACATTCAGAGCGGCCATAAAGATTGGCGCGGACTGTACTTCGAGTGCGCGCACGGGTGTGTGTGCATGTGTGTGTTACCTGTGCGGCGTGTGGTCCGTGAGCAGTGCGAGTGCCCGCATGCTCCAAGCGTGGGCCGCGCTGTAGTCGCACCGCACGAAGAACAGGGCGCTGAACTCCTTGCAGAGGCGAGCCGCCAGCGCCGCCATTCCCCACGCACTATTCGAGCCGCAAGACCGACTGCCGTCAGCCCCACTGCGAACAGTTAGCGACCACATTGGTATTAAAGTAATCCAGGCGCAAAGAGTCATCAGACGAGGTGGTATGCCTATCTTCGGGATCTCCTATCCTTAGTGGTCTGTAAACTCCGCTATACCCTGTTCAAGATAGCATGACCGATTTGACAGACAGGCTAGTGATGGGAAACAGAAAATATCTAGTAGTCCAAAAACTAACGTTTTAAAATACTTGTAACAGTGACAACTTGGCGTGGGTGTGTTATGAGTGAAATTCTTTATTGCACTAGACAATATAAAACATTGGGTAGATAAGCAATGGTGGGTCAATATTCATAATAAGTTCCTATTTAATATTACTGGGTTATTTTTTGACCTTCCGCCAAATTTAAATAGGTGGTTCAGACCATGAAAGTATACAAAAAAGAAAAGAAAATAATTGTTGTAAAAGTGTTAAATATCAATGCGCTAAAGCCAACGAATTTTATTTCAAAATGAAAATGTTTTTTATTCGAATATTGTCTTAAAAAGTTAAGAAAAAGTGATAAAGAATTTCACACATAATACACCCATACCATCTCGTCACAGTTGCAAGTATTTTAAACAGTTATTTTTTGGACTGCTAGATATTATCTGTTTCCCACCACTATTCGTCATTGCAAAGTAAAGGTATGATTCCGAAGTACGCTGCACGCAGAAGTGCTACCACGGCACTACTGGTCCCCATTACCGCGACGTACTTCGGAATCATACCTTTTTGTCGATCAGAAAAATTGACATCTGTCAAATCGATCACGCTATCTTGAATAGGGTATAGTGCGATTTCTTAGGTTTTCGCGATTATTACACATTGATATTAAAGACTTTTAACGGATTTATCGCATGTATATTACATTACTTAATTCCCGTTTGCAGCAACTTTGCAGCAGACGTGATCTATCCAGCAGTCTCTTCCGCGACTAATTAAATAATGTAATATACACGCGATAAATCCGTTAAAGTGTTTAATTTCAATCCGCTAGTGCAATTTAGGATTACGTCGGGTTCTGGCGTTTAATGCGATGCCAATGTTAGTGTGACTTCTGGTCACTACCACTAACCATAATGGTTAAGGGTGAACCACACCATTTCCATCAAAGGTGTTGTAATAGCCGGTAGAAGGAAATGACAAGACCGAGAACCTAGCCACAAGAGAAGCAGAACTAGATACGAATACGCAGGGTACCTGCGTCAACCCGTCTGGCACAGTAGGCTAATTACCCTCAATCTAATGAGACCCGACTAAGCAGTGGGTCATCTATGGGCTGAGAAGTAGTATTAAGTGCTGGACCTGGGCCTAAGGTCCACCAACCCGGGACCAGATCTTAAGCATAATGAACAAATAAATGAGGAATTGACTCACCAGTCGTCAATGTCGTCGGTCTGCAACGCCTTGTCGCAGGTGTCCCCAATGGCGCAGGGGCCGGTGGGAAGGGTCCCAGTGACGTCATCGGTCCACCCGAGCAGCTCCAAGGCCAGGTTGTATGTCTCCGCAGCAGCAGGGAAGCAACAGTACGCCGACTGTGTGTTTAGTAATCTGCAAGAATAGATATACACACACTTCTTTAAAGGTTCGAATATACGGGCTAGCAGGACAGGGGAAGGGAAAATATTCTTTAAGGTGGTTATACTTTCTCTTCTTTCTATCATGCGAGAGAAGCAGTGTCTAATATAAGATCTTGTATTTTGAAAACAAAACAAAATACGAATTGTAAACTTTACTTTTACATTCTGCCCTATCTATGACATGCGTAACGCTGTTGGACCACGGGATCCGGTTTGATTCGGGGGTAAAGCTGGTGTGTTTGTGTACACGAGACATATGCATGCATGCTCCGAGTCTGAGTGTCTTTGTGTTCATGAGTTGTGTTGGTACATAACCCCCGTTACACAAAGCTACACATCAGCGAAGGAAGTTGTCTAAAAAGCAAGCGATTTAATTAAGTAGAAACTTGTAAGATAAATTTACCTATGGCAACATTCTAAGGTAAGCCTCTTGTAGTGTGTAGTTTTGGGTTGTGCGAGACAGATGTCTCTGCACCGCAGTAAAATGCGTTGAGCGTCCGCATACCAGCCAGCCTCGTTCAGGAACCCACCTGAGAGGAGAATAAAATATTGTTGCAGTAAAATTAGTCAAATGTGGCTGGCTGACTAAATTACGACTAAAACGGGGGGCGATTAATACACTTAAGGCCAATCATTTGGCACAAAAATGTATTGGTCATAACCAATACATTTTCACACACACAACACGTTTACTATTCTGATATCATTTTCGTTCCGTCATTCTCGTCAATCATTATTTTAGTATTGCCGATACAGATATGTGACCACATTATGATCTGGGATTACAAAATTTTACGATCGGTAATGCATCACATTCCCTTTAAGTTACTTTTAAATATAGGCGGTTCTATTTTCGGGTCCGACCTGTGTGACAGGTAATAGATACAATTATATCTAGCCGAACACAGAATTAACTCAAAACCGCTTCCGAAACCACAAGTTCTCCGTGTAGTTACTTCCTCGTACAACTGAGCTCTTATCTGGCTCGAAGGACCAATTCGAGGTGCACCAGATGTATTTTTTTTTTTTTTAATTTTATTTAGAAAACATACAGTTATTTCTATATATATATATCTTAAAATGTACACATATAAACCTATAGTTTCCTTAATTACAATAATTAACCATATACATGATAAGCTCTCGTAAAAAACCAGTACGTATACATGCAGGGTTTTTAAATATATTCATTTTTTAATTTCTTTATGTACAAATAATCTGTCAGCTACCTGTTTTTTATATGTCGATAAAGTGGAGCCAAAGATATCTATATCGTTGACTAATTCATTGTGATTGCGCATTGCACGTCTGAAATATGAATTTCTTGCATAATTTGTGCGACAAGAGGTGGTACAAAAAGTAGGTTTTGAACGTGATGAGATACGGTTCAGTTTAAAATTAACTTTATGTAAGAGTGAAGTAGAATCTATGTGATTATTAATTAATTTGTATAGGAATAACAAATCTAAGTAAGTTCTTCTTTGTTCAAGGGAGGCAATTCGATGTCGTTTCCTTGAGTCCAGATAGTCTTGAAAATAATTTCCAGTGCGGTAATCTAGAGATTTAAGAAATTTATTCTGAATCTTTTCAATGCGATTGATGTGCACTGCATATTGTGGGTTCCAAATTATGCTTGCAAATTCCAGATGACTGCGAACAAAAGCATTGAACAAGATTTTATAAGTTGCGGCTTGCTTAAAAGGTCTAGATAATCTAAGTATAAGGCCCAATTGTTTTAATGATTTTTCGATAATATTGTTAATGTGAATATTATAATGAAGCTTACAGTCAAGAGTAACACCCAGGTCCCTAACTTCCTGAACTCTATTTAGTAATTTACCAGAAAGTTTGTAATTGAAATTAATTGTATTGTGCTTTCTTGTAAAAGTAATTATGTGACATTTGTCTACATTAAGATTTAGGAGATTATCTTTACAATAAGTAGAAAGTATATATATATCTTCTTCTACACATTCCTTCTATAGTTCACTGGTCGTTAGTATATTATGTGATGTATCGAATTAACAAGCGTTGTTGGAATGTTACAAAATGTAATTTATTCCAATTACTACTATGTAAATAAGCAAGTTACACAGAATTTTCTTTCCCATATAAAATTAGAGCGAGATGGCGCGATGTGCGACATCTCGGCTAACACTGCATTTATAAATTATAATTTACTAGTGGCCCGCCCCGGCTTCGCCCGTGCATAGCGGGGGTGGGTTATACTTATAAACCTTCCTCTTGAATCACTCTATCTATTAAAAAAAACCGTATCAAAATCCGCTGCGTAGTTATAAAGATTTAAGCATACATAGGGACGGACATACGACAACGACTTTGTTTTATACTATGTAGTGATATAGATAAATATTGTGAGTCATGAACAGTTCGGACACGTAGTGAGGATATAAATAAGCAAACATCCCAACTATTGTAGAGGCCTATGCTCAGCAGTTCCCGTTACAACATGTTCATAAATAAGCCACTTATTAGGGACGACATTCCACAAGAAATTGGTCTTAACTCACCAAGCCTAAGTCCTAAATGTATGAGAGAGTCGTGCGAGTGTGTAGGATTGTCGCATTTCGATAAATACGCAGTTGCCAGCTCCGTCGACAGTTTGGATCCGTGCTCTATCACTGCCTGCAATTAAACATTACGACATAAGAACAGGCTATCGTCAGATTTGAAAACAATCTTCACGATCTCGCGACCACCGACACTGCATAGTGTCTCAATAATTGAGATTTAATAAAAATACTACTAAAATCAAACACGTTTTAAAGGATTTATCGCGTAATTTTACATTATTTAATATATCAATAAAACAAGTTTATAGGCGGTAGATTTAACTGTTTCTGGTACTTTTAAAGACAACTGTCACCTAGGTTCTCCCGTGACCACGACTGATGCAAAGCACTCTAAACTTAAACTGTTAAATTAAAATACAAACGATAAATCCGTTAGAAAGTTTTTAGTGTCAATTTGCAATTGCGAACTTCTAAAACTTCAACAATACCACTATTTAGAAGCCGTCATTTATTTATTTAATTAATGCATGGATGACTTACAGCTACTAAAGTTTAAAGTATGGCCTAGTTATTTGATATTGAGCCAATAAAAAGTCCTCACGATGCTTTAAAAACTGGCGTAGAAGTGGCGTCAAGAATTATACCTGGAAACACTCCAGCAGACGGAGTTGCTCGCCTGCGAACCTCAGCAGGCGGTCGAACACAGCCAGTTCGGATAACTCTGCACCCAGGTTGCATAGCCGTTTCTCTTGTAACATCTGTAACAAATAGGTGGAGACGTCAAATTTTGATTCCTAATTCTATCGTAGTATAGTTGGTTTTTGGTTAAGTTTGTTGCTAGAATACAAATAGATTGTTAAGAATATCATAAATTGTCAATTATACGATTACTTAAAAACATTAAATCAAATACTAGTAAGTGTGAACATTTTATTGAGTATGTGTACGCTAGATCATGACCATCAAAACATTTTTATTGGCATCCTTATGTTTTAGAGGTTCAACCACTTCTAACATCCTTAAATTTCCGTTTCAGAACTATGTATCTTTGTATAATATAAGAATTAAGATTCTTCATTATTAATGCAGTAACATTATTCATTACGTACCAATCCAAGCATAAAGGTGTTTTATTAATCCGATGAGGAAGGTAAATTAAAGTAACGCCACAAAAAAATCAATTACATACACTGCAATGTAACAGACAAGACGATGTATTGTATGTAATCATGTAAATTATACATAACGGTATTTACTGAGCAAGCGTTAACACTGTAAGCCAGCCTGTAATTAGGTGGTATCAATAATCGCTATTTTGTATGCCGCCTCACGCCACCCGGCGTACAATGTAAGAAACGCACTGCGTTCTTGACGGCTATAAAATGTAATACATTTTATCCGAGGGTCCGAGTCAAGAGCGGTAGCGGTTTTAACCAGGTAAACGATCATTTATAAATCACCACGAACGTGACGATTGTTTAAATTAACCATCTTCCTACCAAATACGCAAAAGTTATATTAGTTTCGCTATAGTATAGTTTATTTTGAACAACGAAATTTCTGCACTTGGTATAGCCTCTATCGCGGAGGCAGTAAACAAACATGAAATTTACGAACAGAAATCACACCCAGACTCGTAAAAAGTTCAACTGATTTACACAAAGACACGTACCCAACCCCTAAATCGAACCAGGGATCGCGTGATCCAAAGGCGTCACATGTAACCCCTAGACCAACAAGGCACTAGGACTGGGTCTGTGTAAGTATCCGTGAATGTTTCTAAAGATTCCCGATCTTTTATCTATTTATAAAAAGGCTTCTCTTTTTAAAAGGTGACAGATTTTCGCAAAAATTAAGCGCTTAAGACTCGAACCAAACGCTACCTAGGGACAATGTCGCGGCCAATAACCAACGCACTTAGCTACATAGTTAACACGCATCAATGTAAACACATAGTGTCCAACTGTTAAATGTCGGGTTCGCGTGCTCTGGTTTACGACGCCATTGCACCTGCACTTTGGCTCTCATTAAACGCAAGTGACCGGCAATACTGTTGCAAGGACCTATACAATCGCTGATTCAGAGTTTCTGTAGATTGATGATATTTTTAATTCTTGCCACAGATATAATAATATAAAATATACCCAATGATTCATGTACCATTTGCGCCAATCCAATTTAGTTCGGAGCCGGGGTTTTCTCCAGACTACCAGGTTCTTGCATTAGATATAACATGTCGCGGGGCAGTTTACAAGCATGTAATTCGCCAACACAAACGACACCTAGACTCAAAGAAACAATGGAACCGGGGACTAAAGGTGGCAAATCCAACAAGGCATCTCTATATCCCAGCGCTATCTCTGATACAAATCTCAAAAATGTTGTGGCTAATCCTAAAAGTGGCAATGTTTCGGGAATCCGCTTATTGTCATTGAAAGTGTGACGTCATACGTCTGATAACGTGGACGTGCCCATGGTACAGTGGTTTTACTTGGCGGTAACCTCGTGCATGAGTTAAGCTTGCCTTGATACATGAAATTTCAATAATGTTTGACAATACCATGTTATTGTGAACAATCTGAATAAATAAATAGCCTAGAATCAGATATCACGGAATGTAATTGATGTGAAGACCGGTACAATAGCTCCCGTAGACTCCCCCAATACCAGGCTCGTCCCCCGGTTTGGGACCTACAATAAAAAGTCTGGCGCAATCAAATGTTTAATGGGTGCTCATCATAATGCACCGGGACTGCCCCGTGCTTTGGAAGGTACGTAATGACTTAGGTCGTGTCTGACATTCCAACATCTACAGCAAGTAGGCCGAACGTCCACCGCCAGCTAAAATAAGTTAGTTTAGTTTACCTTGCATATAATTGAGTCAGTTTTTCATACATGTTAGTTTACCGTCGGTGGACGCACATGTATGAAAAACTGAACTATGCAAGCTAAATTAAACTAACTTATTTTAGCTGGCGGTGGACGTTAGGCTGTAAACACCGAGATCACATTTTATACGAGGGTGAATCAAAAAATTCTTGGAATCAATATTAAAAAATGCAAAGATTTAAATAATAATATTTTATTTTTCTACATAATCTCCCTCCAATGCAATGCATTTAGAATAACGCGTTTCTAACTTCCTTATTCCTTGTGAAAAAAAATTATTTTCTTGACTCTCGAAAAAGTCCTCTACGGCAGCTATAACCGCGTCATTATCGTGAAATTTTGTTCCACGAATTTCCTCTTTTAATTTTGGAAATAAGTGAAAATCACTTGGGGCTAAGTCCGGAGAATATGGTGGGTGGTCAAGGAGATTGAAGCCAGCACAGCGGATTGCGTTGAGCGCAACTTCCGATCGATGGGCAGGAGCGTTATCTTGAAGGAACAACACGCCCAACGACAGTTTTCCACGACGTTTTTCTTTAATCGCTTCACGCACTTTCGGGATTAAATTTGCATAATAGGGTCCAGTTATCGTCTGGCCTTTTGGCATGTAATCAATAAAAAGGATTCCTTCACTATCCCAGAACACAGAGGCCATAACTTTGCCAGCGGAAGGAGCAACTCGAAATGTCTTAATGGATGGAGAGGATGGTCGTTTCCAAGACATGCTTTGTCTTTTAGTTTCAGGATCAAAATGGTGGACCCACGTTTCATCCATGGTGACAAGACGACGGCAAAAATTATCCGAATCACGCTGGAACATTTCGAGATTACGCTTGGAAATTTCCAAACGTCGCTTTTTGTTTTCGTCGGTTAACATTCGTGGCACCCATCTTGCAGACACTTTTTTGAACCCCAGTGAATCAATTAAAATGGATTGAACGCTACCAAAAGATATCTTTAGGATCTCAGCTATATGTTTTATAGTCATTCTTCTGTCTTCCAAAACCAGATTCTCAACCTTTTTGACATTTTCTTCTGTAACGGAGGTTGAAGGCCGCCCAGAACGCGGGTCATCTTTACAGCTTGATCTACCTCTTTTAAATTCAGCCACCCAGTACGCAACCGTAGAATAGGGTACAGCATCACCCCCTAATGTCTGCTGAATGTCCAAAAAAATTTCCTTCGTAGACATTTTTTTCAAACTGAGATATTTTATCACCGCACGTAACTCACTTTTATCCATAATTTTGACTTTTTAGCAACTCGTTGCACAAAAAAATTTATTACATGCGAACGAACTGACAAAAACAAGTGACAGTCTGCATAAATATAGTGTGATAGACACTCTTTAATTTGAATATCGAACTTGATCCAAAAAGGTTTCATATATATGCACTTCTAAGAACTTTTTGATTCACCTTGGTATGATAACGTTATTGAGCTCTTTCAAGATCTGGCTAAGCCAAGCGTTTAGCCAGCGTTTAAACTAGTTTATTTCTAATTTCGAAACAATTGACACATTGTCCGCAGTCAATAAATCCATGACACCGAAAAACTAGAACAAACTAACTAATTAATTAGTATAAACATTCATTTGTATAGAAACGTGAATATGCCTCGAACTATTAAAGGAAACCAGAAAACAAGGCTAATGCCGTTGAACTGTGCCTATTCGATTAATGTAGGTAAAACGAATGTAAGTAGCATTGAAAGAATAGTATTTTCTCAATTCCATTGAGGTCGGCACCAGTCTAACCGTGTTAGGCTAACTACCGGTATTTACACGTAGCGATTGCCGCCTGCCCCCGCGATCATTCTAGTGGGATAACCGGTCGGGCAAGTGTCTTTGTCTAAACCAGAGGCACTGGCTCGGAGTCTGGGTGTCATTTCTATCTATATAATGTATGTATTTACAAAAAAAATGTATTGTAATGTATGTAGTTTATCATCCATCTCGTTACCATAACACAAGCATTAAGTTGCTTAGCTTGGGACGAGATGGCCATGTGTGAAATGTCCAAGGATATTTATTTATTTATTTATTACAACTATGATAGATGGTGGAGTGGCGCCCGGGACTGGTGGCTTTACGTGCCCTGTGAAGCCCGGAGAATATTACAGATAGTCCTAACGTGGATCTTAACCTGGACCTTAAATCCTGCAGATCCAGATGTTGCTTGACCATCCGCTAGACTGCCACGTATAAGCGCTCATACACACGAACGACATGTTGTCAATGGCACAGTCGGCTGCCGTTGACGCCACTCGCCGACGCGTCGACAGCTGCAGTTGTCTGAAACCGGGGGACGGGCCTGGGGAATGTGGGAGTCTACGGGAGCTATTGTACCGGTCTCGCGTCAAACTCACTCCACAGAGGAAAGCCGTCAAACATCTCCCGTTTTATTACCGCCCTTTTAATTACAAAAACAATTATTAAAACAGATTTGTGAGATACCAGATATTTGTTTAACCATTGCCACCAACCAGGTCTGCAGGGAAGGGAAGGCCCAGCGACTGCCATGAGCCTGACCGAGCATCAATCCCAAGCTATACGAGTTTCAATCGGACAAGGAAGGACGTTCTGCATTGGTATTATTCCCATAGTTACGATAACGAACACGATCATATCAATGGACCTGCCAATTGACCGCGCTCACCATCAATCCAGATCAATTGACAGACGCGGCAACCGATTGCGGAGTCATGTGACATGGACTACGTTCAGAACAGCCCAAAGACGAAACAAAAACATAACTAAACCCCATTACAAACTCCTCTCATTTAACCGATCTCATATAAGTAAATCTAGATTGTCTTTAACCAAAAGTATCTAAAGTTCCCTTATCTCTAATTTGTGCTTTAATGCTCTGTATGCTTTTCTATAGTGCTGTCGGCTAACCCTTAACTCTAACCCAAAGCATGGCCAATTAATTTACTTTTAGCATCACTCGAACTTTTTTAACAAACCGCACTTATCATTGGCAAAATCCTCGGAAAAATGATGGAAGCCAAAACATAAATGAAAAAGAAGAAGAAAGACGAAACGTGTGGTTGCTTATTCGGCTAAACTTCAGTACCTATTTATATATCACTTGTGATTATTTCTTGTTGTCAAAATGAGGGAGTCAAGCTCGCTTCGTCTCCGATCTTCGAAGGCTTGAATCTTGCTGTCAACTAATCTACTCCATTGCAGCCGATCTTCTGCCAGACAAAATACACAATTATATCTACGACTTCGCCAGCGCCGAGCAGGCAACCCATCTGCACACTATTTTAGGGTTTTAGGTGGTCTTCTGGGCACGTCACATGCCCAGGAACCTCACTTAACCTCCCTACAGTACGCATCGATCATTGCTCGCGTCATAGAGGTCACGGTGCGTCGTCGGGTCTTGGCTTGGCTACTATTCTAACATCTACTGCAATTGATACACGGAGTCAGTAGCGGAAACTGCCAAATGAATACCAGTAGTGAGTGCCACTAGTAGTGCGTGTGGACGGATTTAGAAGACCTACATAATGTCACCAACCTATTCTTTAAAAAAATGACAAGGCTGAGAACTAGTCGCAAGAGAACGAAATCTTGATACGAAACCCTTTTACAGCCCCTCCAGCCAGCTTGCCACAGTAGGAAATTACCCTCCATGTAGTTGCAGGAGAGTCGATTCTGCATTGGGTCTTACATGGGCTGTATCTGAAGGCATATTTTAATCGCTCTGTATTAATACGGGTTTAACAGACTTTTAATAAAATTACGAAAAGATTTACCCAGAGTCATCTATAAAGGGGTACGGAACCTACAAAGCATGAGATCCACTCAAAGTCGACCGAATCGTGTTCCACGATCGTGTGAAATAATTACACAAAAAAAGCGAAATCGCGTCGATAAATTATTCAAGAATACATTGTACTACAATGTTATTAGCGAGTTGGTCTGTCCATTCACACAGCATGCCAGCTGAGAGTTACGCAGCGCTAATAATTACTTTGTTAATGATTTGTTAGCGTTCTCGCACGATTACATATTGGTTTACTGGGGCCAATAAAATTGGCAGTTATTTCGATTGTGAGACGATTGCCAAACGTATAGCGCGTTATATCAGCTTTCAAGTAATATTATTTTATCAATCACAGATCACCGCCAAGAATATTTAAGAAAAGGGAAATTACCATGGGGCGGAAGAAGAAGAAGTGTCTACACTCTATATTTATCTCCATTGTCTATCTACCCAAGTTTCATGACGCCTTTGGAAATGGAACGAATATTGCGGGACCTTTCACAAAACAAATACTTTAAGCTCCGTGGTAGGACTTATCCAGTACGCGTAAGCTTAGTATGCACGGAAAGTGACGAAGGACTAACCCTGGCCCAAAAAATCTTTCTCGCCCTCGCGTAAATATTGACAGAACTTCCGCGTTGCTTGGCCGAGGAGCACGGAAACCGCAGCCATTGCCAACTGAACGCCAATAAGCCCGAAATGTACATTGTTTCGACAAACATTTACATAAACATTGTACGCTTTGCATACAGACATTTTTGTTGCGATTTGTCATCTTTTATATTATGCCCGTTTCACCTACCCAGTACGTCAAATCAGTAATAAATTACTGAGTCATCGTCGTCATTTCTGCTCGTTAACTACCCACTGCTAGATCGCATCTTCTACAATCTCAAGAAGGAAAATTAGTCCGATAGGCAACTCTGGATTGGTACGGATATATATCAAGTTTTCTTACCCTTATGGCTATCTGTATTTACTCCTAGCTGCGTGCTGTATCCTGCTCTACTCCGTGTCATCTCTTTAGGATGACAACGGTCGGTATTAGGTACATTTAATCCAACAGGAACCACATACCTACAACTAGCCTGTACATAAAAAAGTTCATGTACAAATTAATTACACGCGGTCGTAAAACACTGTTGTAAACGGCGTTTAATAATGTTTTAAACTGTTTCTCATAAAACATTGCGGATAAAAAGATGAACTCTTTTACAGTTTTGACAGCCTGTAAAGTCTGTGCGCACAAAACATCAAGAAGGCGAAACCATAAAATACATTGTTCATGCAATGAAAACAATTCTAAACTTGTTATAACTGTGTAAGCTCCGAGTATTAATATACTTAGTATCTAGTTCTTTTTTTTTTACGAAACTGCGGAACACTTTGTCGTCACTAAAGCGGGTATAACATATATGGATGAGTTCGCTATCCAACGATGGCGCTAATAAAGGGACGCAAATATGTTTGCTTAAATTGTATTTCTACCCTAAAGTCGGACTGAGAATCCGACATACTTCTGCAACAAATGCTTAATACGAGTGTTCAATTGAGAATAAACCGACTAACATAATACTTTTGTACGCTGTGTGATGACAGTTTAGATTACACAATGTCACCAACCCACTCTATCCTGAGGTAGTGGTGAGAGGCGACTGAAAGAGCGCGGGAGACAGGCCACCTAAACGCAAGAGAATTAAAACTTGATGCCATGCTAGCGTGGCACAATGGTATGTTAATTTCCCTGCATAACTTTGAAGACGACTCGACTTGGCATTGATTATAGTGTATCCATCTTTCCCTAGTGTTACCCTTTCACGTAATGTTCAGGCAGTTAGACTCTGGAATGCCCTTCCGGAGTATCTACAACATACAAAAAGTCTGCGATATTCAAAAAGCAATTAAGGGAATGTTATCTAGAAATCAGTGTTGTAAATTAATATATCGTAATTGTCACTATGTAATATATGTCCACTATATTGTCTTTATTATTGCGTATAGAATGTAAAATATATATTAGTGTATTATACAACCAATATACTCGTAAGTATTATATTTAGTATAGTTAAATTTGATATGTAAGGGTAGAAGCGCACGGGTGACTTTAGTCACCGTGACTGTTTCGTCACTTGTATCAAGTCCGTGGCTAAGTATGAAGATGCGCGCACGTTACGACGTGACATCTGGGTGACATTTTTGTACGTCAACCTGCGACGAGTGACCAAAATTGTTACTCTCCGCGTCGATCGTTCGTTATTTGCATTCCGACTGCCAAATTTGGCGTGGGAAGAAATATGTAGAACTAGCTGCGCCCCGCGGTTTCACCCGCGCTTACTTGACATTTATTGTTAGATTATGATTAAGCTATCTTATTGTTAAGTTTCATTATAATCCATTCAGTAGTTTTTACGCAAAAGAGTAACAAACTTCCATCCATCCACCCATACTTGCAAACTTTCGCTCTTTATAATATTAATTATGTAGAATAATCTTTTCCAATGTTTGGGGTAACTTGTCGCAACAAGTAAAAACATTTTCGCTTTCTTTAAATTCTCAAACAAGGTCACAGAAAACGACCGTCTCTTCGAAATCCATATCGACAAATGACGCTTCGATTCTAAGAAAGTTTTGTCACTGTCACCCTTCGTGAGCGCACTCCACTTTGGAAACGTGACGTGACAATGTCAAACACTTTAATGTCACGGTGACAAAAGTCACCCGTGCGCGCCTACCCTAATAGTCTTGAGCACAGAATTGACTGTCAGTTCTATATAGTCTTTAATATTAATACAAAGGTTGCCTGGAAGAGTTCGCGGTATGCGATAAGGCCGCCCAATGTACACGTTACCATATAATATTTTATTGTCTGTATCTTGTCTTTTTGTGTACAATAAAGAGTTTATAAATAAATAATGATAGTACAAAGTTTGCTATCAGATCAAAATCCATCAGTGACTAACTATACATAATAGATGGGTTCGCGGTTCGCGGCGGAGCATGCGAATTACTAGTAAATGACTATTTTAATTCAATTCATACACCGTTAAATAAATGCGATAACAAAACACTGACGCAGTCACACAATGGGTGGGACAGTGACCACATGTTTCTATTCAACAATAATGATGTTTAATTTACATATCTATCTACACAGTATATCTCCCACGCGTTTGTCCCAATTTTACTGGAGGCTGCACCGGTCTAATCTTATTTGGCCTACTACCACTATTTACACGGATAGATTGTTATATGTATGCCCTCCACGACCCATGTACTGGGACCTCCGATAATTCTATGGTTAGACCAGCTGTCAGTTATCACGCTACTGACTAGGTGTAACGACTGCTATAGATGGTAGAACGCACGGAGGAGTATGGACCATAATTTATGGTCACCCATTTAACATTTCACATACGGCAATGCCAGACTTTGCTTAACCTGCAGATCGATTGCGCTACACAGAATCCACAAAGCTACGAGCTACTATACAGTATGTTCTTAAAACCTTGTAATATTGACTTGCGATACGTACGATGGTAACATAACACTCGTAAAAAAACCAGAATTTGTTTAAAATTACAAAGACTACTACTCAGCCCATAAATGACTTACTGCTGCGTCGGGCCTCCTGCCATCACAGGGAGGGTAATTACCCTACTGTGCCACGCTGGCCAGACGGGTTGGCACGGGATTTTGTATCAAGTAGTTCCTTCTCTTGCAGCTAGATTACCGGCCTTGTTACTTGATTTGTCTGTTCTTACGACACCCTCAGGATGGAATGGGTGGTAACACTATGTATTCTAAATCACCCACCAAACGGATAAAACCACATGAAAAAAATTACAAATATGTAGTTACATAGTTAAAAAAAAAAAAGAACTAAATATCATAATTACCGGTTAGTGATGTTTTTTTTAAAATAAACCTTTTGTTTTGTTAAGCGTCAATAAGACTAGCAGACGCAAATCTTCGTCTGTCTGTGTATCAACTCAAGGCGTCCCTAACAAAGTGCGTTGCTGACGTACCAAGTAAATTAATACACAATACGTGACGTGGCGGCTGGCCCGACAATCGCCTCAATGGCGTCCTTGCACCGATACAAACATCTCCATTGCCTGTGCACTTGTTGCTACGTCGACAACACGTACGCGCAAATTTGCTTATAATGTCAACATTCGGATGTTTGGCACCGTAATTTATCAACACTACTACTACTCAGCAAATAAATTTGCCACTGTTGAGTCGGGCCTCCGCAGTAACATGAAGGGTAAAGCCTACTGTGCCAAGCTGGCCAGACGGGCTGGTACTGGGTTTCGTATCAAGTTTTCCTTCTCTTTGGGCAAGCATGGGGTGGTGACACACGGACTTATGAACACGTGTTTAATGTTAGCGAAGTTTTAGTTTTGTTCTTTTTTTAACGGTTTAAAAATGGAAGGTATGTACACGTTTTATAGGCAATGGCATTAGACATATAACGGAGGACAGTGTATCCATCCTACTCGATGTGAACACAGCATTCAAAATAACATTAATAATATTTAGGCAATTACTTAAATAACTAAATATGCAGGTAAATATGTATAAGATATTAAGTTCTAGTTATTGTTGTTTGCCGGGAAGATATTGTTTTGCGATAAGGCCGCCAACTGTCCATAGTTTATTAATGTTCTTTGTTGTTACTTTCAACTGGAGTAAAAATATATTGATATATTTTTAAAGTTGTTTTAAAGCCCAACCCATTAACCACCTATCATTATGTGAGTGAGCCGAGCCCACACCCAAACACGTGAATGTAACTAGAAATTAAGTCACGAATCTATGTAAGTTACATTAAAGTAATGCACATTATAGCCGAATGTATTGTCCTTGTAGATTCTGATTAATGTCAACGACATATTCAGAATAGGCAGAAATTATCTAAATAATATAGCGGAAGAAAGACGTGTATAAAACCTTGTGTGCGGCTAGCTCAGTGCAATAGGATAAGTTCTAATAGGCTACATTGTAATCATTACAGTTTATTATTATTAATTTTAATCACGTCTGTAATCGCAAACCATTTGACCTCTGCTCAGAGATATTATTACTAACAAACTACATTTCTTCTGTATATTTTAATATATTAGAAGCCTCAGAAAGAAAAATCGACAAACTAAAACCGTCAACCGAAAAAGCGCCCCAGTCTTATTCCGCTTTGGATTATTTAATCACCTAACAGGCAAATATTCACATTACCATCGATTAGATAAGTATCCGTGTGGTGTGGTGACGTGGATTTAGAATACATAGTGCCACCACCCCATGCCATCCTGAGGGTGTCGTAAGAGTCGACAAAAGGAAATGACAAGGCCGAAAACCTAGCCACAGGAGAAGGAAAACTTGATAGATACTAGATTAATTACCCTCCATGTAACTGGAGAAGACCCGACTCAGCAGTGGGTCAGATATGGGTTGAATACTAGTAGTAGGAAAATATCACTACAGAGATGAGCCAGCAGGACCTTAACATTCCAAATCCAATCCAAATTCCAAGAAATACACTTCACATTCCAGATTTTATCAGTCTTCAAAAAAGGAGGGGGTTCTCAATTATCACTTCACTATAACTATCATTACATAAGTATTATAAAACAAAGTCGCTGTAGTCTGTTTGAACGAATTTTGATGCGGTTTTTTTAGTAGATAGTGATTCAAGAGGAAGGTTTATATGTATAACTAGCGACCTGCCCCGGCTTCGCACGGGTGTAATGATGAACCTCTAAATCAGTATTTCTCTACAATATTATGGATACATATACCTATAACCTTCCTTTTGAATCAATCTGTCTATTAAATAAACCGCTTCATAATCCGTTGCGTAGTTTTAAAGATTTAAGCATACATAGGGACGGACAGACGACAGCGACTTTGTTTTATAATATGTAGTGATAAAATAAAAATATTTACCTCAGAACTTTAGACTGGGTGAACCGATTTTCACGATTACTCGGTGCCAACTGAAATTGACACTGACGTTCATTAGGACTATATCCTACTTCAAACGTATGCGCAAGGCACCTACTTAAAACGGTAATTTTTCACTTTTAATTTGAAGCCGGTTTACATTTTTTGTGTGGAACCAACCACTAAAGAGCGCCATAGCGCCCTGTCTTCAGCTTGACGCATCCAGCTGCTGCCCGCAACCTTTCGCAAATCGTCGCTCCATCTAGCAGAGGCCCGTCCCACACTACGCTTGCCGATTCGCGGTCTCCACTCGTCTACCCTCGCGGTTGTTGGTTCTTCTACAGATATGACCAGCCCGCTGCCACTTCAGTCTGCTAATTCTCTGTGCTATGTCGGTGACTTTGGTTCCGACAAATGGTTTTGTTCACTTATTTCGAGTTTATCTAAGAAACAGACAAATTTGCGTCTGTGAAGATCCCCTTTAAAAAGTGTGCACGTTGTCCCAGAAGGAAGTGGTACATGTATCAATATTAAGTGACACGCACGGGAGATGATGGTAACTGACCTCGTAGGCCAACTTGCATCACACTGCATGCGACTGCAAGCGCTTCATTTTACGCAATCAATTGTGTCAATGATTCCGACACATCAGTACAAGTACAGGTTAATACAATAAATACTGTTTTCTGTTTTCATTAAAGAAAAACAAACTTGTTAATTTATTCAAATCAACTAATTTATTCGCATTAAGCGTGGTACAAAGAGGACTGTTAGAATACTGATCGTGCTTGTGGGACTATTAAGAACTCTTCGATCATCAAAAGCATCAGTAAACAATTGAGATAATAATATTTAAAAAAAAATTAACAAGCAAAACAAAAATTAAACAAACAAAAAATTTTTTTTCGAATGCTTTGCAGCAGGCCTGGCCACGGGAATTATAAATAATATAAAATACACGCGATAAATCCATTCGTGTTTAATTTAGAAAATAGTGTAATAATTGCGAAAACCTAAGACATAATTAATATTAACATATTTTCCGCCGTCGATGTTTTGACGGTTCCGAGATTCCTCTGTGATTACCACTTTAATCACAGAGGCAATGCAATGGTTACTCTGAACAACAGTCATGACTCTACCATGCCACAATGGCGTGAATCGATAGACGGGAACAAAGGCGTTCGCTTCGCTTACTCATTGGCTCATTGCCCCTATGCCAACAACCGTTTCGACAAGACTGTTAGAACTGCCAAGGTCGGCCAGATTAGGTTTCCGGAAACCGCAGCCGTGGTTTTGCAATCCAACGACAATTATGGCTCTTGAGATTTGGGAACAGAATTTTCAGAGCCCTATCTATCTCACTTGCTGTTGTCCATTTCATTTCCATCTGCCTAATCTCTAAAGTAAAGTCTAAAATTTAATCTGATTTACTTAACTACCGTTAATTATATACACTATCACTAATCATTTGGTCAGACCAGCTTAAAATTGTACGCTGCGGACTTCGTGTATCGACTGCTTTAAACATTAGACACTGCCTTCTAAATAATCGAAATAGCTAGGTAATGTAACCTCAAGAAAAGAACACTTGGTACGATCCTCATATCGACCTGAAAGGTCAACGGTGTTCATTTATAGGCAAGGCGAGCTAACAAATTTTTAGAAACCTTAATCTTGCATATTTGGTCTGACATCTTTATTTTACTCAACGAACGAACTTGTAGTGAAGTTTGTCATAAAATTATGGCCACAATATTGCCTACAACCTATACTTTGACTGACTTCTTATGGGATAATTTTTGGAGTCTATTTTTCAATGTTTTTATTTCATCAATGGGATCTGAAACAGTAACACATACTTCTATTTATTTTGTGATAATGGTGTTGTACTTTTCCTATCTACTCAATCTTAATAGATGAGCACTGAAGTAGAGCAGAGAGTGACCTTAACCTGAGCGTTAGCTCGCACGACACAGGTCAACGCACTGCGCAATTGCCAGAAACCACGCAACGCAACAGTACAAACAACACGAGATTTTAATCTGTTTCTTTGTCTACTATAGGGATGGACCTTTACTTTAATACAGCGTTTATCCTAATTCTATGTCCATCAAGATGTTACTTAAGAAAAACATGGCCAAGATATATTTTATGACCAAGTATCTTCAACTTCGACAGAGATACCCAATAAAGATTTTCTTTTTTTATGTCATTAAGCGTTCTATTGGATCTATCAAATATCCGTCAACCAGATCAGTCACGGATGATTTCGTAGTTTATCGTACACGACCTGTCTCTCTATCATAAACTAGCTTTTGGGCGCGGCTTCGCCCGCGTGGGCTTCGAACTCGTGCATATTTTTTATGAACATAAAATCGGTTATTGTGACTAAACTATGATAGTTAGATATGTGCTCTCGCGGACTTTTTTGTAGATCTTTATAAGACCTACAAACCCGTGGTACATCATTTTGTTCTATTGTCAATAGTTTTTGCGGCGCACGAAATAGGTTTTCGATTTTACACCTTGGTTTACAAAATCGCAATTTTTATACGGATCCCTAATTCTTTTGAAAATAAAATATAGCCTATAACCTTCCTCGATAAATGGACTATCTAACACTGAAATATTTTTTGAAATCGGACCAGTAGTTCCTGAGATTAGCACGTTCAAACAAACAAACAAACAAACTCTGCAGCTTTATATATTAGTATAGATGTGTAATAGAGAATCACTTCCTTTAATCACTAAACAACAGTCTCATTTTGACGAACTTTGTTGCCCGAAAGCAAAATAAGTAAATCTAAAGCAAATGGGCAAAGCGGGCATTATCACCAGTCCATTGTCGAATATATGCCTCCCTTAATGAGCGCCATTACCAAGCTGGATCCAGTTGCTGCCCAGAGCCTTGCTAGATTAAGCTCGGAACGTCGCTCAACATCTCCCAAAAAAGCTACGCTAACATACCACCAGTTAAAGTGATGTTGGGTCAATATCAGCCACGTGTCTAGTAGGTTTGGAAATACCGCACCTATTTTCCTTGTTTACAAATAATTTTGTGCTGCGAAACAATGTGGTAACAAATAGATAAAGGCCTGCACCACATTAACTCAAGCCAATAATAATGACCACCCCTATAGTGGACTTTAACACGCAGATGTTAAAGTTGAATATCAACTAACGTTTATTATAAGTTATGAATATCTTTTGCGTGTGTATAGATAAATTTAAATACAAATTATCATAACAGCATTCGACAGGCGGCAAGGTGGTTGCTTGCGACTTTGTAAACAATAATTGCGTAATAAGAAGAGAATTAAACATTTTTTAAATTGTTAATTGCTGATGATAGACTATGGTATCATTCGGACGAGTTTAACAGCTGGATTTAAGATGGCTTTGCGACATTTGTAATGCGATAGAACTGTTGGATAAAAGTCTATTATTTTAAAATATACGACTGTGACTATAATTTTTCTGACTCTGGATCGCACTAGTTGATTAGAGGCATATACATACATAGATTTTTTCTGACAAAAGTTCACACTTAATGAATCCAAATTAATTTAATCAAGGTGGCATTTAAGTTCTTTTGTCAAGTCAAAGTGACGTTTATCATTTCCCAAGTTTTATTCGGAACGCTGCTCTACAGAGGCCGGAAGCAAACTGTACTTTTAGTTTTTAGTTACGAACGCAGGGATAAGACAGAATGGTGACAGCATACAGCCGAAATCATTATATTACTAGAATGCAAAATTTTCAAGTAACGACAGTATTATGAAAACACATCAAATATTTCACTATGTTCGAACCCAATCCGAGTTTTCCCAACTATAATTAGAATAATGTACACTCAATAGATAGATGCGTCGGTTCAGTTGGGTACCACTTTAAACAAACCTAATCGCGGAGATGGATGGCATGACGTGTAATTGCCATGGTGACGTCATACGCAACAACATTACTGCTATTTGCTCCAGATCAATATTTTCCAAGGAAGTCATCTATATTCCGTCTATCGTAAGACACTAATTGCTGAGCAATGACCTGGCTACACTTTAGTCAACCATGCACCTAGCCGTGGGTTATCCTCCGCTGCGACTTCCCACAAGAGATATCCACACTGGAGCTTTATTTCATCAATAGTTATCCAAGACAGACACAAATATAAATGCTTTATCTTATAAAATTTTGAATGCAGCACTTCAGAAACCAGCTACGCCACATTCGCCCTAAACATGTATTGAAGATTAGCTTTCATATCCACAAAGACATCATTTTCTTGATAATAGCTTCTGGATGTCACTTCACAAACAGCGGTTGGTAAGATTTCAATACAATAGTTAATGTTGATATACCCAGCATTATATATTCAGTGATTTATTTTTGTCCTACACCTATTGGGAAATAAACATTGAATAAAAATACCGAATAAACTAATTTAATGTAAATGCTACAGCAAACAATGGAGATATTACCCAAGAATCAGATAAAAGCTGATAACAAGTAAGCGAGTTAATCTATATCGTACCAAGTAATAACCTAAGATAATAAACAGTTATCTAATGTAAATGAGATAGCAATTTTGAAGAGAGGAGATAACTTTCCTCGGATCTACGTAGTCTTATAGAACCAGAACCAGGAAATCTACTCAGCAAACTAATGGGACCGTCGCGTCTCGAAGGATGGTTGGGTTGTGAGCAGGTAACCAACGAACGAACAGTAGTTAGGTTAAGAAAGGCTAGGAGTGACGACCACATAAACCGTGGCGTAGGACGACCTACTACTGTCCCTCTTTCACATATATGGCGCCCACACATGCTCGTAACAGTTACCGGCGACATTCTTGTTGTTAACTACACCAGAGGGTTCCGTCTCATTTAATGCAAATGAATAACCCCTGTCGTAATAAACGTACTACCTTTAAAGTTCGAGGTTTGAGTTGAATATGTTGTTTTTGGATTTTCTATCTTAGCGGTAAGCGAGAAATCCTGCAGTATATAAAAATACAGCTATACATAAATTGCCTTATTTATTACACATAAGTAATCGTTTGTTGAATATATCTGTGAGAGCAATCCCGCTTCATCGTTTGCATCACTGTCACAATACTTCAATTGGATGACATACTTCCTCATAGGTGTCACTAGCTGATTGTCATTCACGGCAAGTCTGTGGCCAAATGTTTTATTGCCTACATGTGTATGTGGTTCGATTGATTTCCAATCACTGGTCTCTTCCGTGTTCCGAAGCGTTTTTGGCATTCGAGACTGGCGCGTGTGGGTAATGAATGTTGCTGCTCTGATCTCGCGTCACGTTTCAAGATCAGGCAATTCATTAATCAAGTCGATTTTTAATGCAAGCGATACAAGACATAAGGAAGAGCTCAGCGCGTGCGTACAGGGGCTTTGGCCTATAGGTTTTACTCATATTTCAGACATCATCGGTGAAAAAGTAGTTTACGCATTATTAGAACTACACTCTTGGCTGTTTGGAGACCTAACAAACCAAGCCACTTAACGATACAAATAAGTTCAAGCTGATTATTAGCATGTCAACAAACCCGGAGCTGGGACCAGCGGGTGCGCAATTAACGTGCATAATTACGTCGAAGCGTATGCGCACAGCACGCCCGACGCGCATACAAAAAGGCACTCGCAAGTGTGCAATCAGGCCACCGGGTTACCGCAATGCCTGAGCCTAGAATGCCTAGTGCATGTCTAGATACGGCCCGGTCTAGACTGCGTGAAATTACTGACATACATAGTCTCTGGGAAACTAGGAAGATGGAGAGGTTTATGTACATATGCATTCTGCAATTTCGGTGTGTTTATGTAAGTGGGAGATTCTTGACGTCTAATTTGTGGAAGAAGTCAGTAAAGATATTCAATAGCAGTAACAACATATGAATAAATTTCATAGTCGGTTTATGGGATGGATGGTTACATTACACATTTGAATTGAAGCACGTACAAGTATGTATAAGGATTTATCGCGTGTACATTTCCAGTCTCTTCTATAGCCAAAATTGCTGTAACGCATTCGAAATCATCAATTAATTGCACATGTATTTTAAACCAATCATTAGTTGAGCTTTACAGTACGTGTGATAAAATTACTTATACGTAGAATGTTGAAGTAAAAAGAAAACAGACAGAATTTATGAATCGAAATCGTGATATTAACTAAAGTTCACTTCAAAATCGTTTAAACCCTTCAACAAAATACGAAAGGCTTTGAGCATTTGGAAACATGGTATAATCGCAGAAGAATTGCCACAACACGATAAAGTAAATTGATGGCGTAATACAGAAAAAGGTAAAAACCAAAGCAAAGAGCAAAGATCGGTGCACGCCCCCGCCAGAACGAAAAAACACGGTACATTGTTGCATTGCAATACTCCAACAAGGCAAAAAGTCAACAGAATTGCTGGATTTCTAACCAGATACGTGATCAGTAGTTCCTTGTAAAGATAAAATGGCAAACTTTAAAGGCGATGTAGACTAATGTCGAGAATTCTTTGAATGGTGGAACGGAACCATCTGGACTTGCAACACTTGTTTTTACAAAAGTGAAAGATTGAGAACTGAACTCGGGCTGACAGTATCACATTGGCTTGATTATTTTAGCTCAGGGTTTCAAAATAACAGTACACACACAGTACCCTCCATGTAGTTGGGCATTTATGAGCTGAGAAGTAAAGAAGTAGTATTTCTAGTAGCTTCATTTTCTAGCTGTCTAATTTCTTTACTACAAGATGGGTGGGTGCTACTATTCTTAATGCAAATGTAAGTATCTATTTCTCTGCCCATCCCACCCTCAGAATAAAATTGGACGGTGGTGCTGAATATTGCTAGATTTTCCCAATCAAGAATTAAAGACGAGACCTTACGAGAGGCGAGTTTTGTTTTCCTAATATTCATTATTTATAACTAATTTTAGCTTCGTTTGAGTCCATAAATTGCCAACAGCTAAGTCAGTCCTCCAAATTCATTGAGGTAAATTATATTACTTACCTTTGATTAGTGTTACGCTGGCAAGACTGGTTGGCACAGGGTTTGAATCAAGTTTACCTTCTCTTGCGGCTAGTTAGATGATCCGCCCTTTGGCATCCTTTAGTCGCCTCTTACTCTAGATTGGTATGGCTTGGTGACCTTGTGTACTCTAAATGAGTCCGTCACGGAAATAAATAGACATATTTTTAAGTATTAGTTTTAAGTTACATTTCAACATATTACATTTGCGTCGCCCATACCGCAGAGTCTGAAGACGAAAGTCTTCAACCAGTGCGTCCGACCCGTACTAACCTACGGTGCTGAAACGTGGACACTGACGGTGCGGCTAGTCCATCAGCTAAAAGTCGCTCAGCGAGCTATGGAGCGGGCTATGCTCGGTGTCTCGCTACGAGATAGAATTCGTAATGAAGTCATCCGAGCGAGAACGCGTGTCATCGACATAGCTCATAGGATTAGCAAGCTGAAGTGGCAATGGGCTGGCCACATCTGTCGTAGAACTGACGGCCGCTGGGGCAAACAGGTGCTACAGTGGAGACCACGTACTGGCAAACGTAGGGTGGGACGCCCCCCTGCTAGATGGAGCGACGATCTGCGACGGGCAGCCGGCAGCAACTGGATGCATAGAACCGAAGACCGGGTTCAGTGCCGAGCCTTGGGGGAGGCCTACGTCCAGCAGTGGACTGAAATAGGCTGATGATGACATTTCAACATTTTTAGTTTACACTAAGAAACTCGAGCATATTGAATTCACCTTAACATTTTGTTAACTTTGTTGCCTAATTGCGTTCCATGTCTGCGTTGCCTGCATTGTTTTGCAGGTCTGTCCTTTTACGAAAACGTTTATCAACATTCTGAGGTCAATCGTGAAGCTTTGGACCAGGAATGAATTACTCCACATAAATGCAATTTCAATATCACTACATAGTATAAAACAAAGGCGCTGTCGTCTGTCCGTCCCTATGTATGCTTAAATCTTTAAAACGGATTTCGAAGCGGTTTTTTTAATAGATAGAGTGAGTCGAGACGAAGGTTTTTAGGTATAATATATGCATAATTGCACCAGTGCGAAGCCGTGTGTGTGTGGAAGACTTGAAAGACTAGACGTAGACAATGGGCACAGTCTCTGCTTACACGGTGCCCAAGGCATGATTGACCCCGCGCACTATATTCACCGCTCCCATATCTGCAAATAGTCTCTACTATGACCTACATCAAGATTTCTCTCTATATAAAACGCCATCAAAATACAAGGCATGAAATCTGGAAACAAACTGCATACTTGCTGGTTTATGTGGCTTTAAATGTACAGTTACATCGTAAAACTGGCGAGTGCAAATATTACGAAGTGAATTGGAGCTTGGCCTACATTTAGCGCAGATGATTCTAGAATCTAGATACTGAGGTACCAATCAACGACTTGCTGAGATTTTTTTTTATAATTTTTTTATGCTTTATGAAATGCTGCCATAGCTTTTTTGTATCGGTGACTTGAATTCCTTGCGTGATGTAAAGCAATGACAGGGTCTAAGATGGAGCAGGCAATTCAAGGTAATGCCCTGTCGGGCACCGGCTCTCACGTACACACGACGAAACACAGTGAAACTGCTTGGCGCCGGACTTAGATGTGAGGGTGAGGACCATTAGATCCTACCACCAAGCAATGAGTGAGATATCTAATGAGTAAGTGACCTTATGAATATATTTTAAAGAAGACTAGGCACAACTAGAAATGACGTTATCTTCAAATTCATTACGTGAACATTTCGCATCTTAGACAATAACAAATTGTATAACGCCTACTTCATATCAGAACATGATCCTTATTGCAAAATGCAACCCACTTTAATAGGAAACTACCACGTCTATCGAGAACGGCATTGCCCTGCACATGATAACAACAAGTGATAAGGTTGTTTCAAAATACGTGTCGAAATATACTGGAGTGTTCGGAATCCCGAACATCTAGGATGGACAACATTGGGTTCGTGTTTTATTAACCTCCGACAACAAGAGGCGTGCTATAAGTTTTACATGTCTGTCCGCCAGAGTCATCATAACTCTGATGACAGACACTCAGTCATGCATGACGGAAGAAAGGTTTTGGATTCAGATATTCTAAGTTGCCTTAAAAGAGACTTCCTAGCTATAGGTGAAGAAAATGAGGCATTTGAAGATTATAAGCCTAGTACTCATATATGAATAGATATTATTTACTAGCGACCAGCGATTGCTTCGCACAGGCATTTAAAAAAAATTCAAACATCTGCTAAAATTGGGCATATTATCACTATCACTACATAATGTTATAAAACAAAGTCGCTGTCGTCTGTCCGTCCCTATGTATGCTTAAATCTTTAAAACTACACAACGGATTTTGCAGCGGTTTTTTTACTAGTGATTCGAGAGGAAGGTTTATATTATATGTATAATACAGGCATAATATTACACTAATAAATTTAGATGTTCATTATAGCAACCATGCGAAGCCGGGGCGGGTCGCTAGTGTCTTTATAAATTATAGCTTAGATGTGGTATTCTGATGTACAAGTATTGTAAAGTTTCATCAAAATCCATTCAGTAGCTTATGTGTGAAAGAGTAAAAAACATTCTTACAAACTTTCACGTTTATAATATTAGTAGGATATTGATTTACCTCCTTCCTTGGAAAGCACAAACACATACCTCACAACATTTGAAAATCAGAATCCCTCTCACATCCTGACATTAGAAATCGAAATGGTACCGTTACACAAACAATCCGTACGTCTATGTACATTTGCGTAATGCGCGAAAAAAAACGTAGAAATCGTAAACATTACGCCCTCAATCCATATTCATGTACAAAAATTTGCATAAAGTGATTCACCAAATGCTAATTCGCTGGCACATCCGCGGTAGGGCATGGGGTTAAGTGATTAATAGATAAGAAACAGAACACAATAGACAATATAAAAAAAAAAGAAAAATAATTATAAAACATTTAAAAAAGCAGCAGAGTTTACATCTAGTCTCCCACAATTATGTCTTAACAGTATTTGAATAAAAAATGCAATTAAAAATAAACAACTACAGAGTTTCTTCTCTGTCTTAGCAGACTTCCGAACCGGGGTGGTTAAGGTAAAATGTATAGTGACGTTTCAAAAGATTTCGTATGACCCAACTTGAATAAATATATTTCTAATTTTGACGAGTGTTTTTCTTTAGTACGTACGCAACTTTAGATGATTGCGTTTTTCTCACCACAAACAAAAGGCAGCCAGGTTTTAATTTACCTGAAAAAAAAAGAACACAATTTAAACATCGGTAAATGTATATAACACTACTTAAATTGTACTTAAATTGATGGTAAACAATGATTCTACAAATACATGAGACATCTTCGCTGCTGCGCAATCATTGTTTAAAACAACACGATATAATAATATACAGTTTATAAAAACAGTTAAATTGTAAACATTCCATTAAACAACCAAGCCAGAAACTCATATTGAAGAAAAGCTTGCATTGAGATTTCGTTGGATTTAGCCGGTAGTATATTAATATTTTTATTTTCATCCATAAATGCGCAATGGAGTTGTAATATGGCAATTGATTAATCATTGTCGTACAAAACAAAATCAAGGCAATGAGATACGAAGTGTGCCGCGGTAGTTAATTTTGAATATAAATATCATTGTATCGTCAAGTTTTTGTCAAGTTTGACGACTTGGTTGGCGCAGTGGTTGAGCGATCGACTGCTGTGCAGCATGTCGCGGGTTCGATTCCCCGCACGGAAGAAATATTTGTACGACCTACAAGTATTTGTTCCGGGTCTGGGTGTTTTCTATCTATAATATGTATGTATTTACAAATAAAAAAAAATATAATAAGTAGTATATCATCCATCTCGTTACCATAACACAAGCATTAAGTTGCTTAACTTGGTACGAGATGGAGTTGTGTGAAATGTCCAAGGATATTTATTGTATCGTCAAGTAAACATCGTCCGAGGCGGGTTTCTTCCACTAGATGGAAAATTAAGTTCGGTAATTGGGTTTGCAAAGGCTTCCTTCTCGTGCGGTTCCGTTTCTACTACGCTTTAATTACAAAACAAGCAGGTAAGCATACTCGTACAAACTTAGTCCCTACATATCACGAACATCTTGTAGAACAGAGAACTGCAGGAATATAATATAAACACAGTCGGGAGGCACCTTAATGATTCATTGCTCACTAAGCAGTCGTCAACACGGGCATTTTAATAATTATTCTTAACTAGCTGACGCGGCAGACTTCGTACTGCCTCAATCGATAATTGGGATCACGTGGTATAATTCATCCAATCGCTACAATTCATCCAGGTGGCACTCTGGTCAAAATTATACCACGTGATCACAATTGACGCTCAACGCCAGCGTCAAGCGTCACGTCAAATGAAAGCAATTGCAAAACGAAAGCATTGTTTTTGTTTTTATTTAATTCCGATCATTTCCATATTTTTCTTAACCTTCCCTGGACTTCCACGAATATATTAAGACCAAAATTTGCCAAATCGGTCCAGCCGTTCTTGAGTTTTAGCGAGACTAACGAACAGCAATATTTTTTTATGTATATAGATAGATGTATTTAACAGTTCTCAAACGGCATAACTGGTACAATGACTGTGTTGTGAAACGGAAACCACCGCATACTACTACTACTCAGCCCACATATGACCCACAGCTGAGGCGGGCCTCCTCTCCCGGGTTACATGGAGGCTAATTAGCCAATTGTCCCAAGCTGGCCAGACGGGTTGGCTGTCGTTTCGTATCAAGTTTTCCTTCTTAACGGCTAGACTATCGGTGTTGTCATTTCTTTTTGTCGGCTCTAGTGACACCCTAAGGATGGAATGGGGTGGTGTCACATATATCCTAAATCCGTCGCCACACAGAAAACAGAATATGTTGAAATTAAACCTAAGAAATCATTATGTTACGGTAAACAGAATATGTGCCTCTTTTCCCAAAGTAGAAACCCTGCATTTAAACATTAGCGATACCCATCCTTTGGAGACATGTGAATTCACAACACCTATTTCCCATCGGATTTAAAAAACATGTTTTTTTCTTTCAAATATTGTAGTATTCCTACGTAGGAGCACAATTCATGCAAATAGAGGATAACGCAATGTTTGTTAGCCACAAGTTAGTGCTTCCATTCCAGGAATTGTTTAGTCAATGATGATTCACGCTCGACCTCACACTTAGGTACATATGCCTTTTTGGTGTAGGGGTGCCGTGCAAGGATCTTTGTTAGGGCCCAAGTTACTTGATTTGGATGTTATTTGTGTCAGTGAAATAATTTGTAAAGAGTCATCCATGGCGAGTTGCACACTTAGACGAAACACATAATTGGGAGTGAGTTTCAACGTTTTAATAAATTAGTACCTTGGGGAATGTTGATGTTACCAATTTATTTTATATATTCATGACACGGGTCTAGGTCAAATAAAGGACCTTCACAATATTTCCGTGACTAAGATCCGTGTCATAAAGGTATAAAAATATTTGTAGTATAATCAAATTTATGTTCAGTTTAATCTCACAAATTCCCTGTGCATCTATTAAAAATTCAAACACAGACTATTGATTAATTAATCTATAGACATATATATAAAATTGGAGGTGTGTGTCCCGATATTTCAATTTCCAGCCAAAACTACGCGTCGCAGACGAATAGTGATTGTATGTGGCAATAGGTACAAGGCTCCCGTGCACTATGGTGTTTGCAAGTCGATAATTATAAGGGTGTTATAATAGATAAGTTATGGGGGTTGAAACATGTTAACTTTAAAAATGTGAGAGTAACATTGGCCTCCTTGTTGTGGCTTGCGTGCCTTTAGGATCCGTTGGGGCGGCATAACGGCTCAGGGTCATCCATGCCAGGCGGGCCCACGGGGAGAGGCCAGACGAAGAGCGGCATACGAAGTCGTGGTAGGTTTTGGCTCTGGGGGACTCCTCTGTCCTCAGAGTTGCCTCGGAAGCCTTAACCTGCCGCGACAAACAGCGTGGTGATGCAGTGGAGGGCGGCTAGGCGTTGAGGCCAGGGCTCCCGATCAAAGCGTGGGGCCCGTTGGTACAAGCGGGCCACGGCCCCATCAGGGTCACGGAGCATGCTCCCCATCGGGAGGAGTGAAACTCCTGGCCCTGTCTCGGGCAGTTTATACACCGTTAGTTTTAGTGGGTAGGTTGGGGCCCAACTTCCATCTTTCCGCGCCCCGGAGTCCCACATAACCCGGCTGGCATTTAGCGGTCGGGTATCCACGAGGTTTTCCAACGTAAAAAAAAACAAAACAAAAAAGAGTAACATTGGCCTAAAATGGTCTGGATTGTTCTAGAAATTCTTGGAATGATCTAGAAAGTTCTAAAATGTATGCCTAGATTCTGATCGAATGAGAATGTTCCCGAAAATTCTATAATGATCTGGAAAGTTCTAAAATCTACGTTTGGTAAATGATGACTTAGCGATGCGGGTATTCACAGCTAGTTAAAACATATCATTGTTTCAACTTGTCTAGTTTATTTAATAATAAAATATTATAAAATGTACAGATGAGTTTGATTGAAGATGTTTTCCAAAGCAACGTGCGTCACGACTTCTTTGCACATGACAGTTGGTCTACCAACTTTGCCTATGTTTGTCTTCAATCAACTCGCCAGTATTATCACAACGACACTAATGAGGCTCTATTAGTTAAACTGCACTTGCATATTGTATGCATGTTATGAGCGCCTACAATAATAGGTACAAATGGAGCTGGATGGTGCTGGTCGTAGTGTAGCTCACACAATAGCTCTGCAGGCTACGCAACGCCCTCTGATATGTTATGGGTGACCATCACGTATAATTTAGGCGCAAATGGATGATCATCCAGCCAGACGAGGTGGTATGTCCGGCTAGGGGTCGCAGCGCCTGTCCCCCGATAAAGCGGATAACTGTAGTCGGGGATTTCTTAACTGTACGAATGGCTCTGGAAACTTCGCTATCGCGGTGTAGGACTTTTTGGTAATTCTCGCATTTGTAGGCGATATTGTTTGATGTAGGTAATTAGTTCAGATTTTTCGGATAAATTGTGTAAAGTTATCGCTGGTCGTAACAATAACATTTGTTTTCTCCGTGTTTGGGTTGCCATTCTACTTGATTCTAGACCATTTATGGCAGTTGATACATTAAGGCAGTAGCGAGACAACTGAAAGCTAATCTAAACAAATGGTTACTAGTGGTCCCATTAGACGGAAAGCAATGGCTTGCGCGACCCACTTATATGGGGGATATCTTGTGAATAATGACGAACACAACGAAGAATGAGACTTGAAAAAATTCGTTTAACAAATAGGATAATATCGTCATCATAATCTTTGCCCGTGACTCACTGTTGAGCATCCTACAGTTTGGTGGGAGATTGTATTAATGCGCAACACTGGCCTTGCGGACCGTATCGAGTTTCATTCAAAGTTTTCCTACGTTTGTTTCAAACCTTAAGGAATGAAGTTGGTTGCTGACATATAGCCCAAACAATTTGGAAGTATAAAATACATTGTATGAAAATGTAACGTTTTCCTTGAAAGGTGTTTTGAATAATTGCTTCTAGAAGTTAATCAAAACATATAAATACAATTCCCCGTACCACACTTACTGTTATTTCTTTAAAACATGTAAATTACATAAACAAATTACGAGGATTTTAGGTGGGGGACAGCCCAAAATCGATTTGCGTTTTCCACTAATCCTTTGGGAATAAGTCTTCATAATTTTTACAGAGCACACGTACTGACAAGTAAGCAAATATTGATTAAATGCTAATCATGTAGCTGCACAAACAGCACGATAAGCAATCAAAGGTGTTGTGTATTTACGTAAGTAGGCGAAAGTGAAAATTTGCGACGCGGCAAACCGCGCCACGCATTCTACTCGTTAAGGAGATGCACTCGTTTATAACGTGGAATGAATTGCGATTGATTCAATAAAACTGCGAATCCGGGATATTCAACAGGTCAATGACTGAGAAAAGATAGAAAACAAACAGATAATAATAGACAAACAGTCTAGACAAGGAAATCTTGAAAGAACGGCCACTTTGTAGTTCAATCTGCTTTCACCCATAATTTGATAACAAACCTTCATTTAGCGATGGATAAAATGCATGGCCTTGAAAGCGGGGAGAGGATCAACAATGTAACAACAGCACATGGATAAGTTAAACACAGTTATAGTTAGGTACGCGAAGTAATCTGGAGATTAATAAATAAATAAATAAATTAGCTGTGTGACTTGGACAGAAATGGAATTTTATTTTTTCCATGTAGCTCAAATCAATATAATTCTCTTCTGTTGGAGATAAAAATAAAGCAACGGCAAATGCGAAAAATGTTGATCTAACAATAGATTAGTCTAAAATATTCATAACAAGCGTATATTATAATCTCATTGAATCTGTACCTGTTATGATTACATTAGTTAGCCCCGGTGCAAGTCGAATCACCAGTAGCATAGTTTATGCAAAGCATAATGTTGATGACATGATTTATAATTGATACTCGTATGATAGTAGATTGCAGTACAATTTTGCATAAATTATTGCACTATTGACTCCGGGGTGAGTCAATAGAACTATGCAATAACTTGGCGGCGTAACTTGTGCGTTCCAGATCGAACATTTTCCTTAGGAACTCATGTTAACAGCAGTTTGTATAACAATCCTCATAAATGAATGTGTCGTTTCTTAACGATATGTCCATGAATAACGCGGATTATTGCACTTTTAGCTAGATATTTATCCTTTTTTGTAAACTACTCATTATCTGTACTAATATATAAAGCTGCAGAGTTTGTTTGAACGCGCTAATCTCAGGAACTACTGGTCCGATTTCAAAAAATATCGAGCGATATATCGATTACGGTTATAGGCTATATTTAATTTTCATAAGAATTAGGGATCCGTATGAATGTTGCGAATTGAAAATTTTGTAAACCAAGGTATAAAACCTATTGATGCGTGCGCTGCAAAAACTATTGACAATAGAACAAAATGATGTACTACGGGTTTGTAGGTCTTATAAAGATCTACAAAAAAGTCCGCAAGAGCTTAGATATGTGCTAGATAGTTTAGTCACAATAACCGCTTTTCTGTTCATAAAAAATATGCACAGAGATAAGCACGGGTTCGAAGCCCACGCGGGCGAAGCGGCGCAAAAGCTAGATTAATATATTAGCATTAACAATATTAACTTTAATAAGCTCTACCGATTTTATTTTATAATTATGTGTCCATTCCTTTTGAAAACGAATCTAGCCCATATACGTATTTTTTATATATATTTCAATAGTACGTACAATAGTATATATTACTGATTATTTTCTGTTAAGTACATTGTCCAAATTTAGTCCAGTAAGTAAATAAATAAATAGATACACAAGACGTTGGTACCTACTCTAAGATACATAAGAAGAAAATGCAGAGTTGCTGAGAAATAAAACGGGTATACATGAAGAAGCGGAAGAAAATGCAACGAAAGGGTTGATGGGAAGTACTATAGTATAATCAGAAAATAATGAAAGTGTGGCAACTTCACGAGAACGTAACAGCACAATCAGGAAGACTATCCAATCTATTTGGAATGCAAAGTTAAACAGTATCAGATAACATAAATAGACATTCTTTAAATGTTACTCGAAATACAATGCTTGACGTTTAGTACAAAAACTAAACAATTAAACATGATCAACCAATTTATAAAAGAACTTTTTTCTTATTTAGAACGGACGAACAATGATTGTATGGTATGTGTTTGTTCATAGATAACTCTAAATGGAGAGGTCTTTACCCTTGATAGTTAATAAACGGACACTCGCTCTAAAATAGACTTTGCAATCACTTGAAAACTTTGATGACTGTACAGTCAGAATGTTGTGTTAAGTTGACATCTGACAAAATAACAAGCATAATGTTAGTTCTATTGTCAGTGTTCTATACTATATGGCCAAGATATATTAAAAACCATTAATGAAATATCGCTCTTGAGAAATTTTCCGAAGCTGCAGCTAACCGTTTCATATTGTATTCAGTTTTGGTTTTGCAACTGGCAACCAGTTGATAAAAAAATAAGAACAAACAGAAACGCTATAATATATGTAGAAATGGAGACGTAGTAATGTTATAAGTTTTAATTGATGTCCATCCCAACCCAAAGTTGTCAGTAAGACATCGCATTTAGCGATTAAACCGCCCCTTGTACAAAGTGTTGTATTTTTTGTGTTCTGTCTATTTTTTCACGTGTACAATAAAGAATTTATCTATCTATCTTAACTGTAATATTTACTGTGTGGACAACTTGAGAAAATTGCGTTTGTTCTATCCAGCCCACACCAAAAAAGGAAAAATAACAACTGCTATTTCTAATAATTGTAACGTTCAGATGATTGAAACACCGTATGCATTTATGTAACCAATCAATTATATTTACCCATGTTTTCAAGCTTTAACGCATTGATATCGCCTTAAAACATGTCTGTTAGAGAGAAATTCACCTTGAAAAGCGAAAGGTGCTCACATGACGTGTTCTCTCGCATCAGACGCTTATATTAGCTAGTTCAACATTTCGATAAAATTATATATTGAATCGAAAATACGAGGATAAATCCTATAGAGGAACAAATGCAAATAACCTAAAATAGGAATAAAACATTTTGGGAAGTGCTAAACAGGACCGTTTTCGCATTGTATGTAACTATCTTTAGTTCAGAATAAATGGCGTATTAAACATCATTCACCTTTTACATTGCTTATATGGACTGCTTCGTTGCTCTAAAGATTGGATGTGTCACCTTTGGATCACGGTCTGGTCAAATTTTGGTCAAATTTTGAGACATTTGCTCGGAGTCTGGGTCTAATTTGTGTTCAAGAAGTACATGTTTGTAAAAAAGGCAATACAGGTTTCATTTTTTTTTAAAGTAGCTGTAACTTGATTAAAATAAAATTGAAGAAAAGTATACACTTTTTTTTACGATTCTTTAAAGGACATACAGACAAACATTCATTTTTATATATAAGAAAAAAGATTATAATTAGAAACCATATTCATTTATTCCACATTAGCTCATGTTTCACAAGATCTTTTTTCGAAACACGCGAGTTTATTTTGCTATACGTGGTAGAAACACATCCATGCAGTCTGCAGGACTGATTATCATACATTTCTTATCATTCGAATGTTCAAAGGGGCATAAATCTGTACTTTTACCCTTTAACCAAAGAAAAAAATATGTGTAACATTGAGAAATGTTGAACCAGCTAAAAATAAGCAGTTGCGCGTTGCGTGGAAAATGTAAATATTTTCTGTCCGGCCTTGTTAATGAGGTGTGAAGGACAAGTTTACATTTGCGAAAATAATATAGGAAGCTGCCGAGGAAATCATTTTAAATGTAGCATGAAACGAATTACGTGATAAGTTTGTCGTAAAAAAATGGCAGATCATGATGAACACCCGATGCTTCACATCTCGGCCACGCATCCATGATCCATGGGTGTTCTGCGACAAGTATATACGAGTATATACGGTGATTCTTAAAAATGTGCCTGAACTAAAATATATATCTGCACTCTCCCAGACGTGGCGGGCGATGAAGTATAACGGTGTTTTCTTCCATAATTAGTTGGTACAAAATAACTAGGCAATAAAGTCAGATATGAAAACCGATGTAGCGTATAATCATTAGGTAGGTCCTAATGATTAATCTCGTCCACTGCACTCGTCTGAATTCACCGTTGCTCCGATACACCAGCAACCAAAGCAGGGCCGTACAGTTAGTTGAGGGCGCCATGGAATTCAATTACTATTTCAAAACAATAAAATGAAAATTACCACTGCTTTTAGAATACTTTAACACGGTTATTTCTTTATAATTTTACGGAGAAATGTTACCTAGTCTTTCTCGTAAACGCTATAACATAACATAACATCAGTATATTAAGTATTTCAAAATAGTCGCGAAAAACTAAAACGTGACGTAACAGTAAATTTTATTAAATTTAGGAGACGAGTGTCTTTTACTGTTTGTGTGACGATTTTGATAGTTGATAAGTTTATCAGAACTTCGATAGAACAACACAACCTGCAACAATGCCCCACGTTATTGGCGTTCGAAGTAATATCCGTCAAACAGTTCGCAAGGTTGTGGTACAAGTAGGGGCGCTTCCCCTGTATGGCGCCCAGTCGCTTTATCAACGGAGCCAGCTCTGTGTGTAACTGAGATTTGGAACAACTGTATCAGCTACAGCGTCGCCTGCATGAGTCACGCGCAGACGAGCAATGAACTTGGCGGTTTTTATATTTTATTATTAATTCATATTGATATTTATTTACACTGTATTTTACCAGCATCTTCACTCTCAATTTTTTAAATGGAAGTGCGGTTTAAACTGCTTTAAACTGCACTAGGCATAACCTGTATCGCGGAGGCAGTTTACAAACAAGTAATTCACGAACAAAAATAACACCCAGACTCAGAGTAAGTGCCTCTGGTTTAGACAAAGACCCTGGAATCGAACTCGGGACCCGTTGATCCAAAGGTGGCACATCCAACCACTCGACCAACGAGGCGGTCAGCAGCTTGAACGCTGTACTTTATTATCTGAAGCGCGGCTAGGTCATGCCATATTAGTTAAATAATCAGAGGTACAATTAGATGGATTGGTTCCAACTGAAAACCAGCGCCACGCCTAGTGGCATTGCAGCTGAGTTGGGACCATTTGCAGCCTCACGGCCCAGAAACTATACCATAAAGCATGTTTCAACTGAATGCATCTTAGTACAAGTTTATATTATGCAAGTCTATAGAATTAAGTTTTTTTTTATTCACTAGTATTAGTTTGTTTAGTTTTTGAGCCGTAGTGGCTGTAATAAACCTGTTTCTTTCTAAATGTCTGTTAAACAAAATGTTTAATATCGACGCTAGAAAGGCAATCCTTACCAAGCGCCGTTGGGTAAACTTTACAGGGAGTAATTTAAAGTTCAAATATGTACAAAAACCATAATTAAAATGCGCTTAATCGAATTCACACAATATCTAAGCTACATACAACTCACCGTACAGCTCTGAAACCTAGACTAAACGACGCAGAAAACTCTGACGATTCCAATCATATTTATAACTCATTTTGCGTTATTTTCTCGCTTAGTAAGGATTGCCTTTCAAGCGTCGATATGTAAGCTCTTTAAACCGAAAACAACAACAGCGTCGTCACCGAGTAATTGTAAGCTCTGCTGGCTGTTTGAGAGTCCCTGGTTCCTTGCGGAAATAAATAAAAGTGTTTGTTTAAGCTAGATATACCTATTTCAATCAACATGTAACCCATGAGCCGGTGAAAGCATAGAAATCAAACCATTTCCAAAAAAAAAACCGTCATGACAGTTTGACAAATATGAAAATGACTCATATTTCTCTGCAAACAATATACTTGCTTTCATGTGTACAATCGAGTCTAGAACTTATGTAGTCCATATAAAGCTGTATTCATTCCAGAAAGGACCATGTTTGGCCCGTTAGCCTTCACCTAAAATGCTAATCGGTGTATAGCGGTAACAGACGCAACGCGCGCTGATTCTAACAGTGGATTCAGGATCTTAGAGCACCAAGCATAATAATTTTACTACTGTTAAGCACTTTGGACGATGAGAATCAGACACCAGCAGAAAACTTTCGCTCGTCCAAATAATCCGAGTATCCACCGTAAAGCATACAGTAATACTGAATGTAACCCTAATGACTAAACGCAGTGCTGGTAGGCCTCCCACACGGTGGACCGATAACCTGGTTAAGATCGCCGGAAAACGATGGATGCAGACGGCTCAGGACCTGCCTATGTGGTAATCCTTGGGGGAGGCCTATGTCCAGCAGTGGACATCTTTTGGCTGAAATGATGTAAGCCTATTTTATTTTAAAACAAAATACAGCCACAGACAATTGTGGGTTTCCAATTATTAAAAGACAAAGGAAGGAAATATTCTTAAGAATATACAGTAATCTTCATTACAGTTACACAATTGCCATAAGGCTCACTATACGAAGGAAAGTATTGATACAATCGTAAAACGAGCAATACGCAATGCGATCACGATCAAGTATCAAGTGTTTTGCGCTGGCGTTTTCCTCATTTCACCCAAACCCCAACAAATGTATGAGTGGCCTTGTGCTGGTGGCTCGAGTTTGATACCCGGGTTAAGCCATTTAAAAGGAGTGTTCCGGATATAGAACAGTATTACAATTCCAATTCTGAGGGTGTCGTTCGAGCCACTTTAGCGGCAAGCGAAGGAAAACCGAAGCTATTATAAGACAGTAGCTACGCGCACAAACAAATTTTCCATCAAATTACATTAGACGAGTACTGGGTTATTTACGAATTGAAATGGAAATCGCCTCCCGGGTTCGAAATTTGGGAGGGGGACAAGTAATGTACTGTTTTAAAGGCTGATCCCTCGAAATCGCTTTCAGATCATGCTGCATAGTGAACTGCGGTATCAAAACAGATTGAATTATATCTGACGCATGTTTATAGCTGGTAATGAATTGACGTAATACCCTTTTATTTATTATCGTTTAGTGATATGTCTAATATGATAATCATAATCGGCGTGGAGGTGTGGTGTGATGATCACGGATCGGCCACGAATCGGCGTGACTATACCAGTAGGCCAAATGACTTACGAAACGTACGCCTGTCAATATCAATCGCATACATTTGTCTTTCTATTCTACCAAAGCTCTTGGAACCACTTGGCTACAGGCACAGGCCACCCCTAGTCTCCTTGACAGTAAGAACACATGACACGTGTGGTAACGGATTTAAAATACAGTGTCACCACCCTATTCCATCCTGACGGTATCGTATGAGCCGACAACAGGAAACGATAAGGCCGAAAACGAAGCCGCAAGAGAAGGAAAATATGTACTGGAGCAGGCCCAACTCAGCAGTGGGTCATGAATGAGCTGAGTAGGAGTAGACATGACAGCCCACGGATATCAGCGGGAATACCTAACGTTTTTTTAATTATTTGTCTATTTGAATTAAAGCATTCCTAAGAAATTATTCGAATATCATTATGTTTTTTTCTGTCAAAGCCAACCGTCATCGTCCTTTAGATCGTCGATTTTGACTATACTGAAGAACCTGGTTAAAATAGTGAGCGTGTCCGAAATCTTTTATGCGACTACTTATAAAAACCACCTTCACACTTTAGACGTTAAAGAGATTGCAAAATTGCGGTATAGCGATAAAGAATCACCCTTGCTAATAAAAACTAACTGATAACATTAGTCAATACAGCTTACACGTGGATTTTATGGATACCTATTGTACTATAATACTACTAATACTCAGCCCAATAGATGGTCCACTCCTGCGTCGGGCCGCCTTCAGTGAGACGGAGGTTAATTAGCCTAATGTGCCACGCTGGCAAGACGGGTTCGTACAGGGTTTCATATCAAGTTTGCCTTGTCTTGCGGCTAGTTTATCAGCCTTGTCATTTCCGTCGGCTCTTACGACACCCTCAGGACGGTATAGGGTGGTGACACTATGTACATATTCTAACTAAATCCATCGACAGACAGATGAAGTATAATAAACTGACCAGAACTTAATTATCATAACTAGCTTCCGCCCACAGCTCCGTACATATGGAAACCTGTGCGCCTTAAGATGACTTTTCTGGTTAACTCCAAAGTTACACCTTCATGTAATATTTCTGTCGACTCCAAGCTCTCATAGGAAACCTAATAGGACTAAATTTGAAAATATCTATCAACAGGATTCGGGTCGGTCGGGAGTGAGGCAAGTTTAACCTCAACGTCAATTGTATACCGCACTATCCGACCAGGTTGCGACCACCTTCCGCGTGGACATACAGCCAGGGCCCCGCAGGGCAGCAACGGTACACCCCGGGGATGTTTACACCCCGTGCTTGCCATCAACAGGCTGTCGGGGATATAGTCCATATAGGATTTTTACCCCGAGTCAAAAAACAGGGTGCGACCTCCTCATATACCTAAAGTATTTCAATTTCAAACAAACACCGAGTGTGACTCACTTGGCTTGGAGCACTCACTGGCTCAAGTCGGCCATGTCGGCAAAATATTTTCAATTAACGGCTTAAACAAAGAGAGTCACGTGTGATTGATTTAACCGTTAGGTACCGAGTAAGAAATCAATACTGGAGCTCCAAGGTTATTCAGTAATTAATTCAAATAATCAGTATACTACTAATAATATGCAGCCCATTGATGTCCCACTGCTGAGTCTAGCCTCCCCCTATTACATGGAGGATACTTAGCTTACTGTGCCTCGATGGCCAGAAGGGTTTTCGTGTCAAGTTTTCTCTTGCGGCTAGGTTATCTGCCTTTTCATTTATTTTTGTCGGCTCTTACGATACCTTCAGCTCGGAATGGGATGGAGACACTGTGTATTCTAAATCTATGACCACACGGAATAAAACAGCATCGAAAAGGTCACTTTTGCAAGGAAATTAATAGATGACGAATTCAAGTTAAATTGCATTCTGCATTATCTGATTTAGCTGCAAGCTGTCTTTCTCAAAATTTGTTTACCGTGAAAACGTAACAAACGGAGAGACAGACTATTTTATTATTCGATGGCATTAATGTATTTGGTACACAATGCAGGTTGCAGATATAAGAAAGTCAGCCTTGCACCTTGCATATGATCACTACATTATTATAAAACAAAGTCGCTGTCGTCTGTCCGTCCATACATATGTATGCTTAAATCTTTAAAACTACGCAACGGATTTTGAAGCAGTTTTTTTTATAGATAAGAGTGATTCAAAAGGAAGGTTTTTAAGTATAATCCATAATACAGTAAAGAAACACTGATAAATTTAGATGTTCATCATTTCACCCGTGCGAAGCCGGGGCGGGTCGCTAGTCACTACATAATATAAAACAAAGTCGCTGTCGTCTGTCCGTCCCTATGTAAGTATGCTTAAATCTTTAAAACTACGCAACGGATTTTGAAGCGGTTTTTTTTATTAGATAGAGTGATTCAAGAGGAACGTTTTTAAGTATAATACATGCATAATTGCAACTGTGCGAAGCCGGGCCGGGTTGCTAGTTACAAATATAGGGAATACGTGAAGCAAAAACTTTGTACCACTTTTTGGGAGAATTGCGCGGATTGTCGAGTATGAAATTTCCCACACCTAAAGTTTATACAAGAGATGGAGACTACATTGCTAATATTATTTTTAAATTATGCCTAAAAATACATTAAATCAATAAAATTACTATTATATGTACACTACCCTGTATTTGACACACACACGCATATACGCTCTTTTATTTATTGTTAACTAGCGACCCGCCCCGGCTTCGCCCGGTTGCAATGATGAACCTCTAAATTGCTCAGTGTTTCTCTACAATATTATGCATGAATTATATCTATAAACATTCCTCTTGAATCACTTTATCTATTAAAAAAAAACTGCTTCAAAATCCGTTGCGTAGTTTTAAAGATTTAAGCATAGGTACATAGGGACGGACAGACGACGGCGACTTTGTTTTATAATATGTAGTGATAGTGAAGTGCGTCAAATGGAGAACAGAAGTTCTGTTATAGAGCTATATTATTTAAAGAACTATAATTTAAATTATTAACGGTAAAATTTCGACCACTAGGCGACCTCTAGTTTAAATATATAAATCAAGTTAGTCTCCTCAAACTCCGTATAGATAGCTCCGTTCGCTACAAATGTAATCAATACAATCAAGATTTCGTGGTTACCCACAGCAACTAAGGCTTCATCAGACCAGACAATTTCGCTTAATCAAATGGAATGCATAACAAAACAAGATAATGTGTGATCAAACAATATTACTTACACCATTGTTGTTAACGAATGCCTAAGTTTGTTTGCAATGGAAAAACAAACACAATTAAAAGCAGCAGGAAAAAACAATGCAAAAGTCTTTGTGCACCAGACCAAATAAAATTAGGTAAAGCAACAAAGACAGACCTATTTTTGGGTATTTTGTCCACAGAGGAATAAAAAGGAAAACGTTTAGGAAACATTGGAGTTGCAAGCCGAATAATGTGCCTTAGATGTGTAGATTGTTCACCGATCTACCTCAAGTTTGCAAGGTGTATGTCACTAGGGTATACGAACCGCCAAGTAAGAGTAGAGGTAAAAAGAATATAGATAAGAATATAGGAAAGAAATTTCCATCTTCCGTTTTCCATTTTGCCGAAATTAGAATACCTATAAAAATACACGGTTCCATTGTCAAATAATATTGAACTCCTATTGTATACTACATATCTCCCATTACATATTTATCTCAATATGTCAATGTTTTCGTTTTTATCCGACATTGTGTACGTGTGAGAGAAAAAAAAATATCAGAAGCAATTACTGGTTAAGTGAGTGATTGATAAACAATGCCATAAAACCGGCTTACCTAGGGTAAGTAATTGATTCGAAACTCGCCCACGTACATTTGGCACAATAAAATTAAGACGGTAACTATGCGAACTTACTATCCACTATCGGTTCTATGACCGACTACAAATATGTATAATCAAATATTTATTGCGTTGTTTGAAGTAAATTCGTACGAACTAAAACGGTAGTTTGACAGATGATTGCATTTGAATACTTTTTAGTACGCTTTTATTAGATTCAGACGTATGATAATATGTAACGGAAACTTTGAACATGATTTTGACCCCCTTCAAAACGTCGGATTAACTCGAAATTTGGCATACTTATTAAGGACCGATGACAATTCAATATTTTAAACACTTTGACCCGCTATCCTTACTAGTATAATAATAATCAGGATCAGCGATTTTTGTTTTCCTGAGACGCGGAGTGTCTGCGTCAAGACCATTATAGGAATCCCAGGCGCGCAGATCACATAGTTCTCGATTACTAAAAAATGAAAAATAAATAATATTAAAAAAAAACTAAAAAACTTTTACTAAAAAATATTTGTAATAAGTATATAGAATTGAATAAAATAAAATAAAAAATATTAAGCGATATAAGTTTTTTTTTAGATTTATTCTAAAAAATTCATCAATTCAAATCAAATCAAATATTTATTCTAACCACACGGAGAAAGCAACTATAGAGTCGGTATCGATTCCCACGTTCACCCCGAACATGGATATCCACTAACAATACTTATACCTACTGTAATTCACGCATACAAATTTATCAACCCAACAACTCTGAACTCTGACATCGCTCTTTTCCCAACTATCAAGGGATAAGCGAGGTCAGATATCAGCGCGCTACTTTCACCGCCTATAATCCTTTAACGTAATCATCGCCAATTTACATCAAATCTGGCAATCACGTTATATCACAAGGATTTGCATATCCAAGTTATAGTTGAGACTAACTTTCACTGGTAGATGGAGGCAATATAATCGATGAATGACGCTGTTGTTCTGTTACAATTACTGTTTTATCAAAAACTATGGACAGAAATTGTTGGGTGGTTTTCACAACGGGTACAGAGTGGGTACAGGTGCTAGCCGAATCATACGGGGGTTTTAGTAGGGAAGCACCCGGATCCTTACCGATAGACGAAGCGACGTAATCCAACAAGGTCTGCGAGAACCTATTACGGAAATCCCTGGGTTCCTTTCCGACAAAATAAAATGGTTTCCCGCAGAAATTATGAACGGCAAATGGCAGACATTTTCTTGAACAGATCGACATCTCAGTTAAAGGGAATTCTGATTACCTCTTTTGTTTTATAAACAAAGCCCTGCGGCTGTTTACAAACATGTAGTTCACGAACACAAATGGCACCACACCCAGACCAAGTGCCACTGGTTTACACAAATACGGCACATCTATGGCCAACAAGACAGTCAACAGATTTTTGTAGATATACTATTGGCAGTTCAAGTCCTACAGCATTCTCACGACACACAATTTCAAACCAAGGGCGCCATAAGATCGAACTCGAGAAATCAGCACCAGTACCCCCTAAATTGCGTCATAAAAAACAATCGCTTTCACAGTTCGTGGGAAACTGTTGCTACTTTCCAGGGCCAACTTTGTATGCGTTGCAAATGCACTTTCGATGCGGCAAAGTTGCTTCGTAATATACAGCCTTTGGCCACACAAACCACACACTTATTTTATTTATTTATTTTAATACTTCATGCAACATACATTGGCGGACTTAATGCCTAGAGGCATTCTCTAACAGCCAACGTGGAGCAGAGAATTAGTTGGACTAGATGCACTAAAACAATAAGAATTCAGTATAGTTAACTAACTAAGAATAAAGTAGTATAACTATCGTACAACATAACTACCACAGAGGTAGAGCATAGTGGATAACGACTGCTACTCGGGTAAAGACAACCTTACAAAAAAACACACACCCTAATAACATAACCCTTGGGTTATACCTGTCATGATTTTCGATTAGTAGATCTATTTTGGTGATTGAAAATTTAGTGTGAGTTGACTTCAGATATAGATTATACATAAAAAGTATTTAATTTGACTTGCTCTCAAAAAGAACGAACAGGAACGTTGCCACCCCACTCCTTGTCAATATTCGTTCATGACATTTGGACTTCAGGCTGAGGAGAGAGGCAGTTCTTGCTGAGCGGTCGAACCAAGCGGTTCTCCCAGATTAATGTTTAAATGATATGCAGTGCAGAGAATTGTACAGTTGGAAATAAATGGGAATGACTACTGGAAAAAGTGTTTTCATATCATATCAGAAGTGGCAGAATCCAAGTAAAAGAGAAGGTATGTATTTTAATTACTTCATTGTGGGTATTTTAATAATTTTGCTAATCCTATTACGGAAAAATGATATGGTATATGACAGCTAGAATCAGAAAATCTTCCTATTTTGTAATGCTATTGATATTTCGTGAATCATACTGCGCCGCAAGAAGGTCGGGGCAACACTGGGATGATATATTATGGGGTAAAATGTGTAATGTGAAAGCAGTTACGTGGCTGGGGCAACTCTCCGGTGGTACTGCTTACATTATTTCACGTTTGATCAAGCGCATGATATGCTGGGCTGGGGCTACTCTCCGGTAGCATACCATGAGCTGGAGATAGAAGAAAATGATTAAAAAATATATATTTAAAATCCTAGAACTGATATTATCCATTGTGTTGCCACGTTTTCACATGCTTATTATTATTGATATAAAAGTAAAATATGCGTTATTACGTTACGTTATTAACAATTGTTTTGATGGTTACTATAATTATGTTTATTAGTTAACATGATAATTCTTTAACTGATGGAATTTAGTTACCAGACTATATTATATTAAGGGGGCGTTTGTGACTTCGCGGGTTAATAAAATGAGTATGTATCTCACTGGATGTTGATCGAGGCGCAAGTCGTCGGATTTTGTTAGATAGGGGGCGCACTTTGTGACTTCGTTGGTTAATTGAGTGAGTATGTGCCTCACTGGATGTTGAGCGAGTCACAAGTCGTCGGATTTTGTTAGATAGGGGGCGCACTTTGTGATTTCGTTGGTTAATTGAGTGAGTATGTGCCTCACTGGATGTTGAGCGAATCACAAGTCGTCGGATTTTGTTAGATAGGGGGCGCACTTTGTGACTTCGTTGGTTAATTGAGTGAGTATGTGCCTCACTGGATGTTGAGCGAGTCACAAGTCGTCGGATTTTGTTAGATAGGGGGCGCACTTTGTGATTTCGTTGGTTAATTGAGTGAGTATGTGCCTCACTGGATGTTGAGCGAATCACAAGTCGTCGGATTTTGTTAGATAGGGGGCGCACTTTGTGACTTCGTTGGTTAATTGAGTGAGTATGTGCCTCACTGGATGTTGAGCGAGTCACAAGTCGTCGGATTTGTTATTTAACGGTGGGATGGTGAATTTTAACATTTATACTATACTAATAATATTATAAAGCTGCAGTGGTTGTTTGTGTACGATAATCTCGGAACTAGTAGTCCGATTTAAAAAAAAAATTAATGTTGTCGTCTACTTATCAAAGTTAAAGGCTATATTTATTTAAAAAACAAAAAACAATAGGGATCCGTAAGAAAATAGTGATTTTGTAACCCAAGGTGTAAAATCGAAAATCTATTAATGCGCTATTTGCCAAAGAGTTATATCAACATCTATCTATCTATTGAGGACGGCTATAGATAGGCAATGTTTTGTTCCGGTATTTCCACGGAAACTACGCGGGTGAAACCGCGGGTAACGGCTACTAAAACTATAAGTGCCACGTAAGCAGCTAGTTATCAATAAATCTCGCCTGTAGCCGGATCAAGAGATACAATTATGCGACTATGGATACGTATTACCAGCTAACGATACCCATGAGTTTTAGTTTCTTATATCTATATTCAAAATATCGCGTATACCAATGCAACGGGATATTATCCGTTTTTATCATTAGTGATAATTATTACAACAGCAAAACTGTTGTGACTGTGTACTACAGCTGTGGTGAATGGATTATGTCCCATATAATTCACATGTTTCAGAGACTTTTGAGGATGACATCTGAACATGAACCTACTCTCCTTGATACTCCTGCGAGACGTCTACGGAGATCTAAGACTAAAACTAGACGGCGATGATCGTACGATTTCTAGCGAAGAAATGGTATCTAGAAAAATACGTAAGCGTGCTAGTTAAGTATATTCTAGTATCTATCTATCAATTCTATCAATCTAAACAACGTTATTCCAAAGTTTGGCCCGTCGAACCGGTTTCAAACCATTGAATGTCAGATACGGAAAGTTAATTAGTGCGCTGTTATATATGAATGCCCAAGTTTCTTAGCAGAAAATGGTTTGAAGCCGACAACCGTGTTTACTAGTCATGAGTGGCAGGTTAAGCTTAAGAAGGTTTTTCCTAGTGTAGAAAATTTCGGGCAATTTTTAGAAGGAATGCCATACCTAACACCTCGCGTATTGACGAAAGCCATCGTGAGTATTTCGATGATAAATATAGATTAATAAACAGATGTTAAATTAATGGCAGAAGGGCTGTTGATTGTATCATATATATTAATAGCGACCGGTCAATTAGGAATGTAGCAAAGGCACAAAAAGATCTGAACTTGAAGATAACTACTTAATCATTTATAGTAAACTAGCAGTCTCAGCCACGCGTTGCTGTGGCTAAAGATTTTGTTTTATATTTAACATTAATTTAACGTTTAGCATAGCGCCATCTATTGAATACCAGCCAACAGAAATTGACATCTGTCATAATCTTTTGGAGCCGACATACAATTGAGACTGGCGAATAGTAGACAAATAATGTGCAATAAAATAATTATGCGTCAATAATAAATTGAGATGTAACCTAACCTATCTTCCTGGTTGGATCAAACCGCACGGTGTGCGAATATGTTTAAAATCTGTCAAGAGGTTTACGAGTCCATCGCGGACAAGAACGTGGCGCGTAATAAAAATTTAGATTAACATTAAGAGATCTTTTAAATCAAATGGGGTCCACCACTACCAGTTGTCCCGGTGCAGGTTCTAATGATACGAATTCCAGGGCCGTAATGTGATTTATGGCGTTTGAGGCCGTATGCGTTTAATATAAGTAGTATTAATATAAGTGCACGGAAGCTATTAGTGAGTGCCAATCTACGTGGACGAGTAGGGCATGACCACGACGGATGCTAATAGTACTAACCTAACTAAACAGGTTAGAGAAGAGAACTTTAAAAATTAATTCATATGATGAGTATCATTCAAAAAGGTTTAATTCTAATGATAGTAATGCCAAATACTTTAAACTTATTACGATAAATGGTAACACTTTTCAAGCATCTATTGATTTTAATAGCGAGTATTTACTTATCCATAAATCTGAATGCTGAATATCTTGATTTAAGTAAGAGTCCTAATAACTTACCAGGGTATGAAAGGGTTGGGCAAATATTCCGTGGTACCTCTGTACACAACCACCGTATTTGTTAGGGTATTATTAGCAGATTAATTTTACAGGATTACCATTTGTTGCCGTTTAAAAGATACCTCTAAATGCCCATAAAAAAAGGTCCTAACGTCGATTTATTTTCCGATCCGAAACGTATTTTAAAGTTATATATTACTAACAGTATTGGTGTCTCTGAGACCTTTAAGAGGAACGTATTCATTGAAGGTTTTAACGCCATCGAACCCGGCGGAGTTCCGTCTGTTTCAAGGTGCTTTTAGGATTACTAGGGGTAATGGAAAGGTTGTCATAACAAATGTATCACCTCTCGAAGTTACATTGAGATCAAATATTATAATAGCTAGAGCGATTCCGTTTAGTGAACAACGTATCACTACATAGTATAAAACAAAGTCGCATTCTTCTGTCCGTCCCTATGTATGCATAAATCTTTAAAACTACGCAACGGATTTTGAAGCGGTTTTTTTAATAGATAGAGTGATTCAAGGGGAAGGTTTATATGTATAACCCACCCCCGCTTTGCACGGGCGAAGCCGGGGCGGGCCACTAGTATTTAATAAAACAATTGGATAGTAAGAGAACAGTATACTGTTGAACCTGTCGACATAGAAGCTATCAGAACCGAACCGACGCTAGCTTATTAGGCGTAGGAGGTATGCTCATGCAATGGCATAAAAACCAGGTCTGAAAACCAGTCGTTTATTTTAGCCGATAGAAAGCCCTCGAGAATACTCACTTGCACTCTCCAAACAAGTATTAGGCATACGTTTTGAAGTTTATACTGATTGTGCGGCACTTCGCACAGTCTTGACTAAAAGAAATCTGGTTCCCCGAATAAAGGATTTGTTAAAAAATGTATGTTGCCGCATGTTTCAAACATACATACATAGGTAATAAGGGTAGTTCATCAAGACAAATCTAGTCATTTGTATACAATAGAGAAGGAACATATACTATTTCATACGATCCACATGAATAATAGGAAATGCCTAAACCTTGGCCGTTGTGAGGAGTAAGGATGGTAATATCCACATACTAACTTAGATTATTAGATGGTTTTAAGACATATGATTAATAAGGGTGCGGCGGTTCAAGATTTTTAAACCAAAAGTAAAGTTTTTAGAAAACATTGTTCCATAGGGTAATGACTGATACAGGCACAAGTTTTACACCGATAGCCTTTCAGACATTTTGTAATACATTCGGAATTTAGCATATTTTAAAAGCGGTAGCTTATTCTAGAGCAAATGGCCAGGCAGAAAAGTTTAACCAAACATTCTTTAATTTATTAAGATTAATGTCGACACAAAACTTTTCAAGATAGGAGCGCTGGGACTGGGACACTTGTCTAGGAAAAATTCAATGGGGAATAAACAACATTACATATGAGCGCTTCAACATAAACACACTGCGACAAAAGCTATGTTCGGAGTAAAATTACATGATTCTCTATCAAACAAAGTAACTGCAGACATAAATACTAATTTAGAGTTAAAAGAAGTTAGAGTAAACTGCTAATAATATTTAAAAATAAGATCAAGCTAAACAGAAACTCAAATATGATTCAAACATACTACGTAGGAACTTTCCGTTAAGAACGCGCTTGGTGATCTAGTAAAAACATATAAAAAAAACTTATTATACTGTAGACAGTTCTTTTTTTATTTTGAAACCAGACAATGTAGTTATATGTACACGGTCATTGTAACGAGCTAATTAGGCATTTAACAAAAAAGAAAAAGACAAGCGCACCGAGTTTCTTCCGCCAGGACTTCTCGGTAGGTGCCGCGTTCCGACCTTGTAGTAGTGTTATAAACTTGATGTATCCGTTGACGATTGTGAACGCCATAATTGGTTTATACAATATAGCATTTTTCTATTCTGTCACCGCAGCTGATCGGATCCAGCCTTGAATTAATTGATAAGCTTTAGGAGTTTTATAGGTCTGATTAAAGTAGCTCCGATGATTCTTTAAAAACAGTAGTGTATAAAGTAGTGTATAAAGTATTTATAAAATATATATAGTTATATTTTCTTGACACAAATTGTATTTTCTTTGTAAATCGTAGGTTTAGGTACTGTACAATATGAATGTCATGATTTGTATGTACGAACATGCATGTTTAAAGTTTAGTTTAGTATTGTGGTAATATATAAATCTTAATTGAAGTTAAAGTATAACTAACAACACAGAAATATTTTTTTGTTATGTGTGCCAGGAGGCAACACAAAGTCTGATGGCCGAATGTCATGATTTTCGATTAGTAGATCTATTTTGGTGATTGAAAATTTAGTGTGAGTTGACTTCAGATATAGATTATACATAAAAAGTATTTAATTTGACTTGCTCTCAAAAAGAACGAACAGGAACGTTGCCACCCCACTCCTTGTCAATATTCGTTCATGACATTTGGACTTCAGGCTGAGGAGAGAGGCAGTTCTTGCTGAGCGGTCGAACCAAGCGGTTCTCCCAGATTAATGTTTAAATGATATGCAGTGCAGAGAATTGTACAGTTGGAAATAAATGGGAATGACTACTGGAAAAAGTGTTTTCATATCATACCAGAATGGGTATCTTTGAGCTGCCAGCGTGACAGCTGCGGGGACATCAGGTGCGCGCCTCCTCAGTGGTATATAAAGAGAACTGTGATTAATAAGGAACTGGGGAAGCAGAGAAACTAGGTAAGCCAACCTGTATGACAGGAGAGACACAGTACCATTGGAGGAGTCCGACTCACCGCCGGGGGAACCAATAACAAGGAAAATGTCAGTTGCGAAACGGGCGAAAAAACCCATAAAAACAGTTTTGTGATTTCGCGAATAATGGAAGTATCCGCGATTTGGTCACGTAATATTGTGATAATGACGCTAATGCTTCGTTCTAGTGCTGTATATTTGTGTCAATGAACACGAATATAGTGGAGATTGAGATTGATCGATTTTATATTCATAAAGAAAAAACCCACTCCCTATTTTTTTGTATTCTATACCCTAAATTTACCTATGTTACAGGCCACCAACTTATGAATACAAAAAAACTCACATTTCACAATATTTTACTAAGCCTCTGTGTGTATCATCATTACATAAAACTTATAAAACCTTGTGCTAGATGGGTATTAACACCTTGTGGCTATAACAGAAAGAAACTCAAACTAACCTGTCACACTAATGTGTTGTAGATAAAATGGCTGTATGTACTAAGACTAGGGCTATACTGTAGAGTAGTCATGAGTAATAAATATTAAAAAATCAAATGTATTTTGTATTTGAGTACTTACTCCAGCTAGATTGATTCCAAATATAATATAATTTAATAATAATATCATAAAAACTCATAAGAATAAAATTACTTTGTTGAGTAATTTAACTAAGCCATAAATTGTGTGTACAATCATACTATAATGGACATCTGACATTCAAACACAGGGATTTTCTTGGTTTAACCTTTTTAGTTATAATTTTATCTAAATTATAAGACAGCCGGTTTTTTTTGCTTGATTTTTACCATATTAGTTTTAATGACAAGTTTATACTTCGAATAAGCATGTGCTATGTATGTCCTTGCCATGTCCATTTAGCAGCCTGTGTAACAGAGGGAGTACTGACGATATCAATCAATGGACTTCAGCGCCGTGTAACATTTTAACAAAGCGATAAATTAGAATTTAACGAGCCTAGAGAAGTTAGCAGATTGATTAAATAACGCGTGCACGTTGTCGATGCACGGTCGCATTTCGTAACAAAGAGCGGATCGTATCGTATGACGGGCTCTGCGCATAGTGAAAGTGACTAGCTCAGCTCGCTGCAGGCCATTTATCTACAGATTACGTTCACGGTCGAAACCAATTTCAAAACGAAATCTATAATCTTATCGATGCTCTCACAAGAATCAAGACGATATGGGAATTATCGCGTTTATACCGACGTAATATCGGACAATTGTAACGGTACATATTCTCATCGTCGTACTGTATTTTTATTGATAAGAACAAGTAGCTAATTATACATACCTTATAATAAACATCCATGAGGACGCTGTCCGGAAGCATACGCAGCACATGTCTGTCGCACTTGGATTTTTGAATAAAATTCACTAAATTTGTCAAGCACACTTCGTATAAACTATCGGGTATTTTCTTAGCAGACATCGCCACCGCCGACGCGTCAGCCATTTTGGCGAGGTAAAAGAAAACTCGCTTCATTTTCGTGTGCAATGTGTCAGCTGTGATTTGTGGCAAACTTCACTTAACTGAAACCTCCCGCTATTGGTTGATCCGGTGCTTAATATTTAAGCTCAAAACCAAGATTTTATTTCATTGGTCATCTTGATTGAAAAAAGATTTAAGCGTAAATATGTGATCTCATTTTATCATATCGTTATGGTCAACTGATAAGAAACGAAACCCCCTTTGCGTAAAAGAGATAAACGTACATTTTGTGTTTTGCTTTTAATAACAGCTGATTGAACAGTCAAGCAAGCAGCTGACTCCGACAGATATTGGAGATCGCGAGTGTCTGCAATATATAAAAAAATTAAAGCCAAAAATTGCTTTTATACTTCGTTATCAGCACATATCTTAATATTTGTTTCATGATAACAAGTAGGTGAACGATAAAAATCACGCATTTGGCTTTAGATTGACTCACAAATAACAGAAACTTAATCAAACATTCAAAACAATTCTCAATTTATACAAGAGACAATGCGGACCATTTTTTATTTGCATTACGGATATTCATAGGCCGATCTATGGCGAAGTTGATGGAAGTATAGATGAATTTAGCATGTAAAGATAATCTCGCCGTCCTTATGCTTATTCGTAAACTTTGACATCGAGGGGAAAGATACCAAGAAATATTTTGAAAATAGCACCTACGGATAAATTAATCTAATAATCTGAGTCATTCAAAGCTTTGTACCCATTTATTTCCCTCAAACTGAACAATAAAACAACCACAGAGATAATTCGAATATTTATTAGACACAAATAGGTAACTAAATAACGCTAACAATCTGGCACATGAGTGCCACTACTAAACTAACTTAAAGCTGTCCTAGAGCAGATAACGCTTTTATTCCTGTCCTTTTTACCACAAAACTGTAATCTTACTATCACAAGTATTTCTAATTACTTCACACTAACAATATTTTATAGCAATATGTGGTCACAAACCGACAATAAGTAAGACTATTTGGTTAGAGCCACTTATGATATGGTTTTATATTGCATATATGTTGCTGTGAATGTTGCCAGCAATAGTATTGCAACCATACACTGCAGTAAAAATATTGCCAGTTTTAATAAACAAATGATAAAACAATTTATAAAATCAACATTGAAATTGTTATGGACGTTAAGGCGTCGAAACTACAAAATAAGAATTACAAATACTTGTAATAATTATAATAAAAAGTTACAATAAATTCCAGCGGAAAATCTTAGCATTTAAGACCCACGAAGATAAATCTGTCATAACCTAGTGAGGCTTGTTTACGAAAATAGACGAAGCTATAAGTTAAGAATTATTTTGATTAAGCATCTATTCAGATACCAAAGGTAAGTGTTATAAATATTACAATGTCAATAAAAATGTGTATCATTAACAGCCACATTACAGTACAGTAACAAAGTACATTAATTTCACTGTAACGTTTTTCTTCATAAATTGCACGGTTTTGATTAGTTAAACAGAGTTATAAAAACCATAATGAATAATGGAGAATATGGTTTCAAATGAACACATATTACGAAATCCGAATCTTTGGTGGGATTATATTTCTCTTTCTGCTGTCTTTAATGCTTCATTCAAAGATTATAGTTTTTTTTGCGCTGCTATTCAAGCAACAATATGCTATTCAAGCAACAATATGCTATTCAAGCAACAATATGCTACTAGGCTATCAACATCTTCGTAGGTAGCTTATGATGATAAATATAGTCTTTTATTGTTTGCCAATGGTGAATTTGGAAACAGTCTCCAGTAGGTTGATGTAGGCAGTGTGCTCATACGCAGTGCTGAAGTCCGACAGCTTCTGAACGAATTCGTTGCTCACTCCCTTCTCTTCCAGCAAGTTCATCAACAGGTCATAGAGGTACTGTGGGACAAGTCATAAGATGCTTTGCGTTAGTAAATTCAATTCATATACCTTACAACTTTCTTAACATTACTCTGCAAAAATTTACTAAAATGTTCCACAGTGGGTTTACCTACTGTACCACATCAGATAAATGGTTTCACTTTTATTTTCACGAGCAGTTTTTCTTTGCCATGTGTGTTTTTAAATATATTTTTTATTTCAATGTTTTGCACTTGTGACTATTTTAGTATACACAGTGTAGATGTGATCCATACATTTCATTAATTTGGTAGTTTAAGGACACAGCTAAGGAATATGATATCCTGTGTATACTAAAATAGTCACAAGTGCAAAACCTTGAACTACAAAACATATTAAAAAACACAAATATAATATATTTTGCCGTTTTACAGAATATATTTTGAACATACATCATTTAAATCTAATTGCAAACAAACATTATAAACACATCTGCATTTCTCGCGAACGAATAAAGAATACCAAAAAGACCTTTTTTGTTCCATACGAAGGAAAAGTGTTGCATCTCCATGAATATTCCCCCAAATAATGGGAAATCAACTTCACATCGACGCGATAATATCCCCCGATTTTGGCACCTGACCACTACATGTGTTATAGTATCAAGTGTGGCATGTAAATGGGGTGAAGTACTGGGATTCGAACCTGCGACCTCAAGCTCCGAAGACATATAAGCAAACCATTAGTCTACGGTGTCTATGGGAATGAAGGTGAAAATATAGAGTACTTATTAAAGGTATGCTTATTAAGACCCGACGAAAAAGGGGGAGTTACTAGTTTACCATGTTTGTCTGTGGAATCATATTTTCAGAATTGATGAACCGATTTCTTTTTATTTGCCATATATTTAATAGATATTAGATTCATAGCAAACACTTTTAACCTGAAATAGATAATCTCATACAAAAATAACCTAGTCGAATTGAATCTCCACAAATTTTGGAGACATATTCTGTCTGCGGTATCAAACGTCCAAATCATGCCAAAATAATAACACCATATATGTATAGATAGATAAATTACCGATTGTATGTGTGGTGACGGATTTAGAATACATAGTGTCACCACCCCATTTTATCCAGAGAGTGTTGTAGGAGCCGACAGGGGGAAATGACAAGGCCGAGAACCTAGCCGTAAGAGAAGGACTAAAAAACTTAATATGTAACCCTGTGCCAACCCATCTGGCCCGCGTCGCACAGTAGGCTAATTACCCTCCATGTAAAAGGGAGGAGGCCCGACTCAGCAGTGGGTCGTGTATGGGCTGAGTAGTAGCAGTAGTAGTAGATAGATTACATTTTATCCTAGGAACTAATAAGCTTTTTAGTGTTTAGTGGCATACGTTAGCCTAAATCGCGACTGAAGTCAAATTATTATTCTGTAAGTGTCCAGCAGTGGACGTCTTTTGGCTGAAATGATTATGATAATGATGAAGTGGGACTTCTGGCAAAGGAAGAAATAATATAAGAAAACAAAAAGAAACAAGAGAACCAACCCCGTCGAGCACGTCCCCGGCGACTGCGTAGATTTTGTCGCTCCATTCTCCCTTGTAGATGGTCACCTCATCAATGCCAAAGATGTCATCTGAAGATAAATATAATAGTCAAGAAACTTATGTGGCGGAATAAAAGCTGATGGATACAAGTTAGAAATAGGGCGGCACTGAAAAGTTATCTTTTGGGCTTTTTACACAAGGTTCATATTAATGAGGCAGCTATTTTATCCTGTGGCATTTTTTATTGGTGTGAAGTTAACGGAATACATATGTTGTGTTTTTATGTGAATACATATCTTGTGATTATCACAGAGCAGAGAATTACAAAAAGAAGTAATTTCAATTAATAACAAAAACTTTAAACTGATTGCCTTTGCCTTCAAATGTATGTTTATTGCTTATTTTCGCTTTTGTAGTATTTGTTTTTATGTCGGTTTACATGTTTGATTTATAATATTTGTATTTTGTATACATATATGTATAACAACGCGAGCCGCACCGCGGACAACGCGTAAGCTCGCTACTTTGTTGTATTGGGCGCTCTATCACTGACAACCCGGTTGAATCCAAGACTATACTCGGACGGATTTTCTCGCCGTGTACAATCGGTTGCGAAACTACTAGTGAGTCGCCCAAAAATACCCAAATTTTCCTTCCGGCAAACGTATGTTGTTCAGTTAATTCAAGTTTTATAGCAAACTACTAAATCAAGAACTATTTCTATGGGATCAATCTGAATAAAATATGAGTTGCATTCCGGCAGTGCCTGCAAGTGAAAACTTGAACTAGGGAATAATTTTGCACAAACTGCTTTATTTATCAGTACAAAAGTACAAGCATTTACGTGGTTAAATACAATATTTATTTATTTATTGTGCTATTGTCAACAAAAATAGCAATTTATATTACATAAAAAAAATTACACTACAGAACTATTACAATTATTTCACATTTAAAAGTTTATCTTCTACTCTCCCTCAGTCTTACGAATTTTCGATCGGGTCCCGTGGCCTGACGTGAGTTTGACATTTTATACCCATCCCAAGAAAAGTGCTCAGCGCCGCTACAGTAGATTTTACACTTAAAAAATCCAGTACGATGTTTTTAAGAAATAATATAACGTATGATTTGTCAAAATTATGCATTGAACATGAGAATTTAATGTGCCACTTCATATTATACTTACTGTACTCTTCGCCGGCGGTAGTCGCAGGCTCCTGCAGGAACGAGCAGGTGAACCCAAGGGTGGTGTCTCCGCGGACCAAATCCACCTCAAACTGCGGCCGTGACCGCATTTCTGCAAACTCCTGCTTATCTTGCTGGACATCACCCTCTAGATCATCAGAGTCAACCGTGTGATTCACATTGAAGGTGATTTTAATGCTGTTGAGGATGTAAAAAGAGTCTTAGTGAATATGTTATAAGGTGTATTATGTATTATTGTAAACCAGACCTTGCTTAATTTGACGCGGTTCAAAAACGCGCGGTGAGAGCATTGATGACCATTAACCCTAAGTAATTGCACGCTGAGTTATTTTCTCGAGTCTACAGGCTAAGGTTCATAAGGAAAGGGGAAAACCCGTTTTTCCCCCTTTCTCGGATGTTTGCAAAATACTTTTAAAATTAGAATGCTTATAAAACTCCTTTTTTTAAGTATCATTTCCCCTTCAGTTTTGATTTTTTTACACATTCAATGTTTAAGTAACTGAAAGAATAACAATTATTGATAATATACTAACAGTTCTTCCTTCAGTTGCTTAGAAAGAGTGACTTCTGCGCCGTCTCCCTTCACAGCAAACCCATCCACCTCAGTCGGGAGTGTCTTAACTTTCTGTGCTTTGCGCTCAGCTACTATTTCTTCAGTCAGGAATTCCACTAACTCTCGCTCACCTGTGGAATTTGGATAACAACTCAATTAAGTCTATTTTATGGTGTCAACTGGTTTCTTCAAATATTAACTACTAGAATAGATATCTCAAATACATAAAAACGATACGTAGTTACGGAATATTTTTTAACAAAGATATTTTTTATAATGTAGAACCTCGATAACTTAAACACCTCTATAACTTCATAAAATAATATGTTCCCTTCCCATTAGAGCCCAACACCTCTATAACTTAAAATATAAGTTACCTCTGTATTGGCCCTCAGTAACTTAAAGAAATGTTTCCACAACCTCTCCAACATATAATTGTTTGTCAATGAGTCATTTTGAACGAGTATGCAAAACAAAAGGTTTCGGTATTTATTGCTTGCACGTGTTCACCAGTTGAATTGTTAACGTAAACAATACGTAAGTCACCTATTTTTTACTTCTTCGAAATTCTTTAAAGCTTTGCGGCGGTTAGCCATAAGACAACGGCTTACTTGGATCATAAGTTTTTGACCATTGTCCTGGAAACATCGTTTTACCTACCGTGTGATAAAACTGGCATAAAGTGAGTTCAAAAAGAAAACTAACAACACTCACATACGCTGATAAATTAAAAGCTATAGAAGCAGTGAAAAATTGATTGAAAAGGAAAGAAGTTGCGGTTCAGTTTAGGATACATGAGAGTACATTATCAATCATCATTAAAAAAGAAGCTGAAATCTTGAAGAAACAAGTATCAGGAGAAAGTCTTCAATGTAAAAGACAAAAATTTCCGAATTCCCTAATTTTCAACAATGTTTGTTAACGTGGATCAAACAGTGTCGAAACAAAAACATCAGTGTTAACGCTAATTCGGTTAAAATCTAAATTTTTAGAGCCAGCAATGGCTGGTTGGAGTATTTTAAGAAACGATATGATTTAGTTTAAAAAAAAATGTGCGGCGAAATTCTGAAATGAATCTGCCAAGAATGGAAATCTGAATTACGTAATTTAGTAAATGATTATGATCCCAATGATGTTTTTAACGCTGACGAAACGGGTCTATTTTTCAAATGTCTTCCCGACAAAACATTAACATTCAAAAATGAAAAATGTTATGGAGGAAAGCCGAACTTAAAAAATGGCTGATTTATATAGATAAGCAAATGGTAACTTTAAATAGAAAAATTATTCTGTTTATCGACAACTGCCCAACTGCGTTTAATGGTGGTATGTCCCAACAGTGGGACATACCACCATTAAACGCAGTCAAAGTACAATTTCTTCCACCAAACACAACAACAACCTTTGGATCTGGGTATAATAAAAAAATTAAAACATTATACAGAAAAGAAGTTGTTAGAAAAATTATAGCTGATATGGAGCAAAATACGATTTCTTCTATCAATGTTCTTCAAGCAATGAGGATGGTGGACAAAGCTTGGCGAAACATAACACACCTTGCAGTAAAAAACTGCTTTAGAACCTGTGGCTTTTCTTCAGAACCTGAAGAAATCATTAAAGAGGAAGATAATAATGTGCCTGAAGAATGGAATAAGCACATGTCTGGGTCAAACATTACTTTTGAAGACTTCATTACTTGCGATGATGAAGTAGTCACAGCAGGGACGTTAACAGAGGAAGAAATATTGGAATCAGTAAACAACTGCATTGAAAGTGATAAAGACGATGATTTTAAATCATCACTATCACTACATAGTATAAAACAAAGTCGCTGTCGTCTGTCCGTCCCTATGTATGCTTAAATCTTTAAAAATACGCAACGGATTTTGAAGCGGGTTTTTGTAATAAATAGAGTGATTCGAGAGGAAGGTTTATGTGTCTAATACATGCATAATATTGTAGAGAAAACACTCATAATTTTAAATGTTAATCATTGCACCCGGGCGAAGCCGGTGCGTGTCGTTAGTCATCTATATAACTTTCAATCAAAGACGAGCCACAAACTTCATCTGCGAGTGTATAAATCAACGAAGCAAAGAGCTTTAACAACTGTACGATCATTTATAGAGCAGTGTAGCAACATAAAAGATTATGTGTTCTCCTCTCTATTTGTCATTGAAAATCAAATCGATTTAGAAACTGCGAATTGTTTAAAACAAGAGAAAATCAGACTTTTTTTATTAGACTGAACCTTTGTTGTTTTATGTAACATGTGCAATTTAATAATAATATTTATTCACAATAAATATGATTATTAAAATTTCTGTATTTTATTAAACCAATCCTTCTGACGCATTCAAGTAGTACCCTAACGTAGACCCTTGATAACTTAAAACCTCCATAACTTAAAATATTTTGTTTCCCTTGGACTTTAACATATCAAGGTCCTACTGTAGCAATTTACAGACAGTTTACAACACAGCAAAAACATCTAAGCTATTATTCTCAGCCTATAAGCTACCCACTGCTGAGTCGGACCTTCTCCAACTACATGGTGGGTAAGCCTACTATGACACACTCACCAGTCAGGTTGGCATAGGGTTTGATCAAGTTTTCCTTCTCATGTGTCAAGGCTTTTGACCTTATAATTTCCGTTTGTTACCTCTTAAGGCACCCTCAGGATGAAATGGGTTATTATCAAAGCAAAATTGAAGCAATTTTATTATATTTTAAGCTTTTGTAGTTCTTGGAATAGTTGTTAATGAAATCTTATTTAATTAAAAACAATATATGGTGGAATATATGAAACTACACAAGTTATAGCTATGTAAGGTCATAAGACAATGTATCATGTTTTTATGCAGAAACAAAACACAGGTCCATATTTCTGGATGTGAACATGAGTTGATGTACCCTACAACAGGCACCACAAGACTTCTTGAATGGAAGGATGTGGCGTGGCAAACGCGCAGGGAAACCTAGTCATATCTCCAGATAAACCATTATCCACTCTACTTTCCCTTGATTTCATCAGAGTCATCTACTAATACTGCTACTCAACCCATAGCTGACCCACTACTAAGTCAGGCCTCCTGTGGCTACACAGTTTGGCACAGGTATCAAGTTTTCCTTCTTGTGCAATTAGATTATCAGCCTTGACATTTTCTTTTGTTGGCTCTTACAACACCTTCAGGAAGAAATGGGATGGTGACACTATGCATTCTATTCTAAATCCATCACCAGACAGACACAGAGTCATCTACTAGTCACTAATTTGACAAACAGGATCCCCAAACATGCTACTTTCTATTGAAGTACCCTAAAATGGTATTGCCAGCATTAAGCTGCTAAATTCAAAAGGTCTTGCTAGGTTATTGTCACCAAAACGTGTGGCATACATCCCAAACTAACAATATACTATTAGTAGATTACCAAAACTATCAAAATCAACAATCAAAGGTGATTGTCAAATTTGACTCTATTAAATTCACTTCTGAGACCCATTTAGACTGACTGACTTAGCAAACTGTTCTCATGTAACTGATGTGATTTATTGACCACTAAAGATAAAGTGAGAGCCAATACTAATGGCATTACCAAACCAAGATACCATATATTAAGGTGACCACCCATACTCATTTACAGAGTATTGTACTCTTTTTTCGCAAACCATAATCTTTAAAAATCCTGTACTCTGAAAGTACTCATTTGTATTGCTAAAACTCTTTTGACTGTTCACAGTGCTTAGATGTCAGGTACACATTTTGGCTGCTGTAGGGGCTTGGTGAGGCGAACTTGTTTTTTTTTATGTCCACTCTTTTTGAACTCTGGCACAATGGAGGCTGTTTTTTTTTAGTAGTGTACTCGTTCTCTCTTTTCCAACGTAAAAAAGGTGGTCACCTTGCTTCTTATACGCATATCCAGCTTATATTATGGCATATGCAGTAGATGCTGAGTCTGCAGAACTTTTGCTTACCACACCAACCACTACGCTACAATCTCACTCACTACTCAGGTACTATACTACAAAATCTGGGTTAAAAATTATACTGGAATAATAGGATAGGAAGTGGAAGGAAACTCACCAAGCTGCTTAGGAGATACTTTTAAGGATTTTTCATCATGGTTGTCTGACGGGAAAAATATAAATTATAGGTAAACTTATCATTTAAACAACAGTAAACCTTGTTGTATATGAATAGTAAAGGAAGCCGATGAATGCACAGCCAATGGTTCGATTTCAGGCAAGCATCTTTGGTAAATTAGAGAAATTTGGTCTGGCTCTTTTTGTGCCAGTAAATTATGTTTCTAAAGAGCCCTTTCGATACAAGAATACCTAGTGTGCGAGGCATATTTTATTAAAACCTATCAAATAAATATAAAAACATCGTCATTTGGTAATTTTAGTGTGTGCTATTGGATGGTGCAATCACATAACCTAAAATATTGTGTTCACTAACCTTTCGTATGAAGTGCTTTTAGGCCGCAACCACAGCTGCAGGTATTAGAGTGGTTATGTAACAAGGTTGACGACGAAGAAATTCCATCTAATCTTTTAGAACAACTCATGTGCCATATCCCCCGTGTGAAATCACGTTTTACGGGAGCCTGTGAACGGGTTACTAGGGTGCTAGATAAACTAGGACTTTTAACATAATTTTGTAAAACTCTTTGCGCTGTTTTCACTAAACTATTCATTTTCTAGAATTCTCCTGTTTTTTTCACTTTTATGATCTAAAATATTCAAAAATATCAGAGAAAAGAACAAACGCTGTCGGCGCTTATCAATCTATTATTGCCAGTTAATAAAAAAAATAGCATAGCATTGAACGTGAATTTCAGTCGATATTAATCGACTAAACTATTTATAAAAACCGTAATTATTCAAAATCAAAATTAATTTAATCATTTCTCCTTTGTGCCCAGGTAAAAAAAATATTTTGTAATATCATTTGTAGTTAGAGATATTTAGTAAAATAATAATTATTTACAATAATTAAATAATATCATAAAACAATATTTATTTAATTAAATACATAATACACTTTCGTTTTCATTTCAGCCCACACATTGTTTCATAATCCGTCGTCACCACACAGATTAACCATTCCGCTGTGTAACATTATCCGCTGAATAAATATTTTTGTACTCTCCTTGTCAATTATTCCATATAATTTTTAATCCCATCCCATGCATATCACAGTCTAGACGCCCCGGCAGAAATGTATAATATGAGTTGCCATTAAAGAAAGATTCTATTACTTCTATATTTTAGCCACTGTAATTCATTCATTCATTCCCGACAGTAAACTGACATCTTTTTTCACGTGTTTTGTAGACTTCGAACGTGGACTTTTGTTGAAAAATATCGAAAATGCCTAGGAAACGCAAGATAGAAACTAAACCGGCCGTTGCACAGAAACATTCTCCAGTAGAAGTTATTCTGGAAGACCTGACTTCACACCCGCTGTGCTTACACGGACCGACATTGCTGTTTTCGAACGAGAAGGGCCGATATTTTTCGTGTGCATTATGTAGAAACAAGGAATGTCCAGTACATATCGACGAGGAAGATTGGCAGAAAGAGAGTGTAAAAAAACGCAATGAAAAGTACTACAGCTTGATCCCCAACATCGATAAAGTTGCAGCATGGAGTAACTTTAATGAGGTTAGTTCCATGTAAATATTGCGGTTTTTGTTAATTAATGTATGAATTCGGAGAATGTGGAGTATCATTATTAAACAAAAAAGTTACTATTAATATTTCCAATACATTTTTCAGGTGAAGTCAAGTCATACATCTGACAGGGGCTATTGCAATACATGTGAGGAACTTTACATAGTGTCCAAAAGTAAGAAGCATGGCAAAGACCATAGGGTTGTCACTTCCCTGTCTGATGAACAACTGGCAAGACCAAGCTCTTGGCTGCCAGTAATGCAGAATGATAGTGTAGAGGCACAGTACATGTTCACCAAGAAATCTGTTGGCACAATATTTGGAATACTGAAGAATAACAATATTAGGTAATTATGTCTTAGGTTTTCACAATCTTTGGACATTGCAGGAAATAATGTCTTGATGGTTCCGATTGTTAAATTTTATTTTCAAGACAATGTTGGTTTCACAACACTGCAACTGCAAGTGTCTGAAACAAACTTAAAAAAAATAAAAGTAATTAATATATTAAAACGATCAGAACCATCAAGAAGTTAATTCCTGGAATATTACGTAAATTTAGAAGGAGGTTTAAACTATTATATCCATGACGATTGGTTGCATTTCAGCAATATACTATGCATTGGCACACCATCAGTCCACGAAGAGGCTCAGTCCCGACCTGGGTTTATTTCCCTGTTACTGGACTATGATAAGAGACATCGCCTCTTCAACCAGCCCAACAAGTTTTTATGGTACAACATGTTTAACAACTATCTATTTAATGGTAATGATGATGAGAAAATACTGAAGAAATTCTTCAAAAATGCAAAGTGAGTTTCCTAACAATTACTACTATTTTAATGTGTCATAAAAGTTATCTTAAATGGCAACAAATTTGTCATACTTAATAAATAAAGCTGCAACCAAATTCTATAAAAAAATAGCCTGACTGCTGCAAAGCGTTCAAAACATCTGGAATTAAATAATGTAATATACTTGCAATAAATTTGTTAGTGTTTAATTTCAATGGATATTTACTGTCATTATGCATTATATTGTCTCATATCAGAATATGTCTACATCAAAAAATTTCAGAGAAGGTGGTATTTCTATAGTAATGGATCCACCATTTGGAGGCCGCGTGGAGCCCCTGATTCACACAATCCGTGAACTCACAGCTTCATATGTGAAGATTACTGATAACCATCTTGATGGGCTGTTACCAGTTCTGTGGGCGTTTCCATATTTCTCTGAACCATACATTATAAATATGGCGCCGGAGATTAAGATGCACGATTTTCAGGTAAATTGATACTATCCAGCTACCTACTCGAATTTTACTAAGTATACTGATTTCTTCCATATATTTTATATTTCTTTTGACATGTTAATCTCGAAAACACTGGCCTTATCATCAATATATATCTATATGCTGTTGAGAAATATAAATAAATAAATATCCTTAAAGCTTGTGTTATGGTAATGAGATGGATGATAAACTACTTATATACATTTTTTATTGTAAATATGTACATATTATAGATAGAAAACACCCAGACCCGGAACAAATACCTGTAGGTCGTACAAATATTTCTTCCGTGCAGGGATCGAACCTGCGACATATATTAATCAGGGTTTTACTAGATTAGGCAAACTAGAGAGTCGAAAAGAACACGGTACGACATCCGCGCGGGAGACGTCACGCGCGAAATCTATTATTCTAATAAAAAATATATTTCAGATCGAGTATACCAACCACAAGAAGTTTCAGAGCAAAATTAAGGATGGTTATAAATTTGTGTCTCCCGTACGGTTCTTCACCAACTTGCCATTGTCCACAATCAACCTCTCAAATGACAGCGCTTACAAACACTGTGGGAAGTGTAAAGTGTGGGTTGCAGTGACCAACAATCACTGCAACAAGTGTGGACAGTGTACCAGCAAGAATGGGATGACATATGTGCACTGTGCTGTGTGTAAGCGCTGTGTGAAGCCAACCTTCTTCCATTGTAAGGAGTGTGGCAGGTGTTGTCAGCAGAGAGGACATGTCTGTGGTGTGACCGTACTGAGTCAAGTAAGTATATTATTGGTCTTGCAAGCAAAATATAATTTCAATTACGATTGTAAAACATACTTACTTGAAACTGTAATTTCTATTAAAACAGCCATAGCAATTATTCACCGATACGTAATCAGACCTTTGTATGCTTTGGTTTGTTTTCAACTCACCGTCACTTCTATTTAAAATTGTTGAACACGATTAAATTGTTATTTATTACAATAAATATCACGAAAAGTAGCCAATAAATTTGCTTACATGTCCATCGTCGAAATTCCTTGTTATTTCTCATGCTAAGTGAACAGTGTTCTATATGTGAAATAAATGTCTTATACCACAAACATAAAATGTAAAAAAAAACCTTTTTTAATCTGGGTTCCGATATAAGTTTCCGATTCATGGTGGATATTCGGAAAATCCAAACGAAACGCTTCAAGTCCGCATTTATCATGCGTACTGCGGAATTGTGGAATGCGCTTCCCGAGTGGGTCTTCCCCGATAGATATAATCTGGGTGTCTTTAAATCACGAGTGAATTGGTTTCTTCTAGGCAAGCGCGCTCCATCTTAGGTCGCAGTGTCGCTTAACATTAGGTGAACTGGCTTTCAAGCGTAAGCCTATCAAGAATAAAAAAAAATGTCTATATTTACTTAAAATTTTTGGATTCATGTTTCTTAAATTTGCATTGAGTTATTTTGATATACCACAACTAAAAAGAACAGTTTTAAATTTGACGTGCTTGTTGTTCGTGTCGATCGTCGAACGTCGATTTCTGAACATCGATCGATTTGTTAATGTTTTATTATTTGTTTGAAAGCAAGAAACTCCGCTCAGCTATTTGAACATTATTACGATTTTCAGAGTAGAGTAGACGGTTTCTTCGAGTCTTATTACAGAACTCTCTACTCAAGATCCACTTAAGTTTAGATTTTCGCCAAACACTTGACATGGTTATTGTCCTGATAGCACTCAAAGTAGTCCGATAACTATTGCAAACGACGCCATCTATAGAAGTGTGCTCTCCACCACATTTGCGAAAATAGAGATCAAAATGTCTTCTCAGGCATTGATTTTGAACTGAATACTGTTTTGGAATAAAATATCTGGTAATTCAACACTCAAGCACGTATTGTAAAATAAGTGACAGACGTTATTACGCAGTGACCAGACTCGAGTGATTCTTGTTTAAATTTGCAGTTTTAAAATTAATACTTGACTAAAACTCTTCTCAAGGACTACTTGGAATCTTGGGTCGCATTCTGTAATACGACCCACTCCATTTATTTTTAAGTGTGATGTGAGACTGATCTGGTGATAGTTATTTGCTAGGCCTAAATCTATTTTCATTTGTTTCAGTCATGTTTCAATTGCCAAGGTCAAGGTCACAAGCAGTCCGAGTGCCCTCAACTACAAAACGGTGGAAATAAAAAACGCAAGAAGGCGTAATAATATTTTATTATTATTATTGTAGTGTCATTAACTTGTTACACTATTTACAAAATATACTCTAAAAATCATTATTTCTTTCATTCTGATCATACCATTTAGTCTTATCGTAAAATCAACATGATTTTAAATCATACAATAACTAATACAAATGTAAAATAATAAAAACAGATGATCCAAATGACGTGTTATCCTCACATAGCGCTGAAACAAAATTGGTAAATTTGGGTCAGGTGAGCTTAACATTTAACCTCAGAGTCTAAGGGAAAGTGAAGTAAAAAACAGCTAGTTCTTATACCCCGCCAATTGCTAATGCGCCTGGCCGCCATTTTGGTAATACAAACTCAATAATTGTTAATACATAAATAGCCCCATTTCATCCTGAGGGTGTCATAAGAGCAGACAAAAGGAAATTAAAAGGCCGAAAACCTAGCCACAAGAGAAGGAAAACTTGGTACAAAACCCTATGCCAATCCATCTGGCCAGCATGGCACAATAATAAATAAATAAATAAATAATAAATATCCTTGGACATTTCACACAACGCCATCTCGTCCCAAGCTAAGCAACTTAATGCTTGTGTTATGGTAACGAGATGGATGATAAACTACTTCTATATATATATATTTTTTAAATACATACAAATTTTAGATAGAAATGACACCCAGACTCCGAGCCAGTGCCTCTGGTTTAGACAAAGACACTTGCCCGACCCGGGAATCGAACCCGGACCCGTTGATCCAAAGGCGGCACATCTAACCACTAGACCAACGAGGCAGTCGATAGGCTAATTATCCTCAATGTACATAGTTGGAGGAGGCTCGACTCAGCAGTGGGTCATATATAGGCTGAGAAGAACAAGATCGCATTAAATATCGAATCAGCGACATCTATTCGCAAAAAAGGAACTACATATACTAGTTGTAGTCTGAGTTCAACTCGGACAATGACTAGGTAAACTACTAGCTGCTGATATACTCACTACTTCTTAAAATTATTGATTAAATATAACTTCGACAGTCAGGTGGAATACGAACAATAATTTCAAACGACCTCGACATCATGTGGATTATATGACGAGGTTCCAGCACTGATTATCATTTGATGGGTCTTAATATAAGGCGGCCGGCTGCGTATTGCCATTGTGTATGCTAGCACAGACAGGGGTTGCTCTGTAATCGCACGCAATCTGCTCTTGTAGCTAGAGAGCATACTGCGTATCAGTACAGAGACAGACTGAAATAAAATACACTTTGCTCTAATCCGTGAGAGCAAAACACATACGAGTACAGACAATTTGGCTGACGTGGTATGTACAATGGCATGCTTCAGTGTGAGCAAACTACATGCGAGTGCAGAGTAAACACATTCCGTCTCTTTCGCACCAAAGAGGTACATCCTTTACATTCTTTGCTTTCTTCGCATTATGGCAGTGTCCTTGACTTAATCTAGGCAACTCACTTAACGTTGATCTTGTTGAGGAGTTCCTGCGTGGCGTCGTATCGCGCTTCGGCGAGCGCGGCCTGCTGCAGCCATGCGCGCCGCACCCCTTGCCAGCGGCCGCTGTGGCTCTCCAGCAGCTGGGCTCGGGTGGGCGGAGGAGATTCGCGCTGCTTCAAACATTGTTATACATCTTTACTTACCTACATGGAAACGCAATAGATCTGCAGGTTGAGCAACATCTGGCTTTGTTAATATCTGACGTTCTCTGTGATCCAAAGGCACTGTAGCGACCAGCATGCTACATACTTTAGCCGAAAAATATATACGAATAACATCAAAGAAATAATAAGCCCCTGTACCCACTAGTGCATTCAGGGGCTAAGAATATCGCCTACAAATGCGAGAATTACCAAAAAGTCCTACACCGGGATAGCTATGTTTTAAAAGAAATTCTCACCGTTAATAATTACCCGACAACAACTATCGGGGGATAGGCGCCGCCGCACCCTGCCGGACATACCAGCTCGTCTGGCTGGATGATCATCCCTTTCCGCCTAAAGCATGTACAGCCGTCGGTCCCGGCTGCCATTTACGGCAGTCGTTTACACTTAGTCAGTTGCATGACAACTGGTCTAACCATTTGATTACCGGTGGTGCCACTAGATGGGTCCCGGACAGCAATATCTAGGTAAAAATTCTGGTTGTTAGCAATGTTGAGTTAGACCAGTGCCGATCCCAATGCAATTGGGAAACACATTTTTATTACAATGAGATGTGTAGTTTTTTTTTTTACTGTGTAGCTGTGACCAAACGGGACTTTTTTATGAACTCACATAGTTGAGGTTGATGTTATCTTTGTTGGCTTCCACTTGTTCTGGCAGTAATGGCGGTATCTTCGAAATAGGCGGGCCTTCTGGTCCAGGCAATTCTACACTATCGGAATTGGTCTTTGGTAAAACACGTTTCCTGTCATTAAAATTAAAAAATGATTATTTTCTGTTTAAAGTATTTAGTTTATCAGATGGATTGTCGTCAACATACATATATTTTTAAATTTATTTTAATAAAGTCTTTTGTTGAATTATTTTGTATGAAAAATAATTCAATGATAAGAAAGTAGTGTTCTTAAATGGACTAACCCAAACTTTTTGTAGTTAGCCTTAGGTTGATTTGCAATCCATGCTCTGCATATAGGGTATAGAGGGGAATCTTCATTGAACTGCGATAGGTCTACACTCCGGTCAAATAGTTTCAGCACATAGGACTGCCGTTGGGGTGACCTTTGTGTGTCCTCTTCTTCTTCTTCAGAGGTCTGTTCTTGGCTGAAGAGAAAAATAATGCATTGATTGAATAAAAAATACATAATGTTAGTATTTGAGTGTAAGTAATAGAGATTTAAGTTGCTATTGTTAAAATTGTAAGTTGGTATGTTACAGTCTGGTTAAGTATTTAATAGTTAAAACGAAACTTTAGCGAAAACTTACTACAGAGAATATATCCTAATTAATATACAAGTCAAAAGTAAGAAGGCTGATAACTTAGGGCACACCTTATTCTTTTATCCGGTACATAATCAGATGATGCGTCCGACTCATCACTCACAGGTCCCAAAACATCTAATAACGCACCCTTTAACCGACCACGAGCAGTAACCATTTCTAAAAAAACAGAAGTTGTTTTTATTTACTTGTTATTCACGTAGAAGCATTTTTTAATATTTCTGTTACCTGACCTTTTTCGTCGTTTTCTTTTTTGGTGGGCAAAGAAAGAGTTTTGACTCTATTTTTCAGTGGCGTGAATAGTCGTCGCCTCTTAGGCATATTGATTACAAACAAAATATATTAAAATTATTATATAGCTTTAACAAAATAAATGCTTTGATTGAGTGAAATGAATTTTGAGAAAATAATTTATGAATGAATGAACTAAAAATTTGGAAGTAGTGCTGCGTATGTTTTTACGGTTTTTCTGTCGCAATTGCGGTGTAAAATATGACTATAACTTTGAAATAACAATATTCTGTCGTTGTTTTCGTAAGTATTAATATTAGAATAAATAATGTGGTGTCTTTTTCGCACATCGTATATTGGTTTCTATGTGGCCAGTTCTAGTTAAACATAATTAGTATTTTGATGTACATTTTCTGTATCATTCAATCATTAATTTGTCAAAATAGTTGTATACGAAAATAGATGAGATTTTTGCATGATAGTTTGTTGATTAATTTCTACGAGGTCTTGGATGTATATCAATGACTTATAATGTCTACAACTGCATATACGCACGACGCTGATGGTAAGAACTCCATGTGGTATATTTGGTAAGAATTCACTCAATTAAACGGCATATGTTTCTTAGAAATTTTACTTGATGTAGCGTGCCTCGAGTTGACTTTCCATAAATTATTACTGTATCCGAACACTACCGTAAAATTGTCCTATTATAAATTCTCAATCCTGTGATTCCAAAAACTAATCAGTATTTGCTAAACTGAAATGAAACTCCTTAATAATTGATTTCTTTTAAAGGTTCTAAATTTATCCCGGCTACACAGCGACCAGATGGTACTTGGCGCAAACCAAGAAGAATCAAGGATGGCTATGTGCCTCAGGAAGAAGTTCCTCTCTATGAAAGTAAAGGAAAGCAGTTTAAAGCACGGCAGAATACAGGCCTGCCTGTGGGTCTTACACCTGAAATAGTGGCAGAAGCGCAAAAGTCAAAAAAGTCTCAAGGCATTATTCAGCCTATACCTGGTATGCTTGTTAATGTTGATAAAAAGAAGAAGAAGAAAAAGTCAGGTAAGTTGCATTAATTTTATCTTAAAAAGGGGAGAAGAGAGGAAGAAAACCCTATGCAAGCTAAATCATAATAGACACTTTTCGTTATCTATACACAATATAAATGTTTAAAAGTAAAATTATAGACGGAAACACAATACACACAATATATTTTAATTTAAATGTTTATAGTATTTATCATTCAATAAAAATATAGCTACCTACATAAAAACTATAGTCTATACATTTATACACAAAGTTGATTATTTTCTTTTTAATCACTTTATTTTGGTTTGTGATTTGGAATGGTTATTCCCATATATTAGATGACAAATTATAATAAATTCAAAACATACAGAACATACCAATTGAAATTATTTATTAATTTTTAGGTGCAGATGAGGCAGCTGACAAACTTGCCAAATGCGAGATTACAGAACCCGTTTTTACTACCCCACCATCATCAATAAATAATATGAGCAATGGTCCAACTGACCCTGCCAAAAAACTCAAGAATCTTAGAAAGAAACTTAGGGATATAGAAACTCTTGAAGAAAAAATTAAATTGGGAATACTCAAAAACCCTGACAAAGATCAAAAAGAAAAAATGTCAAAAAAAATTGACATAATAAAAGAAATAGAAATTTTAGAGAATGTTAGTGAATAAGATATACCTAAATGAATTAAATATTGTGAAAAACTATTGAGTCATGTCTTGTTTGAATGAATGTGTTCTAGAGTTTAAGTGCAAACTGATAAAATTTTCTTTAAAATATAAATTATTTACAACTATTTACATTTATTCCATTTAGAGTATTCTTGGTGTGCCTCTACCTCAAAATAATTACAACAATTTTGTAAAAAAAATTTTATTTTGTAAATTTACATAAAGTTTTAAATATCTTACATCATGCCTTACATATCACTGCAAACAATATGTAATCTAAAACAAAGGAGGATTTGTATAGGAAATTACAAAAAGAAATAGAAAATAATGGCATTCACTTCTTTATAGTAATTTATTTGGATATACTTATCATATTTAATGGTGTTACTTATATGAACACTTCTCAGATTTGGATCTGAAACAATTGTAGAAATATATTAAAAATTTGGCATGGTATTCAGCAGCAGACAACAAGTCACTGATTCTCAACAAACATGTATTATATTTAATAATATGATTTCAATTAGTGTGTAAATTCTAAATCCATTAATTGGTGGCAATATCAAAATTTCATTTTCTCTGTAGAACTGCCCCCAGGGGGAGATGATGCCACTTTGTCACTGGAATTGGGAGGTTTAGTGGGATGTTTTTTGCCACATAATCCACATTTTGCACTAGGTATAACCTGTGTCGCGGGGGCAGTTTACAAACATGTAATTCACGAGCACACAAGCAACTTAATAAAAACTTTTATCAATCAGAAAAACATAATCGGTAGAGTGAATAATAATCTACATAGAGAATCCATTTTTAAATGAAATGGCACTAATAACCCCATTAGTAAAAACTGTGCCATGACTACCTAACTTGATACCTACCTTGTAGAACTTGTAACTAATTATTAAATATTACACAATAAAGGGTATTAATTCACAAAGACAATATTGGAGTCATTTTAGCAATTATGATGATGTTGCCTAATCAATGTTACAAAACCGGTTATTACGTCTAACAAATTAATTGTTGCCTACCAATCGTTTTTCATGACTTACCAAGTTTTAGATATTTCAAATTAATGTTAAAGCGACACGATAAAATATATTTACTTACTATGCCGTTTAGATGAACTCGTTTCTCGCCTTTTGTCTCGCATAATTGCCTAAACAGGCAAGAATACCTACAACTGCTATTCCTAATCCTAAAACGGTGGCCAGAAAATCGCCGAAATCATATCCTGTGGCTGCTTCAACATTCGTCACAGTTAATAATGTAAAAAGAAACACACATAATTTGAAATACATGGTGATTTAGATAATATTTTGTAATTTTCTTTACAATTTTTTATTTCGCCTCTATTGGTCTGGCTGGCTCAGGCTGTAATTTATTTGTTTTTGTCACGTCACTGTATTGTCAGTTGTCAGATTGATCCAAACTCGGTCATTAGCTTTATAATGAATGCATTCATTCAATGAATGAATCTAATATTTTTATTCTGTGCATCTAATAGACAATAATCACTACAACACTATCAGTACATCAATAATCATCATCATTATTACTATCACTATCACTACATATTATTATAAAACAAAGTCGCCTGTCCGTCTGTCCGGCCCTATGTATGCTTAAATCTTTAAAACTATGCAACGGATTTTAAAGTGTTTTTTTTAATAGATAGAGTGATTTAAGAGGAGGGTTTATAATATGTATAATACATAAATGCATAATATTTTAGAGAAACATTGATAAATTTAGATGTTCATCGTTGCACCCGTGCGAAGCCGTGGCGGGTCGCTAGTTATAATAATTTAATTTTAATTTTGAGCAGTTAGGTATAAAATGTTTACAAACATGCACTAAATAGGTTTGCGAAACTTGCGAAACCATAAATATACCATATTTAAATGGCAAGAAATTTTAAGAAACGTCATATATTTTTATTTTATTATCATTCATTCATCTTATCTTAGCAGTCATATCACTGTTTTCTGATCGGCGGTAGCTTACTGTTGTTAAATTTACTTAAAATTGTTGTCTACTGTTACTAAAAAGTATACTTTGTGTTTATTGGTTACCATATGTTTAGACTCAGTAATAGCTCTGAGTGCACAAAACAATAATATAACCTAAGTGGTGATGCTGATAGTTTGTATCAGTTGTATTTAGGATAAGCTTAAAAATGAGTTATAACTCGAGCGGGAGTGGCGGCAAAGGCTTCGGGTTCGCTGGCTTCACAATGCCAAAGCGAAATCCGTCCAATGTGTCCCTGCATGCGGTGCCGCCGCCGTCGTCTACGATGAACGCAGTCCCTCCACCTTCCACCGGTTTATCCAAACAGGGATATTCCACTATGAATGCAATCACACAGAATGCAGTGACTGGCAACTGGGGTTCATTAGGAAAGAAACGGTCCAAGACAGAAGATGAGTTAGTGTCAAGTTATATTGCTAGTTATTGTTTACTGGATTGGAAGGCTTTTTATTGAAACTTGCTAATCTTATCATAGTTAGAGCTCCACTACCTAACATGGCTAATAATCCTTTTTATCTGTTGTACTGCTGCCTAATAGAATTTTACATTTACTGTATTTTATAAAGGTTTATGTATCCTGTTCATTCCCATACCAACCCATCAAAATGAGAGATTTCTCTAAGCACTCTTTCATAGCATCTTACCTTATTGACTGAACCATATCATTCTTGGACATTCAAAGAATATATTTTCTCTTTTTTTTTCCCAATTTTGTTGGAGTTGGCAGTCTAACAGTATTTACATGAAGTGATTATACAAATGATGTCCTATTTATAGCAAATTAAGAACAACAAAAAATAATGTTACAGTCTATGGAGTGTTCATGTATAAAATTTCATCTTCCAGGTACTTTGATGAGGATGATGAGCCACCAACACCAGCTCTGGCTTACATTCCAGCCCCAGGAAGCCCCACTGCTGAAGCATCCAGCTCCAGGGTATGTACCTTTCTGTGCAGAGGTGTTTCATTGTGAACTGAAATATAAGACCTTATTATCAGAGTACAATCATTTTAGAGAAATCCCAATAGGTAATTTTAGTTCTGTATTGTGAGGGTTTAAACAGCTGATTCACTGATACAATTGGCAACATATTACTACTACTCAGCCCACAAATCTCTCCTCCCTTTACAGAGAGGGCCATTAGGCTACTGTGCCACACTGGCCAGATTGGTTGGCACAGGGTATCATTTCAAGTTTTCCTTCAAATTGGAAACTTACTTGAATCAAAACTTTGTTTGCTGGCAAGTAACCAACATGGGATCAACTCTTTCAATTCAAAGGCTGCTTGTGACTGGCAACCAACGCTGCTGTCTTCCCTTTGTTGGTCACTATGGAATATACTAAAAATTAAAATAAAGCTACTGACATTATATTCCAGGCAGATGATGATGAGGAAGACCCCCTGGATGCGTACATGGCTGGCCTCGAGCAGCAAGCTGCGAAAGATCTGGTGACCAGTAAGGAAAATGCTGCTGCTGGCAAGGGTGATCCTGGTAGAGGCACCCGTGGGGACATTGATGAAATGGATGATGAGGAGAGCTATTACAAGTATGTTGTCCTAGTGACAATTAATACAGTGTCTTCAGCCCATTCTATCTGGAGGGTGTTGTATTAAGTGACTAAAGGAAATTGACAGGCTGAAAATCTAGGTGCAAGAAAATAACATGACACATTTAAAACTAACTAGTTAATAATCTATGTTGCTTGTATCAAATTAAACCCAAAACAACAAGTAACCATCAGGCAGATACGAAGGATTATATTTCTATGTTCATAAATTACTTTGTAGACTATTAGTCCTGTGAATATAGTGATGGTTCCTTTAAGGAAATAAATATATAAAAAGAAATAAATATTGGTCAGAATTGATGGGAATCAGAAAGAAAGAAAGAAGAAAGAATACAGTCATAAAAAAATAATTTAAGTAACAATAGGTATGGTGTTTAAAAGGCAGGCGCTCAGTATACACTGCAGGTTCCTGCAGCACTGATTATTAGATTTTCAATAAAATGATTTTTTTTTCATTAGGTATATGGAAGAAAATCCACTGAGCAATGCAGATGACACTTCAGATGTTGAAATTGAGTATGATGAGGATGGAAACCCATTGCCTCCTCCTAAAAAGAAGTTTATAGACCCTCTACCACCGATAGACCATTCAGAAATAGTATATGAACCGTTTGAGAAGAATTTCTACACACCTCATGAGGATATTGAGAATTTGACACCTGCTCAAGTTGAGGAATTGAAGAAGAATTTGGGTGTTAAGGTAACCAGAATTTAGGTCATATGACATAGATTGATTTAGAAGAGGCCCTAACATACATTTACACAACAACACATTTTGATCTATTGATAAAATAAGACACTGGGATATATGTTATGTCTACAACAAAAAATCTATTTTTTTGTCTGTGTGCCAGACTCGGTTGTAGCTCTGAAACTATAATGAGTAACTTTGGTAAAAATGCAGCTTGTTTAACAAATTATATTCATTAATCTATCCCTCATTTTTTCTAGATATCAGGTCCAGATCCCCCTAGGCCGGTCAGCAGCTTCGCCCATCTCGGCTTCGACGAGCAACTGATGCGGGCCATCCGTCGCTCCGAGTACACTCAACCTACACCCGTACAAGCGGCCGGTGTACCAGCAGCCTTATCTGGCAGGGACCTTATAGGTAAGTAACATTTTTCACTTGGTGCAGTCCATGGTGAAACTATCTATAGGAGGTGCAATCCTTGGTAAACGGTCCACAGCAGCTGCAATCCATGGTGAAATTATATACAGCAAGTGCAATTCATACCGAAACTATCTACAGTAGGTGCAATCCATTGTGAAACTATCTATAGCAGGTGCAATCTTTGGTGAAACGATCCACATCAGGTGCAATCCATACCGAGACTATCTACACCAAGTGCAATCATTAGTGAAACTATCCACAGCGGGTGCAACCTATACCGAAACTATCTACAGCAGGTGCAATCCTTGGTGAAACTATCCACAGCAGGTGCAATCTATACCGAAACTATCTACAGCAGGTGCGATCCTTGGTGAAACTATCCACAGCAGGTGCAATCCATACCGATACTATCTGCAGGAGGTGCCATCCATAACGAAACTACAGCAAGTGCAAGCCATTGTGTAACTACCCACAGCAGAGGCACAGCAGAATAAATATGGTTATTCCGGAGACGCGTTGAGGTTTTGGGTTTTATATAAACTACGTACATTTATCTGCTGATATCTGCTGATGATAATAAAACACGACGAAGATGTTGAACAAATGATACACCAAAATTTTTATTGGCTCTTTATAGTAGCTCTATGAAATGGTGACCAATGTATTTCGAGGTTTCAAAAGCCCTGATGTGATTCTTTTATCAGGTATCGCACGTACCGGTTCCGGTAAAACAGCTGCGTTCCTTTGGCCGCTACTCGTTCACGTCATGGACCAGAAGGAGTTGGCACCTGGGGAAGGACCCATTGGCATTATTCTTGCCCCCACCAGGGAGTTGGCTCAACAGGTATTTTTCTTTTTAGTTTAATACTGTAGGCACAAGGGGAAATTTCGGTTTTACCCGCGTGGTGATGGAATTAATTTTTCGTCAGATTTTTTTTCTACTTACTTGACACCTATTGTTATATTTTGGATAATTCACACACAATCTTTACAAATTGTAGCCTGTGTGTTATTTAGTCCGGGGTCCCCCGTACATTGATTTCACTTGATTACTATCAAGCTAATTTTTCGTGAGTAGCTTCATTTTCATGAGACGCCCAACATTTTCTTGTCTACAACTCATGACTGTGGTAGCTAACAGAGGTAGCAAGGGTGAAATATGTTGATTTTATGATTCTAAAAAAATTATTACTAACCGGGTGCTTTTTGGTATATCTGATGATAATTATCTAAATTATTCGAAAATGTATTTGTCCTACAAAATGTATGGTTTGATCAAAGAGTCCTCCACCTCCAATATGTATGGATAACGAGGTCATCAAAAATGATTACTAACCAGCTGGTTTTTTTTTATTTACTTAATAAATATGTATATTATTTAACCGTCATATTGTCCTACAAGTTGCGTGGTACGTTATCCCGGTCCTACGCTCAAAAGTTGTTCTACAGATCATAGAAAAAAATTTATTACTATCAAGCTGAATCTTTGTGAATAGCTTTGTTTTGATGAGACGCCCAACATTTTCTTGTCGACATCTCTTGATTGTGGTAGCTAACAGAGGTAGCAAAGGTTAAATATGTTGATTTAATGATTCTAAAAAAATTATTACTAACCGGGTGATTTTTGGTATATCTGATGAGAATTATCTAAATTATTCGAAAATGTATTTGTCCTACAAAATGTATGGTTTGATCAAAGAGTCCTCCACTTCCAATATGTATCGATAATGAGGTCATCAAAAATTATTACTAACCAGCTGGTTTTTTTTTATTTACTTAGTAAATATTTATATTATTTAACCGTCATATTGTCCTACAAGTTGCGTGGTACGTTATCCCGGTCCTACACTCAGAAATTGGTAATACCACAAGACCCATTTTGTCATCACTAACTGTAGGACACCAATTTTACATGATAGGTTAGTATTCTCTGCCCAAATGATACAATTTCCTACAAAAAAACAGGTATGTATCATGAGTCCGACAGAAATTGTCATTTTTCGTTTTCCTACTTATAACTTATGATACAGTGAAAACATCTTTTTTATTAACTTAAATAACTTTTACTTAAAAAAAAATGTATATTCATCAGATTCATCTGATAAATTTTCAGCATCATCACTGTTATTTTCATCTATTTCATTTTCCTCGTCTTCTGACTCTGTAATAACGTAAAAAATTAAGTATTTTTAACATAAAATGAATCCACTTCGTTTTATAGTGTACGAAACTTTTTATATAGTACATATACGGATCCCGCTATACAACGATCACTGATATGTTTAATGGATGAAAAATATTTTATTAGAAATTTAGGACTTTTTCAGGCAATCCATTTTTTAAAATTATTTTTAACATACTAAATTTCTAATAAAATAATTTTCATCCATTAAACATAACGGTGAATGTCGTTGTATAGCGGAATCCGTATGTGTGTACTATATAAAAAGTTTTGCACACTATAAAACGAAGTGGATTCATTTTATGTTAAATAATACTTAATTTTTTACGTCATTACAGAGACAGAAGACGAGGAAAATGAAATAGATGAAAATGACAGTGATGATACTGAAAATTTATCAGATGAATCTGATGAATATTTTTTTTTTATATGTAAATAATAATTTTTTTGTACTACTTAAGAAAAATAATTTATTTAAATAAAAAAAAAGACGTTTTCACTGTATCATCACTACGTAGTATAAAACAAAGTCGCTGTCGTCTGTCCGTCCCTATGTATGCTTAAAACTTGAAAACTACGCGACGGATTTTGAAGCGGTTTTCTTTAATAGATAGAGTGATTCAAGATGAAGGTTTATATGTATAATACATGCATCCGTGCGAAGCCGGTTCGGGTCGCTAGTAAGTTATAAGTAGGAAAACGAAAAAAATACAATTTTTGTCGGACTCGCGTTACATACCTGTTTTCTTGTAGGACATTGTATCATTTGGGCAGAGAATACACTAACCTATCATGTAAAATTATTGTCCTACAGTTAGTGATGACAAAATGGGTCTTGTGGTTTTAACAACTTTTGAGCGTAGGACCGGGATAACGTACCACGCAACTTGTAGGACAATATGACGGTTAAATAATATACATATTTATTAAGTAAATAAAAAAAAACCAGCTGGTTAGTAATCATTTTTTATGACCTCGTTATCCATACATATTGGAGGTGGAGGACTCTTTGATCAAACCACACATTTTGTAGGACAAATACATTTTCGAATAATTTAGATAATTATCATCAGATATACCAAAAAGCACCCGGATAGTAATAAATTTTTTTGAATCATAAAATCAACATATTTCACCCTTGCTACCTCTGTTAGCTACCACAATCAAGAGTTGTCGACAAGAAAATGTTGGGCGTCTCATGAAAATGAAGCTACTCACGAAAAATTAGCTTGATAGTAATCAAGTGAAAACAATGTACCGGGGATCCCGGACTAATTCTGATGTATAAGCTATATTATTGTAAAGTTTCATTATAATTAATTCAGTACTTTTCACGTGAAAGAGTAACAAACATCCATCCATACTTACGAACTTTCGCGTTTATAATATTAGTAGGATAGTAGGAAGTAGGATATGGAACAAACGGTTCTTAAAGACCAATAGGTTTCTGTAAATTAGAATTTGGTTACTTTGAAATAGATCTACATGGAAGCGAAGAAGTTCGGAAAGGTGTATAACATACGATGTGTCTGCTGCTATGGCGGTGGCTCCAAATGGGAACAAGTAAAAGCTTTAGAGGGTAAGTATTCAACTTATTTTCATCCCACTAGTCTACTGTGCCATGCCGGCGAGACAGGTTGGCACAGCGTGGGCGCATTAAGTTGTCCTCTTGCGGCTAGGTGATCTGCCTCTTACACTCTTTTAATCGCCTCTAAGGGCCTCCGCGCATTATGCGGTCAGGCCGCGCGGCCAAGTCGCTGCGGCCAACTAATTCTTTTCCTCCTTAGTCGTTCACTCCTGACGGAGTGGTCGTGGTTGATGATGCTGCATTTTCACTGGCCACAGCAGCCCCCGCGATGCGTCTCCACTTGTTACGGTCTTCAGCGTCTCGGGAACTTTGGACTATAGTCGTTTGAGTCGCAGCCTTAATGAGGTCTGTCCAACGCGTAGGTGATCGACCACGTGATCGCTTGCCCTCCACATGCCCCCGGACAACGAGCCGCTCCATGGAGTTTTCGTTTCGAACAACGTGTCCGAGATACTTGAATTCTTTTACGATGTATATAGCTGCGCGCATTACGCGGCCAGGCCGCGCGGCCAAGTTTTGGTCGCGCGGCCAACGAAAAACATCGCGTCACATACGCGGCCTATTGGCCGCCGCGACCAATCCGCGCATTATGCGGCCAGGCCGCGCGACTGGCCGCGCGGCCTGGCTGCCTAAATGCGCGGGGGCCCTTACGATACCCTCAGGGTTTATGGGTTATACTAGCAATTAGCTAAATCAGGTTGACATTGTGAATGTACCTGGTAAAAAGACTTGCTTCAAAGCTGTGCGGTATTTATAAGATAAAAAGTTTTCGTAATTGCTGTTCGTTAGTCTCGCTAAAACTCGAGAACAGCTGAAGCGATTTGGCTAATTTTGGTCTTGAAATATTCGTGCGAGTCCAGGGAACGTTTAAAAGGCGAGATTATTTATTGATTCTGAGGCGGTACAACGTTTGCCGTGTCAGCTAGTAATATTATATATTTCTAGGGGGTGGCGCAGAAATAATAGTTGGTACTCCAGGACGAGTGATTGACTTGATCAAGTGTAAAGCGACGAACCTACAACGAGTCACGTATCTAGTGTTGGACGAAGCCGATAGAATGTTTGACATGGGCTTTGGTAAGTATTAATTTATGGATACGATATGTTATGTTTAAGGCCTGATTATTCTTGTTCTCAGTATAAAATTAACTTTTCTGCCACACACTATGCGGTCTGTCTTTTTTTTAACGAAACCGGTGTACTATGTTTAACCTGTATCGCGGGGACAGTTTACAAAAATGTAATTCACGACCACAAATGGCACCCAGAATCAGAGCAAGTAAATAAATATCCTTGGACATTTCACACAACGCCATCTCGTCCCAAGCTAAGCAACTAAATGCTTGTGTTATGGTAACGAGATGGATGATAAACTACTTATATACATGTTTTTTTTTGTAAATACATACATATTATAGATAGAAAACACCCAGACCCGGAACAAATACTTGTAGGTCGTACAAATATTTTTTCCGTACGGGAATCGAACCCGCGACATGCTGCGCAGCAGTCGATCGCTCAACCACTGCGCCAACCGTGTCGTCAAAGTGCCTCTGGCTTAAACAAAGACACTTGCCCGACTCCGAAATCGAACCCGGGACCCGATGATCCAAAGGCGGCACATGTAACTCCTAGACCAACGCGGCAGTCTGTCTGCTTGTTGTGTGTCTGCCACTAGTCCGTCTGCCTCTTGTGTTCGTTTAGTCGCCTCTGGACGACCCCCTCAGGATGGAATGGGTTGGTGTCATTGTGGATTCCTACATCCATCTCCAAACCATTCAGCGATGTTTATTTTCAGAACCACAGGTTCGTTCCATTTGCAACCACGTGCGGCCGGACCGACAAGCTCTCCTGTTCTCGGCGACCTTCCCTCGAAGGGTGGAGCGACTTGCCCGAGACGCGCTCCATGATCCCGTCAGGGTACAGCACGGAGCCGCGGGAGAAGCCAGCTCTCTTGTCACGCAGCATGTTCGGTCAGTACCCCATAACTCTACAAGTGTAACAAAGACCGTGGAGGCAAAATATATACAGAGAAATTTTTATAATTTCTGGTCTAATGCACAGTAACAAAAGGAAGAACACGGAATAACCACTAATGTTTTTGTCCCCAGAATTTTCCACAAACCCGAAGACAAATGGTCGTGGCTACTCAAGAATTTAGTGGAATTTTTATCTGCTGGCAGTATTTTAATATTTGTTACCAAAAAGGTAGGTAATAGGTACAAAAATTTTGAGAACCTCGCATGTTTTTTTGGTAATTGTATGTATAGGCCCTGAATAGGCGTAGGTCGCTCCGACGGAAATTGTAGTCATAATAGACGAGGTAAATTCAGTCAGTGTTCAACTCATTCACTATAAACAGAATATCTTACCTCATGGGCTTACACAAAAACAATTAGCGTAAACACAAAGAAATTTAGATTTAAAAAAACAAAGACAAACCATCGAAGGTAAGATATGAATGGAGTACTTCCCATCAGCTAGAAGCGGAGCAGACGGCGGCGAACTTGGGCGTGCAACAGTATGACGCCCTGCTTCTGCACGGAGACATGGAGCAGGCTGACAGGAACAAAGTCATCACCGCCTTTAAGCGGCAAGAGAACAACATCCTTGTCGCTACTGACGTTGCTGGTAATGTTCTATAGACCTACAGGCGGTATTTGATGTAAATGAATTCGGTATCTTGTTTAATTCTTTATCAATTTAATGACAATCTCTTTATTTTAGTTCACGATACTAAATACGTTTGGCAAAATATGGAGTAAACGATTTTTTGTTATTTCATTGAGTATGGAATAGGATCAGTTCCTAGAACGGCACCTTGGGGCACACCAGTAATGTTTTCTTTTGTTTCTCATTGAATAGTAGGTTAAATGTCTCTCCTTGCAATAAAAATTGTAACGTTTATAGATTTGTCTTCGTCCTCCTTGATTTTGGAGGGGTATATGTTCTGTATTGTTGAGTTTCCTGATAAACCCAATCAAAAGCTTTCCAAAAGTCAAACATATTTAAATCGCTTGTTTATGTGTGCACAGCCCGTGGTTTGGATATCCCGCATATACGTACGGTGGTGAATTACACGGTGGCTCGAGATATCGACACGCACACGCACCGTGTGGGTCGTACAGGCCGCGCAGGAGTCAGAGGAGACGCGTACACCTTGCTGGCGCGTGACCGCGACCGCGACTTCGCGGGGCACTTGTTGCGAAACTTGGAGGGCGCTCAGCAGGCATGATCTCTATTCTTGCTTCCATGCTCTTATAGGGAAAAGAAAAGCCATTATCACATTTTATACATAGAAAAGTTTATCAAATGTCAGTTTCTCTTTTAGGCCATTAATGTACCACTGTTGAATCGTTGTTCCTAATTTACTTGAAGAACCTAGATCTGACGAAGTTATGTGTACAGGAGGTGCCTGAAGAGCTGATGCACCTGGCGATGCAATCACCCTGGTTCAGAAAGTCGCGCTTCAAGAAGGGCAAGGGCAAGAACCTTAACATCGGCGGTTGCGGACTCGGGTACGGATCGATATTCCTATTGTGTGTCAAGAATAAAAGATCAATAAATAATTGTTTTTTGTACAATCCTTGAATTTGTATGAGGGCTTAACCAACCTTAAATTACCTATAATTTGAGTATTAATTTGAATATAAATTATTGCTTTGTTGGCCTAGGGGTCGCATATGTCGCCTTTGGATCAACGGGTTCCCGGTTCGATTCCAGGGTTGGGCAAGTGTCCTTGCGTAAACCAGAGGCACTTGCTCGGAGTATGGGTGTCATTTGTGCCCCCGCGATGCAGGTTATACCTAGTGCAGGGGTTTATAAAATTTGTAGACTGTAGTACCTTACTGGCTGGCTACCTAACTGGCCCACTTCTACTAGTCCAGTACTAGGCATAGCTGGTATAACCAAATAATTACCGGCTGTCCCACAATCACCGTGCCAATTCTGGGAGGTTGGTACCGAAGGGCCGGTCAACGTTACTTTGACCTTGGCATTATCTGTACTGTCTGTTGCCACATGTAGTTAGTAAGAATGGAGCGATGATTAAACGTGTATGCAGGTGGATTGTATGCTTGGGTTTGTTTAAATGGGATGCAGGTACAAAGAGCGCCCGGGCTTGCCGGCGCACAACGACGATGCTCCAACGACGGTGCCGCCCTTAGAGCCGGGAAAGGGCCCGGCCACGGATCGCCTCGCCTCTTTGAAGGCTGCCTTCCGCTCACAGTATAACCAGGTATGTTTTGCCGGCATGGCATTGACCCCACGAAGAAACAATGATTACTTTACTGCAGTAAAAATATAGTATAAATAAAAAATGTATTAATATTTAAATTCTATGCCTAACAATATATTTGAATGCAGTGCTCTACATCCTATCTGAAGTAGGGTTCAATTTGGCAGGGAATTCAAATAGATTTATGAATATAAAAACTGTTCGGTTGAGCTTCTGTACTTTTAATTACACAACAAATATCCTAGGATTTATGAATGAGACATTAAGAGACTTCGATTGGAACACCTGGAACAGGTATTTCAGCGTTTGCACGAGCATGGAGTAGTTGTGAACCCATCAAAGTGCACCCGAGGTGGCGTTTTTGGGTTATTCAGTCTCTACAAAGTCCTCGATTGGCGACCACGTCCCGGAATGCGCAGTGCTGGTAGACCTACACGGTGGACTCACGACCTGGTTAAAATCACCGGACAACAATGGATGCGGGCGGCCCGGGACCAGTAGTGGACGTGGATTGAAATGATGAATGATGACTTTTAATTACATTGCTAATGCATTTTATTTGTGTTTTTTTGTGTACATAAAGTTTAGTTGCGTTCCAATGTTTGTGATTGTATTCGTATAGAAAGCAAGATAATCATTTATGGACAATCTTTGACAGTTTACGGCGTCTTCTGACCACTCCTGGGAACAGACCACGTCCAAGATTATGCCGGGAGTCAACGCGCCCGCCTCTGAAGCGGCAAACGAGGATAAGGCGGAGAGAGTGAGAAAGAGTGGCAAGAAGAGTCGGTGGGAGTAGCGACGGGTGCAATCAGATCGGTGACCGTGGAGAGGAGAGGGGTAGAATAGACGGGAATAACAAAGATAAGGAAATAAATATGGTCGAATGGACAAGTTTCATTTACGGCCCGCGATCTTCACTGGTCAATCAGAAGTGACAACTTTAGTACCCTTTAACGTTAAAGACGGCCAAAACTGCCAAAATTGGCACATTTGTTTTGTCAGATTTGTCTTAAGGGCCAGCGAGGCATCTATGACGAAATAAATACATTTATTGCGACAAATGCTGTCTTATCGTTTTGTTTTATTTAAATCCAATTCCTAATTAAAGAACACGATCAGAACCGCGAAGACAGCATTTACCGCATGTGAAAAGGTCGTGAAAACCTAAGACATCATATACACATTTAAATAATGTACTAGCTGAGACCCGCGATGTTACCCGCGGTTATTCTCGAACTCCGGGTGACGCCACGGGGTGAAGCTTGTCTAAAAAAGTAGCTAAGTTACTTTTTATATCAACAGCTACCTATCAGTGAAAGTCCCGTCAAAATCGGTCCAGTCGTTTCAGAGATTAGCCGGAACAAACAGACACAGATAAAAATTAAAAAAAATGTTATTTTGGTCTATGTAGGTACTGTGCATACATACTCACGCATTTAGTAAAAAGTAGTTGTGTATTTTATTATTACAAACAGACACTCCAATTTATTTATTTGTATAGATAATTGAACTACATACTGTTTGTTTAGCAAAATTTGAAATCATAAGAAGCATATAAAGTGTGATTCTGACAAAAACAGTGGATAATACAAAATGTACACCTAACTGCGAATTCATGTTTTATTCGCGAACTGGTTGTTAAATTATGCAAGTGAAACTAATTGATCTGATGTGCATATTTATTTCATAATTCAGTGTTAAGAATGCTCTGATACTTACACGTTTTTTTAACGGATCCCTTTTCTAGAAGTTTTACCGTGTTGTCCGAATTTTACCCGAATAATTTGAAGAGAAAATTAATTATTTGCTGTTAGACTGCTAACAGTGCAGAGTCAATGAAAATCTGAGCATTTTCATTGCTATTCCGCAGATTACAGATATTTAAATACAGATAGGTACCTACATCGTTCGTTTCGTATTTGTATTGTAAAATAATCAAATCTATATTAAATCGAATATTATTAATTGGTAAACCCAGTCTTGGATTATTTTATTAGCTATGTTTCGACCTGCGGCATATTTATTAAGTACAAATAAGTGGTCTGTACGACCAATCTGTAGACATCGGCTAGAAGAATTAGAATGAGGACACCAAATATGTTAATAGGAAGTTAAAAGTTTAGAAAGATAATGTAGATAGTGAAATATTGTTACCGCCGCCGCTTTGACCGTATGATAGCTGACGTTTTCCGTTTTTTTTAATCTATCCGTGTCTTGGATGCCTCTGATCCTAGGCCTGCGTGAAAGAAAGCAACGCCAAGGTCTGAGATGGAGCAGGCAATTCAAGGAAATGCCCTGTCGGGCACCGGCCCTTACACACACGCGACGAAACACAGTTAATTGGTGGTTGGGACGGACTTATATGTGAGGGTGGTAGCTAGCCGGGCGGACCATAAGATCCTACCACCAAACGTGCTGGGTATTGTTGACTTTTACAACACGCGTTATTTCCCAGCATGGGGTGGGGAAGTTTTGTAATCTGCCCCGTCCCCACACGGGTGAAATGTAGTTTACAATCGTGTTGAACCAAAAGGGAAAGTTCGTGCATGTCGGCAACCTATCGCGTTACACCGTCATTCTCCGCCCATCATCGCTAAGGATATCCAAAAGTCGACTATTGCGCAGGATCAAAATGTTTAGGATGGAGTTGAGCGATCCCTGTGGTGACACAGTTGGGACCCACGAGGCAGGTGGCGCGGGACGGCGCACCGGGGGTGTGTGTGGTGTGGGTGCCGGAGTCCCACATACCACCCACACCGACCTTCTCCAGGCCTTCTCCTTAATCGTATGCTTATGCATTTTCAAAATAGAAATGTAATAATAAAAAATGTCAGTATAATTTTTAACTGACATTTTGTCACATAAATACCGAGTGTACTGCCGTCAGTATGTATTATAATATTAAAAATGACACGGAACTGAAGCGCGGTAAAAATATGTGTTTTTTTTTTCTGTATTTTCATGTATCTTTATTTGCACAAAATGTAGTCGGGAAAATCAAAACATTATTTATAGATATTATGTATACTGTGAATGTGTTGCAAGTTGCAACGTAAAGGTGATTCTGTTGCGGTTCTAAATGCTCGAATTATTTCAAAGTTTACTTTTGAGGTTTGAGTCCGATTTATTTGTGCCGTTCAATGATGGGTAGGTCCGCATGGTCATGTAAAGCTTACTCTTGTTGTTATTTTTCTATTAAATATCCAGACGTTTTCTGCTGCAGGATATAGGCCTTAGGAGAGGACAGCCGGTACCGCGCTCTTTTGTTAGTTAATCGCACTAGTTTTAACTGTGTTTTCATTATGGACTTTGTGTATATAGAAATAAAGTGCTATTTCGAATGTAAGTGCAGTTTTATTCTGGTTTCAATTTTAAGGTAGAGGTTTTAGGCCGATACCTCCGCCTCCGGTGTCTGTCTGTGTGTTTTCATATCTACGAGAGGAGTGGTATATCTAGTTGTATTAACGATATTTATTAGGTACGGTTTCCTCGTGGTGACGGATTTAGAATACAAAATGTCACCAACCCATACCATCTTGAGGGTGTCGTAAGAGGCGACTAAAGGAACGCAAGAGGCAGATCACCTAGCCGCAAGAGAAGGGGAACTTGAAAAACATCCTGGCCGGGCTGGCCAGGATTTTCTTGCCAGCGTGACACAGTTGGCTAATTTCCCTCTTTGTAATTAGAGGAGGCCGACTCAGTAGACGGTCATTTATGAAATGATGATAAGGTAGGTATGGTATGTAAAATGGAGAAGCTTACGTAGGTACAAATACTAAACCGAAATCTCGAATTCGACGCTAATTTGAAATCTGTTCTAAATGCTTCAAAAATCAAATGTGTCATCATTTCAGCAAAAAGACGTCCACTGCTGGACATAGGCCTCCCCAAGGATTTCCACAAAGGCCGATTCTGGGCCACCCGCATCTATTGTTTTCTGGTGTATCCTAAGAGATAATTTTATTCGTAGTGAAAAAGCCATTATCTATCAGGCCATCTAGAATTAGGGACGGCGTCCACTACATCGCCTCGGCATATCGGCTATTAGCTGTTAGGACTAATAGGTGGGTCATTGACCCAGTTGGACTTACAGCATGTGGCATTTCACATACTTAGTATATCTTAGTTGGTAACTGAAAACATTTGACTGATAACGTCTACTTTCGGTAACTGAGCTAACAAAATAGGGCGCTGGTCGGGCGCTGAGGCTATATAGTGGACACCGTTCCTAATTCTAGATGGCCGGGTCCCGCTGGTCGGGAGATTATATACATTTTAAAATGTATCTATGAAATATAGCCTAAATCCTATTAATACCAATCGCAAAGTTATTGGCGAACTTAGAACATTAAGAGATATCGCCCACGCACTCAAAGTTGTTCCGATACGATTCAAGATTGCTGCGAATCTATCACTATTAGGCGTGGCGGGTTCGTGCCAGTAGACGATTCCGCGAATAAATTAAAACTTCGGAGCGCCATTAGTGGCGAGGCCGGCGGTAGCTGATACGGTGATAAGCGGAGCGATTTAATTTAATCAAATCAAAAAAATAAAAATTATGCTGCTGACCAACAGACACAGGGCAGCAGCGACGTTCTGGTGAACATCCACCATCCGTTACTGCGATTGCCAACTCACCTGCCAAGTGTGGCGATTATGGCAAACGCCCTTAAATAATTGACTGAATTGAAATCCTTGTGGGTCCAACATCCAGCAGTGGACGTATTTTGGCTGAAATTAATAGATAGTATATAAATGAATGAAACAAAAAAACATTTTTTTTTATTCGATTAAACTCATGAATTCTTAAAAATAGTAAAAAGACATTGAATCTCAACCACCGGTTCGGAATGCCATTCCATAGAAAAGAGTTGGCAAGAAACTCCATGGTTGCTGTTTTAAATAAAAGGGTTACAATTATGGTAGTACAAACAAGTCTGACAGATTAGTGAAAGCATACACGCGTAAACTGTAGCATAATAGATTGGATGAAGATGAAGACACGGCCTAGAGTTGGTACGTAAGTAAGTTGACAAGCGCGAAAATGCCGCGGCTGTATAGCATCTAAACTGACATTTTGGACAATTTTGGACTTAGAAGGATCGATGGAAATAGTTGGGGTGAAATTTCCATTCATCCCAGATCCTCGGAGGTCCACTTCACTAGGCAGTGAAGTAAGCTCTGTGTAATGAAACAAAACTGGTTGAACCTAATTAGTGAATCGCTAACGTCTACCAACTAAACCTGTCCTGACAACTAAGTCTTCACTACTAGTAACACCTCCCCCCGCTGCCCGTTCTTGTTCTGCAAGTTGTAATTGTCTGTAATTTCGTCTCCGACTTTATTTCACTTGGTTGAATTTCTAATTACCTACCAATTGTTAGTTGATTAAGACATTTAATGCATAAGTTTTAATCGTCGAAGTATTCTGATATCGCAAGGGCTCTTTGCAAATAGGATTTGATGACTTTTTCAAGCTTTCAATATCATTCTTGCACTAGGCACAAAGGGATAATCATCCAGGCAGACAGGCTGAAGCCGCGGGTGTCTATCTCTCCTATTTGTAATTCGTGCGAATGGCTCGCTAAACTTCGCGAAACATGATTCGACAATTACTTCTTTAAATTTGCAACCGTCTTCAAGAAGGAGGTTTTCAATTTGTTTGTATGTTTGATATCGCATAACTCCGTCATTTATTAACCGATTAGATATTTTTTAATATTCAATTGGTATTGGTCCCCTAGGTCTAAATGTTATGGAAATCGGTTCAGTAGTTTGGCTGAAAACTAGAAATAAGTGATCAACATATTGTAAGAAGGCAAATCTTGAATAATTTTAGGACTTTATTATACTGCTTGAAAAAGCATGCACAGATTTGCACAAAATATCGTTATAAAAAAACAATTCAACAAAAATGTACACAGACTACAAAATAAAAAGAATTATAATTTAACCATTTGAATTCTATAAAAAGGTAAAGGTCAATAAAAGATAATGAAAAGACATAAAAAAAGATAAAGTCGAAAAAATAAAGAGCACTTTTCGAACCAATACTTATTTCAAAGTAATAAATTAGACAAGATAAAAATAAATTATTCAAGCGTTTAATGAGCCGTTTAGTGATAATATCCAGTAGGTGTAGGCATCGTAGTCTAACTAAAGGCGAAAATACGCCTCTACAAACCTAATAGAAAACTAACACTATTATAAAAGGCGATAAATATCCTAACGGCCAAAGAGATTTTCTTCAACAATCTCGTGAAAATATTCTATAGCTACTACTACAACGCAGCCCATAAAATCTAGATAACTAAATAAAGATTTTATCAAGTTGGTTGGTTAGAGCTCTTTTGACAAGTCAAACAATAAAATAAAATATAAAATTTACCAACAAGTTCTGGATGCAGCTCTACACAGAATAGCCGGCAAGAAACTCCTTAGTTGCTCTTTTTAGATAACCAGTTATATGTACAAGGCAGATTTATGAGAGCAAAGTCGCGCAATTGCCACAAAGGGCTGAACAGCCCACTGATAGATAGGCATATATGCCCCACTACTGGGTCGGGCCTCCTCCAAATTCATGGAGGGGAATTAACCTACTGCTGCAAGCTGGCAAGGGGGGTTGGCACTGGGTTTGTATCAAGTTCTCATTCTCTTGCGGCTCTTGCGTTCTTTTACTCCCCTCCAACGACACCCACTGTATGATTTAGGTTGGTGACATTAGAATAGAATAGAATACTCTTTATTGTACACCAATAATATAAGACGTTAACATAGCATCAGATATATATATAACAAAGAATAGATAGTAATACACTCTCTCTTTTTCGCTACATGTTAAAAAAATAGGTAGAACATATAACTACCGCCGTTCCATATAGAGTTTCGAAGCGCTGGCGTAGCGTGCCTCAATGCCGACAAAACTTGGGAGATAAGGCCGCGGCGCTTGATAGTATACCTACTTAACGTTTACGTCATCAGTGACAAAGCATGGCTCTAATGTGGCTAGGGTTAAGAATAAGTAGATACACAAATTACTTTCTGTGTGGTGACGGATTACATCAATGTCACCAACCCATAACATCCTGAGGGTGTTGCTAGGCAAAATGCAGATCACCTAGTCAGAAGAGAAGGAAAAGTTGATACAAACCCTGTGCCAACCCACCTTGCCAGCCAGCAACTTCCCTCCATGAAATTGGAGGAGGCCCGACTCAGTAGTGGGTTATTTATGAGCTGAAACAACGACGATGACGAGAAACTACTTTACACTACGATACATTAAACAACTTTATCGTAAAATTCAGTCAATAGATCAAAAGGCTTTAGGTATGAATGCTATTAGTATATATGCTACTTTAGGTATTAAAAGCCCATGGATCTTTTGCAGGCCTCGGTGTTGGTCTGTCTAATAAAATTCCTGACGCTATTGTAGATCTACCCTTCATAAAGTTAAAAAATGTTGGTAAAACTGCAATAATTAATAAAGGGTAGAGTGATAATGATGCCTGGAAGTAACTGTCATTTTGTGTCTGTTCCTTTGGCCCCTTCAATACTATATTATCTCATTGGCGAAATAATTTGTACGTAGCATTTAGAAAATGTCTTAAACTGTATGTGTGAGCAATGACGCAATGGAGACCTTTATTTGCGGATTTGTTATTTGATTGGCCCTGTCAGGGTCTATTCGTCATTCACTGCGTAAACGTTTAGCGTGTTTCTCTCATCTTGCGAACTTGCTCTCAATATGCTGTTTAATGCTTTTTGTAAACAAGACCAATAATGTAAACAAAAAGCAACTACAGAGTTTCTTGCCGGCTCTTCTCTGTAGAGCAGCTTTCCGTAACGTTGGTAGTTTCGGCATGAATGTGAGTGAACGCAGGGATTGTGAGCGATCAGGGGAGATGGAGGGATTGTAGGAGTGAGGAGTTGTGTGTGAAAGGTGTGAATGTAGGTATGACGACTGATAGGTGTGTGTGGAGACTACCACCTAGTGTGGGACAGGGGCCGTAAGATGATAATGGTATTTATAAATATGACGATGTATAAGAGTTTTGTGATGAAACCTACGTAAATAACGTTCCTTTTGAGTTTAATCGTTATTTTTTTTTCTGGCTGGCTACTGGAATCGTATAATTACACGGACAATATTTTAATGTTGGGGACAATAGTTTAATTTTAACTTCGGGTCCTAATTTTGTATTCACTCCCCAAATGTCTCTACTTTTTAATACTGTGTTTATAAGGTAATTAGGTACATTAATAACATAAGAACGGTTGTAAGATAAATAATCTCTATTTTGTTCTATTTTATGTTAGAGTTATCTCCTGTAAATGTTTAAAAGGTAATATTATGTAGTTACTTATGTGAGCTAAATTTAGTGTTACTCCGTGTGCTGATTTTGAAAACAGTAATAATATGACCGCCGCACACCGCTTTCTCTACCAGCTGGTTAGCATAATTTCACGGTCAATTATTCAGATTCACTACCACGGACATTTCCTAAATAATCCCAAACGTCCTTTGGACTACAATGACATCCACTTTGCAGGTGAACATTATTTGAGCGATTAAACAAACAATGAACAGGTATACTTCGTCCGGTGTGTTCACAGCGGCCAAAACATTTGTTTCGCGCGCTTTGCCGTTGGCTGTATGGCGCGCAGCCAAAGCCACTCGAAAAATAAACTTTGTTTTCCGCGCTATTCCTAACATGAGAAAGTTTTTAAAAATATACTCCCGTTTTTTTAATATTTGTTTTTGTGTTGTAATATTTTTTTTGGGAATTGTGATTTGCTTATAATCTGTGGTGAGTTATTTACTTCCAAATTTAATTAATAATTTCTGTGTGGATTTGAAATACATAGTGTCGCCACCCAATTTCATCTTGAGGGTGTCGTAAGGGCTGACAAAAGGAAATGATAAGGCCGAAAACCTAGCCACAAGAGATGGAAACTTGATACGAAACTCTATGGGAACCCGTCTGGCTGGCGTGGCACGGTAGGCTCATTTCATTACCCTCCCATGCTGGCTGGGTATGTGCTGGCTGGCTGAGTAGTGTTTTATACGAAACCCCTGCATTATAATCTGTATTGCGGGGGCAGTTTAGTAACAAACATGTAATTTATTAATACAAATGACACCCTGACGCAGATAGTGCCTCTAGTTTGTTAAAAGACCTTTATCTTTTATTGCGTCAAAAAATTTACATTTTTAATGTTTGACTGCCGTATTCAGCACATGTAATTTAAATCACATCGTCTACATCACAATTTTAAACTGTTAGAATTGTTAAATAATAACGTCATTATTTTTAGTTGTTCTATTTTATTGTCTAACTAAAATGACAGGATGTAACATAAAACATAACTTGCAGGTTATAATGATTTTTTTCTATGTTAACTGCCTATGTATGTGAAAGCGATGTTTTTCTGAACTATTATTACAAAACGCTTATTCCATGGGCAATAAATCGTCTACTTATCGTGATTAAGTATTATGATAAACTCAGTAGTATGTGTTCCACGATATTTCTTGGGATGACGAATGTTTTAGAATACATAGGTATTCTTCCACTTCTTACTTTAAATGTAGGTAAGTTAGATACCTCGTTCTGAACATAGTAAAGTTAAGGCGCTATGCAATTAATGATAATGTATTTAAATACAATTGTGATATAGATAACTGAGTATAATGGAAAGATACCTATTAATGTGTCTATTCGTGCAGAAACGACCTGGCGCAAAAATGGATTTAGGTATAGTTTAGCATGCGGTTAATAAACTAAGTACCCAATTCCGATGTCGATCTGTTTATAGGTATCATGCAATATCCACGACACGAATTTAATGCAATTTAAACAGTTGAATGACTATTACTTCTAATCAGCTCATATAATATGACCCACTGCTGAGTCGGGCCTCCAGTTACATGGAGGGCAAGTGGCCTTCTCTCTAGGTTATCAGCCGTCATTTCCTTTTGTTGGCTCTTAAGACATCCTCAGGATGGTATGGGTTAGTGACAGTAAATATTATAAATCCGTCAACACACGAACTAACAGTTGTGTGATTGATAAATTAATTATATATGAGTGTCAGATAGTTTATCTATTCGATGGAGTTAGCGTAACATCAATTTGTGTGAACGTTATCGTCTTCTACATATCCTTCATTACTGTCTTTGTAAAATACATACACTTATAATATAATACGTTAAGAAGTAATCCTACCCAGTCTTTATTTATATCTACTTAACAATTACTAAACTTGTTATGCCAAACAAATTGAATGGTACCTACATTGTTTTTGTCAGTCCACCGTCACACTCCAACGGCTGCTTCCGCTTTGCCTCCCTAGATTAGGGTTGATACGCTGGTTGCAAAGAGATATGGGTATAGTATCGCCCATATCATTAAAAAACAATGAAACTGGACTGCATTTTGGGGTATCGTTTGGCAGAGTGATGCAAAGGAAACGAAAACAGGTGTTAAATACGAGTATGAATACATAATATATCATGAAAAATAACCCACTTTTAATACTTTACAGTGTGATGAAAAGCTTTTTCGTCTCACACTGTGTTCCGCTATTATTTATGAGAAGCAGAACTACACAGTCAACATCATCATCATTATTTCAGCCAAAAGACGTCCACTTCTGGACATAGGCCTCCCCCAACAACAAACTACACAGTCGCGGTAGCAAAAACATATGACTTTTTTTAAACTATCTTATTATTTAATTTTGACACTATTTTAAAGACGCTGATGACGTAAAAATATACCTTAGGGTCTGTCCATTAATCACGTGATGTTTTTGTCAATTTTAACCCCTCCCTCCCCCTTAGTGATACGTGGTGAGGTTTAAAACTACCTCCCCAACCCCCATTAAAAATCACGTGTATTTTTTAGTACCTGCAAATAATCTTACACTCAAAGGTTACAAACACTACACGCCGCATTTCGCCTTAAAAATCACGCATTTTACGAAAAAATAAATACACGTGATATATTACTATACCCCCCTCCCCCCTTGTGATATTTCGTGATTATTGCCGGACCCCTCCCCCCTTTCAAACCTCACGTGATTAATGGACAACCCTTTACATACATAATACATGGTTCATCATCATCATCATCAGCCCATAAATAACCCAGAGTCTGTCAGAGTCCAACTGAGTCGGGCCTCCTCCAATTTAATGGAGGGAAATTTGCCTACTGTGCCACGCTGGCAAGACGGATTGGCACAGGTTTTGTATCAGTATCCTTCTCTTGCGGCTAGGTGATCTGCCTCTTGCGTTCCTTTTGTCGCCTCTTACGACACCCACAGAATGGTTCGGGTTGGTGGCATAGTGTATTCTAAACCCGTCACCGCACGGAATCTACAGTTACGGGATTATTATTCACGAACATAAAGACACAGAGAGCCTGGAATCTCCCTCCCCCTCTAAAATTCTCTAGGTACCTACTTACTTGCATTTTTTTTACGAAAACAGGCCATTTATTTTTAAAGACTAGCGGTAAGAAATGATTATAAATACTCGACCCCATGCCAACATTGAAATTAAACACTTTAAACGGATTTATTGCGTGTATATTATTTAATACCCGACGTTTCGAATGCTATGCAACAGTCGTGGTCGTGGGAGACTAGATGACAGTTGTCTCCAAAAGGACAAAGAAACAGTTAATATCTACTGCCTATAATTTTGATTTATTGATAACGTTCCCTGTGCACGCAACCCTTGTGTTTTTGCCAACACTTAGTACTATACATACATACAGTCACGTATTTTTCCCGCAGGGGTAGGCAGAGATGACATGCTTCCACTTGCTACGCTCCTGGCTAACAACTTTCTCTTCTTCCACTTAGATCAACCTCTACATGCATGCTCGTCGGTTTAAGGTGCTTCTGACCTGACCTTTCTTTAAGATTTCATCTATTTGGTCAGTATCAGTCTTCTAAATTGAAACACCCGCCTCAGTATAAATCACGTACGAGTTTAAATGATGGCATATCAATTAATTTGTGAATATTCTTGCTCGTGACATCCCTAGCGTAGATACGTGTACTAATGAGTGTTCTTTGTATCACTAATCGTGGTCATCGTAGTCGATGCCGTGATGTATGACTACTAGTAGCTGAAATTCTATTTCAGTAAATGTTTTTTTAAATATCCGTGTACTTGAGCATTTTACTCGTATTTCGTTCTCTAAGGATTACGAACGGTTTGGCACTGCTTGTAAGTACTTTTGTGGTTTTTAATCGTGAATATACTCAGGAATTGGGCGTGTCAATGTAAGAATATATACTACTACTACTTAGCCCTTATATACCCACTGATGAGTCGGGTCTCCTCCAAATACAGGAGGGTATTAGCCTACAGTACTACGCTGGTTTTGCCAGCGTAGTACTGTAGGGTACTGATTGGGTTTGTGTCAAGATTTTCTTGTCTTTGTGCAACCGAGCACCACCGAACAACATCGGCGATTGGCGGGTATACCTAGTTCCGTATCTGTAATTATGTTTGTCTGTTTACGATTACTATATCTATATGAGACTCTCAAATAGTATGGTTGCAAAAAGAAAAATGATTAAATTAATTTAAGGCTATGAAGAGGTATCATTGTATTATGAAGTGTAGCATACATCTTCCCTAATGCATTCTTGCTTGTGTATCAATTACTCTGCTCAACTTCAGGCCATAATATAGGGGAGAAGTAGCATATCAATCTGCCATATTGGAAATACCTCCACCTTACAAAATATAGCTCCTGTGGAATAACGCCACCCTTGGGCAACTGTAGGTACCGTTTTCAGTTTTGTATTTTACTGCTGACACCTTTCCACAGGGTCGGCGGCGCTTGAGGTATTGTAAAAAGTTGAGACCTCAGTTGTTGTAAAAGTCCAAGTCCAAGAAAACGTTTTCCCATGTTTGAGTGCCATGTTGTAGAATAAAAATCAAACCTTTTTAATTCTATCTATGATTGAGGGCCACTAGCCAATTCAATGATTGGCAGGATGGCCACAATTCCGTAACCCACGGTTTGGTAAAAAAAAACAATTATTTGGGATTGTCACTGTCAATGTCAATCCCATACATTTGTCTTTTATTTTATACCAAATGCCAGACACTAAAGAAGAAGCATGCGTCTCGAAAATTACTTGGATAGGCCCCAGGCCGTGTTTGTTAGTTTTAAGGCTAAGTAGATGGCGGCAAAATCATCCTATGTCAGGAGCATGGTTAGTGCGCATGAGTGGTGCTGTATAATGCTCTTCCGGCGGAAACGGCGCCATTGGCGACACATTGTGCGCGCACCGCGTCAGTGTAATCAATGTCATTTGCTAGCATGATTGGTTTACATGGGCGCGGGGAATTGGGATTGCAAAGAGTACTTCGATGTTTTTTGTACTAGCCGGATTCGCCCACGTGGGTTTCAAACCCGTGTTCATTCGATGTTTTCGTCTGACAATTGCCATTAATCATTACTGCTTCTCTCCCTGGGCGGATATGTAGGCTTCTTCAATAAACGGGCTACCCAAAAACCCAAGCAAAACAGCATTTTTATATGGGACCAGATATCAAATCTCGTAATGCGCTGAGAATATCACTACTCTCACTAGTTCCGTGTGGTGCGGGATTTAGAATATTTACATTAATAGTGTCGCCACCACATTTCATCCTTTGCGTGTCGTAAGAGCCGATAAAAGGAAATCATAAGGCCGAAAACCTAGTCGCAAGGGAAGAGAAACTTAATAATAAATAATAAATATCCTTGGACATTTCACACAACGCCATCTCGTCCCAAGTTAAGCAACTTAATGCTTGTGTTATGGTAACGAGATGGATGATAAACTACTTATATACATTTTTTTTTGTAAATACATACATATTATAGATAGAAATGACACCCAGACTCCGAGCCAGTGCCTCTGGTTTTAGACAAAGACACTGGCCCGACCCCGGAATCGAACCCGGGACCCGTTGATCCAAAGGCGGCACATCTGACCACTAGACCAACGAGGCAGTCCCGAGTTAATAGTCACTAGCAACAATGCCAATGTATTCCACGCGATTATCGTCTACTATTCAAGCTGTACCATTGTCGGTAAGGTGTGCTGAATCCTTGACGAACTTCAAAAGTATGGTGAAGGAACATTACTTGACTTTCTGTAAAATTCTTAATATGTTTCATTCTCTAGAGGTTTTCTTGTTTTAAGCTAGATAAGTAAATCACATGTACACTGCAACTATCCATATTCGTTTCTTGTTCCAGCTAAGTCCATCCAACGGTTGTCTGGAAGAAATTGCTTTTAGCAATAAGTCCGCCATTTGTACTGTACAATTTTCGTGTTGACATGTACATTAAAGAATATCTATCTATCTATTGTCCTTAAGGATTTTATTTAGGGCCAGGTTACCTTTATGTCTAAACTTCTGTGTTGGCGCTTGGAAGAGATAATTACAGGTTGCAATATTGTGTCAGATAACATTACGGCACATATGCAGTTATGGGGTCAGGAGCATCAGGGGTGGCGAGCGAGACCCCTGGGGGCGACCTAAGACTGCCAGCTACAGGGCTACGCTTCACAGTCAACCAAGTCCGAAGCATAAACTCTTACGTGGATTCACTATGGGAAGAAGATCAGAAAGGTTAGTTTCAACTACAGTGTAGTACACGTATTGATAGATTTGTATGAACATTTAGAAACACCCGTATCTATAACAAAGTGAAATCGTGTCGTGACGGATTTAGAATGCATAATGTCACCACCGCATTCCATCCTGAGTGTGTCGTAAGAGCCGACAGGAGGAAATCTTGATAATAACCCCTGTGCCATCCCGTCTGCGTGGCACAGTAGGTTAATCAATCTTCTTTTTTATCAGTGACTTGAATGCCTTTGACCCTAGGCTTGCGTGATGGAAATCTACGCCAGGGTCTAAGATGGAGCAGGCAATTCAAGGAATTGCCCTGTCGGGCACCGGCTCTCACATACACACGACGGAACACAGTAAAACTGCTTGGCGTCGGACTTAAATGTGAGGGTGGTAGCCAGCCGGGCGGACCGTTCGATCCTACCACCAAGCGTGCTGGGTTTTGTTGACTTTAACAACACGCGTTATTTCACACACATTTCACACACATTTCGACTAGAGTCACACTCGCTCTAATCTTCATTGAGCTGGTGCGGATAACCGATCAAGGATATATACCCTTCGTCAACAAAAAGCTACTCAAATTAGGATATAAGACTTAGGAGAGGCCTGAAATGAACTGAACTGCAATTCAGGCGAACATTGAAGCTCTGAACAGAGCATGACCACCAAAGTCTATCTTGGAACAAGTCAGAAAACAAAAGCATCACTATACACACGATCCTACATACAATTGTAGTGTTACTTGTTCATTCTACAGGTCGTATATCAACGGCATTGGAAGGTTCGGTAGAGAGCTTAGTGCAAAGGATAGTGGACGGCGCCGGACAGAGAGATCCGAGGTTCAGATGTTGTCATCTCATTGCGTTGCATCGAGGAAAAAAGGTACTACAAGTAATTACTGACGTAATTAGATCAAACCAAGTGGTCTGACACTTGGGATCACCACATTTTAAGGTCCTTAAATACGTCATACACCGAAACTTAATATCTTGATGTGGTTTTCTTTTGGATCGATAAGCAGAATTATGATATCTTCATCATCATTCCAGCCTATAAATGGCCCAATACCGAGTCGGGCCTCCTCTAAATTCATAGAGGGAATATTGATAATTTATTAAGCAGCTTCTCGATCTACCTGATTGTTTTATAAAAGAGTAATTTCGACTTTATTTCCAGATGCGATCCCGTTCCCTGGAGTATCTCGTTACCCTGGACTCCCTTCCAGTCCTTAACAGTGGCAACGATGAATGCCGTCTTCAGGACGGACCAGTAGGGTATGGACGTGTGCAGCTGGCTGGACGGGAGGCAGATAAATGGGATGACTTCCTGACCCCTGCGGGATATTTAAACCGGTTAGTTTGGCCCTTACTTGCCTAAGTTATAAATAGTTTTTGTTAACCGATGTTTATATTAGTGTACCTAGCGGACTGTCTGCAACGTAATCGATCAGCAGGTTAAGCAACGGCTGGCGCTAATGGTTGTTTAATGGGTTTGGTAATTGTAACATCAGACGGCCTCCTTGCCTGGCTACCATTCAACCACCTACGGCAGTCAATACATGTAGTCAGTATACACAGAACTAATCAAATATATATAAATATATGTATAACCTGTATCGCGGGGGCTGTTCACAAAATGTAATTCACGAACACAAATGACACCCAGACTAAAAGCAAGTGCCTCTGGTTTACACAAAGACATTTGCCGGAACCCGGAATGGAACCGGGGACCCGTAATCCGAAGGCGGCACATTCAACCCCTAGACCAACAAGACAGTGATAATATATTAACGTAATCAGGACTCTTGTTGTCACCCGTGGTTTTGCTAAAAGAGGTGGATGTGGGCCCACCGGGGTTGCGCAGAATAGTTCCCTAGGGGAAAGGATATACTTATGCTCTCGATTCCCACACAGCTAGTCCTCATCCAGGGCCCACGAGGATTTCACGCTTCGAATAACATTTTAGAGTCTTCTATCTTATACTGTTCTACGATAGCGTGAATATATAACTGGTAGACTGCAATGGTAAGCTACGGTCGCAATACTTACCCGTACGCCAGACCACATCGAACACCACCAAAACCTGACACACAGGTTTTAGTGCGTAGGGCACGATCGGCACGGCGGCATAATAATAATAATAAAATATTAATAAAAAGACATAATAAGAGTAAATAAATAAATAATAAATATCCTTGGACATTTCACACAACGCCATATCGTTCAAAGCTAAGCAACTGAATGCTTGTGTTATGGTAACGAGATGGATGATAAACTACTTATATATTTTTTTTTTGTAAATACAGACATATTATAGATAGAAAACACCCAGACCCAGAACAAATACTTGTAGGTCGTACAAATATTACTTCCGTGCGGGGATCGAACCACTGCGGCGGTAGACAGTTCAGAAATAATCAACTTCTTCAGGGAACGTGTGGTCGAGCGGTGGGTGGAGTTGATAGCCCGATGTGCCCAGGCACGGGGGGGTGCCGGGGGGTCACGAGTGCTGAGCGTAAGAGCTGCCGCAAACGCAGCACCTCACGCCTATTGCTACTTGGAGAGGGGTAAGTGATAGAGGTGACCGAACTGGTAACTGATGGAGACAGGCCTGCCGGCTCTTCTCTGCAGAACAGTGTCCTTGTGTTAATTTCATACTTACTTGACAATTCTTAATCGCGTAAAGGAACCTTTAAGAGACCTGCATGAGACGGAAAACTCGATACAAACCCTGTGCCACCGTTGGCGCAGTAGGCTAACTTCCCTCCATGAATTTGGAGGAGGCCCAACCCAGTAGTGGCTGATTTATGGGTGAAAGATGAGTAGGTACCTAGTATATTGATAGTTTATACCAGGCCTACCTGTACTTCCCAAATACCTTAGTATTGTGTTGAATGTAGTGGGCGTACCTGGAATGCGTCTTTATCGGCCGCCAGGCATTCATCCACTATCTCCCGGCATTCCAGCGACATCACCTTAGCCTGAACTATGCGGTATTTGGTCAGCTACATTATTACTTACTAAACTATTCAGAAATAGAACCAATACCTTTTTAAATACTAGTCGAAATTCGACCATAATTAATTAACATTAAAGTTCGTTAAATGTAGTTCTATTGTCCAATTGACAGACACACTTTACAGACTTTAACAATAAACAAAAGAGTATAATATGCGTGTGTGTGTCAAATACATGGTAGTGTGTGTTGTACATAATTAAACAGAAATAGCATTCTGCTTTCTCAAATTCAAATTCAAATTTAAATTTTTCAAATTCAAATCATTTATTTTGCTTGGGTCACGATGGACACTTACAAAAAGTCAACACAATATACATAATGAGTCTATATAAAACAAATGGTCTACCATCTACCACCAGTTCGGAACGCGGCCACTGCTGAGAAGAACTGGCAAGAAACTCAGAGGGCTTGTCATTTTTTTTTGCTTTGCGGTCCTATCTCTTATGTATTTAAACAATAACATAATTGAGTAACATAAAAATACTGGCACTGAACAGCTTAGTCCCAAGCAGCTGTGTCGTTTACATAATCAGCAATGCGGTAATACGCTTTTTTGTAAAGTTTTGTCTTAACCGTCTTTTTAAAAGCATTGCGAGGCAAGTCTCTAAGTTGCATGGGCAGTTTGTTATAAAAGCGTATACATTGACCCATGAATGAGTTGCTTATTCTGTGGAGACGAGTACAATGGACAGCAAGATTATTCTTGTTTCGTGTATTCATATTATGTATATCACAGTTCTTACTAAAGTTATTAATATTTTTATGAACATACATCAAATTTTCAAAAATATATTGAGATGGCACGGTTAGAATATTTATTTCTTTGAATTTATCTCGTAGAGAAGTTCTAGGAGCAAGGTTATGTATAGCTCTTACAGCCCTTTTCTGTAATATGAATATGCTATTAAGGTCTGCACAGCATCCCCAGAGAAGTATCCCGTAAGTCATGAAAAGTCTCCTTCTCTATATAAACTTTAAGCGTGGAAAATTTCATACTACTCAATCCGCGCAATTTTCGTAAAGGGCGTACATTTTTGATGTACGTATTTTAAAGAGATAACTATTAGCCCCTGTACGTACTGCGTACGGCGCGTGCGGTTACACAGTGGTGATTTATGATACACTAGCGACCCGCCCCGGCTTCGCACGGGTGCAATGATGAACCTTACAATTTATCAGTCTATCTCTATGATGTTACGGATGTATTTTACATATAAACATTCCTCTTGAATCACTCTATCTATTAAAAGAAACCGCTTCAATATCCGTTGCGTAGTTTTAAAGATTTAAGCATACATAGGGACGGACAGACGACAGCGACTTTGTTTTATACTATGTAGTGATAGTGATAATGTTACCACCCCATTCCATCCTAAGGGTGCCGTAAGAGCCGACTTAAGTTCATTAGGTACATGGCAGAAAATCTAGCCGCAAAATGCACCCCAACTTACCCACTAGAACCAACGGTCCTTCGACTGCCCGAACCAAAGCCACCGGTTTCACTCTCCGATGGGGAGCAGGCTCCGCGACCTTGATGGGGGCTTGGCCCGCTTTTACAAGATCCCGCAAAATACAACCCTGTACCAACCCGTCTTGCCAGCGTGGCACAGTAAGCCAGTTCGATTCCGGGGTCGGGCAAGTGTCTTTGTCTAAACCAGAGGCACTGGCTCGGAGTCTGGGTGTCATTTTCTATCTATACTATGTACGTGTTCGTGTACAAAAAAAAAGTATATAAGTAGTTTATCATCCATCTCGTTACCATAACACAAGCTTTTAAGTTGCTTAGCTTGGGACGAGATGGCGTTGTGTGAAATGTCCAAGGATATTTATTTATTTATTTATAGTAGTGGTCCAAAATGATGATGATGAACACTTCATCTTGAAATGAATGATGAAACTTTGTCATTTACTCAATAAATGACAAAGTTTCAAATTTATTACGTGATTTTAACGTCCACTGGTCCACCGTGCTTTTTCCAAATAGCTCGTCTTTGTATCGTGCTTGCATTTTTTTACGATTAGAGCTCGTATCTGGAGTTGCTCAGCGTCTAGATATTCCGGTATAAAATTTACGATAAAACATTAAATTTTGAATGGCGGTGCAAGTTTTAATTAAAACAAAATTCCTGTAGTTAGTTTCGGGCTTAGTTACTCGCGGTGCGCCTCGGTATGGTAATGCAAACTTGTATATACTTACGTATAGCAAACTAGCTACGTAAACCGGTTTTAAATACCAGTTTTTATATAGTTTCGTATCATAAAATGAATTAAAAAACTAGACCATTCAGTTTTACGTATTTGTAGCGAGCTTTACTTTATTTACTTTTATACTTTACACTATCTACCCGAAAAATCTGGAGTTTAGAGTTTTTAGAACATGTGTATTTAAGCCTTTTCATTCATAATCAGCCCACATTAGTCCACTACTGGAAATAGGCCTCCCCTAAAGAGCGCCATAGCGCCCTGTCTTCATTAATAAATGATATTTATCCGTTCTCGGTTGAGAGCCAAAAGATTGACTACTGTGCATCAAGTTGTTTGCGGACAATATTTCTAACTGAAGCTAAACTATTTTTCCAGCATCCTCCTCCCAAGCCAACACAGACCGTCGTCTGGCCATAGTGGAGGGTGCAGCGTGGGTGATGGTACGCGTGGGGGCCGGCGAAGCAGAGGCCAAGCTCATGCTGGGCGCCAAGGTCGACGGACTCAGCCCCGCCACTTACACTAGCAGAATACCGCTGACACACCCATTGGCATTGCTCCACTATAGTAGTGCGCAATCCGTAAGTATGCAACAATCCGTAATTTTATAGCTTCTAGCTTTCATCGAACGGTGAGGACGGGACAGAATATAAAACTTCCCCATCGCACGCTGTGAAATAACGCATGTTGTAAAAGTCAACAAAACCCAGCTCGCTTGGTGCGGCTAGCTACCACCCTCACATCTAAGTCAAGCAGTTTTACTGTGTTTCGTCGTGGGTATGTAAAAGCCGATGCCCGACAAGGCATTTTCTTGAATTGCCTGCTTCATCTTAGACCCGTGCATTCCATGACGGAGGCTTAGGGTCATAGGCATTTAAGTCGGTAGTTGTAGGTTGGTTTAAAAAATATATTTATTTAAATTTAATTTAAACCTGCCCATTCCCTAAATCCATTTCCTACCATTACTTAGCATAGAAAATGTTTACCCTGCGTATGTCAAGGGCTACTACGCAGTAGCAGTCGGGCCCCCAACAAGTACAGTGTGCCCAGACAGAGCTTCCACCTGGCAACTGTGGAATCCAGCGTTAGAAGCCGCCCTCGACGCCCACTGTTCCGATATTTCGGCCGTGGCCAGAGTCGCTGGCGCATTGAACACGCTAATCGATAAAATGAGAGAAGGTGTTTATCAGGTGAGAAGTTACGAATCTATGTCTAAAAATCGTTAATGTGTCCTTAAGGCTAAGCGCGCACTACGATTTTTAATCGTTGCGATTTTTAAAGTGCGAATAAGATCGCAAACGACAATAGTTCCTAAGCAAACGATTTATTGTCTATTGTTCACAGATTTTCAATATATATTCGCACCAAATTTTAATGGTAGTGCGCGCTTAGCCTTAATCTCATGCACGCAAGGCTGAGGTGTATATCTTGACTTTGATTGTTTTCTCTTGACGCTACCATTTGTGGTGAGCCATTAGTAGAGGACCTTATTGATTAATCTTATACAAAATTACCGATTGCAACTGTGTTCGAGGTAGGTTTTCTGTCTGATACAGAGTTTATTCATACTCAAACTCAAAAGGAACTTTATTTACTTTGATTTTATCACAAAACTCTTATAAATCGTCAAATTTAAAATTACCAATCTCATCTTACGGCCCCTTTCCGACGCTAGGTGGCACACATGTATCAGTATACATACACATGTATCAGTCATCATATCTACATACACACCTTTCATACACAATTCCTCATACTTACAATCCATCCATCTCTTTTGATCTCCGACAACCCTTGAGTCCACCCACATTCACGATGAAACTACCACCGGTTCGGAATGCTGCTCTACAGAGAAGAGCCGCACTAGAAACTCTGTAGATGCTTTTTTTCAAATTATTGATCTAGTTTACAAAAAAAAAGTTACTTTTTGTTTACAAAAAGCACTAAACAGCATAGTGAGAGCAAGTTCGCCAGATGAGAGAAACGTATTCATATTGTAATGTGACTGCGTCTAGTCCGAGCCCGTCTAACAATGGATCTCCTCTTACTCCAGGGTACGCTCCGAGTATTAAGCCGATACATGGCTCGCTGTGAGTTGCGTCGCCGACTAGACCGCTGTGCTCTTTATGCGCATTCAGCTGCTCGTTCCTGCATATCCTCACATAACTCACATCATTTACTACTTATACTTGATGCGTAAGTTACTAACAAAATTTACCTGCTATTGTGTTTTTATGAGTAAGTAAATATAGTCCGTGCGGTGACGGATTCAGAATATATAGTTCCACCACCCTATTCCATCCTAAGGGTTTCGTAAGAGTCGACAAAAGGAAATGACAAGGCCCAAAATCTAGCCCTAAGAGAAGGAAAACTTGATACGAAACTCTGTGCTAACCCGTCTGGCTGAGTAGTATATTCGTAAACTGCACCATTGTTAAGCTATGTATAAAGTTGGTTTTAATTTCAGTTTATATTCACTATGTCTACGTGGTGGACAAGCAGGCTATGTGTATCCAATAGAAAGAAGTTCATTAATACGACGTGGGTGTAGAGATACAGATTGGGAGTTCGATGCTGCTTGCGTCAAGAGTTGTCTGATGCAATTACATCATGTGGCTGGTGCGAATAAAATTTATATTTCGTAGAATATCAATTTATTGAAAATACACACCAACATACGGGCATTGTCCGTGTGGTGTCGGATTTAGAATACACAGTGTCACCAACCCATACATAGTTGATAATGAAGAGGTAGATCACCTAGCTGTAAAGGAAGGAAACTTGTTACAACCGCTGTGTCTTTCCGTCCATAAATTTGCAGGAGGCTCGACTCAGAATTGTGTCATTTATAGGCTGATACGACGATGGGCCCTAAAATAGTGCCATTAGGAACCCCAAGTCAGATATCTGATTTAAAGTATTATATTTTTTGGGGTAAGCTCATTTTTGCTTTTGTTTTTATTACAGGAGAAGAAATATCACTCACGCCTTCAGATTCTTTAGAATCAGCTTTATTTAGTCGTTGGGAGACATTGAATAAGGAGTTAAAAGCTTCTGCCGGATCAATTCCATCGTATTCGCGGAGACAGTTGAGATACTTATGGAGAGTTGCCAGTGAATTGGTGAAATGTAAAAACTTGGCTGTCTGTGTAAGTTTCTTCATCTTCATCAGATTCTTTGAAAGAACCCGACGATGTGAAAATGTTCATTCTAAAGGTCATTGTCAACGTTATTGTGATATGACAGCTAAACGAGGTTTATGACCCAAATATGTGATTTTAGAACTTCCTAATGATTTCTTGGGCTTTCTTGGCTTGGGCCCTTGCGCATTGTGCACATCTTTTTAACGATCGAGCGAACCTTAAAAGTTAATAAATACATAGATATAATAAACAAGATCAAAAGCTATTATAACTTTCCATTATTATAATTTTCAGGAAAACCACAGTGCATTTCGCGCAAATCTTATACAAGTTACTTCAGAAAACCAAGAAGACATTGAAGACTTCATCCATATTCTAGCTATCGTTCTGGATCAAGCTCGAGACTTGTATTTGAATAATTTTCAAAGTAGGACAGTGGGAGAATTCAGCCGTGAATTGTCGGTTTATAGGTTGGTATTTACTTTTCCGAATAACATAGAGTTGTTCCATGTAATTCCATGTGGTGGCGGAATTCGAATACCTATGTATTCGAATACCTATATATCACCACCCCATTACATCCTGAGGGTGTCGTAAGAGCCGACAAAAGGATAAATAACTAGCCGCAAGAGAGGGAAGCTTGATACGAAAGCCTGTGCCAACCCGTCTGGCCCGCGTGGCACAGTAGGCTAATTACCCTCCTTGTGATGAGAAGAGGCGCGACTTAGCAGTGGGCTGAGTAGTTGTAGTAGCTTTAGTACTTGATATGTTGTATTTTTTGTCTATATGATTTTAAAATGCTCCTACTCAGAGTATCATACTAGGTGACTATCACTTCGTTAAAGAAGCAAAATCTAATCGTAAATTAAGAAAAGGTCATTAGCGGCGTCTTTTACATAATTTAAATCAGTTTACTCCAATGAATTTGAATTTTTCTTCAAAAACAACGTTTCTTGGGATTTTCACGACAGTAATCTTTAAATTTGAATGTCCTATAAATTACAATATTTGATGTGTTTAATAGTTATCCCATGTATAGATCGAAGAAATGGAACAAACTAAAAGACTATTACGACGCGTCATCGGCCTGCCTCATCGATGCGGTTCGAAGAGACCAGGAGCTTCGGCGTGAAGACCTAAAGGACCCGTTTATTATCATGAAAAATACACTAAATTGGCTTTACAAAGGGTCTAGAGAAGATAAAAAATATTTAGGACCAGTTTTAAAGCCTTACTTGGACAGCCTCTTCGCATCTTCTATGGAAAACTCCTGGTTTTTAGAGGAATTTGATAGCAAAGCGTGTGAGAATGAGTTTGATAGTCTAAAACAGTACTGTGCAGGAGTTCACGATGGAGTCCTAGAGCCTTGCATTGGTCTTCTGGACGTTGCAAAGAAATATACTTGGGCGAAGGCTATGGTGGATTTCGTGGATAGATTTCGACACGTTGGTAAGTAGGCTGAGGAATAATAGTAGTAGTTATATGGAATATTTATAATTAAAAGATTTTTTTTGTATAAACTTTAATACAACACAATATGATCGACACAAAGTTAACTCGTGTTTTGTTTGTCCCACATCTTTCTGGCCTAAAACCCAGTAGCCCACACAAATCCCGGATGGATCAAAATTTCACGAGCGTTTTACATTGCATTCGTATACGTAACCATTTGAAATATGACCAATGCAAGTAGACCTTTGGGTGGCCTTCGAGGAGGTTTGTTGTCGTATATTTGCAGACCAACGTGCGCTGGTCATAAGTTAAGGGCAGTTGGAACTGGTTAGCGTGGATATAAAGTTACAGGATATGAACACGATAAATTAATAAACGAGTAATGTATAAGATTGTTAATTTTTTGTATCATCATCATCATCATCAGCCCACATTAGTCCACTGCTGGACATAGGCCTCCCCTAAATTTTATGTATATGGATTGCCAAATAACTTGCGCACGAAGTGGCGAGCTCGCGCATGCTACGACTCCTAACACAAAGGCTATTGCGCATTGCTCAAGATCTTTGACAATCAGTATACTCGTACACCAACGTTAATAATTGAATTAAAAACAAGAAAATATCTGGGAAATTTGGGCACTAAAGTGACCTATAAGTTGTTACGACAGTTATGGTCAGGATAGGACTTTATGTTTGTTCTGTGTACTGTAGACTTGAACAATGTGTTAAAGGCTATGTTCTACCTTTTTGATACCACTCTTAATACCTTTTACAATTTTTATAAAAAAGCTTACGGTCAGTTTGTGTAATTTTTTAGTTTCTATTGAAATTACAGACCGCATAGACTCCCTACTTACTATAACAATATGATAATAACATGTGAAATCGTCCATTACTTTTCATGATTTTTGACATCAAGGTATGAGGGCGGGTTAATTTTTATAAAGCTACGAGTAAGTCTATCTAGAAAAATATGTAAATCGTTGTTGAATATTGGAAATTGTAGAGACGCAAATCCTATGCAGGTAAGTCCTGGATACGGCGGCACTTCAAATATCTTCCTCGACTAGAATTGTTGAAGTATCCATTTAATTATTTTACAAATATTAATTGTCTGCTGAAAGCCTACCCGCAAGAGAATAAAAGGAGAGCGTGGCACTGTAGGCTTACCCTCCGTGTAGTTGGAAGTGGCCCGACTCAGCAGTGGGTTATTTACGGTCTGAGGACTAGTAGTAGTCGTCGTCGTCGTTACATTCCATAACTAACCCACCACTGGGTCGGGCCTTCTCCAAATTCATGGAGGGAAATTAGCCTGCTGTACCACGCTGGCAAGACGGGTTGGCACAGGGTTTGTATCAAGTTTTCCTTCTTTTGGGGCTAGGTGATCTGCCTCTTGCGTTCTTTTAGTCGCCTCTTACGACACCCTAAAGGCGGTATGGGTTGGTGACATTGTGTATTCTAAATAGTAGTGGTAGCTACTCGTATTGTAGTTGCCTCCTTGAAACCGTTACGCTGGAGAGGTTTGATAGAAGTGGGACCACACGGATAAGACCACACGCAATCGATCAATATCTGCTTGTTTTATAGACTTTCGTCTAGTCTTTCCGACTGGTGACGGAATGGCCATCTCGTACCCTATCAAGCTACCGTCCAGGAGAGAGCATAGTTCTGCCCGGACCCTTACATTGAGTCGGCGGGATAAGTCCGAGGCCAAACTGAGGCTGGCCAAGAGATGTGTATTGGGGGCCTTTGCTTCAGCCCTGGTCGGAGAAAAGCGGTAAGTTTCAGTATTATCACGCAAAAATATTATTGACCGCCCCGATAAGTTAGTAGAGCCGTATTTTTTTTCACTCATAAATGTAGCTTACTAGCGGCGTGCCCGGGCTTCGCACGTGTAATTTAAAAAAAAATCTGTTATAGTTAGACTTATCTTTATAAATTATATAAATATAAATATCATTGGACATTTCACACAACGCCATCTCGTCCCAAGCTAAGCAACTTAATGCTTGTGTTATGGTAACGAGGTGGATGATAAACTACTTATTATACTTTTTTTTTGTAAATACATACATATTATAGATAGAAAACACCCAGACCCGGAACAAATACTTGTAGGTCGTACAAATATTTCTTCCGTGCGGGGAATCGAACCCGCGACATGCTGCGCAGCAGTCGATCGCTCAACCTATGTGTTTTGATGTCTTGCTTTGAGTTTTCGTTCTGTTTTTTCTATATCTTTGTCAATCTACTTTCTTTAGTCACCTTGTACAACACCTGTAGGCTAGAAGTATAAAAACTAATTAAAAAAAACTTTACTCGTCCAAGAAACTAAACTATTACCATGAGCAATAGTTTAGATTCTCTATAGAGTCATTTTATTTAAGTATACATAATTATCTCCTTCCTTGCCCTTTTCCTAATTCCATTGAGGTCGACGCCAGACTAACCTAAACAAATAAATAATTTTGCTCCCCGACCCTACAGATAAATTATTTGGTTAGACCAGCAGTCAGATTCCACGATACAGATTACATATTGCCATTGATGGTAGAATACGAGTAGTTTTATTTTGCTTGGTGGTAGGATCTAATGGTCCGCCCGGCTAGCTACTACCCTCACATCTAAGTCAAGCCAAGCAGTTTTACTGTGTTTCGTGGTGCGAGAGCCGCTGCCCGACAGGGCATTTCCTTGAATTGCCTGAGTAGGTAAAAATTGGGGTTTCCAGATCAGATAAGATCTGAAAACCCCAATTTTCAATAAATGTGTATTCAAATATACGATTCCAGATCAGATAAGATCTGAAAACCCCAATTTTCAATAAATGTGTATTCAAATATACGAAATCTTGTTTTTGTAATAATGACCTACTATTTGAATATACTATTTATTGCATATTCATTCAATAGATTGTGATCTGTGTGATTGGTCATAGAGGTGTTGTTGTGATCATGTATCTATTTGAGAACTGGTGCAAAATAATCGGACCTAATCAGATCTGTTTCCGAGGTACTTAAAGTTATTATATTTTATGTATGGAATAATGTTCTAACCTGATCTGATCTGTTTTCTGTGGGTAAGTAGTCATTACATTTTAATTTTGAGTAATATTCCAGCCTGATATGATCTGTTTCTTGCGAAATGTTATTGCGAAATCTGTGGGAATTACTATACATATAATCAACCTTTTAATGAATAAAACAAGAAAATATTTATTTCAAAAATTTATTAGTTACTTAGAGTGTTTATACTACATTGTTTATACACCATTTATTTAAACAGAGAACGTTTTTCAAGGCACATACTGAATCATGATAAATACAACTATACACATCATGAGAGTTTTCATATTGTTTATATAAGTTTAATAAACTAGGACAACCTATATCTTCTAAGTTATTAACATTAGCACTATTTACAATTTTCCTTAACCATGACACTTTTTCTGAACCTTTGACATAAACACATTTATCTCTTAAAATATTTAAGACCAAATTCTGATAATTTGAGTAGGGCACAATTCCTTCCTTCCAGTATATCTTTCTATTGCGCTCAATCCAACTTACTTGTCGCCGTTCTTGTTTAGTCAAGTCGTAAAATGGGAATGGAGGTTTTATTAAAAATACCTGTATTTTTTTATCGCATAATATCGCAATTTCCTTTACTATAAATTCGTTAGCTTCTGATTTGAAACCTTGAACATCTACAATTGCAGTTTCGCAATTCGTGTTTACAATTTATCACAATTTTATTGTAATCCTCTGCAAACCCTAAAATCTTATTTAAAGGTACCACAACGCTAAAATGCCCATAACTTTCGAACCCGTTTAAATTCCAACCCCATAATGCAGCAACTTTACTTTCTGCTTCATTTAATGAGATGTATGACTTTATTGTTGATGTTATTCCGGAATTTTTTATACGATCTATTTCAATTCCATTCATTTCGTATCTGATGTCTTGAAACAAATGCATAACAGGGTTATTAGTGAACGTAACAGTTTTCTTGATTGGATGCCCATCCTTGCCGAACAGCTTTGCCTGACCTTCGATGTAGATTGAACTGGCTGATGGTAGTACATATATGTCTTGCTGGTGGATGGGGATTCTGATTTCATCGTTTTCTCTAAAGCTGTTATTGTAGGGATTGTATGAATGGACTTCATAACTTTCGATTGAACTATCAAAGTGTGGTAAATCAGTAATCTGTAGTATACTCATACTTTAAACCCTAAAGCTTTAAGAAAATCTTTATTTGTTTTAGTCAATTTCATCACGTTTTTCTTACGTCTGTGCACCTTAACGGTTGTTGACGGAATAGGACGTTTTATTTTCACTGTAGGGTTTTTATCATACACAATCATTTTGCTTTTCTTAAATGAAGACGTAATTGAATATGTTCTTCACCAAAGTCAATACAGTAACCAAACTGATCTACAATCCTGACAGATATGGATGAAATTATGTTTTTGTTTACTGGGAAGTAAATAACGTTCTGGGGTATTTCTGTGTACCCGTGACTTGGAGCAGTATCAGATATGAATTCGTGAATAAAATGAGTCGGTAATCCGTTGTAATATGAACCGTGCACAAGATCACATTCGATTCTGATTACAGCTGCTAAACTGCTGCTATTAACTGGCACATTCGATCTTTTTTTTAATACTGAAAAGTATAGTAAACCGCACTCGTATTGATCAGATAAATGAAGAGGTGGTTGAAAATACGAGACCAGTTCTGATTTATTTCCAGAGATGGTAACCGTAGTAGGCATGCTTGCATACTGAACTCTTTTAAATGATCCTGTTTATTTTATTTCTTGATTATACCAAAAATTCTTTAAGAAATTTAAACATAGATGTCCACAATTGAAGGGGTGATCACGTTGTATATTTTCATAATTATATTGAATATTAGAACCTACATATTTTATAAATTCCTTTGGAGGTTTAAGATTTCCATAACTGTCAAAATACTCAACATAATCATTATATTTTGCATAGGCTACCCAATGAGAACCAGGATTTTTAGAACTATCTAAATTAATAACTCCACATTCTTTTTTATAAGGACATTTAGGGAGCTCATCTCTCATAAAGACACCTCTAAAATAAGGAATTCTATTCCCGTACTTTAAAATGTCAAAGTTAGTTAAGGCCCGTTTGGGTAGCCGATATCTTAGTTTTTTTCTTTTGATACGAAAATTCCAAGACCGCCTTTATGTGGTTTAAGGTGTAGTCCTTTCCCAATACATAGAGCTTCCATTTTTTCATTGTGTCTCTTCGATTCTTCATACAGCTTTTTAGCCATTTTGAATTCATTTATGGTTTTAGCAATACCAGCTGCACCGCCTGCTAAAGCTCCCGCCGCTGATAATCCCGCAAAAATAGGAATCAAAGGTAATACTCCCCCAGTTTTTGGAATAGGAATAATACGAGGAAGCTTAATCGATGAGTCATCAGCTAATTCCCTGGCAGCGGCAATAGCTAATTCTATAGCCATTTTCTTGCTCTTAGGTTTTAATTTTTTTATATGTCTTTTTGCTTTTGTAATAACAGTTTTTAATTTACTTTTTAATCCTTTTCCAGATGTAACTTTTGGAGAAGGCTTTTTTCTCAAACCAGACCCAGTTTTAATTTTTGTTGACATAGCCTTACTTACTAAACGTGCCGCGACTTTTTCGCCTATACTAGCATCGGAAGCAACCGCTCGCTCTTTCGCCATTTTTAACAAAATTAAATCAGCTTTATGTCGATCCTTTAAGTTTGATGACTTGTGATATGCAATATCGTGATCTTTGCAATATTCGTCCAACTTATTTACACCGTTATCTCCTTGTGTAAGTCTTTTTATTAATTTAGTACCAGGGCCACAGTAATTATATCCTGGTAAATGTAATTCAAATGGTAAATTATTAATAAGCCAATTAAGAAGACTACTCTCTCCAAAACACATTATAAGACTGATGATTCCGGTTTGAATACTTTAATAAATAGTTATGTGATTCGAGTTTGTTGTTAATGTTATTTTATTTATAATATTACATTCGATTTATCAATCCAACTGCTTTCTGCTGAAGATAAACCTAACCATTTTACTAAAACCCTGTTACCTTTTCTTCTAAGAACTTTCTCGACTAGATATACATTGGGATGTTTTGTTTTTTGAAGTTCTTGTGTATAAAATGCACCTAAAATAGGTTGACCTCTGATAGTATCTTCGATTAAGTAAGTTATAGGAGTTGTATTTTGTATTTTACGAATTTTAAATATTTCTGTTGACCAGTTGGGAGTATAACCTTTTTCAAATGTTCCTTTGTATTTACTGATACGCACATAATCACCTTCTTTGTACTTACTTTTTAAATTATCATTTTTTTGCAATTTTAAATACCTTTCTAATATCAGTTTTTTATTAATATTGTCCACATTAGCAGGGATTTCATTAATAGTGCGATGGTGAGTGTGATTGTATTTGTAAATAACATCATTGAGGGTATTATTTACCCAATTGTAATTGCCTTTTAAACTAAATTCCTTATAAACTTTAGATTTCAATGTTCTGATAAATCGTTCAACTATTGAAGCCTTTTTAGTTGAGAAAGTTGAATAATGGTTAATATGATACGATTTCATAAGCTTCTGAAATTTGTTATTATAAAATTCTGCTCCATTATCCGTTTGCAGATTTTTAGGAACACGCCCTTTGTCCAACAAAGTTTTGAAAGTCTTACACACATCTTCTTTGGTTTTACTTCTCATAGGAAAGGCCCAAGCATATTTCGAAAATGTATCAATGACGGCAAGAATATATCTGTAACTTTTATTTTCTTTTGAAATTGATTGCATATCAATTAAGTCTGCTTGCCACAAGTCATCTATATCTTTCATGATAACACGTCTTCGTGGATAGTTCACCCTCGCATTTTTATGAATTTCGTTTACCACGTCAGCTTTACTCATATTCACAATTTAGTATATTTGTCTTGAATTCAGCTATAATACTGAATAAAAAGCATATTATTATGACTATTTATTATTTAATTATGCTAGCTTCTTTTAATTCTTCGATTATTGATAAAATTTCATTATCATGGTTTGAATTACCGGCATCTCGGGAAGCAATCAATAGTTTCAATCTGTCAACCAGTTCGTTAGGATCGTCCCAATATACCAAGTCAGTGTTATTTTTGTATTTCTTTAGTGTTGGTAAGCTTCTTCCAAATTTAGTGACAATATTATTGTTTAACGCTTCAGAAAACAATGGTTTGATTATTTCACGATATTTTATACCTTTATCGCCTCTTATTTGCCCATTAGGATTGAAATTTTTCTTATGGGCATTTGTATAATGCAACATATCTTTATAGACAAGTTTATCTTTGCTCGATATTAGTTTCAAATCAGGTTTTCTTCGAAGTAAAAGTTCTTTTAAACCTGGGGTTAAATTGTAGCTTTTGTCCCCAATTTTAATTAAAATGACATTATCATCATTCACACTATCTATTTTAGAAAATGAAACGTTTGAATTACCCATTAGTAATTTTTTGTTTGCACTCCTTATTCCAAATGGTATATTTACACCATCATAAATATCATGTATATCACGACCCTCTAATGATATTTCTAAATCATCCAGTAATTCCGTCTGGGTAGACTTTTTAACGATCTGTACAGAATTCGGTTCTGGATCGTAACATTCTTCGAACTTTGTAGATGAACTAGTATTAATGTCATCCAATTCCATGTCTTCAAAATTAGAGTGTGTATTTTCATTAGTTTGTATTTTCTCTATTGTCTTATTCGAATCAACTAGGGTTTTAAGGGGATCTGTGACAGGTTTTAATATTTTATCAAGTGACAAGTTCATTGAGTGTTCCTGGTTTTTCATTTGTTTTATTTTATTCTTTATGGAGTCTACAGACTTCATTAATTCTATTTTAATATTCTTTTCCATATTGTACTGTTACAAGTGTACTCAGCTAAAGAAGATATAATACTAAATCAGATTTATACGTTATTGATTTATATATAGGTATACATTTTTAGATCAAAATTTAAAAAAACTATCTAAATTCTGTCTGTACCTTCCATTGTTTAATGAAGAATCTTTGCAAATACTAACAAAGTTATATGGATCTCTCCAAGCTTTATTACAAAGGTTCTTGAATTGATTCCAGGACATATCAGAACTAACATGCTCTTCATAAATATGTTTCAAGTTCACATCGTCTTGTTTAAATATTATAAGAAAGTTAGCATTATCACGCAGCAGCTGTTTCGGAATTTTAGAGTATGTTTGACATAAATAAAAGCAATCGATTTGTTTATGTCTACCCATAGAAAAGTAATTACGAATGTTTATTTGATTTTCACATGCAACATCATCGAAAATAAATACAGAATTAGGTAGTGCTTCATCTGGGGCTATGACTTCTTTATTATCATTAAATTCATGAAACTTAACCTGATGCACCCTCTTTATAACTTCTCGTAAGAACCTGTATTTTCGTTGAAAGTTAGTTTTCGAGTAAAGATAAAGATTTTGAAATTTAAGACCATTCTCATGCAATAATAAACTAAGAACTACGTTTGTTTTTCCACAATTCGATGGACCACATATAATACAACGAATCGTATTTGGTAACAGAACGCTATGCCTAATGTGGTTATCGGAGTCACCAAGATTTATATGATTAACATTAAGTGATGTGTGTTGTTTGATCAACTTCATTTTGACTATTAATTCAATTTTACGCATACATAGATATATAAAGCCTAAATATAATAAAAACAAATGATTGAGATATAAAGTTGTCTCGTCAAATGTAAAGCGAACGTAGGTAATATTCAGAATACCTACATAGTGCATCCATTTTATGTTTAAACCTGCTGTAAATAAATAAATAAGTTAGTAAAGTATTTATATTCGTGATTAGTGATGTTATAGATTAATAGAATGAAGGTCATAGCAAAAATAAAAATCATACATCAGTTATACATTTTTTATTCAGATATTACATATTTCAATACGAAAATAATAATATGACAATTTATTCACATAAACAGATTTGTATTTAATTTTATAAATAAGTTCTTAGAATAAAGTTTCACAATGACCCCAAGGTAAAGTTTCAATAAAGTTCGTTTGTATTTGTCTCTTATCATCATTTCTATTTAAAACTACTTTATGAATTTCTTGCGAGTACAGTACATGCTTAAGTGATTTAATTATATTCATTTTACATTTAAAATTGACATTATTTGTTAAAGCTTTACTATAGTGAGATAATTTCAATCGATTAGTAACAGCTTTAGATATACCTTTTGCTTTTGCGATGCGAGTTTTTGAACTGATTATACAATATAGTTTGGCTCTCAGTCCTACAAATTCACTTATGATGTCACCCCCGAGTTCATCTTTAAACAGTCCTGGAATTTTAGTATTTACTCTTGGCATGCTGTAACAACTATCAGCCTGGAAATTACTTGTATCAAAATTTGCGATATCATTTTTTATGTCTTCATAAACATCCCCTGTATTTATAAAATAAAGAAGGCTGTCTGTGTCTGTATAACACAGTCTTGCGCGAGTATTATATTTATTTTTAATAAAGTTATAGTGAAATTTATACAAATGTTCCTTTGCTAATTCTAGAACTGTAAACCCAATGTAAATAGGGCGATCTAAAATTATTTTTTCAGGAGTTAATTGAATAGCAACAAAACTTTCAGAAAAGATAGCAATACTTTTCAGATTTGGTTTTGCAATTAATTTTTCAGCACCGTGGTGCTTGTTAGTTTTATTATTGTAATCATCCCACATGGTAACTAATTTGACGTTAACCTGTTTGCGTCTATTTTCAATAGTTTTTCCAAATATAGCATTATTAAGTAGTTTGAAAAAGTCTTTTTCAAATACGTTTGTTGAAGCTTGACGTAAAGTAGTATTCAAGTCAATATATTTTTGTAAATAATTTTCTTGTCTAAATATTAAAATACGGTGAATTTTTTTCAAAATTAGTCCATTTAATAAACATGCCTTTAAATGAATGTAATGTATGACATAGTTGAATTTGTCGTATAAATTAGCAATTAATTTAGGTGTTTTGCCTCCAGGAGGTGTGAACCTCTCGGGCGCAAAAGGTAAATCACTATGAGTATTATGTAAACTCTCAGGATATAGTAAATCAACTTCTAAAATAAACCCATATTCAGAATCATCTGGTATTGATAACACATTTACTGTTTTAATCTCATCGATTGTCATAAAACGGAAATCTGAAATAGGCATTTTCTTTGTCATTGCGTAACCATATAAATTGTTACAGTCAAGATAAATCAAATATGTTGATTTTTGAGAAGCATCGTAATTTGGTAAATATTTATTATTCGCTTGAGCATGGCGAAGAGAACATTGTGCCAAGCCTCCACGTATTCCCTTTTCCAAAAATTCATACATTTCTAAACTATGAATTAACTCTAATTTAACGCCTGTGTACAGAAGCATCGCATCCCAGCTTAAACTAGGTGCAGTAATGTAATACGCTGGATCAAGTTGATAATGATCCAGACAAGTCTGTCTAAATTTTTCGAATACGTCAGCAAGAAGTAATACGTCGGTCTTTAAATATAAATCTGTATATTCTCCAAGTGTTTTAATATTAAATGACTGCCAAATAGATTGAGCGTGTACGTATTCATCATCGCTTATATGCTGACAATTCAAACTGTTATAGAAACAAACTTTCGATGGAAGTTGAGTCTCGTAATATTTTGAGTATGCGTCCATATAATCATAGGGATAAATTCCTTTTTGTCGTAACAACTTTAACTGATTATTACTAATAGTTGGAAATTCTTTTAATAAATTAACAAAGTCAGGTTCATTCAAGTTATTTACTAATGTGCTTAAACTTGAATGAAGAAATTGATAAGAATCTATGAACTTAACTTGAATAGGCTTTGATTTTAATGTATTCTTAGTATGAAGTACTTTTGTGAATGACATATACCTTTCTTTGGTTTTTGGTATAATTTTAAAAGCACCTTCATACTTCGATAGTTCTTTTATAAATAGGTGAGAGTCATAGCCAGATAGGTTATGAAAAATAACAGGCACAAATGGACAAACTCTTAACATTAAATTACAATGAGAGTGTGCTGCGCCTCGGTATTGTGATGTAATGTGATCATGATCCATTACTTTATCGTCAAAGAGCAAATAATTACAGATATGACATGTAGTGGCATTTTTGTAATCGTTTTCTTGGTCCTTAGTTAAAGGTGCCATAGGTATTTTATTTAATAAGATACTGTGAATGTACTCCAAATCTCTTATTAAATATTTTATAAATACTTCTACACAATCAGCTCCTCTATAAGTAACAAACTTATTCAGATCTGTATTGTGTGAACAACAAATATAGTAACCAAAACATGAAGGTTCGTGAACCTTATAGGTACGAGTATTCTCAGTTACATTTATGTTGCAGTTCAGTAAAAGACTTTCAAAATCGGCGTATATAACGAAATTAATCTTTTGTCGTCTTTCGAAGTTCTTAAATTGAAGAATACTATTTTTTTCAGGTAAAACAGTCAAAACCTTAGGACATTTATTATGGTCATTATATTTCGTTTCACTCGTGAAAACTTGTAAGCATGTCTCACATAGGTACATTTTACCTTTATGTTTACTTATCTGACGTTTGATTAATCTCAATAGATTTTTTATTAAGCAATAATGCCCGTTACCTTTCTGTTCAAAGTACAATAAATTGATGTGCTGACTTTTTCTTAAACTTGCCACATATAAAGGTCCAGTGACCATGTTTTTGTTATCTAATCCATATATATTAATACTTATGTGGGGATTTAAATTTTCAAATATTTTAACATCTTTGTATGATGGGGGAAATGATAGCCCATCTGTATTTAAAACTTTTGAAAAATGCGGATATGAACTTGTTCTGCAAACATTCATTTGGCAGGGATATAATGCTGCGACAATACTCCATAAAAAGCAGTTGTTATCGCTGTTTTTAATATTTAAACAACTTTTAGTTTTTTTTATTACTTGTGGCAAATCTATATAGGTGCCGCCTTTCAAAGGAGAGTATTTGTTAATGTTAATTTCTAGATGACTTATAGAGAAACAAGTCCAGCCAGATCCACAATGTTGGAACTCTGAGAGCTTTCTGTCAAATGTATTTATTGTTTTCAAATATAATTCATTAATATCTGTATTATTATTATATACGATTTCATATTTTGTGTTAAATGATTTAAGCTGTTGCTCATCAGATGTTGGTAGAATGAAATAAGCAAAAAGTTCAAAGTTTAATTTAACACAATTATGTTTTATCAAACAATCATTAATTAGTTTTATAACCTTAAGTCGATTATCCATTAGGAATTCCTCAGGTGTTAGGTATTCCATTAATGGATTCAGTTTGAAACTTATTATTCTCTTTTTAAAAGCCGTGGCTATTATATCGATATTTTCAATTTCAGTTTTTAGTATGCAATTAGATTTATGCAAATTCGTTCTTAAATGATACTGATATTCAATTTTAGGTACTTCAATGTGACATTTTTGACATATTATTATATCGTTGTTATTTGTTCTGATTCCGGATCTAGTTGAAACTGTAATAAAGAAAGGAAAAAAACCATGAGCATTAAATCAAATGTAATATGATAAATGATTATACAACTTAATTTCTATAACTGATTACATGATTTATTTATATGCCTATGTAATAACTAAGTACCGCCTAAGGTATATAACATAATAGTAGATTTACATCTACATATTTATTCATAATGTAGATTACAAAAATAAAAAAAACATTTATAAACTAAGCTAGTAGGTATAGCAATAGTATAAACTTGAAATATAAAGATAATAATACCTAATATTTGAATAAATGAATACAAGATTAGCTTAATAATAGTCCACTAAGTAATATAGTAGGTACTACTGAATTATAGTACTTGTTTAATACAGTACCTACTATTTTAATAGTAGTTACTAATAAATGTTGGTGGGCACTTAACGTACTCTTTTCGTGTAGCTATAATAAAATTAGACAAATGTTGCCAAGCATCTGTATTGTCAAAAGTTTGATTTTTAAGCGTGACAATTGCTTGGCGCCATCTATTCATTGGCTGAACTTTTTCTATTTCATCGCACCGGTATATTTTTAAATCAATATAGTGCGTTCCCGGCTTTTTTTCAAAGGTTTGGCGCGAATGACCATTTGCAAGACGTCGTGATATATATGAAGCTAATGGTGTTTTACCAGTAACTGCAGGGGGCTCTTTCTCGTCGTCCTCGCTATCGTCTCCAAACAGATCGTATGCCGTGCACTTCCTCGGGGGAATGGGTTTGATATGCAGCTTCTTTGAAGCCGATGGATGGGACGACACAGACGGTTTCGCCGACGACGCATTACTATCACAGAAACATTACTCTATTAAACCACGATACTATAACACGCTAGATAAAACTATAAAATATAAATACAAGAGCAGGTCTATTAATTTATGTTTTATTAAAGAACTTGGAATACTTACATTTTTCGTAGGGGCACCGGACTTGCTCTCGATGGTGAAGACGTACGTGACGATGCGTGCTTCCTTTTTCGCCCGTCGTGCTTCTTTTTTTGAACCTGAGGTTCCTCGTCGACGTCAGAGGGAAAAAGGGTCTCGGCGTTTTCGTGCGACCTGAAATAGAGTGAAACATATTAATACAATCAAATCATTATTCAAGCGTACATACCACATTGAAATGTCACAGATAGGTACACTACTCTAATTTATTATTATTATTTTATTATTGTCTATGTATCTATCTATCTATGTTCATCTAATATTGAAATAAGTACATCTTTTTAGAATACTGAAACATAACTATCACAGAAACATTACTCTATTAAACCATGATACTATAACACGCTAGATAAAACTATAAAATATAAATACAAGAGCAGGTCTATTAATTTATGTATTATTAAAGAACTTGGAATACTTACATTTTTCGTAGAGTAGGTTGATTCTTGGTAAGTAGGTAGGTACTTGATGTTTATCTGGAGCTTCTGGTAGCTGAAGTGATGTCCCCTAAATCACCGTCCAATATTTATATAGCCGGGATTGCCGACGTGAGCTTTTTCCATATATGTAATGCATGCGTTAACCTAAAATCCTGAGTCAGGACTTCTTCACGCGACAAATGCTTTGCAATCATAACCAAATGTATAAATTTCAACCTTAAATTATGATACCTAAAGTGTACACTAATAAGAACCCGGAGTAATAATAGTATGTCGATATTGCAATACAATATTATTGTTTTGATCCATCTCCTTAAATAGAATTAGAACTTACGTTGCAAATTAGACGTACTACTTACATGCGATGGTTTCGCATGCCATTATGATATTGATCTTCTCAATAAAAATGTATGAAAAAATTACAGTGAACAAACGTACAGTAAGTGTTTGTTTTATCAATATAGATTTATAGTAAACAATAAAATGTTTGGCGCCGTGATGTCTTGAGGTTTCAATTTCACCATGCCATTTTTGTCCTACTGTCGGAGTACTTATCGAAATCTAACAAAATTGTACGATTTTGAACTCTATAGATAAAAAATCGATTATTATATAAATTGAAAAAAATATATTAAATCAATCATTTCAATTTGTACCCTTGCTGAGTCCTGACTGGCTAAAAACGGGGGATATCATCGCGTAATGTCGGTAAGTGGTAATATTTTCTTTAACAGTATTTTATCTATCAATTAAAATATAACATAATTATAAGCCCTTGACATTAGAGTTTTTGAATAAAAACGTATGTAAGTATACACTTAGTTCAACATGACTAATTGCATTCTGTTTTTTTTTTTCAGGACTCCGAAAACGACTACTTCAACTTCATTCCTATGAATACTGTAGTAGGACAGAAAAATGAAAAACAATTGAATCTGGAGGGTCCCAGCAGCAAACAGCTCAAGAGAAGTTCAACAGCTGCATTCACCTGTATAAAAAAACTAACGCGTGGTGCTAAAGTGATCAGGATCGAAGTTTATGATGTGGAAAGTTACCCTGATATCATAAGTTCGCTATGTAATTGTGATGCTGAATTGTGCGTGCAGCATGTAGTTAAAAACATATTTATGGATGACATTTATAAATCGGTTAAAGAAATTGCTGTAAAGGTATCGAATAATATGTCGTAAAATAAATCATAGTACTTAATAAATGATAAAGTATTTTTATTTAACCTTTCACTTACATACTCTCATCTAATTGTTATTTTACGTCACGAAGCGATGACATGTGGTTTTAAAGTTTATGAGAGTAAGGTTGAAAGTCGCATCGAATAATGCACATACATCGCTTCGTGAGATAGAAGAACGCAATGACGTAAGTACGAGTATATCAAAAATCCGATATAAGATAACATCGGAGAATGTGTGAGCGCATTCAATTATCAGAATTAAACCTTGTGACATTCTAAGACCAATCACATAGTTTTACCTTTGATCATTATTCAATTTGAATGTAATGCAGATAAGAATCTATTTGAATAGGTGTTTTTTAATTCAATGAACGGTTTATTATAATAGTAGGTATTTGAATACTATGATGTAAATTAGGTGTTTATTGAAAATTGGGGTTTTCAGATCTTATCTGATCTGTCTAATAGTATCTAATAGTAGGCCATTAAGACAAACAAGATTTCGTATATTTGAATACTTACACATTGATTGAAAACTATGATATTTGAATACACATTGATTGAAAACTATGACCAATCACACAGATCACAATCTATTGAATGAGTATGCAATAAATAGTATATTCAAATAGTAGGTCATTATTACAAAAACAAGATTTCGTCTATTTGAATACACATTTATTGAAAATTGGGGTTTTCAGATCTTATCTGATCTGGAAACCCCAAATTTTACCTACTTGCCTGCTCTATCTTAGACCCTGGCGTTGCTTTCCACCACGCTAGGCTTGCGTTGGTCAAAAGCATTCAATTCACAGATAAAAAATAGCCGGGACTGACAGCTTTATGAAGTCTTCCAAAACACGGAGGTGGTCAGTTTGTTTAAATGATGGACCCATCCAATATCTAGCAGAGCACGACGTTACTTAACCTGCAGATAGGTTGCTTTGAATGTGAATGTCATGAAAATTATATTTGGCACCCTATTGAAGAAGTCACCTGCTAAATTGATGCTACAAGTTACTCTATTACCCGCTCAACTATGTAGCAATAAATCATCGGGGATCTGGCTCGGTGCCAGCCGAGCGTGCATATTGTGTCAAGCTTCGATAGATGGGCTGGTAGCCATGCCTCGGACGCCTGACTAGATCACCTAGCGATAACCATAATACCGTCGTCGTTGTATCTTTTTATTTTAATTTGTTTTATAATTTTACTATACTAATTATAGAGAACATTGGCGTAACATATAAAGAATAACAGTTCGCGGGACGCCTTGTCGGTCTAAGGTTTAGATAAATATTTGGATCACCGTAAATGTTTCGGTTCTGTCATTTGTGGTCGTGATACAATCAAAGTCAAATAATTTATTCTGTATAGGACACAATGGACACTTACAAATTGTCAACACATACAAATTATATAATTCAACGTAAAATGTAGATAGTTTCTTTGTACTTTTAAAGAGTACTATCATCTAGTCTCGACGTACGAAAAGTCGGGAATTAAATAATATAAAATACACACAATAAATCCGTTAAAAAGTGTTTAATGTAAATGTGTATCGACGTAGGAAAACGTATTTGATGTAAGCCTCAAAAAATCGAAAGTTCGTTTTTTACATCCTTTTGATCAGAAAAAAATCTACGTCGATTGATCGGACTCCCATAATTTTAACGACGAAAAAAAATCGTTTACGCTGTAAGTTTTTTGAAAATTATTGGTGTGGTCTTGGCTGTAAGTCTATCAAAAACCAGTATATTTGATGCACTTGTTGCATAAGCCATTCTTCAAACAGATACTTACGCCATTTTGGCAGGATGAGTTTTTTGTAATACCGACACTTACACGTTTTAATGACGTCGTAAATAATAAGATAAATGCCTCACTGTGTAACAGTGTCACAGATAAATGCTCACATCTAGTTAGTTTTACGTTAAAAAATATGTATGCCATTTACAGCACTTAAAAGTTCTAAACATAATAGAAATGTTTTGTTGCCATAGAAAATTCTTGATGGTTACAGCGTTTTATTGATTTGTAAAAAAATACTTGTTTGCTGTAAGCCACAAAAACACTGGTGTTAATTGACTCAGAAAGATATCTCTATACGTAACATGTAAAACAAGAAAAACTAAAAATACGTTTTTAAAATTATGTTCCTACAATGGATAGTTTTTGAGTAATGATTTTTTTTCTAATTTTAGAAATGTTTTTTGGCTCTGCTGAACATTTCGTGTTTTGAGGCTTACAGCAAATACGTTTTACTACGTCGGTTTATTGGATACTGACGTAGTACAAATCTTTTTGCAAGAATACCCAGTGGGTTATTAGAACCCATTTTCAATAATAGATCGTGAAATGCCCAAAATATTGTCAATCTTAGAAGTACAAAGAAGCCTCGTCAAAATAATAGGTAGAAAAGAAATCGTAGCTAATTTAAAACATTTATTTTCAGTCCTTCAAAACCAATAAGACGCCATGAAAGCAGCGACGAAATCTTGGCCAGCGTCAAAAGCGGTAACTACTGGCGTAATTCTACCAAACCGGACATTATTCCCGCCACATCCGTACAAGACCTCTCCAAGAATACCTTAGACAACCTGCCAAAAGTCAGACGACGATCTAGAAGGCATCGCCCAGCCACCAGCTATGGGTTTCCAGAAATCTCCATCACCAGCCAATCAGATACTAAGACCATAAGACGGAAATACCATACTCTGAAGAGTTTGGTGTACACGGAGCCGGTGGAGAGTATAAAGGAAATGAGGGAGAGACCTCGTTCTGCCGGATCTACACTGAGGAAAGAAACCTTAACGAGACCAAGCCTCTTGGAGACTTTGGACTTTATTAACAGTGTCAAGGATGCTCTGTGCGGTAAGGACTGTTTTAATAAATACTTCAGAAGTAAAACCTGTTTCAGTGTAGAATAAATTCTCAAACACATTTTTAACGGATTTATCGCGTGCATTTTACATTATTTAAATCCCGAAGTTTCGAATGCTTTGTAGCAGTCGTGATCACGAGAGAGACTAGACGACAGTTATCTTTAAAATTAGAAAGATGCGGTTAAATCTACCGTCTATAATTTTGTTTTATTAATATCGTACCGGGGTATACGCGATAATTCCGTTAAAAAGTGTTTTATTTCATTATAGTTATCATTATATTATTATACTCATGTCTCTTTATTTCTTATTTTTACATATATTAAAAAAAAATACAAAATGTTTAAAAAATATTCATAAAAATAGAGAAAAACCGTCGAAAACGAGGTCGATGACCTAAGCTACCGACGGTTCAGGGCTCGAGAGAGAGGAACCTCCTTACGATCCTTGCCGAGTCCAGTATGACAGCCTTTTGAATCAGTCCCTTAATCCAGCAACCCAGCGAGAGTTTCTTGAGTGTTGGTCGAAACTCTTCGCAATAAGACCGTTTACTGAAACAACTATCGGCACAATGATTGTTGAATCAACATGCCACATTGCGGTAACCTCGTGAGCCAAATCGAGATACTTGGTGAGTTTCTCTTTTTCGGCTTTAACGAGGTTCTCGTCATGCGGGATAGTGACGTCAATAAGCATTGCCCGGCTCGCCAATCGGTCAATTATCACTATATCAGGCTTATTAGCGAGAATAGTCCTGTCAGTGATAATCGATCGATCCCAGTAGAGCGTGACATGACCATTGTCGAGAACTGGCGCAGGCTGGTATTGGTAGTAGGGCACTTCAGTATCCACCAGACTATATTTAAGGGCAAGTTGTTGATGTCGGCCACTTGGTTATGTCTGTGCAAGTATTCTCCGTTAGCAAGACGAGAACAGCCAGAAACGATATGCCTAATGGACTCTCCTGGACGATGACAGGCTCGACAGATGTCGGCAGTTCCATCCTTTTGGATATGTCTCCGGTAGTTATTCGTCATGATAACTTCGTCCATAATTGCACAAGCAAACCCTTCAGTCTCCCCGAAGAGGTTACTGAAGCGTAGCCAAGCCACAGAAGCGAGTTGGTCTACCTCCACCATCATTATATTATTATTATTATAATAATCGCGGAAACCCAAGAGATCTAAAATTCTCAAATGTTCGGTGCATTTCGTGTTCGAACTAGCCATCGTCATCGTGAGAATTTTTAAGGTACTCGGTTACTTCTTCTTTAGGTATTTAAAGCTGTTATTTGTATATGTCATTCATCGTTTATTTATAACTTCCTTAGTCAGTTTGGACTGTAGTAGTGCACATTGGTGGGTCTTATAATTGATTAATTAATTAAATGTTGCAGTAAATTATTTATTGACAGTTCTGACGATGTTATTTTGTTTAATTTCCAACGGTCCAGACACTTTAATGGGAATTAAATTAAATAACATCGTCAGAACTGTCAATAAATAATTTACTGCAACATTTAATTAATTAATCAATTATAAGACCACTTATTGAAGAACTACAGACCCATCTCACTTCTGAGCCATGTCTACAAGTTGTTCTCGAGGGTCATCACGAATCGTCTCACATACAGGCTCGACGATTCCCAGCCTCCCGAACAAGCCGGTTTCCGAAAAGGCTTCAGCACCGTAGACCATATTTTAACGCTACGGCAGGTTATACAGAAGACCGAGGAGTATAACCTGCCCCTTTGTCTGGCGTTCGTGGACTACGAGAAAGCCTTCGATTCGATTGAGACGTGGGCAGTATTGCAGGCTCTCCAGAGGTGCCAAGTCGACTATCGGTACATCGAAGTGTTGAAGTGCTTGTATGAAAACGCCACCATGTCAGTCCGACTCCAGGACCAGACCTCGAAACCGATCCAGTTGCAGCGAGGTGTTAGACAGGGAGACGTTATCTCTCCGAAACTGTTCTCCGCTGCACTGGAAGATGTTTTCAAGGTTCTGGACTGGAAAGGGCTGGGCATTAACGTGAACGGCGAGTACATCACTCACCTTCGATTCGCTGACGACATAGTCGTAATGGCTGAGACCATGGAGGGCCTCAATACGATGCTCGATGGCCTCTGTCGAGCCTCCGAACGAGTCGGCCTTAAGATGAACATGGAGAAGACGAAGATCATGTCTAATATCCATGTTCAAGCCACTCCTGTTAACATCGGAGGTTCTACCCTCGAAGTTGTTGACCATTACATTTACCTGGGACACACTGTCCAGCTAGGTAAGTCCAACTTCGAGAAAGAGGTCAATCGTCGGATCCAACTCGGCTGGGCAGCGTTCGGGAAGCTGCGAAAGATCTTCTCGTCCACAATACCGCAGTGTCTGAAGACAAAAGTCTTCAACCAATCTGTGTTGCCAGTGATGACATATGGAACAGAGACGTGGTCGCTCACTATGGGCTCCATCAGAAGGCTCAAAGTCACCCAAAGGGCAATGGAGAGGGCTATGCTCGGAGTTTCCCTGCAAGATCGAATCAGAAATGAGGAGATACGCAGGCAAACCAGGGTCACCGACATAGCCCACCGGATTGCCAAACTTAAGTGGCAGTGGGCAGGGCACATAGCTCGCAGGACCGACGCCCGATGGGGCAAAAAAGTCCTCGAATGGCGACCGCGTTCCGGAAGGCGCAGTGCTGGTAGGCCTCCCACACGGTGGACCGACGACCTGGTTAAGGTCGCCGGAAAGCAGTGGATGCGGGCGGCCCAGGACCGGCCTTTGTGGAGATCCTTGGGGGAGGCCTATGTCCAGCAGTGGACGTCTTTTGGCTGAAATGATGATGATGATGAAGACCCACCAATGTGCACTACTCAAGAAATTATTTGCTGCCATGTGCAAAGATCGTGAAAACTTAAGACATCATTAAATATTTATTATTTACCCTACTCACGATAACATTACTTACACAAAAGGTATACAATTAAATAAGTGAAATTATACATTAAAAAGATATCATTATTTTATAGAATTAAAATAACAGAGCATATAATTACTTATCCTACGTTGACAGAACCTTAGAATAATTAATTACTTTTAATTATCCTATTGCATAGTGCGTTGGAGACAAGAATTTTCACGGAGAGCCTTAATGATTCGGATTGTTCCAGTCAGTGGCGCACGAGCTTGTAGGTTACATCTGGTATTCGCTATTGCCAGCACAACAGCCAATTTGTTTCCATCTGGTTTAGAAGCTTGTGGTGCACAAGAATCAGGAACTCAAACACAAAAAGAACTTTATTTACATAGGTTTTACCATTTTTTTTTACCTTATTAATCGTCTTATTTCAAATTAATAATATCATCTTACGGCCCTTGACCCATACTAGGTGGTAGTCCCTCAACCCCTCAACACGCATTCATTCACGAACTACCAGCGGTATGGAATGCTGCTCTACAGTGAAGAGCCGGCAAGAAACTATGTTGTTGCTCTTATTCAAATTATCGGTCTTGTTTACAAAAAATACACTAAACAGCATAGTGAGAGAAAGTTCGCCAGATGAGAGAAACACGTAACACGTTTACGTAATGAATGACGAATAGGCCTTGACAGGGCCAATTAAATACAAATCCGCCATTAAATAGGTCTCTGTTGCGTCATTACGTCATATTAATGGTGTCTTTGTGTACAGTTGAAGAATCAGGTGTTTCTGACGCCGAAGAGGCATCGTGGAGTATAGAAGAAGAGTGGCTAGTGGGTCAGGCCTCTCCATTGAATTTGATTGCTGGCCGCTGTGGTACAAATGCTTTGCATTTGGCCCTCGGAGACCTGACTTTGGCTTTCCTGAATCGAGGCAGATTCACTGTAAGTATGAATTTTCATGTCAATATAGCTTTTCTTTTTTAAAAAATATATCTCCTGCTTTATGTGTAGCCTGCATCGAGGGGCTGTTTATAAACATTTATGAACACAAATGACTAACGATTATTATGATGGGATTTTGGTATGATGGAAAATTTGTGATGTATAAGTTTTTATAAATAATTATATATTCAATATAATATATAATACATTCCAATTCCCCGGGTTATACTGTCTTCGGAGAGCAGGTAACGACTAGATGACAGATCTCACGAGTTTTGAGTACTTTCAAGGAGTTATTACAATGTAAATCTCACCGACCTTTTAGGTCTCATTTTTTTGGCGTCCAGCTTCTGTTTCCCGCCCATTTTTGGCTCCTGTGCTTTAAGACGACCTTTTTGACGTAAGGTAATAACAGAATGTAGATTTAGACTATTATGTTAATCTTAATATTTTAAGTATTTACAAGTATAATGCAATTAGAGATTTTAAACTGTTCATTATTAATGTTTGCGTACAATATTTATGACAGTTTGAAACGTATGGCACTCGTTAGGTATTAGTACTTGTGCCGATACCTAACATAATTCTAAGTTGGTGATGCTCAGCACTAACACTTATCTTGATTTTATTTGTTAACCTAGTTTGCTGTAAGTGTCAATGGATGTTCTGTCTTTCTTTCTCTAGATTCTGCAAGAGTTGTGTGCCCTCCTGGGCGACGCTAGCGAGGGAGCACTGTTCGCGCTGCACAGGCTCGCTCGGTCAGCTCGATCCAGAAGCAGTGAGAGGGCCAATAAGTAAGTATTTCCTCACAACAATCTACACTATTATCTTTGAATTTGTTATCAGTCCCTTCGAAAAATCACAACAATATCAAAACCAATACACAAAATCATCCATCATGTCCAAAATGTACATCATGTCCAAAATGTGCATCATGTCCGTCGTGTCCATCACGTCCATCATATCCGTCGTGTCCATCATGCACCAAAAAGCTCGATATTACATATTCGTACCTGAAAATTATTATTATTTTCTGTTCGTTTGTTACTGCTTATCTCTATAATAGCTAGACCGATTTTGACGGGACTTTCACGGTCAGATAGCTGAAGTGACTAAGGTTGACTTAGGCTCCCCAATTTTCATGAGCCCATAGTTACTGAGTTTTCCACATTGTTAAATACCTCGCGGACGAAGTAGTAGTTTTATGTAACATTACTATGTACATATTGTTGTAATACTTTAAATTGTTACATTTCCGAGAGCGCTATGTCGCCAACAAACTGTACAACAGTTTTTAGTGTGTGTATCTTTACACTTAAAAAAATGGGTCCCGGGTTCGATTCCGTGGTCGGGCAAGTGTTTTTGTCTGAACCAGAAGCTCTTGCTCTGAGTCTGGGTGTCATTTGTGTTCGTGAATTTCAAGTTTGTAAACTGCCCCCGCGATACAGGTTATACATATGGCAGGCGTTTCGTTTTAAAAAAAGATAAGAATATGTAAATACATTTGAAGAAATTCACCAAATTTGTTGGCTAACTCAACATTGTGATCTCTACAATGTGCATTTACAAGTGAAGCTTAGTGGCAACCTGTCCAAAATTTGTCGTTTAGTACTTGGAGGTTGTTGGAGGCAGGGCCGGGAGCTGAACCTCCACAGCGGTACCGGTCACGTGGCCCAGACTGCACCTCCGGGGATGAGGCTCCCCCACCGCCACCCCCACTTCCCAGGCATTCGAGCATTGGGAAACAGGTATGCTTAGACTGATAATGGATTTAGAATATTTAGAGTCATATAAATCGAGATGAGTCTTTTTTGTTTTTTTTTGTGGTTACGGTGGTGGTGCTTATTGCATACCGCTGCCCCTCGGGGGTTGGGTAGGCGTTTGCTTATGTGTGACTCCGGAACACTCGATTACCCACTAAAACCCCAGCGGTATACCGACGTATGAGGGTTCACACGTACATTTGGAACGCTACAGGCTGGATGACTAGCGGGCATCCAGGGTAACTGGGATGCCCTCAGTGAATGACTCTTATGTTAGGCTAGAAGGTGGGCATAACGTCACGTCCCCTTCTCCCTGGCCTGTCGGCGGCGCCGGTTAGCCAAGACTTCATTCTCCAAGCCGCCGCGGGTTATAAGCAACCAACCATGACCGCCAAGCAGATGATGTTCGATCAGGAGTGTTCTAGTACGAATTGATTGTATGAAATAAGTGAATTCATCAAGCTTGATGTGATGACCACGTATGGGAACGCGCTATGTTGGTTGGTTCCTGATTAGGTGGACGCACGACCTCATAAAGTTGGTTAAGACGGTCGACATAAGATCGTTTTCATGTGGTAATTAATGGCGGAGGCCTATGTTCTATATCCGACGGAGAGTAATTTGCAAATAACAGATACAATAGGTGTTAATGTTATTGGTTTGGTCTTTGCTCTGAACTTATCGGTCCATTCGGTAAATTTTACAATGCGTAACGTATTCTGTATTGTGTCTTATGAGACGAACAGAAAAATTTCATTGGTACATGACTGGCCGCATAGAAGGAAATCTTTAACTTAAAACCAACCCGTCTGACCGGCGTGGGACAGGCAGTAGCAATTTCCTCCATGAAACTGGAGAAAACCTGTAATTGACGGGCAGAAAGTTCTGTTATGTAATAAAAAGTCTCTATTTTAGGCATCTATTTTATAGAACTGTTTTTGTCCCAGGTACCACGCTACCTCGATTTCTTACCACCGAATAGAATAACTCAAACCCAACCCAATATCAACCCACCGCAGCTCACACAGCCAATAGAATACACAGGAATCCTGAACCCCATCTACGACATGAAACCCAAAAACAGGTTCACTGTCAAAAGAACCAAGTCTTTAGGCAGGAGTTTTAGCTCAAAGAGTACTGGTATCGAAATTACCAGGTACAACATAACCCTGGGTGCTACTAGTCGTAAGAAGACCAATGATGTGGTAACGGCTATCACTGGAATGAGTGGGGTGACGGGGTTGGAGCCGAAGAGTAATTTCTTCCAAAGATACAGCACTGCTGAAGTGGTTGGCGACTCGTATAAAATTAGTAGGGTGACCATTGATTAGATAATTATGTCCCAGATTTACACGATCCTTGCACATTGCGGTAAATGATGTCTTAATGGTTCCGTTCGTGTTCAACGCTGATAGCCGCTGATGACAATGATCAGCGTTGCCGGATGAGAGGACGAGTGCTGCCACAACTAGCGCTCCAGTCGGAAGAGCTGAAAGGGGAGCACGGTTTAGCTCGAGTGGACCTCACGGAAGTTACGGTCCGGGAGGAATCAGTTGGGCCCGGCGCGTATTGGACCCGTCTATTGGCTAAATACTCTGAATGAATGAGGTGTATTCTGTAACGTCTGTGTGTGAAACTGGATGACGGAGCGACGAAACACCAATGAGCATCATCTCTTTCTATTGGTGCATCGCATTATGACGCACGTGAGTCCAGCAGTCGTCGCGCGACCACGGACACTGCTAGGTGTCTGAAAGGTTGGGATTTGAATAAAAGAACACGATCAGATCCTTTATGAAATAATTTGCCGCAATGATTAGATATTTCTAGAAATTGCAGCTGGTTCAGTTCAACTGGTTTTGTTGTATTGTGGTATAGACATAGTTAGTCTCTGGGAGAAGATCATAGACGTTACTTTCTTTCGCAATTGCTCACGGGTTTCAATCAGATGTGGTTTAATACTGAAATAGAATTTGTTCATTTATATGTATGTATTTTTAACCATTGTGTGTGTTACATTGTGTTTAGGAATTAATAAATATATAAATAAACAAGTTATTATTTAGACAATAGTTGCTTTGATAATGTGTGTTATTTCAATAACCCCGTACCACTGAATCGTAAACAGTGCTATTTATGTAAATATATGTTTAAGTCACCCGCGAGAATTAACCGGCGCTGCCAAGTTGTGTGCGCCCCAGTTCACCCAACCGTAAGGGAGGTTTGCGAAAGTTGCAAAAAAGCCCTACCAAATTGATTCTCTTTAAAAGCGCGAAATTAAGAGTTTCAGTTTGCCCGCTCAATACAAAGTTGTCGGGAGTTTTCCCTAGAAGGCGCGGTAGGCTGGCCACGTTTTTGACCTATTGATGGACCGTATTATTTTGTAATTAGAGCTTGCCACTGATTCATTGTGTGAATCGATACTTATGTGTCTCATATTTAAATAGTAACAATATAAGCAAAAGCCTGTTGTGAAGAAGAAGAAAGGCTGCAAATATTATTGTCAGTGTATCGCGTTGGCTAATTAATAGATAACTTAGATGATTTGATTGATGATTAGACAGATTTTACAAAGAGGTTTTAGTTTAGGCTTGTCGTTAACTTCTTTTGTAATAATACAATCTATACAATTTACGTGAACGCTAGAAAAAGGTAATCTGGAAGTGATTTGACCGGTAATTCCAAAAAAGCCTTCGATAATTGGTATATACTGCGATGTAAATCCTATAAGCGAGTGCGCCAATTGTTGGAGGACTAAACATAAATTGCCCAACGTAATTAATGAGGTTTTTTTTTACAGAAATCTACAACTTTGCTGAGATACTTATATAAAGTTTACGGTAAGAGCAATTAAGTTATAGTATTGTCAGGTCTTTTTGGGTATGTTGATATTAATAATAATATTTCAACTTTCCCGCCTATTTCGTTTTTATTCTGTGACTGGCTAGCCAGCTATTATTAATTTTTTTCATTGAAAAAATTGCAAATTATTTGCCTTAATTTATGTTATTTCAAAGAAATAGTTGAATTGAAAGTAAATTATAGTCATTTAAAAATATTTTTATTGACACTTATCTGGCTGTATATTTTGAAACATGATTCAATAGAAATACAAAATTGACAGCTGTCTGCTTAAAATGATTCTCCCTAGGGTTAAATGTGCCCCCTCCTCAAGCACCTACATACCTACTTTCCGAGTAACTACACCTATTTCTATAGTTATAATACGGGTGTAGATTAGCTCAATCTTAATCCCGCCAAATCTCATTTATCACAGTGTATGAAAAGTCTAAAACATAATTATTAGTTTAGCCTTTTTATTAACGTGGCGCGTTGCCACCGTATCTTCTGCGTATACTTGCAATTAGAGCAACCGACCCGATTTGCATATAAAAAAAAAAACAATTCATACTGTCTAAAATAAAATAAATAACTAAAATTATAAGAAAGCAATTTTCGCCAGATCGATGGCGCCACTTTATTTTAGTTATTTAGTTAAGTGTTTTTTATATTATATGTATGTTAAGGTCTTTTTATTGATAAATAAATTATACATAGTCTCCTTTTCAAATCGGCATATAGTTGGTGCTGGTGATTAAACTGTATTGTTTGTCTAAAGATAATGGTCGAAACAATGACTTAAAGAGGTTAAAACAATAAATGTTGTGACTGCAACGTCTGTTGCCGTCGTTGCCGATGTCATTACGAAACCTCAGAATGCTAATGTAAGATCAACATGATTTCAGACCCTAAAATTCACTATTGAATCGATTGATTTGGTGGCGAATTATTCTAATCCAAAAATGCTATTTTTATTTTTCAGTAATGATTATTCATTTTTGTGGCCTTTTTATATTCAATCGTCGCATCGGGTATTGTAAGTAAGAACCCATAGACAATAAGGGCAAAGTTTTGAACACTTACAGTGTCAGATTTCTGTCTGGCTTTAGAGTATTAGATATGTATCGTGTCACTTGGAGTTTAGAAAGTATTGATTAATTTATCATATAACAATTAAAATTTATATAGGTTTAGGATGAATTCAAAATCTAAATAAATGCCGTTGATCTATGGGTTAGATGTGCAGCCTTTGGATCGCGGGTCCATGGTTAGATTCCCGGGTCAGTCAAATGTCTTTGTATAAACCAGAGGCACTTGCTCCGAGTCTGGGTGTCATTTGTGTTCGTGAATTTCATCTTTGTTAACAGGCCCCGCGATACAGGTACATATACCTTAAAGGAATTCGTTTTTAAAAAAGAAAAGAAATAGGAGTAATCATAGTTATACTCTTTATTGATCACAAGCTTTGCCAGGAAACGGACTGTAATTTAAACAAAATACATGTGGCGGCCTTATCGCAGACTGCGATTTCTTATAGACAACCTTAAGGCGGGTAATAATAGTGTGACCAGAAATATGGGTAGTAAGAGGTGCAGCAATAAATAAATATCCTTGGCGATTACACACAACGCCATCTCGTCCCAAGCTAAGCAACTTAATGCTTGTGTTATGGTAACGAGATGGATGATAAACTACTTATATATATTTTTTTTGTAAATACATACATATAATAGATAGAAAACACCCAGACCCGGAACAAAAACTTGTAGGTCGTACAAATATTTCTTCCGTGCGGGAATCGAACCCGCGACATGCTGTGCAGCAGTCGATCGCTCAACCACTGCGCCAACCGTGTCGTCAATTAAAGTTACATTATTATAAATACATAAAAAAGAACTTCGTATAACATATAAATGCATTAATATATCAAACAGCAGCAGGAAAATTAGTTTTCTGGTACCGTGATGATTATATGGTGAATGTAAATAAACTGTTGGGACTGTAAATAATCTCTTATAAGATTTCTACTACTACTAAGCCCCATAGAAGACCCATTATTGAGTCAGGCCTCCTCCAATCACATGGAGGGTAATTAGCCTACTGTGTCACGCTACCCAGACGGGTTGTTATACTGTTTTCCTTCTCTTGCGGCTAGGATACCGGCCTTGTCATTTCCTTTTGTCGGCTCTTACGACACCCTCCATTGGAATGGGGTGGTGACACTATATATATATGTCGGAGATAGCGACGGCTGAGCGATAGAGTCGTCATCATCTTGACTTGGTACGAGGTTTATTACTTGTAACTTTATAATTCACAATATTAACCACAGTATCAATAACAATGTTCAGTTAACACACTTAGATAGACAAACCGACAGGTTCGCAACGGAGAAGTGTCTCGGTCCGTGTCCCAACGTCGACTGACTGATCGAGCCAACCTCACTTTCCATTACGACTCTGTCCACGTGCCGCCATTGCAAAACAACTGACGTCACCGCGTTTGCCGCACTACTGTGTCAACAATCAATTGAGAAACTTAATAAAACGATATCGTTATCCACGACACGGCCATTCTGACGAAGCACACGTCCTCGTGTGTACTTGTAACAAAATAACCAACTGAGGCACATTTTCACGTTCGGCCAACCTGATGCTAATGGTCCGTAATCGTATCTTAAGAATCAAGTTAACAGAGATCACGTTAGCATACAAATAATTTCAACAACTTTAACACGAAAGGTTCCTCTAAGCCCATAATCTTTAAATCTCAATACTGATACTTTAAAACAGTAAGTTTAAGACAATAAGTACACAACACATGGCCCAGCTGTCCCAGCAGCTAGTGACAATTCACGTGTCACCCATATCGACATCGCTCCAAGCGATACGACCAACACTTTAACTGGAGTCCACGACTCCCAGGCCACACAGGACCATACAAATAGTATCTCTCGAAACCCGGGTCCCCGCCACACCACTAGCTGCCCATCGCGCTCTGTACATCTCTGAGAGTTGCAGTTACGACTACAGACTAGTGCGTGTAGTGCGACCTAGCCAAGGTATGTGTTCTTATTTACTGTTGGAGGCATCCTCCTCACCATCTTCATCAGACAAATTTAACTCAACGGACACACTGCTTAGAGGATTCCTCCTTATACCTTACATATTTTTATGTTCTATTACCGGTCAAAGATTTCAGCAAATAACGATCACCATCAAGTAACTCCACATTTTTTTTTTAAAGGTCCCTTGTATTTCGTGTCTAATTTAGTTGGGTTTCTCTTCGTTCTGAATTTAAACTAAATTACCAACATCAAACTTTACCACTTTAACTTGTAGTTTTATCAAATTTTACTTTTTCGTAACTGGCACTCTTTTCTATGTACGTGGCCGCTTGCTCTCTTGTCTTACTAATGTCTACTGCCGGTCCGGAATCATTCAAAGTTAATAGGTTAAATGGTCTAGCTAAACGTCCTATCAGAAACTCGAGTGGACTCGCTTGTATTACACGGTGGACAGAGGAATTCAAAACTAATTGCACGTCTTCTAACGCTTCATGCCGGGACCTATCAGACGCTTCTACCGCGGTCAGCATACTTTTTAACGCGCTCATTGTTCTTTCTACTTGGCAATTAGCGCGACTTGACTAGCTATCAAACGTAAAGAAACACCGTGAAACTGACAAAAAAACTTTGAATTCTTTGTTGGCAAAGCATCGTCCCAGATCTGCAATAACTAACTGGAGCTCCAACTAAAGACGCTTGATTTAAGGGATTTAATTGTTCTAGCCAAATCTATTCTCAGGGTATGATATAAGGGAACAAATTTTGTGACCGCATCAATTAAAACTATGACGTACTCCTTGCAATCGCTTTTTCCACTTAATTTGCCAGTTAAGTCAACGTGCACAGTATGCCACGGGATACTTATGTTAGGAATTGGATGAAGTCCCGAACGCACTTAGCCATGTGCTCGAACCAATAGTGATCAACCCTTTCAAGAGTCTTCTTAAATTCAAGGTGCATACGTGATTCGTGCACGTGGTTAATTACTGACCAGCGGAAGGCCCGGGGAACAATTGGAAGACACCGGGTCCGATTATTTCTCTGTACCTTGCGATGTAGGACACCTGAGCGCATGTTGGAAATGTCGAGTGGTAACAGATGATCTTACGAGCTCGAGCCATACGACGTCCCTCACGATAACTGATTTGAAAATCAAAGGCCTGCACCAAGGCCCACCTAAGATGCACACGTGCGGTGCTGTCGGTGTTCTAGGGCAGAATGAATAGAACATTCATCCACTCCTGCGATGACCGAACCACTGACTCACTTCATTCGCGAGCGAAACCATCCATTTACTCGTTCCTTCGTTCGATATGTCACAGCTCTTCAGAATCTATGCGCAGCGCCATCCGCGAGTAATGCCACGGAGGCGGCATAGATGGCGCTAGTAGTACTAAAACGTTAACTCAATACGCCACACGACCATCCTGACAGTCAGCGCGTTCTCGCGCGTCTTTCATTGTCGTTGCGTGTGAAACGTAATAAAAGGAAAAACTCGTACGGTTATCGGGGTGCCCCGAGTCACAAAGCGCCAAGCTTTCAATGGTCAACTGTACGCGAAGCGCGTAGCTCCCGACGTAACAGTACGGGCTACACAAAACACGGAGTTCCGACGTACAGCACCGGAGCTACGTGAAGCGCGGAGCTTCCAATACACTATAGCAGTGTTACACGAAGCGCGGAGCTTCCAATGCACTATAACAGCGTTACACGAAGCGCGGAGCTTCCAATGCACTATAACAGCGTTACACGAAGCGCGGAGCTTCCAATGCACTATAACAGCGTTACACGAAGCGCGGAGCTTCCAATGCACTATAACAGCGTTACACGAAGCGCGGAGCTTCCAATGCACTATAACAGCGTTACACGAAGCGCGGAGCTTCCAATGCATTATAACAGCGTTACACGAAGCGCGGAGCTTCCAATGCATTATAACAGCGTTACACGAAGCGCGGAGCTTCCAATGCATTGCAACGGTGAACTTAGCAAACTTCCACATGCCTCTCGTTACTCGCCGCTGCTGCAGGCGCTGCTCCGAACTGCTTGCGCCTACTGCCGCGCCAGCTCCTCCGCTGTTGCCACGTGGACACTTCGTTGCCAAATGTCCGGCGGTGCCGCACCTGAAACAGATTAAGTCCGACCGCGGCCTCGGTCCCGCAGAGCTTGACGCCGAAGTGACAGCACTGGCTGCCTTGCCTTTCACCTCGCCTTTGGAACGGCAATCGGACGGTCGGTGACCTATTTTACCGCAGTTGTGAAATTTCACCGTTGCCGACTGAAACTTCGATCGCCTGAAGTCTGGATCTGCTGTCCTATCGCCTTATGTTTATGCTCTCAATCTACCTCACCGATGCAAATCAAGGCATATAATGGTGCCATAATCTTGGAAAACTGATATAACCTGCCGAAAATATGACGCTAGACCGATGAACTGTCAAGCTAAACAAGCACAGCAATCTAAACTTCGTATCGCAAGTAATTAACAGGTAAACATGTAAAAGAATTTCAAATAATATTTTCTTACACCGGTCAAAGCCACACTATCGTAAAGTCGTATACCATACAATATACCCGAGTAATAAAATGGAAACTGCTCACCGGAGTGACGTAAAATTGCAGCTGGTGCGCTTACTACAGATCCACTCACTATTCTTTGACCTGGCTGACCGCAGTACTGTTGCTCGCCTTCCTGCTGCTCCGCTCAGGGCAGTTAGACCCATAGTGTCCTTGTCCATCACAATGAAAGCAAGTGATCCCCACTTGGTTAATCGCCGCACTATGACTGCAGCTTGTGATCTTCAGTTTAGAACAATCTTCATGTAGCTTAATGTCTCCTTTATAGTGACAATGAATCGCCATTATCGGTTATTTCCATCGCGTACAGAAGCACACACATTATCACTACACTGTTTTCTCCACGTGGGCTGAATGAGTTACATCCCACTTCTGATGTCGGAGATAGCGACGGCTGAGCGATAGAGTCGTCATCATCTTGACTTGGTACGAGGTTTATTACTTGTAACTTTATAATTCACAATATTAACCACAGTATCAATAACAATGTTCAGTTAACACACTTAGATAGACAAACCGACAGGTTCGCAACGGAGAAGTGTCTCGGTCCGTGTCCCAACGTCGACTGACTGATCGAGCCAACCTCACTTTCCATTACGACTCTGTCCACGTGCCGCCATTGCAAAACAACTGACGTCACCGCGTTTGCCGCACTACTGTGTCAACAATCAATTGAGAAACTTAATAAAACGATATCGTTATCCACGACATATATATTCTAAAGCCCTACGAGATTTATCTCCAAATCAAATATTGGAACAGAAATTTTCCTGATAAGAGTGATACCTCTACCCCTTTATTCTATGATGACTATGATTGTATCAAGGTATAGTCTAACAGCTATACATTTAGCGTAATAATAAGTATATTATCCAATTATGATTGTAATGATGGCAATCAGTGGCAGCTTCCATAATGAGCGCTTGGCTGACCTAGATCTGCGGCCTAGCTCGTTATTTGTGCACTAGGAGTCCAGATATATATAAGAAACTAGCTGACCCGGCAAACGTTGAATTGCCATATAAATATCGCTATTAAAAAATAGGGGTTAAACGTAGAGGGGTGAAAATTAAGGATTGTATGAATTTTAGTATGGTAAAATAACAAAAAAAAAACCTACCAAATGTGAATACAAAATTTAGTTAATCGGTGGAGCCATTTCAGAGGTTTATTAACAAACACGGTGACACGAGAATTTTGTTTATTAGTTATACATGCTAGTAATAAGCGTGGACTAGTTGAATACGCTAACACAACTCGGTGTCAAGTTAAAGGAAAACTAAAACTGATCATTCTGGCTAAGGCTAGTTGCCAAATAGTTTGTAAACTTTAATGAACTAGGCAGATTTTTAAAAATATGTAGTACGAACACTCGCGACTACCACACATTTCCAAAACACATGTTGTCGAAAGATAAATTTATGTAATACTGGCTACTGCCTGACCCGGCTACGCAAGGGTGGATTAATTTAAAAATAAAAAAATAAATTAGGTTAGCCTATATTAATCAGTGATAATGTAGCACTCAAATAATGAAAGAAGTTTAAAAATCGGTTCAGTATTTTTTGGGCCAATTCGTTATAAAGTATTCGTATTTAAGAAAAATACAAATTCTGTTTTAATTAGGCATATGGTATGACACATCCTATCCGTGTGGTAACGGTCTGAGGGTTCCATGCTGAGGGTGTCGTAGGAGCCGACAAAAGAAAATGACAAAGCCAAAAATTTCGCCGCAAGAGAAGGAATACTTGATACGAAACTCTGTGCCAACCCGTCTGGCCAGCTTGGCACAGTAGGCTAATTACCCCCCATGTAAATGGTGGAGGCCCGACTCAAAACTGGATAATTTATGGGCTGAGTGGTAGTAGTAGAAGTATCACACATCTCATGTATAATAATTCACACTATATCTTTATAAATTGTATGTATGTGTTACCTATGTCTTATTCTGATGTATAAGCTAATAAATAATAATGTTTGTTAAGTTTAAACTTTTGCGTTTATAATATTAGTAGGGTTAGGAGAATATGCTAAGATAATGTTCATTCGATATCAGAAAACCTTGTTATTCTGAAATCATCTAATAATATATATATATATCATAAATAATCTAAAATATCAATGAAATAATCACTTCACTATCACTATCACTACATAGTATAAAACAAAGTCGCTGTCGTCTGGCCGTCCTTATGTATGCTTAAATATTTAAAACTACGCAACGGATTTTGAAGCGGTTTTAATAGATAGAGATTTTTTTAATAGATAGAGAGATTCAAGAGGAAGGTTTATATGTATAATACATGCATAGTTACACCCGTGCGAAGCCGGGACGGGTCGCTAGTAAATAATAAAAAAAATCGAAATCAATGTCAATACTCGTGGAAAATTTTGCAACAATATTTGTGTACTAATGCCCTAGGAGTTGCGGCGCACGAAGCTTTGTGTTATTGTCGGCCAATTGACGGCGGATAGTGAGATTCCAAGGCAATCATGGACAGACAGACAAAAAATGCTACATAAGAGTGCCAAGTAAAAGGTTGTCTTGAAAATCTCTTAGTGCGATGTGCCTCACCCTAGTAGTAGATATACAAGAAAATAGTAAATCCAAGGCCCTTTGCTAGATGGAGCGACGATCTGCGAAAGGTAACGAGCAGCAGCTGGATGCGTCAAGCTGAAGACACGGCGCTACGGCGCTCTTTAAGGGAGGCCTGTACCCAGCAGTGGACTAGAGTTGGCTGATGATGATGATTATGACATGTGTAAGACTCGATTTGGAAATCTGAAGTTCATGTCAATGGCTTTATCTAATCAATCTGCCAATACTACTCAGCCCATGCAGCCCCTCCTCCAGTGACATGGAGGGCAATGAGCCCACTGTGTCACGCTGGCCAGACAGGTTAGCAGAGGGTTTCGTATCAAGTCTTCTCTGGCAGCTAGGTTTTCGGCGTTATCATTTTCTTCAGTCAGCTCTTACGACACCCTCAAGATGGAATGGAGTGCACTAATTAATATAACTAGACGGCAAAATGGCCTGTGCATATGACAAGTGACTCCACGAATTTGGTAAAATTCACTTGTCATTTACACATTAGGTCATTTATGGGCTAAAATCATGATGATGATAGTTAAAATTCGGGACAGTGCTGTCTCCATGTCAATACTACCATTTTAAAAGTTCCTATAACTTTACCATACATGTACGAGTAACAGCAGATGTTTAATTATAAGGTAACTGACCTGACGCAGTTGTGCACATTACAGTTCTATTTAAGGTGAATGTTCCAGGGTAGCCCGCGAAATTCAAATGTTCGTACGTTTTTTGCAATTCAGTTTTTGCAGGTCAGTGCTAGGTTGTATGTTGATTAAAATGTTATTCGCGGATGTAAGACGTATGTAGTTACAGAGTTATAATCATCAAACTCATCAATACAACCCTCCAAGCTCATAAAGGTGCATGAATGACTTTGACGTTGAAATAGTTTAACTATTATTTCCATTTACACGTGGACCTTTTTTCAAATTGCCACCTGTATGATACTACGCCTTGTGAACCAAAACGTCATAGGTGCCACTTTGAAATTTAAAAAGAAATAAAGATAGAAATTAGCAGGCATTATTTTAGAAATATGAGACAAAACATAAGATTATGACAGAGTAATGATCTTACGAAGTAACTGTGATAAACTTACTAATTAATTGTTAATTAGTAACTTCCGAACGTAAATCCTATTGACTCCCTTTAATTACACGCTACGGCGCTACGCCGTAGTCGGGGCGTAGCCACTGCGTGGCGCAATTTCGAGGAATTAAAGGTCAAATCCCATTCTAATAGACCCTAATTGTGGAATTGATGTTTTCAAAGAAATTCTTAAATATGTTTACAGAATTAATTATTAATATATTCGATTTTTATATATTAGAGATAATAAACGAGAAAGTTACTTTTAACACAGATATAATAATACTCTTATATTAATCTTTTAAATAAGTTTTAACATATCATCTACCAGCATTTAAACGAATACTGGTATAGAGATATGACCTAGGAGAAGGACAGAAGCTTGTACCGAATATCATAAGTAAAGGCTAAGGAAGTAAATATGTATGAAAATACACCATTTTAGTGAAAATCAGTAAACAAAGGCACAGATATTAGCTAGTATGTAAAAGAGGATTCAATTCCCAAGAATTCGCCAGCGGCCACTTCCTAATATTAGGGTAATGCTATTAAAATTCCACCTAAGTGCTTCAAATTCAAAATTATACGGTGAGCGTTATAAGCAGAACGTTCCTCTACTTGTCCACTTCAGGGTCTGCCCTACCCAATCAAACCAGACCACCTTTTTTTTTTTCGTCGGAAATCCTCATGGATACCCGTCTTTGGGGACTGGCTGGGTTATGTGGGACTCCAGGGCGCGTGGAGATGGTAAGTTGCGCCCCAACCTACCCACTAAAACCGACGGCGACCTTGCATGCTCCGCGACCCTGGGGGCCTTGGCCCGCCTCGTTTAATGGAGCCCCATGCTCCGAGGCAGGCCCCTCCTATCCTATCATGGGGGGCGTACAGCCCCCCGTTCCGCCGTTGAGAGGCGCGCGCGGTACGCGGCGCGTCTTCCTCCCGGGGCCTGTTTTGCGCAGGTGACGGACTTCCCAGGTCCATCGCCCGCAGGCCCACTTACGGCGGGCGGCTTTCAGCCAGCGCCCTCCGGCGTCTGTTGCGCCGCTGGCTGTTTGGGCGCTGGGAGGCCAACTCCCTGGCCCGTTCGGCCTCTTCCTTAGCCGTCATGACGGCCTCACAGAAGGAAGCCGTCTCTCTCCAAGCTCTCTCGCTCCGGACCATAGATCTAATGAGATCCGGCAGCGAGAGGCTCCCTACGACGCCGACAAGGTCGCGCCGCTGCTCATCCCATGCACGGCACACCTCCAGGGTGTGCTGCGCGGAGTCCACCGTACCATCCGCGCAGTGGTGACACCTATTTAGGTGTAAAAAAGCAACAGACTGTCAGCTACTTTGGCGTTGATAAAATATTACTTTGGATTACGGAAAGGATTTAATATTTGGCGCAGTCTATCGGTACGGATTGGGTCCGGTATATCTGGCGCGGGGCGGTCCCGAGCGGTCCCGGTCGAATTGATTGATGCTATTATATGCGCCCCTACCACTGGAACGCTCACAGATATTTTTTTTTTCATTTCTTAAAAAAATAACTTCTCAGTTCCCCAATGCTAATGCGCACGCTCTAATATCCGCAGCACTAAAATATATAGAGATGACAGATAAAAACGACAAATTAACGTTGAGAGCTGTTAAATTCTATATATATTTGTGCGGAAAAAATTTCGTTATTTCTTTATTTTATTTTATTTATTAGGGACAACAAACAGATACAATATATAAATTACTTAACAGCTATGATTTTTAGAATTAATATAATTGTATCCCACAGCGTAATCCACGTATTAAAGTTGCAGACAAAATAAATCGTTACAATTATAGTTTCAAGACGCATAAAAGAAGAAATTAAAGCAATAAATACTCGCAAACAAGACTAAAAATACTTGAAATATGAGTATAAGAATTAAATTACTTAACAAATTAACATTACTTAACAATTAAACTTTATATCGGCTTCTAGGTTGCATGCAATTTATGAACAGACTTGTCACCCAAACTAGCAAGTAAACAGTTACTCCTTCTGATTACGGCGCCGAAAATATTTTTATTTATGCCAAAAGACATTGGTTTGGTGATTTATTTCATTTATAACTTTATGACTTCATTTCGTTTCAATGCCCTAATCCCAGGAAAGGATTGAAAGTTATTTTCGCAACAGTAGAAATAGTTAAAGTGAGTTTCGATAGTACAGTCATGAGGTGTTGGGTTCGACACGTGCAGTGAACAATGCGAAGAAACTATTATTCGCACTACGTGATGTCACCCGAACAATAAGCCCGCCATTTGTAGCCATTTCTGAATTTCCACTAACTTTATACATAGGGTAAAATGATTAAACACTGAGCAAAATGTGTACATATTATTGGAATTAGAATCGGTCTATACTTCGAGTACTTAATACTTTACTAGTTTCTATTTTACACGATTTCTTTGTTGGGGTGAGAAATATTTTTTTTTCCGCAAAGAAATGTTATTTTTTTCTGTTCTATTCTATGTATTAAGGATCGTATATGTTTATCTAGTTTTAGGAGAGTATAGTCCAGATGTTAACTAGATCATCTAATGCGACACATTACTTGGCTACAGAAAACTCGATTCGGGTTGATTTAACTTTATGCCCATGTGGTTGTGGATTAAGAATACATGGTGTCACCAGCTCATTCCATCCCGAGGGTCTCATAAGAGTGGAGGAGTGGCATGAGAAGGATAACTTGAAACCCCATGCAATCCCGTATGGCGTGAAACAGTAGACAATCAGCCCACTGTTTCACGTAACTACTGTTTCACCCTTCATGTAGTTAGAGGAGGCCCAAATCTGACTGGGCTGACTCGTAGTAGTAGTAGTAACTTTATGCAATTGTATCGATTTGTAACGACTTATGACTTCTAAGCTGAGAATTAAACTCATTTTAATCGACTTTCAATAATGTTGATCCTTGTTTGTACTTGTTTGTTTTGTCTTAGATACTTGTGAAAAAACTGCCTTTAAAGCCGCGTGGAGTGACCAGAATCTCATATATGTAAAAATAATATTGTTTTAGGTACGTTTTATCACAATACTGCTTTGAACCAAGTGCTTTTTAAGTGGATTAATAGAAGCTACATTTAAATTAGGACGATACTTCTGTGGCCACTACTTTGAATATTGTAACGTGCCTAGATAACAAATTGAGTGGATTATATTATGCACTCACTTCGACAAACGCCGTCTCTTTCATTAGTTCCTTTTATATTGGCCATCTCGCTCTAATTTTCCAGCTCACGCCTGCGCAATACGCGTTTTCCCGAAAGATGTGACCGATCGAAGCTTCATAAGCTTGTAACTTTTTATAAAATATTTGTAGGTTATATTAAAGTTTAAATACAATGAAATATTTATTTATTTTTCTGTCATGTTTTTGTATTATGACATCGGGTGCTACTTTATTTTTGGAATACGAAAAATAAGCTAGTAACTGAACTAATAGATAATACAAAAACTGATTTAGGAAAATATACAAGACAAAATACGACTAAGGTCCTAACATGTACCATGTAACAATAGAACTATTATAAATTATAACAATATCAGTTACGCAAGAGGGGAGGCGCAGTATACGTAGCTTCGATCGTCGGACGGGCGGGAGACAGCCTCTGGAGCCCGTGGGATCTCCCGGGCGAACGACGTACACTCGAAATTCCGGATGTCGTGCAAATTCAACCTGTGCCCTCGTAATAATTAAAAAAAGTAATCGAAGTGTCAAAAATGAGATTGGCGCGTTGTGGAACTGTCATTTTTAAAATTGGAATTGTAATTTTTTTTACTCGGTCCGTGCGTGATTGAGTGTTTGTGTTGGGCAAATTCAGTGCTAGAATCGTGACCATTGTGTTTAAAGATAAATGTTACGTTTATCTATTAGTTTTTTTGTCTTTTGATAGAAACTGTGATTCTGTCTCGCTGCAATATGATATTGGTAAGTAATGCAAATTACATATAACAATATTAAATGCCCAAAATGTTTTGTTTCCGACATTGCTATTCCATCTTTGTACGTTAGCACAAAATATTTATATCGATTAAGTGAATTTAAATTGCACTTAGATTATTTCGGCGATTATATCACATTTAGTAAGAATGTTATTAAAAACTGGTCCAACATCTTAGGTGACCTTTTGCTTATCATTGACGTCGCAACTGTATCGAGTTCTGCCAAGCGTAAATAATTCAAACTAGAAATTAACAATTTCCAATTTTTGACCCCTAACCATCAAATTTAAAGTCTAATATCCTACTACACACATTGCAGTTACTTCTGCAAAATATGGCAATAAGAGTAAATAAGGTAATTTATGAAACACTACATTTAAAGAACTCTTATGTCTATGAAGTCTTATGACTTCTACGAATTACAATCTGAGATCTTAGTCAGTGTCCATAACATATTTTTAATTTTAATTTCTAATATAGGTACCCTTCCTCGCCTTTTAGGTTAGGTTAGACTTTCTACCAGTATTTCCACGAAGCGATTGTCGTCTGCTCCCAGAATGTGTGGTAAGACGAGCTGTCAGTTTTCGTCTTTCCTGTGTATTGACTGCCTCCGATATGGTAGAATAGCAACTGGGGTGGACGGTTATACGTGCCGTCCAAAGGATGGACACCCATCCAACATCCAGTAGAGCCAGATGTCGCTTAGCCTGCAGATGAATTGCATGCCACATTATCTGCTAGGAACCGACTTTCGATATGACAATTGAAGAATACCGTGATATTAAAACTATATACTGAACCCTTTTTTTGTAGGCGAGGGGTAAATTCCTCATGGACTATCCAAGCCAGGCCGGGGAGGTCAGGGTTGAGTACCTCCATAGCCATAAAATCTTCCCTTCGGTGCAATGTCCAACGCTTAGTGCCGTAGCTCGACGGAGACATACTGAACCCTATCATCAACCTTGTCCATTAGTCAATTTCAATGGGATCAATCCAACTCGATTTAGCTATTACCAGTACTTGCCTATTACACGGAGCCATTGCCCTCTGACCTCCAAGATCCATCTAGTGGAACGTTTAGTTATTTGGTAGTGGAACAATTTCTAGTTGTCGCGCTACTTACTATGACCTATGTTCTAGTGACAGTTGGACCCCAACTGCTTTGCCGCAGGTGGTCAGATGTTGATGAGATGGTCAGATGTTGTTGAGATGGTCACTCGTGCAATAAAGGATGTTTTAGTCAGACGTTGCTTTACCTGGGTTAATTGCATCACGGCATTCTCCTATTGAACCTAATAAATATATGCAAAGGTTTTTTAATTGTGCCTTTTGGAGTAGAGACGCTCGGGGCGTGCGGTCTAAATGCGATGTTCTTCTACAAAGATTTAGGATACCACTTGTGCCAAAGACGCTTGTCTTCGTCGACAAAACCACAGTGTTTGATGGTAAAAGACTTCGATCATTGTGGTACATGACATATGGTACAGAGACGTAGTTGCTGTACCATATATATCACTAGCGACCCGCCCCGGCTTCGCACGGGTGCAATTATATTATACCTATAAACCTTCCTCTTGAATTACTCTATCTATTAAAAAAAACCGTATCAAAATCCGTTGCGTAGTTTTAAAGATTTAAGCATACATAGGGACGGACAGAAACAGCGACTTTGTTTTATACTATGTAGTGATGTATATCAAAAGGCTTAAAGTGTCCCCCAAAGAGCAATGGAGCTGGCTATTCTCGGTGGTTTCCTGCCATGCCATATGTGTATCAGAAATCAGGAGAAACGCAGAAGAACCAGAGTTACCAACATAGCTTACAGGATTGCCATACTTAAGTGGCTGTGGACATAGCCCGCAGGGCTGACGCCCGATGGGGCAGAAAAGTCTTCCAGTTCGCGTTCCGGAAAGCGCAGTGCTGGTAGGCCGTGGCAATGTAGCCAACCTGGGCACGTTTCACCATGATGGCGGTGCATTGCGCATGATGTATTATAACTCACCACTTTCTATTTTAATGTTTACTATCCTTTTTACTAGTACTTACTTCCCAGCCCATAAATGACCCACTGCTGAGTCGGGCCTCCTCCAACTGCATGGAGTGTAATTAGCCTACTGTGCCACGCTGCCCAGATGGGTTGTTATAGGGTTTCGTATCATGTTATCCTTAGCTCTTCGGCCTTGTTATTTCCTTATGTCGGCTCTTACGACACCCTCAGGGAGGAATGGGGTGGTGACAATATGTAATCTAAATACATCACCACACGGAAGCTCTTACATGCCTAACTCTTTCTTTTGTCCAAATAATTTCAGATATCCCTACTGAGTACTTATAATGAGTTATTACTTACGTAGCTCATAAGAATTACCAGTTCTCAAACAACCTCACGTTGTGCCTCACGTTTTTCTGTTTACCATCTTTTCTGTTTGTTGAGGATGCTCTCCGAACCGGTTAACCCGATTTTATTGAGATTTTGCCGGATACGTAAAGGAATGGACTGTCCAGCAATAATTACGAGTATCATAAGGGAAAAGATGATTAGGGTAATCGGTTAGATATTTTTAAGGCATGTTTTTATACTGTAGGATGTATACGTTTCATATCATGAGGTAGGTACTATGTTTTAAAGCGTTTCCTACTCTTTCACTCCTATTCTGAGATGGCAATATTATGTCATCATGATTTTACTTACCTGCGGCTCCGAAAATGCCTAAATATTATTTTGAAATGGTAAGTCAATTTTAAACACTTTTCTCGTATACAATTTGAAACGTGACAGCAAACGTGCAAGGCGTTCCCTTATTGAAGCCCTATAATATTGCCAGCATTCTTGCTAAAACTCCAATAAAATATATTTCCCCTAAAGAAAAAAGTTGGGTTGTCCAGAAATAACGAGACAATACCCCAGTTATGCGAAAACGCGTGTATTGTATGGTTTATGGGAACGACGAGGGGACTTAGATGATTTGTGACCAGGGCATTTTACGGGCTCCGCACATATTGATACCTGTTATCTTTGCATGGGGATATTAACAAAACTCAATACATTATATTGACAATAAAAACAAATCACACTCTTATCAATAAAAATACATAACCTTCAACTAAAATACATATACAATCATATCCAGGCAACCAACTGTATACAATAACGATCTATCTGGTGACGGGTTAAGTATTTATAAAAAAGAAGACAAATATCTCATTGTACATTTTCCTTCTAATTAATAGCTAATCAAATTAATTATCCTGAATTACATAATAAGATATCCTTTCATTTCGCCCTTACATCAAACATATTACTTATTTATATAAACCATTACTTCAAGTGCTCTAGTCCATCTAACTCTTTGATTTTGGGGGTCACTAAAGATCTTTCTGTCATTTCTATCTATAATATGTATGTATTTACAAAAAAAAAATGTATATAAGTAGTTTATCATCCATCTCGTTACCATAACACAAGCATTAAGTTGCTTAACTTGGGACGAGATGGCGTTGTGTGAAATGTCCAAGGATATTTATTATTATTTATTTGTAGAACAATTTCAATCGAACTATTTTCCATTTTTAACTACACCTACATAACGCTAGATTTTTGTGCTGAGAAAAGTTTTTTTTTAAGTTTTTAAATGTCATAGCTGTTGTTTTACCTTGATCATAATGATGATGATATCATCACTACAAAGTATAAAACAAAGGCGCTGTCGTCTGTCCGTCCCCATGTATGCTTAAATCTTTAACTAAAACTACGCAACGGATTTTATAGCGGTTTTTTTTATTAGATAGTGATTCGCGAGGAATATGTATAATAAACTGATAAATTTAGATGTTCATCATTGCACCCGTGCGAAGCCGGGGCGGGTCGCTAGTAATAAATAAAGTTCACCCTGGTAGTATTGAAAGAGAGAGTATCTGAGAGGTAGAAAAGGTAGCTGCTAGATAAGGAAAACTTGATATTAGTACTTTAACAAATTGTCTAGCCAGCGGAGGCGGGACTCGGTAACTGACTAAGAAAATTACTGGAATTCTCTTTTACTCGTATCTTTATCTATCTTTGTCATTAAATAGTTACCGTATAAGTAATTTGGTCTTGTCACTATCATTTAACTATGTTAAAAGGTTTTACCTCTCCGTCAAATTAGAGGGGGACACTTTCATCAATAACTCCCTCTTAAATATAAAATGGGAATTTCTAAAGTTAATGTAAAATAATGCTATTAGTAAGCCGTATGCGCATGACACTAAAAATAGAAAATAGCTGTAACGTTGAATGTCGCTTTTATTAACACTTGTAGCAGGCTAGTTTCGTTCTGCCAGAGGATCGATTATTTCCCCACACAAGCCTGTACAATTACTGGATATAGATAACGGAATAGGTCTAGCTCGGTCGACCGCTTAGCACCATGTTATCTTTATCTTACAAAGGTTGCGTTTGAAAGCTGCGGTTTATTACGAAGCTGCTTTTCTAAAATATAGTGTTAATCAAGAGATGATTTCATGAACTCAACTTTAAGTCAAATAAATAATAAAAGCTTTGTTTACTATTATATACAACTAGCGGACCCGACAGACTTCGTCATGTCAAAAAGATAGCGGTATTAAGGTTCGAGCACATTATGCCGGGCCGCAGCGAGCTGGGGCGGAGCGCAAAAATCCGCTCAAATCGCTTCAATACAATTTGTAAGAATTATCGCACACTGTGTCGGGCCGCAGCGGCTCGCATTATTGCGACGCCGATTTGCGTCCGTGCGATGCGACCCGTCCCGCCCCGCTGCGCCACGTCAAAGTGTGCTATATAGCAAGCGGATTGGTGGGCATATTTTGGTATTTCCGTGTTCCTGTTGTGTGCAGATAAATGAATAAAGAACTCAAAATCCGTCAATGCACTGCGACCCGGCCCGTCACTAATGTGCTAGGTACGCCTTTTTCGCTGCGCTGCGGCCTGCTCCGCCCCGCTGGGGCCCGACATAATGTGCTTGAACCTTTAAAGTGCAAATTGACACTTTGACATTAGGAACACACCTAAATTGCTTAGACAACAGTGAGTGGGTTGTCATTTAATATGAACTTTATATAATAGCAATAAAGCTCAAAATATCTCTACATTTTAGTTTGAAAACGTTTGTATGGGAAAAAGAAAAAAGGCTGTTTTAGGGGGTTTCCGGCAATTATTCGATTTTTTCTCGCCGTAAAAACCATCCTTGAGCTACAACGAACATTTCAAAAAAAGAATTGGCCAAATTGGGCCAGGCGTTGTAGAGTTATGCGGTTACCAACACATTTTGCGATTCATTTTTATATTATAGATACAATATAAAATAAGTTACACAATTATTATTTATACACTACAAGATGACCCGGTCATCGTATCACTTATATATACATATTTTGTGTAAAATGTGGGCAAAACTTAATACGTGACGAACTCTTCTTTAAGATTTTAGAAATATTTTTTATCCGGTGATGTTGTACTTCTGCTCTCTTCTGAGTCGGACACTCTTGTCAGAGCGGTCGTGGTTGCACTGATGAGGCACATGAAGAGGCATTCCTGGCGATGCGCTTCCAATTCTGACGATTTAAAGCGTTCCGCGTACATTGGACTATGGTGGACTCAGTCGCTTTGGTTATTATGTCAGTTCAGCGGGTTGGTGATCGGCCGCGTGATCTTTTGCCTTCCACTTGGCCCTGAATCACCAGTCTCTCTATCGCGTCCTCCTTTCTGGAGATATGGCCAAAGAACTTCAAAACTCGTAGCAGCACAGTTGACGAGAGGCGGTCTTTGATGTGGAGTTCTTTGAGGATGGATGCATTGCTGCGGAATGCCGTCCACGGGATCTTTAGGAGGCGTCTCCAGCACCACATCTCCAGAGCATCGATTTTACGGCGATCCTGCAATCTCAGATATCTCAGTACTTCTGCTACTACAACTTTAAATATCCTTGGACATTTCACACAACGCCATCTCGTCCCAAGTTAAGCAACTTAATGCTTGTGTTATGGTAACGAGATGGATGATAAACTACTTATATACATTTTTTTTTTGTAAATACATACATATTATAGATAGAAATGACACCCAGACTCCGAGCCAGTGCCTCTGGTTTAGACAAAGACACTGGCCCGACCCCGGAATCGAACCCGGGACCCGTTGATCCAAAGGCGGCACATCTGACCACTAGACCAACGAGGCAGAGAAAGAATGATTTTCTTCAAATTTTCAGGCAATATAAATAATATACATTTGTTTTTATTTTAAAATCTACTAACTACTACTGCTCAGCCCATTAATGACCCACTACTGAGTCGGGCCTCCCCGTTACGCGGAGGGTAATTAGCATACTGTGCCACGGTGCCCAGACGGGTTGGCACAGGGTTTCGTTTCAAGTTTTCCTTCTTTTACAGCTAGGTTTCAGCCTTGTTATCCTTCTGTCGGCTCTTACGATACTCTTATGATGGGATGTGGTGGAGACACTATGTATCACACGGGATCTTTAATAGCGCTGAATCTGAGTCTGATGAAAGTTATGAAGAAAGTTGCCTCAGGCCTCCGCCTTTAAAATTCATAAAGGAATTATGAAAAGTATAAAATAAAGTGATTTCCAGATAAGGCTTCCGTGGTCAGCAAGCGCAGAACCCTTTATGTAATCACTCTAAGGAAAATGAGTTCCCTTACTTTTCACAAATTGGGTGATTGTTTTTACTTAGAAGATTGCTCCAGGTGGTTTTGTGGCATTGGGGTCAGGTGGGAGTTACACATAAGAGTTATTTAGCTTGGCTTACATTGGCTGAAAAAGGTTTTTTTAATACAGTTGCTCAAAAAGTGGCTTATTGCAGGGACGTATAGCGTTCGGGAAGTGGGCTATTACACATGCGTGCTTTTTCTTTACCATTCCCGCACTAGTGCGTTTTCTTTCCCAACTGTCAAAATAATGTCTATTAAAAGAAAAACCAACCATGAAGTTTTTACTAAAAAAAATCATAGAAGTTTTTATGATTCATATATTACGTATATTTCTAAAAAGAAACTAACTTACTCATTTGTTTCAATATCAGATATAATGATTTGATTGAATGAGTTAGGTTAGGTTTCATTTCAATTCATCTCATAAAATTTCATTTTCATTTCATATCAATAAAAAAAAATCTACTGAAGACTTGGCTGTATGTGCATAGTTGCTTCTGCCTACTAGAATGGGTGAAGAAAAAAAAATCTCTGCTTATATTCTACGGTTGGCGCCATTTTTGTTTTTAATTCATAAATTATTAGTTAGTTGAGTTTATTGTGTTTTTATTATTTTATTAAATTGCTTCATTTTTTCGCAACTGTATTAAAAATAGTCGTTCAGTACACGTGCGGAACCGTCATTGCAACTTGTTCCGACTGTCAACCCTTCGGCTGCGCCTCGGCTCGGGTAGACATAGGAACTCTTTGCAATGACAGCCTTTCCGCACTTGTAATGAAATATACTATTACACACACTTGTTTCATTATTCAGATGTAAAACTATATTTTGTGTGGTGACAGATTTAGGGAACACAGGACCTAAATCTGTCACCACACAAAATATGAGGATGTGATGCCATACATCCTAGGGGCGTATAAAAGCCAACAAAATTATAACAAAGCAGAAAACCTAGCCACAAGAGAAGAAAACCTTGAACTTACCTTAAAGTCTGGGTTGACGAATGAAATGATGATGATATATCTCCCTCTACCCTCGTCCGTGTCACCATCCCATTCCATGGTGCCGTAAGAGATGACAAAACGAAATGCCGATAACCAAGTCACAAGAGAAGGAAAATTTGATACAAAACCCGGTGCCAATCTGTCTGGCCAGCTTGGTACAGTAGGCTAATTACCCTCTAATTACCCAGTAGGCCCAACTCAGTGAGTAATTTATGGGCTGAATAGTAAATATCTCCCTCACCTTAATTCCTAGTTTCATTAGGTATAGCACCGGTCTAACCTGATTTCCCTCCGCGACCAATCTAGTTGGCCCACCGGTTATTATATGGTTAGACCAGCTATCACTTTTCAAACTACGGCCACACCTCATTAAACTGAGTCACCGTGTATGAGGTGCAGCCGGGACCGACGGCTTTATGTGCCCTCCGGAGCAAGGAGGTCAATTATTACAAATGATGAACACATCCAACATCTAGCAAAGCCAGACGTTCTTGAATCTGCAGCAACCGTAACCTCTTGGCATGGTTATGGACCAATGCAGCATTGTTGCTTAAAAGATTTCAGAAAATTGTGTGCGGCATCCCCTAGGTTTTATCTTTATTTCAATTCCAACGAGAACGTTCCCCGCTTCGGGCAGTACGAGAGAATCCTCTTTGCGCTATATAGGTTCGCGGCTTACGGAGGGGTAAGGGGTTTTATACGTATCGGGAGTTGGACAGGCGAAGTAAAAAATACAAATATGTCATTTTTTTTTATTTGTATGTAAGTATGTTTGTAACGAATAGGCTCATAAAATACAGGACAGATTAAAAAAATTCTTTCACCATTTAAATGCTGAAATTATGACTGATTAATATAGGCTATTTTAATTGCAAGAAAAATTACAAAATTTATTTCCAGCAGTGCGAAGCCGGGACGAGCCGTTAGTGTAAAATATATGTTGGCATTTAACAGAGTTTGTAATCGACGCAAGCTAAACTGCGTGTAAAAGCTAGTCTTAATAAGTATATGTAGGGAACAGATTTCATCTCTTGCAAAATTTAATCGCGGCTATATCACATGATGCATACTTTCGGCAAAGTATATGCTAATCCCTTTTTGCCGGTCCAAATCTGTTTTTAGGGTTTATCGGTCTCTTGTCAATCGGGTTTTAATCAATTCACCCTTCTCGGTTTACGCCGTTGTGAATATTTTTGACGTTTTCGATAAATCGACGTGAATAGCGAATGTTATATCAATCGAATCACGTGCAAGAAATAAGGTTGGAATGGATCAGTAACCTATTATAGCTTTCGGGTGTCGTATGAAGCGTCTAGTGTAACTACAGACTAGGCTAGGCTTGCATGCGTCGCATTTGCACCACGGGTTCGATTCCGGGGTCAGGCACTTACTTGGAGTCTTTGAATTCATAAATTTTAATTATGTAGAACCGACAACCGCTGGGGTAGACGAGTTCTTGAATGGAGATCGCGAATCGGCAAGCGTAGTGTGGGAAGGCCCTCTGCTAGATGGAGCGACGATCTGCGAAAGGTCGCGGGCAGCAGCTGGATGCGTCAAGCTGAAGACAGGGCGCTATGGCACTCTTTAGGGGAGGCCTATGTCCAGCAGTGGACTAATGTGGGCTGATGATGATGATGCAAAGAGAATCACTATACAAGGTTACATCTTAGTGCAGGGACACTTTTTTGTTAAGTTACAAGTAAAAAAATATGGTCACAACATAGCCATTCGGAAATGGTCTGAGTAGTGATGGATTTAGAATACGCAATGTCAACCAACCCACACCATTCTGAGGGTGTCGTAACTAATGAAACGCAAGAGGCAGACCACTCTCGTCTGTTGCGGCTACAAGAGAAGGAAAACTTCCCTCTGCCAAACCGTCTTGCTAGCGTGGCACAGTAGGCCAATTTCCCTCCATTAAAGTGGAGGAGGCCCGAGTGGGCCATTTATGGGCTGAAATGAAAAATAACCATTTCATTAATCAAGTTATACAGTTCCAGCTTATGTAAACTTTGCTTAATGGTATTATTTCATAATACAGTCAGACAGAAGCGCACATACAAGCACCCTGGTACAGAGCCAGTCAATTTAAACTCTAGATTTCCCTAGAGTCGGTCATGCCGTTTTTTCCAGGGCACGTAGGTACCTCGAATTCTCTGCAAGTGTTACATTTGGAAACAAGCAAATAATTTACGTATTTTAGGTTAGGATATTTTGTTTTTAAGCCCCGGCACACATATAATAGTATTAACTTAAGCGCGAGGTCATCTCAACTTCACTTAAAGCCTATGTTTCTCATTAAGCATCGTAATGGTGAAAGATATTTGGAAATCGGTACAGCAATTATTGAGTTTATTCATTGTAAACATATTACCACTACTATTCAGTCCATAAATGACCAACAGTTACGTGGAGGGTAATGTAATTTTACCTTCTCTTGCGGCTTGGTTATCGGCCTGGTCGTAACATTTGTCTGCTCTTACGACAACCTCAGAATGGAATGGGGTGTATTATATTGTGAAAGCTATATATTCTAAATTCCGTCACCACCTTTTTACATAAAAAATAGGATGATCATCCAGCTAGACGAGGTGGTATGACTGATGGGGCCGCGGCGCCTATCCCCATAACTGTAGTCGGGGATTTCTTAACCGTGCGAATTGCTCTATAAGCTTTGCTATTGCGTTACACCGCAATAGCAAAGCTTATAGAGCAATTCGACTTTTTTTAATTCTCGCATTTGTAGGCGACGTTTCTTGATGTTATTAGTTCAGATTTGTCAGGTAAATTGTGAAAAGTATGTAGACTGAAAGATTAGAGCTAGAACATAACAAAGCCGACGTTACTTCCATGTCTCACTGTCTGATAGATAGGCATTAACTTGATGGTATGGTTTTTTAATTAAGCGATCCCGGCTAGGCTAGGCTGTTCCCCATGAGATTGGGAAAAGGGGGCTGTAAGTATAACATGTTCAGTCTTCTGCCTATGAGCTTCAATCTGTGTACTACTGTGTATATTCAGACTTAGTATCCTTTTTTTTATGAAAATCTGTGGAGTTCTTTCAATATTCGACACAATTACAAAATTGCTTGTTGTTATGCACTTCTGTCACAAGTAACCTTAAATTTTTCATCAGTTGAAATAGTTAGCTCGCTGTGGGAAAGAGCTGGCTTTCAAACTTGACATGTATTTTCTTTACATTTTATAAGGATGCTGAATTATATTGCTATATCTGTCATTTGAAATCAAATAGCTTCTTAAAGTTATTTTATATTGCCGCACCGTTAATTATTCTATTTTTAGGCTAACGTTCTAAATTCAAATGTTGGAGTGGCGAGTTAAGGTACTTATTTAATGTTCGTTTTTTAAACGGCAATAAACAGTTTCCCGCTAAAATAACGAGCGCTCGAATGAATGAATGAGACGTTACGTCGTGACGTTGACAAATTACCCCTCCTTCGATAAGTGGAGCTTAGGGGTAATTCATGTGTTCAGAAATTAGGACAGTTTTTGATCGCTCGTTTAAGACTAACATTATTTTCAATCCTATCCAATCCAAAATGAATGACTTCCACAAGTGAATATCTCTTTTACACCAGCTCTTCATTCTTTCCAGCCCATTAATACCCATTAATACCATAAATACCCAGTAAAGTCAGGCCTCCTCCAATTCATGGAGGCTTCTCATCTGTTCACTGGTCTGATGACTTAGCACGACACTAAATCGCAATAACTTCTATATTTTAATGGGATGAGAAAACTGGCTTATTCCGTTAAAAGAGCTGATGTTAAGTGAATGAAATAATAAATTGGAAATCCTGAGATGGTTTTCAGTATTGTATTTGTATGAATGAATGGCAGAGACAAATTGCCTGCAAGGCTTCGGCTGTCGCTTTAACTTTTTTTTTTTTTTTCATATGTTTATTCACAAACAATACATTAATTAAATTACATAAACATCGCCAAACTGTATTACAGTTTGTTGGCGATAGTGGCGCTCCTTTATCTTATGTATACACGTATCTTATGTTTTTATATCTATCTGTATATTATGTTTACACCTAGATCTTATATTTATGTTAGTGGGTACACAATATTACATTTCAGCCTCATTTTTTAACGGATTATGCATGTAACAACAATGTTATATGTATGTATTTTATATTACTATTTGTATCAGTTTATCTTTGAGTCTTTCCTTTAGTGTTACAATACTCATATCCTTAGAACTATGCCTTATAAAATCTATTTTATTATAAATTAAAGGAGTTAAATATTGCCTAGTTCTTTTACCGTAATAATTTCTTATATGGGGTATCACATATTTTCCCTGTTCAACCTGCCTGGTGTTATGGTTATGGGTTATATTTTCTTTATATTTACTTATTTTATACTGTTCTATAGCAATGAGATATTCTACTTTTGCATGTACAGGTAGTATTTTACAGATAGTAAATAATTCTTCATAGTTTGCCTTACATTTTAGTTTTACTTTTTTGCTAACCAAATATTTAAGTAGTCTAATCTGTAGTTGTTTTATACGTTCCAGTTGTGTTTTGAATGTAAGTCCGTAACTGCTTAGTCCATATCCGATTAATGATTCCGCCAGTGCGTAATATAGTACATACAACACTTTTCTGTTCATACATCCATTAAGGTGAAAGAACTGTAGCTTAGCGGCTTGTAACTTTAACAGATCGTAACTTTGGCTAGTGATGGGTAGTTTGTAGTTTTACGATGTTAAGATAACCTGGTCATTTAGGGATTACGGTTTGTTAAGTACTCGTGGAGTGTCTGATTTTGTGACTTTTAAGTAATAATAAATCACTATATGCCAAATGCATAATTGTGTATAATTGCCATGTGTGTGAGTAAAATATAATATGTCAAAAAGTATAAATTTTAAAATGCAGGTACGTACGTATATCGAATTAGTTATGATTAAATAGGATCATGCTATTATACCACCATAACGTTTAATTTCTATCTAATTTCCTTCTAAACGGCAGGAACTCTGAATTTCTTGTGTCCAAATGTCTACACAAACCCACTGCTAAAACAATAAATATTGAATGCATAAAACAATTTTCTCATAACTAATCCGATTTGATTTTAATAATGATCATTATTCAAACGAAATTACATAAATCTAAACCAGACCTTCTTCAATTTCATTTACGTTTGTCAAAGAAATAAAATGAGTATTTGTAAAAAAGGGTTAATGGAAATTTAAGGAAAAGTGTAAAAACGGCAAGTTCCTATACACAAATGCCAAAAATCTTTCATGGAATCATGTTCAACTTGCTATTGGAGGGAACTTTGTGAAAAATAAATGAGCCGTCGACAGGTTCCATTCAAGCGTTAATCATGCTCGCTGAAAACTTTAATAGTTAATTTCGTCCTTTGTTCGCAGGAGGCAGCGAGCGGTCTAATCTCTTCTCACTAACAATGAACTGAAAGTCGTTGTTAACAAACTTAATGATGAAAACTTAATCAAGGCAACAATGACGAACGTGAAATTAAAATTGATGTTTTTCCTACTCAACGCCTTACTGAGCGCTGACATTGTGCACGCTCGACCGTACTCCAATAACTCAACAGATATTGTCATTAAATTTGCAAGTAACAGCACTTTTAACTTACAAATTGATTCTAACTCTGATACTTTAACTGCGGCTAACGATGATGAAACACCGGAACAAATAAACAAGAGTTCTAACACTCAAATGGAAGCCATCGTGAATGCTGAGCAAGATAGGGACGAAGCATTGTCAGAAAAGACTACAAAAGACGAAAGAACTAAAGTACTCAATCTTCTTCCTTCTGACGCGGACGCTATTGAGAAGCAGTTGAACATATCACGTACTTTACTGGAGGAGATAATAGATTCCGAAACTGATAGAGAAGATACTATAACTGATATTCTATTTAGGCCAGAATCGGAGTTTGTGGAGGACGGTCCAAAGTTTGAGTTTCTAATAGCTGCAAGAGTAAATGAAAGTGAGTATGGAAATAAGAGTCTTAACGTTAGAGGATACGGCGATAACGCCTTGGAAAGGAACACTAGTAATGTGTCGAAGAAGGTAGATTACGTGGAGCTGGTTGAAGTCGACAAGCCGTTGAAAGAGAACAGAAGTGCATATATGACTAACATTACGGGACATGAAGTGGAAAACGACTTGGCTCCTGATACAAGTGAGTATTTCAAAAGTTTGTTTATTATTGTTGGGAACGTAGTTAGTGTATATGCTGCTAGTAACCAATTACCATGTCGACAATGCTTCCAAAGCACACAGTATTCTGTTCTATACACACATTAAATGTTAATAGGTTGTACATAATCTATCACACGCTGACAATAAATCCAGTAGTGAAGTGCTTGTCACTTGTGCTATGCTTTAGTCTGAATTTGCATATTCAGACTAAAGCATATAATTGCAAGCCATTAATAATACATTTAACGTAAGAGAAATACCAACAGTATTACTCATTCATTAGTGAGACGCGCTTACCCCGATTTGATGGAAGAAAATTAGCCTTTTTAACGTGGGAACCTCTGGATACCCGGTCGTTGGGGACTAGCCAGGTAATGGGTTTGGGACTGCGGGTCGTGAGCAGCTGGTAGTTCCACCCCACTAAAAGCCACGGTGTTTCTGGACTGTCTTATACCCTGGCCATGGGGTTCATTCCTCTCAATCGTTAGCTTTGGTCACAGAGTATACAGAGGGAAACCTTCTAAAGAGTGAGCAAAATTGTTACCTATTATTATAGGGTTGGCACAGGCGGATTAAAATAAATACATAAAAGTTTGTATAAATTGTGTAATTTATACAAACTTTTATGCTGTTCTTAGGAGGTTTCTCTCTGGCTTTGGTGGCAAGGTTTACCTTAGTCACTACTTACGATACCCTCAATATGGTTGGCCATTGGTAATATTAATAATATCAATACGACACCACGTGGTTTCGACGTCTAGTTGAGGTTTTGTGAATTTACAGTTGCGAAGTTGTTCGGTGTAAAATCTGTATTTGGTTGACATTCTGGTTATAGTTTTTTACATTGTTCATCATGCGCTAAAACAAATACATTTACACTCGTATACTCGTTTTGACTCCACCAGGTTTAAAATATTGTGCATAAATAGTTTTTCTTATTAAAGGAAGAGGTACGAACTCAGACATACCTTTTTTTTTTGTGTTTTTTTTAAACCCTTGTAAATCGTTAAGTTTGAAACTGCCACTGGCTCGGAATTCTGCTCTGTAGTAGCTCTGTTAGTAAACAAGACATGAACAGAAATGTCCTGTTTACAAAAAACGCATTAAAGAACATATTGGCCAAAATTCAAGGATTGTTTTTATTCCATTTCAATGACGGTTATGTTTAGTTAATCACATATTTAAAACTCAAACCGGGCTTATAGCTCGCAGGACCTACGCCCGATGGGACAGAAAAGTTCCAGAAAGTGCAGTGTTGGTAGGCCTCACACGGTGGACCAATGATCTGGTTAAGGTCACCGGAAAAAGATGGATGCGGACGGCCCAGGACCGGCCTTTGTGGAGATCCTTGGGGGAGGCCTATGATAAGTACCCATGTTCTGAGATCACTATAATATTATTTTAGCAAAATTAATCTTGGAAATTAATTGGATCATAATTAAAGCTAAAATGTTCAATTAGAAATACACAGAACAGTTCTGTTTACTTTAATCTGGGACGTTAATTGGTTTCGATGAAGTACTGAGTCAATTGTAATAAGAAATGGGGTTTTATACAAATTAAATACCTTAAGGGGATTTGCTATGATTTGTAATAGATTGTATCGTTCGTATCTCGTTATGTATAAAAGCTAAAAATCTAAAACAAATACACTATACAGTTTAAGACGTTATCTAGTGAACGCCGACGTGAAGCAAAAACATGAATACTAACACTACACTCGATAAAAAAGAAATCAAAACCTACATTATTTGTCACTAGTAAGTAGTAGTAAAGATAGATTACTCAGAAAACTGATTAAAAATTTCTAAATTATAGACCTAGATGTTTAATAGTCTATCAAGAGAAAGAAAACATAAGAAACCGGAATATAAACATTTAAAAAAATCATATTATCTTATTTATATCTTGATAAAAATATTCTTATTTATTATTATCATATTAATAAGAATATTAATCATCATAAAATATATCATATTAAAAAAAAAACTGTTTTTATCAATCGATATTAAGATATCTCTGAATAAAATAATTAGTACCGCCCTTGTGTAGAATAATTATTTTATTTCTATCAATTTAAAACTTCCTCATCACACCCTTTATTAAAAAAGAGCTTTTGTGGCACGGTAGGCTGTCTTATCGATAATATCCCTTTGCCTTACTGAAAATCACCTGACCTGCTGCAGAGTCGGCAGGTCATTAGGGGCTGACAAGGAGACGAATTCATTCACAATCACATTTGAAACAGTTCACGATTGAAGAACATTATTTTTTGACAAATTATCGAGGCTTTTAGTAATTTATACGGCAGCGGGGTTCTCAGTGCCAATTTGTATTCAGTCCCTTGGGGGAGAATGGAGGGGAAGTCGTGTGGTGCAAGTCAGAGGAGGCAAGTTTTAGGTCGATTGATTGAATGATACATTGTAGAAGTGATTTTTTCTTCTCTTGTGGAAAGGTGTTCGGCCTTATTATTTCCTTTTGTCGGCATTTACGACACCCTCAGCATGAAATGGGGTGGCGACACTATGTGTCCTACATCCATTACCACATAGAATCTACTGCTAAGTCGTTTTTAATCATCTGGTTGCTAATTGTAACAGGAATCATGTTAAATTTGTTTTCCCCATAGTAGGTACGCTGTCTATATAGTATAAATAGTTAAAACCTAATCAAAAATAGCAAGAGAGATAAAAAGGAGTATTTGTTCCAAAAAATTGAATCCATTATTATAACATATCCAGGTAAATATGCAACAAAAAAAAAACAAATGAAAACATACAAAAGAATGGACGTTTATGATTTTTATACAACAACTTTGCTATAGCTTATGAGACGTCACCTTACCGTAAAAGGGCCGGAGACCGGCATCTAAATGAAAAGGCCATTATAAAATGGTGTTTGTTTGTTGTTAATGATTTACAGCCTTTTCACGGCGTATTTATGCTGGTAACATTCCTCTTACGTTTACGACGCAGCCGTAAATAAAAGTAAAAATAAGGGCTCCATTTATATTCTTCTGTTCATGTTTGACCTGCTTTTCCCTCGCCCACATTGCAAAATATAGCCAAGCAAGCGTTTGCCTCTTAGGCACAGAATCAGAACATATTTTTTAATTTTAATATTGTCTCATTACACAACCTACTAGTACTACTTTTCAGCCCATAAACTCATTGCTGTGTCGGGCCTTCTCCAACCACAAGCCTCCCTTACTGTGTCACGCTGGGTTTCGGCATTATTATTTTATTTTTCACTTCAGTAGCTCAAACATGTAGGTTTTGCTCCCTGAAAACAGTGGACAAAATGCGATTTTGCCCACTGAGTGAGACAAAGTAACTTTTTAATTCTAATTCGAAACATTGACACTATCTCTTTCCCGCCAATAGAAAAAAGAGAGACAAAGACCAAGTGGCCAGTACCAACAGCTCCGATTTTTCTTCTTCTTCTTCATTTAGGCTTTGGCTTCCATAGTTATACCGATGATTTTGCCAATGACAAGTGTGTTGTGTTAGAAATTTCGTGTGATTATGAAAGTTAAATTAATTGGTTATAAGTTGCGTTAGAGTAATGAAGTTAAATGTTAGCAGGTAGTGCTATAGAAAACAATACAAAGCATTAAAGTACATATTATAAATATTAAATTGATAGAGCAATATTATGGGAACTATATTTGATTAAATACAAACTAGACGTACTTTTCCAGTTCGATTGGATGAAAGGAGTTCGTTAAGGGGTTACTCCGATTTTTAATTCGACCTCAAAGACACGTTCGGAATTTCGTACTAACTAAAGAAAATTAGTAAAAATGATAATTATATCTTTTAATATAATTCATTGAATTTTTAACTTATTGTTGTATTTAATCTAAAATAAGTATTTACTGCTTAAAAAACTGATATTTAACTTAAAAATATTTAATTATAGTTTCAAAAATGTTACGTAATATATTTCATTTCCTATAGTGTTCTCGCTGCTGAAGTAAAAAGTTATGTGTGTTACACGAGAGCAAAATTTTTCGCATCTCGTGCCTTTGAATCCCTCGCAGCACTCAGGAATCACCTTTAGAATCACTCGCTACGCTCGTGATTCAATCATTGATTCCTTCGCTTACTCGGGATTCAATATCAGCACTCGCAGCAAAAAACGACTTTGCTCTCTTGTTGCACAAATAACTATTGTCGGCTCTTACGACACCTTCGGAATGGAATGGGTTGGTGACACTGTGTATTTTAAATCCGTCACCACACGGACCGATACCTGCCCTCCGAAGCACGCGGAAGGTCAACTGTTACAAACGATGGACAATTATTCATCAGCCAGCAGTATGCATAACCTGCAGTATGTCACTGTCCGCTGGGCTACGTCTGAATACCCTGAAGCGGGCAGTCGAGGAATGCCGGTGGCTTTTGTGGGTAGGACGGGGCGCTAATTACAATCTTTTCGCGCCCAGAGTACCACATGCACCGGCTAGTCCTCAACGGTCGGGTATCCAGGACTTCTAACGACAAATAAAATAAAAAGTCCGCTAAAATAAAGTGCGGCTACTATCGCAAGCGGCAATAGGTCAACGTCCTCACACACAATCCCGCATGGTCATTGGTCACTCGGCGATCTGATAGATATGTAGATAGACGAATAGGTGAACTGGGTAATGTGGCCATATGACTCGGCGCAGTCCTGTCTGTGTTCTCAGGTTACACGGACGTGCAGACACTGTTCCTGGCGTGTTTTGGGACGCTGGTGCCCCTCCTGCTCATCCTCTTCGCGACGCTCCTCATTAGGTGAGATTTTCTATCTAATCTTATATCTTTAAATGAGCAATTCTTGTATATATATATATATATATATATATATTATATATAATTGGAATCTCGGAATCGGCTCCAACGATTTTCATGAAATTTTGTATATATTTCGGGGGCGATAAATCGATCTAGCTAGGAATCCTGACATCTATTGGCGAATAATAATACTACTTTTTTGTGAGCACAACAGCAGATGGCGTTGTTAAGTAACACGAAGTCAATGAGTGTTTGCGTAATTCGTACTTAAGTAAATATAATTTCCAAAAAACACAATTTATAAAAGAAAACGGTCATCCAGATATTAATATCTATACCACCAGCTCGATGGTACTGCCCAGATTGGGGGTGGTTTACACCTTACAGGATTCCCCCGTCAAGTAACATTATTCTTGTGTGATGTTGTGTTTCTGCGCATGAGTAAAACCACAAAGGGGAAACAAGGTGTTGGCAGCTGAAGCAATTCATTAAAATTAAAACACTTTTTAACCAATTTATCGCGTGTATTGCCGCCCAAACTATCCTGTGGGTGTCGTAAGTGGCGACTAAAGGAACGCAAGAGGCAGATCACGTAGCCGCAAGAGAAGGAAAACTTGATACAAACCCTGTGCCAATCCGTCTGGCCAGCGTGGCACAGTAGGCTAATTTCCCTCCATGAATTTGTAGTAGGTCATTTATGGGTTGTTGATGAGGATGACACATTATTTAATTCCCGACGTTTCAATAGAGTGGATGGTTGTCACTACCTGCTTGGGATCCAGCCATTAAATTAATCAAATCTCATTAATCAATCAACACTCATCTGCAATACCTTCGGACACCGTGAGCGATTTCTCTGTGCACAAGGAACGTAAAACAAAATTATAACCGGTAGACTCAACTGTTTGTTTGTAAATTTAAAGTCAACTGTCATTTCGACTATCCCGTGACCACTACTGCAAAGCATTCGAAAGGACGCGAAATAATAAGTGCAAAATACTCGCGTTATATCCGTTAAGATGTTTTTAATTTGTAATAATCGCGAGAGCCTACGAATTCATTTTCCCTCTTCTGGTAACGGCATGCTCTCACTTATCCTAGGGTTTGCGTCACGTTAGTGGCACATCCGTTGCGTTATTATAGTATTAAGCGTCTATAAACTTACCATCAGAGCCTTAAGCTTAAGAGCAGGCCTATGGTATAAAAAGCCTAACCAAAATTATTCAAGTAACAAGACTAGAGAATAGTGGAAATCAAACTACAACATTCTACTGACAATGTGACCCACTGCTGAGTCGGGCCTCCTCCAGTTATATGAAGGGTAATTAGCCTACTGTACCACGCTGGCTAAACGGGTACGCACACGGTTATGTATGAAGTGTTTTGTCTCTTGCGCTTAGGCTTTTGGTTTTTCCTATATTCCGCTCTTATGACGCGCTCAGGATGTAATGGGGTGGTGACACAAAGTTACCATACGTATTTACGAGTGGAGAGTAGTATAGTATGATATACTTCACACATAATATTGGATATCGTACAAAAAAGGGTTTTTAATGTATTTCGAATTATTCTTACATACAAAGAAATCATTTTTCTGCGAGCTATGAAACTGAAGTGCGCATGAATAACCAACAAAAGACTGAATGCTCGGGGAGAAATATGGAACCAGAGACGGAATAAAATAGTTTCATTGTGAACAAGATTTTTAAATATTCGTTGGAGTCCCATCAACATCTCAGCCAATAGCTTACAACCCTCTCCTGAATCGGGTCTCCCCCGTCTTGCAGCGTGGCACAGGAAGATGCTATTTTCCCCTTAAGTAGTTGTAGGAGCCCCGACTCAGCGGTGGGTCTTTTATAGGCTGGCGAAAGGACGTTAGCGAAACAACATTTTTAATACATTTGCTCAAAAAGTGGCATATTGCAGGGACGTATAGCGTTCGGGAAGTGGGCTATTACACACGCGTGCTTTTTTTTACCATTCCCGCACTAGTGCGTTCTCTTTCCCAACTGTCAAAATAATGTCTATTATAAGGAAAAACCAACCATGAAGTTTTTACTAAAAAAAATCATAGAAGTTTTTATGATTCATGCAAATACGTATATTTCTAAAAAGAAACTACGTACTAATTTGTTTCAATATCAGATTTAATGATTTGATTGAATGAGTTTCATTTCATCTCAATAAATTACAATTCATATCAATAAAAAAATTCCACTGAAGACTTGGCTGTACTGTACTGATTGTTCCTTTTGCCTACCAGAATGGGTGAGGAAAAAAAATCTCTGCTTATATTCTACGGTCGGCGCCATTTTTCAGAAATGATTAGTTAGTTGAGTTTATTGTGTTTTTATTATTTTATTAAATTGCTTAATTTTTTCGCAACTGTATTAAAAATAATCGTGTTATAGTATATTTCATTACAAGTGCGGAACCGTCATTGCAACTTGTTCCGACTGTCAACCCTCGCCTTCGGCTGCGCCTCGGCTCGGGTAGACATTTGTCGGAACTCTTTGCAATGACAGCCTTTCCGCACTTGTAATGAAATATACTATAACACGATTATAAGGTTAATTTCTTATTTACTTTACTAAAAATTAACCATTTAATGACTCAGATTAACTCAGGATGGAATGGGGTGGTGACACTATGTATTCGTCACCACACGTATTTCCAATTACATTACAATATTAGTTAACTTCTTAATACATCATACCGCCATTTTTCCAGCACCAATCCTTTTCTGTTTACCACACATCGTCCGCTTTCACTGGCTTATCTTGCGTTCCATTTTACGTAAATATTTAATGATTTATTATACACCTGTATCGCAGGGCAGTTTACAATATTTGATGGCTACATTTTGAAATCGTTAATTTTTTTTGTTTAATTGGTCTATTAAATTATACCTAAGCCATTTTCTGAATTTATTGTGTTCATTGAAAATAAATATTTTTTTAACGGATTTATCGCGTGTATTAATTATTATTAGATACCTTTATTTTATTCCCAACGTTTAGAATGCTTTGTAGCAGTCGTGGTCACGGGAGAGACTAGATGACAGTTGTCTTCAAAGTACAAAGAAGCAGTGAAATCTACCACCTATCATTTTGTTTTATTGGCGTTCCCTGTGCAGTGTTTAATTTATATGTTTAATAATCCCGAAAACCTAAGAACTTATTCCTGTTCCCATTTCTTATGTCAGCTTATAAGTGCAAATAAGCCTGTCTGAAATAAATTAATGTGAAAGTGAAATGTACTCTATTTCCACAGCAATAAAGCTAACATTATAGTACTGAGTTTTCCATAAATGGACCAGTAATAATTTTATAGTTTGTCTGCGTTTCGCCCCACATTGGGCGCCATAATACCCGGGGCAATGACACCTATTGTTGTAATTGGATGAGGTACTCGTACAAATCACCTATATAAATAGGCCAGTATTTCTCTAGAAAAACAAAAATATTGATAATAAAGTATTAGTATTTCCTTGGATTACAATTTAATAGAGGAAATTGGACGTTATCTGGTACATTTATATCGAAAACCAATTTATTCTATTACGTATATACGTTTTTGAAATTTCCTACACACAGATGTCGGTAGACTATCGATCCTTGGTTGACCTTGTGTTCTTCCATGTTCTAGCTAAATGTTCTTATTAAAAGCAGCCATAACTGAGTTGAGTCATTCCTAAACCTTGTCCCTCACTGTGATGGCAGACTTGCACCCCTCTTGCCTTGGCCCTGCGCTGTTATGGCCTTAATAACAGCTTAAAGACACTTAGCCGGGCGGGCCTACGGGGAGAGGTTAGATGAAGAGTGGCGCACAGTGTAGTGGTTTAGATTCTGGAGTCTCGTCTGTCCTTATACTGCCGTGAAAGCGGCAGGCAATTTTCAACATTTAAAAAAACTCGAGCCAAATATCTGTGAGGAAAATACTCAGGTTATTTATCGTCTATCACCGATACAAGGAATTATGTGGAACATGATGAGAGTGTCCATCGAGTTTCTTGCCTGTTCTTCTCCATAGGATCTACTTTTTGGAACATGCAACTAGATTCCTAACTTCACTTTTGACTTTTCAAAAACACCAGTAAATAGGTTCAATTGAAATAAATGATTTGAGTTTCAGTTTGAGTCATGATAATATTATTCGCATGTAACAAAATACGACCCGAAGAAACCATTACGCTTCGAATTTAATAAATAATATTCCGCCCCATATTGGGCGCCATTTTGCCGAGCACAATGAAAAGGTGGGAGGAAGTAAGGTTCGCACCTTATTGCAATTATGAAAGCAAAGGGGCTACACACTAGATAATATTAATTTAATGAAGAGGGCCAAACGATTGAATCAAACAGGTATGTAAATGACCAAGAATAATGTAAATGATGGGCGTCCCTTTAAAGGACGATGTACTACGGTTGAATTCAACAAAAACTATACTGATGTTAATCAAACATGATGGATATGCTGCCTTGTTGATAATGACTGAGGGATTACTGTGGCCTAAATCTGGAGACGGAGCATTTAGGTTTAGAAATCTAGATACAGACCACAAATTACTCGATTGCTAGGAGTAAGTAATTATGAAGGATTAGCGTTACTTCGATGTAATTAAGTTTCGTTTATTTTATTATTATCATCTCCTCTGCTGTGGGCTTACGCTGTAAAAGCCTACTGCGCCACAGTATTTGAATCAAGTTCCTCTCTTCCAGCTGGATTGTCTGTCTCTTTAGCCAAATCTTACGACATCCTCAAGCTAGTATGAGATGATGACATTGTGTAATCTAAGTCAGTCTCCACACGAACGCGGACAACTATATGAGGAACAGTTAATTATTTTTTTTTAAAAAGCTGTCATTTCTTAAGAGATTCGTATTGCGGCACCGGTGGCACAGGTGGAACCGTGCTGATAACCAATTGTTATTTGTTACAATGTGTTGGTGTGGTTAAGTACATGTGATGACGGATTTAGAATACACAGTGTCACCAACCCACACTATCCTGAGGGTGTCATAAGAGGCGACTACAGAAACGCAAAAGGCAGAAAACTTGATATAAACCCTGCACATCTGGCCCCGTCTTCCCAGTGTGACACAGTAGGCTAATTTCCCTCCATTAATTAGGAAGAGGCCCAACTGAGTGGAGCGTCATTTGTGGGCTGAAATAATGATTGTTAATACTCATTGTTTAAGTTCATATTTATTAGTAATTAATAGTCTAGTCTTTAAGCTACTTGTGGAAAGGTCGGCTCAAAGCAAATCGCATCCATCAATGTCAACTGCTCTTTGAAGTCGTCCAGTCCCAGTCCAGTCTAGTTGAGGATCGGCCCATGGTCAAACTTTGCGCATCCGTTGATCGTGGCACATTTAATGCCATTTCAACTTCGTTACTCAACGGTTTCCTCATCAGACATGTTCTATTATATCACGTAGAGTAACTTCTAGGAATCTCTATAGCACGTTGAGTGATCCCCATTGTGAGAGTCTCTGATACATAGGTCTTTTTACTTCTACGAAAAGTTCGAGAGGCCAGCAAATCCAACTCACGAAGCATCATCTACCTTGCCTTTTGCCCCTCAAGACCCATCATCTAGCGGTGATCATATAATGGTTAGAGCCAGACGGATTGTTTTCTTTTTACTCAATATCCGGATACTAACTATAAACGGCTTTGAATAAACTTTTTGGCAGCTTTCCAAATAATCGGTGTTTGAGTAGGTATACACTCGGCAAAATTCTCGCTGAATTTCTTTCTGAGTAACATTATATTTGTACGGTTCACGAAAAATGTTTCGCAATTTACCTTTTGTAGAGCAGTTCGTTTCGATTGGTGCTTAAATTTCATTTGTAGGTTTACTGCACATACTATAGATAAATAAATCAATGCAATATACCTAACATCTGTTGATCTGCCTGCTTCTATTTCCATACAGTAGTTCTTCTTCTTCTTTGCCTCTTTGCATAATTTTGGAGTAATTGCCGTCTGACATCCGAGAAATGGGACAGCCGCTAATCAGTCCCATTTCCTTCAGTGGTTAGGCAAACTGTCAGTTCAGATTATATTACAACTGATCTTCGTAGCCCGGACAAGGTAAGTTGTAATATAATGGAGACCAAACCAATATCGATCAAAGCCAGTCCTTTTTAACCCCCGACGCAAAAATAGGGGTCTGTCTGTCTGTCTGTCGGTCTATCTGTCTGTCTGTCTGTCTGTGGCTCCGTAGCTCGCGAACGGATAAAGCGATTTCAATACAGAGGTAATAGAGACCGAAACCTTGATAATGATTATAACTAGGTATGTTCAATTGTGTTTAACGTTTGCCTGATACTACTAAATGTATCACATTCTGTTAAAAGTTAGCATTTTGAGTTATCTATAGTATATTTATTATGATTTGGCTGCGGTATTTTTTAACAAAATGAAGATTACCTAGCTGTATGGTTTAATCGTCTTTAAATAAACTGGTTTGTGTATGCTTAAAAAGCTAAAAATATTTTGCTACTCCTTTTTTTTGTAATAATTATTTAATTCCGGACTTTCACTAGGTCTTTTATTGACATGTACCTATCTCATAATATTATTTTTGACATCATGGATTTATTAAATACTAGCTGACCCGGCGAACTTTGTTCCGCATTATATATATTTAAAACAAAAAGAAAATTGGACATAGGATACCTGAGATTTTTATCCCGTCCGTATAAAACCTACTTTATCAAAACACAACTGACAGCGAAACGTTATGTTGTCTATAGTTTAATATGATCGAGAATTTGACAATTAGAAATTTTGAATTTGACTTGTTTATATTGTTGTAATTCACATAATATCTTTATAACTTGTAGCCTATGTGTTATTCTGATGTATAAGCTATATTATTGTAAAGTTTCATTAAAATCCATTCAGTAGTTTTTACGTGAAAGAGTAACAAACATCCATCCATCCATCCATCCATCCATCCATACTTACAAACTTTCACGTTTATAATATTAGTAAGATTCATGTTCCTTGTTCTTTTTTTACCACTGAGTAGGACTAATTTGTCGTTGTTTTTTTTTATATCGAGTATACAGGACCTTCGTATTATACAGGACCTTCATTATTTTATTTTGTATAATTGTTTAGAAGTTTGGAATTGTAAATGTGAGCACTATGTAGTCACCGTATTTATATAACTTATCATATAAACAAGCAGTTGAGAGTATGTCATGCTCGCTTAAAGGTCATGCTGGTGGTGTCGTGTGTGTCGGGTCCTTCGGTTCCCTAAAATATGGTTGAGCTGGGGGATGGCTGGCACATGCGTCATGCTCGTGATCGGGTGCCGCCAGTTGGGGCCGGTCATCCCTTAACTGCTATTGACATACCTACATAGCTTTATATTGATCTCCTGGACACTTCTGTTGTGCAATATGTTACATTGTCCTCACATCTTAGCTTACTATAAATAAACACGAAATCAATGTAACCCAATCAGATGCTTGTAACAGAAAATATGATAAAAAGAGTGTCCATGGAGTTTCTTGCCTGTTCTTCTCCATAGGATCTACTTTTTGGAACATGCAACTAGATTCCTAACTTCACTTTTGACTTTTCAAAAACACCAGTAAATAGGTTCAATTGAAATAAATGATTTGAGTTTGAGTTTGAGTTTGAAGCTCAAAAAGTCATGCATCAATTGAGCTTAAATGTTAACACGACATCGTTGTATACCGCACTCCAATTATACCGCGCTTCAATCTTTCGCCTCAGTCACCAACGGTTGTAAGAGAAAAAACAGCTATTTCAATATTCAGCTGCACCCGCACCATCTTTTGTGAGCGAGGGGAACAACAACAGTTCGTATGCCTAATTTATACTCGTATTTATTGTATGTATCCAGCTGTCCGATATCCGTGTAGTCGCTCAAGGGCCTTGCAGAATACCAGCGCTGCGTCATTTATTTATTGTTATGATGTGGCATATGCTGAGCTATGGTCCTTTTTTGTTCTCACAAAACAGGATATTAAGTTTTTTTTAATGTTACATATATATTTTGTATTTTTCCTTTTTTTATTTTATTTGTAACATGTCTTTTGTACCGCTCAGGTGTGAGAACTAAATAAACAGGTTTCTTTCTTTCTTTCTAATTTTACCACAACTTGCCGATGGCGTTATTACCCATGCATGAGCCACATCGAAGCGTTGGTGTCTCATGAATAGGGAAGCCAGTTTGTAAGTTTGCCATTAATAGTCTAAGTTAATCATCCAAAAATCGGCAACAAGCTAGAACTTGTGCAGACACGATAAGATTCAATAAACAGTTTGGCGTGGCTCCAAGTGAGGGGAACAGAATAAAATTCACCTTATGCGAAGTAGCCGACTTGATTTGGCTCACTTCCGGTCAGGGGAGTCAATTTAATTGTACGGGTCGGTATTGTAGAAAATGTTACAGTAAGATTTAGCCGGATTTAGAATGGAGTATCACCAAACATTGGATACTGCAAGTGTCGTATGAGGTGAATATAGGAAATGGGTAGGCAGAGAACCTAGCCGGAAAAGGAGGAACACTTTGTGGTAGATGCGATTTGACGGGATTTAGGTCGTGTTATTTTTACTAAGCGCCAACGTTCCCAATCCGCGTGAACGGCATAGAACAGCAGGCAAATGCACCAGTGCCTTGTAGGCATGAATCTGATGTTTTTGGGGCTGCTATGACAATGTTTGCTATAAGATATTGCATATGAGTAATTTAAATCTATACAAATAAATAAAATTGGAGTGTCTGTTTGTAATAATAAAATAACCACTTTTTACCAAATACGTAAGAATTTATACACAGTCCTAAAAAAATTAATAAAAAATTGTCTGTCTATCTGTCTGTTTGTTCCGGCCAATCTCTGGAACGACTGGACCGATTTTGACGGGACTTTCACTGATAGGTAGCTTGTGATATAAGGAGTGACTTAGGCAATTTTTTTGACTAGCTTCGCCCCGCGGCTTCACCCGCGGGTATCATCGCACCCGTGCGAAGCCGGGACGGGCCGCTATTAGAAAATATAAGGTGTTTTATCTAATACGTTTAGTATATAACTTAGCCAATAGCACCTAAGCTGAATTACAAATAAGAAATGCTACCAAGATCATGGTTTTTTGTTTCTGCCATATATCAAAACCCGAGTCCCGGTCGCGATGAGATGGTGATTGCGAACGGTTTACCCACTAAAACCTACCACTAACTGTCTGCGCGGGCCATCTGTCGTTTGGGAAACTTCGTAATCGATCCATTCGACAGTGGCTTAGCGAGGGGAGCCTTGCTCTACCCTCAGATGTTAGACCAAAGCGCTTGGAAGCGCTTCCCTCTAGGACCTTGCGTAAGAACAGGGTGTCCCTACCCGTGTTCTGGCCCTATTGTGTACCCGTGATCGTGCGGGTCACAACTGAACTCGGCTGTAGAAAGCCAATAAACGGCACTCCTGTACTAGTTATAACCTATATCGTGGGAGCTGTTTACAAACATGTAATGACACACATTACTTCTCAGTCCATAAATGCTACTACTGATTCAGGTTTCCTTCAACACGCTGGCCAGACATGTTGGCATAGGGCTTCTTTTGGCCTTATCATTTCTTTTTGTCGGCTCTCCGGATACCACCGGATAGGCACAAATTGATAGACACTAATTTACGAGACGCTGTCTGAAATTCGATTTTGTTGTAGATGCCTGTGTCGACGCTACTGTCCAACATTCTGCAAGAAACCCACCGGTTCTTCTGTCTCGGACAGCAGTGAGAAGCAAGACACCAGTCATCAACAGGTAAGACACATTCGAAGAGCTTTGGTCATGGCAGGATATATTTTGATGCCACCAGGTGGCGCTCAAGCAAATGTCCTGGTATGGCTGTTAGACGTTTACAATACTGGAAGTGTTTATTCACGTATCGCTGACCTAGACCTGGTGAGTCTGATGCCTGGTGAAAGCCTGATGCTGGCAGCAATGGGAAAGTGGATTCCATAGCTGCCAACATGCTTCCATCCAGCTTGACCATTACCAATTGTGATGTTATTAGGTAACTGGTAAGTTGGAGCTCCTTCCCCAGTCGGGAGCCATTGAATTGGTGGATGGGTGATGTATTTAGAATATTAAGTGTCACCGCCCCATTACATTCTAAGGGTGTCGTAAGATCCAACAAAAGGAAATGACAAGGCTGATAACCTAACTGCAAGAGAAGGAATACCTGTTAAGAACCCCTTTTTTTTAAAGAGGGGTAACCATTAATGGGTACCCAGCCGTATTGGCCCCACGGATCATTGAGGCACTCAAGCCCTCTCACCACGACAAGGTGGCACCACAGTCGAGGGGGGTGATTTGCGCCCCTGTGCCAACCCGTCTGGCCTGCGTGGCACAGTAGGCTATTGACCCTCCATGTAACTGGAAAAGGCCCGACTCAGTAGTGGGTCGTCTATGAGCTGAGTAGACGTTAGGATATATCATAGCAATACATTCATGCTTACCAGTTACTATTTATTTATGAGACCACAAGCGATGTATTTTATTCAGTCTGAGTGCGAAACGGTTGCCGTGTCGGCACCGTCCCGCGGGACCAAACCGGGTAGGAGTAGAGTGAGGGAAATACAAAGCTAGAAGCGTCTCTTTTTATATTATTAAGGTGTGACCTAAGCCTTGGGCCAAGGGTGGTGGTTATAGACATCTGCAAAACGTGCAGTGTCAGTAACGCGTCGACGACTGGGAAAGGGAAAAACGGGCTCTTTAACTGCTTACGTTACGCTCAAGTAAAATCGCCAGCGGTCTATCAGGAGACCAATAAAAAAAGCCGTTGCATGCGTTGCATTTGGATCACGAGTCAGGGTGTCATTTGTGTTTCTAAATTTTATTGTATTTTGTAAACTATAAAAGACCACCACGATAAAAGACCACTAAACGAGGTGGACCAAAGCCCCCAGGGTGTCGCAGCATGCTCCCCCAATGGGGGATCGAAACCCTTGGCCCTAGTTCGTGCAGTCAAGGATCACCGTTGGTTATAGTGGGTTGGTTGGGGGCAACTTACCATCTCCACGCGACCCGGAGTCCCACATAACCCGATCAGACCCCGACGGCTGGGTATCCATGAGGATTTCCGATACAAATAAAGTTTAGACCTCGTGCAAGGGTGTCGTTTTAAAAATATACATTCCATTTGCGGCTGATGTGGCCATTTGTAATCTTCATCATTTAAGTCCTTAAATGAACCACCGCTTAGTCAGTCGCCTTAAAATTCATAGCGGGAAATTTGCCTATTGAGCCTCGCTGGCAAGACGGGTTGGCACGGACCTTGGCCCTAGTTAACCCACATCTGACACAGCTGGATGATAAACTGTTGCCAACATATTATTTTACATTATAACATCTGACATCCTCCTTGCTTAGAATGCCACCGTAAATCAATTCGCACATCATCGATAAATCCGCAAACCTAAAGCTGCGTGTTGCTCGTCTAAATAATTCAGGCGTTATCTGCCTTTGGTAAATTATTGAGTACATTTCTGACCTTTTTTTTTTCGGTCCTTTGATGACCCACTGCTGAGTCGGGCCTCCTCCTATTATCGAGAATAGGATTATTATTACATAATAGAGACTATGTAATAATAAAAGTCTACCCACAAAAATATGATGTGTCAAGAAACCGCCAGAGCTTATAAGGATTTATTGTTTTAACCAACTCTGGTGTTTACAATCGTCAAGTGGGGTACATTTTATAAACTACTACCTGGCCGGAAATCGGCACTAACTGAGAAGAGCTGCTATATGAAACTCAGTGGGTTTGCTTTTTTATGCCATTTCCGTCTTAAAGAAAATAATCCAATATTATATTTAAATGCGAAAGTAACTTTGACTGTCTGTCGCACTTTCACGCCAAAACGACTGAACCTTGAAATTTGGTACACTGATAGTCTAGGGCCTGAGAAAGGTTGAAGTTGACTCCATACAAATGTTATCGTCATTTTTACCCCAAAAAAACATTATAATGCCACCCAAAGACAGGCTAGTTCTCTATAAGAGGAAACATGACGTTTTCATTTGAAGTAAACCACTTTCCCTCTGCTCCTAGTGACATACTCTTACCACTTACAGAGTCGGTAGTGATAAAAACGTACATAGACAACGCTAACCACCTACCATAAGCAGGTGGTACGCTATAAATTATGGTATAAAATACCATTTGTTTAACTTGAAAAGAAAAGTTAGAATAAAATTAACTAAACTAGTTACTCGTACCTCAAAATTGGACCAACCGATCAAGAGCAATGATGTCGTTGAAAGAACCCACTGTTTTGTCCGAGAATAACAGTGCCATATTTGGCAAGAGATTTGGCAAATAGACTTTTCACAAAACCTGAATTTAAAAACTTTTTATCAGGGTCATCGCGTGTTGAGTTCCGTTAGGTTTTATTGAAATGTGTAATGGTATAAAAATAATAACTTAAATGTATACTCAATACTATTATTGCTAGATCTGTTATCCGCTTACTGTGTGCAAAATGAACGTTTTGCGCAGATTGTCCCGGCAGTAATGAATGTATTGTGATGTCCGACTACCGTTCGTAATTATTATGAAACAAGAGCGTCAACTTTGAGTTGTACAGGCCCGTATTTCGGAATCAATCAGTGCTGAAAATCTGTTTTAAATTTTAATTATTTTTCAGTATACCTAATAAAGAAAAAGGATTTGTTAATTACGTACGTAAACAAGACATAACTTTGTCAAGACCTTTTTTTTAAATAAATAACGTGTTAATATATTTATGTTATTATCAAATAGGCATATGAGTTGTTATGAATCCTTGAAAATACATTTGCTAGGTATCGATCTGAAGGCTACTGCAGAGAAAAAAATTAACACAGAACTAAATTTTTCAAAGTTCTATTTTTACATAATGTCTTCGTACTCCAAATAAGACTTAATTTCTTTCGTTAATGGTGTAATTAACTTACTTTTATATTATTTGGTACAAGATAACGTACTTCACATCTTTAAATTAGCTACGATTAAATGGTTTCCATAACATAATTTGTTTTAATACAAATTAACTTATTTTATCATACCCTTAATTCTGCTCTGTGGTCAATAACACGAACGGGAGATTTAATTAATTTACGCCTACGGATTAGCAGTTATCGATTCTAGGCAGATTTGCCGTGGAGCTTGTGAATGGGTCCTTCAGACAAATTGACTTAAGCTAAGTTTCGCTGGACGGGATGATATCCTACTTCGGTCTTTTTAAGAAGAGACAGAATTTGCTCTCCTTACAGAGGCGGAGGGGACTCCCAAACACCCCCTGTTGGCCATCCCCAGGCTGGCAGGGATAGTCCATAAAGGATTTTAGCCCGGGTCAAAAAAATAAGGTCTTGACGGCATAGCTGGAAATGGAGGAAAATTGCAGACTTCCGAGGAAGTTTTTATCCCATAGGAGTTATATTTTTTAATTTTACTGCGACCACTATCTCACCTGATATTAAGTAAAGATGCAGTCGACGATGATATTCGGGTTTCTTTCGTGCATATGACGCTTATTTATTTATCGAACCCGGGACCCATGCCCTAAAGGCACATCCAATCCCTAGACCATTTACTACTACTACTACTCCTTAGCCCATAAATGACTGACTGCTGAGTCGGCCTCTTCCAATTACAGGGAGGGTTAGCCTACTGTGTCACGCTGGCCAGACAGGCTAGCACAGGGTTTCGTTTCAAGGATTTCCTCTCTTGCTGCTAGGTGTTCGGCCTTGTCATTTCCTTTTGCTCTTACGACACCCTCAGTATGGAAGGGAGCAAGGCAAGATTAACAAGGCAGTCCAAATATATGGAACAGAGATATGGTCGTTCATAATGGCACTAATATAATTAATAGGCTGCGAGACGCTGCAATAAACAGACATGAGGGAACCCACAGGAGTATTATATACCTCGAAGGTCAACAAAATTAAAAAGGCAGTGGGTAGGCCACGTAACCCAACGTATGAATGACCACGAGAAACCGTAGCGCTGGATGACCCCGATGACACGTACGGCAATCGTATAAAGGTTACTGGAAGTCGATTGACCAGTAAGATCGTGCTTTGTGGCGTTTCGCGGGAAGGCTTAAAGATTCCTCGAAGCATTTTATGCCGTCCCCTAAACGGGTGCCACGTGACCATCCATATCTCCAATCCTCCAAGAGAATTTCCCCCAGTAAAAAGGCCAGCACTGCGTCAAATATAATCGACGACAAAAACTACCGAATCATCCTTGCAACAAACCTGTATGACCAAAGAAATCAAACGGCCATACAAGTTGCGTTTCGACCGCCATTTTCGAGGGTACAGACGTCCTATATAAGTATAGCCTATCCTCTAGTACACGCGGATAATGATCGCCTACGCACACATGTGCGTTACACACATACACGCAAACAAATTCACCCTTACATTAGTAGGAACCAATACAGACGAGGTTACTTATATTGGAGTAATGCGTACGCGCTCAATCATTGTGCAAGCTTAAGTATTAGTTTTCTACAGGGGGCCACACTTTGATTTCGCTGACATCCAGTATTTACACGCAGAAATTTCCGTCTACCCTCCTTAAACTAAAACCTCAAGCTGAAAAATACAAAAAAAATATAATATAATTTCTAATGTCAAAATAAAACTACTATTACTACGACTATTCAGCCCATACCAGACCTACTGCGGAATAGGGCTTCAATCACAAGGAGGGTAATTAGCCCGTAATGCCTCGCTGGCCAGACAGGTTGACACAGGGTTTCGTACTAAAAGTTACGAAAAACATGTCTTGGTCAGTAGCAAAACCAAAATTGTGCACATCATTTTAGCGTACACTCTGTACCGCACGAAATTATTGCCAAAATTTCCCTTTGCCCTTCCTTGCCCTGTGTGCGCGGTTGCGCCGGCGCATCACGCACACATACGCCCCATACCTGCATCCTACCAATGTGTGTAAGCCGGTTTTCCAAAGTACATTTTTAGGGTACCTATATAACTATAAATAGTTTAATGGCCGCGTACAGAGAATTTTTGGGGCTTATTCCAGCCACAGAGTAGTCAGGCATCTGCTTGTCTTTTTTGTAATAAAATATGTTGGCGGGTGCTGCAATGTTGAAATGCCCACTCGACGGTTTTAGTTTCAAAGTGTATTTTTTTTTATTTATTGTTCGTTTGTCTGTTATTGTTGGGGTTTATTTCATATACTATGGAAATGTAGGGTGGTGGATGGTCCAAGATGAATGAGGTTCAACCTGAAATATTATGTATAAAAATTAATGTCTGTCTGTATGTGCTTTAAAGAATCGTAAATCTCTATGTACTTTATACAAGTATTTGATCGTGTGATGATCTTCATGAAAATTGTTGCGCGTGAGCCCATATATGATTTTAGTTAGTGTCATAGCAACGCGTGCAGGCTACGGCTAGTATCCAATAAATTATAGTACGGGTCTCTAAAAATAGTTTTGTTCTAAACGCCTACATTAGCCTATAAAACCTGTGTTCCACATTAGATTCTCTGTAGGAACTTAGTCTTTTAGCTTTAGCACGGCGACACGGTGACCGACAATAATAAAAAATATAAATTATTTAAGTAAATTTGAAAGCACAGGCTACTGAATAAAATTTATATTAGGAATTTCAATCTTCTTCTTCATAGTTTGTCTGTATGTCCTTTATACATAGAATCGTAAACTATGCATTTGATCGTGTGTGCATGAGCCACAAAAGTCTTTGAACAAAAAAAAAAGACTAGTTATTTGTGTAATGTCTTTCCTTAAAATGTATTTTAGTTAGTGGCGTAGCAGCTGTGACATTTACAGGTTGTGGCAAAACCCTATATCCATAACGAAATGATCGATAATAGTAGTAAAGTAAGCAACATTTTTTCTTAAACTGTTAACCCATCTTGCCAAGTGCTATAACTAGAGTAATAAGCACAGAAACCCGAGGAAATATTACGGAAGGCAGGTTACGAAGCTGGTAGGATAATGAAAACATAGCTAGTTGGTAGGTTTTCTGTGGAACCCATGTCGTGTGATAAAAAAAACAGAAAGACATAGCTATCTCACTCAAACTTGTAGCAAATAAACATTATAGACACAGAACTGCTTCTACTGATTAGCTGTGTTATTAAAACAGGTAGTTAGTTAGTAGGTGTGATTGTGGGTAACTATCTACAATATTCCGTATGGTGAATCCATTTCACCCTGTCGCAAGAGCCGACAGAAGGAAATGATAAGGCCGAAAACCTAGGAATAAGATAAAGAAACCTTGATATGAATTCCTGCGCTAGGCTAATTAGATAGAGCCCCCTCTATGGCGGGGGCAGGAGGTGGGCTTAGAGTCACCTATTCCCCCCCCGGTATTCGTCTCCGGCGCGGGTTAGCCAGAGCATCCTCTCTGACCCGCTCCACCGTCTCAGTCCTCGCGTCCCGTCCTCTCTGTCGAGCATCTGTCCGATAGTTGGAGGAGGCCTGACCCAGCAGTGGGTCATTTATGGGCTCAGACTATATTTACACAAAGCCCAATAGCTACTACTTGGCAAAGTGCCCAGAAGATACGTGCTGGTCAAGGGGAGACGTGAAGCCCAACCTCGACAGGTCTGAAACATCTTTTTACACCCGGTGTAAACTATGGGTCTGTTTACGATCGGGTCGGTCGGTGAATCCTGTATTGTATAATGAAGTCATTAAAAGCGATTCAGACATTTTCGTATTCGATTATGCATTTTGGCGAATTATACTTTCGTTCCGTCGTTTCGTGTTGGGATTAAATTGTCGGGGCACGGTTTTTCAAGCAGATTGCTCTCATGAAAGGGCGTATGTTTTTAAACCTGTAAAATACTAACAGTTTCCATATAACATACTCGTATATAATATAATAAAAATTAAATTTAAATTGCATAACCGATAAGATCACAGACTAATAAAAATCCGCTGAAGCCGGTTTCCTCCCAAACCATAGTGGGAAATTAGTCTACTGGCAAAGGGTTTGTCTAAGTTTTTCTTTCTGTTACGGATACGATTTCGGCCTTGTCATTTATTTAGTCGACCTTTACGACATCCTCAGGGAGGAATAGGGTGGTGATACTCATTATTTCAGCCCATAAGTGACCCACTAGTGAAAGGAACCTCCTCTAAATTCACAGTCGCTGACAAGACAGGTTGGCCCAGGGTTTGTATCAAGTTTTCCATCTCTTGTGGCTAGACATTTCTTTAGTCGCCTCTTACGATACACTCAGGATGGAAGGGGTTGTTGACACTATGTATTCTAAATCTCTCACCATATAGACAGATATATGTATTAGTGTATATCTCTGCAACCATCACCCCGTAAACCTGAATTACCGTTAAGTCCCGAAACGCACGGAACAAAGGCTGCGGTTATTTTGCCAACTTGGGCTAAACACATGTCATTCACAGATTAAGCCTTAAATGTATGACATTAAGGGCGACTATGTATTTATAAAGACGTTATTGTAATGCTTGGGTGCTATTCGGGTTACGATTGTGTGAACGCAGGGTCGTAATGTGTAATTTATTTTAGTATTAGTCCTATTGGCATGGCTTGTAGGTAGGAAAGAATCCTACCGACAAGACACGAGCAGATAGAAGTCAGTGAGCATCTCTGAGGTAAAACCTTTGTACGCTAAGGCTCGGTTTCACGATGTTAAACGTGGATCAATTGATTGATTGATTATTCAAAACACATCTCCTGTCGTCTCCTCTCCTCTCTGCTTTAGTGGAAACCAGGCCTAAATCAGTAAAAAATTAACATAAGATTCGTCTCAGATGGAGTGTAGATATCGTAGGTATCTTCACCTAGATTTCATTTAAATTCTATCAAATCAATTCAAATTTCGTATTCGTCATTTTTTCATAACTCGCCTGGAAATATTAAAATAGTAAAGGATTGACTTCCTATATTAGTTTTTCACTATAACTTCAAAAAGGTATACAGATAATATGTAAACAAAAGTATCGTTAGCTACCTTATGTGCGGCCCTGTCTTGCAACACAATAGGAACCAAAAGTATCGAACGGAATTTGGATCTTGAGGAATTTCATCTTAGTGACGATGATGAATGGCATTTCAACATTGTCCAAGAAAAACAATCTTTCTTTTTAATTTAACTTGTAATTTTAGTTTTCAGGCTCACAGTTCGTATACTCGAAAATAGCACACATACATCCGAACGTAGAACCTCCTCATATTTGAAGGCGGTAATTATGGTATATTATCCGTGTGGATTTAGAATACATAGTGTCACCCACCTCATTTAATCCTGAGGGTGTTGTTAGAGCCGACAAAAGGAAATGACAACTGAAACACCCGCTTGGGCAGCGTGGCACAGTAGGCTCTTTACCCTCCCTGTGACAGGAGGAGGCCTGACTCAGCAGAGGGTCATTTATGGGCTGAATAGTAATATGGTATCGCTAACGGGTTAATAAACCAGTGAGCTGGTTTCATTGTTAAGAGCCCTGAAGTGCGAAAGATTCTAGTGTTTAGTTAAACATGATATAAGTAAATCCTATATGTACAACGAAATTACTGATGCTGTGTATAAAATTTCAGGAAAAGCAATGCATTTTTTTAAATGTTGGTTACCAGTTGCTGATGAAAGTTTTATAAGTCGAGAAATAAGCACAAAGAACCAAAGAAACGTTGTGGTACGCTAATACTGTTTCTTAAAAATAATAAAGGTTGGTGGTGACGGATTCATAATTCATAGTGTCTCCATCCCTATCCCTCCGGAGGCAGTCGTAAGAGTCAACAAAAGGAAATGACAAGGCCGTGTCTCAGGGGCAGTTTTATCGTTTCAGCCCATTCATGACCCACTACTGAGTCAAGTCACCTCCAAATTCATGGAGGGAAATTTGCCTACTGTGCCACGCTGGCAAGACGGGTTGGCACAGGGTTTGTATCAAGATCTGCCTCTTGCGTTCCCTTAATCGCCTCTTACGACATCCTCGGGATAGTAAGGGTTGGTGACACTGTGTATTCTAAATCCCCCACCAAACGGTTCGGGGGCTGTTTACAAACATGCAATTCACTGACACAAATTACACTATTTTCAGAGCGTGCCTCTGGTTTACACAAAGACAATTGCCCGAACCCGGAATAGAACCGCGGATGCGTGATTCAAATCCAACCCCTAGATCCATTGAATTCCACGCTCTCCGCTACGCTCTAACGTCCTCCTACACCCGGAGTATAATAAAACTAATACCAAGGAGAAAACTGCTAGAAAGTTCTACTCAAGTACTTATTACATGACCGCTTGAGGCCGTCCTTAAAAACTTAGATGGTTTCTCTGAAAGTTTTCGAACTTAACTCCAACTGTGGTTCTTCAGTTACCCGTATTCCCATAAATAAAATAGGTCGAGATTTCTTGGGAAATCGGAACTTTACACCGCCAACTATACAAAGTCCTCGGCCATGGATTTATAATCATTATCATCATTTTACCCTACTACTAAGTCGGACCCCCTCCAGTTACATGGTGGGTCTACAGTGCTACGCTGGCCAAACCGGTTCGGACAGACATTCATCACAAGTTTTACTTTTGGTTTCTTAGGTTTTCACGATTATTACACATTGAAATTAAACACTTTTTAACGGATAGTCTTACTTTTCTCGCGACTAGGTAATCGGCATTCCCATTTCCTTTTGTTGGCTCTAACGACATCCTCAGTATGGAATAAGGCGGTGACACTAAAAAATAAAATAAAATAAATATCCTTGGACATTTCACACAACGCCATCTCGTCCCAAGCTAAGCAACTTAATGCTTGTGTTATGGTAACGAGATGGATGATAAACTACTTATATACATTTTTTTTTTGTAAATACATACATATTATAGATAGAAATGACACCCAGACTCCGAGCCAGTGCCTCTGGTTTAGACAAAGACACTTGCCCGACCCCGGAATCGAACCCGGGACCCGTTGATAAAAAGGCGGCACATCTAACCACTAGACCAACGAGGCAGTCGGTGGTGACATTATACATAGTTTTAGAATACTTTATAATCCCGTCATTATACTTAATAAACAAAGAACCTAATTGGTGCCTAATTCCAAGATTTTATTTAAAAATAGTAAATTTTATTTTATTACATAAAAAAAATCTCTTTACAGGCTGTAACGAAAAGCATATCTTATTTATTGTAACAAAAGTGTCATAATTTAGGAAATAAGGGTAGCGTACTAAGTCAGGTTACTAAACTTTTAGGTTAATGATATCGATAAGTAATTGTTATACACACTGACGAATTAATAAGAAACGTGTCTAAAAGATTTAAGGTATTCATTAAAATTAATTACTAAAAATATATAATAGCTTTATGATATTTACATCTCTATTAGCTATTGCATCGAAAAGCCCTGTTTTCCTCCTTGATGACCGTTATTATTATTATTCTATTAATGATAACGGGTCAAAATGTTTAAAATATTGAATTGTCATCGGTCCATAATAAGTATGCCAAATTTCGAGTTAATACGACGTTTTTAACTGGGTCAAAATCATGTTCAAAGATTCCGTTACACACATACATACAAGCGAAGCTAATAAAAGCGTATTAAAAAGCGCTCTTCTCACACACCTTAATTGAAGCCAAGGCGCACGTAGTATTGCAAATAGCCTTCTACAAGGAAACACAACATTTCCCTTTGTTCCGAATTCCGAGACCATGAGGAAAGAGTAAATGAAAACCTTCGATACAGCGTGTATTCGGAACTCCGTCGCACATCCAATCCAAGATTTCATACCGACTCACTGACATTTGAGAATTGTCAAGCGTTACGGCGCCTAAATAGAATTGGAATATTTTATATGTCGTGGATTGATGAAGTTATGGCGCAAGAGACAGCGCCATCTAAGGATTATTTTAGTGAACCAATAAATTGTTACCGGAAACGCAAGTGGCGCGGCGCTGCGCCGTTCCGCTTGGACGCGATCGTCGGCAGACCGAGTATAAAAGGGGCCGCTCAGTGGTCTCAGGACGCATTTTCATCGAGCGCCCCGCGGAGCACGGACCTCTGTCTTTCGACAGTCAGTGCTGCCCGGTTATTGGACGTGGAACGTTGTCTCAACTAGTACAGTCTTTATTGTGGTGGACAGTTTGCGTCGGAAGGTCTTGCATTACGCTCGGCGTCGACGCACGTGTTTGTTTCCATATTGTAGGAAGTCGTTAGTAAAAGAAAAATAAAGTTACTTTGATTTAAATTATCTTTCGTTCAAGTACCCAAGTCAGTGCCCACATCCATCTTAAACTATGTCAGATCATGATGAAGACCGGATACTTCACATCTCGGCCACCCATCCATGATCTCATGAGGGTATCTGCGACATATATATATACTTCTACTACTACTTCTCCGACCATAAATTACTTACATCTGACCAGACGGGTTGGCACAGGGTTTAGTCTCAAGTTTTCGCCCTTCTCATTTCCTTTTGTCGGCTCTTACGACACCCTCGGGAAGAATTGGGGTGTCGACACTATGTATTCTAAATATGTCATGATAATGGTGTTTTTAAATTTGACGATTCATAAGAGTTTTCTTCTCTTGCAGCTAGGTTTTTGGCCTTGACCTTTATATCTTTAAAATATATTAATTTTAAACCTTCTTTTCTAAATTAGCGATTTTTTAATCATGTTTTAAAGTGATAAGGATACTGGTCTGAATATGTGATGTCAAGGTATAATAGATATTTTTCCCGTATAGCTCCTTTAAAATTTATGAAAATTATCAGTTACTCTTACTTTCACGTTTGCTGTTAGACATATATGTTCCCTTTGGATGTAAAATAAATAGTGTTACCACCCCATTCCCACCTAAGGGTGCCGTAAGAGCTGACAAAAGGAAATGACAATGTCGAACACCTAGCCACAAGAGAAGGTAGACTTGATACGAAACCATATGGCGCCCCTACAATGCACAGCTTGGCACTGTAGGCTAATATTTATTTATTTATTTATTATTATTTATTATTATACCCTCCATGTAACTGGTAGAGGCCCGACTCAACAGTGGGTCATCTATGGGCTAAGTAATAGCAGTAGTAGGCCACAGGCTATCTAGCAGGACATGTGAATTGAGCCACGTTTTACATCCAAAGAGAATCGGAAATCGTCACACAGTGTATTCTGTAATACACCGCCGAGCCGCCATCTTGTTGTCATAAATTTAATTAGTTATTAACGGCTATTGACACTTCCTCACGTTTTAGGAAATCGATGTTAATTAATTTAGTCGTGAACCGAGTCCATAGCTATTTAAGGAGTTTTATAAGGCTTCATTTACAAAACACTCTGTATAAACTGTACAAGGAAAAAAGGTTAAAAAAATTGCAGCCATCCATCTGAGTTGATTTCATCCAACTTTTGCCGTATTTTATCTGCAATAGCTTGCTGGAGTAATGGTTAGTAGCGATTAAAGAAAAAACAAAGTAAACTCCGATGCATCGGCTTCCCAGCCAATGGCTTGGCGGCCAACCAAGTCGAGCGCCAAAGAGCCCAAAGTCAAATCATTTATTTTGAATACGACACTATGGAGAACTAACACCATAATACACTTTAGTTCGGAACGCGCCCAGCACTGAGGAAAACTGGCAAGAAACTCATCTTTTTTTATTACTCTGCCTACCTAAAACCTTATGCCAACCCGTCTGGCCATCATGGCACAATAGGCTAATAACCCTCCATGTAGATGGAGGAGGCCCGACTCAGCGATGGGTCATATATGGGCTGATTAGTAGTAGTTTCGCTATATAGCATATATTCTTTGGTTTTACATAATATAGTTACCAAAAGAAAACCCAATTTTACAGCAGTGCCGATAACTTTCTGTTAGAGTTGGCGGTTCGATTCCCGGCTAATGAGAGAAAGGCCAGCGCAAGCCCGTTCCGAGAATAACTTGGCAACTTTAAGCTAACGTAACAGTATGCTTATAAACAGTATAACATACGCGAATTAATGACCAAACACTTTGTTAGAATACCACCTTTTCTTCTATTTCTCAGCCTTTAAATGGGAATGAGTAAATTGTTAGCCATTTAAGGCAACTGGCAAGGAAGAAATGAAGGTTTACTTTTTTTTTTAAACTATTTAAAAAAAACATTCGTGTTTGTCTGTCGCTCCTAAATGCCTAATTCTATTTGGTATTTTAATAGATGCAAACCTGTTATCCTATACTAGCTGTACCCTGCGAGCATTGCTGCTACGCCACTAACTAAAATAAATTTTAAGGAAACACATTACACAAATATTCATTTTTTTTTTGGTTCAGAAACCTGTGCTCTTGCACTACAATTTTCATGAAGATCATCACATGATAAAATTCATAATTTAGGATTAACTATATTTGTTTAAAACTAAATTATATTGAGATTTTTATTATTATTTCAGACTTTTCTTAATTGATGGTATTCTAGGCTATGTTTAAATAAAATCTAATGAGCCATTTGAAGACTAAATATTTCAATCAAAGGAAGTCCCATATTGGACATGCGCCTCGAAATGATTACCACGAAAGCCAGTCGTGAGCGCATACAATTTTTTACGGCTTCCTTAACCAGGTCTTCAATTCGTCCCAATCCATCCCGAGGGTGTTGTAAGATACGACAAAAGGAACCCACGAGGCAGATCACCTAGCGGCAAGAGAAGGAAATCTAGACACATATCCTGTGCCAATCCGTCTGGCCAGCGTGGCAGTAGGCTTATTACCCTCTAGAGGGCCCGACTTAGCAGCGGGGCTTTGATGGTCTGCGTAGTAGAGGAGATGCGGAAAAGTGGGTTTTTCTGATTTGTTTCCACAAATTTTTCAACAAAAATTCTCCCCGATTTGATCTCTTCTTTCTCACCTTTGTGCTAATGTCAATGGGGTCAGTACACCAGTCTAAAAGTTCACAATTTTATATTATGTACATGATCCGGTAATAGAAACATTTTGATGTAGCCTAGATTTAGATTATATAGCCTGAAGCAGCAGATTTAGAATACACAGTGTCACTACCCCATTACATCCTGAGGGTGACGTAAGAGTCGACAAAAGGAAATGACAAGTCCGATAACCTCGTCACAAGGGCAGGAAATCTTGATGCACCAACCCTTTTGGCTAGCGTGGCACAATAGGCCAATTTCTCTCCATGCAGTTGGAGGTGGCCCGACTCAGCAGTGGGTCATGGGCTGAATAGTAGATAGTAGAAAATAGCCACCACCCGCCAAAACATAGAAGGGGAAGCTATTTTATTACAGACTAGCGACCCGGCCCGGCTTCGCCCGAGTGCAATTATGCATGTATTATACATATATAAATCTACTAGCTTTTGCGCGCGGCTTTGCCCGCGTGGGCTTCGAACCCGTGCATATTTTTTATGAACATAAAATCGGTTATTGTGACTAAACTATGATAGTTAGATATGTGCTTTTTTGTAGATCTTTATAAGACCTACAAACCCGTAGTACATCATTTTGTTCTATTGTCAATAGTTTTTGCACCGCACGCATAAATAGGTTTTCCATTTTACACCTTGGTTTACAAAATCGCAATTTTCATACGGATCCCTAATTCTTTTGAAAATAAAATAACCTTCCTCGATAAATGGAAAGATTTTTTGAAATCGGACCAGTAGTTCCTGAGATTAGCGCGTTCAAACAAACAAACAAACTCTGCAGCTTTATATATTAGTATAGATTAAAAAAAACCGCTTCAAAATCCGTTTCGTAGTTTTAAAGATTTAAGCATACATAGGGACGGACAGACGAAAGCGACTTTGTTTTATAATATTTAGTGATTATGGTCATCCATCCAACATCAAACAGTAGTTGGTTAACCTGCAGATCGATAACGTTCTGCCCACGATATACTAACTATATCGCTCTGAGAATTTGCGCTCGGCAACATAACTTTATAGAATTTTGTTAAGGTCAGGTGTAAAGTGCACTTTTGCGTTTAGTGTTTGGGTGCGAGAGAAAGCATGCCTGCTCGGTTCGATCGATCACCAGCTCTCTCCAAAGGGACGGTGTTTTGTGAAAGCTGACGAACATACTAACTGAAAAAGAGTTATTAGGGTCCCGTAGAGACAAGGCTACAAAAATACAGGCATTCAGAGGGCACGTTTTGTTCTCAAAAATGTCAGAAGATATAGGAATTCTATAGCGAAATATGAAGCACAAAATAAAAAAAATATATTTGTGTAAAGTTCGATCAACTCTATAGGCTGATATCTTTGCTATATGGATAAAATCAATAATACCTAAATTTTGTTTTTGTCTGATAACATCAAAGTATCAGAACTTGTAGGCACAATCTTTTTTTTAATACGAGTATGTACTTTTAAGTATTTGAAAAAAGATTTTATTCAAAAGCTCGGTCGCCCAGAAATGATGATTTTGCAAATACGTTGTTTGGATATATATTGTAGACAATTACGCTGCGGGCGGTGAAAATAAGCGGAACCCACTACGAGTGACTGGTGCTTTCCATTTTGTATTTTTAAGTCACTTGTCTTTGAACACAGGTGTGTGCATTCATAAATTATCCTTGCAGAGCAATGTTTTGAAATGTCATATATTAAAATGAATTCTTAATAAAATAATCCTGGATCATTAACATCTAGCCTCAATTCGCCTTATAAGCGCAGCTGTGTAGTGTCGGAATAATAATATCACCAACCCATCTCCTCCCGTGGGTGTCATAAAAGGCGACTAAGGGAAAAATTACAGACGTTGGGCAACTCCATATCTGTGACTGCGTTGGTAATTAATCCCAATTAAATTTACAAAAGGCAATGTACCTATGTGTGTAATAACTTGGCAGTCCCTGTTAGTATGTGTCTGTCTTTGTACCACTACGCTCTAAACAAATGATGTGTGGAATGTGTTATCTATTTACCAAACTAAAATGTGGTTTGGTAAATAGATACACATTAATTTGGTGTTACAAAAGATCTTACAATTATACGCACATATGTGAATTAAGATTTTTAGTTTCAATGTATATTTTGTCTAAAAGTTTTTGTAGTAGAGAATGTCCATAATTCTAATTGAAGAAATTCAGCTTGGAGATTATGTGTTGTTTTCTAGCTCTTTTGAGGGTAAAGTAGAAAATTTCAGTAATACCATGTTTTATCTTCATCATCTCAGCCTATAAAAATACCCACTGCTGAGTCAAGCTTCCTCTAATTACATGGAGGGAAAATAATTTATCGTGGAACGGTGGCCAGTCGGGATTCCATTTTAAGCATTCGATTGCTGCTAGGTGTTTTGTATATACTTTGTTTGCATTAGGAAAAATAATACAAATCACGCTTTAAAAAATTTTGTAAACAGGTTTTCAAATTAGAGTTACGAGCCGGCGGAGATTTCGTTCTTTACGATATAGCCAGATAAGATCTGCCGTAAAAAACACATTATCCATGTTTACTACTTTTGTTTTATGATTGTGAAATTGCTGGCGTATTAGATGTATGTGTAGTCATCGCAAAAAATGGCTTAAGGAAGAGGCACAGGCATCTTTGTGGAGGTTTTATGTATGGTGTGTGTGTGTGGCAAGTATGGTGCTTAGGTCCACCACGATAACACTCATTGTCGTCTATTGTAATTTCTGTCAGTCACCGACCCCATAAAGCCTAACAATAGATGATTTTATTATTTGTACTTAAAAAGCAAGTAAGTATAACGAAACGTAACGAATCCCTTACACCCTTGCACTGCATAACCTGTGTGGCGGGGGCAGTTGACAAACGTGTAATTCACGAACACAAATGACACCCAGACACAGAAAAAGTTCGAATTCAAAGCATTTATTTAGTTTTGGTCACGATGGACACTTACAAATAGTCAACATAATTATGCGTAACATATTAAACAGTATAAACATTCGATCGCCTACCATCAGTTCGGAACGCGACCACTGATGAGAAGAACTGGCAAGAAACTCAGAGTAACATTTCGATTCACTCTTGAAAGCTGCCGCGATTTACAAATTATGACTTTCATATTATGACATTCGTATTTCAGCTGTACCACATTCGTATTCGTGATATATTTAATTATTAATAACTGTAGAAAATTTAATTAAACCAACCAGAATGTTCTAGTTTACAAATAGAATCAAATTGAATGAAAAATTAAGCAAAGTGTTATGTGTATAACGTAACGCCATAGACGTATCTAGTGATGGAATGTACTGCTACGATGGATAGTCGATATTTTTCATAATAAGAAACGTACTGTGTTTTTATTTTTAAAATTGGTCTATATTTATACGACAGAACATTTATAGGGTGAGGTAGCTTAAACGGTTGCTAAGAAAAAAAAAGCGTAAACCCGATCTTGATTATTTTATATAAGTACAAACATAATTATGTAGCCATAAATCATTTATATCCACAAGTTTATACACTTAGTTACACTAGACAACTGAATAACACACTAATTTCTATAACAATATTAAAGAGAACCAAATTTATGCTGCGAGTATCGTTAGCGATAAAAATGAATTGCATAACGTCACATCCCTAGTAACGTCATAATGGCAACTGTCACCCGCACCATGCTACAACGCAAATAGTATAGTCACATCATGTTTAAAAGAGCACTTAAAAGTTTAAGAACTGTTCCAATCAATCAAAAGGTTACTTACTTTGTTAAAGTACTGTCAGATTTTCGCTATACAATAAATCACCATGTATAAGAAATGCCCAAAAGCTTAGATCCGAGTCTTCCTCTCTTTTTTGTTAGGTTAAACGACGTAACACGGTTATCGTATTTTGCGGTATGTTATTGAGTTTCCTTTTTCTGTTAACGCCAATTTTCTGCGGGTAGGCAGCTACATATGGGTGTTATTGACAGCGCCACGTGAAATTGACTTAGCGCGTGACTGTAAAGGCTTTCCCACATGTAGCGGTTTACAACGTAGCGGAGAAAAATATTTTTAAAAAAGAAATTGTGACCCCAGCATTAGGTATAACCAGTATCATGGGGGCAGTTTACAAATATGAAATTCACGAACAAAAATGACACCCAGACTCGGAGCAAGTGCCTCTGGTTTACACAAAGACAGTCAAAGCAGCATTTATTGTAAAGAAGCATGCATCATCATCTTTGCTTTCAAATGACCTCTTGAGTCAAGTCCCCTTGTTAAGGGAAGTTCTCGATTACTTTTGTGATGTGGTAACAATTTCTTTTATTCTATGACCGGGTAAAAATAAACGATTGATTAATCACGGTGACATGAGAAATATTGGGAATATAGAAAATAATTATAATCAAGATATATTACGCCCGGCTCACTTCCGATGGAAGATACTTTTGGTGAAAGGTTGGATTAGAAAACCATCGCTTATACTTCACAGTTCCGGAAGGCGCAGTGCTGGTAGGCCTCCCACACGGTGGACCGACGACCTGGTTAAGGTCGCCGGAAAGCAGTGGATGCGGGCGGCCCAGGACCGGCCTTTGTGGAGATCCTTGGGGGAGGCCTATGTCCAGCAGTGGACGTCTTTTGGCTGAAATGATGATGACTTCACAATAAAAAATCCATTTATACACAGAATTATACTTTTCATTAATCTCTATGCGCTCAGTGCGAATGAGTATAGATTTTTTGTTACACAATGTACATTATTATAAGGTACTTCCTTTTATATTCAGATTCGAATGTAACTTTATTTGAATAGGATTTTCACAATACTTGCAAATTGATAGGACTAAAGGCAAAAACACAGATAAGAAAGCGTGGCGGAGACGGTTTCTTTGCATTGTTCGAATTAGTATGAAAGACGATACTTACAATCCGGAGCGCATGATACACTGCCTCGTTGGTCTAGTGGTTAGATGTGCCGCCTTTGGATCAACGGGTCCCGGGTTCGATTCCGGGGTCGGGCAAGTGTCTTTGTCTAAACCAGAGGCACTGGCTCGGAGTCTGGGTGTCATTTCTATCTATATTATGTATGTATTTACAAAAAAAAATGTATATAAGTAGTTTATCATCCATCTCGTTACCATAACACAAGCATTAAGTTGCTTAGCTTGGGACGAGATGGCGTTGTGTGAAATGTCCAAGGATATTTATTTATCATACACCCTCAGGAGTGAGATCGGCAGTTATGTGGGGCTGCGAAAACTGCTCGGCTAGCCGATAAAACCTAAATGTTCCCAGGAAATAATATTAATGTATAAACAAAGGAACACGATGTATTTGATTATAGCATGTATTTCAGTGTGCAGTACTCGTATTTAAGACAGTCTCAGGGCGTTGTGCCACTCACAAAGAGTGCAAACCAATGCCCTCAGAAGAGGCCATTGGGTTCCATCTAACCATTGAATTATTTATTAGAATACAAATAACCACGACACATAATATATTATAATTTATTGTTTATTTAATACTAACTTTATTTAGTTAATTCATTCGGTAAATGTGGAGCGTGTTTCTCTCGTCTGGCGAAGTTGATCTCACTATGCTGTTTAGTGCTTTCTGTAAACCGATAATTTGAAAAAAGCAACTACAGTTTTTTTTCCGGCTCTGCTCCGTAGAGCACCATTCCGAACCGGTGGTAGTGTCAGGGTGAATGTGGGTGGACGCAAGTGTTCTTGGAGATCTAAAAACATGGATAGATTGTAAGAATAATGCATTGTGTGAGAAAGGTATGAATGTAGTTATGACGACTGATAGGTGTGTATGGAGACTACCACCTAGTGTGGGACAATGGCCGTAAGATGATATTGGTAATTCTAAATGTGACGCTTTATAAGAGGTTTGTGATAAAACCTACGTATATAAAGTTCATTTTGAGTAAACTTGAGTTTACTTAGTTTGAGTTTGACGTTACCGAGTCGTATTTTTGTAGCAACGCGACTCATAAAAGTGTCACAAGACTCTCAGAATAGGTGACCATAAATATTAGGTGGCGTCGGGTGGCGGTTCGTTCTCTTCCCTGCAATATGGTTAAGCATGGCGATGGCTCCACATGGGTCATGCTTGTGAACAGGTGCCCTTGCTGGAATTCGGTTGGCTCAGGCATTAAAAGGTTACTATTGTTAACTAAATGTTGCTGAGGGCCAAACCCCTTTGAGACTATTGCGTGAGTTTACTCTCACAAACCCGTCTTATCCCGGCCCTGTACCTAAAATGGCGATCTAAAAAAAAGTAGCTACAGAGTTTCTTGTTGGCTCTTCTCTGTACAGCTGAATTCCAAACCGATGGTAAATGGTATTTTTTTATTTTATTTTGTCAAAATATATCTAATGAGCCAACTTAATTATATGAGTTTTGATTTTGATTAAGTACTAAGGTAGACTATTTTCTAGTCTAATGTTCTATTCCTACTGGATAGAAGCCAGACAAGGAGATCATACAATGATTTGATGGATGATCAATTTAAAAAGTCACAACTTGAAAAGCTATTGTCGATTATATAACGTGACGCCTTTGTGATGCTGCCTATAAACCAATAATGCGTATTGAGGGCCCAGAGGGCTCTATCGGGAGGAAGGGACAAGAAAGGGAAGCGGGAACCTTTCGTGGGGTCGGCCATTCGGAGTGAGATAATCCTGTCAATGTAGCGACGGCAAAAACTACGTTCAATCACCATCAGCATTTCGGCCTGTAAAATATTTGTATACCTACTAGCAGCCCGCCGCGGCTTCACCCGGTTATTTCGGATGTATAAGCTATATTATTGTAAAGTTTCATTAAAACCTATTCAGTAGCTTTTGCGTGAAAGAATAACAAACATTCATTCTTTAACAAACTTTACAAAAGTAACAAACATTCCCCTATAAAATATTAATAAAAAGTAGGATAAAAATATACAGGGTGGTCAAAAAGTCGTGGATCAAACGAAACCAGCGGTTAGATGGGGCCATCAGCAGCAAAAAATTGTTCTATCGGAGGTCCTAAGGGTCAACCCCTGCAGAGTTACAATTGATTTTGTGTTTTTATGAGAAATTGTCTTTTTTTTTACTAAAACTTGATAAAATTCGAAAAAATCTACACCCTGTATCTTTTTTATAATTTTCACTAGATTGGTACTGATGAGTCCTTTCGTTAGACATGCTATTTATGGTAGTTTATTGGGTGTGTTGAAGATAATATTAAGTTTTACGAAAGCAATAATTCTTAAATCAAAACTTGTTACTTACTTCGGTCCCCACTGTGAAAAAAAAAATACTCTACAGAAAAGTGCCACTGTATCACAATTTTTGGCGCATTTAATAGGGATTCTAAAAAGGTATTACACATGGCTATGCGTGGCTTCGATATCTTTCAAGGACGATCTTTCGTAGCAAGGCCAGAGTTAATTCATACATAAAACTCGGTTAGGCCTACTTTTTTTTTTTTTTTTTTTTTTTTTTTTTTGGTTTCGCTGGGGAAATGCTTTATGCATACCACCGCACCCCGGGGGAAAGGTCGGTGATTATGTGGGACTCCGACAAGGGTCGTCTACCCAAGAGTCGTTTACCCACTAAAACCCCAGCGGCATACCCTCACACGACGCGCTTGGGGCGCCACAAGTTCGCGTAAACGCATTCTACTGTGACGCCCCGGCGTGGTGCCCGCAACGCGGGCAAGCGACTATCAGAGAGGCGTCCCGGTATACTGGGACGCCCTCAGTCATCGAGGCTTTCGTCGGTGGTGGCTCCCCCGAACCACCACCGGCCTCCTAGGCGAGGGCAGAAGGGGCCCGCATCGTCACGTGGGCCCGCCCGGCATGGGAGGCCCTGGCCGGTATGGCCCCACGGATCATTGAGGCACTCAAGCCCCCTCACCACAGCAAGGTGGCAGCACAGTCGAGGGGGAGGCCTACTAACCTAACCTTACCTAAGCGTGATCGTTTTCCGGACTAATGGGTCTTTATCGTCGTTTCAGCCCATAAATAACCCACTACTGAGTCGGGCCTCCTCTAAGTTCATGTTGGGAGATTAGCCTACCGTGCCACGCAGCCAAGACGGGTTGACACAGGGTTTGCTACAAGTTTTCCTTCTGTTGCGGCTAGGTGATCTGCCTAATGCGTTCTTTTAGTCGCTTCTTACGACACCCTCAATATGGTATGGGCTGGTGACACCACATGGACACTGATTAGAATTGTATTCTTTATGCGCGTACATAATTCGTATATGGGAGTCTTACCGGGTCAGCAAACCCTGTGCCAACCCGTTTTTCCAGCGTGGCACAGTAGGCTAATAATGTCCTTCCATGAATTGTGAATAAGCCCGACACAGTAGTGGGTCATTTATGGGCTGAAACGAAGACGATAAAGAATAAACAATGTCACCAATCCATACCATATTGAAGGTGTCGTAAGAGGCGACTAAAAGAACGCATTAGGCAGATCACCTAGCCGCAACAGAAGGAAAACTTGTAGCAAACCTTGTGTCAACCCGTCTTGGCTGCGTGGCACGGTAGGCTAATCTCCCAACATGAACTTAGAGGAGGCCCGACTCAGTAGTGGGTTATTTATGGGCTGAAACGACGATAAAGACCCATTAGTCCGGAAAACGATCACGCTTAGGTAAGGTTAGGTTAGTAGGCCTAACCGAGTTTTATGTATGAATTAACTCTGGCCTTGCTACGAAAGATCGTCCTTGAAAGATATCGAAGCCACGCATAGCCATGTGTAATACCTTTTTAGAATCCCTATTAAATGCGCCAAAAATTGTGATACAGTGGCACTTTTCTGTAGAGTATTTTTTTTTCACAGTGGGGTCCGAAGTAAGTAACAAGTTTTGATTTAAGAATTATTGCTTTCGTAAAACTTAATATTATCTTCAACACACACAATAAACTACCATAAATAGCATGTCTAACGAAAGGACTCATCAGTACCAATCTAGTGAAAATTATAAAAAAGATACAGGATGTAGATTTTTTCGAACTTTATCAAGTTTTAGTAAAAAAAAGACAATTTCTCATAAAAACACAAAATCAATTGTAACTCTGCAGGGGTTGACCCTAAGGACCTCCCGTAGAACAATTTTTTGCTGCTGATGGCCCCATCTAACCGCTGGTTTCGTTTGATCCACGACTTTTTGACCACCCTGTATAAATGAAATATTATTTTATTTATTCACACATAAATAGAGTAATGGACAAATACTTAAAAATACCAATTAACCTACAACTAAGAAACCTTAAAAATAAAATACTAAAAATATATTATTTAAAGGAGTTCCGAAGATACTGGCAGCGTTCCCCCTTTGAATCGCTAGACTGATTCTTTGACTGAGGTAGCTGCCAGCTCTCCGGTCTCCTGTGATGTCGACTAACCTCTTTGCTATTTCCTTAAAAAGGCTTATAGCCCTTGGACCCCACGGACCAAGGGTCTCGACACCGAATGGGACAAATTCATACTCGGAGCCTAGACCCCTGTATTTAATAAAATATATATTACATTAATATCGGGGAAATTATCGAGAGATGGATGTTTGTTTCTCCATCTCTTCTGAATGGGAAACGGATCTGCATGATATTTGGCACAGCTTATTTACGAAAAACGGACGAGTACAGTCGGACACGTTTGTATTAGGTTTAACGCGGATGAATCCTCGTCTAGGAGCTAGTCACTACTCACTACATATTATACAAAGTCGCTGTCGTCTGTCCGTATGTATGCTTAAATCTTTAAAACTACGGTTTTTTTTAATACATAGAGTGTTTCAAGAGGAAGGGTTATATGTATAATTAATACTTTCATCATTGCACCCGTGCGAAGCCGTGCCGGGTCGATAGTATATTATAAACAATTATTGTTCCATATCACGATCTTGTCATAGTTTACGATTACCGGTCGTTTCGGATACCTGATAAAATTGGTAGCCTTGTATGGCTAAATACCAGAGTTTACACAAAGCGTTTAACCTACCCTCCGAAAAGGTTATAAGTAGCCTGAAAAAATATTATTATTAATTTCTGTAACTGTTAACCAGAGCATCAGTTAAATAAAAACTTCAACAGTTACCATTCGCCAGTTAAACTAGTGACGTAACAGTTTGACGAAATCCATTCGGTTCATAAACCAAGAGCTTGAAGACGAAGGAACTCAGTTCAACTTTAACTACACAGTGCACATATAAAAACATTTTATTGCACATTAAAATAAGTTTTTTATTGTGGACATAAATGTTTTACTATATATATCAAGAAGGCGATTAAAATGTCACAAAATTATTATGTCTATACTTGGTGTCATTTGGATATGTTGATATTGCGACAGTGCGTACGAATATCGTTTTTATTACGGATTTTATATTTTACATTTTAAGACAGGTAGGGATGACACCGGAAGACCAGACTTGCACCAGAATAAAGCAGCCAAGTAACACTACCCGTTGGTCACCAAAGATCCGTGGTCACCAAAGAATTGAGGGTGTTGGAAACATCCATAGGCGACGAGGTATAGTAGCATAGTATAGTAGTTCTACTGAACAAAAAAGAACTGGACAATAGGGTTTTTGCCGAACCGGTGGTAATTTCAATATGAATGTGGGTGGACGCAAGGGTTGTTAGAGATCAAAAGAGATCGATGGATTGTGTGAATAAAGTTATGACGGCCGATAGGCGTATGGACACTACCACCTTTTTTTTTTTTTTTTATTTGGCGTGAAAAAATCCCTGACCGCAAATCCCGCGTCCGGGGAGACTACGGGGTAGTGTGGGGCACTCACCCACTAAAACAACCCGCCGTGCGCCGACACCCGCCATCACGGCGGACCACGGGTACCGCGTACGTTTCTACCGTGGTCCGCAGGCGGCAGCCCCATCGGGCACCCTCCCCCGTGCGACGCCCCGCGCACTTGGGCGTCACACCTTCGCGGTAGGCTATACCGGTGGACGGTGGGCTATGGCCACTACCACCTAGTGTGTGGACAAGGGCCGAAAGATGATATTGATAATTTTAAATATGATGATATATAAAGTTCCTTTTGAGTGTGAACTTTTGAGCTGTTTTAGCTTGCAAGTGGACCAAATTAACCGCTTTTTTTATTTGATCTTAACTTTGTTAACAAATCGAGTAGCTGCTGACGGTACCATAGGTATTCAAAAAGCCTTAAGGGATACCGTTAGTCCCGTATCCCGACCACGCCCCTCACGGTAAGTAGCGTGATGATATGTCTTCAATTTACTCAATCTCAGCTGGCACGCCAATTTAATTTGAAGTATCTCTGAATTAAATTGCGGCTGCATTTTGATTGAAAAACAAGTGTCAATTCAAAAAAAGGTTGAATTATTACTATTTTCATATATTTTACAATATTAGTATGTATTTCATTTACTTATTATGACATTTTAATCATATGGCACCATGACTAGAGTGGCATAAAATTTTCCTCCATAAAACTGTAGGAGGCCTGACTCAATAGTCGCTAATTTATTGTCTATGGTGCAACGAGATGAACATTGTAACTTGTTTTCCAAAAACTAACATCATCAGAAAGTCATAATTTCGGCATGTGGAGGGGTGGGACGGGAGAGGGGCACGGTGCGCGAACGCAGCTCGTTGCCAAAAATCTAGTCAAACTGGCTGCTATAGTGCAACGCACTTCTCGATGCATGCGTACACGGACAGGAGTGTTGTGGAGTAGCCGTTTGAATATTTATTTAACTATAAATAGATTTCAAATACCGCGTTATAAAGTCATAATAAGAGTTTTAATATCAGTATAATACGTAAATATTTGATTTTGTAAAAGTACATGAGAACCATTTTTTATTAAAAAAATGTTCCGTAGGCCATTCGGGGTAGTCCTTAAACTGAAACCATATAATGTTGCTTTACACTTTAAAAAGTTTTTACAATCATTTTTATTGGAGGATACAATGAATAACGACCATGCAATGTAGTAATGTGTAGTTTCTACCACACAGTTTTACTTTCGGTAAAGACTTTTTTCGTAACTTTTGAAATCTGAATATATTTCGTGACATTAATTTATCATCTAATAAATTATAAATTAACTAGCGACCCGCCCCGGCTTCGCACGGGTGCAATGATGAACCTCTAAATTTATCAGTGTTTCTCTACAATATTATGCATTTATTATACTTATAAACCGTCCTCTTGAATCACTCTATCTATTAACAAAAACCGCTTCAAAATCCGTTGCGTAGTTTTAAAGATTTAAGCATACATAGGGACGGACAGATGACAGCGACTTTGTTTTATACTATGTAGTGATTCATCAACACGCGCTGATTTTGTATAATCTAGACCGTCTCTATACCTTCCACTGTTCGGGTCGTTAGATAGTCATACAACGAGAGTAGGTGCATCTAAAAACTGCAACTCGATTGCGGAGGCTGCGGTGTGGGGGAGGGGAGGGGAGAAAAAAATAAGTCTTGGCCGAAATGCGCGGGCGACGACCGGCCGACGACCCGCGCTTAGACCCGTGGTCCTAGCATTTGGGATGTTTGAACGTGGGTGTAATGGCGGCGTTTTCTTTTTGCGTTTCCTTTTTTAAATATCGCTTGGTTTTTAATACTGGCGACCTAATTTGAATATATGCATTTTATAAGAACATTCAACCTTATAATTTAGACATTGTTTTGATGTCTTACTTAATGTAGTTTGAAAATCCATGGACTCTAGGAACCGTTTACCATTATAAAAGTTTGTTCTTTTACTATATACCTACAGTAGCGCTCACATAGATGTTGTATTAAACATTGCTGTACCTGCAGGTGATAGTGACAGTAAATAAGATTTGATAGGAATATAAACAGATGCTTAATTTGATAATTATACGTTGTTGACTTCGAAACAACAACTTGTCGACAACGTGCCAGCTAATCTAGTTGTCACCAGCTGCTTAAACCATATTTAAGCCTGGTCTAGTAGAGCTATACTTTTTATCTTGGCTTTCCATTAATTCAATGGGCTCGGTACTAACCCGATAACTAATACAATATACACCGTAAAACGAAAATGGTTTTATGGATCTGCATGATTACGTTCTTAAATATAATTTTACACGCAATTTTCAACGTCATAATTCAGACTTTAAGCTGAAATTATCTTACGACAGCGAATACAATAGAAGTTCTAAAATATTCTCGATAAGAGAACAGAACAGATCGGCAAAATTAGCACAATTTTATAACGTAGAAGTACGGATTATTGTGTTGTAAAATACCCCAAAATGTAAGATGAAGCAAGATGTAAGATGAAGAATGAAGAAAAAAGAGGGCGTGAAGAAAAATACCCTGACTGCCTCGTTGGTCAAGGGGTAGATGTGCCGCCTCTGGATCAACGGGTCCCGGGTTCGATTCGGGGTCGGGCAAGTGTCTTTGTCTAAACCAGGGCCACTTGCTCTGAGTCTCGGTCACATGTTGGAAAACTGCCCTGCGATACAGATTATACCTAGTGCAGGGGATTCATATAAAAAAAATATATACATTTTGGAATCAATTTGATGTTAGGGCACTAAAAACAGCTTTTTTTACATGCCAACAGCTGTATACAGAGTGTAGCAAAAGCCATACCGGTCCTAATGAAAGAAGACAGCAGTCTGTCATAAAAATGTCAACGCCGAACATCGGGTGGTGGTCAAGTATCCCGAACACCAGAAGCATGAGCAGCTATCACGCGACACTGGCAAAAATGGCAGTGGCAGTGGGCCATTTATGGGCTGAATAGCAGTAGTAGTCAGGCGTTTCCAAATTTCCAAAATCATGGCGGGAAATTAGCCTTCTTTGCCGGGACCAGACCAGTTTTTTTCTTTAGGCTAGATTATCTGTTTATCTCGTGCTTTTGGATACCGTCAGGATGAATAGCAACAAACGGCCAAGATGTACTGTAATTAGTCAGTTAAGCCTCAGTTTATGACTTGATCCGTACGTGGGCGAAGGTGAACGATTCGTCAATGCGAGAGACATTAGCACCACCGAAACATAAATATAAGTGGTGCAGTCTTTGCAATGAAATGTGGTGATAATACGTATTTATTGCATACCATACTTACATGCATACCTTATGCCCTGAGGCGTCCCCTGCGTCGTGTTGACACTGACGGAGCGTTGACAGTGAAATGCGTGTGCACATTGGTGTTAATTATTGGAAGTTCCAGTTTTTTAAAATTCTCAAATTAAACCGGGAACTCTTGATCCAAAGGCGCCACATCCAACCCTTAGACTAACAAGGAAATCAATCAGTTTTTTTTACGTAAGTCTATTCAAATTTTGTTGTAACTAATATAAGATTCTATAATTTCCAGATAAAATCTCCGATAAAAGATCGAGCTGCTGCTACAGAGGTCGGGGAAAATGGAGACGCGCCGCCTGCAAACGGTTCCGTGTTCACCATGACCCTCAAGAATAATCACCTAATCGTGGAAACTGAGGAACGAAATGTATGTATGCCAGATAGTTTGAAGTCCTGTATTAACGTTTCCTAGTATTTTATGTAACTTACACACTGAATGATAATAACACAGAAATTTGTCTTTTCATGGTGGCACATCCCTCCGCTGTACGTATGCTCGTATATGTCCTAACTAACATACATGACTATGTGTGGATGAAACATTTGACTAAAAAAAATAGCAACCACGGATATGATGAAGTGTCATTAATATACTTGGTGAAGGTTTATGTATAATTTTGTAAGGAGTGGTTGGGATAAAGATTATAATTATTTCATAGATTATCATACTTATTATCCTTTCATGTTTTAGACGTCAATCACAAAGAGAAAAAGCAAATATCCAGATTGCAACTCAGCATTTTATGGCGAATGTATGTAGATATCTGACTACAGTTGTTGGCTAGAATAAAAAGTATATCCTTAGTATTGCTTTACTCTGTAATTATTTGTAAATAAACAGACATTTACTGTTCCAGGACATTACAAAGAATGGCAGAGAAACAAAAATGAAATATTCTCCAGACAACGATGGCATTTTCGTCGTGGAAGTCCAGCAGTCATCAGCTTATAGACCAAACAAAAATGTCCAGAACTCGCCTCCTCACGATCCTCAGATTACCACCAATCAGGCGCTAATCCATCGGGTACCTGAAGAGCTGGATAAGAAAATTGAAGATGATAGTGAACGCAGCACCGAGAAATTCGACAAAGATAAAGTCTTAGCTCTATCCAGTACTGGCCTGTCAATTTCCGATCTAAGCATGTCTTCGATTGGGTCACATAACGTTAGTTACTCATACAGTAGTCAAATGGGCTATGAACAAGGACCATTTGGTTACCCCGTCTACGCAGGATACGATATATCAAAAGACGATATCCCTGAAGGTATCGTTTGCGATAACTCCCAAGAGCCACTGATAAGTAAGACTCCTGTGGATCCAGACAAGCCAGTGATCACTGCGGCCATATTCAAACAGGATTCTATTATAGGGAGTGACGCTTTACAAGGGCCTGGGTACTGCTTGGAAGGTTCTACTGACGGTCCTTTACTATCCGATGTCCAAGCCAGAGAATATAGCTTACAACATCTACACGATCAAAAGAAAATTGAAAACGGCGTGACTGTAGATGCTGCAGGTGATAACGATTCTAAATCACTCAACAGAGCTGACAGTCTGCCAGTACGGTTAGAAGATGACGTTGAGAAGAGCCCGGCTATGGAAACGATTAAAGAAGATGAGGGTTCTGCAAAAGAAGTGCTGAAAGGGAAAAGGGCATCTTTACCAATAATTAGGACCGATGTGTATGATTCGGATAAAGACGTGATTCTAGCTTCTGGGTCCCCGAAATTTGAAAAACTTCAAGATGATACTTCTCCCGGCGAAAGCGTCTATGATTCTCCCCCAATGATCACGATAACAGAAGAAAGCGAGTCGAGTAAATCGGAGGGCACTAGTTAACTTTTTGCTCCCTTTTATATATACAGGATGTAACAAAAACCCTTTAACCATAACGAAAGGGTCGATAGTACTAGAGATATAGATGGTTATTAAGCAACTTTTTTCTTAAAATGTTAATTACTGGCTGGTGCAAAAGTGCTATAACTAGAAAAATAAGTTTTTTACACACACAGTTTTTTAAGAAATCTTGTGGAACTCAGACTTCTGAGCTTGGAGGGTAATAAAAACGATACCTTGTTATTATTTATTATTATTTTTTACTGGAACCCATGGTTTGTGATAAAAATGAGATTCAGATAAACATCGATATCTCACTCTTACTCCTAGATACAAAAATGTTTTAAACGATACTTCTATTGATTAGCCGATGCTCTCACTTCGGATGGCTATAGATTTTTGTTGCATCCTGTATAGAGAAAGGCATTTTCGATGATATATCAAAGAGGTGTGATATCAGTTTTGTGAAAAGGATTTTTGTTATGTTTTTGACGTCATATATATCTGTTACGTCCTAGCCTGGATCTTTCCGTTGTTCAATGCGTGACCCATAAGAAATAACCTTTTAATACCTCTAAGATGGCAAGCACATGACTTGCCTGATAACAAGCGGTCACTGCCGCCTACGGACGATTGCTACAAACAAACATTTGAAGCGCAATTGACGTAAAATATTAACGTGTGAGCAGGGCTTTCAGAAATATCAATTGTATGCTATCCTAAATGTCAATGAAATTAAGCATCAACCGGTCAACCGGTTAATAATGTAGTTTTGTTAATATCTCATTGTAAACACCAAAATCGCTATAGCGTAGGTTAAATTAATGTTAACTTTGTACAGGTATCACAGAAATGAAGTTAGGTGAGACTGGATTTGAATACCTAAAGCCATCGTGTATTTTTTTATGAAATAGTAAACACTCCGAAGGTGAATGATTGTGTAAGAAAAATACTTCTTAAAAATCAGAAGTTTTTACAGTTTTTGCTAATTACATGTCGATAAATTACTCCTTTTTGTTAACAGTCATGTTTTTAACTCCAGATGTTATAACAGCTGACCTCTACACTCCCAATTACATGGAGGGTAATTAGCCTACTGTGCCACGCTGGCCAGACGGGTTGGCACAGGGTTTCGTATCAAATTTCCCCTCTTTTGCAGCCTAGTTTCCAGCCTTGTCATTTCCTTTTGTCGGCTCTTACGGCACCCACATGTTGGAATGGGGTGGGTACACTATGTATTCTAAATCCGATCTCAGATGTTTTCTTTGTTTATTTAATAATATGAACTCTTAATCAATAGACATGTTGTAATCTTTTTATGCCTTGACTTCGGATATTCATTGCAGGAAATGATGCAATGACTTTGCAGTGTCCGCGACCACGGACACTGCAAAGTGTCTAAATAAAATAAAACGATCATAACCGTGAAGACATCATTTCCTGCAATGAATATCTGAAGTCAAGGCATAAAAAGTGTCTGAAACGTTGGGAATAAAATAAAATAAAACAATCATAACCGTGAAGACATCATTTCCTGCAACGAATATCTGAAGTCAAGGCATAAAAAGTGTCTGAAACGTTGGGAATAAAATAAAATAAAACTATCATAACCGTGAAGACATCATTTCCTGCAACGAATATCTGAAGTCAAGGCATAAAAAGTGTCTGAAACGTTGGGAATAAAATAAAATAAAACTATCATAACCGTAAAGACATCATTTCCTGCAACGAATATCTGAAGTCAAGGCATAAAAAGTGTCTGAAACGTTGGGAATAAAATAAAATAAAACTATCATAACCGTGAAGACATCATTTCCTGCAATGTGTAAAGATCGTGAAAACCTAAGACATCATTCGGATATTCATATACTTTTTGGGGCACGGTGCATAATACAGTCTCCTTGATTTTCATTCCTGTGATATCTTCTCTAGTAGATAAGTAAAGATGAACTATTTACCGCTGTCATTCGTATTGTTAAGTATTATTTTTTACTCATAGTTTATGACAAATATTTGAAAATTACTCGTTAAGTTGTTCCGTTCAGTTGCTGCAAGAATTATAGGAATGTTTAGGAACTAATACATTCATAGTGCAAGTGATCAAGGAAAAGTATTGTCTATATAGGTTTAGAAGTAAATTGTAGAATTCTGGTAAAATCCCATTGAATCCCTACCACCTGGTAGCATATTGCTACATGTTTTTTTTTTATAGCAGGGTGGTTTAATTTATAATTTAAACCTGAACATAGTGTGCTCAGAATCAGTAACACTATTGATTCGAAGAGTTATAAAAGTAGGTTTCACAGATCTAGTGTAACAATAATAATATTAATGGACAGTCTCTCACAAGCCCAACTCATCTCTCTGCGCCCATAAGACTCGACCAGCTGAGTAGTCTTGATTATACGAATAAAACTACACACAATTTTGGGCTCATAGCTATGTAAAATGTTCATTAAGTTATTATTTTTATAATGCCTGAATGCGAAAACTGTGTTCGAGTGTCTCCATTTTGTATTGTACGATGTACACGCACCACCTTGTAGAAATAACTTTATATGACTGAGTGGTAACGCATTCATTACACAGAAACCCTAAATTACAATTAATAAAGAGAGCAGAGACATGGTGGTACATGTAATATTAAAGGCACACATTTTGCGTGCTTTAAGAGGGCCATCTTGTCCATCTTCAGATAAATAGACGGATAGAGTTTATTTAATTGTTGGTATGACATTGAATTGTTCGCAAATCATACAGACTTTGTTCGATGATTAAATCACTTCTTGTAAAGATACGTACAAGGGTATTCTGTGAAATTCCGACCTATTTCAATTACGTTAATTACGAAATTACGTTAATCTTGTGCGAAGAAATATATTTTGGCGTTGCACAATTTTAAGAAGATGGGATATATTTTTACTAATCAAGGAGCACGGAAGTGGCCCCGACAAATCTGGATGCGTTGCAATTATCATTATAATTCTTTATTGTTGAGACTTGAATTTAGTGAGCACTTTATCAGGTCTCCCAGGAAGTTCCTTCTGCAGCAATTCCAAGGATTTTGCCATCAGTGACAATCAAGGCGACATTTTTCTTTTGCTTTCTCAGAGCGTCTATTTGAAATGATATATGTATATTTTTGTTTTATAGTTAGTGCCGTCCGTGCAAAAAACGAAAACTAAAGTGTGCCAAGCAAATTATTGACCTTAATATAAAAGTTGTTTTATTTCTTTTTAGTATATGCGAATGCGTAAAGGTTAAGGTATGTGTTTGCTTAGAAGTCTTACGACACATTTAAATTAGGAGTTGAACGCCAGATATCTCTCCAGTTGCAGAAAGAGTAGTAGAGAGTTCGAAGAACCAGTTACCTTGGCGGTACAGGAAGAGATTTAGTTATGGTCAACTAAACCTCCTCCTTCTCCTCACCAATGTGTCGTCCCCAATTAGACATATAATCCGACACGGCTAACCGTGGACAGGTCAACGATAAAAGGATTTCCCCTCTTACAAAATGAGTTGAACGTCCCACCTACCTATTAAATCCCATCAGTACGAGGAACCAGTATTATTCTCTCTGAAGTATAATCCAACCCAAACTGAAAAGTACTACATTTATTCAGTCAGTCTTCTAGCATCCTAGAGATATGGTCATTCTCAAGGTAACTAAACAAACAACAAATTTTGTGTTAATTTACAGCGACTTGTAAACGGTAATTTCTTATTAAAAATGTACAAGCGAGTCCTATTAATTATTTGTAATCAGCTTATAACGTAAATTTTAGTTGAACATAATTGTTACTACTGTAACTTATGCAGCTCTACACTTCGGAGTTTTGGCAAGTGTCGGTTTTTTGGCCCGCATCAAAGGATTTGCTTTAGAAATCGCGTCGTTTATTCACGGCGTGAATTATCGGCGCGATGTCCCGCGTGAGTGTAGAGCCGGCATAACAAGTGTAGGCATATAGTAGGGATCGATAGTGCTACTCATAAAGAGAATAAAAATCAAAAGCAGAAAAATCAATAGATGAGAAAAAGGTTTTTTTTTAAATTAAGTTGTTGGTTACGAAAATCCTTTAAAACTAAGTTCTGAAATCGCACGAAACCTTATGAAATTCAGATAATTGCCATAGGGTTTCATGTGTTTTTTTAAGGTTGTAGGAAAATAATAACGATTATTAGCGTTAGTTGGTTGGCTTTCTGGTTCAGAAAAACTTCGATATCTCAGTCATATTTACATACATCAAATAAGGTAGTAAAATATTTTAAATGCAGAATATCGTATTTTAGCGTGCTCTACAGCCTCACTTCGGATGGTTTTGTAAACCTGTATAGGTGGCACCTAATTTTGAAATAAATGTGGACGATGTCGCTGATACTAACTGGTAAACTATAATTTTATAATTAGTTCTCCGTGTTACTAAATTAATAAATCGCCCTATAATCAGAATAAGACAAAAGATTGAGGCAAATCTCGAAGTAAAGTCTATCGGTTTTCTCCTTCAAACATGAAATGTTGGGGTGGTTTCGAGAACAGCTTATCGAGTAGAGACAAAATCGACGACCAAAGACTCTGTGATGGTTACTGGGGACAGTTATGGTAATCGAATATACAATCGCGTGAGCTAGGCCACATATTTTAGTTATTTTCCTTCTCTGGCAATTGGAACGTTTACCTGGCGACTTCTACAGTCACCACCCCACTCCACATGTCACTGAGGGTGTCGCCAATAAAAGTAAATGACAAGGCCGGTAACCTAGCCACAAGACAAGGAAAACTTGATACGAAAACCTGCGCACACTCCTCTGGCCAGCGTGGCACAGTAGGCTAATTACCCTCCACGTAATTGGAGGCGGCCCGACTCAGCAGTGGGTCAGTTATGGGCTGAATAGGGCAAACACTGGGGGTCAATAAGCAAATTTTGACATTTTTGCCTTATTTGACATTAGAAGATTACGTTTTTTGTCATGCCCGCAATTGTATTGTGTTATATGGGCATGAATAGAAAATTAGAAAATTGTAGACTTGATACCCTGGTCTTTTAGAGCGTTTTATTGTTTTACTAGCTTTTGTGCGCGGCTTCGCCCGCGTGGACTTCGAACCCGTGCATATTTTTTATGAAACTAAAATCGGTTATTGTGACTAAACTATGATAGTTAGATATGTGCTCTCGCGGACTTTTTTGTAGATCTTTATAAGACCTACAAACCCGTAGTACATCATTTTGTTCTATTGTCATTAGTTTTTGCAGCGCACGCATAAATAGGTTTTCGATTTTACACCTTGGTTTACAAAATCACAATTTTCATACGGATCCCTAATTCTTTTGAAAATAAAATATAGCCTATAACCTTCCTCGATAAATGGACTATCTAACACTGAAAGATTTTTTGAAATCGGACCAGTAGTTCCCGAGATTAGCGCGTTCAAACAAACAAACAAACAAACAAACAAACACACAAACAAACAAACTCTGCAGCTTTATATATTTGTATAGAGTATAGATTTCTTACTCCTGGGCAAAGCATTAGCCCCCGTACGCACTAGCGGCTGGCCGCCTAGACGGCTAGCCGCGCGGCCTGCCGCTAGTGCGTACAGGGGCTTAGCAGTGAAAGATAACTGGTTCAAACATAGAGTTAACCTGAAAACGCATTGGTTAAGGAAATTAACATAGTCTCTATGGTGTATTAAGATATAGTGTTAGTTATTAAAATACGTAAAATGAATGGTATTGTTTGCGTCAGATTAATTATTTGAACATTTCTGATTACGGTTAATTTTATAAATGAATTTATTAAAGTAATTTGCCAAACAAAAGTATTGTCTATTTCATTTTTTTTACTGATGCATTCTCTAAGGATGAGAAAGCTTAGCCACCAGAGGTGTCGAAGGCGTCGACAAAAGGAAAGGATGGGACCGAAACCCCAGCTGCAAGAGAAGGAAAACTTGATTCGAAACTCTCTGCCAATCCGTCTGGCCGGCGTGGCACAGCAGGCTAATTACAGTTCATTTTTTTTTAAAGTATGCTTCTTTTTCGGCCATATGCTGAGACTTTAGTATTCTTTCTTTAATTTTTAACACTATTATTTTATTATCTTCTAACTATCTATATATTATTTCTACCTATCTATGTTTTCTATAGATCTTTATATCCTTTCTATTTATTATATTCATCTTTGTATTCTATCTATCTTCGTATTCTGTCCATCTATGTATTCTATCCATCTTTATATTCTTTCTATGTATTATATTCATCATTGTATTCTATCTATCTTCGTATTCTGTCCGTCTATGTATTGTATCCATCTTTATATTCTATCTATGTATTCTATTCATCTTTGTATTCTATCTGCTGTATGTTGTGGCATTCTTCTTGTTCGCCCTCATTGGTATCATTTTACAGAAGTCTAAAAATGTTTCTCTATAATTACTTGTCATTAGTTCATGTTTTTATAGGGGGGCTACTCAGCAGTGCGTCATAATATGGTCTGTAGATAGCCATAGGAGATGTATTGTCTGTAGGGAGGGAGGGATGGATGTACTAAAAAGTGTGTTTATATTATGATATTTCAGTCGATAATCGATAATCAGTCGATTTCATTGTATAAGGCGGGGTTGCACACGGTCATGTATCAAGTTTTATTCCTCTTGTGGCTATCGGCTATGTCATCTCCTTTTTTCGGCTCTTACGACCCCTGTGATGGCTAAGTTTCTCTGCCTTATTATATCATAGTCCAAGCCTAAAATTGAAATGTTATTTAATGCTAGTAAGATTTTTCCTAGTAAGATAATTATAGATATATTCATTACTAGCTGCGCCCCGCGGGGGGTGACGGAATTCTTACTCATCACTATTTTTTTAAAATAAAATATAGATTATAACCTTCCTTGATAAAATGGACTATCCAACACTGAAAGATTTTTTGAAATCGGACCAGTAGTTCCTGAGATTAACGCGTTTATACAAACCAACTCTACAGCTTTATAATATTAGTATAGATTCCAAAAAATAAAGGTTCTATAGCATAAAAACCTTATATGAGTGGTCCAATAGATAATCCATTAGTATTTAACCCGAAAAACTGACAGATTTATTTGTAATGAAAATAAATATTGATTCGAGGGTAGGTGTCAAGCCGCGTTTTTATTAAGTCAATGAGCTGCTATTGCCAGTCCCGGTGTAAATAGCATGGTACAATCGATGCTGTATCATCGCGAAAATTAAGATTTGTGTTCCAATGACTACCACAATTCAGTCATGTGTTTAAAAGTGAGGAAATATGTTGAACTTTTCAAAATTTGTTGCTATAAGGACGGACCTGCGTGCAAAAGGTCAGTGTACAGTTTTATATTATTAGGCCGGTCACTCACATTCGCACGAATACGCGAACCCACAAGTGTAGGACGATATTCGCGAATGGGTTTGCGAAGTTTTTGCTGCATTCGTGCTTTTCCAAGCGGTGTCGGTTTTTTAACGCTCATCAAAGCGCGCGAACCGCGAACCTTCGCGTAGTCTCCCACACGTTCGTGTGACCAGTTGGGCCCACGATTGCGAAGGGAACGGACGTGTCGCTATTTTGTTAGTTCGTGGCGACTCTTGTTTAGCGTACCTTCATAATGGATTGGAATAACACCAAGATGATGGAGTTCATTGAATTTTTTTTTAACTCCTGCACAATAAATTAAAATTCTTCTTTTCTTCAATGTTTTATTGATGAAAAAAAAATTGTTTAAAAAATTACGCTTTTATAGAAAATCAAACTAAAAAATAGAAAATAAATTTTGATACATTTTAATTAAAAATAAAGTCAAAAAAAAGATTTTATTGTAAAAAAAAGTGTGTGGTGCTTTTCAGGATATTATCAAAATAACCCTTCTAGTCATATCTGTTCATTAAATATTTAGAAAATATTTAGATAATTAAATATTTAGAAAAATATTTAGACATTCGTAAACATGTGCAGGAGGTACAATGTACGAATGTTTGCGCGCATGTGAGTGGCCCCGGTTACGTATAATAGCAATGTTACTAATTACTGCCTGTAATAGGATAGGGAAAATACACGAGTAATCTTATGACTGGCTTAGTTGGTTTTGGTTAGCGAACTTAAATTTCATAGAACAACATTATTTCGTTCATTCAATAGGAACCTGTAGTAAATAAATACGATCAAGTTCCGATGGGTGGCGTTGCTAGGCGTATTGCACTGAAGTTATTTTGTAAAGCGCCATCTATCGGGTGGTGGTTGTATAAAACAAAAATAAATTCGAAATATTACCCTTTGCAACTCATAGTGTAATTCTAAAATAACCTTAACGAAGAAGTTCCTTCACTTTTCTACAGATGGCATAGTTAACAAACAATATTAGGAATAATTTAAACCGTGCGTGGATTGTAAGTGATTCTATATATGATTCTTCTTTAAGTTGTCCTAAACCCTAAACCGAAGAGCATGTATGAAGGGAATAATGAAAGTGGACGAAACGAAACAAGTATGTAAGGATCGTAGCAAGTGGAAAGAAGTGGTCTCTGCCTATCCCTACAGGAAAGAGGCGTGATATGTGTTTAAGTAAATTGTCGTTCATACTCCTCTTCCTTGCCTTTCTCCGTACCTCACTACAGCAAAGCATGGTTGAGATTTTCTTAATGGTCAGCACACAGTAGGTACTGTGATGGGTTTCTAATGAATTTTCTTCATGGAAGTAGATTTTCTCCGGCGTGGCATCCTCAGATGTAAATATTTGATGATAATCGATGTATTACTCAGCCCATAAATGACCCACTGCTGAGTCGGGCCTCCTCCCATCATAGGAAGGGTAATTAACCTACTGTACCACGCTGGCAAGACGGGTTGGCACAGGGCTTTGTATCAAGTTTTCCTTCTCTTGCAGCTGGGTTTTCGGTCCCATCACTTCCTTTTATCGACGCTTATGATACCCTTAGCCCCTGTACGCACTAGCGGTTGAACCGCCTAGGCGGCTAGCCGCGCGGCCTGCCGCTTGTCTTATTTAATATGCAACCGCTTATGTGTGTACGCACTGGCGGTTGAAATTTGGTGGCGGTTTAGAAGGCCGCGCGGCCAGCCGCTGGTGCGTACAGAGGCTAAGGTTCAGAATCAATCAGAAAAATGAATGCTAGCGGTTATCGGCTTTGTTAATTCATTTGCTGGCTGTTACGCCACCTTGAGAATGGAATAGGGGATCACTATTTATTCTAAATCCGTCACTACACCGACGAATCGATGTATTGCATCCATGGATATAGCATTAATTACCTTGTTCCTGTTCAATAAATCCTGAACTGTATACAGGGCGTAACATAAACTCTGTGGCCATCCGAAGCAAGAGCATGGAGCCTACCGAAAGGAACTATTTTGATTTATGAGGAAGAAACTTTCTTTTTGATAAAATATGTATTCCATCGGTAATGAGCCGTCTAGGTATTGTGAATATATAGTATCAACTAATGTATCCCATCCAACAAACTTTTTGTTTCTTTTTTAAAAAACACAATATCCTTTATCTAGGTATAACCTGTATTGAGGGGGCAGTTTACAAACATCATCATCATCATCATTTCAGCCAAAAGACGTCCACTGCTGGACATAGGCCTCCCCCAAAGTTTACAAACATGAAATACACGAATACAAATGACACCAAGACTCTGAGCAAGACTGCCTCTGGTTTGCTCAAAGATACTTGCCCGGACCCGGAATCTAACCCGGGACCAGGTGATCCAAAGGAGGCGCGTGATCCAAAGGAGGCGCATCCAACTCTTAGACCAACGAGGCTGTCAAAAGTGTGTTCTATAACTATTTAGAAGGTCTGAGTCACCACCTTGTGAATCTATTTTTTCTGCAATTTTGCACACAGTGGCTATTTCTGTAGCACTAGAAATCCTTTCAATATTTATAATTAAGCCAGTTTTTCATACATTTGCGTCCACCGACGGTGAAGTAACATGTATGAAAAACTGGCTCAACCATCCAAGCTAAACTAAATTAACTTATTTTAGCTGGCGGTGGACGTTCGGCTTAATAGTAACCTCAAAATATTCTAAAGAAACTAACATTGTCGTATGATCACTATCACTACATAGTATAAAACAAAGTCGCTGTCGTCTGTCCGTCCCTATGTATGCTTAAATCTTTATAACTACGTCATTAGTCAAAAATATTTTGTTTTTAAATATTATGTTTGCAGGCGAATATCCTTCCGTAACCTAGGAGGAGACCCGACTCAGCAATGACCTGTTAAAGGCTGAATGAACATACATAATACCACAAATATAACACCTAACAAACACAACTTTCCCCGTAACTTAATCATAAATTGTGTGAAATTCACAAAAACCGTTCATTTCATAACCTGGCTACGCCTAACTCAATCAATAATTTAAATGCGTAGCACTGTTTTGATAGAAAACATTTTCCTAAACGCAAATTTCCGGGTGCGCCCGAAAATAGGTCAAACACTGGCAACACCGCGTTCCCAGGAAAAAAGAAATACGGCGCAAAACCCGCGCGCGGGAGAAAAATTAAACAGATAAAAAAGCATTACTGGCGTCCCAAACATCACAACTACCCTCATCTCGCTATTGATTCACTGCGGATAATTGAGTACACGCGTGTCAACCCCACACCACCCCACCCCCACAAGTAGGGGGGTCACACACGCGTCGCACCTCATTTGATTACAACGGAAAAAGCAGCGAAAAATCGAGTAGATGTGATGCAGTAATCGGCTCGTCACCATGGCAACCGATATTAACGCCCGGAGGGGGGGCCTCACATAAATAGATTCGCACATAAGTCCGATTCCACACACGCCCCCCTACCCCCGCTCGACATTTTTGTACAGTGTTAAAATGCCTAAAACCACCCCGCCCGGCGAGTTTAAAAATGTTCATCGGGGGTAATGCAGATTAGGTAAAACTACGGCATTTTTTCACCCCGCTCTGTAGGGATCCGTTTGGCCCCGCGTTTGCTAACTACCGAAATGTGGCCCCCTTTGGAGGCTGGGAACGGTAAAGTTTACGTTTTAAATATGTCCAAAGGCACGCATTAAAACCGTTGCGAAATACGAATCATTAGTGGACTATGTGCCCTTTCGGAGGTGCTAAGGTGTTTTTGTTTAAAAAGGTCGGACTAACACTGTTTGTTTATGGCCATGTGTAGGTTTGCGCAAGGTTATATGAAGTTTAAGATTTGTTTATGCCAATGAGAATGACTTAAATAAACCTAACTTAAACTGTGATTTGGAATGTACAATGTCGCCAAATCATTCCGTCCTGAGGGTGTCGTCAGAATTAACTAAAAGTTGGCAAAATGTCGCATGTAATGCAACCCTGTGACAGTAAGTAGGCTATTTCCCCTTAATCGTATTGACGGCGTTTCTAACATGTAGTGAGGTTTAAGATTTGTACAAAATGAACTAGTAGTAGTTGCTCATAAATGAGTTGAGTCTTCTTCCCATTACATGGAGAGTAATTAGCCTACTGTGCCACGCTGGCCAGACGGATTGGCACAGGGATTTTTTTCAAGTTTTCTTTCACTCGCAGCTAGTTTTTCGGCTTTGTCATTTATTTTTGTCGGCTCTTACGACACCCTCAGGATGGAGTGGGACGGTGACACTATGTATTTTAAATCCGTACTGACTTAATTTCTACGGAGGCACAGTGAAGAATTTAAAAAAGTAGCGGTCGTTAAAAAAGCAAGCACTGGATGTAGAGGTGTTAATAAGTTAAACTAAAATACTTTCCTGCTTTCACCCGAGTTACACCAAAGTGTTTGAGTTATTTCTGAGAATCGTGATTAGTTCCAAATATGTTGTTTGTGAAATTGGTGTCAATGACCTTGGTTCGGTGGGGTGGGGTGACGGATTTAGAATAGAGAGTCACCACCACATTCCGTCCTGATGGTGTGGTAAAAGTTGACAAAAGGAAATGTTAAAGCCGAAATCCTAGTGGCAAGAGAAGCAAAACTTGAAACGAAACCCTGTGCCAACTCATCTGGGCAGCGTGGCACTGTTGGCTAATTGCCCTCCCTGTGATGGGCAGAGGCTAGACAGCAGTGGGTCATCTATGGGCTGAGTAGTAGTAGTACATTGATGTTATTATACGCTGTTCTGTAAGATGGAGACTTCAGCAACCAAATATTCCATTTCTGGTCTCAGAAAAACCGAGTAAGTGTCGTATGGACACTAATTCCATTTGAGAACATGTTACACTTAACAATAATATATGTAAAAACAGCGCGGTAGCTGAAACATTATATCGCGATTAAATTCCTACGTGGTAATACAGTGTAGGGTGTCTATTCAGTATTTTTTTTAATAACAATTTTTTTTTTGTTTAAGAAAACCCAAAACCCCTGCACTAGTTACAACCTGTATCGCGGGGACAGTTTACAAACATGAAATTCACGAACACAAATGACACCCAGACTCCGAGCAAATGCCTCTGGTTTACACGAAGACACTTGCCCGGCCCCGGAACCCAACCCCTAGACCAACAAGGCAGTCACACTATTTACGTTTTTTAAATCCGTCAGCACACAAAATCTTCAACCCACCCTATATTGAAGATGTAAGAGAACAGGACCTATTCTCAATACTTGGCGTGGCACAGTATGGTTCCCTTCCTAAACTTATTAATATACTTATTATGACTCGGGCCTACTCCAATTACATGGAGGGTAGTTAGCCTACTGTGTAATGACAAGGCAGAAATCTTCATACGAAACCACCGTGGCACAGTGGGCTAATTTGGGCTGAGTATAAAACACAGTTTGATTGGAACCATCTTATGGCCTGTGCACACCACGTCTTTTAAACGCGCCGTGCGTCTGTAGCGATAGAGACGTGATACGCACGCAAGTCAGACGCAGACTGTAGACCTTTGCACACCTGTGTAAATTAAAATACGCGTTATGAATCGATGCAGACGACAAAAAACTGCTCCGTAGGATAAAAGTGCGCCGTCGCCGCGTCGACGCTATAGAGTAGATAGAGTGATCCAAGAGGAAGGTTTTTAAGTATAATACATGCATAATATTGTAGAGAAACACTGGTAAATTTAGATGTTCATCATTGAACCCGTGCGAAGCCGGGGCGGGTCGCTAGTAATATAATAAAAAGTATAAACTATAGAAGACCTGCCAGGTCTTCTTGATATCATAGGTTAGGTAGGGCTACTGCTTAGTCTAGTTCACTCCACTTGTTGCGTAATGGCTCGCCATGTTACAACGACATAACTCCGCCAATGTCACGTTGTACAGGTAACTTGGGAAACGAAAATAACAACTAAATAACTTTGCTTTTTGCTGGTTTCATCTAGGACAAATAATCAAATTAAATCAATGTGAAACTTCACAAAAACAAAGAAGCCACTCAAACTAATATAGTGTTCCGTATTCCAGCGTGTTTTCGAATGTGACGTCATGCGGCATAGGCTTGCTCCTTGACCAATGGGTGGCCAGTATTCAAAATCGCGTTGGTCATGAAAAAATCAATTGAAAGGCGATTGTCTGTTGTTTTTGAACATTGGCGTGTACGGCATACTGCTCTGTGCAGCAAAATTACATTTTAATAACTTTCTCAATATTCTCGTGCGAATTGTGTGCTGAAGTTAAGTGAACGTTGCTGACCGCCGTGCGATCTAAGACCGACACCACTAGCTGCAGATGTTGGCACACTCCAGAGGGAAGGTGAGTGAGTTCTGTGTTGCTCGCGTTCTATTTCGTAATACGCCGGAGTATTGGAGACGTTCTCCAAGGATAACCGTGTTATCTTGTACCGCCGTACCAGCTTGCCAATCCATTTTCTATATACAGTCCACTGCGACCAGTGTGAGTCCGTGATTCATACACATTTGTTGGTCCTTCGAGCCGGATATCATTCCAGCACCTGATAGTAAGTCGTACTTTCTATCTAATATTTCATTTTCCTTCATTACTAACGTTAGAACCAGTTGCAAGGATATATTAATTCGTAACTAAGTTAAACATTGTTATACTTTAAAACATAATATCATTCTAAAATGGCTACATCAACAGACTTACAGTTATCACGTAAAGCTTTGATTTTCCGTAAAGAATATTTGTTCTCTAAATTACAGAGGGTTTACGATTTTTCAAAGACTATTAGTAAATCTAAGGACAATATTCCAGAGTATTTAGCGCAATTTGAGGAATTAGAAGATGTTCGTACTCGTTTTGAGGGCACTGTTTTAGAGTTAATGCAAATCGAGTCGCAAATAAAACCCGATGCGAAATGGTCCACCCAAGAGTTGGATTCTTTTGAAACTTTATACTCTGCCTGTAGGTTAATTGCGCTAAAATATATATCGGATAAGTCTTCAACGCAAAAAGTCGATCTAGTTCGGCCATCTTTACCTAAACTACAATTGTTTGAGTTTGACGGTCAGTTAGAGAATTGGACAACCTTTTATGATACCTTTTCGTCATTGGTACACGAACGTAATTTCGAAAATATTGACAAATTTCATTACCTATTGTCATGTATCAAAGGACCAGCTCTCAACATAGTCAAAAAGTTTTCGATAACGTCAAAAAACTATTTACTAGCATGGCAAAGTCTGATTAATAAGTACCAAGATGACAGAGCGTTAGTCAGTAGGTATTTAGAGACAATGCTTAATTTTCCACAGCTAACAAAGAGTACCGCTAGCAATCTTAGTTCGTTTGTTGAGACTTTTGACAACTCTACGAAAGCGATAGAGGCGCTTAATATTGATAACTTAGGCGATTACTTAATTTGTCACTTAGCATTGCGCGCGTTAGATACATCTACGAGAAAATTGTTTGAGGAAAGTCGTGATCAAAAGCTGATACCTACTTTTTCAGAATTGATTTGTTTCGTAAACAATCAAATCAAAGTTCTCGAACATACGTTTCCTAACGCGAGTGGCAATACTATGCAGCCGGAACGCAGGCAAATAGTCGGTAAGACGCCAAGAATCTATACTCCAAATAAACCACGTCCATCGTTTTCGAAAGGAGTACTAACCGCAACATCTGTTGTCTCAAACAATAAGTTTAAAAACTGTAATAATAGTTTTAACTGTGCTCATTGTGATGGTAAAAATCACATGATTTATAAGTGTGAATCGTTTCGTAAACTGTCACCTGAAGCCCGATTTGACCGTGTCAAGTCTCTTAAGCTATGTACTAATTGCTTAAAATCTAATCACGATTCCAGTGTTTGTAAAAGTGTGGTAAACTGTGGCGTCTGTGATTCGTATCACCACCATTTGTTGCATAGAGATGCGGTGACATCTGCGGCCGTGCCGTCTATTGTCGCTAATCCATCTCTTAACCGCTCGCAGCAGGCGCTGGTAACCGCTAGTTCCGTGAGCGAAGCGGCAGCTTGCGTACCGAAGACCGTGGGTTCGGTTTCAGACCCGCACTACAGTGTTGTCTTAGGTACCGCGCGAATGTATGTTACTGATGTTTACGGTCAGAGTCAGGACTGCCGTGCAGTAATTGACTCTGGAGCTCAAAGCTCGTTTATAACCATGGACTGTGCTCAACGTTTGGGTCTTCCGCGTAAGCCGTGTCCATATTCTATTTATGGTCTAGGCGGTGAAGCCGTCAAAAACTACGGCATGGTAACATGTGCATTTAAATCTCGAAACCATAATGAACCTTATTTCGTAGTAGATATGGTTATAGTTTCAAAGGTATCGTCCGAGATGCCTAATGTTTCTTTTTCGCCATCCGTGATTGACGAATATAGCAATTTCAACCTAGCCGATCCTTTATTTCACAAACGTTCACGCTTAGATATATTATTAGGTAATGATATAGTTTGCGAATTGATTAGAGATAAACCTTTGACAGTCAGATCTGATATTCCTCAGGTAATCGACACAGTTCTTGGCTTTGTCGTAAGTGGCAAATTGTTTCAGTCGTCTAGAGACAATATAAAAAACACTCATTTATCATTTTCAACTGAAGAGGATGAATCGTTAGATACAATTTTACGTAAATTTTGGGAGATAGAAGAGTTGCCGTGTCAGTCTCCTATGAACCCTTTAGACGAGTTAGCCGTAAGCATTTTCAATGAACATCACACTCGTGATGCGAACGGACGGTATGTGGTACCACTACCTTTCTTGCCAGAACATCCGCCTTTGGGTGATTCTCGTGTGATTGCAGAAAGACGTTTGCGTTACGTAGAACGTAAACTTATGCGTGCACCTTCTTTACAAAGCACTTATAACGATTTTATGCGTGAATATGAGGCTTTAGACCACATGGAACTTTACCGCGGTGACGCACCTAGCAGGTACGTTATTCCGCATCACAGTGTTTTGCGTCCTAGCAGCTCTTCAACTCCATTGAGAGTGGTGTTCGATGCGTCGGCTAAGACCAGTGACAACGTGTCTTTAAATGACATTTTGTTGACTGGGCCGAAACTCTATCGCGATATTTTAGCCATTATTCTTAATTTCAGACTGTTTCAATTTTGTCTAGTTAGTGACGTTTGTAAAATGTATCGAGCTATTTTGTTACGTGAATCAGATCGTTGTTATCAGCACATTTTATACCGTAATAATACAGATGAACCGATTCAAACGTACGAACTTAAAACGGTTACATACGGATTAAAGTCCTCGCCGTTTTTAGCCATTCAGACACTTTTGCGTCTGGCCGATGATGAAGGCGAACGTTTCCCTTTGGCCGCGCAGGTGGTTCGCGAAGGAATTTACATGGATGACATTTTATATTCATGTGATAGTTTAAGCACAGCCTGTACGTTGCAGGACGAACTGATTGCTATGTTTAAGTGTGATGGTTTCGACCTGAAAAAGTGGGCCAGTAATTCCTCGGACTTACTAGAACGTGTTCCCGTGGAACATAGAGAGTGTCCAGTCAACTTTATCAAGGACGACAATGAATATAGCATGAAAGTCTTAGGCCTTCGTTGGATTCCGTTGACTGATAGTTTCCATTTCTCAGTCAATCTGACTGACAACGTCCATACAAAACGTTCCGTACTGAAGCTACTAGCCTCGATATATGATCCCGTGGGTTTTATATCGCCATGTATATTTGTAGCTAAGGAAATCATGCAGGACTTATGGAAACAGGGGGTAGGTTGGGATGATCAACTACCGACAAATATCAGTAAGCGGTGGTGTGAGTTTGTAACAGAGTTACCAATTTTGTCGAACATGACGATCGAACGACATTTGTTACTGCCAGGCCTAACGAAATGTGAGTTAGTCGGCTTTTGCGATGCCTCTTCTCGAGGTTATGCTGCATGCCTATATGCCATTGGTCGCAATGATAGTGGCGCGACAAAGGTACGCTTAATTACAGCTAAGTCAAAGCTAGGGCCCGTTCGACCCTTAAGTGTACCACGGCTTGAACTTATGGGTGCGTTGCTATTAAGTAAGTTGTTGAAATATGTTCTTGATAATTTCACTAGAATAGAAATATCACGTATTACCGCACTTACAGACTCTACAATTGTCTTATCGTGGTTGCAGATAGCACCATATAAATTAAAAACATTTGTTTGTAACCGTGTTACAAAAATAACAGATGTCATCGCTCCACACTGTTGGCGTCATGTTAATAGTGAAAATAACATGGCAGACATCGGTTCTCGTGGTGCAACTCCGTCCCAACTGGTAGCGTGCAGCGAAAAATGGTTGACAGGACCGAGTTGGTTGCAAGAGCGCTATGACAGTTGGCCGATTTCAAGTCTCGCCAATAGCGACTTTGCAGCTAATTCAGAGCTGAAAGAAGATCATCAGATAACATCTTTAATGTCCTGTTCGACAGAAGTCAAGCCGTCAATGGAGTTTTGCGAATATCTATTTGTTAAGTTTTCGTCTTATACTAAATTACTACGTTGCATAGCGCGCATATTAAGGCTAAACCAAAAGCAGTGCGACAAGTCAGCTGTGCTTTCTGCCTCTGAGTTAATTAGAACACAAGACGTTCTTGTGAAGCTAGTACAGTCTGCTTACTTTGAAGACGAGATTAACGACCTAGCTAAAGGCAAAGACTATATTCCGTCGTTACGGAAGTTATCACCTTTCCTTGACAACGAAGGATTCGTCAGGGTGGGGGGTCGTTTAACTCACGCGGAGTTACCCTATAACGTTAAACATCCGCGGCTAATACCGAAAAGTAGTCGTTTCACTGTTTTACTAATCGAATATTTTCATATAAAATATCTTCACGCCGGCCCTCGTACTTTGCAAAGCATATTGAGCCAGCAGTTTTGGATTCAAGCTGCGCGTCGTGTTATTCGTTCGGTACTTTCAAAATGTAAAGTTTGTTTTAGATGTAAGCCTAGTTTATTACAACCGAAAATGGCTTCCTTACCGGCATCACGTTTGTTGCCGAACAACATTTTCGAGCATGTTGGAGTAGACCTAGGCGGGCCATTCTTTGTTCGCGAGAGTTTGCGTCGTAATGCTAAGGTAGACCGTGCCTACCTCGCGTTATTTGTATGTTTCTCGACGAAAGCCATGCATTTGGAGGCACTGTCATCGTTGTCGGCAGATTGCTTTTTAGCCGCCTTGGACCGTTTCGTCTCTCGTAGAGGCCTCTGTTCTTTTATTTATTCTGATTGCGGTACCAATTTCATCGCTGCTAGTAAACACTTAAAGGAAGTCCAACGTTTTCTTTCTGATCGTCAAACGAAAGACAAGATTTTAGATGGTTGTAGTAGTAGACGGATTATTTGGAAATTTAATCCACCTAGTGCGCCACATATGGGTGGCCTCTGGGAAGCCGGTATAAAATCGGTAAAATACCATTTATCTAGAGCCGTTGGAGAAAAATCCTTGACATTCGAGGAACTCTCTACGATATTTTGTCGGATCGAGTCTATATTAAATTCGAGACCATTGTGCCCTCTACCGAGTAGCGAAAGCCCCGACGATGATAACGTTTTGACGGCGGGTCATTTTTTTGATAGGCAGAAGTATAGCCGCTGTTCCAGAGTATAATATTGAGGAAGTTCCCATTAATAGGTTGTCACGTTGGCAATACATGCAAAAATGTACTCAAATATTCTGGAATAGGTGGAAGGGAGAGTATTTGAATACTTTACAACAACGTGCTAAGTGGTTTAAGTCAGACAGCCAAATTAAAGTAGGAGATATTGTAATCGTAAAAACTGATAACACTCCTCCTTGCAACTGGCCACTAGCTCGTATTGAAGCAGTTCATCCCGGTAGTGATGGCATCATCCGTTGTGTCACTATACGTACACAAAAGAATGTCTTGAAGCGGCCAGTTAATAAACTGAGTCCTCTTCCTTATATCAATTAAACTCTCTTCTACCATATTTTCATGCGTAACTTTTAAGTTAATTTTCCTAGTTCCATTCTATATTTCTTCTACTGCCTATCCTTTTATTTTCTGGAAACCATCAAGCTGGTTTCGGTGGGGGGAATGTTCCGTATTCCAGCGTGTTTTCGAATGTGACGTCATGCGGCATAGGCTTGCTCCTTGACCAATGGGTGGCCAGTATTCAAAATCGCGTTGGTCATGAAAAAATCAATTGAAAGGCGATTGTCTGTTGTTTTTGAACATTGGCGTGTACGGCATACTGCTCTGTGCAGCAAAATTACATTTTAATAACTTTCTCAATATTCTCGTGCGAATTGTGTGCTGAAGTTAAGTGAACGTTGCTGACCGCCGTGCGATCTAAGACCGACACCACTAGCTGCAGATGTTGGCACACTCCAGAGGGAAGGTGAGTGAGTTCTGTGTTGCTCGCGTTCTATTTCGTAATACGCCGGAGTATTGGAGACGTTCTCCAAGGATAACCGTGTTATCTTGTACCGCCGTACCAGCTTGCCAATCCATTTTCTATATACAGTCCACTGCGACCAGTGTGAGTCCGTGATTCATACACATATAGGTTAGGGGAACAAACAATAAATAAACATCATAACTGAAAATATTGAGTAGTCTTTTATAATGAATAAATATTTTAAATTTAGTACCGTGTACATTTTGTCCTCATTCCTTGTCAAGTCTATAAATGTGTGTTCTTTCCCACTGTTAATCGGGCACAGGGTTTGGTATCAAGTTATGCTTCTCTTGCGGCTATCGGCCTCGACATTTTCTTTTGTCGGCTCTTACGAAACCCATAAGATGGCAATCTTTCGCAGATCGTCGCTCCATCTCGCAGAGGGCTGTCCTACACTACGCTTACCAATTCGCAGCCTCCACTCAACCACTCGTCTAACTCAGCGGTTGTCGGTTCGTCTACAGATATGACCAGCCTGCCACTTCAGTCTGATGATTCTCTGAGTTTCGTTGCGGATTATATCTTTGTTAATATTATTTATAACGAATAATCTAATATAGAACATTCTCGTGTCGCGGTGTTTGTCATTAAACTCCTCCGAAATGGCTCGACTGATTTTCGTGAAATTTTTCGTGCATATAGGTTAGGTTTGCAAATCGGACAACATATATGTTACATCCTCCTAAACGGCAATACGGTCCACGCCAAACAATATTTTTGATTTTAAGACAATTATTTTTGTTTATTTTTTTTATGATACAACATACAAAAATACCTACAACCCTAAGTTTTTATCCATCTACCGTCAACCCCTATTTTTAATAGCGATATTTTTAAGGCAAAACAGCGTTTGCCGGTACAGCTAGTATAGATAACTATATAACAGAGTGTGAAAATCTTATCTCTCTTGGTAAATAAGTATGGCCACCGCAGTTGGGTACAAAAAAGGTCCGAGCCTTTATTATTTTGCAATTTATTAGTAGCGGGTTCGGTGGCTAATTCCTGCAGGAGAACTCTACGCGGGTTTTATTTTAGAACGATTTTAGATAGGGGTTGGTTGGGATAACAAAGCCGGTGGCACAAGGGTCAAGCTTATAGCGGGCAACAAATTAGTACCAAAATTAATAAATTTTATGGCTTTGAACTACTCAAAAAAGAAAAAAAAACATTTAGGTTCTGAATGCCATTCCACAAAGACGAGCCGGCAGGGGCTGACGGGCCTCCTTCTGCGAGGCCGTTATGTCGCAGAAGGGGGCTGCGGGGCGGGTCGCAAAGGAGGGAGCTCCGGCTGACCCGCGCCGCGGATGCATGCAGTGGTGGAGGGGGGTCGTGACGATGCGAAACCCTTCTGCCCTCGCCTGAGAGGCCGGTGATGGGTCGGGGGAACCGCCACCGACGAAAGCCTCGATGACTGAGGGCGTCCCAGTGTACCGGGTCACTTGCCCGATGCGGGCACCACGCCGGGGCGTCACAGTAGAATGCGTTTACGCGAACTTGTAGCGCCCCAAGCGCGCCGCTGTATACCGCTGGGGTTTTAGTGAGTAGACGACTCTTGGGTAGGCGACCCTTGTCGGAGTCCCACATAATCACCGACCTCTCCCCCGGGGGGCGGTGGTATGCATAAAGCATTTCCCCAGAGACAACAAAAAAAAGGGATTCCTAGCAAGTTTTTTTGGTCTTGTCATTTCCTTCTGTCGGCTCTTACGACACCCTCAGGATGGAATGGGGTGGTTACACTATGTATTCTAAATTAATCACCACGCTGAGTATGGTACAAAACGATAGTGGTCCGATAAGGTTAGATAGAGGTCATCCACCATCATTGTAACCTTTTATTTAAAAGGAGGACTATGGAGATTCTTGCCGGCTTTTCTCTGTGGAATGGTAAGTTAAGCACTAAATGCTTAACTTTACTAACTTACTTTACTAATTAGTTAAGCACTAAATGCTTAACTAAGTTTTATTTTATTGTAGATTTTTGATTATTTGAAAGCATTCGTAAGAATTTATTCGAATAAAAAACATTTTAATTTGATTTGATTGATAAGTTGGGCAACTCTTATTAGAGCAGTGGTTTCTATACCTCTCCTAAACGGCCGAAATGAAGATGATGAAAGATTAAATCGCTACCGCTTACAAATTGATGGACCTGTTAATAGCATACACCACGTAGATCGATGCTGCCCTGAGGCGTCGTTTGAAATGCCAATAAAGTTTTTTGTACGCGGATTCCTTATATACGAGCGATCGCCAAAGAGTTATCCCTGCGATAAGCTATAGCTCTAGTTTTAATTTGACTGAATAAATAAAGAAATATTGATGTCATTTGGTAATCACTTAAATAAAAAAAGAATATAGCCTAAATGGTGTCGCCTAGCCGTTCCATCCTGAGATTGTAGTAACAACTGATATATATCTCTAGCAGTTCCTTCATTGTCGTCAGTTTTACCTTAGCAAATACTTACCGACCGCGTTCCGAAAGGCGCAGTCCTGGTAGGCCTCCCACATGGTGGATCAATTACCTAGTTAAGGTCGCCGGAAAACGATAGACGCGGGCGGCTTAGGGCGGGCCTTTGTGGAAATCCTTGGGGGAGACCTATGTCCAGCAGTGGACGTCTTTTAGCAGAAACTATGAAATACTTACCCAAGAAATCGCCAGGTCCCATCACCCTATTGATATAATTCTTTTGAGATCTTATCTTCCTTCAATTCTTCTCTTGTAAAATTAAATATGTGACTGTAATATTATGATAAAAACTGTGAAACCAAAAGAGTGTTTTCAGCCTTGTCATGGCCGAAAATCTGGCCACAGAAAAAAGAAAACTTGACACAGTAGGCTAATTACACTCAATTTAATGTAAGGAGGTCCGACTAAACAGTGGGTAATTTATGGCTTGAGTAGTAGTAGCATTCTTTGTACCTACATACAACATTAAAAAAAAAACACATCCCACTAATATAATATAATATGGATGGATTTTTGTTACTCTTTCACGCAAAAATTACGGTACAGATTATGATGGAACTTTAGAACAATATCATTGATCTGAATAAAAAAATAAGTTATCTTCTTGTTCATATATACAAAATGAATGTTTGTCTGTATGTCCTTTATAGAATCGTAAACTATGCATTTTTTCATGATTGCAGGAAATGATTTCTTGACGGTTCTGATCGTGCTCATTTATTTAATTCCCAAACCATGCAATGTGCAAAGATCGTGAAAACCGAAGACTAATCGTCTGATGATCATAAAGAATATTGTAGTGCAAGAGCCCAGGGTTTCTGAATCAAAAGTAATAAAAAATGGTGTAATGTCTTTCGTTTAGTTATTTTAGCTAGTGGCGTAGCAACGCGCACAGGGGCAGCTAGAATTTTATAACTAAATTGTATACTTGTATATTGGAGACGTACTAACACCTCGCAGACGAAGTCGTGAAAGCTACTGAAATATATTTCCATGCCAACAAACGTCATTTTAAAAAAGTCCAACAAAATTAGTCCAACTAACATCGGAATTACAAGCCGGCGAAGGGGGTCTAACTCTAGGGGTTTTTTCGATGGACCTCACCCCTGACCCCTGACCCCGAGGGGGGGCTGAACAAATACGCGAAAGTAGCCGCAGGTCACTAATTTGATTCCTGTGTGAGTGTGTGTCTGTGTGCTGGTGAAAAGGGTTAGCACTAAGCCCGGACTTGTCACATAAATATGTGTACAAATTATCACTTTTTAATTGGTTGCGGATGGCTGTCACGTTCTGTGACTGCGTGTTAAGGCAGAATATATTATGGGAGGCAAACGGGGGAAAGACCTCCAGCTTACAGAACATTTTATTGGCCTTGTCATCTCCTTTTGTTAGCTCTTACGACACCCTGAGGATGGAATGTGGTGATGACTCTATTTATTCTAAATCCATCTCAACACGGACTGTTTGGCTATCTCGCTTCCTTGAAATTGATGGAAACTCAACTCAATTTGGCATATTTTACAAACTGAATTCGTCATAATCGTTTCAGCCCATTAATAACCCACTACTGAGACGGCCCTCCTACAAATTCATTGAGGGCAGTTAACGTACTTTGCCGCGCGTACTAGACGGGTCAACACAGGGTTTGTATATTTTTTTTCATCAGTGTCTTGAATACCTTTGACCCTGTGACGGTGATGGAAAGCAACGACAGGGTCTAAGATGACTGGGGAATTCAAGGAAATGCCCGGTCGGATACCGGCTCTCACAACACGACAAACACAGAAAAACTGCTTGGCGCCGGACTTGGCTCAGAGGGTGGTAGCTAGCCGGGCGGACCTTTAGGTCTGATCACAAGCAAAACCATCAATGTTTCCTTCTTTTGCAGCTAGTAGTCTGCCAATTATCACGAGAAAGTGTTACAAGTACAGCAGACTACTCGAGTTGAAAATAATGGTAGGTTTAGTGGATCGGTCGCATCTTACCATCTTCTCGCGACCGGGAATCCCACATACCCCAGCCTCCATCCCCCTGCTGGGAACCTATAAAAGGTTTACGCACTAAAAAAAGAAGATATTCCTGCGTTAATTTAATCGCCTTGTACGACACCCGCAGGATGGCGTTAGTGTATTCTAAATCTGTTACCACATGGAAGGCTGAGCCGACTTAAATTTAGCATTATCATATAATCCAAAATATTACAATTGTCGTAAAAGTTTAAGGAATAGTATTGTAGAAACACATTACAATGTATAATTGTTGCAAGCGTGTTCCACGCCTTTTAGAACTCACGTTACGATTTTTACGTTTTAATATTTTCACAACATTGTACTCGTGTCCACAGAACAAGTAACTCTTCCATGCGTCAATGTATACCCCTGTTTAACAAACTACAATACCTTTAAAAATACAGTCAACACAAAGCTTACCGCATTGCTGATTAAGTTCGGGGACTAAGCTGTTCAGAGTAAATAATATACTTTATTTATGTTATCTCTGAAGTGACTAGACAAATTTTGACGTGATTTTAAGTGGCAGATGACCGATGTACTAAAGAGTACTTTTATTGCCCCCACCTTTCAGGCCATATTTTTCACAATTTTGCTTGCGTTTTTCGCGCAATATACAGAATTAATAAGGTATCGTAAGCTCTGCGAACTCAACAGTAACTTTTGGGTTAAATATCACACGGACGAAGTCGTGGGTAACAGCTAGTTGTAAATATATGAAATAAAAAAAACATGCCCTCTAAGTTTCTTGCCAGTTCTTCTCAGGATTGGTCGAGTCCAGAACTGGTAGTTAAATGTTTTATTTTATAAATTTTGATAATTAGTAAATATCCATAGTGAGCAACTACTCCGCCCATAGTCAGGCGGGCCTCCTCCAATTACATGGAGGATAAGATAGTGATTTAAGAAAAATAAATTATTTGAATAGGACAACTTCTTCGCTCACGTTGAGTTGAGACTGTGAAATAACTAAAAATCGTATTATTAGCATACAAAATTTTCTAAGTTAGAAAATCGTTTCCGATATTTCGCAATCCGATCTCGTAAGCGTCGTGTAGTGTAAGTCACGACAAAAGTAACGAATGACCTATTTAGAATAGGTTTAATGTAGTTGTAAACTGTAATAGCTCCGTAGCTCAAATAATTTGGAAAAGTTAATGGATAACCCGCTTGTGGAGCTTTTGGAAAATTCTCAGTCTTCTCAACTCGGGAAAATAACCCGGTTCTCAGTCCCACTCTGTCGATATCTTGCTCTTCGCCCTTTTCGCAGTTTCAGTGTGACCTGACTTTGTTAACTACCGGTATTTACACTGAGGTTAGTGCTACCAGTTGTTTCGGAAAAAGGTCTTTTATCACCTTTATGGTTAGTTTTTTTGTTATAGGATGTATTTTTTTTGTGCTTTGATTGTCGAAATTTATACTTTAAGGAATATAGTGAAACGATCAATAAAAAGCCCATTTGTTTTAAATAACAATATTGTCAAGTATATTCTACTTAAATATTAAATAACCCACCGCTGAGTCGACCCTCCTCCCATCACAGGTAGGGTAGTTAGCGTACTGTACCACGCTGGCCGGACGGGTTGGCACAGGGCTAGGTTTCAGCCTTTTGATTTCCTATTTCCCTTTGTCGGCATTTACGACACCCTCAGTATAGACCATGAACCATAAATAAATACTTTATAACCAAAAAAAGGAAGAATGGAATATGTTAACGAGAACTTTAATGGCAATAATGTGGCTTTAAGGACTAGGGTCCTATGCCTTACCCTGCACCGGATCCGGCGAGGTCATCGGCCTAGGCAGCCGAAATTCGAAAGCACTAAAACCTTTTCAAAATGGCGGCCACGAGACCTGTTATCGTAACATTACTCTATGCTGGGGATCACCAACATTTTGTAACTAATATTATGTTTAACAACTAAATACGAATTTTCCTCCGCGAAGTTCTTAAGCTACTAATTAGGTAATATTTAGAATACACAATGTCACCAACCCATACCATCGTCAGGGTGTCGTAACAGGAGACTAAAAGAACGCAAGGGGCAGATCACCTAGCCCCAAGAGAAGGAAAACTTGATATAAACCCTGTGCCAACCCGTCTTGCCAGCGTGGCACAGAAGGCTTATTTCCCTCCTTGTGCTTGGAGGAGGCCCGGCTCAAGTGGGTCATTTATGGGCTGAAATAACGATGATGATGACGATGTTTTCCCTGAAAGAGCTATGAGGGCTGATAAGACACACTACTACTACACAGCCCATACCCATACAGTCGGGCCTCCTCCAAATCCATGAAGGTTAACTAGCCTACTGTGCCACGCTGGCCAGACGGGTTGGCACAGGGTTTGTATCAGATTTTCCTCCTCTTGCGGCTAGGTGATCTGCCTTGTAATTTCCTTTTGTCGGCTCTTACCAAACCCTCAGGATGGAATGGGGTGATGACACTAAGTATTCTAAATCCTTCACCACACGGACATGAGACATAAAGAAAGATAATCCTATTAATATTGTAACTCTAAAAGTTGCTGAAAATAAATTTATCCTACTACTTTTCCTCGTCGGAAAATCCTCGTTTCACATAACCTGGCTTTGGGGTTATTGGTGACTCCTGGACCCAGAAAGTACAATTAGCGCCCCGAAATACCTACTAAAACCGAACTAGCATGAGCCACGACCCTAGGGGCGATGAAACGCCTCATTTAGTGTAGCCCCAAGCTCCTAGGCGAGTCCTCCCGCTAAATGGGGGTGACATATCAGTCTATAACTGGTTCTTAAAACGATCATTTCTTTTGCGGCGATCATTTCTTTTAATGTATTCTATTTTGGTATTTTACGATTGTGGTTAGAATTAAAGCTTTGTAAATGTCTTCCACAATGCTTTAAGGGGTTGTAGCACTTTCGTGACGATACATGGCACTATACTAACACAGATACTATTTTAGTATAGTTAGTCTTAGAGATGCTTTTGTTATGCCTAAAGAGTATTTGAAAATTATAAGGTGTTCCTTATGGAACTAGGGACAAATTTAAGACCATGAAAACGCTGAACTTATTTTGATAAAGCATGTCTAAGAACCACCGCTACAAAACCTGCTCACGCAAACGCATCATAATCGGCCCATTCGTTCAGGAACCACGACGAGACACAAGAAAGTCAAATTCATAACACCACTCTTTGTCGGAGGATAAAAGGTAGTGAAAAATCGCCATTATTTGATACTTCTGCCACGACTGCTCCTTAGAACAAGTTGCATTTCACTCGGCACGCACACAGGCGTGCTCACGCACACGAACGCGCCCGCAAATATTTATGCACTAATGTACACCTGTGCACTGGGGCCAAGGAACGAATTCGGGACTAGACTGGTTGAAGGCGGAATTAGGGATGGCACTCTCGGCTACCCGAATTAATTATCTATTCTCGGCTCTGAATTTGGAGGAAGCCCGACCCAGTAGTGGGTCATTTATGGGCTGAAATGACGACTCTCGGCTCGGATAAACACTCAAATTAATCTCGTTTTGCCAATTTCATTGGGCTCGGCACCAGTTTAACGTGTTTAACTAACTACCAGAATTTCATCATCATCAGTTCAGCTAAAAGACATCCACTGCTGGACATAGGCCTACCCCAAGGATCTCCACAAAGGCTGGTCCCACACGGTGGACCGATTACCTTAACCAGGTCATCGGTCCACCGTGTGAGAGGCCTACCAGCACTGCTCTTTCCGGAACGCTGAATCACTACCAGAATTTAGTCGGAACCATTCATCTGCTCTCTAGTCTAACTATAACTGCTCTAGGTTTTAACTTGTATCGCGGTAGTTTTTACAAACATGTACTTCACGAACACAAATATCACATGGTTTACACAACGACCCCGGGTTCGAACCGGGGCCCGTGATCGAAAGGCGGTACATCCAACCCCTAAACCAACGTGGCAGTCCTCTGCAGCCGAGACCGACGGGTTGACGCCCTCCAAAGCATGATTCGCGGTGTCAGACGAATTATGCTTTTTAATACGCTTTCATTAGCTTCGCTTGTATGTATGTATGTAACGGAATCTTTGAACATGATTTTGACCCACTTCAAAACGTCCGATTAACTCGAAATTTGGCATACTTATTAAGGACCGATGACAATTCATTATTTTAAACATTTTGACCCGTTATCATTAATAGAATAATAATAATAACGGTGATCAAGGTGGAACACCGCTCTTCGATGCTATAGCTAATAGAGATGTAAATATCATAAAGCTATTGCTATATTTTTTAGTGATTATTTAGCAATAGCTTTATGATATTTCAACTAAAAAATAAATAATAGTTTAAAAAAATGTAAAAAAATACGCTTTTATAGAAAATCTAACTAAAAAATAGAAAATATTTTTTAATAAATTTGAATTAAAAATAGTGTCAGAGAAAATGATTTTATTGTACAAAGCGTGGGGTGCTTTTCAGGATATTATCAAAATAACCCTTCTAGTCATATCTGTTCTTAAAATATTTAGAACTATTGATACCATGCACCCCACGCTTTTAGAATAAAATCATTATTCCCGACACTATTTTTAATTCAAATTTATTAAAAATTATTTTCTATTTTTTAGTTAGATTTTCTATAAAAGCGTATTTTTTTAGTTCTTTTTTAAACTATTTTTTATATTTTATTGTAGTTAAAAACTAAAGAGTGAGAGAGAGTAGTGCAGAAGAGATCTAGTAATTATCATTTTATTTAAACGCCTTACATCATCATCCTCTCAGTCTTTAAAATACCTACTGCTGAATTAAGTCACCTCCAATTACATGGAAGGAAATTATCCTACTGCGCCTCGCTGGCCAGCTCTGTTTTTTTCTTACGCTTAATATTTTTAATATTCATACATAGGTTATCTTCTCCCCTTGTATCGTAGGCACATAATCGAGAATTATGAGACAAATAACACCCAGATAATACCCAATAATACCCAGCGTAAGTATCTCTGGGTTACACAAAGAAACTTGCCCGACACCGGAATCGAACCAATGACCCGCTGATCCAAAGGCGGGAAGTCCAACACAATTAATATTTAGTTATTTCAACGTGCTTGATTTATTTATATTCTGGCCAGCGTGTGTATGAAAGGTGTGACTCTATACCCTGTTCAAGATAGCATGATCGATTTGACAGACGGGCTAGTGATGGGAAACAGAAAATATAAGTAGTCCAAAAAATAACGTTATAAAATACTTGTAACAGTGACAAGTTGGCGTGGGTGTATTATGTGTGAAATTATTTATTGCACTAGACATATAAAACATTGGGTAGATAAGCGATGGTGGGTCAATATTCATAATAAGTTCCTATTTAATATTACAGGGTTATTTTCTGAACTTCCGCCAAATTTAAATAGGTGGTTCAGACCATGAAAGTAAACAAAAAAGAAAAGAAAATAATAGTTGTAAAAGTGTTAAATTTCAATGCGCTAAAGCCAACAAATTTTATTTCAAAATGAAAATGATTTTTATTCGAATATTGTCTTATAAAGTTAAGAAAAAGTGATAAAGAATTTCACACATAATACACCCATACCATCTCGTCAAAGTTACATCTATTTTAAACCGTTATTTTTTGGACTACTAGATATTGTCTGTTTCCCACCATTATTCGTCATTGCAAAGTAAAGGTATGATTCCGAAGTACGCTGCACGCAGAAGTGCTACCACGGCACTACTGGTCCCCATTACCGTGAAGTTCGGAATCATACCTTTTTGTCGATATGAATAATTGACATCTGTCAAATCGATCACGCTATCTTGAACAGGGTATAGATATGACGACTGATTGGTGTGTATGGAGATTAGAGACTACCACTTAGCCTGCGACAGGGGTCGCAAGATGATAATGGTATTTTTTTAAAAGAGTTTTGTGATAAAACCTACCTAAATAAAGTTCCTTTTGAGTTTGTGGCACTGTATGCCAATTTCTTTCTTTGTTAGTAGAGATGGCACCACGCAGAATTTGCTTTTGGACAATCAATTCTTATTTCTAGCTAAGCAGTTGTTTTAATTAGTAAGCATATTATTTTTACAACACTATCGAGGGAAATAAGACTTCGACTTTGAATCTTCACATTAATTTTCAATCGTTTATATTTTATAATGATTCGTCGATGCATTTTAATAGCGGGCTAGCTCATACAACTGAGACTATACCAATATTATAACTAGGATAATTGATTTGTCTGTTCGTAACGCACAAACTCAAAAAACTCTTTCATCATGGCCAGCTTTATCCCTTAGTAGCATAAGCTATATAGAAAGCCTAGTATTACCAGTTTTGTATATTTTAAAATTTATTTATACGATTATTTTCTATTTCATTGCATTTTTGACAGCCCTAAACTAGTATGAACTGGATAGCGACACACCCGAAATAGTGAGGGGCTCACCCTAATTTTGCGTTAGGGTTAGACGGCGGACTGTTTTTAATTATTCTTATTTGGCAAATGTCATTTCTATTGATTTCCTGCCAAAAAGAGTTCGTCCTGTTTAATAATGGAAATTTAAACACGGAACGTGAATCATTGTTTTGTACCAGTGGCTTGCTAAACCAAAATTGAGAATTTTTTAAAATGTTTACATGATCAAGAACTTTATTTGATACTAGCGGCTCGTCCCGGCTTCGCACGGGTGCGATGTTACCTGCGGGTGACGCCACGGGGCGAAGCTAGTCAAAAAAAGTAGCCTTAGTTACTCTTTATATCATCAGCATCATATATATCATCATCATACTTATCAGTGAGTCCCGTCAAAATCGGTCCAGCCGTTCCAGAGATTAGCTGGAACAAACAGACAGACAGACAGACAAAAAATAAAAATAAAAGTTAATTTGGTCTATGTACACGGTGATAAAACATGCCATGTAAAACATACTCGGTCTATGGGTCTTCCCACATTTATTTATTTATTTAAACTTCATGCACATAAAGTGTACAAAGGCAAAGGCATATTCCGAATCGGTGATAGTTTCAGCAGGAAGAGTTGTGTTAGACCCAAAACTGTCCAAGACTGCCTCGTTGGTCTAGAAGTTGGATGTGTCGCCTTTGGATCAACGGGATTGAAGATTTATACGAGATGTCTGCTAATCCCTACGTAGAAAAAGTTTTCGTCCTATTAAAAATTTCCCATTTTAAATTAATAAAGTTAGTTGTAGTAGACAATGCATGTGGAAATAACACCATCGGTCTATAAAACATTAATTTATTTTTATGTAGAGGTGTGTATCTAATGTTTATGTCTAGTGAAAAGTCTTTGATTCTTGATACTTACTTCTCTTTACTTTTCACTACTGAAACTATATAATTGATGGATAGAGATGAAGGGTTGGATGCAAAAAATAGTATGAGCTATATGAAATTTTCTGTTTTTGGCCAATAATAAGCATAACTTAATTTCAAGATACAATTTCAGTGCACTATACGTCTGCAAAATCCGACCTGTGTGGTGACGCATTTAGAATATATAATGTCACCACCTTATTCCATCCTGACGGTGTCGTAAGAGCCGACTAAAGGACATTACACGGCAGAAAACCTAGCCGCAAGAGAAGGAAAACTTAAACCCTGTCCCAACCCATCTGACCAGCGTGACACAGTAGTTCCCCTTCTATAATTGGAGGAGGCCCGACTCAGCAGTGGGTCCTTTACAGGCTGAGATATGAAGAAATATGTTACCACAGACAGGTTGTGTCTATGATTTTTTATCTAAAACTAGCTGAACCCTAGAGACCCTGTAAAGGGGTGCAAATTTAGGATTGTATGTATTTTTGTATGCTGTATCATCAAAACAAATTTGTTTGTGTAAAAAGTAAAAACTGAAATATTGGGGTGGACCACCTTAACATATAGGGGGATGGAAAATAGATGTTGTCCGATTCGCAGACCTACCAAATGTGAATATAAAATTTTATCAAAATCGGTCGAGCCTTTTCGGAGGAGTTCAATAACAAACACCACGACACGATAATTTTATTTAATAGATATAACCGTCGTAAAATTTATAGTATCCTTTGAGAATTAGCCGACTTTTGATACGACGCTTAAAGTGTTTTTAACAGCGTTCCTAAATGCCTACAGGAAGTTTGTTTTACTCGAAAACATTTATTCATTCCATCCTGAGGGTGTCGTTAGAGCTGGCTAACCGCAAGATGGAATACGAAACCCTGTGGCAACACATCTGTCCATAGTGGCACATTAGATTAAGTCTGTCCCTGAAATTTTTGCTGGTGACTAAGATATAAAAACAGCTCTTGTTGCCAAATCACTTGGCTAGCCCTCCAAGTTCTAGACAAAGACATATTTTTATGACCACCAGCCCAATTGGCCTTGGTGGTGCTGTATATAAATTTCCCTCCCTGAAATTGGAGGAGGCCTGACTTAGCAATGGACGACCCATTAACGAGAAGCCTGCAGCATGGATCTATGGCCTATGGTGTACATTATAATATTCTAAATCTATCACCACATTATTTTCGTTCCCTAGTAATTTTACTTTGTCCGTGTGGTGACGGATTTAGAATAAATCGATCACCACCCACTTACATCCTTAGGGTGTCGTAAGAGCCGACAAAAGGATATATCAAGGCCGATAATCTAGCCGCAAGAGAAGGAAAACTTGACCCGAGACCCGGTGCCAACCCGTCTGGCCAGTGTGGCAGAGTGGCCACTGGCACTGTTGGCTAATTACGCCCCATGTAATGGGAGGAGGTCCGACTCAGCTGTGGGTCATTTGTGGGCTGAGTAGTAGCAGTAATTATACTTGATTTAGTATAAAAGAGTTTCTCTTCAAAGTGTTTTCTGTTAGAACATTATAAAACAAGAGTGAAGTCAGATAATTCGCTAGTTAAAAACCATACATAATTATAGTGAATTTTTCTACGCACTTTCGACAACCCACACATTCACACTGACCGCGTGTACATACCAGACCGCAACCCACACACGCGCGCCAACCAGTAAATAGATTGAACTAAACGGTGAAATTTAAAAAAGGAATAAAACGAACGAATCGGTCGAGCACACATGCAAGTATAATGCACCCAATCATTAATACCTTTTACGCAATTTTGAACCCAAACTTCCTCAAAATATAGTTGAAATTGGAATGACTGGAAGTTGTTTGTAGAACTAGCATGTTAACACATAATTCGTGCGTGGGAATGACGCTACGCACACCTGCACAGATTTTTGACTGTAGAAACGCCAAATTTTCTTTTTGTGTGCGGGGGCAAAGATGTGTGGGTGTATAAAGTGCATTCTTTTCGCGTTAGTATACTGTATTTTTTCGTTGTTGTGTGTGTAATTTTGTTGTTCCCATGATGGATAGCACGTCTGTATTAGTGGCGTTTCGTTTTTTTTCTCGTATGTACGATACACAGCGAGCCTTGTAAGTGAAAAAATAATTTTATCTGGCACACTGCAAAGCGTGTTTAATTTTCGTGCTCTCTGTTTTGCGCGAAATGGAACGTCATTACGATTTAAATTACAAATGGCGGTTCTCGTTTTTTTATTTATTCTGTTTTTAATTTGCATTGTTTGTTTAATTTGCGCGAGATTGCAACCGGGTGGATATTTTCCGTAATTTTCTTTTACTACTGATGAGAGCTCAGTAGGAAGTTAATAACGCAGATATCCTGTTAAATGAGGTATACAATAGGCAACATTGATATGGTTTACCAAGTGGTCAAACCGATTTTTAATCCACAGAAGTAGCGTTCAAGCTTAAGGCCCGCTTAATGGTAAGTGCTTACCGTCGCTCTGTATGTAAAAAGAGAATGCATGACTCTGGGAACTAGAGGGAAAAGCGGATTCATTTTGCTACTATATTTTCCCCTTTTTTTGAAGTGGGGGAAACCTTTTATAGGTCCCCAGCCGGGGGCCGGGGCTGGGGAATGTGGGAATCCCGGTCGCCTGAAGTTGGTAATTTGCGAATCGGTGTACCCAGTAACACATATCACTATTTTCTTCTCGAGCCTGCTGCAGTACGGGAAACTACGTAATCTTTCCATTTACCATTTTTTCCCCTGGTAGTGCTCGGCACTTCTTCATCATGATCATCAGCCCACTGTAGTTCAGTTTATTTATGGTTTTTGAAGTCTATTATTTTGACTTCCATGAAAATGGTAGAGGATCGAATCAATAGTGGGACTGGGACGATTTTCAGCAGGAATTAATTGTTATGAACTGTCCGTGTGGTGACAGATTTAGAATATATGGTGCCACCACCCCTTTCCATCTGGGGGTGTCGTAAGAGCCGACAAAAGGAAATGACAAGGCCGAAAACCTAGCCGCAAGAGAAGGAAAACTTGATACGAATCCCGGTGCCAACCCATCTGGCCAGCGTGGCACAGTGGAATTATTAAATAAATAAATATCCTTGGACATTTCACACAACGCCATCTCGTCCCAAGCTAAGCAATTTAATGCTTGTGTTATAATGCATATTATAGATAGAAATGACACCCAGACTCCGAGCAAGTGCCTCTGGTTTACACAAAGACACGTTCCCGGCCCCGGAAACGAACCCGGGACCCCGTAATCCAAAGGCGTATAGCCTTTGGATTATTAGATCCAGCCCCTTTTTTACCCGGTGTAAATTCATTCATGGACTTCCGGTCAACCTTGAGTATGGCTGACGGGGGAGTGTGGGAATTTCCTCCAGAATGCCTACCCACTAAACATCTCCTCGGTGCACCGTGGGTACTGACTGTATCTCCACGGGGACACATCCAACCCCTAGACCAACGAGACGTACTCGTATATCCTAGTTGTGCCGAGACTTGTTCAAATTTTCGTTTTTGATATTGTTTTACCGGTACTGCAGAATATGTTAAACACTTATTTAAACAAGTATACAGGGTGGTCAAAAAGTCGTGGATCAAACGAAACCAGCGGTTAGATGAGGCCATCAGCAGCAAAAAATTGTTCTACGGGGGGTCCTTAGGGTCAACCCCTGCAGAGTTACAATAGATTTTGTGTTTTTACGAGAAATTGTCTTGTTTTTACTAAAACTTGATAACTTTCGAAAAAATCTACACCCTGTATCTTTTTTATAATTTTCACTAGATTGGTACTGATGAGTCCTTTCGTTAGACATGCTATTTATGGTAGTTTATTGGGTGTGTTGAAGATAATATTAAGACCCTGTGGTGTAACACCCTGTGGTGTAGATTTCTTCGAATTTTATAAAGTTTTAGTAAAAAAAAGACAATTTCTCATAAAAACACAAAATCTATTGTAACTCTGCAGGGGTTGACCCTAAGGACCTCCCGTAGAACAATTGTTTGCTGCTGATGGACCCATCTAACCGCTGGTTTCGTTTGATCCACGACTTTTTGACCACCCTGTATACTATATTACACGAAGAGTTACGTAGTAAGCCCCCTACACCAAACAATCTCAGGACATAACCGCACTGTAAGCCGTTTACCGTAACAAGATTGTTAACTTAACCGTATTGGAATGTTGGGGTTGGGGTATGCTAGGGTAACGCTACTGTCATTTGGCGATTAGGTTAGTGATATGTGATCCGATGATAAACGTCACGTTTGGTTTCTGCTTTATTTTAATAATAACGTCTATTCATTTGGTAATAGGTCTTGTTCTTCTTTCTTATCATTATCATCATCATAACTATCACTATCAATTCACTATCATCACTACATAGTATAAAACAAAGTCACTGTCGTCTGTTCATCCCTAAATATGCTTAAATCTTTAAAACTACGAAATGGATTTTGAAGCGGTTTCTTTTAATAGATAGGAAGAGGAAGATTTATATGTGTAATACATCCATAATATTGTAGAGAAACACTGATAAATTTAGAGGTTCATGATTGCACCCGTGCGAAGCAGGGGTGGGTTGCTAGTCGATTGTAAATTAACCAGCATTAGACCCTTATTTTCATAGTACATCGACAGATCATAACATACCATTCGTGATTTTGTGTAAACCGGAGACTGGGTCCGAGTCTGGGTGTCATTTAATTTCGTGAATTACATATTTGTAAACAATTTACGGGGACTGTTTACAACATAGAGCAAGGGTTTCAATTTTATAAAAAAAAAACACGGCGTATGTTTCTTTAGAATGTTTTGATAATCATCACTATCACTATCACTACATATTATAAAACAAAGTCACTTTCGTGTGTCCGTCCCTTTGTATGTTTTTTTAATAGATAGATGATTCAATAGGAAGGTTTATATGTATAACCCACCCCCGCTGTGCACGGGCGACGCCGGGGCGGGCCACTAGTAGAAAATATATTAAGGATGCGCGTCGTAATATATGACTTAAACAGGAACTAAATTATAGCACTGTCGGTAATAATCTCTTAAAATCGAATTGTTAATATATCACCATATCAAAGCCTGTCATATAATCATTAAAATATATTATTCCAAAACATGTAATTACTATGTGTGTGACATACGCTTTACGAAAATGTTAAAATAATATTTATTGAAATTTGAGCAAATGAATGAAAACATCCCTCGAATTTTATTACTGCCTGGATTAAGAATCGTATTTATGGAAAACGGTTCTTATGGAATGTTTACAACTTCTTAGAAACAGAACGAGCTAATTATCTATCTAGCTCAACATATTTTTTCATACACTAATCCTAGTATAGTTCGTTTGCGTTTAGAATGCAGCTAAAGTGCATTTTATAATAGTTAAAGGATAAATGGCAGGACACAACCAGTGCGTCCTTAAGTATGCCTTCAACTCGTCACGTTGAATGTGACTATACCTCGTTACTAATTTTGAACGATATATTTCATTACAATGATGGCTCACTGCATTCTTAAGGTGAACGAGGTATAATAATATTTACCGAATTTAAAATATCGTTTCGGAATCGGTAAAGAAACTGTTGAGAAATCTGCATTAAGTAAACCTAACATTGTCGTACAACCCTATTCCCCATGGATTCCCGCCTGCACGCGGAAGGCAACTATTTTCCTTCACACACGCACACAAGGCTTCGACACGTATGTGTGTCTACATCCTTGGCTAGTTGACTAGTGGACGAACGGACAGCAGAAAAAGATAATATTAGATATTTGGAAATAAATCTGAATAACATTTAGTTTTAAAATTATTTAAACGTGTTTTTATTCATGACACAAAGTTAGACACCGTTCAATTAATATTGCTCTCTTAATTTGTTTGGTATTGTTATGAGTTCACTAAGATATTAGATATTTTCAGTAAACTGATTTTATTCAATAAACATCATATATCACCGACCTTTACCATCCTGAGGGTGTAGTAAGCCACGACTAAAGGAACGCAAGAGGCAGATCTAGCTGTAAGAGAAGGAAAACTTGATTCTAACCCTGTGCCAACCCGACTTGCCAGCGTGGTACAGTTGGCTAATATCCCTCCATGAATTTGGAGGTGGCCCGACATAATGTGTTCCACCGTTGATATTTGTTGAGTTGATAATCGTACGACATACGATTATCAACTGGCAAAAATACCGAATTGATCCAGGTGTGATTGTCTAGAATGTTTTTAAGTGCGAAAGAAATACGCGTATATATATACCAGAATGTTATATAATTCCAAGAAGTCCACATATTTGATATGCCGCAATAAAAACTGATAGTCACTATTTCTTCCGTGTGGGAGACCTGCGCAGTGCTGGTAGGCCCCCCACACGGTGGACCGATGACCTGGTTAAGGTCGCTCACAAAACGATGGATGCGGGCGGCCCAGGACCGGCCTCTGCGGAAATCCTTGGGAGAGGCCTATATCCAGCAGTGGACGTCTTTGGGCTGAAATTATGATGATTTCTTCCGTACTAGTTGGTGCGACATCAAATTGTAAATCACTTTAATTACTGCTAATCCATGTTCCATGTGGCGTTAAATTTGCGTGCTGAAAGTGTTCAAAGATTCGTGGCACGTTCGTCCGTTGGCGTGTAGGTCAATTCAGTGGTCGGACAGTTCAGGCGGAATTTTGTGTCTGCTTTGTAGCAATTAGTATTTGAGACGATGGCTTGAATAATTAATAAGCCTGATTGCCGCCGTGGATGTCGACTTTGGCGTCAATTAATGTTGATTTCTCCGAAAATAGGTTTATGAGTTTTTGTGTGAAGTAAAAGATGAAGATATTTTTTAGGGCTAGAAGTAAAACAACAGGCTATAGATTTTGAAATGTCATTATAGAGGTGTTTATGTGTGGTGTGAAATATACAGTTGAAGTAGTTTACGTAGGTTGGCAGTAAATACGAGATCAGTAGGTTGAAATAATATCAGTAGGTACCCATTATCAATCTAAACACTAAGTGTGGATCTGCATAAAGCAGCGTATAAAAGTCGTAGAAACAATTTTTATACTTTAGGTGTATCTATGGCATCATAGATCCTAAACCGATTTTGAAAAGTTTCATTGTTTTCTCATTGCAAACTTGTTATAAAACGAGTGCGTTTTAGCTATGTTTGAAAAAATCTATATTTTATAGACAATCGTCTCGTCGGGGCTTCTGAAAATGAAATGAAAAATGGTTGGGTATTTACTATGGTAACAGCAATTCTATGAATACTATATTTATAACTCGGTGACAGATACACGGTTTCATCACCCCATTCCATCCTGAGGTTTCGTAAAAGCCGACAAGAGTAAATTACAAGGCCGATTACCTAGCCGCAAGAGAAGTAAAACTTGACACGCAACCCTGTGTCGACCCGTCTGGCCAGCTTGGCACAGTAGGCTAATTACCCTCCAGGAAATTAGAGGAGGCCCGACTTAGCAGTGGGTGATCTGTAAGCTGAGTAGTATTAGTAGTATATTTATAAAAATAGTTAAAGAGTACCTTCTTTTTCTGCTGACGGTACAACTGCAATAGTGTGCGTGCTAGACTTGTACTAGACGAGTTGACCCACTGCCCGGCGACCTTGCTTTTCTTATGTTTTTGTTCCGTCTCGCTTGCACCTTCGTGTAGACGATTGCCGTCTCGCTCGTGCGTGGGTTCTATTGATAGTGAAGGAACGCGTTCAAGGTCTAGGGACAGCTGGCGTATGTAAGATGGGAATGCAGGCTTCGTTACGCTACGCAAGGTTTGCCTATGGTGGTACCTATGGAGGATGAATAAAAGGTAAGAAGTGGCTACCAGGAAGGTATTTGATATTTTTATAACCCTATGGTAGAGCCTGTATACTGATTGACCGTCTTGTTGGTCTACTTGGGGTAGACGAGTTCTTGAATGGAGGCCGCGAATTGGCAAGGGTTGTGTAGGATGGCCCCCTGCTAAATGGAGCGACGATCTGCGAAAGGTTGCGGGCAGCTGCTGGATGCGTTAAGCCGAGGGCAGGACGCTATGGCGCTCTTTAGGGGAGGCCTATGTCCAGCAGTGGACTAATGTGGGCTGATAATGCTTATGGTGTCTTGTTGGTCTAGGGGCTGGTCCCCTAGCCCACCGTCCGCCCGTATAGCCTACCGCGAAGGTGTGACGCCCAAGTGCGCGGGGCGTCACACGGGAGAGGATGCCCGATGGGGCTGCCGCCTGCGGACCACGGTAGAAACGTACGCGGTGGAAACGTACGCGTACCCGTGATCCGTCTTCTGGGTAGAGCTCAGGGCTGCAAGTCTACTATTTCCTATTGATTTGCTCATACGAGCCTGCCAAATAGTTGTAACTAGCTAATTTCTAGGAAGTCTATAGTGTCGCCATTAGCATACAATTCCCTAGCCGAAGTTATTAACTTAAGCTTCTTTTATTGATAACCCCCAGCTTTTCAGGAGTCCATAGTTACTGATTGTTTGTTAGTCACGGGTAACAGCTAGTGTCCAATATAACAGATATACGCATACAAATAGCGAACGAGTATTAGGCCTCGTCTTCGCCTTCCATCAAAAAACATCACAAATGGGGTTTTCCACTTCAGCTATAGTATAGAAACTGCCTTGTTGGTCTAGGGGTTGGGTTCCCAGGTTCGTTTCCGGGTCCGGGCAAATGTCTTTTTGTAAACCGGAGGCACTTGCTCATAGTGTGGCTGTGATTTGTATTAGAAAATTTCATGTTTGTAAAGTGCCCCCGCGATGCAGGGGCTTCGTTTAAAAAAAGAAAGTAAAATAATAACATTGTACCATTCTCGAACTATCACTCTTGTCATCAAGTCCGATGAGATATAATATAAGGTGTAACAATGTTAGTAAAGTGTCCCAAAACCCGTAAACATGATATTTACAACAAACTAAGTTATCCCTCCCGCAAAATAGTTGTCGGTCATCGAGACGCATATCCCGTTCTTGTGGTTACAAATAGGGTTGCCAGACGTTATAATCTAATAAATAAAATTATCGTGTCACGGTGTTTGTTATTTAACTACTCTGAAATGACTCGACCGATTTTCGTGAAATTTTGTATGCATATCGGTGAGATCGGACAACATCTAATTTTCATCCCCTTAAATGTTAAGGGTTAAACTAAATTATTTTTTTAGTCATTTTTTGTGATAATATATACAAACAACCCTACCATACATCAACCCCTATTTTTAATAGCGATATTTATATGGCAAAACCCCTTCTTACGACAATTGCGCTGGCGGAGGAATATGGAATTTCCCACACTTATAGTTGAGATAGAGAACTCTGTCTTCTCCAGTATGATAATATTAAAAAATACATTATGTCAATAAAATTCATTACAGACACAACCATATATTTGACATACACACACACACATATACATTTTTGTAGTACTCGTATATTTATAAGAAACACAGGTCTAAAAGCTATTTCTTTTTCTATTAAATAATATCAGTCATAATCATAAATAGTCATTTTATCAATCGGCGAACAAAACCGTTCGAGTTAGTGTTTAGTGACAGTGCATTAGAATAATGCACTGTCACTAAACACCCATCCCACATCCCCTTATTAAATAGAGACGGTAAGAAAACTTTCGGTTACGTGTACGTAGAAATTTAAGTATAGATTAGATTAGTTGTCAAGCTGTCTAGCTCTATTCTCTGCGTGGACGACGCGCTTAACCAACCAACCATAACATTGGAGAGCCAAACGAAAGAGACGGCAATAGACATAACACAAGTTTTAGTTTCAGTTGGATTATAAAACTATTATGAAAAAAACCCGTATAATATCATGGCTATTTGTACAATATTTATCATACGTACTGAGTGGCATGTGACAGTTGGTCTAACCAAATAATTTCCGGCAGTACATGGGAAAATGACAAACACACACACACACATGCGCATAAAGTCATCAATTATTTTAAATACAACATGGTCAAGTTATTTCTACAAAGCCTCTCTAGTTGCGGCAACCTTACTCCCGGACAAAAGGTTAAGTACGGTCGAATAGACCCACAAACTATGAATATATTGCTGTGTTATCAGCGACCCTAATTTTCACGTGTTTTATTGTGTCGTATTCATAGAGAAAGGGTTAAGTTATTGTTTGATATCATCTTTACCCTCATAAACTTGTAGTGTGCTTCGTAGCGCACGTAAAGCCGTCAACCCGGTTGTCATTCTGCCGACTATGGCAGTAGTTACATGTAGGTAGTCAGTAGCTTGAAAACGGACAGCTGGTCTAACCAAGAATATAATTACCGGTTGTCTCACGCTGGTTAGGTCGTGGAAGGTAGACGAGAATCGCTTCGCGTAAATTAAAGCAAAAGCTAGGACATATGATTTATAAACATATTAAAGTGATAGTCCTGTTATTTAATGCTCTGCGCTTTCCGAAACGCAGTTGCCACGAACATGTGATATGGTGCGTGCTAAAACTGCACTCACATACTGTGTACAAGAAAGCGAGAGTTTAGAAGTTTAAGGCTCCTGAGTTCTACGCGCTTAATTTCCACGCAGCCAAAAGCCCGTAACATTTAAAACAAATTATTAATGCAAGAATTTGAACCCCAATCTAAACTCAGAACCAATGCAACTGGCACATGACGTCACCTATGCATATCTAAAAAATACAAGCCAGGATGAACGCACACATTTACAATTGCTGACACACATATGCGCGGGCGCCGATCTAAAACACTCGTCCGGCGAGCCGATAATGGCGGACGAGGTCAACGAACTGCCGGTTACATATTTAGAAAAAAATATTTGGCAAATGTTCAGTGCAGCTTGCATCGCGTGCCACGAAAAGTGCACGCCGAAACAGGGGAAATTAATTTTAGGCACTGTTAGTTGTTGAGTCGAGTTATTTTGTCTGATTTAAAAAGTCTAATTTATGTAATATAGTCTATCGTAGTTTGTCGTCGTCGTTTCAGCCCATAAATGACCCACTACTGAGTCGAGCCTCCTCCATGTTCATGGAGGGTGATTAGCCTACTGTGCCACGCTGGCAAGACGGGTTGGCAATGGGTTTGTATCAAGTTTTCCTTCTCTTGGGGCTAGGGGATCTGCATCATGCTTTCTTTTACGACGACACCTTAAAATATATTATAAAAATTATAATAAATTGGCGACCCACCCTACTGGCTTAGTCATAAAGACTCAGGGCCGGATTTAGGGGTCCAGAGGCCTCGGGGCAACAAAGGAGTGGAGGCCCCCTTGCCCCAAATTGCAAAAAATGCGTGGTAAAATCAAGGGGTCATGTTACATTTCGGGGGGGGGGGGGGGGTGAGCGGATAATTAAGATTAATATAATCAAATAATCATGTATGTATAAAGTACTTTAGGCTGTAGGTAAAAGCGAAAAAAATATCAAAGGAAAAGATGTTTACTAGGTTTAAGAAGTCTATTGTGGAGGCCCCCTGCTTGTGGAGGCCCCGGGGCTTTCGCCCCGGTTGCCCCCCCCCTAAATCCGGCCCTGTAAAGACTCTTCATTTTACTTTTTAAATGACCACCACCTATGCATTATGTTGTAACCTTAAATCGCGCGTCCTCTTCACATACATTTTAATTCGCGAACTCTAGACACCCACTAACTGAACAAGTATCTGTGTTTTACACAAACAGGCTTGCCCGACCCGTGATGTAAAAGCGGCACATGTAACCCAACAACTCGGAAAAAGATCTATGAAACAGGAACAATCACGCCACACATTGCTTTGTTATATCTCAAATGGCATTTAAAGCGTTTTCAAAAAAACGCCCAATCAATATTTTTAAAATTGTTCTTAATATAATGATGTCTTAGGTTTTCACGATCTTTACACATTGCAGGAACAAAACAAAGACAACACCTTAAGATTTTTTTACCACTATAAAAGATGAAAACTGTGTGCAAATCCATGCAGCAAGTATCTAATTTAAAACGACATACTACTCAGCCCATAAATGACCCACTGTTGAGTCGGGCCTCCGCCATATGGAGGGTAATTGGCCTACTGTACCACTCTGTTATGACGGGTTGGGACAAGGTCAAGTTCAAGCAATATCTCAAGTTCATCATCAAGTTTCTTTCTCTAGCGGCTAGGTTCTCGGCCTTGCTATTTCCTTTTACGGCTCTTACGACACTCTCCGGATGAAATGGAGTGGTGATACTATGTATTTGTAATCCGTCATCACCACAATGTTTGTTGTTGCAATGTTGCAATGTTTGTTACCGCATAAATCCTTAATTTGTAAACCAATTTAAAACATACTTTAATTTTTCTAGACTGTTCCAGATTAGTCCTATGTAAATATTTTAGAAATCTGTTTAATAAGTAGACAGAGTAAGAAAGTAATAGTAGATTGATAAACAAGGGTCGAAAGGAATCAATTCCCATACCAGGCATTTAGACGCCCGAGCTCGGCGAGGGCGGCTGCAGTCCGAGAAGGAATTAGATGTCTTTCACCCTCTACTTTTCATTTCGAATTTATGGAAAGTAAAAAATAGTATTTTTTCTAAAATTTTTATTAATAACTAGTGGCCCGCCCCGGCTTCGCCCGTGCAAAGCGGGGGTGTGTTATACATATAAACCTTCCTCGTGAACCACTCTATCTAATAAAAAAAACCGCTTCTAAATCCGTTGCGTAGTTTTAAAGATTTAAGCATACATAGGGACGGACAGAAAACATCGACTTTGTTTTATACTATGTAGTGATAACACGAGTAGTTCCTATATATTTAATGATATTTAAAATTAAAAAAACAAATCAGTCAATTGGTCTATTTCAATTTTTAACTTTGGAACACACCCGCGTCGCGCCTCGCGCGGAACTGCTTACTTTTTTATTATTCGCCCTGGCAGTTTATACGCTCACAAGACCGCAGCATTTTTTTCGCTGACTGCCTTATCCAATCTAGTAATAGTTGCAAAGCATACGGATATTGCACTAAAAATAAAACCGTTTTCACAACCAATGTAAACGGACTTCAAAATAGGAACTGAAAAGCCGAAAAATATGCACCCATTTGAATTCCGTTAAAATGATTTTTGTTGCTTAGAATTTCGGGCATACACTGTATGAACCGAAGAGTGAGTAGAGATGATTTCAAGCGTTATATAGCAGCGTGTTTATCTACGCAGCACAGTTTATTGAACTAAGGCCCACAACACAATGTAATTACATATTGCACACGTTTATAATGACATATGTGTGCTGCGCTTCCACATATACAATATTTATATGTCATGGCGTTATTTTGCCTTGGCCCCCTCCAAATGATATGGAGGGAAATTCTGCTATGTCACGATAGTTTGTTATTTTCAATGGCTTCAAACAGGATTTTGGTTGTATTTTTATGTTCTACTATCTACTACCACTATTCAGCCCATACAGGTCCACTGCTGAGTCAAGCCTCCGCCAGTTACATGGTAGGTATATAATTACCCTACTGTGCCACGCTGGCCAGGCGCGTTGGCACAGGGTGATCATCGAGCATTTGTATGAAGGTAATATTTCGACTAAAATAAATAAAAATAAATAAATATCCTTGGACATTTCACGCAACGCCATCTCGTCCCAAGCTAAGCAACTTAATGCTTGTGTTATGGTAACGAGATGGATGATACACTACTTATATACATTTTTTTTTGTAAATACATACATACTATATATATAAATGACACCCAGACTCCAAGCCAGTGCCTCTGGTTTAGACAAAGACACTCGCCCGACCCCGGAATCGAACCCGGGACCCGTTGATCCAAAGGCGGAACATCTAACCACTAGACCAAAGAGGCAGTCTGATTCTATGACAAAGGATACTTAAGCATTAAACATTTAAAAACTTTAACAAAAATTTTATACCAACATAACAATGTTTCCGTTCTTTTTTCAAAAATATGCATTAATGTCGAAGTATAAACAACCGTTTGAAGTCGGATTTTATTGCCTATGTTGAAGTCCGTTCACATTTTTTGTTATACATGTTTTACAAACATTACTGGACTCGTAGGAAAAAATATGACACTTGGATCAAATACAAAAAAAAACCTTCTTTAAAATATATTTAAAAAATACTTTCGAACTAACGCATGTGAAGCTACCACTGATTCGCAATACTGCTTTACAGACAAGAGCCGACAAGAAACTGTAGTCGTGGCGATCGCTTCTAAACTCTACAAACACGCAACAAATGCTTCTCCCAAACAAGGGGACTTAATTTCAATATCTTTATAAAGACATGACAGAATAGAGGAGCTTCGCAGACGCAGATCAAGGTTAAAAGTCATCCGTCTAAGGTTTGGGGCAACGCACTGGCGGAGGCCATGGGCGGGAGATATGCACATTTCAATGCAATTACATACATGACCGTGCGCTGACGGATTTAGAATAAAGTGTTGCCTATTCATAGAGGTCTGTAGTAGGGGACAAATAATTGTTCACCTGTAAAAAAAAACGGGGTTGAGAAGACTACCGTTCTGCGTTGTTTATATTTTCCAAATTTTAATATTCGACCCACATCTGTAGTCTAGTTTTCTAATGGAAAACCAGCTAAAAAATTATATTGAAGTCTTATAAAACTACTTGAACTCGGTGCTTCAGGAAAACCTTTATCTTAATTAACGTTGTTTATTGGTTACTAGCGGCCCGCCCCGGCTTCGCACGGGTGCAATGATGAACATCTGAATTTATCAATGTTTCTCTTCAATATCATGCATGTATTATACTCCTCATCCTCTTGAATCAAAATCCGTTGCGTAGTTTTAAATATTTAAGCATACATAGGGACGGACAGACGACAGCGACTATGTTTTATACTATGTAAAGATGATGATTTTGTGTTGATATATCTATGTAAAGATGATGATTTGGTGATGATTTTGAGTCCAAAAATGTATGTACTAGCGCCACAAAATTTAAACCGCCCAGTGCGTACAGAGATAAGCGGTTGCATATTAAATTAGAAAAGCGGCAGGCCGCGCGGCTAGACGCCTAGGCGGTTCAACCGCTAGTGCGTACGGGTACTTAAAATTGTCTTTACAAACAACAAACAAAAAGTGTACGATTTGGTTTCACTCCTTTCGTATAAATGTATGTTGACTGCCTTTCAAGTGAACTACTGAACCGATTTCGATACCTTGGGACCAATCTGGAAATAATGTTTTTTTTTCAAATTGGTTTAGAAATGATGTCGTTAGAAAACATTAAAAACCTTGTAAATTCTTAAAAATCTGCTACATACAGATTTGGGATAAGTATGAAAATTCGATAAACAGAAACAGCTCGGTACGGTAGTCTTCCGTTATTCGCAGATTTCACATAGGTTTTCGTCTGGATTGCGTACAGTCTACCCGAAGGCAAGTGTTTACCGTCACTTAAGAACGCTTGCAAGACCTTTTTTTTGTGCCGCGTGGAAATGCTAAATGCATATATGCGTGGGGTCGGCGGTTATGTGGGACTTCGGAACACACGACTTAATAAAACCCTATTATATTGTCATTGTTCTATATTTTATTTGTGTTTAATTGGTTATCAACTGCAACCCGAATGCTGCTAAATGCATGCTGAATGCATGTTAGTGTAGGTTAGATATGTTTATATGTAAGCCTATAGAATTAAGTTTTTTTTTCTTCATTAGTATCTATGATACTACTATACGCGCGCGAGTTCATGTCCATCCTGAGGAATGTTGTAATGCTGTTACCTAATTAGTTATGGTAATGTCGATAATAACTACCGGTTTAGTCAACAGCTGCCAATTTGGTTTATTGTAATCTAAGGTAATTTTGCAGATTATGAAATAAAATCAATGTAATAAGTAATTATTTATAGGTATAGTTAGTAGTTTGTTTAGTTTTTGAGTCGTAGTGGCAGTAATAAACGTTTTTTCTTTCTTTCTTTCTTTTTAACGGTACCACACGTCTCGTTTGGGACGCCACAGGTTCGTAAGAACACAGTCTACTGTGGGTCATCCCGGGTAACGGCTCTTGGCGTCAAGGTTGGGTGGGCATCATTTTATTACATTGGAATTGGGCATGGATAGCCGACCACAGCGTTCTATCCGGATTATGTCGAATCCCTACCCACTCAAATCCACTCAAGTTTAAGGCTCCCAAGGCCACTCTGTTGACAGAGGAGCAAAACTACCACCAGCAAAACGAAACAGCAAAACTACCCACCACGACACCCCCCCCAACCGGGTGGGCCCGGAATCGGTTGCCTCTGAGCCGGCATGGCCCTAACGGATCGTAAAGACCCAGACTAGATTCATAACCATATTTTTTTTATATTTTCCTCTATCATTGACAACATCCTTGTGAAATAGGTTGATAAAGCCACAAAGACCATACGTTTATCTACTACAACTTGTACTGTCAGCCCGTAAATGACCCACTTGGAAGGTAATTAGCCTACTGTCCTACGCTGGCCAGACGGGTTGGGTTATAGGGTTTCGTATCAAGCTTTCCTTTTCTTGCGGCTAGATTTTCGGCTTTACCATTTCCTTTTAGAAGCTCTTGCGACACCCTCAGGATGAAACAGGGTGGTGACACAGTTCTAAATCCGTTACCACATGAAATAACGTTTATCACTACAGTGAACTCCAGTAGGTCAAAACCTTTAGTTTTCGGTGAAGCAGAGAGCGACTGCAGACAGCGTCGAACAAAGAATTTCGATAGAAAAACAGCGATAAAATGTTGAAAAGATCCAATAATAATTTACAAACAAGCTCTGTTTATTATGCTAATGCTGAAAGGAAGACCGAAGCCTGGCCATGGCCTCTAGCAGTGCGTTGCCCCAAACTGCGACTCCATGTGTCATAGCTGAGTTGCTTCACGCTTATAATCATTAACGGGGTAGGCAGGGCCTTACGGACGGCGTCACCTTTGGATCACGGGTCCCTGGTTCGATTCCGGGGCCGGGCAAGTGTCTTTGTGTATCGTAGTCATTTGTGTTCGTGAACTACATGTTTGTACAGCCCCTGTGATACAGGTTATGACTATTGGGATTGGTTTGTAATAAAAAGGAAAGAAAAAGGAGAAAAAGATCTGGGTGACGGGTCGGGTGCCAACCAACCAACAAGTTGTCAACACCTTAGTAAAATGTATACAAAACAAAGTAACTAATATATTTTAGTTTACCACCAACGTAGTGGACGCCGTCCCTTCGATCAGCGCATCCTAGATTGGTGAAGGATTTGGAACACAGATTGACATCAACCATACTTAAGCTGTGAGAATAAGTAAAGGAAAGGGTTATCTCCTTTACTTACTATCACAGCTAAAAAACCTGCCACAATTTGGTGACCTCTCTTTTTTTCGTTCGGTTAGTAGGATAACTTGATACACAACCTGTGGGACAGCACAGTAAATAGCTTGGTTGAACCAGGAATACCGACAGTTTAGCCATTTCTAGGCGGATAACATAATAAACCGTATAGTGACGGATTTAGTGTCACCAACCCATATCATCCCGAGGGTGTCGTAAGAGGTGACTAAGGGAACGCAAGAGGCAAATCACGTAGCCGCAAGAGAAGGAAAACTAGATACAAACCCTGTGCCAACCCGTCTTACCAGCGTGGCACTATAAGCTAATTTCCTTCTATGAATTTCGGAAGGCCCGACTCAGTACCGGGTCATTCATGGGCTTTAACGAACGAACGAACGTTAAACTCTATCCAACCGTAAGATTGGGTTCCTTTCCACAATCATGTTCAGAAAAAAAATACTAATATAAAACTTTAAAAAAAAAAGACACTGATTGAACCGTTCTAGATCTGTGATGCTACCAAGTACTTGAACTGCGCACGAGCAATAAACAGATCGCAATAAAGCATCCACTCGTAGCTAATGGAAAAATTTGGTCCCGCAAGTGATAGCCAAGGCTGCAGTCACAAACGCTGCCAAGGTTAGTCTGGAGACTGCATTTGTAGTTCATCTTACTCATCGACAAAGAGAAGAGATGTCCCGCTCACAATCTTCTTCATCACTGCATAGCTTGTAACAAAGTCACTGTCGTATGTCCCTCTATGTATGTTTAAATCTTTAAAACTACGCAACGACGCAACGGATTTTGAAGAAAGTTTATCTGTATAATACATGCACTATTGCACCCGTGCGAAGCCGGGGCGGGTCGCTAGTTATATATATAAATTACGTGTCACGTTGTTTGTCCGCGATAGACTCCTAAACCACGTAACCGATTATAATCAAATTTGCACACCGTGTGCAGTTTGATCCAACTTGAAAGATTGGATACCTTATATCTCAATTTATTAATAGTTGTAATATTATTTTATTGCAAAATATTTGTCTATTATTTGACAGTCACAATTATGTGTCGTTGGAGCTACCAAACGATTTCAGCAGGTGGCGATATCTGGTCACTGGATTGAGTATTTATACAATAAATGGCACTATGTTAAAGTAAAATCAATGTATGTTAATGTTATATGTAGGATAAAAAATCCTTAGCCACAGCAATTCGCGGCGGGGTCTGGTAGTATAATGTAGTTATTTTCTTCAATGACATATAGAGTTTGTATTTAACCGAGTATGTATATAGCCGACAAAAGGAGATTACAAGGCCGATTACCTATCCGCAAGAGAAGGAAATTTTATACGAAACCGTTTTTTTTTTTACGTCGGAGATCCTCATGGTTACCCGGCCGTTGGGGACTGGCCGGGGTATGTGGGACTCCGGGGCGCGTAGAGATCGTGAATTGCGCCCCGACCTACCCACTAAAACCGACGGCGCTCCTCGACTGCCCAAACCAGGGCCACGGGAATCACTCCCATTACGGGAGCATGCTCCGTGACCCTGGGGGCCTTGGCCCGCCTCTTATAAAGTAGTGGAGCCCCATGCTCCAAGGTGGGACCCTCCAATTATGAGGGGGGGATGTATTGCCCTCCCCCATTCCACCGCTGGGGGCGGACGCGAATCGCGGCGCGCTATCCTCCCGGGGCCTGTTTTGCACAGGCGACGTTTTGCGCCAACCCATCTGGCCAGCGTGGCACAGTAGGCAATTACCGTCCATGTAACTGGAGGAAGCCCGAATCAACAGTGGTAGTAGAATTTTTTAACAATATATTGTAGTAATAGTATTTAAGGTTAACAATATATTGTAGTAGTAGTGTTGTCTTAGAAAGGATTTAAGTATAATATAAAAGGATTTAAATTTAACGATTTAAATATTTTAATTTAAATATAATTGCCATTTAAAAAATATGAAAATGCCATCAAACTACTAGATAGTTCCTTTTCTCTTCTCTGAAGCATATGCGATTTATTTACTACAATCCGTATATTTGGAAATAAACAAAGCGGGAACTAATGATTCACAAAACCAATCTGGCTTTCCCTACGAGGAAGAAGCTGTAATATTCCGTAGTTGCTATTTACAAACAAAACGCAAATAGTGAGTTGGGAATATTCCAGGAAAGTGTGTCGATAAATATGCAGTCACTACACTATTATAATGGATGATGATTCAACCTAGATCCCCGACCTATCGCACGTCCGTTCTAGCCGACAGTGACCTAATCGAACTAACCTTGGATACGCTAGTGTTGTGCTGTAGTCGATAGTTAGAACGTAACGACCGTTAAAAGTAGTTTTGTTATTGTTACAGGTAGAGTTTCCGTGTGGTGACGGATTTAGAATACAGAGTGTCAATACCCCATTTACGTCGTAAGAGCCGTCAAAAGTAAAAGACAAGGCCGATAACGTAGCCGTAAAAGAAGGACAACTTGCTGTGCTGTGTAATTACCCTTTATGTAACAGGAGGAGGCCCAAATCAGCAGTGGGTCGTATATGGGCTGACTAGTAATAGTATCTGAGTTCTTTTAAAACGTAAATATACATATTACATTTACTGTACTCTACAGAGAAGAAAGAAAGAAAGAAAGAAACCTGTTTATTTTGTTCTCACATCTGAGCGGTACAATAGACATATTACAAATAAAATAAACTAAGGAAAAATACAAAATATATATGTAACAATAACAAATTTTTAATACCCTGTTTTGTGAGAACAAAAAAGGACCATAGCTCAGCATATGCCACATCATAACATAACATAACAAGAATCTCTGTAGTTGTTTGGTGACAGCAAGCCCGCGCAATAGTCACAAAGGTCCAACCATCAGCAGTATTTAGAAACGCGTGCCCGAGCTGACAGACCGCCAGCAACGGCATCTGTTCACAAAATTGACGCATGTGACAGCCTCCTCAACCATATTGCAAGAAAGATGTTGACCCGTCACACGACGCCACCGAAATGAGTCTGTGTGAGCATGACAACTCCGAATCAATCCCAGGGCAATTACAAAATTAAAACCATAACGCAAAATTAACACGAATGATCTGACATACTGATCAAGTCGACACGTGAGTAACAAATGAGTAACACCTTGCTTGAGGGCCACTCTCTGTAGTAGTATAAAAAGGTATGACAATTAATTTAATCGGTCTTACTTGTAATTGGTACCTGATTTACGATAGCAAAAAGGGTTTACTTGTTATTCTTTAATACTACCTATGAAAAATTCAATTTAAGTCTATAAATCTTTTAAAATTACCAGTTATAATCTTATGATAATTTCGGTGGCGTCGTCGACGCACACTGAATTTTGATATAATTTCTATCACCAGCCACGGAAAAAAAAATAACTTCTTCGCATATCTTTCTTCATGTCAAAAACGTAACCATTTACCTACAAGCTGCTACCTGTAATTTCTTCTTCTTCTCGGCCCATAAATGACCCACTGCAGAGTCGGGTCAACTCCAACTACATAGAGGGCAATTTTTGTAACTTCTTTAATTGAATTTTAACCAGACTAGTTTTATTTTATTATTAGTTTTCGGCCAGCCCGTCTAAACAGTGCGTCATCTGTGTGCGGAGTAGTAGTAGTTCTAGTTTTATTTTAGCCAATAGATTTCGATTCTATGACGTCTAAAGATGACGTATTAAAATAGCAACCGAAGACGAATATTCGTTCCATCACTTTCAGAAATTATAATATTAGTGGGATAAATGAATGTTTCATTGCAGAGTCAGACCAGAATATCTCAAACTGAAACGGAACTTTATTTGCGTAGGTTTTAGCACAAAACCCTTATAAATCGTCATAACTATTTATAAAATACCATTATCATCTTATGGCCCCTGTCCCACACTAGGTGGTAGTCTCCACACACACCTATCAGTCGTCATACCTACATTCACACCTTTCATCGTCGTAAAATGGTAATGGTAATTTAAATATGACCTTTTTAAGAGTTTTGTGATCAAAGTTTGATGTAAGGCAAAGTTGAAGCATAAGATGGTACACATTGGCCTAGAAGGTGTCTGTTCAGCTTGAGCAAAACCGTAGCGGCATACAAAAACGTTTCTCAGATTGTGCTTCGGAATGGATTGTATCTGCAACATTGAGCACATTTTTATTATCGATATAATTTTTTATCGACATATTCTCGTCTCTAATGAATCTAATCGACCAACCTTGGTAGGCAGCGGGCAATGACTTATGAAGTGGACTATTTTCAAACTATTGCTCTATGTTGTACAAATATTTGATTTGAAATTTGTTTTATATGTTTCCTTAAAAGTATGTCATGGAGAATAAATTACTTAATTGGAGGAAACATACATTGGAGGCAGCTTAAGAGATAACACTTTTGATATGCAGCATGTCGCGGGTTCGATCCCCGCACGAAAGAAATATTTGTACGACCTACAAGTATTTGTTGCGGGTCTGGGTGTTTTCTATGTATAATATGTATGTATTTTCAAAAATGTATATAAGTAGTTCATCATCCATCTCGTTACCATAACACAAGCATTAAGTTGCTTAGCTTGGGACGAGATGGCGTTGTGTGAAATGTCCAAGGATATTTATTTATTTTTATAGAAAATTTATTTGATAAGTTATTCTTACACTTCTTTTGTCACAATAATTTAACTGTAGTTAATATTTACGACTAGTGACCCGCCCCGGCTTCACACGGGTGCAATAAACCTTCCTCTTGAATCACTCTATCTACACTCGAGAGCAATGAATCCGGGTCACTTAAAGAATGTTAAAAATCTCGGAAACTAAAAATGATAAGTTAATGCAATAAATTGTATTTAATAGACAATGTAATACTCCTTAAATGAAAGTAAAAAAAATATGAGTCACCATACATTTTATTAACACAAAATTACATACAGAAAAAAACTGCTGATCTCTCCTTAAAACAAAAATAGGAAACATGAAATTTTTGAACTTTATTACGATTTTCTAGAATTTTAATACTTCGTATTGCCTCCTCGTGCTTCCATTACTGCGTTTACGCGGTTTGGCATGCTGTACACCAAGTTCCTTATACGATTTTGGGGAATATTCTCCCATTCCTCTGTGAGAGCAATTTTGAGCTCACGAAGCGTGATTGGGGGAGGGTTTCGTTGTTTTACGCATCTGCCTAGCTCGTCCCAAGCATGCTCGATCGGGTTGATATCCGGGCTGCGCGCTGGCCACTCCATACGAGTAATGTACATCTCTTGAAGGTAGTCATTCACAATCCTACCTGTATGAGGTCGGGCATTGTCATGCATAAATATAGCATCCTCACCTAAATTGACCATATATGGACCAACGTGATCATTGAGGATTTCTTCCACATATCTTACGCTAGTTAAAGAGCCGTTTTCTATGATCACCAGCTCTGTGCGACTTTCAGAAGAAATTCCGGCCCACACAAGTACAGACCCACCACCGTAGGCTACTTTTTCTTCGATGCATGCTTGCTTGAATCTTTCCCCTGGTCTTCGATACACTCTGTGTCTTCCATCGTGCTTGTAGAGCATAAATTTTGATTCGTCGGAGAACATAACTTTTGACCAATCTTCAATACTCCAATTTACGTGGCTCTGGGCATATCTTAGTCTTGAAATACGATGCCCACGCTCCAGTTTAGGGCCGTTTGCAGGTCTAAGGGGTTTTAAGTTAGATTCAGCAAGCCAACGTCTTACTGTCCATGCACTTGGGTTACTTCCTCCGAGGCGTCGAAACTGATTTGTGAGTTCAGTTCCTGTGAGAAAGCGATTTCGAAGCATGGTGTTCACCAAGTATCAGTCATCTCGTGCTGTGGTACACCTGGTTCTGCCCGTTCCTGATCTGCGTAGGTCAGAACCAGTTTCTTCGTAACGTCGGAGAACTCTTTGTACTGTTGACAGCGACACACCGACAGTCCTGGCTGTATCGCGCTGACTCCGGCCGGTTTCCAGCATTGTAAGTATTCTGGTGCATTCTTCAGGCGTAAGCGACATAATTTCAGCTTGAATAATGAATATAGAGCACTATCAACATGGTTTATGTACCCACATAAATGACAGATTACAAACAAAAGCATAACCAAATGCTGTAATTTCGTAGTTCCATCTTCGAAAGTGGCCCTTTTTCAAGTTTGATTTTTTTATGATATAACTTTACAATAACTAAGAAGTTTTAATACCTTCATTTAAGGAGTATTACATTGTCTATTAAATACGATTTATTGCATTAACCTAGCATTTTTAGTTTCCGAGATTTTTAGGATTCTTTAAGTGACCCGGATTCATTGCTCTCGAGTGTATTAACAAAAACCGCTTCAAAATCCTTACGTAGTTTTAAAGATTTAGGCATACATAGGGACGGACAGACGACAGCGACTTTGTTTTATACTATGTAGTGATGATAATGATTAACAAGATTCTCCATGTAGTGACGGATTTAGAATTAATAGTGTCACCACCCAATTCCATCCCGAGGGTGTCGTAAAAGTCGACAATAGGAAATGACAATGCTGTAAACCTAGCCTAACCTTGAATGCAGTGTTCGTGTAATATTTGATAGCTGAGTATCGGTTACACGTCATGCATGACTCTGTTGCACGTACTACTACTACTAAGCAGCCCATAAATGACCCACTGCTGAGTCAGGCCTCCGCCCATCACATGGAGGGCAGTTAGCATAGGGATTCGTATCAAGTTTTCCGTAAGGCTAGGTTATCGGCCTTGTCATTGTAGCCTCTTACGACACCCTCAGGGTGGAATTGGGTGGTGATACTATTAATTCTAAATCCGTGATCCGAATTGCACAAATATTTGTTTTGCTACCTCACTTACAAATAAAGACCCACGATGTTCAAACCATTTAGCATAAGTGATTAATATGTCTGTCTAGAAACCTGACCAACCGCAATGGTCGTTCTAGTAGGTACCCAATTACCTGACCTTGCTTCCCACAAAGTGCATTGACTGTCTAAAATCTAGACTCAAATGGATGCGTCTTCTTTATGAGCTCTGATTGTTTTATTATTTACTAGCGACCCGCCCCGGCATCGCACTGGTGCAATGAAGAACATCTAAATTTATCAGTGTTTCTCTACAATATTATGCATGTATTATACATATAAACCTTCCTCTTGAATCACTCTATCTATTAAAAACAGACTGCACCAAAATCCGTTGCGTAGTTTGAATGATTTGGGCATACATAGAGACGGACAGACGACAGCGACTTTATTTTATAACTACTATGTAGTGAAAATAAATGTTTGCCTGTATCTCCTTTAAATAATCGTAAAATATGCATTTGATCATGTGATGATCTCCAGAAAAAGTGTCGTACATGAAATAAGAAAGGTTTTTCAATAAAAAAAAGTTATGTAACGTCTTTCCTTCAAATTGATTTTAGTTTGCGTAGCAATGCGCGCAGGGTACAGCTAGTAGTTTTTAAAGAGAAGTGCAGAATGCTAATGTTTTTTTAAATCCATAAATCTTTACACACACTATCATGTATTTGACATAAACGCGAATATACTCCTTTGTTTATTGCTAAAGTCAGTGGTCAAGTTGAGAATAGAACTATTATTTAAATTATTTATTGTATTAATTTCGTATGTTTAATTTCAACCGGTGGTCGAACTAGTTTATGTTTTATTCTTTATAAAAAAAAACTGGAGTTTATACCAGGGTCGATAAATTACAAAATAAAAAAAATATAGTAGGATGAAAGCTATTGGAAAAGGAAGAGGTTATAACAAAAATGAAAGGAAAATTTATTTACGGACAATCTGAGGTCAGGATGTGTAAGGGGGTGAGTATTTTATGGTAAAAGACGGTTTATCTCAATTTCATGTTCAACCAAGTGCCGGACACCTGGTTGAACTTGAAATTGAGATAAGCCGTCTTTTACCCTTTTTATTTATAACTTTTACAAAATATGTTTCCATGAAATTTGGTGAAAACTTACCTTTTTATGTGCCAAATACACTGTAATTATTTAAATTCAAATATTAATCATTTATTTTGAACCTTATTTTGAATAAATATCGAAATAGCACCATTATTTTCAGAAAATTCTCAAGGCAATATATCAAGAGCCTCCAGTTACATGGAGGGTAATTAGCCTACTGTGCCACGCCGACCAGACGGGTTGGCACAGGGTTTCGTATCAAGTTTTCCTTATCTTGTGGCTAGATTTTCGGCCTTGTCATTTTGTCAGCTCTTACGACACCCTCAGGATGGACTGGGGTTGTGACACCATTTATTCTAAATTCGTCATCCCACGCACTAGGGACTATAGACGCATTTTCCCCGGATTATCCCAGTGGGTATACCTTTCTAAGTAAATACTTTTGTGCACAGTAATGTTCCTTAATTTGAATAAAACGTTTTACCTAACAAACCATGACTAATTCAAAGTCTAGAATTCTTATGACCTACAACACTAACCCTGCTAGTAGGTAGCTGCTCCTAAACTGGCCTCAATAGAGTCATTGACTTGCTATGCGCCTTATTTATTGGTCCAAAGTGTTTAATTCTAGTGACCAGAATTTTAAATGACTGCAACTTTGAGAGATTAATGATGTCTGTATTCTAAACACTATGTGGTGAGAATGTTTAATATCTGTACAATATCGCATTGCAAGATAGAGAAGCTGCACTTTTAAGAGTTATATAGGTTCGCAAAATATGTGTATAATTTTTTTGTACCGCATAAATACCTCATTTATAAATCGATTTGGAAAAGTCTCTTTTAGGTTTCTTAGACAATTTATGGAAATTGGTTTAGTAATAGAGGTTTTTTATCGACACCAATATTTGAAGAACATATTTTTTTTTTTTAATATCTTCTTATTCCATGATCGCGATTGTCACCCACGCATCACTATCTATGCAGGTCTGATGTTGGTTCTACACTCACGCGTGACGTCGCGCCGAGAATTCACGCCGTGAACAAACGCCGTGATCCGCGTGTTTCCGACTATGATGGACGACGGCGTGATTTCTAAAGCAAATCCTTTGAAGTGGGCCAAAAAACCGACACTGATCGGGGAACGGTGCGAAGCGCGAACGAGAAGGCGTGAACAACATCTACACTCGTGATTCGCAGTTGTCGCGGGCTTTCGCGGCCGTTCGCGGCGCGAGTGTAGTGCGGGCTTTATTACTCAGTACATAAATTACCCACTGCTGAGACGAACCTCCTTCAATTACCTAGAGGGTAATTAGCCTACTATGACGCGCTGACAGGGTTTTCTTCTCTTACAGCCAGGTTTTCAGCCTTGTCATTTCATTTTATCGGCTCTAACGACACCCTCAGTGTGGAATGGGATAGTGACACTCTGTATTCTCAATGCGTTACTACACAGAATAAATTTAATATATAAAAACTACGCGTCACGATATTTATCCGCGATGGACTCCTAAACTACTTAACCAATTTTAATCAAATTTGCACACCGTGTGCAATTTTATTCAACTTGAAAGATAGGATAGCTTACATATCAATTACAGTCGCAATATTATTTTATTGCAAATTATTTGTTTGTCTATTATTTAACAGTCACAATCATATGTAGCTCTAAACGATTCTAACAGATGGCGATATCTGTTGACTGGATTGAGTAAGTATTCAATAGATGGCGCCATGTTAAAAATTAAATGATTGTATGATAATGTTAAATGTAATATTACAACCTAGCCACAGCAACGCGTGGCCGAGTGTGCAAGTAAATAATAAAACTACATGCGCACAAATAAAAAGTCTAAACCCTGTGGCGTCACAAGATCTATGCCCCACCGTACTATTCGCCCTTCCTTTGGGCACCGCAATAAAACTGCTGTAGGTATAGTTGTTTACGTTCCACGTTGACTAATTTTACATAAATAATGATTGCAGGCCTTGAGGCGGGCCGTTGGCTTCGTACACTTAGTTTAGTGAATGGTAGACGCTAACAGACTCGTTTGAATAATACCTAAAAGTTATTTTTTACTTTTATTGGTACTGCGCAGTAGGTTTGTGCGTGTGTGTGTGTCGGGTATATTCGAACTAATATTGTAAAAATGACAGTGTCACAGTCTGTCTGTTATGATATCACGGGTGAAATGTCGTTTTGTCTTGGGTTATTTTTATGATTTTGTGTCGATGAAGATGGGCCCTTCTATAAACATATACGGTATTTTCGACTCCGAAAAAGGCGCGTAAAATAGGGATTAAACCGTTTTATAATTACTAGCGACCCGCCCCGGCTTCGCACGGATGCAATGATGAACCTCTAAATTTATCAGTGTTTCTCTACTATATTATACACATAAACCTTCCTCTTGAATCACTCTATTACAAAAAAACGCTTCAAAATACGTTGTGTAGTTTTAAAGAATTAAGCATACACAGGGACGGACAGACGACAGCGACTTTGTTTTATACCATGTAGTGATGGATTTATTGACATTTTACTAGTATTCGCTATACAAAATTATTATTGTACATCATTATAATACGGAAGCGACTCTGTCTGCAAATCTGTCTATTTGTTAGTAACTCTTTCACGCGTAATGAGCCTTAATTTGTGTATTACAAGCTGTACCCGTGACTTCGTCCACGTGGAATAGTGTGTTTTGGGTATCATTTTCATGCCTCCTTTTCAATCGCTTACAAAGCTTCTCTCCAAATCTCTTCAAATCTCCTTTCTCAGGCTCTAGACTCTCTATGTACCAATTTTCATTTAAATCTGTTCGGTAGTTTAGGCGTGAACGCGCTTCAGACAAATAGCGCGAGAGACAGAGTTACTTTCGCATCACTACTTATTATAAAACAAAGTTGCTGTCGTCTGTCCGTCCCTATGTATGCTTAAATCTTAAAACTACGCAACGGATTTTAATACGGTTTTTTTAATAGATAGAGTGATTCAAGAGGAAGGTTTATATGTATTACCCACCCCCGCTTTGCACGGGCGAAGCCGGGGCGGGCCACTAGTTTATAATATAAAATATGTAAGGTAAATAAATTTAAAGGGATCTTCGAAGAAACCAAATGGTATTTGAAAAATGGGGGCGAAATAAAACGGCAAATATTACTTTGAAATCTAAGCGGGCAAAGCCGCGTGTGGTATCTAGTATCATGTTATATTATTATACACATATTATGATTGTTTGTTCAGTTTTATTACGCCGTAGATGTTGATTCTGTTTTTGCCGGCCTGATTTAATGTGGGTTGCATTAACATATATTCAAGCATTTCTGTTAAGGTTTTAAAAAGTTTGAGTGTAACAAAAGTGTTATTTACATCCCGAGGATAGATCTAATAGATACATACAGATATACAAAAGAAGTGGCTTGTGTATTCGTGTATGTATCTTGAAACTCGTTTTTTTAATCAGATTTAATTAACAAAACGTTTGTTCTATTTGAAATAAGCCAAAAACTAACATCATTGTTACTTACGTGTATTAATTACTTTGAAATCTGAACGGTTATTGGAGATATTCACCATTTCGTCCTGAGGGTGGCTTATGAGCCGACAAAAGGAAATGGCGACAATATGGATGAAAACATGGTCCCGCAAGAGAAGGAAAACTAGACACGAAACCCGGTATGCCAATCCGTCTAGCCAGCGTGGCATAGTAGGCTAATTACCCTCCATCTGATTGGAGGAGGCCCGACTCAGCAGTGGGTCTTTTAAGGGCTGAGAAGTATGTAATAATAACTGCCGCCAACCTCCTTGCAGTAATTCATAGTAAGTATGTATTTGTAAAAGCAATGCCGTTTCCGCATCCTTGTTTGTGTATAAATTAGATTTCTATAACATAAACATGTTTTAATAAACACTGTTTCAATTAGTATGTTATTCAAAACAACGCTTTTCGTAAAACAACCTGTACGGGTTATCGTAAATAGTTAGATCGCGTTAAAAAAATAAAGCAGTGACATCTATTTGCCAACAAAGGAACTAGCCCTACTTAAAGTGAACGCATACGAAGTTTATTTTCAGCGTCCCCGTAGCCCCGAGGTGATATGGGTGGTATGGGTTGGTGTCGTTGAATCCATGACCACTTGACCATGACCTCAGTACCCTGTCATCGTTTCAGCTCATACGTGACCGGCCACTGAGCCAGGCTTCCCCCAAATTTATGGAGGAAATTTAGCCTACTATGCCACGCTGGGCAGACGGGTCGGCACAAATCGGATTTCGGGTTTCAGGTTTCGTATCAAGTTTACCTTCCCTTACGGCTAGGTTATTGGCCTTGTCATTTCCTTTTGTCGGCTCTTACGACACCCTCAGGATGTAATGGGGTGGTGACACTTCACACTGTGTATTCTAAATCCATCACCACGCGGAATATGACCCGCCGGTGCGCCACCCTAGTTGTATAAAAAAATGATGTGTGTCATTAACTCCTATTTGAGCTCTGAACCTGACCTTGAGTGCTGCAGTCGCTGCGCCTACGCCTATCCGGTCTATTGTTCGCATAGAAGTACTTGATGCACGACTATATGCCAGTGCATCTTTATGCTATTGTTATTCATGTTACTACTGAATTGTTATTGGGCAGAATTTGATTTTAACAATTAAAAAAAAATTCTTGGAGTGTCTGTTTGTAATATTAACTTATTTCTAAGTGCATCTGGTTCTAAGTAAATTTTTGTCCGTCAGTCTGTCTGTTTCGGCGTCGTTACTGAGTTTTCCACGTCGTTAAATATTCGAACGAAGTAGCGTGTAACAGCAAGTTAGTTATAAATAAGAATGTGTACTGTAAAAAAATTGTCTGATTGTGTTTCAATCGGAGGGTGAATATATATTTTTTAAGGTCTTCCTTGTACTAATATGTAAACTTTCCGACATCAACGGTCCACCGTGTAGGAGGCCTACCAGCACTGCACTTACCGATTCAGCCTATAAATGACCCACTGCCGTGTCGGGGTCCTCCCATCACAGCTCACTGTGCCACGCTGCAGCTGGCTAGACGGGTTGGCATTGGGTTTTGTGTCAAGCCCAAAAATGTATGATAATAATAACCCACTGCTGAGTCGGGCCTCCTCCCATCACAGGGTGGGTAATTAGCCTTTTTTTTTTTTTTTTTGGTTTCGCTGGGGAAATGCTTTATGCATACCACCGCACCCCGGGGGAAAGGTCGGTGATTATGTGGGACTCCGACAAGGGTCGTCTACCCAAGAGTCGTTTACCCACTAAAACCCCAGCGGCATACCCTCACACGACGCGCTTGGGGCGCCACAAGTTCGCGTAAACGCATTCTACTGTGACGCCCCGGCGTGGTGCCCGCAACGCGGGCAAGCGACTATCAGAGAGGGCGTCCCGGTACACTGGGACGCCCTCAGTCATCGAGGCTTTCGTCGGTGGTGGCTCCCCCGAACCACCACCGGCCTCCTAGGCGAGGGCAGAAGGGGCCCGCATCGTCACGGACCCCCCCTCCACCCCCGCCTCCGTCCGCGGCGCGGGTCACCCGGAGCTCCCTCCCTTGTGACCCGCCCCGCTGCCCCCTTCTGCGACATCGGCCCCGCAGAAGGAGGCCCGTCAGCCCTCGGGCCGGCGCCAACCAGAGGACACCGGCGCACCGCAGCCGTCCAGGGCCCGCAGGGAAACCCTTAGGACAGGGTCCACCGTCTACCCAGCGTGCAACGTGCAGGAGACACTGGGGACAGGGTCCCCATCCACCCAAGTCCCCGCAGCCCCAATCTACCGCAGCGCACCGGCGATCCGTCCCGCAGCCCCCTTCTGCGGCATACGGCCCCGCAGAGGAGGTGCGTCAGCCCTCGGCCGGCGCCAACCCGAGGACGTTGAGTGAGGACTCGGTTTGACGGCCAACTAAGTTGAGCGCCAACCCGAGGACCTCATGGTGCGCCGCAGCGGTTTACGACTCCCAAGGCAGCTCTGAGGACAGAGGAGTCCCCGGAGCCGCAACCCGCCACGACGCTGGGTGCCGCTCTTCGTCTCACCTCTCCCCGTGGGCCCGCCCGGCATGGGAGGCCCTGGCCGGTATGGCCCCACGGATCATTGAGGCACTCAAGCCCCCTCACCACAGCAAGGTGGCAGCACAGTCGAGGGGGGTGGGTAATTAGCCTAATACTCCGGTATACATGTCCGAAAATGTTCAACAGTGTACGGTCGGCCTAACACCAAAATAAACACCAATTGAGAATTCAACTAGCGCGCAGCGTGACTAGCGCGTGACGTCACTCTACTATTAGTGGTGTCAGCGACCGCGCAATGTCAAGGTTGATGGCAATAGAAACTATGTTGGTATAGGTTATGTACATAGACATTAGAATTGTTTTGAACTGTAGTTATAGTTTTTCTTGCTCATATTTTTGCACTTATACTAACTTATTACTTCTACTATTTAGCCCACAAGTTACCCACTGCTGGGTCCGGCCTCCTCCCATCACAGGGTGGGTAATTAGGCTACTATCCCACGCTGCCTCTTTGCGACTATTGCGCGAGTTTGCTCCCACAAATCTGTGTTCTCACGGCCTTGAACCTAAAAATGGCGAGCTAAAGAGCAACTACAGAGTTTATTGCCGGCTCTTCTCTGCAGAGCTGCATTCCGAAATGATGGTAAATCTTCAATTTTATTTTATTGTTTGACTTGGAAAAAGAGCTCTAATGAGCCAACTTTATTAAATGATTTTTGATTTTGCTGGACAGGCGGGTTTTCACAAGGCTTGCGACTGTTGCGACCAGGTTATCGGTCATGTCATTTCCTTTCGTTGGCTCATACGACATATGATCAGATCTTTTATAGGAGAATCGGGATCCCCTAAAACTTTCATTGTTGGTTAGTTAATATCGCGTTAGATTCTAAATCTACCAGACGTGGAGCATTCCTTAATATAATGTTTGCCTATCCCAACATCTGGCACCCAGTACAGTCAACGACACATTAGAACTAGTTCTGTGTAACATTAACAAACTGACCTCGACACTCGACATTTGTTATACCACTAATCTAAAAACCATTTAATTCATCCTAAAAACACATTCAACATTCAACTTTAATCTTATGGCATAGAGTTTAAATAAGAAAATCGTCGGATCACAGATTAAACGGTTTTTGCAGAATTAAAAGTCTATTAGAACTGGTTAGTCTTAAATTCGCGCGGCATAGAGTCAATGACTTTCTCAAGGTTTCCTCGAATAAAGATGACTTTGGTATAGGTTACGCTCCGTTTATACGTTACATATTTATTTGTCTACGGGTTTCTTGTGAGTGTGACACTCACACAGGCTTAAAATACTTGTGATCCTCACACAAGTTTATACCATTTGGGTCGGCCGATGCTATTTTTGTATGTGGTCATCGTCAATTTACTCAAAAGAATTCCACTGATGGACATAGACCTTTTTTATTTCGCTTGCGAAATGCTCACTGCGTTTCCAGAGAGAGAGAGAGAGCTTTCTTTTCGGATCCGTCCCGTCGCCCCCTCCGTAACATGATGTCTTGACAGAAGGAAGCCATGCCAGTTCTTGGCATAGCTAAGAACTAAGTTGACCCAGGACACTGGTGCACCGCAGCGGTTTAGGGCTCGCAGGGCAACTTTGAGGAGCCCCCGGAGCTCGAAGCCGCTACGACACCATGTGTCGCTCTTCATGTGTGACCTTGAACCCCAACGGATCCTGAAGGCACGCTTGCCCCTCACCACGGCAAGGTAGCAGCACAGGCGAGGGAGTGCTGGAAATGGATGGGAGACCACGAAGGCTGGTCCTCTATCCTATCCTGTATCTGCTCTTTGTTCAGGAATAGCTATTAGTGATATCTTAGGTGTTAACTATTTGTCTTTAAAAGTACCAAGAACAGCGAAAATTCCGTTGGAACGTGCAATTTCAAAAGTTTTTAACTTCGTTCGTCAGCTAAATCCGCTCTTTGGACGCGAAAATATTAGTTCAATAAGGTGAAATGTCCATGTGGTGACGGATTTAGAATACATAGTGTCACCATTCCATCCCATCCTGAAGTGTCGTAAGAGCCGACAAAATGAAATGACAAGGCCGATGACATAGCCGTAAAAGAAGGAAAACTTGAAACGGAACCCGTCTGCCCAGCTTGGCACAGGGGGCTAATTATCCACCCTGTGTCGGGAGGAGGCCCGACTCAGTAGTGGGTAATTTTTGGGCTGAGTAATAAGATGAAATGTGAATAAATCATTAAAAACAGATTTAGGCGCAAAGAGATGATCATCCAGCCAGACCAGGTGGTATATCTGGCTAGGGGTCGCAGCGCCTATCCCCCCAAATAGTTGTAGTCGGAGAAATCTTAACCGAGCGAATTGCTCTTGAAATTTCGCTATCGCGGTGTAGGACTTTTTGGTAATACTCGCATTTGTAGGCGATATTTCTTGATGTAATTAGTTCAAATTTTTCGGGTAAACTGTGTAAAGTATGTACCATGTTGGTCGCTACACAGCTTTAGTTCATGTTAGCCACGCGTCCGAAGCCGCGAGCGTATGACAGCAAAACAAACCTTTTTTATAGGGGCAAGTCCTCGTTTTTAGGCCACGTACTGCGTCGTATTTAAGAAAAGAATAATGTATGTACATACATTATGTACTAATAGGTCAGCTTGGGGTCTACGAACTCTTTGGGTATTTCGACTGCGCACATATGCAATTCTAGCATCTCGATACACACACATACGAATGAACGAATACAGTCATACATTAGTGAATTTTTATAACGTGATTTTCCTAAACATCGCTTTGTAAGACCTTGAGCACATACACGCTTTAACAAATAGGATATATACCTAACTAGCGACCCACCCCTACTTCGCACGAGTGAATTTGAATTATATATATAAACCTTCCTCTTGAATCTCTCTATCTATTAAAAATAAACCGCTTCAAAATCCGTTGCGATGTTTTAATGATTTAAGCATAGGGACGGACAGACGACAGCGACTTTGTTTTATAATAAGTAGTGATAGTGATGATACTATCAATAATTTATTATAAAGGAATACTCTTTATTACACCTTAAGAAAAGGACAACACATATTCTGAACATAAAACAGCGTTATCTGTTTGATGAGATGAAAAGTATAGAAAAAATATAACTAAACTAAACATAAAGTAGTGCAATTGGCAGCCATATTGCTAAAAGCAATCTCCTCCAGGCAACCAATTTTTTTTAAACTTTATTTACGTAGGTTTTATCACAAAACTCTTAAAAATCGTCGTGTTTAAAGTTACCATTATCATCTTACGACCCCTGTCCCACGCTAGGTGGTAGTCTCTATACAGTATCAGTTGTCATATCTACAGTCACACCTTTCATACGCAATTCCTCATTCTTACAATCCATCAATCTCTTTACGAGCAGCAGTATAACTGCAGTAATACATATTAATAATAATATTATTAAATATTAATAATAAATAATATTATTAAATATTAATAATAAATCATATTATTAAACATTAATAATAAATAATATTATTAAATATATAGTACCCCACTGCCAAGTCAGGCCTCCTCCCATTATAAAGAGAGTAATTAGCCTAGTGTGCCAGGCTGGCTAGACATGTTGGCACAGGGTTCCGTGACGGATTTAGGATACACTAGCTTTTGCCCGCGACTTCGTCCGCGTGGAATAATGACTTCCGGAAAAAAACAATTTATCCCCGTTGGGAGGGAATTTCCAATAATCCTCTCTTAGTGGTAGTCTACTCCTCCCAACAAACACACAGGCCAAATTTCAGCTCTCTACTGCCATTAGTTTCGGCTGTGCGTTGTCTGTCAGTCACTCAGTAACGGAAGAGTTTTATATACATATATAGATATAGATAGCTGTGCCCGCAACTCCGTCAGTATGTAATTCCTTGTGTATTAATAAGTTAATGCATTGGTAATATTGTTTAGATCACGTTCACATGAGGCTTAAGTACCTATACAACGAAAATACTTCAGCGCAAAGCTTCCGGGTAAACTATCCTACTTCACTTAAAACTAAATACCTATAACATAATTAATAATACCTATACCTTTAATTAATAAAAGTACCTACGCTATTACTTACTTATTATTATTATTATTAAAAAAACTGAATATAAATTAACCAAAACTTACCTACTACTAACTAACTACTACTGACCTATTACTACTTCACCTAAAAAGAAATAAAATGTTAATTAATAATAATTTGTAATTTGAACGAATATAACACGCCACCAAAATAACTAATACCTATTTTATGAAATAACAACAAAAGAAAATTAAATAAACTAAATTATTGTAAAGACTAAAAGTCGCGCTGATAAACAATATTGCCTGTCAATAAGGGCGAATACTCGGAACGTCTACTCGCATCATCAGCCAAATCCAAATATTGTATGAAGTTCGCGTTTGGATCGCCCGCCCTTTTAAACCTCCCGCGCGACCCGATGCGACGGTTACACAAAAATAATCCTTAAAGCATGATTCAGTGATCACGCGCGATGGTTTATTAGCGTATTTCATGAATAACTTTGGTGTTTCTGTACCGATTTCTATGATTCTTTTTTTATGAAATAGGTAATAATGTTAGCATTTATTAATTAGGGATGATTAAGAGTGTTATAAACGTAAGAGTAGACAAATATAATCAGAAAGCTCTGAACTGCTAAGCTATCGGGAGTTACACGTGTTATTGTGAGTCAACCATGAAAGATAGACATTTGCTGTCGTAGAATATTTTTTATATAATTTTAAGGAGAACATTTCCGTCATACATGATTTCTGTGTTTCTTTAACTATTAAGGCTGCACACGCGACGGAAGCTTAAAAAATGGAGTAAGTTCTCCTGTTTTCCCAACATTTCCCTTCACTGCTCTGCTCCTATTGATCGTAGCGTGATGAAAAGTATACTATAACCTGCCCAGGAGTATGAAGAACAATTGTACCAAGTTTTGTTGAAATCCGTCGAGTGGTTTTTGTTTCTATAACGAACAAACATACAGACAGACAGACAGACAGACAGACAGACAAAAATTTTACTGATTGCATTTTTGGCGTCAGTATCGATCACTAATCACCCGCTGATAGTTATTTTGGAAAAATATTTCATGTACAGAATTGACCTCTCTACAGATTTATTATAAGTATAGATTGTGTCACCACCCCATTTTATCCTGAGGGTGTCTTAAGAGCCCACAAAAGGATATAACAAGGACAAAAATCTATCCGCAAGAGAAGGAAATCTTGACAATAATCCTTGTGCCAACCAGTCTGGCCAGCGTGGCACAGTAGGCTACTTACCCTCCATGTAACTGGAGGCCTGACTCAGATGTGGGTCATTTTTAGGCTGAGCAGTAGTAGAAGTTCGTGAAAGTTGAGATGGACACCCCTACGACGGAGAGCGGTGTCATGGTAGAGAGATATCATGTCTAAAAAATGAGTTCTTGTTTTCATTGAAAGCAAATTCCAATCTGTATCTCCAGACTAGATCTAACGTCAACGGGTCAATACCACCAGCCAAGGCCAACGGAGAAGAAAACAACAATGATTTGCATGTAATTGTATAAACAGATGATTAACACGCGCTCTAGACTTTTTTTATTGTTTACAGATTCTCTTAGATTGGGAAACATTTTAAGATAATCTCTATACTATACATCATCTCTTGCTTTGCACGTAAAGTACCCTCGGCTTAGTCGGGCCTCCTCCAACTCAATGGAGGCAAATTAAGTTCGCTTCAACTGTGGTGCACCTTGCCCTGGTGAAAGAGCTGGTGTGCCTTCAAGATCCGTTGGGGCCGTTGGTGCCTTAGCTGGTTTGGGCTCCAGGTACTGAGTTAGAATACATAATGTCACCACCCCATTCCACCCTAGCTGCAACAGAAGGAAAACTTGAAACGTAACCCTGTGCCCAACGGTCTGGCCAGCGTGGCACTGAACGAAAAAAAAACTACTTCCCCAGCGAACCAAAAAAAAGGCAAATTAATTACTATCCAACATTAGTACTCGTATATGATTGGCAAACTAAAGTGGGGCATATAGCTCGCAGGACTTACGGCCGATGGAGCAGGAAAGTCCTCGAGTGGCAACTATATACCGGAAAGCGAAGTGCCTCCATATAGTGGACGAACAACCAGGTAAAGATCGCCAGAATCAAATGGACACGGGTGGCGTATGACCAGGCCTTTTGGGAAGTCTTGGGGGAGGCCTACGTCCAACAGTGGACTGGACAGCTGAAATGATGATTATTATTAGAACAGGGATGTTTTGCAGCAAGTGTTTTTGCAAGTGGGCTGGATGCGCCTTTGAATCACGGTGTATCGGGTTCGATTCCGGTGCCGGACAAGTGTCTTTGTGTAAACCAGAGGCACTTGTTCTGACTCTGGGTGTCATTTGTATTCGTGAATTTCATGTTTGTAAACTGTCCTTGCGATAGCTGGTACACAGTAGACTTTTAAAAAAAAAAGAACTATTATTAGATTGGGTCGCTTTTCTGTTAATATATATAACTAGCTTTTGGGCGCGGCTTCGCTCGCGTGGACTTCGAACCCGTGCTTATCTCTTTGCATTTTTTTTTATGAATATAAAAGTGGTTATTGTGACTAAACTATGATAGTTAGATATATGCTCTCGCTATATACTTTTTTGTAGATTTTAATAAGACCTACAAACTCGTAGTACTTCGTTTTGTTCTATTGTCAATCGTTTTTGCAGCGCACGCATAAATAGGTTTTTGATTTTACACCTTGGGTTACAAAATCGCAATTTTCATACGGATCCCTAATTCCTTTGAAAATAAAATATAGCCTATAACCTTCCTCGATAAATGGACTATCTAACACTGAAAGAATTTTTGAAATCGGACCAGTAGTTCCTGAGATTAGCGCGTTCAAACAAACAAACAAACTCTGCAGCTTTATATATTAGTATAGAGTATAGATATAGATTTCTGGTAGCCATTTGTATTGTATATTGAGATATGACGTTACCACAAAAAAGCCACGATTCCCCTGATAAAATTTTGAGCTAGTCACCTGTCGGTGCGTCTATCTTACCGTCAAACTAGAACACAAAAATTTTGTACTTTTTTTTCTATCATAACAATTTTTCGCCTGTGGTATTGCGTCAGCTAACTGACGGTAGCCCCTTCAACCCTAGTGGCATTAAACAATACTATACTAGTTAGGGGTACTCGACCCGTTGAGTACATAGCACACTCACGGATTTATATCTCGTTAGGACAAATGCTCTCTAAAATGTTTATTGGAAAAATAAACAATGCTTATTCACAAAGTTTGCACACACAAAAAAGTTGACAGAAATCCTAAATAAACTTTATATCATACTAGCGCCCCGCCCCGGCTTCGCACGTGTGCAATTATTTATGTATTATACATATAAACCTTCCTCTTAAATCACTCTATCTATTTAAAAAAACCGCTTCAAAATATGTTACGTAGTTTTAAAGATTTAAGCATACATAGGGACGGACAGACGACAGCGACTTTGTTTTATACTATGTAGTGATTCCTTTTCTTGTTTAAAAAGATATATTATGTGCAACAGAAAAAGCAATTTGCAAATATGTATTTTATTAACTGTTATTTGACTGTTACTGTGACGTGTTTAAAATATAGTAACAGTGATCATTGATAGTGTTTAGCAGTTGACTTCCGACTTTGTTTCTCTAAAAGGATGTGGAGATGAAGATGAAATATTATATCCATATTTCTTAAGATACCGATTCTTCGTATTTTTAAGAAAGCAATAATAAGGCAGTCCCCCTTGTTTTCTTCCGCCAGGTCTTTTTTGCGTAAAAAAGACGTAACTGAACGCCAGCATTGGTTTAAAATTTCAACTTCACTATCACTATCACTACATAGTATAAAACAAAGTCGCTTTCGTCTGTCCGAAAACTACGCAACGGATTTTGAAGCGGTTTTTTGTAACAGATAGAGTGATACAAGAGGAAGGTTTATGTCTATAATATATGCAAAATATTGGAGAGAAACACTCACAATTTTAGATGTTAACCTAAAATATAATCTTAGGCAACCATTCTGGCAGCACTACTAGTATTACTCAGCCCAAAGGGGACCCACTGTTGAGTTGGGTACTGTGCCACGCTCGCCAGACGGGTTGGCACAGGGTGTCAAGTTTTCGTTTCTTGCGGCTAGTTTATCGGCCTTGACATTCTCATTAGAGGGCCCTTACGACACCCTCAGTATGAAATGGCATGGTGACACTATGTATTCTAAATCCGTCACCACACGGACTTGGTCCAATCTTGGTTCCACTGATCGCTTTTACACCTTCGCGTGTCGTCAGAATTTTCATTTTCTCCTGACTGCCTTTTGTGCATCTCTGAATTTTTTTCCACGTTTTCATCCTTCCTAAACAAAGGAGTATTCAGTTTAGGTCTACGACTTACAGACTTGATACATATGACTGCCTCTTTGGTCTAGTGGTTAGATGTGCCGCCTTTGATCAACGGGTCCCGTGTTCGATTCCGGGGTCGGGCAAGTGTCTTTGTCTAAACCAGAGGCACTGGTTCGGAGTCTGGGTGTCATTTCTATCTATAACATGTATGTATTTACAAAAAAAAAATGTATTTATGTAGTTTATCATCCATCTTGTTACCATAACACAAGCATCAAGTTGCTTAGCTTGGGACGAGATGGCGTTGTGTGAAATGTTCAAGGATATTTATTTATTATATACCTGGGCTAATAAAATACATACTTTAAAGCAATATAAGAATGTCACAGCGAATAAAAAAAAGACTTAAGGTTTTATCGGAACAAAAAACATAATCCTGCGCCAATTGGGCAAAACAAAGGGCGTCTACGAGGTGCGCCCGCGCATATTAGCATGTGTGCGTGTGTCGCCAAAGCTTAGAATAACGATCAATAGATGAGACAATGCCTAGTTAACTGTACAATCGTGTAGCTAGATTTAGAATACGAAGTTTCACCTGCCCATTTTATTCATATGGTGTGTCTAAAAGGACAAGTTGAGCAGAAATGTAGAAATTAGAGATGGAAAAGTATTTTCCTGGGTGGAAATTGAGGACAAATTCGTAATGAGGGTCCAATAATAAAAGAAAAACTGTACCAGGCTTTCCAGTGTGGCACAGTAAGATAATGACTTTCCATTACACTGATGGAAGCTTGTCTCAGTAGTAATATAAATTCTTTATCTTACGTAAACACAATAGCCATGATATTCCGTCATTTGAAACAATTGTTAGTTATAACAAAAATACGTATAAACTATTTTGGAAATGACAAAAAACTTCAATTGCTTATTTTCAAGTCGGGTTTTAGTTCAAATAAAAAATACTATAATAACAAAATCGTAAATAAAAATCTCCACTCTACAATATTTCTGCTATCTTGCTGAATTGGTTTCGATAATATTACGAGTATATGGGATCAAGCTGAAACCAAATCCAACTGTATAAACGACGGAGTTTAGACCAAGTTAAAACGAAAATTGAGAACCGTCTTCTCTATAAAGTCGGTTAAAAATACTATTAGAATTACGATGCAGCGTGGCAATGTTGCCAGCCTTCTGAATTGCAGAATAATTATTCTTCTACTTTTATATGTTTTCCTTTTAATGTATATCCATTTAATGTGTTGTAATTATTTATTCCTTATTTTCCTAATGCACTTCTTATTCTGAATTGTCATTTAAAAAAAAAATACAACCGTACTAAAAATGTTCTATTGGTAATCAAAATAAAATATATATACGAACCTTGATGCAGAGTTTGTCTGTTAATCTCAGAAACACGTAAGGTAGTTATAATACGAGTAGTATTAACTACCCAAAGTAACGGAGCGTTAAACATAGGACGTATAGATTTAAGGATTACTAATGCTTTTGAATCTTGTGTGAAGCCACCAAGAGGCCAAGAAGAAACCGGAAAGAACCGGTCTTCATCATCATCATCATAGTTTCAGCTGATAGACGTCTGCTGCTGGACATAGGCTTCCTCCAAGGATTCAGGCTCCAGACCAGCCACAAAGGCTGGTCCTGAGCCGCCTGCATACATCGTTTTCCGGCGATCTTTACCAGGTCATCGGTCCACCGTGTGCCACTGCGCTTTCCGGAACGCGGTCTTCACTCAAGGACTTTTCTGCCCATCGGGCGTCGCTCCTGCCCACTGCCACTTAAGTTTGGCAATCCTGTGGGCTATGTCGGTAACTCTGGTTCACCTACGTATCTCATCTTTTCTGATATGGATACTGTGTACAAAAATCTGCACAAAGTGCCCAAGAGACATTAGAGAACTGAGATTAATAAGCTTGAATGATAATAATAACGGCAAACAGTTGGATGATAAACTTATTTTTTATTAAATTCGTTGGTCTAGTGGTTAGATGTGCCGCCTTTGGATCGACGGGTCTCGGGTTCGATTCCGGGGTCGGGCAATTGTCTTTGTCTAAACCAGAGGCACTGGCTCGGAGTCTGGGTGTCATTTCTATCTATAACATGTATGTATTTACAAAAAAAAAATGTATTTATGTAGTTTATCATCCATCTTGTTACCATAACACAAGCATCAAGTTGCTTAGCTTGGGACGAGATGGCGTTGTGTGAAATGTTCAAGGATATTTATTTATTATATACCTGGGCTAATAAAATACATACTTTAAAGCAATATAAGAATGTCACAGCGAATAAAAAAAAGACTTAAGGTTTTATCGGAACAAAAAACATAATCCTGCGCCAATTGGGCAAAACAAAGGGCGTCTACGAGGTGCGCCCGCGCATATTAGCATGTGTGCGTGTGTCGCCAAAGCTTAGAATAACGATCAATAGATGAGACAATGCCTAGTTAACTGTACAATCGTGTAGCTAGATTTAGAATACGAAGTTTCACCTGCCCATTTTATTCATATGGTGTGTCTAAAAGGACAAGTTGAGCAGAAATGTAGAAATTAGAGATGGAAAAGTATTTTCCTGGGTGGAAATTGAGGACAAATTCGTAATGAGGGTCCAATAATAAAAGAAAAACTGTACCAGGCTTTCCAGTGTGGCACAGTAAGATAATGACTTTCCATTACACTGATGGAAGCTTGTCTCAGTAGTAATATAAATTCTTTATCTTACGTAAACACAATAGCCATGATATTCCGTCATTTGAAACAATTGTTAGTTATAACAAAAATACGTATAAACTATTTTGGAAATGACAAAAAACTTCAATTGCTTATTTTCAAGTCGGGTTTTAGTTCAAATAAAAAATACTATAATAACAAAATCGTAAATAAAAATCTCCACTCTACAATATTTCTGCTATCTTGCTGAATTGGTTTCGATAATATTACGAGTATATGGGATCAAGCTGAAACCAAATCCAACTGTATAAACGACGGAGTTTAGACCAAGTTAAAACGAAAATTGAGAACCGTCTTCTCTATAAAGTCGGTTAAAAATACTATTAGAATTACGATGCAGCGTGGCAATGTTGCCAGCCTTCTGAATTGCAGAATAATTATTCTTCTACTTTTATATGTTTTCCTTTTAATGTATATCCATTTAATGTGTTGTAATTATTTATTCCTTATTTTCCTAATGCACTTCTTATTCTGAATTGTCATTTAAAAAAAAAATACAACCGTACTAAAAATGTTCTATTGGTAATCAAAATAAAATATATATACGAACCTTGATGCAGAGTTTGTCTGTTAATCTCAGAAACACGTAAGGTAGTTATAATACGAGTAGTATTAACTACCCAAAGTAACGGAGCGTTAAACATAGGACGTATAGATTTAAGGATTACTAATGCTTTTGAATCTTGTGTGAAGCCACCAAGAGGCCAAGAAGAAACCGGAAAGAACCGGTCTTCATCATCATCATCATAGTTTCAGCTGATAGACGTCTGCTGCTGGACATAGGCTTCCTCCAAGGATTCAGGCTCCAGACCAGCCACAAAGGCTGGTCCTGAGCCGCCTGCATACATCGTTTTCCGGCGATCTTTACCAGGTCATCGGTCCACCGTGTGCCACTGCGCTTTCCGGAACGCGGTCTTCACTCAAGGACTTTTCTGCCCATCGGGCGTCGCTCCTGCCCACTGCCACTTAAGTTTGGCAATCCTGTGGGCTATGTCGGTAACTCTGGTTCACCTACGTATCTCATCTTTTCTGATATGGATACTGTGTACAAAAATCTGCACAAAGTGCCCAAGAGACATTAGAGAACTGAGATTAATAAGCTTGAATGATAATAATAACGGCAAACAGTTGGATGATAAACTTATTTTTTATTAAATTCGTTGGTCTAGTGGTTAGATGTGCCGCCTTTGGATCGACGGGTCTCGGGTTCGATTCCGGGGTCGGGCAATTGTCTTTGTCTAAACCAGAGGCACTGGCTCGGAGTCTGGGTGTCATTTCTATCTATAATATGTATGTATTTACAAAAAAAAATGTATATAAGTAGTTAATCATCCATCTCGTTACCATAACACAAGCATTAAGTTGCTTAGCTTGGGACGAGATGGCGTTGTGTGAAATGTCCAAGGATATTTATTTATTATTAAATTATGAATATTTAAAATTACTGTCGGCTATCTACCGCCGACTGTTTGCTTTTTTGTAACTCGGAGTCACTAATTATACCAATATCGACGAAAATGATGCACGGTAAAATTGAAATAAGTCTATTCGGCATTAAAAGTTTCGACCTCTATAAGCGGCATTATCCTTGTAGGTTGAAAGGGGCAAAGTGGGCTATCTCTTCTCATATTCTATGTCATTCGTCCTTAGTCTAACAAGGGCGAGCGGCCGACAACCTGTGCTATCGTCCTAATGCGCCAGCCGCCTTTATCGGAACCATGCAGGAAGCTCGGATCCAACATGTTTAGAACCGGTGTAGTTTTGCGAAGTGGGTCCCTAATTTGTGTCGTCATGCCAGCCGCTAATGCATTTTAGGATACCTGTTTTAATCGTTATTATAAGAACCATGGATTTTCTTGACGTCTCTTCTTCGTGGAATGGCATTTTTAGCCGGTGCTTAAGACTGACGACCTAATTTAAAATATAGTTTAATAAGCTTTTAATAACTGTGACGGGTTTATAATACATAGCATTCCATCCTGAGGGTGTTGTAAGAGACTATAGGAAATTACATGGCAATAAGACTAACCGCAATAGTAGTAAAACTTGATCCGAATCTCTGTGCCCACCTGTCTGGCCAGCTTAGCACAGTAGGCTAATTACCCTCCATGTAACTGGAGGGAGCCCGAATCAGCATTGGGTCATTTGCATGCTGAGAAGAAGAAGTAACTAAAATGTGCATTATACATTTTCCGTGTGGTGATGGATTAAGAATACAAGGTGTGACCACCGCATTCCATCTTGAGGGTGTTGTCAGAAGGAACCTAACCCCCGAAACCATGTGCCTCAGGATGCTATACTACAGGAACTATAATTTAACTCCTTAAAACTGTATAAAATAAAGAAATGCTTATTACTCGAAAGAAGTTCTACCTTCACAACAAAAACTCCCACACAACATTTAAAAATAAAACATGACCAAATATTTTGCTCTATTATTTATAACTAAACCTGCTCTAATCTATGGCCCGTCTGGGCCCAGTGAATAGTTTCAAAGGGCTTTTTTACTATTTTTAAGGCACCTGTGGCTGGCTGCGACCTTTATGTGTGACCTTGCGGATGCCCTTTCAACACTATTTTAAGGATACGTCAATTTATAGACGCGTCCCAAATTCGATAATGAAACATGTTTTTTTTTTCAAATTGAAATTACTTCTCAGCCCAAAAATGACCCACTGCTGAGTCGGGCCTCCTCCAACTACATAGCCTAATGAGTAACGCTGGCCAGACGGGTTGGCATAGGATTTCGTATCAAGTTTTCTGCTCTTGCAGCTAGGTTTTCGGCCTTATCAATTTCTTTTGCCGGCATTTCACACCCTCATGATGAAATGGGGTGGTAAAGCAATTTTATCCTAATCCGTTGCCATACGGAGTGGATTGAAATTAAACATAGTTAATTTGAAATATTCAGTTTCTGTTTTGAAAATAACTAATATGTTATTATTACATACGATAATGATGTTTGTCTGGTAAGAAATATCTGAAATAAATGATAAATATTATCAAAGTAATATTATAGGTTTTTAAATAACAATATACTTAGAAACGAAAGTTATACTAGACATGTAAAGGTACCGTAAACACAGACGATTGAGCTGTGAAGAAGTTGTCTTTCTTCACAATTTAATCCCGGTACTAGCTCGTCTGGCCAACCCGCATGGGACAGAAGGCTAAATTCCCTCCATAAAATTGGAAGAGACTCCGTCCTTTATGAACTACGACGAAGATAGATGATGGTAAATTTATAACTGGTCATTATTTAACAAAAAAGTAGAGACAAACTAGTCAATTTTATTTCATTTGTCGTTTTTGAATTCTGCTCTAGACGAATACCAAATCGACTATTTGGTTTCCATCTTAGTCTTTATTTTAAGTCACTCGTAGTGTCACGTGTTCAGTGCTACCGTTATAAAACTAAAAGTGTTTAGGTGGAGTTGCTTTCGTCATACGATTGGAAAATAAAATAAAACCTTATTTACCTTTTTAACGAATTTATCGGGTGTATAATAAGCGTCGGGAATTAAACAATGTAAAATGCACGCGACAAATCTGTTTATAAGTAAGTGTTTAATTTCATTAAGCAATAATCACGAAAACCTAATGCACCTTTATCAAAAGTTGTTTGGTGTGCCGCTCCTCGGAAATGATCAGTACGTACGACTATATCGGTACTAAGTGTAAGATTCTGATATCAATTCACGTGTAATTAAAACTAGTAATATGTGATTGAGTAAAATTTACTTATTCCCAAAGATGTGACACTCCGATACCCAGTCATAATACCACAATAAAAAGTAAGTTTTCTTTTGAATTTTCGAACGCGTCATTGAAACTGCGTTCGCGCCGCCTCGATGATCCACGAGCGGCAATGAAAGCCGAAGCCGTTGCAATCTTAGCTACCGAAATGTATGGAACGGATCCTTTTAGCAAAATTAGTCAGACTTCCAGAAAAACGCGGCCATCGACCCCTCCAACACCTAAGTATTTTAGTCTCTAAAAAGTTTCTCGTGTTTACATAACACACCAATTTTTTTCTTCATATAAGCCCAACGAAGGGCTCGAACGCGCACAGACAAAATTTTCGACTCATGCGTCGGTGTGAGTGGCACACACACGAAGACAATATAAAAATGCCCAGTACGTACATGTCGCACCACTACAATGAAGGGACGACGTAAGTCGCATACAAGTGCATAATTCGGCCGAGATGCAAAAAAAATATTTGGCAATGCGGCCCCTACGCGCCCGCCAGTCGCCCGCCCGCCGGGGTTAGGTTAGGTTAGATTTTTTGGCTCAAAACGCTCGTTGGGAATTTTTGAAAATAATTTTACTGTCTACATCACTAGAAAAAGACACGCTTCCTACAAGTTTATTGCTGCGCCAGTACATCGCCGTTTTTTGAATAAAGAACTCGGGACGTGTGCTGCCGCGGACCAATTAGAATCTTGTATGAATTTCATAGACAATTTAGAAGATTTTCTAACGAGCATTTTGATAGAAATTCCTGCGGAAGTCGGGCACAGTGCATTATTAATTTTTGTTTTTCCATTTTACAGACATCGTCGATAATGACCTAATATTTAAAAAATAAATAAATACAAAGACAAAATATATTGTGCCTAGTGCCGTGTTGTGTTTTTTTCTACAATTATTAACATTTATTTTGATTGGACTTTTGTGTTATACGCTTTTTTTGTTTGGTAAGTACTTTTCTGTTTTTATTTTATTACTTTTAGAGGTTTTCTTTTGATTTAATTTTATACCATATTAGCACTTTTTGACATTTAATACACAAATCGTAATACAACTTCACAAACCGTAATATACCGTAAGCAGACTGCGTCAGTCCGAAAAGTATAAAAACACTTAATGTTTTTTTATAACGTATATTTAATTAGTATACCCTGGATTTAACCTAGACAAATTCACAAGGACACGTCGTGCTATGACGTCAGCGGTACTACGCACTGGCGAGAAAGTCAGCCATCTTGATTTTGTGTTCTTTTTTCGAAGCCTACAAAATGCGCGAGCGCGGAGTGGCCGCCATGTTGTATTGTCTTTGAATTAATAAAAAAAAACAAGTGTTAGATATTTTGTACGCCAAAATAATTTAATACTAAATTGGTATAATATTATTTATACTTAGTATGCATCAAATATACTTACTAAAATGATAAAAACAACCAGAATTTTATTTTTAAAGCAACGAGGAATAAATGGAGAAGGCTATTTTTAATATATACTGACAATTCTTTTTATGCTTAAATATGACTGATTCACGCATTTTAAACTGTGAGATTGTATCGAAAATTTAACCATTCTATATATAAAAAATGCAATAATATTATCTTGTGTTTGTCATTTTAGAAACATTGCGTTCAGTCGGTCATTTAACTCTTGATTTTGAAATGACACTGGGCAAATCGTTGTCATGTGTAATGTATACCGTTTGTTCATTTTTATATTATCGGCAACAATGTTTCTATTTTCGACCACTTATAAAAACGACTTATGTAAAATACCATAAATAATTGTACAACAATTTTGTCTTCAAGTTTCTGAATTTAACATTTTCTGTACATCATTTAGATTACTATAACTATAATAGTACCTATACCATGATACATATATGTTTTCTTCCATTATTGAACTTGTACGCAATATTATACATACTTAAGATGGAGTGACGTCGTTTGCAGACTTAAAAACTTATAGATGTGAATAATAGATTTCACAAACGAATTAACCTTTGTTTGTTTCCAAATAACACAAATTGTAGTTCAATAATACAGAAAAGCGTATGACAAATTTGGAACTGCTTATCATAAGGTATGGTGGCAGATATAGAATACACATTGTAACCACCCAATTCCAGCCTGAGGGTGTCGTAAGAGCCGACAAAGGGAAATGACAAGGCCAAAGAGCTAGCCGCAAGAAATGGAAAATTTGAAATTTGTGCCAACCCGTCTGGCCAGCGTGGCACAGCAGCCTAGCTACCACACTCACATCTAAGGCGCCAAGCCGTTTTACTGTGTTCCGTCGTGTATATGTGAGAGCCGGTGCCCGACAGGGCATTTCATCGAATTACCTGCCCCATCTTACACCCTGGCGTTGCTTTCAATCACGCAAGCCTAGGGTCAAAGGCATTCAAGTAATTGGCAAAAAAACAGGAATATTGTTAAGAATAACAGCAATGGAATACCGTTTGGATATCGTCGACGACATCATATTGGCTCATGAGTTGGCACAATAGGGTTTGTATAGAGTTTTCCCTTCCTAGCTGACTTGACTATAGCTTGGGCTTGTTCTTCTCAAGAGTGGTCGCGTTCCGAACTGGTGGTAGACGGTAGACCATTTGTTTTATATAGAATCTTTATGAATATTGTGTTGACTTTTTGTAAGTGTCCATCGTGACCCAAGCAAAATAAATGATTTGAATTTGAATTTGAATTTCTCACAAATCCGTTTTATCCGCCTTTAAAACTACAATGGTTATTATAAAAGGAACTTCAGAGTTTCATCACAGCTCTTCACAGTAGAGGAGTCTTCCAATCCGATTAAGAATCTCACATGAGCCAACATGAATACATTAGTTTTTATTTGGTTTTCTTTGCCTCAGAAAATAGAAGAATCTCTTCTCTAAATAAATAAAAATGAATTGCTGTTCGTTAGTCGCGCTAAATCTCGAGAATGGCTGGACCGATTTGGCTAATTTTGGTCTTGAAATATTCGTGTAAGTCCATTGAAGGTTTAAAAGGTGAGGAAATATGTTTTTTTAAAACGCATATTTTTCTTCCAGTTAGGGTTAGCACATATTTTATTAAAGTTGAAACATTCTGGAATTATTATTCGGGTTTTCTAATTATTGATTCTGAGGCGGTACGAAGTTTGCCGGGTCAGCTAGTGTGCAATAATTCTGACATGAGAAGTTCTATCTTATTAGAATTCTATGTCGTTTAACTTTGCTATTGGGATGACATTTGTGTGTTGATCTGAACTATGCGGTTGGTTGAATCACTGACGTTTTTAGACAATGTTAATGACTGCTCTATGAATAAATCTGAACTGCAAGTACGGACCAATGTCAGACACTTGTCTAGGTATAGATCTCACTAGAAAAGAACGACCTTTTTTTATTGTGACGTCATTGCGAAGATTGTTTATTGCCCTGGAGTTATCCGACTGGGGAAGAACCTCCTTACATAATTGTCCTATGATTCTGTGTGGTGATAAAGTGTCACCATCCCATTCCATTCTGAGGGTGTGCCACGCTGGCAAGACGGGTTGGTACAGGGTGTGTATCAAGTTTTCTTTGTCATATGAACGTGACTGCCTCGTTGGTCTAGTGGTCAGATGTGCCGCCTTTGGATCAACGGGTCCCGGGTTCGATTCCGGGGTCGGGCCAGTGTCATTGTCTAAACCAGAGGCACTGGCTCGGAGTCTGGGTGTCATTTCTATCTATAATATGTATGTATTTACAAAAAAAAATGTATATAAGTAGTTTATCATCCATCTCGTTACCATAACACAAGCATTAAGTTGCTTAACTTGGGACGAGATGGCGTTGTGTGAAATGTCCAAGGATATTATATATATTATATTATATGTCTAGGTGATATGCCTCTTGCGCTCCTTTAGTCGCCTCTTACGACACCCTCAGGGCACCAAATAGTATCAGACTTTGGTGATGCAGTGTTTTGCGCGTGAGTAAGTTTATCAGAGAGCAAGCATGTTGACAGGATTGTGTGGAAAAAAAACACAAACGTCTATGGGTCACAGCAGCTAATCGTCATTTTCCAAAGGCTATACTTCTCATATAGAAGCAATAATGTGTTGGCCCCGTAAATGGACCCTAACCTTGTGTAGGTAAGAAAGAGACAGCATGCTCAGTGGTTTGCAGATGGCTTTATCTGAATCATTATAATTCGGTTTGAATGCGCAGGCATATTATCACGGTTCATCCTAAGGTGGTTATAATAAATCGAATTATTCTTACAATGTTGCGCAAAATATGTAGTAAAACTGATCTGATCTTTTGTTCTATTTGGTATTGATTGATAGAGAAGTCTGCACGGACTTAAATATTATTAATATTAACCATACGGCATTAAATAATGAAGTAGCGAAAACCAATTACAAAAATGGATCTAAAATATTTGAGTTATAACGCTGAAGACTGTGGTTAACAGCTATTTGGGTATAATATTTCACCAGCCCGTTTCATCTTGACTGCCTTGTTGGTCTGGGGGTTCCAGGGGCGGGCAAGTGTCCTTGTGTAAACCACCATTTGCTCTGAGACTGGGTGACCCACGCAGTACAAGTTATAACAAGAGCCGGGGTTTCGTTTAAAAAAAACTAGAGGCTATACAAGAAGACTAAAAGATGTAAATCCTGTGCCAAACACAAGGCAATATTTTCCACATAAAATTGGTAGAGACTACTCAGCTGTAAGATTATAACGCAGATTGCGAGTCTGTTCGTCGCGTAATTACTAATTAATTATGCATAACTCTGAGGACAGAGGAGTCCCCGGGGCTCAACCTGCCCCGACGCTGTTTGCCTGTCTTCGTCTAGCCTCTCCCCGTGGGCCCACCTGGGTGACCCCGTGTATCACCCCCAACAGATCCTAAAGAAACATACTCCTCTTACCAAAGCAAGGCAGCACGGTTTAGAGGGTTGATACGAAATCTTGTGCGTAACCCACCAGCGTGGCACTGGTTCACGGCTAGGTTAAAATACGCTAGCTTTGTGCAACACCCTCAATATGAGAACGGGTTGCTGAAATTGTCTATTCTAAATCCGGTATGACCCAGACACATCAGCCTCATTAGTAATTCAAATCCTGCCACGTGTCTAATCTACTGGCTGACGGGAGTATGTGTATGGTGCTGTGCTGTTATTGCTATTGTGTTTATGATAAGGAGTTGCCATAGTCATAGGTCTCGGGCCTTGACCTTGCTATCTGATGTCTAGTTTACATTTGGCGTTTTGCAGACATCACTATCACTACTTAATATAAAACAAAGTCGCTGTCGTCTCTGTCCCTATGTATGCTTAAATCTTTATAACTACTCAACGGATTTTGAAGCGGTTTTAATAGAGTGATTCAAGAGGAAGGTTTATATTTATTATATTTAGAAACACTGATAAATTTAGATGGTCTAGTGGTTAGATGTGCCGCCTTTGGATGAACGGGTTCCGGGTTCGATTCCGGGGTCGGGCAAGTGTCTTTGTCTAAACCAGAGGCACTGGCTCGGAGTCTGGGTGTCATTTCTATGTATGATATGTATGTATTTACAAATAAAAATGTATATAAGTAGTTTATCATCCATCTCGTTACCATAACACAAGCATTAAGTTGCTTAGCTTGGGACGAGATGGCGTTGTGTGAAATGTCCAAGGATATTTATTTATTTATTGCACCCGTGCGAAACCGAGGCGGGTTGCTAGTGTAAATATAAATCATTCATTGCGACACGTGCAAATTGTCAACATATTATTGATAGGCCGCGTGGTGATAGAATTAGAATGCATAGTATCACCACCACATTCCATCCTGAGGGTGTAAAAAAAAGGAAATAACAAGGAAACAATCTAGAGAAGGACAACATGATACGAAACCCTATGTCAATCTGTCTGGTCAGCGTGATACAATAGACTAAATACCCTCAATTTAACTGGGGGAATTACATGTTTGTAAACTGCCCGGCGATACAGGTTATACCTAGTGTAGGGTTTCGGCATAAAGAAAAAAATTGAAAAACAAAATCTACTACATTTTATTTATTTATGGTAAAATTATTCTGGTTAATTAATTAGTTAGTTAGTTAGTTAATTACGACCTGGTTAAGGTCGCCGGAAAGCAGTGGATGCGGGCGGCCCAGGACCGGCCTTTGTGGAGATCCTTGGGGGAGGCCTATGTCCAGCAGTGGACGTCTTTTGGCTGAAATGATGATGATGATGATGCGCTGCACGCTGTTTGCCTGCGGTGGACTCCTAAACTACTCAACCGATTTGATTGAGATTTTGATTTTAATCAAATTTGCACGCCGTGTGCAGTTTGATCCAACTTGAAAGATAGGATAGCTTACATCTCAATTTATAGTCGCAATATTATTTTATTGCAAATTATTTGTTTGTCTATTAATTAACAGTTTCACTCATATGTAGCTATTTTTTAAAATGGCACAGGCACAGTTATATGTAGCTCCAAACAATTCTAACAGATGTCGATATCTGTTGACAGGATTCAATAGATGGCGCTATGTTATAAGTTAAATTAATGTATGTTAATGTCAAATGATATATAACAAAAACCTTAGCCACAGCAAAGCGTGGCTGGGTCTGCTAGTTTGCTTTAAAAGAGTATCTACTCATCAGTTTCAACTTCAACAACAAATTGATAATACTGGATTCTTCTATAAACAACTCTACCCTTAGTTTAAAAATAAGTTGTACTTGTAAGGATGAATCATACTTTAATTGATACCAACCAGGTATAGGACACGTGCCTTAAAGCTATTTCTGAGTATCGGTCCCACCTGCCAGTCGGGATATGCAGGCGTTCGTATAGAAGCAGGTGATTGCACCAATTGCGGACAAACAGATTTTTAAATTTAAATAGTTATTTACAGAATGCTACAAAAACGGTATACAAATAAAAGGTTGGTAGTTTTACTTGTTGTGTGCAAAATAACTGCGGAAAGTACGTATTTTTAGATAGATATGAATGATTTGTGAGAGCAAGTGCAACAGCCTTAAAGGACAAAACGGCCATAATATTATTTAGAACTGCACGCCTGAGCTGACCAACCCCCAACAACGACATAACTTCACAAGCATGACGTATGTGATAGGAAGAGATGGACCCATCACACGCCACTACTAGCACGAGTCTGAGTCCTTGACCCATTCGAACCTAAACGCGAGTAAAGCTTAGTGTGAATATACACATTTATTTAAAAGTAAACACAACCATCCCGATCATTCTAGAAACATCATCACGGTATGAACGTTTGAAAGTTCTAGAACTATCAATCTATCAGAAATAGCATCACAAAGGGCGACTATAAGGAAAACAGGCGATTCACACACACACACACAGTTATGCAGCAGACAGCCTTGATGCACTGGTTGTTTAGATTACGCACTCAGTATCGCGGAACGAAGAGCGGGGCGGTAATTAATGGGATACACACAGATGTAAGAATATTCCGCGCGGCGATGGATTTAGAATACATAGTGTCGTAAGCCCATTTCATCCTGAGGGTATCATAAGAGCCGACAATTATTGGCAAATGTACTCATCAATAATTATGTTCTTTTTTTGTAATTAATATGCGCGAGTGTTTGTTTTCTTCTTAGTTTAGCCAACTACTACTAGTTTACACTAGTATCAAATAGTTACGTTTTATACAGAAATGCACCACGAAAGTGACTTTTGAATTTTACTAAATATACTCCGGACTGCTTTTTTAAGTAACTTAGGTTATAGGCGTAAACGTACCTAGTTTTTCGTAAATTTTTTGTTTAAAGGTTTTATCTAGAAATTCAACACAGTCATGACAGATCGCTGTTTCACGTGTGTTTTCAGCTTCTTGAATTTATTGTAATTTTGTCGCCCGCTTCATCTTATGCTACTGAAGATGCTGCCTTAGGTCGGTAGTTAAACAGTTGCTTACTGAGAGAACTATAACTCTCGCCATTAAATGCGAACGGTGTAACAAAACGGTAGTATATATTATTATAAGCGTATGAGTTGTTAAACAAAAACAAGTAATTAGATTGCAATAATATATTTTATTAATTATCGTCGACTTTTTAGTACCTAAATTTGGACCTCCTCCAATTACAATGCTAAAATCTTAATTATGATATGAGTATAAGTACCCACTGTATGTTTCGCACCATAATTCTCATTTTGTTATACAAAACTCGTAAAGTTAGCTTACATGCACAAAACAATTAGATACAGAAACTTATCTACATACAAAGCGCGCTCGAGCAACGCTCGAATAGACTCACCAATACGATATCTAGGTACGGTTAGAAACGGTACGTCATACCATTCGCTTCATTTTATGTTCAAAGGTAGATAAAGAAGTAAAGGGTTATTGTAACCTAGTATTCAGTTCCCGTGGTGCAGAGTTGATAGAGTCCTCATGGATACCCGGCCATTGGGGACTAGCCGGGGTATGTGGGATTCCGCGCGCGGGACGTTAGAAATTGGCATCCAGACCTACTGCCGTGGCATTTGCCCCTCAATGGGGAAACATGTTCCGCGATAGAGACACAAAATCAAAATGTTTTTATTGGCATAAAATTCTTAAGAATGGGGTTATTTGCCAATTTCAAAAATAGTCAAATAACAAAAAAAAATACTCACCAAAGAAAAAAATAATAATTATTATTTTAGTCCTTAAAGCCGGTTTGAAATGCCACGATTATTAAAAACCAAGCGCGACCGTCGAGAAACTTTGGTACGTAATATGAGCTTCACTTCTGCACCTAATTTTCTTGTGCCACAAGGCTCAGAAACAGGACAAAGGGCGAATATTATTAAGCTATCCGACATTCACAGCCTTTCCGCCATCGAGTTTAAAAAAAGTACAAGCGCCATTACAACTTGTGTAACCTATAAATAAACCTACAAGGACAATGTGAGCATGTGCAGAAGATACGTAAGCAAGTAATGCAAACGTATAAAACATAGTAAGTAATACTATTATCATCATAATTATTGCCCTTACATGACCCACTACTGAGTCGGGCCTCCTCCACACTCACGGAGGGGTGACTTGTTAGGTTGACACAGTGTTTGTATCAAGTTTTTCGTCTCTTGCGGCTAGAATGTCTGCCTCTTGCATTCCTGTCGCATGGTATGGGTATTCTAAATCCGTTACCACATGGAAGAACGAAATAAAAACTAGCTTAGGTATACTTTGTTTTATTTCTATAGATCTACTAGGTGACCCGGCAAATGTGGTGTATCGGAAACGGACGTGTTGGGGTGTGGAGATGGAGTGGAGAGGAGGGGCGAGTTGTGGTGAGGAGAGGAGAGTTGTTAGAAGGGCAAGTTCGGCCTCATTATTTTTCGGTGGTTATTTCTGTAACGAGTGATCAGTGTTTAAGTTGCGTGTTTTGTATCTAATCATAATTAAAAGTATCAGTTTATTTTTCTACCTACTTATTTAATTATTATCCGACAGCGTAATAGTGGTTTTGCTATATAAATATCGCTATTAAAAAATAGGAGTTATCATAGAACGGTCAACATTTAGGGTTGTATGTATTTTTGTATGCTGCATCTTTAAAAAAACCATTGTTTTTTAAATAAATAAAAATGTGTTGGGGTGAACCACCCTTAACATTTATGGGGGTAAAATCAATATCACGAAAATTTGTCGAGCCATTTCGGAAAAGTTCATTATCAAACACCGTGACACGAGAATATTACGAGTTTAACTTAGATACGTTCAGGAAACTTTATTGGCGGTATCTACTACTATTAGCCCATAAATGACTCATAAGGCTACTGTGTCACGCTGGCCAGACGGTTTGGCATGGGGTTACGTATCGAGATATCCTTCTCAGCAGGTTTTCGGCCTTATCATTTCCTTTTGTCGGCTCTTACGACACCCTCAGGACGAAATGGGGTGGTGACATTTAATATATTGTATATTGTAGTGATATTTAATCCGTCACCACCGTTATTGGCAGTATGGTAGAAGCTAAATAACTTGAGCAATAAATTGAGTTATTGCCTGAGGAGGGACGTGAAAACCACGCGATTGGTGGATAACATCAATTTCTGCTCACGTGTTTTGTAAACAAGACCAATTATTTGAAAAAAAAAGCAACTACGGAGCTTTTCGAACCGGTCGTAGTTTCAGCATGAATGTGGATGGACGCAATGGATTGCGTATTGTAATGGAATGAGGAATTGTTTAAGAAAGGTGTGAATGTAGGTATGACGACTGATACGTGTGTATGGAGTATAGAGTGGGACAGGGGGCGTAAGATGATAATGGTAATTTTATAAAAGACGATTTACAAGAGGTTTGTGATAAAACCTACATAAATAAAGTTCCATTTGAGTTTGAATTTGATCAACTACACGAAGTGCTAAGTACAAACCGGGTAACTAAAAAAAACAATAATGTTACGACTTATCTGTGCTCATCGGTATTCTATGACAATGCAGCTGAGTGAGGACGCAGCGGGGGGCCTGCAGTGCGGGGGGAATGTTTCGAAAGTTGCACAAAGGCGTCGCCTTGACCCCGATATGCGCATGCTCATGTACCATGATCACCCCTCGCGGATACTGGGAAATCGCTCTGTCGATTTGGGCGTTGATGGATTTGCTTCAAATTATTCATCATCATCTCAACTCATGATTTTCCCATTACTGACTTAAGTTTCCTCCAAATGCATGGATGGAAGTCGGCCTACTGTACCACGTTAGCCAGTCCGATTGGCACAGAGTTAGTTTAAAGTTTTCCTTCTTATTATATGACGAAGACTCTTCATCGTTTTCTTCTTTCTCGCCTTTCTACGGTCTAATTTTATTTAAACCCACGATCGGGACATGCGGTAGTTATTTGGTTAAACCAGCTACCAAATAGTGCGGCATCGGGCTTTAAATGCCTGCAGATCGATTGCGTTTGGTACTATCGCGGCGGGACCCACGACGCAAACGAGAAAGCTTAGACCTGCTATCAATTTTCACGCTACTGACTCCGTGTTAAGACTACCGTAAATGGTAGAATGACAGTTGAGACCGACGGTATTACATGCTCTTAAAAGCACATCTATACAAATAAATAAAACGTGTATGTCTGTAAAATCAAAATAAACGCTTTTCTAAAACAACATTTTTGTCTGTATGTTTGTTTGATCTCTGAAATAGTTGGAGAGATTAGATCTCTGAAATAGTTGGACCAGTCTTTGTCTGGTGATACAGGTCTTTCACTGGCAGATATAATAATGGGTAACTGTTTTACCGACACGCTCAACCTCTGTTTTCAGGAGTCAACAGTTCGGTTTTTCTAAATTTTTGAGTACTTTTCCGCGCGTACCTACTACAGAATTAATAAGTTATCATACACCATTTTTTGTTAAATACCACACGAGCGTGGTCGGGTAATATGAAATAAAATTACTTTTTACGTAATTGGCAGGTGATGATGATGAGGACTCTTCAGGCATCAACCCTATGGGCTCGTCTGAAGTCCATTTTCTAAGAAGCTATAAATAACAATATTGCCGTTTACAAACTTATTCACAGCCACGTGACCTATTGAGAAATTAAGTTTTGCAGAACAAATAACTTTGTACGTCATCCATTTTATTTAGGTCTATTCAAACGTTGGATCTATAATTGCCACGTACACGGACTGATGTTGACGTCAATGAGTACGCACAGACTAGGGTAGTATGTAAAGCCCTCAATGTATCAATACGGTGTAAGCATTTCCGTGTGGTGACGGATTTAGAATACATAGTGTCACAAATCCATTCCATCCTGAGAGTTTCGTAGGAGCCGACAAAAGGAAATGACAAGTCCAAAAACCTATCAACAGGAGATGGAAAACTTGACCCTGTGCCAACTCGTCTGGCCAGCGTGGCACAGTAGGCTAATTACCCTCCATGTAACTGGAGGAGGCCCGACTTATGTATGGTCTGAGTAGTAGCAATAGTCCAAGTTCGTTGATATATGGAACATTTTATAAAGAAATGCTTTATCGGCTCGCCAGATATTAGCACTTGCAATACCTTACATTAAAACAATTAAATTAAAACCAACCACTCCCACTTATTTATTACCTGACCTCTGGTCCCCCAACGCGAAGTATCTATTTTTATTTTTTACTTTTTAAAGGTTATTGTGTCGGGGGTTTATTTAAATTTTTAATTTAATTTTTATTTTATACTTTTTATAGGTACATACTTATTATAATGTAGATTTTGTTAAATTGCACGTGATGCGCTTTCATTTGAGACCCCACTCGATTATATTTGCAGACATTCGGTTATTCTTCCCCACTTTCACCCCTCATAACTTTTAAACGGCTCACCCGATTTTCATCAAACATGTCTAAGAACACTCGCCCGTAACTCAAAAACACTTTATTGAAATCGCTTCATCCGTTCGCGAGCTACGATGCCACAGACAGACCGACAGACAAACAGACAGCCACGTGAAACTTATAACACCCCTCTTTTTGCGTCGGGGGTTAAAAAAGGACACTTTTATTTCAACGAGTCGATTGCAGAAATATAGTTGTGCTGCCATTTCCTGTAATTTTGCATGTCAAATTTTAGAAGTCTTTCAATTCATTTGGTAAATTTTACTAGTAAGTGTACATTTCGTGCTACGTCGCCTTTCACTCGTAGCCTAGACCGTAGTCTATTTCACCGTCACCTACGAATTTCCGTAGCATAGATGTGGCTACGAACTACGTGCGATCTCGTGCTTTCAATTTTATTCTTTTCTATTCATTATTTGGACATGTCTATATTGGAAAAAAATATATTTGTGCGTAACGTTTTAAAACATAAAAATAGGTTTAAAGAGCTTTTACTAATATAAAAGACCAAAAAATTTTACCAAAGGAAATGATAAGGCCAAGCACCTAGCCACAAGAGAAGGACAACTTTATCCGAAACCCTGTGCCAAACTGTCTGGCCAGGGTGGTACAGTAGGCCCACTAAAGAAATAAGTTTTTCAGCACACATAATTTTCTATCTATCTCATATCTATCTACACAATATAATGGATATACTATGTATTCTCATAGATGGTGTCACTATCTCATTCGATCCTGAGGGTGTCGTAAGAGTCGACAGAAGGAACAAGGCCAAAAACCTAGCTGCAGGAGGAGGAAAACTTGATATGAAATCCTGTGCCAACCGCCGTATTGCTAGCATGACGTGGAGGGCTAGGTTCCCTCCATGAATTTAGAGGAGGCCCGTCTCAGTAGTGAGGCATTTTTGGGATGGGCGATGACTTAAATACACATTAGTATTTACTTAAATACTAATGTGCATATATTGTGTAGGTTATATTTCTCATGTCGAAAATTATTACAAAGTTTTTCAGTTCATACAAATATTGGAGCGCGCCCACTGCTGAGAAGAACTGGCAAGAAAATCAGAGGCCTTGTCATTCTTGTTTTTATAATTTTGCGGTCCTATTTAATATTGATTTCCCCAACAAATTCCATAATCACTAACTTTTCTACTGGATCCGGAAGTCGTCAAGGTCACAAAAGAGAATCTTCCACTATCTCCCTATTAATAAAGTCCCTCGCATACGCTCACGTTGTCACCCAGTGCCACAGTTTCGTATTCCAAATAGACAAGTATTGTGCGTCAATGAGCCCGGAATAGTATAGACAGGGGTAACTTGGCTTCGAAACAAATTTAGAAATCTAATTGTGCGTTTCCATAATTAAAACGCCTATGGCTGGGATATTATCTTTATCTATACTAATATATAAAGCTGCAGAGTTTGTTTGTTTGTTTATTTGTTTGTTTGTTTGTTTGTTTGAACGCGCTAATCTCAGGATCTACTGGCCCGATTTCAAAAAATCTTTCAGTGTTAGATAGTCCATTTATCGTGGAAGGTTATAGGCTATATTTTATTTTCAAAAGAATTAGGGATCCGTATGAAAATTACGATTTTGTAAACCAAGGTGTAAAATCGAAAACCTATTTATGCGTGCGCTGCAAAAACTATTGACAATAGAACATAATGATGTACTACGGGTTTGTAGGTCTTATAAAGATCTACAAAAAAGTCCGCAAGAGCACATATCTAACTATCATGGTTTAGTCACAATAACCGATTTTATGTTCATAAAAAATATGCACGGGTTCGAAGCCCACGCGGGCGAAGCCGCGCGCAAAAGCTAGTTTATAAAATAATGCTGCCATTCTATAAGTTATGGCTGTTGTTACACGTAAGAAAGAAAAACTTTTATTAGACACACACATACAGACAATAAAAGTAAATTTAGGTAACAATAAGGCAGGAGCTCAGTATACACTGCAGGTTTCTGCAGCACCGATTTCCAGCTCCACCCCGGAGGAAACAGAGTTTATTACTTTAAAATTACAGCTAATACAGTAGTACAATGTAGTCAGTAGCGTGGAAATTGACAGCTGGTATAACCTTATAAATCAAGGTAATATGTTCGTGTGGTGACGTATTTAAAATACATAGTGTCCCCCCCATTCCATCCTGAGGGTGACGTAAGAGGGGACGAAAGGAAATGACAACGCCGGAAATCCAGCCGCAAGAGAAGGAAAACTTAAAACGAAACCCTGTGCTACCCGTCTGGCCAGCGTGGCACAGTAGGCTAATTAGCCCCCTGTGGTGGGAGTGGGTCATTTACGGGCGGAGTAGTAGTACCTATAATTACGGGTGGTCCCGCTAGATGTGTCGCGGAGGGCAAACGGTAATCGCATCATGGTAATACTGGTCGCCATAGCAGGTTAGATCCCAATGAGATTGGGTAAATAGCCCAGAGGTATTGGGAAAACCCCTATAGCCGTCCGAAGTGAGGTCACATAACTTAAGGGTAGGAGCAGTTCTGTGTATTTTTTTTCTCTATGTTGAAGCGTCCGTGATATGTTGACAATTTAAGGAACCTTTTGTTACAGCCTGTATATTGGACAGACGGTTTTCTGAAGAGCTTTTATTGAGAAGTGTCTTTAAAGTACAGAAAACAGTGAAATTTAGTTTTATTGATAATTAAGACATCACTAAGGCTATATTGTCGTGTGTAAAACAGTATACACAGACCCAGGAGAGTGGAACAGAATTCATAAACGTCAAGAGAGCTGAAATGAGAATGGGCTAGAAATGCGAAAACGCGGACAGGAGCTAATATTCAATTAAACATTGAAAGTAGATATTTAAAAAACAGAGTAATTCGGTAAGAAACATTAAAAAAATACAACCAGATTTGACCTCATTCCCTTTGAAGTCCGTTGGAAAATAACACTTGTCAGTCAATGACGCACTTAAGAATGTTCGAGTTTCTCAAACCCCAGTATCGATACACGACAAAGTAGTTATACAACAGCCATTGATATGCATCAATAGTGTGATCAAAAACGTTTAGGCAACTCTAATGCGCTGAAGCTCACAACCAATGGGAATCGCTACTCTACGCTTTCTAATATATTTGTATTTAAACATTGTAGTCTTTCGTTGTCGGGCACGGATTTAGAATACATGCTGTCACTACTCCATTCTATCCTGAGGGTGTTGTAAGAGCCGACAGAACCTGAATCCGGTAGGGAAGCGTACTCGACCATCAGATTTTCGTCCGTAGGTGGCGCTTGAAGTTGCCTATGGCCCGTGGCCTATGTTGGATGGGCAGGGGTGTCCCTTCTGCAATGCCCAGGTTACAGCTGCAGCGGTTAACCGACATAACCTGGCCGCAAGAGAGGGGAAACTTGATACGAAACCATGTGCCACACCGTCTGGCCGGCGTAGCACAGTAGGGTCTCCTTGTAACTGGGGAAGGCTTGACTATAGTAAAATACTCCTTCCAAAACTTAGAGGTAAATGGAAAAATATGCTACGCCAGAACAGATGCTTTTATCAAGTTTTCTTTCTATTTCGGCTATATTTTCTGCCTTATTTTATTATTTTTCCTGGGTTCACAGTTTGCAGAATGAATTGGGATATTTTTCTGAGTTTAAATATGGTTCGTAAGAGACCTTATGACAGGAGAAACGCTTACTAAAACGCTTGCTAAAAGCAACTTTTTTTCGTCAAGATTTGGCTTACGAATAGGTTTTTTTAGGGTACCTCACTACAAACTGTCTAGTCGTGTTTGCTTTTGGTCTTTGTTTATGGTATTCGTGTTCGCTATTCTTTTGGTATAGCTTTTTGAACTTTTATTCTGTTCGGAGGGATTTTGCAATAGAAATTGTAAAAGATCTTACTGAGCCACAATATATCATATCCGAACAAAGCCAGTGATAAACATTCCCCATATTCCTATGGCAAGTTTAAGATATCATTATCATCGTCATTCATCATTGCACATCATAAATGGGGCTACTCTGTCGGGCCTCTATATTGGTTTCCACTCCTACTTCAAAACTTTAAAAAATATCTTTATTAGAGCGGTTGAGAGTACATAGTAACAAAATTATTTAATAATATGTGTTAGTGCATGCTGTAACGCCGCACTGCGTTTGTATCAAGTTTTCGTTCTATATGAGGTCGGTTCTATTAAATAACATAGCTATCTTAAATCTACTTCGACCAGACACAATTGAAATGCTAATTTGTTCGTTGAAGAGTCAAATTGCAGCTGGGGAACACACCGTGACCACTGTCTGCCCTTCTGAACATAGGGGCACTATAATATGATTACTATACATATGTCTGACTACCTTGTTCGTCTAGGGGTTGGATGTACCGCCTTTCGACCACGGGAACCCAGTTCGAGTCCAATGTCGGGCAAGTGTTTCTGTGTAAACCAGAGGCACTTGCTCTGAGTCTGGGTGTTATTTGTATCCGTGAATTACATGTTTGTAAACTGCCCCCGCGATACAGATTATACGTAGTGCAAGGTTTAAGTTTTTTTAAATAAAATAATATGCAAAAATAATGCTATTATTTCCATAAATATTTATACAGTAAAGATATATTTTATAGCGAATTACGAAATATTATGTGGGTTAAATGGGTTATTTGTGTACACAAAAATACATTTGTCTTATTTAAAAATACAATGATGAACTCACACAATTTCGATCTCGTTACCAGGTCCCTAATTACGCCGAAATAATGCGTTCAAACCAACCATTGTTACCCGAAAAATATTTTTTAAAACAAAAGTCGTAAATTGGACGCCATTAAAAGAATTCCCGCGCAACGACGACAAGATGGCGGGCCTATTTAGATCGAGCATTCTATTGGTGCGCTAGGTTTTAAAAATGGAATGCACTGTCCTTGGCTCGCAAGGTTCGTTGACCTTCCGATGCATTTCGGCGGTTTCTTTTCAGTTCAAAAATGCTTTATATCTACTTTGAACAGCCAATAGAATAAAAACCCTATTGCATTTCATTAAAGAATATTTTAGGCCGCATTCCGGTAATAATACAATACAGAAACCAGTCGTTTTTGTTAATTCAAATGACTTTAAGCTTTTGTGCATTGAATTAAGAATGCTATTATAATGTGTTGCAACGTTTTATATCGATTTTGAACCTTTGTGGTAAAAAAATAAGTCAGAAGTTGGTATGTATAAGGTGTATCTGAAGTGTTTCAAAGGTGATGCTAGGGACGGCTGCATTTAATTTTGCACAACAATAAAACGCAATGGCTGCCGAATTTTTATAATGAGTTATCATTCCATGTGTTTTTTAAATAATTTATTACTATACACATAAATCGTGTTCTTAATGTACGTGAAGTTATTTTAGTAGTGTATGTTGAAAACCACTTTTTCGTTAATTAATATAATTACGATTTCTTTTAAGATATCTTATTAACAGCCGTTGTCAACACTAAAATATATACCGAAATAGTGATAAACTAGGTGTCGAGTTAGCCCACGTTTTCCTCATTCTTGGGGAAGCTAAATACAGAATTGGCTAGGGTTGCTGTCATTTTTAATATAACCTCCCCTCAAATACTATGTTAGCAAAGCTTCCATAGAATACGTTTCTTTTCATTGTGCATAAATTGTGTTTAATTATTCTTGAAATATAGTTTAAATCAGTACTTTGTTCAGATGTTTTAAATGGCAAGGTGTTTGCCACGATCAAGATTGACAATAGAAATGATAATTGATAATAGTGGAAATTTAAAATAGGATCAGAAATAGCTTTACTTATAAAAAAAGCTTTAGACGTACCATTAGTCTGTGTCGACTTTTGAATTTGGGTTAGTTCCTTTGTCGCAAATAGATGTCGCTATTAGTAACTATTTATAAATTGCTACAAAAACCGGGATAAATAGTACAATCTGTTTCATATAGTTATTTGACTGACTTTGTTGGCCTAGGGGTTAGATGTGTTCCCCCTCAACTGTGCTGCCACCTTGCTGTGGTGAGGGGGCTTGAGTGCCTCAATGATCCGTGGGGCCATACCGGCCAGGGCCTCCCATGCCGGGCGGGCCCACGGGGAGAGGTGAGACGAAGAGCGGCACCCAGCGTCGTGGCGGGTTGCGGCTCCGGGGACTCCTCTGTCCTCAGAGCTGCCTTGGGAGTCGTAAACCGCTGCGGCGCACCATGAGGTCCTCGGGTTGGCGCTCAACTTAGTTGGCCGTCAAACCGAGTCCTCACTCAACGTCCTCGGGTTGGCGCCGGCCGAGGGCTGACGCGCCTCCTCTGCGAGGCCGTATGTCGCAGAAGGGGGCTGCGGGACGGATCGCCGGTGCGCTGCGGTAGATTGGGGCTGCGGGGACTTGGGTGGATGGGGACCCTGTCCCCAGTGTCTCGCTGCGAGCCCTGGACGGGGGCTCCGGGGACCTGGGTTGACGGTGGACCCTGTCCTAAGGGTTTCCCTGCGGGCCCTGGACGGCGGCGGTGCGCCGGTGTCCTCTGGTTGGCGCCGGCCCGAGGGCTGACGGGCCTCCTTCTGCGGGGCCGATGTCGCAGAAGGGGGCAGCGGGGCGGGTCGCAAGGGAGGGAGCTCCGGGTGACCCGCGCCGCGGACGGAGGCGGGGGTGGAGGGGGGTCCGTGACGATGCGGGCCCCTTCTGCCCTCGCCTAGGAGGCCGGTGGTGGTTCGGGGGAGCCACCACCGACGAAAGCCTCGATGACTGAGGGCGTCCCAGTATACCGGGGCGCCCTCTCTGATAGTCACTTGCCCGCGTTGCGGGCACCACGCCGGGGCGTCACAGTAGAATGCGTTTACGCGAACTTGTGGCGCCCCAAGCGCGTCGTGTGAGGGTATGCCGCTGGGGTTTTAGTGGGTAAACGACTCTTGGGTAGACGACCCTTGTCGGAGTCCCACATAATCACCGACCTTTCCCCCGGGGTGCGGTGGTATGCATAAAGCATTTCCCCAGCGAAAACAAAAAAAAAAAAAAAAAAGGGGTTAGATGTGTTGCCTTTGGATCGCGGGTCCCTGGTTCAATTTCCGGGTTGAGCATGGGTCATTTGTGTTCGTGAATTACATGTTTGTAAACAGCACCGCGATACAGGTGCAGGAGTTTAATGCCGACTGTGCCACGCTGGCCTGATGGGTTGACAGGGTTTCGTTTCAAGTTATCCTTCTCTTGCGACTAGGTTTTCGGCGTCAATTCCTTTTAGCGGCTCATACGACACCCTCAGGATGGAACGCGGTGGTGACACTATCATTTCTTAATCTGTCACCACACATGTAATTGCAATGATGTGTAATTTGAGTGACAATATAATGTAATGTGCATACAAAGCTGCCCGAAAACGCTCTAGTATTACAATGATTTCTTAGGTTTTCGCAATTTTCATGCATTAAAATTAAACCATTTTTAGCCCATTTATCGCTTGTATATTACATTATATAATTCCCGACGTTTCTCGTCTCGTCTTATCTGACTACGACTGCTGTCAGACACGTCGTGACGTCACGCTAGAATGACTAAAATTAAAGATTTGCCAGCCCTAAGTTGCCTGACCTAGCCAACGAAAATACGACTAGCGTATAGAAACAGCTACGGAATCCTCGCCAGGCTAGAGTTAAATGACCGAGGTATTTCGGCTCATGACGCTGTACCTAGCATGACGTCAGCTACCCGCCAATACATTCTGTGTTGCGCTATTCAAACTAATACGCGAGCATCGCGCTTAGCGAAAACTACTTTATCTGTTGCATGTGGTGACTCAATATTTTTATGACGAGTAAATTAAAAGGGTATATTCTCCTCATCATATTGGAGGAAGCCCCAACCAACAGTGGGTCACTAACTGCCTGAAAAGAAGGCTTAATATGTATTTGTAATGCATACTTCCAAAGAAGGTATCATTTGCATTTGTATTTAAAATGCATAGCACCACCTTTGCGACAGTCGGTAGACATGTACGTGAGCAATAAACACGTTATGTTTATGACTATGTTTACGGCAATTACCGGCAACGTAGCCTAACCAAAATAAACCATGGTCGACGTAGTGAAACTGAAATTAGTTGCACTCGGTAGTGTTGCACTCAATAATGATGGGCGGTGACTTATCGATAAAATGTGATCAATAAATCGACGTAATAGAACCTATAAGAAGTTTAGACGCAATAATTTGTGTTAATATTATTTTTAATGGAAAAGAGCAGTGGTGCTCATTTCGAACAAAGTACGTTAATATTAAAGGATCCTTGAACGTGAGGAATGCTATCTTGACCTTTAATATGGTTCATTGCATACACTATGCATAGCACTGAACGTCAATAGGTGAATAATATTTTTTAAAAACAAGTGATACATAACTATTCTTACATAATTTTAAAGCAAGTACTCAAAACTCTTTAAAATGTTCCGTTCAGTGAAAATCCGACCAGAACTTTTTTATACTTACTACTAACTTTATAGCTTCTATTCAAGTCTTACATTTTTCTCGGTCGACTCAAAAATACATATCATAGAGGTGTATCGTAATAATATATACTTAGAGCTCTGCGTCTCAACGCCCATTCTTCTGACTTATCAGCTCGCAAATCAGTAACATTAGCATAAAACCTTATCTCAATCGGCAGTTAACCGTCGCATTAACATGTGCAACACAGTGTGCGTAGCCAGGAAACGATTGTTTTCATACAAAACCTTAAATGCACACATTCTTGCAGGCGCATTAGTATTCAACCGATGGTCGACGATAATTCGACGGCCAGATTTGAATAGAATTTGAGGCAAATATTTTTATATCGAGTCTTGATCCGTTTACATTTTGTGAATAGCAAATACATTTTATTGCTTTTGAAATTGTTTTCACTGAGTTAGCTATCATTCATCGGATTTTTTACATGATTTTTTGCAAAAAATATTAACATCATTTACAAAATAAATAGTGTATTTTTGAGACTGCGGTAAAAACCATACGTTAAAATATGATACAAGAATATTTTTTATACACCTGTAAAAAATACCTCGTTCTTTATTCTATTCAAAAGCTAGTCACGTCATATAGAGTGCAGTGAACTGCCGAAAATTATTCAAAAGTATTGTTCTTTTGTTAATCTGCACTTTGGTAGAAGTGTTTAACCGATTAACTAACTACCTACTTACATTTTAATGAGTATTAAGTTCATAATTACGGTTTCGTGACTAAATAACGCCTGTCATAATGTATATTTTATTATGCTAGCAGCCCCACATTACATACATTATTTCGATATTCCTAAACAAGATTTCGTTTTTAGCAATTAGGGGTTTCCCAATATCGTGGGGTCTTTTCACAAATGTAAAATTTACATAACCTTATTTCCTTTAACGGGGTGTTATGTTTAGAACCTGAAATTTACAATAAACAAACTGCAATCTCTGGGTATCACCAGATCTACTGTCTCTTGTTCATGATTGCAGCATTAAAGATATAAATTGTATGTACACATTTATATTATATATCTATATTATGTATACTCTGCTATATATGTATACTATATTATGAATACGGTGTATAATGAATAATAATATAAAAGAAAACCAAGTAATAAATTGCTTAAAATCTTCTAAAACATTCCAGTATATTTCATTAGACAAGCCAAAAACTCTATTAATAAATAAGAAAATACAATTTTCATTTTTGGAATATCGATATAATACAAATCGATGAAGTGTCTCGACACTACTATTTCTAATTTCACGGTCACGTGCGTCTATGTGTGCGTGGGTGCGCTAGTGTGTGTGACCTTGTGGTGCGCTGCGTTTCGGCGGTCGTTCACCCTGGTTGCATGCAACCCTTGACTTTGCATGCATGCAGCTAGTAAATTAAAATGTGTGTTAGATTTTTTAAATTAGATTCGCCAGGTATCCTGTAAATCAAGCATTAAGAGGTTATAGTATAAAAATTGTGGACACCCATCCAATCTTTGGCAGAGCCAGACGTTATACCTCGTACAACACTCTTAGGGTGAAATAGGCTGGAGTCACTATGCGCTCTACAACTGCCATCAGGCGTACGCCTGTAGAGCAACTAAGGAATATTCTACAAAATCCAAAACTCTTTCTGGTACAAATAAATATCATCTCATTATAAATATAGTTTTTTTCACACGGCGAAAATGCTTACGGCAGTAGCTGGACTCCCTAATCCCGCTTCAGGGAAGAACAGGACCACTGCCGCGTTTTTAATAGTAAGTAGTAACTCGGAACAAGTCATTTAACTTATTAATTTACTTAATTTCCCAAAAAACTTCTAAATATACATTTAACATTCAATACCACTCCCGAAGGCAACAAAGAAGACCCGGCTCGATATACGGTTGCTTTATAACATGTCGACAGGCGCCATTTAATTTTGGAACGATAAAACATGCTAGTGTTGTGAACACAATGCAAACAATAATGCATCGATTTGCAATCATTCGAGGCATTACCGACGCCTGCGCCCGTGCAATTGATCGTTTTATTTGATGTTTTATGCCTCGCGATGAATAAACTTGCACGTGACAAAGTTACTGCATTTTAAACACTTAAGTTTTCACGTACTACGGTACCTAAACAGGTATACATCAGCTTAGCTTATATTAGACGAGGTTCTTTCGAGTTAGTTGTTAATTTGTCAATAAAAGATAGTGTTTACAGCAAAATAGAATAACTCTAGACCACTGGACACGTCCGCGGGTTGACGGGTTTAGAATACCTTATAGTGTCACCACCCCATTCCATCATGAGGGTGTCGTAAGAGCCGATGAAAAGAAATGACAAGGCCGATAACATAGGCCGCAAGACAAGGAAAACTTGATACGAAACCCTGTGCCAACGCCTCTAGCCAGCGTGGCACAGTGGGAGGAGGCCCGACTCAGCAGTGGGTCATTTATGGGATGAGTAATAGTAAACCACTGAATAGATTTTCCTCAAACATATCGATTCAATAATGTCTTTTTATTCGAATAAATTCTTAAAGATTCTTTAAAATAGCCAAATAAGCACAAAAATAAAACTTTAAGTAAAAGATAATTAATCGAACACCGGTTCGGCATGGCGTTCCACAGATAAGAGTCTGAAAGAAACCCTATGGTTGCTCTTTTAAATAAAATGGTTGTAATTATTGTACAAACAAGTCTGACAAATATCTGAAAGCAATTACACGCACAAACATGTAGCATAGATATAAATAATAATAATATATCATTCAAACAAGCAAGAGCTGAAAACACAGATTAGATGTTTGGAACTTATTTAGTACTTCTTAATATTTTGGTTAAGTAGTAAAGTGCGTGGGTTACTAGGTACCTGTGGACACAAATGACACTCGCGTGTACTATTGCACTAAGACAATAACTATACCATAAAACACTAATTAAATCTCTAAAATCAGGGCTTAAAGTAACTAAAGTGACACCTATTTCATTTCAATAGCATTATCCTTAACTCTCCACTCTGTTAAACCAATTTAGAAACTAGCAACAATATTTAACAGCCCATAAATTTCCAACTCGACGCGCCACATCCCTCGCTAATAAACAGTTTAATCAACCTGTTTACCCAAATTCACCCAAAATAATCTGGCAACACCGTCCGCAAACGGCTAAATAACAAACCTCACATCACTAATTAAAACTAAATCCGAAATTCAAAATGAGAACGCAAGATCCCACACAATCCCTCCATTCGAGTCCAACCGCATTCCGTCTACACGTCGTCTAGTCATGTGACCAGTTTTATAAGAGCCGGGAGAACCTATTGAGATGCACCGTTTACTTGCAATATTGGTATATCACGGGGGAGGCGGTATATCAAGTCGGATTGGACGTCCCGTGTAGTGTGTAGTGGTCCTGACCTAGAGACGATAGTCGCCGTCTCTAGGTCAAGGAAGGATAGACGCACACACATAAATAGTTTTACGTGTGTGTACACTTGTTCGAGTTTGATTCTTGTTATCGGTTAGTTTGCACACATTGATGTTTGATGTATACATCTTTTGTTACGTAATACACACATAGGTTATTGTTTGATAGATTCCTTATTTGAATTTAGAGTAGTTAGTTGTGGGAGAGTCTATAAAATAGTGTCGTTTATTAAATAAAAAGAACAGATTCATGAAGTTTTAATTTGGAATGTAAATCTATACAATAATATGAATTTTAGTTTTTGTAGGTATTCTAGCGAATACATAATACATGTATGGAATAACTTAAATTGAATAAATTGTCTATACAGCTAGTGTTAGAAATTATGTTCTCTAATTAAATCAAAAGATTTTTACAAGTAACCTCATATTACATTTGATGAGACAATATTATGTAATTCTTTATTAAGTACAGTTGCATCAATTTAATTATTTGTGTACGCATCATTGACATATTAGTACCTAAAGCGGAGAAATTAGCCTCTTCCAAAAGTAGAGAGGCAGCAGGTTGACGAGACGGGTTTAGGTACTTACATCAAATTTTTTTCTTGGCTGACTATGTCTAATACTACGACCTTTAGTCAGCACTTACGACAACCTTAAAATGTAATTGCTTAGTAGCATCATGTATATTAAATCGCTTTTTCTTAACTCTACTACTACTCGGTCCACTAGAGTCGGGTCTACTATGCCACCATTTTTTTTTCTATTTTTTTTTTAAATGTTCTATCGTAATCTTTGACTATTTGAAAGCATTCGCAAGAATTTATTCGAATAAAAAACATTGTGTTTTTTTGATAGCCGGGTTGGACCACGATTTCGTATCAAGTTTTCCTTCTCTTGCGATCAGACATTATTATTTCCTTTTGTCGGCTCTTACGACACCCTCAGGATAAAATGGGGTGGCGACACCATGTATTCTAAATTAGTCATCACACGTTTTTTATTGTCCAACGTTCACTACAATTTACGGATTTACAATACACAATGCCACGAACCCGTACCATCCTGAGGGTGTCGTGAGAGCCGACCAAAGGATTTACCAAGCCACAAGAGAGGGAAAATTGATACAAACATTGTACGAATCCGTTTTGTGTCAGCGTGACACAGTAGCCTGATTTCCCTTGAATTCGGAGAAGACTAGTCTCATTAGTGAGTAATTTATGGGTTGAACTGATGATGATGATGATGATTAGGTATGCCCGTTCGTTCATAAATCATTTATCTGTCAGTTAATGGTGAAAGCCGTCCTTAACCTAATCTTCGTTACTCGGCACGCCTAACCATATATACGCAATCTATAGGCAATGCAATCCAGTTTTTCGACCCTCCGCCCTTCGCGTCTAGCCCAACAAGTCCTCAAGAGCCCTTTGCTTTTTATAAAACTACCGCCCAAATCAATCTGAGCTCCGACTTCTTAAGCTTTTGTCAAAAATATAAGCAATGTTACGAGAGGAAGAGGGTGAGGTAGCTCATGTTATATCGGTTAATGATGAAAGTAAGAGTATACTTTGTATGATTCGTATGCCCTTTTCGACCTCAAGCCTGTTTCTAAGCAACAATGTGTTTCGTTTGTTTAGTTTTAGCTGGCAGAAATGTTACGAATTGAAGACAATTTGCCATTTATAAATTAGCAGTTGGAACAATGTTAAATAGAATTCTAATATGTATTATACAATTATAACTTATTGTTTCAAATAATGTTGTATTACATTTCAGAAGCTTCTTTACTCAATGACGCAAATCAAAAAATGTTGGCAAGATGTAGACATACTTGGAAGTTCGTTGAGAACAGTCTTGGAGTACAAAATATAACTCCAAACTAAATTAATAATGTCTTAGGTTTTCAAATAAAACGATCAGAAAACCGTGAAGAAATCATTTCCTGCAATCCAAACTCAGTTGCAATCGGAACAGGCAAATCTACAAATGATACAGTATTACCTTGATAATATAACCGCCTCGTTGGTCTAGAGGTTAGATGTGACGCCTTTGGATCAACGGGTCCCGGGTTCGATTCTGAGGTCTTTGTCTCAACCATAGACACTAAGCTGGGTGTCATTAGTATGCGTTCAAAAAAATAGAAAGGCCTTGTATTTTGAAGTCATTGTCTGGTTAGAGAGGTAGTTAACATAATGCAGTTCCACAAACATATATGTTTTGGCTTCTTGTGCGTCTACGCTTCTTCTAATGATAATTTACGAAATTTCACTATTTGCTCTTACGACATCATCAGGATAACTATGATAGATTGTTGACATTGCGTGATATTAATCTATGACCAGGATGACTTGTAAAACCATACGACATGATTAAAACTCGTATGCACAGCACAGCAAAGTGTACAATTTTATCCATTAGCAACACTGCAATTTTGCACAATAATTCAATTGTCGAATTGCCAAAATTTCTGCCAGAAATCACCCATTCGATTCTCATTAATAGTTAGTTCCAATACAAAGTTGTCAACCAATGAAAAATATCTGAACGCATTCCAATTTTAAATTCAAAAACGCCCAATCAGACGAAATAAAAGTTCATTTAAAATTTTCTGTTTAAAAAACAGTCACTAATTATTGAACGGCGCGGCTATGTGCTCGGTTTTTATGTATCACATTATGTATTGGTCAGTTCGCGTGTGTTTTATGTAAAAAGGGTGTTTTTGTCTATATTATGTGCCAAATAAAAATGAGGCCGTAATGTCCGCTTGCGTTCAACGTTTATCGGGTGTTTCGTTCGCGACGCAAAGAGTGATAAGTCTAATTTTATGTTTTCTTGTTTTTAATGCAATTTGTCCCTTAGTAATCATCACTTCACCTGCCTTGGCCAGGGGCAGATATGTGTTATACAAAACTCTGAGGATATGATGGGTTGCTAAAGTTTTTGTCTCAGAGGGTAGTCTCCACCTCTAAACTCGGGGCTCCACTTAACAAGCCGGGCCAAGGCCCCAGGGCCGTGGACCATGCTTCCCATTGGGAGTGAATCCCGAGGTATTGATTCGGGCAGTCCAAGATCGCCGTCGGTTTAGTAGGTAGGTCGGGGTGCAAACATCCAACTTTATGCGCCCCGGGGTCCCACATAACCCGACCAACCCCCATCAGACGGATCATGAGGATTTCCGAACGAAAAAAGTATACATACTCTTGATCCAGCGTTATCATTTTAATACGTCTTGTCAGTGTTGAGGTGTAAATAAAAAAGATTTAAACAAAAAAGAGTATATTCTGAGAAAACCATTGCATAATTTAGTGACGCATTGAAACGCTTAAATGATGAGGAAATCAAGACACCATTTGACATTTACACTCACTGTTGCGGCCATTTCTTTCAATCAATTAAATTACAACTTAACTCGAAAGTTTGAAGACAACCAAACTCAACCCCATTTCCATCGCACAGCCGTGATACGGATCTTGATTACTCACATAATTTGTACGTATTATAAGAGAGAATAATGTGCAGTTGTACGTAATTAGTCGGACAAAAATTATCGGGATTATCGAGGATATCATCGAACGTTACCTTATCCGTTGATAATCTGATGAAATGATGGCGCAAGAATATAAAATTTATATTTTATGTTTGGAGAAACGTAAAAATTACCTTGTAATTATGTAACAAGTTTTCCTATTCATCTGTTTTGTTTCAACCCACAAAATTACCCTTTACTAAGTCGGGCATTCTCCAAATGGAGGGAAATTAGCCTACTGTGTCACGCTGGCCAGACGGGTTGCTACAACGTTTCGTATCAAGTTTTCTTTCTTTTGCGGCTAGGTTATCGGCCATGTCATTTCCTTTTGTCGGCTCTTACGATACCCTAAGGATGGAATGAGGTGGAGGTGGTAAATCCGTCACCACATGGAATGAAATGGTTTCTTCTAAGGTAACACAATTATTTTAATCCATTTAACCTTGTATAATTGAAATATAAAGTAAACCTTAAGACTAAGGTTCACTATTTAGTCATCAAATAGACACCTGCATTGGCATATCTCGTCGGCCTTGCCGCACAAACCCGGAAAATTACTGTCAGATACTAACAGCACCGAAACCAGTTTGCATTGAACAAGACAAACAATCAAACATGATAATTTCATATAATAATATGAAATCCCAGTTTAAATGATGGGACGAACATACGGCGGTGTACCAAGCTATTTGTTGTATTATTTATTGGTTTTTGAGAACATTGACTCAGTCAATATTCTAAATTGTCATAATCACAGAATACACGTAAAATTTCCACTGTCAAACTTAATCAAAGCGTTATTTAGCAGAATGTTTTGATACATTTTATTGTACTCACAATTACAATAAAACCTGCAATTTTATACTTACGAGCTTTCACTGCCCGAAGACCTGACAGTCGAAATTTAAATGAAGTAGCTATCGCAATTAGCGTGCACACACGGACACCTCGCCATATACACATTCGACTAAACGTACACACATGTAGGGAGCACGAATAAAAATGTAGTGATCAAAAATGTGTGAAAGAATTAAACGCACACAGGCGCGCTTTGCCACAATTCAATATCGCTTGTCATTCGTTGTACCGTCTGCAAATCAATCGAATAATTTTTGTTCAATTCGATTTGTGTCTGAATTCGTTAATATAATTATGAAATGAATATGATCGTGACAGTATTCGGGTTCTAAAACTTTTGTACGTTTTAATAATTTGTCAATCCATACATGATATTTTGAGTCGGCCTTGTTTAGTTGTTTACGTGTAATATCTTTAAGAATTGGGGACTATCCAGGCGCAAGAAGTGGGTAGTTGCACTCTAACTTACCCGTTACAACCCACGCCGTCCCTTGGCTGCTATTCTCCAATGTCACGGATTTTACTTATACCGACGTTGGGTGTAAGCTCGGTGACCTAGGTGGGTTTCAAGCTGGCCTCTTCCTTTTAGCAAGAGTATTTCTTCCGGGTCTGAGTGTTTCCTATCTTTAATATGTATGTACAAAAAAAATGTATACAAGTAGTTTATCATCCATCTCGTTACCAAAACACAAGCATTAAGTTGCTTAGCTTGGGACGGCATGGCGTTGTGTGAAATGTCCAAGGATATTTATTTATTTATTATTATAGACTGCGTTATCATTGGTTGGATATCTGACAGCTATGTTTTTATATCTATCCTTTAGTTAGTATATTACTGTACAAACATTCTTGTTACTTGTAAGTTAAGCGATTAACACACTACAATGACATTAACAAATTTGATTAACAACAGTAGGGAAATTTTATTGCGCTTTAAAGAAAATAATACCCAAATTACGTTTTTTCTCACCCTACAACAATGCAACCTGTATGAATACACTCGAAACTACACGCACACTCACACATGCAGGGCGATATCTGCGTGTGTGCGTTAAGGCGACGCGTCGACCATGTGGTGTATTTGGGTCAATTGCTGAAATAAACGCATCGGCGTCCGTTACGCGGCGCATGAGTCTTTTTTTTAAGTTAACGGCTAAGACACATCTTTAAAGCTCCGCAGATAGATTTTAGAATATTTTTAAATCTCACACCTCAACTCAATAAAAGAGTAGAAATATTTTAATAAGAATAACAACCTGAATACATTGCTACCAACCTATGGGTGCCGTAAGAGTCTAGTAAGAACAGATGTTATAAACTTTTCAACAAACCCTTTGATAGCCTCTCTGGCCAGTGCGGCTCTCTAGGGTAATTTCTGCCACTACTACTCAGCTCATAGATGACCCTCTGCTGAGTCGGGCCTCCTCCATTTACATAGAGGGTAATTAGCCTACAATGCCACGTTGGCCAGACGGTATGGCACAGGGCTCCGAGGCCCATTTGAGCACCAGGGTTATTTTTTGATAATGATAAATAAATAAATGAATAAATATCCTTGGACATTTCACACAACGCCATCTCGTCCCAAACTAAGCAACTTAATGCTTGTGTTGTGGTAACGAGATGGATGATAAACTACATAAATACATTTTGTTTTCGTAAATACATACATATTATAGACTAGCTTTTGCGCGCGGCTTCGCCCGCGTGGGCTTCGAACCCGTGCATATTTTTTATGAACATAAAATCGGTTATTGTGAGTAAACTATGATAGTTAGATATGTGCTCTCGCGGACTTCTTTATAAGACCTACAAACCCGTAGTACATCATTTTGTTCTATTGTCAATAGTTTTTGCAGCGCACGCATAAATAGGTTTTCGATTTTACACCTTATTTTACAAAATCACAATTTTCATACGGATCCCTAATTCTTTTGAAAATAAAATATAGCCTATAACCTTCCTCGATAAATGGACTATCTAACACCGAAAGATTTTTTGAAATCGGACCAGTAGTTCCTGAGATTAGCGTGTTCAAACAAACAAACAAACTCTGCAGCTTTATATATTAGTATAGATAGAAAACACCCAGACCCGGAACAAATACTTGTAGGTCATAAAAATATTTCTTCCGTGCGGGGATCGAACCCGCGACATGCTGCGCAGCAGTCGGTCGCTCAACCACTGTCCGCCCAACCGTGTCGTTAATGATGATACCGTTACTTAGAATCATAAGATTCTTAGCAGTTAATTAACTACATGTGTTCGTATATACTATAGTCATTTTAGAGGTTGAAAGAAATGCTCAAACTTATGGTGTAATTTAAATATTATACTAGCAGACCCGTTGTTGCAGTCTAAGTAACTCGTGGCCGGCTATGCTGACACCAAAAATTGGAAAGTAAGAACAATTTTAATTTCGCTAACATTAACATACTGATTTATTAACATTTAACATAGCGCCATCTATTGAATAGTTATTCAATCCAGTCGACAGATATCGCCATCTGTTAGAATCGTTTTTAATTATGACTGTCATCTAGTAGACAACTAAATTTGCGACTATAGATTGAGATGTAAGCTATCCTATCTTTCAAGTCGGATCAAAATGCACAAGGTGTGCAAAATTGATTAAAATCAGTTTAGCAGTTTATGAGTCCACCGCGGACAAACAACGTGACGCGTAATTTATATATTATTAAGATATGTATATTTGTTAAAATTAGGGTAAATTAACCTAGTTCCGTGGGCTTTTCTATTCAATGACATTTCAGTCAAAAGAATTCCACCACTGTACATATTTCCATAAGATCGAGGCCAGCGATCTTAACCAGGTCAAAGGAATTGAGTGTAACCTGTATGTAACCTTAATAAAATAACATTAAGTCAGGTTTCTTGCAATTCCATTACACAGTGATGTGTTCTATCTTCGAGGGAGAGTAAGATCATGTGGTTATAGTCTTATTTCTTTTTTTAACATCGTGCATTGGGCGCCTCTTAATGACGTAGATGTGGTTAATAAACAATAAAAAATAAATTAAAAGACTGACATTGCTTGTTGAGGATTTGTCTTAAGGCATAAATAGATATGTTCTTTACACATTCACATATTAGTTATAGAATCCTTATTTGTTGTCGCTGGTCCATACCCTTGCTGTGAAAGTGCTATCTATAATCCTTAGTATCAATAATATTAAAATATTAACTCCTCTCATTTAACCGAATTGTTTTACGAAGTACATTTAACGCAATGTTTTATGTACGTCTAGATTATTTAAACGTTATTTATAGTATAGTTATCGTTATCTATAGTTTAAACTCATGACCAATTAAAGTAGTTTAACTTTCATAATCACTGGAACTTTTTCAACACAACACACTTGTCATTGGCAAAATCATCGGTATAACGATGGAAGCCAAAACCCAAATGAAGAAGAAGAATCCTTATTTTATTGTGCGTTTTTACAGAATATTGATAATTCCTTAAAATACATGTCTAACGTTGCAAATATATATTTATTGTATTTTACTAGTATCACACCATCACACCGATCAAAGATTAAGTGATAGTCACCAGGTTATCCGTATGGTCACAGATTTAGAATACATAGTGTCCCCACCCCATTTCAAGTATGATGATCATATAAGGAGTAACCTAGGGTTCTTTTTTTTACTAGCTTCGCCCCGCGGCGTCACTCGCGGGTAACATCGCACCCGTGCGAAGCCGGGACGGGCCGCTGGTAATTAATAATTGCAATAGTTCTGAAGTGTTAAATTTCTTATGTAATATAAATTGCCACTTTTGTGTACGATAGCGCAACAAATAAATATTGTATTTAACCACATAAACTGATAAATAAAGCAAATTCGTGCGAAATAATTTCCTAACCATTCCAAAATATAAAAAAATGCACAATGTTAAGGTTCAAGTTTTTAATTCTGTTGGCACTACCAAAGTGCAACCCGTTGTTTTATTTCACCTGGTAATTTAATAATTTGAACTTGCCATATAGATTTAGTTATATCTCACTCATTATTTGATAATTGTCAATACAGTATCATAAAATCTAAAAAGTGACGTATGCGTCAATAACAAATGTTTACATTATACCAAGGACAGCAATTAAATTGTAAACTTTTATTCAGGCAATAGCGGAAACATTATTCTTTGTTTCTTAAAATAACGTCTTATTACCCCACAGCAAAAGGTTGCAAACAGTAATTAGTTGTTATATGCCCTTCAAACAAAGAGCCAGTTTATAATTTCGTTATTTTTAGACTAGTGCGTTGGGGCTGTGAATGAGATTGATTTATCATATAAAATAAACGGACATTCTTATGCTATAGAGTTGGCATAGTTAGTAAAATAGAAAACTTAAAGGCACCCAACATACTACTACAAAAGAGCTAACACTGACGCTGACACCGTTGAAACTGCAAAACCAATTTTGATAAAACTTAGAAATGTTATACTAAAATATGCTATAGCTAAAACCACCACAATAATTTTCCCGCACGGAAGAAATATTTGCATTATTACAAGTATTTGTTCCGGGTCTGGGTGTTTTCTATGTTTATTATGTATGTATTTACAAAAAAATATATATATATATAAGTAGTTTATCATCCATCTCGTTACCATAACACAAGCATTAAGTTGCTTAGCTTGGGACGAGATGGCGTTGTGTGAAATGTCCAAGGATATTTATATTTATCACTCAGCCTATAAATGACCAAACGATTAACTCGGGCCTCCTCCTATCACAGGGTGGGTAATTAGCATACTGTGCCACGCTGGCCAGATGGGTTGGCATAGGGGTTTTGTGTCAAGTTTTCATTCTTTTTGGCTAGGTTTCGGCTTTGTCATTTTCTTCTGTCGGCTCTTACGACACCCTCAAGATAGAATGGGGTGGTAAAACTATGTATTCTAAATCCATCACCACAGGGCACAAGACCCGCATCATTTTCGTTTTTGGAACTACTATGCAAGAAACAGATACGTCAAACTTATAACTAACTTCTTCTTTCTTGGGTTAAGGCACATAAATATCCATAATGTGTTGCTACTTTATTAACAAATCAACAAAATCTATACTAATATATAAAGCTGCAGAGTTTGTTTGTTTGTTTGTTTGAACGCGCTAATCTCAGGAACTACTGGTCCGATTTCAAAAATTCTTTCAGTGTTAGATAGTCCATTTATCGAGGAAGGTTATAGGCTATATTTTATTTTCAAAGGAATTAGGGATCCGTATGAAAATTGCGATTTTGTAACCCAAGGTGTAAAATCGAAAACCTATTTATGCGTGCGCTGCAAAAACTATTGACAATAGAACAAATTGAAGTACTACGAGTTTGTAGGTCTTATTAAAATCTACAAAAAAGTCCGGGAGAGCACATATCTAACTATCATAGTTTAGTCACAATAACCACTTTTATATTCATAAAAAAAATGCATAGAGATAAGCACGGGTTCGAAGTCCACGCGAGCGAAGCGCGCCCAAAAGCTAGTGTGTAAATAAAGGAGATGTATGGGTGAAGTTATTGACCATAATGCATATTTTAAAGTCGATACGAAAGTTTAGCTTGCTGTCCAAGATATTAAAACTTACCCTTAGCCATAGTGTATGAGTTTTAAACATTTGTCCAGCTAACATTACATGAGTAAGCTTCTGAAATTATGACAGGCCGTTTTTTTTATTGAACATAAACATTATGTACAAGGCGGCGCGTAAGCAAAGGTCTCCGCAACAGGTTTTCTGATGCAGTTGCAATCGATTTTATGCAATCAATACCGACTTATCTGTTGCTTTATTACGGCCACCGGTGGACACAACTTTAACTGCCGAAGTTGTGAATTTGTCGACAAATTTCAGCACTCGTAATTACTGTTCTTCTTAACTACTAAAATTATTATTCTTACACAAGTTTTTGTTGTACCATATTTTATCATAATTTGGAAACAATTATATTTAATAGGTAAACGATAAATACTAAAATACACACGATAAATCCGTTGAGATCTTTCGCTTAGGCGAAAATCTAATAAAATTTGTAAAACATGTGTAATAATCGCCCAACCTCAAGTAAATTTTTCTTTTTACTTTAGGAATAACCGTTCGCTAAAAAGATAATTTCTCAGTCGACATATCACGTGATCATTGATCAACGTATATGTTCTCACCATAAAGTATGTTTACTTTTTTCTATTTTAGCACCAAAAGTGGTATCGCCTTAACACGTAAAGCGAAATAACACCACCCTATTAATACAAATGGCATTTTAAAGCTTCACTCTACATTTGCACTAGTTGCCGACAAATGTATCAAAGATATAAAAGTGTTTGTAGAACTAGCTATACGTCGTCTGAGCCCAAAAATTATCCAATACTAAGAGGATCTATGTCACGAATTTATGTGTGTTAAGTACTCTAATTATGAGAAGATGTATTACTGGTGATAATTTATATCTATACTAATATTATAAAGCTGCAGAGTTTGTTTGTTTGAACTCGCTAATCACGGAAACTAGTGGTACGATTTAAAAAAAAATATAGGGATCAGTGACAAAATTGCGATTTTGTAAGCCAAGGTGTAAAATTTTATTTGTAATATTATGTCTAAGTGACATAAGCTATATGTCAAGCGGAGATTAGTACGGGTTCGAAACCCACGCGGGCGAAGCCGCGCGTTAAAGCGAGTTTCTAGATAATTATGTATGTACTGATGAGGTTGACAAATTTATGATAACTTAATGTTGATATACATTCCTACGTTTTAATATATTTTGAATCAGTAAAAAAGTCTCACCCTATTTGATGGTGGAAAGTTGGAAGTTCTAAAATGTACTGTCCTTGCGATTAGTTTCTGTACATTTTGCTTTCATTTATATCCCTCATAATAAACCTGCGTTGGTGACAGTATGTATTCTAAATCCGTTACCACGCGAATTTAAGTTCAGTACATTGATTGAATTTCATAATTAAAAATATTCTATGGCAATTAGTCATATGAGGAATCTATTATTTAACCCTTCTGTGGATCACATAAAGAAACTAATTGCAGGAAAGTCATCGGTTTAAAAATAACTGTTAAATCCATTTTAAATTAATTAATAAATGAGTTGATATTGTTAAATTAATTACTGGCAAGATACTCTGTACAGTAGTTACTTTTTTCCACTCATAAAAGACAAGAAAGAGAGAAGTTGCGTTTATTTAGTAAAACACAACATTCCATTTTACTTTTATAAAATACATCGTTACTAGAGTGGGTGAGACATCTGTTTTTTCCCGATAGTCAGGTATGTCGTATTTTGTTACAAATACCGATAACGTACACAATTGTTAACACTATTTTTACTATTTCAATATGTCTATTTCAGTTATCGGCTTTTTAAAATGGATTAATTTTACGCTGCGACAAACATACACGGTATTTGTGTTATACTGTACACGTAAACGCAATTGTAGCTCATAGGTTATGTCACATTTCAATGTCATTTTTGTCAGTTTTCATAGCATTTATGTCATAATCGTGCATATTATTCATATCATAATGTCATTTGATTTAAGGTAATGAAGTATTTTGGGTTAAACAAAATGTATGTGTGGTGATGGTGTGGGTTTAGAATATATAGTGTCAGCACCCAATTCTGTCCTTAGGGTGTCAAAAGGATATGATCAAGAGAAAGAAAATTGGATAGAAAAATTACAGACTGTTCTACACAGCCTGTAATTTTTCTATCCAATTTTCAGTGTCAAAACTATGTGATTCTACATTTTTCTTCAGTTGAGTAAAAATATTCTGGTTGACTTAGCGTAGTAATTAAATATAGTGGCGATATTCTCTTAAAATGATTTTCTGTAACCTATGAAAATATAACTTTTTAGAAACACTTAACACTTAATGATAACATTCTAGAACACCAACAGTATATTATTTCTTGACGAAAACAAAAACGCTTGTTAGTGAATTAAAAGCAAACCGCCATTTTTGTTTACTTTTTAAAGTAACACATTTCTTTTAAGACAACAACACAACTGGCCGTAAAATTTTCGACACTCCCTATTGATTTAAATCCGAACGTATTTACATAACAAAAAAAGACGTATCGCTTTCCAAAAATACCGTAACTTGGTTGCACAAAGGCAATGCCTAACAAGTAACAGTCTTTGACCTAAATATGTGTTGATGTGTGCCACTTACGACATGGATGTATAAGTGAATCCAGGGTACGAAACGAGTTCAGATATATTTAGAACGAATTATGTCACGCGATACAGCGTGTGTACTACTCTTATACAGGGTGGTACAAAAAGAATACGCGTCCGTGGAACTTATTTAAATTAACTAACCAAGTAGACCAGCGTGGTACAGTAGGCAAATTTTCCTCCATATGTAATTGGAGGAGGCCCAAGTCAGCATAGTAAAGAAGACTAATTGGGCTGCGATGATGATGTATAAAGTAGATACATAGATAGATGCGTGTGGTGGGTATTGAATATACAATGTCACCAACCTGTGCCAACCAGAGTGAGTCCAAAAGAAACGAATACGATGAAAAGATAGTTCTGAGGCTAAGAGAGCGAAAACATAATACAGACTCCGTCAAAGAACGACATACGTTTAATTTCTTTCATGGAATGAAAAAGAAAAAAAGGAGAAATATGACCAATTCAGTAGATCCACAGAATGAATTCTTTGGTTAAAAAGTTTCTTCCTTGGTAGATTTCGTTGACTACCACACTATCGTAATTTACAGTCAAGTATTAATAAACACAGGGCGCTATGGTGCTCTTTAGGGGAGGCCTACGTCCAGCAGTGGCCAGTGATGATGATGATGATTTTCCTTCATCAAGAAACAAAGTAATTGCGAAAATAAAACATTTTAATTTCATCCAAATATTATGAGCCTCAAAGAACAAAGGTTTTAAAATCTTACAAGATTCCCTTTTCAATAACACTTAATGTTTTCTAGGAAGTTATGCAAGGGCGAGTGTTTTCCGTGTGTTGACGGATTTAGAGTACACAATGTCACCAAACCATACCATCCTGAGGGTGTTAAAAGAGGCGACGAAAGGAAATCAACAGGCAGATCACCAGGAAAACTTGAGATATACCTGGGCCAACCCGTCTTCTGGAGGAAGCCCAACGCTGTAGTGAGTCATTTATGGGCTGAAACAACTGGTGCTTTACTTCCTTAATAATGCGAATTTCACATATCATACAAAGATAATGGCTAGTTAGTACTACTGTCCTTGAATAACGAAGTACGGCTGGGTATTTCCCCATTTCTTTCGGGTCGTTACCAGTCTCAACTCATTTAGCTAACTACAATGTAACCTTTTAATATTGGTGTACACCCAAGATAATTGCATTCTTTTCTAACTACCAGTATTTACACAGAGCCAATGACATCAACATTTTTATAAAAAAAAAAATGGAATCCCAGCACTAGGTAACCTGTATCGCGGGGTAGTTTACAAACATGAAATTCACGAACAAAAATGACACCGAGACTCGGAGCAAGTGCCTCGGTTTACTCAAACACACTTGCCCGGCCTCGGAATCGAACTCGGGATCCCGTGATCCAAAGGCGACACATCCAACCCCTAGACCAACGAGGCAGTCACCATTGATATTTATATGGTTAGACCACCTGTAAACTATCACGTTACTCACTATGTCTGACGACTGCCATAGATGGTATGTCAGCCGGTACCGACAGTTGTACGGCTGGTCAGTCTAGGGGTTGGATGTGCTGGCTTTGGATAACGGGTGTCCGGTTCGGTTCCAGGGCCGGGCAAGTGTGTTTGTATAAATCTGAGGCACTTGCTCTAAGTCTGGGTGTCATTTGTGATCGAGAATAGTTACCTTCTTTGTGCAGGAGATACAGGTCAAAGGTAGTGCAGGGGCTTGGATGCCAATCCATGCAGTCGTTGCTTAACCTAAAATTCTATTGCGTTCAGCACTGTATGCCTCGTACAACACTCTTAGGGCACAATAGGTTGGTAACACTATGTGCTTTATCCAAGCCAAAGTTAGATAAATTTCGATATTTGCCCTAATCATTACATTACATCTTCAACCGGACCTCCTCTAAATAGATGGAGGGAAAGTAGTCTACTACACTGGCCTTATAGTTTCATATAGAGTTTTTAAGCCACGATTAAAAAGAAGAATATTATATAAATTTGTGAGGTCCGTCGATCTGTCTGTCTCTTTTTGTTTTGAATTTCGATATCATAGCTCTTGAGCGGTGGAACCGACTACGGTTTGACTAGGAGACACGTTTTCTTTCCATACTAGTGGAACACCCTCAACACAGAATTATTTGGTGCACTCCCTGCAGAACACATACAGATGCCTATCAAGCTTTACATCTGCCGACAAATGATATAGAGCACAAATAAAGCCAAAAATATATTAGAGGTGTCGGCAATTTAAACGGAGTGATACCGGCAATAAACTGAGAGAAAGGTACCATTTTCATACTAATACACTGTCTCGTTCTACTAAAATACATTCGCATTATCAGTTGAAACTTTCCAAGCATTTTTTTATGTTGCATCACAATTGCCTGCGCCTGTACACGACCATGTGACCTCGATACGCACACATTCATCTTCACACACACTAATAACCGTCCAAGTGTGTGATTGCAGTACATATGCACTTTTATGTACAGGCTGTTTGTTTTTAATAACATGTCTTTTTTATACGGTCATTAAAAGGAAATCAAAGTGGGTTTAAAGTATTTTTATTGCATATTTGTCAATGTTTTATGTGCAAACAAGTTTTGGGATCTTAAGGAAATGGTTGTTGAGTGTTATTGACATGAATAAATTCCTCGAGTGGCCCTTGTAATCATGCTTTTATCTAAATGTTTCCGTACTGTTTATATTGATTTTTGGTTCATCATTTTTACCCATCCGCAGCACTTGCTGCATAAGGATTCGACCTGAATCGATTGATTAAAATCAAAACGTTTATTATGTAATCAATCAGTTCCGAGGTAATAATTTTAAGCGAAGAATTTAATAATTTAGTCTGTGGCCTCAAACCTCCTAAATGGGCTACACATATTTTAACGTATGTAGTTGGTATTGTATCATTTTCTTCATTTAAACCATGATGAAAATTGCTTTTTGATAATTAGCAACACCTAGCCTAACCGGGAATAATTACATTAATCCGCATATACTATACTTATAATGAAAATACATCGCTGAAATGTATGTTGCAGATTGAATAATTCTGTTTTAATGTGTTATTGCCTAGACATGGATAGTACAAAAGTAAATTAAAATGTACTGCAATTGTAGTGGGTAAAATATGCCTGGGATGCAATAGAGGATGAAAGTTAACGTCAGAGAGAGCATGTGGTGGCGCATAACGAATAACGTGCATTCAATGTGTTAGCCACAGCAAAGTGTGGCTGAGTTAGCTAGCAAAATTTCGGTAATATTTTCTGAACAGCCTGTATAAAATCGGTTAATACTCACACACACAACAAATTCCCTCTCCCGACTGATTGGCTCATAATAAAATGTGGCTTTTTTATCATTATTTACTTTTTTCTATGTACAGCTTTAATCTGTATGTACGGCACATAGAGTTTGCATCCGCGTCGATAGTTGTCCGGTTTTATGTCTCTTTATATTTAATTAACACTTCCCTCGGCTTTTCCCGCGTGGATTCAATCCTTCCCTACCTAGATGTTATAATAGGTCCAACACAAAGAAACATAGCGGAACGAAGATTGCTTTGCGTGAAAATGAACCCGATAGCTATTATAGTTTATCCACGACAGAAACAAAAGATTTGCAATTAAATCTTATTAAAAATATAATTATATCTTTCGTAGTACTAAACAAAATTAAAACTGAGAACTACTCATTTTATATACAGTACTAGCGACCCGCCCCGGCTTCGCACGGGTGCATTGATGAACCTCTACATTTATCAGTGTTTCTCTACTATATTATGGATGTATTATACTTATAAACGTTCCTCTTGAACCACTCTATCTAATAAAAAACACGCTTCTAAATCCGTTGCGTAGTTTTTAAGATTTAAACATACATAGGGACGGACAGACAACAGCGACTTTGTTTTATAATATGTAGTGATAGTGATGCCTGAAAGGGCCTCTAGAGGCGACCAGGTACCGCAAAGCGCACTTCTGGTAGACTTTCCAACTAGTGGACCGATGATGGCACAAAGACGGTTGCAAAAATTCTTAAGGACGATGGGTAATTACAACCTTTCAAAGTATAAAGGATTATTAAACGCAACCTAATGCTAATTTGGTTAAGTTGTAAAATCCCATAGCAAAAAAAAAACACTATGAGTAGCGTCGTTATTAAGGATTTAGAAAATGTCCATAATACCTCTGCCAATTCATATGTCAGAAGAGCGAATAAATAACTTCTACTCCCTCCATCAGGTTGGAGGAGACCTTGAATAATGCATGCAATATACAGTTGACGAGAAACATTCGGTCAAAGTTACTCTTACTTTCTCAACCCATAAACGAGCTACTGCTGAGTTGAGCTTCTAACTACATGAGCCAACTGTGAGTTACTCAGACACACAAATATAAGAAAACAGGTGAAATAACGTATTGTCAATGTGTCTTGCAATAGAAAATCGGCAACCACTGCAATTATTGCTAAGTAGAGGTAACATAATTGCCTTGTCACTGTTTCTTTGTTCACTAGAAAAAAAGACATTTACAAAAATCACAGACGGGATTAAAATTACCCTGAGAGCAAATCAAGGCTAGGTAAGTTAAAGAATCTGCAAAGAAAAGAAAGAAACCTAATAGTTCCCGCCAAAAAGTATACACACAGCATGCAGGTCAATTAGCCAGAGCAACTGGCAACTATCCGAAAAATTCACTTGAAAAAAAAAAGAAAACAAAAAGTAGACAAGAGGTTTCGAAATTCAAAGCTAGGTTCTGCAGTAAAGGACGTGACACGAAAAAGTAACAAAAAAGATTTTAAATGTTACAAATTTACGAAAGTATTGCTAAATTAAAACTACAATTTATCCATATTTTATTAGTTTAAAAATAACCATATTTTACTGAATCTGTCTGTCATATTTTGGTAAGATACTATAATAATCACTACATATTATAAAACAAAGTCGCTTTCGTCTGTCCGTCCCTATGTATGCTTAAATCTTTAAAACTACGCAACGGATTTTGAAGCGGTTTTTTTTAATAGAATGAGTGATTCAAGAAGAAGGTTTTTAAGTATAATACGTGCATAGTTGCATGCGTGCGAAGCCGGGGTGGGTCGCTAGTATACTATAATAATTATTCTTCCTCGGGGTTCAATATAAGCAATGGTTGAGTGCATCAATTTAATTATCGTATAACACCTTGTATTTATCGTAAGAGTAATGAGAGGGTATCGTAAAAGGCGACTAAAGAAATGACAATGCTTGAAACCTAGCCGCAAGAAAAGGAAACCTTAGAGTCCCACACTCCCCCATAGTGGGGGCCTACCCACTAAACCTCCCCGGGGTGCTCCAACTCGCGTCCTGTTGCGGCATTGTGGGATCTGATGCAGAACCACGCCTGATACGAAACCCTGGGCCAACCCCTCTGGCTACTCCTACAACTTCTCGGCCCATAAATGACCCACTGCTGAGTCAGACCTCCTCCATAACATAGACGGTAATTAGCCTACAGTGCCACGCTGGCCAGACGGGTTGGCCCTCTGGCTAGCGTGGCACTAAATCCGAGGAGGCCCGACTCAACAGTGGGTCATGTTTCGGCTGTCTAGTAGTGGGAACTGTATCATCAGATACAGAATAAAAAGGTGTAGAATTGTTTAATTTCACGATAAAGATTATCGTATTCTAACCAAAAACAACTATAAAATAAGATAAGAAGAATAAAATATTGGATGTTGCAAGTTGTGACTGCGGAGCTCTAAATTAAAAAAAAATACACGATACGCGGGTATTCCGAATATAGAACTCTCGCTTTCGACTGGTACACCAGATTTTTTTGGCGGTTTCCCGTTTTTTTCCGGCGCTCCAATAGAAATTGTGACTTTTTTTTAACCGCTCTCACTTTCAGTAGTTGCTCGTAAAAAGCAAATAAAGATTGGAAAAACTCGTTTGTGGATTTTTTGCGTGAGCTGGTTCAGGGTTATCCGTTCTTTTTTTCATATTTGAATTTTCACAGCTGGTCATCCCGTGCGTACGTTTTCAATCCATTTTTTTCCTTTTTTTGCGGTTGGTATGTGATTGGCAACACTTCATACAGTACAGTTTTACAGCATGTTTATTTGTGTGTACCATTTTGTTTTTAATTTTAACACCAGGTTATTTAACTTTATTTATCATCATCATCAGCCCACATTAGTCCACTACTGGACATTTCATTTTTACGAAACCTTTAAATATGTGTGATTTCATCATCATAATTTAAGCTAAAAGAAGTCCACCGGACATAGACCTCCCCCCCCCCCCGATTTCCACAAAGGTAGTTTCTGAACTGCCCGCATTTATCGAATCGGAATGGATTACACCAAGAACACTTATTAGTTAACGCGTGTTTAACTTATCTGGATTTTAGAAACTATGGCTTTTTTAGACTGGTCTATCTCAGCAAGATGTAAGATTCAAATCCCACCAGTAACGTGTTTGTATGTATTTCATTGACAATAATATCTATTTAAATTATTTAGTTTGTTAATGAAAGTCATTTAAGTGAAATTAATGAGTTTACTTTTTTTTATTACCCACTAATTATTTGGAGGAGGCCCGACTCAGAAGTGGGTCATTTATGGGCTGAATATAAGACTACATACTACTATAATTTAGACTACATAGTTTCACCAGCGAATTTCATCCATAGTGTGTTGTAAAAGCTGACAAAAGGAAATGTAATGGCCGATAACCTAGCCACATGAGAAGGAAGACTTGATAAATAATCCTGTACCAACCAGCGTGGCACAGTAGGCTAATTGCCCTCCATGTAACTGGACGAGGCCCGACTAAGCAGTAAAAAAAACATCATCGCAGTAAAATATCTTATGAATATCTCCCTCGTATGTATGCCTTCATAAAAATAGTACTAACCGTCAAACCTTTAGTATTGGATCATCAATTTTACAACTTAACGACATATTTTGAGTGGCGGACATCAAACTCGGGACCCTACACTAAAATCACACTACCCTTTGAAGTTTTCTTAGGCCGTTCCGGTCATTGAACTAACGGTTACTGTCTGTGTGGAAATAAACGGATATTACTTACTACTACTCAGCCCACAGATGACCCACTACTGAGTCCGGCCTCCTCCCGTCACAGGGAGGGAGGCCAATCGCCTACTGTGCCATGCTGCCCAGATAGGTTTATTAGCGATGTTTCTGGAATGTACTTAGTCTCTAGCTAGTCTATTTAGTTAGTTACTAAATTATGGGTACTTAAATTGCATTTGACTTTTCAATTTCATATGATCTATGCTTTTCTAAATTCTAACTACAGGCTATGACACCATGATACAGTAGTTACTATTTTATAAAAAACTAATCCCCTGCACTAGGCATAACCTGTATCGCGGGGCAGATTACAAACATGTACAGCCAGACTCAGAGCAAGTGCCTCTGGCTTAGTTAAAGACAGTTGCCCGACCCCGGGATCAAACCCGGAACCCGTTGACCCAAGGGTACATCCAACCCCTAGCTAGACCCACGATGCATATTAGACTTACGACGAAGAAGAGGTCGGGAAAATGATATTCGTGTTTTAGTAACAATAAAAAACATCTGATTCAATAACACCGATATAACAAGAAATAGCCGAAAACATTGAAACAGCTTAACCGACTTTGATAAAACATGTATAAGAATCACCACCTAAAAAACCTGCTTACAAATTTAGCAATACCTCACCTAATCAGTCCATTTGTTTAGGAGCTACGGTGCCTCATACAGATTTGTCAAACTTATAACACCCCTATTTTTTTCGGGAGCATACAATTAAAATGACTAGCCTTTTTCTAAAATTATCATACTCGTATCTCAGTACATTACATCTGCCACGTATGCCTAAGGAATAATCACAAAACACTCAAAACCCACATCACGCTCCGACCTGCGAATCATAAACTCAAAACTATAATAAAAAATCAAGAGGTTACATAAACCCCCGGCATCTGCATAGACGGAGCAACTAAGCAGTCCCCCTCCCCCTCCCCCACTCACACGAAAACGAAATAAAATACCACAGCACACTAACGCAAATAAGTAATAAAGTACACCAGTAATATAAAACTAAGAAACATCAACATCTTGCCCCCCGGTGGGGATCGCGCCCCTGGGGGGTAATTCCCCCCAAACTTACTAAAATACTAAAAACGGAGATACAGCGGGCGGCGCCCCCACATTTTCTTATGCAAGATCCTTATATTTTAACCTAAATGTTAGAGCTACAGATTCAGTGGAGTTTTGAATTATTGCGGCGTATTTCTGTTTGGTTTATTTTAAACTATAGTAGACTTTGAAAGTATTGGTAATGGATTTCTGGTGCGTGGAACTGAGGTTTTTAAGATGTCCCTGTGTCTAGGGAAACATTATATTTACCTTCGTTTGAAGGTTTGTAAATTTCAAGGACCAATCAAATAAATAGAATTCTTTCCTTTCCACACTGAGTTTCTAATACGAGCTAAAAATGAGCAAAAAAGAGCCTCCAGGAGAGTTTTTTTTTAAGATTTTCCATGCCAACCTGTCTGCCGAACAGTTCATTCCATTTTTTTTTTGACAATCGTATCTAAGTCCATAAAACACCACAGTTCCACAGATCTCCTCCAATTGCATGGAGAGACACTGGTCGACTATGCAACTCATCTAAGCGACTGGCTATGGCAGGGGCTGCTGGTTGGCACGGGGCTTGGTACCGAGTTTTCCTTCTCTTGCGGCCTTGTCACCTTTTGTCAGGTCTTACGACACCCTCAGGATGAAATGACATGGTGACACTATGTAATCCTTCTCTAAACGGAACCTATACATTATAGTCATCTATATTATATTATAGTGATTTAAGTTCCTAAGATGACATGAATAAAGAGTTTGTAAGTTCTAGAACCACTAATACAAGTGTTGGTGGACACTGCCTTAGTGTAATTAATCCATAATAATTTATATCATTCTCAAATTACTTATTAGCCACCTGGGTAAATTAAATAAAGGGGGGGGGGTATTCTTCAAGGGTACATTATCACATAAAAAAGAGGATGTGCGGAAAATTTTAACATAAAAAGGAAATTGTAAACACGAGGCACAAATTAAAGAGCTTTTCTTTATGTCGAGTTCACAAACAAGCTAAGTACCCAAAGATATTACTTATGAAAAATTACATAAACACATCATGATTGCTTGATATTGTATGGAGATGAATATTTTTTTATCATTCTTAATCCGATACTTTTAAAAGGTAAAGAGAACGAATGCTGTAAAATGATTGTGATACTTAAGGCGTGTTCAAAATTCTTTTAAGTTAGCACATTATCTTCAAGTATTTAAAAACAAATTGTCCAAATTTAATTTAATATTGAATCAAATTAGTTATGGTACTTTTATGGATTTTGAAAACTAACAGAGGGCTTATGTATTTACCCTTCATGTAGTTGGAGGAGGTTCCAATTAGCAGTGGGTAATTTATGGACTGGTAGTATATTGGAGAGCGACGACGCGTTTTTTTAATTACCGAATACTCTTACTAGAAAAGAGGTGATCATTTACAAACAACAAAGTACGAGTAGATTTGCACCAAACGTATTTTTTGCCAATCTCGATTTACAGATCTTCGATTCCCGCACGGAAGAAATATTTGTACGACCTACAAGTATCTGCTCCGGGTCTGGATGTTTTCTATATATGTCTAAGTTTTTTGCTCCATTTACTGTTCAAAAGCTATGATAACTAGTATAAACAGACTCCAAACCTCAGAACAATTAGTTTCATCGACTTAATACGTGCACAGTTCATAAACTAAAACATCTTTGAACCATACCCAAATTCAAACCTCACCAAACGCATAACGCCTCCCTTTTAGCCGTTAAGAAAACGTATGTAAAACAGGAAACGACATACGCCAGCGGCAACATCAAAAACTCTAATCAAAACATTACAGCCCCCTTCCCCAACATTAAAACTTTGTAGGGGGGGACGCCATCAATATTCTTAGTAGAATATAATCAATTCTTAGAGAGAAAGAAACAGTCTCTCTTGTATTGATAAATGAGTGTTCCCTTCATATTTCCGCGTTTGGGCCCCCCTTAGTGAGGCGGGGGGGTTTTAAAGCCACCCCCGAGGGGGCACATCTTAGGAACGTGCAAGATAGTAAGCATTAGGGCTGTAGGGTAATGAACTTTTAAGTTTCTTGCGCGTGTAGATTCTGCTTTGTGCGAGAGATCTTGATAAAGGACTGTTGGGAATGGAATAAGAAAATTTGGCCGGGAAATTTTGTTTATGAGATGAATGGAAGTATGTTGATATGTTTGGTAGACAGTAAAGTTTATTTATCAGCTTTGAATGTTCTGGTGGGAAAATGACTTCAATAAATATAAACAAGAGCTTTCCTATCTTTAAAACTTATTTCACTTAAATGTTCATTCTTTTTAATAATAAAAATATTATTTATTCAGATTATACTAACTAATATACACTATATTTAAATATAATGTAAATCCATCGAGTTTTTTTTAATTAACTTTAAATGAACATCGCCAAATGCTACCCAGAAGACCCAGCAAGAAACATTGTGGTTGCACTTTTTACTTCATTGTAATTATCAAAGTAAATATTACATTCTGTACTGCTTTTATTTATTGTAGTAATAGAAAAACACGAAATCAACTATTGTTCTTTATGATGTATTTTATGTTTTGGAATAAAAAATCACCAGTTCAAGAAAATTAAAACAAACAAATCAAATCTAAATGTGTGATTATGAATGATTCCGTAACAAATAAACGACATCTTATCAATTATTAGAAAGCAACAGCCCTGCTACGTCGTAGCGAGGCCTACGCCTCGTAGCGGACTACGGTGTAGGTGCTAGTGCCTCCACCCCGCGGAACTTTTTGCTAAGAACCACGCGAAATGAGTGGATCAAACATAGGTAGCTTCACTTCCCTAAAATTAATATGTTTTACTATCTCAAAAATGGCTAACCCTATTTTGACTAAGTACTAAGTCTGCACTGCAGGTTAAGCAACGTCTAGCTCTGCTAGATGTCGGATGGGTGTGCATCATTTGTGTGTAATATCTGATCTCATCCTTACTTCAGAGGACAAGCAAAGCCGTCGATCCTGGCCGTTACGCGTAGTCAGTAGCGCGAATACTGATAGCTGGTCTAACCAAATAATTACCGGTAGTTTCACTAGATAGGTTGTGGCAAACGGCAATCACTTGGTTTGCACCAATACTGGTAGTCAAGAAACCAAATTTATCATAACCAGACCACCTTCAAACTTAGATCTAATACTGTCAATATTTACTTGAAGGTTAATTAAAAACATCACATTGTTTCAAAGTAGTCTGTGGTGAATTTAAAAAAGTATCAGTTAATTCACCAAATTCTAAACTTAATTTCCGTATTAAAATATCATTGCCCTGTGGGAAGAACGTCTCACTAATAGTAAGTATCCATACCACTCAGCCCATAAGTGACCCACTGCTGCCTTGGGCCTCCTCCAATTTCGTAGAGTGGAACCAACCTACTAAGCCATGCTGGCAAGACGTGTTGACACAGGATTTTGTATCAAGTTTTCCTTCTCTTGCGGCAAGGTTTTCTGCCTTATTATTTCCTTTCGCGGCTCTTACGACACCCTCAGGATGAAATGGGGTGGCAACACTAAATCCGTCACCTGTCCATCGCAAAGCAAAACTCATATAGTTAGTAAACAAAATCAACAGTCTAGTATAGATCAACAGTATATACGAACGAATACAACCACTGCATGCAGATCGCGAGCTTTCACAAAATTAATTTTCCAACCAGCCCCTTGATCCAGAGCTCGCTACCCTTAAACCAAAAAGAAATTAAATTTACGAATAATGCGATAACTTTTTTTCAAACGAAACCCCTGCACTCTATATGACCTGCATCGCGGGAGCTGTTTACAAGCATGTACACGAGCACAGACTACACCCAGACTCAGAGCAAGTAAATGTGGTCTAAACCAACACACTCGCTGCCCCGGAATTGAAGCGAGGACCAGTGATCGAAAGGCGGAACATCCAACCTCTAGACCACAAACTACTAAAATCAATTAAAAAGTATGCATGCCTGAAGTCATCAGTATAATATGCATCCAACAATAATAAAAAAGTATAAACTATCAATCCAGAAATCAAACCCAATATATTACACCTCACAGTCACAGCACTGGGTGAACTCTTCCCACTCTTATTTTAAACAACTACCGCCTTTATAATACATCCAGTTCTGCGACTAAATATCAGCGAATGTAGCAGTGTACTGCGGCTAAAAGCTCATGGTACTTCTAAGAAATAAATTTTATACAAATATTAGTTTATTTTCTTTATGAATTCTGGGCTGACTCTTGATTACGTATTTATTTATTGATTCCGTGATAGTGGAACTATACTGGTAATTACAAATTAGCCAAATCAGAATTTACGAATATCGAGAACAATACAATTGCGATTGAGAAGACAAGGTACAAAATAAAATAAAACACCGAAAATAAGTGTATTTGATTTGAACCCCTATGTCAAACTATCTGCTGGCTGCACGCATTGATTTAAACTAAAAACGCTAAAAGACATTTTAGGTCTTTGGATCCCGGAAAATTTAATAACACACTGTAAAACTGGTATAATTTCTGATATGTTACAAAAAAATGAAATTTCGTCTGAAAATGTCGTCACTTAATGATACAGTCGACCATATTCATCATCTCATTCAATTTAGCGATGGCTTCCTTCGAATCTGATGGCAGAAGACGACACCTATAAAATTAGTAACATACTTTGTAACCTGTGTCCACGCATTCAATACGAAATAATACTGGATATTTAATTCAAGTAACAAGCTTTGCAAGTATCAAAATCATCAGTCGCTGTACTTCCGCGTGCCGTATTTACAAGTATTGTAAGTATAGAATTATATATTTTATAACGCCCCCTCCCGCGCCTTCTCGCGCCCTCGCGCCCCCGCGCGAACTAAGTCTTTGCGCATCTTTCTATCCCCCACCTTTTTGCTCGCTTCTTTTAAAACCGCCCGTTGTGTGCACCCCTTCTCCTCATTCGACTAATTTGGGGGTACGACTGAAGAATTATTTCTTACCGACTGTTCTGCACACGAATATCACCTTTACATCGCTTAAGTTAAAGTAGAAATTACATTTGGCGCATCTCATAGTCTTTGGACTGTATCTTTTCACTTCGAAAACTAATTCGGAATTAGAAGACGGAAGCAAGTGCTGTATGCGTGTAGAGAAATTGTGTCTTTACAGTCTCGGAATTATGGTCGATATTTGAACGTGCTCTCGTCTAAAATTAGAACCGTCTCGTCAAAAATATGAAATTAAAATCTTCATACTAGCGAAAGAAGTTTTAGCATCTTTGTTTTAGAGCGAGAAGGTAGAGTTGCATTAGTCCCTCTCACTCAGGGAGAGGGGGGTGAGAGTGGGTAGTTTGAAGTAAAAAGCTGGTTTCTTGATCAATGCGCCTCGCATTCTGTATTAATCATAACCGGGGTATTTTCGTCTATGTTCCGGGCGCAGGGGAGCAATTGTTTCACTCTGTGTTTGTGTGACGTTCAATACGCGTATTTATTATTTAGGTGCCGGAATTATGGGCGGTATTCCATTGAGCGCCGTTAGTGTACACTTTGGCGCAATTTGCATTTGAAAAGATTTAAGGAAAATCTCTCGCAAAATTTTACTTTCAGGAATATAGGAGGCGACAACGAAATTGATATAAATTCAGAATTCAATATTTAATTATGTTTTGTGGTAGAGTTGTTTACTCTAAATTTTCATGTCAATATTTGACTGAGTAAGTAATTTGTGTTCCATTTTTCATAATATCTCATAATAACGCAAACGTAGTGGTATTTTTATATATAAGGGCCGAAGCAATATTGCCACGTCAACAATTTCTGTTATAAATCTTTGATTTCATCGCGACTGTTCAATCCAGTAGCGTATCAGACTTTTCAGTTTTTTGTCATTGCGTAAGTGTTTTTGTCTCCCTTGCCTCCCTAAGCAGATACTTGTACAAGTCATTGGTTAGCCTCGGAGGGTTAGGATATACATCTGATGGTACTTCACTTCTTGGCAGAAAATCGAATTGATTATGGCGCAATGTGGCTTCTTACTATCGAATACAATAGTAGTATCAACGAGTATAGGCAGGATAAAAGCAGGTTATCTAGAAAACGCGCACGAAATAATTATTACGTTGATCAGGACATATCAGCTAGCTAGGGTTCTTTGTAAGTCATCGGCACAGATCCAGAGCAAGTGGTTATCAAATAGTTATCCGCCCGACCCCGGGAACGAACTCATGACTAGCTAGACCCCGTTCGCGTTAAGATTGCAGTGAGCAATCTAATAACAAAACAAATCTAATCACTAATCAAATCGTTCCAAGTTAAAAAGTTACATACACATTGACCAGTTGAACGGATACTTTCGAATGCAATGGTTGTGTCCTGACCTATACCCTTAACATCACCGTGAACACACCTTACTGCATTCTTAATGCGAACGAACTATAGTTTATGATATAAGAACGATGAACTATATAGTATAGACTGAATCATCAAGTCATCATTCCACTGTTGTGTCGGGCCTCCTCCAAGTCATGTACATGACACGCTGGACAGGCGCTGGACAGTTCACGCTGGACAGGCGAATCACGGCATAAATTACATACTAATAGGATAGCGCCTGTAAAAAATGTTACAGCAACGAAAAATATATTTGCTATAAGATAAAGTTTAGGTGATATAGGTATGGATTTATTTACAAGGATAGTAAGATTTGTCAGAAAGTACTACAGGCCACGCGCAATTATCAGTTTCACGACTCCATTGTCATTCTGTGTGATGATTTAAAATTACTAGTGTCATCATCATCATCATCATTTAATTCCATAAATGACCCACTGCTGAGCCTCCTCCAATCCAAGAAAGCAGGAGGGAAATTAGCCTACTGTGCCACGCTGGTGACACTTCTAGTGTTACAAATTTACTACGGGAATAAACGGTTATCTATAAAAAAAAAACCGAAATCCAGAACTTAAGTTTTTGTGTTAAAATTTTTGTGTTATATTTTTTGACTATTTGAAAGCATTCGCAGGAATTTATTCGAATAAAAAACATTTTGATTTTGATTTTAAGGAAACCCGTATGGCCAACGTGATAATATTTTTTTTTCTTTTAGAAACGAAACCTTTTCACTATGTATAAACCTGTATCGCGGGGGCAGTTTACAAACATGTAATTCACGAACACAAATGACAGCCAGACTAAGAGCAAGTGCCTCTGGTTTAGAGAAAGACACTCTCTCGTCCCCGGAATCGAACCCGGAACCCGTTGATCCAAAGGCGACATTTCCAACCCCTAGACCAACGAGGCAATCTAACTAGGCCTCTAACTAGGAGGCGTTAAAATATGCATTATGATGTATCATTATCATCATCTCCATTGCTACCCATAAGGCGCCGTCCTATTGCCATCGCTCGCGCGATGATGCGTCCGTCCGACAAAAAATGATCGTGTGTCCGTGCGATCAAACATACTGATTTCTACTGAATGTCCTATTGAAGGTCTTGCGATCTTGCGATGTGACCATTTTTAAACGCATCGTATTGATCGGACGACCGTGTGTTCAAATATTCTGATATCTACTAAATGTCATATGGTTCGGTTCCATGGATTCGAAAGATTATATTTGAAGAGAACTTAATTAATAAAATGCGTGCTCATCCCATTATTTGGAATAAATGGAGTGAAGACTATAAAACAGGCTTAAAAATTACAAAGAGTGGGCTATTATTGCAATGACTTTGAATAAAATAAGAAGCTTATGTGAAAATATTTTTCAATATCATTATTGGTTGATAAAACTTCCAATATTATTATTAATCATCGCACGACCGTAATAGGACAAACGTTTTCTCATCGCGCGATCGGTTTCATCGCACGATAAAATCGCATCGCGACATCGCAAGAGCGATGGCAATAGGACGGCGCCTTACTGCTTACTGTTTACTGTGCCACCCTCTATTTTAGGCATGCCACACTGGCCAGACGGATTGGCACAGGGTTTCGTATCAAGTTTTCCTTCTTTTGCAGCAACCTTGTTATTCCCTTCTGTTGGCTCTTAATACATCCACCGTATGGAATGGGGTGGTGACATAATCATTAGTACGGAAATACAGTGTACCACCAGCGCAGCCCATTAAAGGTCCACTGCTGAGTCGGGCCTCCTCCAGTTATTTGGAGGGCAATATGCCTACTATGCCACACTGGCCTGACTGCCAACGCACAGGGTTTTGTTTCAAGAATTCCTTCTCTTGCGGCTATGTTATCAGCCTTGGTATTTTCTTTAGTCGCCTCATACGACACATGCAGGATGGAATGGGGTGGTGACAATATGTATTCTAAACTCATCACCACACGGTCAAAGTGTGAAATAGAGGGTATAAATATGATTTATAAAACGTGTGTGCAGAATTTATACCGCCCCTGCTCTCAATATAAGAAGCCTAAACGCTGCAATCCTTTAACCTCTTCAAATATAACGATATTCAGAAACCGATCGTCACACAAAGCGGACTTGTTGCTTACATATGTCACTTACAACACACATCAACTGTTACAAGTCATGGGGCGAAAAAAATACATTTTCTTGAAATATAAAAACCAAATAGCCATGCCATTTTCAACTCTATTTCGTAAGGTGCAAGGTAATCGGTAGGACTGCTTTTTTCAAACTATCCCATGTTCAAATATAAAAACGAAGATAGCCACGTAATTTTCGACCCTATTTCTGAAGTGATAAGGTGATCGATGCTTGATTTTTTGCATAACTATCCCATTTCTGAGTTATTCGTGTTTGATATACGTAAGTGGGTAATAGTGAATGTTTGTCGGTTTTCCGTGTACTTCCTTCGGTTTTTGTTTCCGGTTCTTGAATATGAGATATTATCGTATAACAAAAACGTATAACAAAAACGAAATCAACTATTTAACAAGTGTTATATGATATAATTCTAAATTGTTAATATTTGTACAACATTAAAGTGTTTTTACCTACTACCATTACTCAGCCCATAGACAACCCACTGTTGAGTCAGGCCTCCTCCAGTCACATTGAGGGTAACTAGCTCACTGTGCCACGCTGGCCAGACGAGGTAGCACAGGGTTTCTTATCAAGTTTTCCTTCTCTTGTGGCTAGGCCTAATCATTTCCTTTTTTTCTTTTCCTTTTACCGGGTCTAACGACACCCTCAGGATGGAACGGGGTGGTGACAATATGTATTCTAAGTCTGTCACCTCACGATGACAAAATATATAAACTTAACTATAAACTGAATTTGACTAATTGAAATCTTCAAACATTTTGCTTTCATTTATCATAGACTACAGAGTTTCTTGCTGTCTCTTTTTTGTAGAGTATTCCGAACCTATTAAAGTGTTAAGGACAATTTATAAATATACACTAAATAAAACGATTCAATGTTAATCGCCAACAATAGTCAAAATTATATAAATATCTAGGTTTATATCGCAGCATCAGAATTACAAACTAAACGCGCCACATGCGAGTATAATTTTAAAATACGCAAAATACAGCCACTTCACTTCTAACCAGGGTGGGGTGGTCCCCCCTCTCGCTTTGCGTATTTTTCGGTACGCGTGGCAGGTACCCCCTCGGGGGGTTCGTTAAAAAGCGCCCGAGTACGTAGTATTATAAAAGTTGTGCCTACAGCGTGTAAGTAGTCGAGGGTGGGACCCCCTACCCCCTAGTTAGACAGTTAAAAGTATGCGGTATTAACGGAACGGAAATGAATGTACGAGTAGCTGAATTTGGGAGGCTGCGTCACGCGGGTTAGGATAATGAAAAATACTTGCCGCTTTTTCTCTTTTTTCCTCGAGGGTTAGATTATGAGTGGGTTCGCGAATTTTCGAGATTAGTTTCACCGGCCACATTTGTTTGGCTTAGTGGTAAAGGGAGCTTTAAGCAGTAGGCATCAATGTATTGTCACTCAATTATCACTAGTTCAGCTCAAAAAAGACCCACTCTTGATACTAGCCTCCTCCAATTAATCATCATCACAGTCAAAAAAAAGTCCACTGCTGGATATGTGCCTCCCTCAACGATTTTCACAAGGGCCTGAAACCATCCATCAGTTTTCGGCGACTTAAACAAGGTCAACGATCCACCGTCATTATCTTCTCAGCTCAAACATGATTCGTTGATGAATGAATTTGTAATGAGTCCGTGTGCTATAGGATTTATAATAAATAGTAACACTTTATTATATCCTGGGGGTTCCATAAGAGCCGAAAAAACGAAATGACAAAGCCGGAATCTTAGCCGCAAGAAATGGAAAAATATATTGTAAATAGTGTGCCAACCCGTCTGGTCACCTTCCATGTATTTGGAGGAGGCCCGACTCAGCAGTGGGCTGAGTAGTAGCATGTCCTGATGATTAATGGCATAATTTCAAGTGGCTCAAGATGATGATGATACGCAAAGTAAAGAGCTTGTGCTATATGGTGGATACTCCCTCCAACTAGAATATCCCAGTCCCGTCCCTCTTCCGGCTCCAAATAGCCCCCATTTGTCATCTTGCATTACACAACCTTCGCTTTGCCAAAACATTTCTATTCTCTATTTTCTGCCACTTAAAATTAGGCTATTTGCAGATATAACTCGTATTTATAACTGGCTTATGTCAGTGACTGCGTCTGCATAAACTCTTAAGCAATTATTTTATGTTTGCGAATAAAAATATAAAACTAGCTATGTGCGCTGCTTCGCCCGCGTAGGCTACTAACTCGGCAACGCATATAGCCTATGTTGCTCAAGAATAATATAGCATGCTAATGGTGAAAGAATTATTGGAATCACTTCAGCAGTTTATTTGTTTTAAATCTGCAAATTTGTCTTATGTAAGTGTAGATTAGTAATCCTAATATATATAAATTACGTGTCACGTTGTTTGTTCGCGATGGACTCCTAAACTACGCAACCGATTGTTACCAAATTTGCACACCGTGTGCAGTTTGAACCAACTTGAAAGATAGGATAGCTTATATCGCAATTTATAGTCGCATTATTATTTTACTGCAAATTATTTGTCTATTATTTGACAGTCACAATTATATGTTAGCTCCAAATTATCCTAACAGATGGATCTGTAGACTGGATTGAGTAAGTATTCAATAGATGGCGCTATGTTAATAGTTAAATTAATGTATTTTGATTTTAAATGTAATATAGCCTTAGCCACAAAAACGCGTGGCCGGGGCTGCTAGTTAGTTATATTAGAATATGGCGACGACCTACGTATTCTAAATCTTTTACCACACGGATCTACAAATAACTACCAAATTGTATCATAAATTTACAGATATTGATACATAGACAATATTTACACATTTTAGCCGACCCACCACGGAGTCAAGCATTCTCCAAACTCATGGAGGAAAGTTAGCCTACTGTGCCAAGCTGGCAAGACGCGTTGGCACATGGTTTATATCAAGTTTTTCTTCTCGTGCGACTAGGAAGTCTGCTTCTTGCATTCCTTTGGTCACCACTTACGACTAATGAAAACTGATTGGTGGTATTTCGTTGCAACGTAATATACCAACTACTACTACATCTCAGACCATATATATATATGTCGGAGAATAAACTGTTTAATTAAACCTTTTATTTGAGCAGCGGGTTCAAGGTACCGATCTTAACTACACTCCAGCATTAACACACCACACCGCAACCACTGTTTCTATCATAATGCCCGATCCACCTCGATCGCGCTCCTTTTATAAGTTTTTGCCGAACGTCAAGATGGCGCCTCGACCCCGCTCGAGGACTACCCTCCGCTCTGACAATGCAAAATAATATAACGTCCTCTTTTAAAAAGATGACAAACTAAATTGAATAGAAAAATCTAACAAATTAAACTGATTAAAATTAAGATTTAACAAAGTATTTTCTAGGCTAATTGATATCGTCTTTATGTAACCAGGAATCAAGTCCATTCTGACTACTTCCTCCGACACGGCCACCCTGACGTTTCACACGTCCTCGTGTGATGTTGAAGGGTGAGCATCATCATTATCTGTAAAGATACAAACAAATTTTTGGGTAACATGGTTCGGCCACTCCTGACCAAGTAGAATATGGTCCTTAACATTCATGTAGTCTGATATCAAACGTCAAATTCTCAATCTCAACGAGCGTCCAATCTTTGTGCCCCTTTACGCCGTTTACTAAACAGATTCCATGATAACGAAAAGGCGACCTCGCCTTTGTTATCCACCTGGCCACCTCGCCTTTCATAGTTCATTGGGCCACCTCGCCATTTGTTGTCCACTTGGCCACCTCGCCTTTCATAGTTCGTTGGGCCACCTCGCCATTTGTTGTCCACTTGGCCACCTCGCCCTTCACATAATTCCTGTTTAAATATCTAGATGGCCACCTCGCCATTTAGATACGTTTACCAGCACTGTTAAGATGTTTTGCATATGGCCCACAAGCCACCACGCTGTTACCACGACCCACCATACTTCAAACATACCGCTCCAGAGAATAGTGCCACCCCATCTTTTCACGTGGGCGTCGAGTAAGAGGCGACTCTCACTCTCAGAAGAGACTAGACTCGATACGGACCATCTTTCGTATCATAAGTCTCGATGGCCTAGTGGTTCAGTACTCAGACTTCTAGTTCAGAAGTTCTGTGTTAGAACCCTGGCTCAACCAATGACTTTCCGGAAGTTATGTGTGATGAGCATCGATGACTAACAACGTTGTGCCCCATGTATGACAATAGGTTTCGCCACCTATTACATTTGAGACTCGAAAATAATCCAGCGTGTCGAGGCATAATTGCCGCTGACCACACCCTCAGGTATTAAAGGCGTGAAGTTACATAGGCACATAGCCATATGATGTTTTAATTAATGAAACTATTAAACTAGTCCAAAGATCTTACCGTCATTATTATCTGATAAGCATGGATTCAGCTCAGTAGGGACATATGATTGGGGGAGTGGACGTAGGCGTTCTCTCGAGTATTTGTAAGTTCGATTAGCGTTCAAACTCTTAAGATGGTATCTGTCACCGTCAAGTACCTCAATGACTTCATAAGGTCCTTTATATTTAGGATCCAATTTGGTTTGATTCCGTTCATGATTTTCTACTAAAACATAATCTCCTACCGAAAATCTAGTCACATTTGCCTTATTTTTATCGAATCTTACTTTATCAAGCTGTGCATTATTTTTCATTAATTTGTCAGCTTGTTCCCTAATCTCTTAAATTTATCTCAATCTCATGATCGTCAATAGTTAATAAATTTAGTGGTCTAGCTACTCTACCTATTAACAATTCTAATGGACTTGCCTTAGTTACCCTATGAATCGTGCTATTTATAGCAAGTTGAACATCACCTAACGCATCTTGCCATGACCTATTTGGACTAACTTCTACAACAGTCAACATATTTTTGAGGGTGCTCATTAAACTCAATCATTAAACTCTTTATTCGCGAAACACCGCCCTTGGTCTGCTATTATTCGCACAGGCGCGCCAAAAAGTGATATAGATGCTTTAAGTGCGTAAATGGCACACTCTGCATTAATTCTCAGGGAATGTCTAAGTAACACGTATTTAGTGAAAGCGTCTATGAGCACGAAAACGTATTCGTTTTGATTATTTTTCCCACTGAGTTTTCCTGTGGCATCTATATGAATTGTGTGCATAGGGATGCTGACTTTTGGTATAGGGTGCAGCTCGATTTGCTGTTTACCACTACTTGATTTAGCCACTTTACAAGGTATACATTTCTTAACAAATTTTCTAACATACTTTGCCATATTAGGAAACCAATAATGTTGGTATACCTTCTCTAAGGTTTTATCCCACCCCAAGTGAACAATCAAACTCAAACTCAAAATTAACTTTATTTACGTAGGTTTTATCACAAAACTCTTTTAAATCATCATATTTACAGTTACCATTATCATCATCTTACGACCCCTGTCCCACGCTAGGTGGTAGTCTCCATACACACCTATCAGTCGTCATATCTACAGTCACACCTTTTATACACAATTTCTCATGTTTACAATCCATCCATCTCTCTTGATCTTCCACAACCCTTACGTCCATCCACATTAATACTGAAACTACCACCGGTTCGGAATGCTGCTCTACAGAGAAGAGCCGGTAAGAAACCCTGTAGTTATATTTTTCAAATCAATGGGTTTGTTTACAAAAAGCACTAAACAGCACAGTGAGAGCAAGTTCGCCGGATGAGAGAGAAACACAACACGTTAACGCAATGAATGACAACTAGGCCTTGGGTTAGGGCCAATCAAATACAAGTCCGCGAATTAATAGCTCAATCGACTCATGGATACGATTTATCACCGACCAACAGAAAGCCCTAGGTACCTACTATTGGTAACCAAATGTTACGGTTATTTCTTTGATTTTTTCTATACAGCACATTTGATCATAAATTTTACAGCTCTAAATCAAGATCATCGTTTTCGAGTTTATGAATAATTTTATTGCACTCTGGGTCTAGTTGTTGCTCCGCTTGTAACCAGTTTGCAGATAACTCTGTAATATTGACGCGCTTTTGCTCTATACGGTTTACATTTTCTAAAACGTTGGGTTTATTGACCGAGCTGCCAGTCAAACTGACAATGTTATTTATCCTCTTTCCACTAAGCTTTGACGCAACACAATGTTTGATGAGAGAGCATTCGGCACCAGAATCATAATAAAATGGATACGACTCACAAGTGTTCATCAGCGCACTGCTGGGATTGCTAACATAGCAAACTTCCACATGCCTTTCGTTACTCGCCGCTGCTGCAGGCGCTGCTCCGAACTGCTTGCGCCTACTGCCGCGCCAGCTCCTCCGCTGTTGCCACGTTGTTGCCACGTGGACCCTTCGTTGCCAAATGTCCGGCGTTGCTGCACCTGAAACAGATTAAGTCCGACCGCGGCCTCGGTCCCGCAGAGCTTGACGCTGAATTGACTGCACTGGCTGCCTTGCCTTTCACCTCGCCTTTGGAACGGCACCTATTTTATCGAAGTTGTGAAATTTCACCGTTGCCGACTGAAACTTCGATCGCATGAAATCTGGATCTGCTGTCCTATCGCCTTATGTTTAGGCTCTCAATCTACCTTACCGATGCAAATCAAGGCATATAATGGTGCCATAATCTTGGAAAACTGATATAAACTGCCGAAAATATGACGCTAGACCGATGAACTCAAGCCTAACGCTAAAACATCCCGTCTAATCTAAATTTCGTATCGCAAGTAATTAACAGGCAAAACATGTAAAAGAATTTCAAATAATTATTTTTTACATATTGGCTAAACCGTCAAACGTTTTTACACTTGCCTTTGTTTACATTCACAATGTTGTGATGGCTTTAGGTTGGTGTCACTCTAAATGTCAGTCCGTTGGACGTCAGTCTCTGACAGCTAGTGGCGCCACCTGGGCAGTTTGATGTGGTAGTTTTGACCCATATTATTTAGTTGTTTTTAACAAATCGAGTTGTAATTATTTAATAGTTATTATAAAATCAAACCTTAATTAATTTACTGCTATTGGCAAATATTATTTGATTATCTTTTCACAATAACCGGAAGTGAGATTATTTTTTTTAATATCGGCTTGTGTTCTAGCAACTTTACGAATCCCTATTTAATCTGTGGGGTTGTCTACGATGTATGACGGCCAGACGATTAATTACAAATTACCCCAAATAAAACATCAACGCCCTCCCAAAGGCCAACCCCACGTCCGTGCAGAACATCTTAGCCACGTGGGAGGGGGACACTCAAAATGAAATTACTTATGAGTGGCTAACAGGGAAATGGCAAACCCGTGATGATGGAGAGAATTAATATTGAAATGATACAAAGTGACTTGACATTGGCTAAACACAAACCGTGAGAGCCACAAGAAAATAAAAAAATAAAAAAACATCAACGTTAAGTTTGGCATTTGCCAGTGAAATAGGCGGACGCGTCGGTCAGAGCAGAAAGAAACGTCTCCGCCATTGTTTTAACAGTGAGTTTTACACGCATTATAACTAATCCTTTGTATTTCTTATTGTCTCGCCAATCGGCTTATGCAAATGGACCGCGTGGCTCATTGTGTTGTGTTGGCATACAGCCACGTGGACTGGTTAAAGTTTTAACCTTTGGACTTCCCGTGTAGGCCCTCCATATTCCTTCTGTTGGAAGGCATGATAGTTTCACTTTGTAATAGGATCCCCCTTGCGGCGGATTTCAGGTGTGGCCGCTCGAGAGATTCGTCTCAACGCCAGGATCCAGAGGCACCTTTGGAGCCTGGACGCGAGACCCGTTCCTCGAGCCCGGCCTCCTGCGGAGCTGACCGTGCTGTAGTGGAGTCCGCCTAGCAATCCAGCTGAGGCGGGACGGTTTTTCATTACCCCTTAATTATTTTTCTTTTACCTGCATTTCTTTTCGTTAAATAAATACAATTTACTTTGTATTTACGGGTTCAGTTAGGAGCCAGTAAGTTACCTGCCCGGCTCCCAAACTGGGAGGCCGGAATACAACTAGATTTAACTAAAGGACCCCGGGACCGACACCTTTTTATAACTGGAAGAATTTAACCATCGTCGTCGGCTCAGGGATCCGGTACTCATAAAGTCCCTGGCGCCCCTTAAGTATTATCAACTTGAGCAGTGACCAAAATTCATGAATTTAACGTGATAGAAGTTTGTCTTATACCGATCAAAGTCACACTATCGTAAAGTCGTATACCATACAATTTACCCGAGTAAGAAAATGGAAACTGCTCACCGGAGTGACGTAAAATTCCAGACCCACTCACTATTCTTTGACCTGGCTGACCGCAGAACTGTTGCTCGCCTTCCTGCTGCTCCGCTCAGGACAGTTAGACGCGTAGTGTCCTTGTCCATGACAACGCAAGCAAGTGATCCCGTTCACTTGGTTAATCGCCGCACTATGACTGCCACTTGTGATTTTCGGTTTAGTTAGAACAATCTCCATGTAGCTTAATATCTCCTTTAGAGTGACAATGAATCGCCATTATCAGTCATTTCCATCGCGTACAGAAACACACACATATCACTACACTGTTTTCTCCACGTGGGCTGACTGAGTTACATACCACTTCTGATGTCGGAGAATAAACTGTTTAATTAAACCTTTTATTTGAGCAGCGGGTTCAAGGTACCGATCTTAACTACACTCCAGCATTAACACACCACACCGCAACCACTGTTTCTATCATAATGCCCGATCCACCTCGATCGCGCTCCTTTTATAAGTTTTTGCCGAACGTCAAGATGGCGCCTCGACCCCGCTCGAGGACTACCCTCCGCTCTGACAATGCAAAATAATATAACGTCCTCTTTTAAAAAGATGACAAACTAAATTGAATAGAAAAATCTAACAAATTAAACTGATTAAAATTAAGATTTAACAAAGTATTTTCTAGGCTAATTGATATCGTCTTTATGTAACCAGGAATCAAGTCCATTCTGACTACTTCCTCCGACATATATATATATATATATATATATATGTGTCCCATTACTGAATCAGGCTTCCTCCAATTACAAGGAGGCTAATAGGCCTACTGTTTAGCCAGACAGGGTGGCACAGAGTTTCGTATCAAGTTTAACTTTCCCAGCGAGAAGGTTATCGGCCTTGTTTCTATTTCCGTCTGTCGGCTTTTACAACACCCTCAGGATGGTATGGGTTGGTAATATTGTGCATTCTCAATACACCACCACATGCAAATAAAAAAACATATTACAGCTGCGTGTGCGGACACTCGAAAATTTATAAGGAAAATATGTCGTAATATGCCTTGCTATGATTCATAATAATATATATTATAGCTACGTCTGACGGGCTTAAGTACATGCAATTCGAAACTATACTTTTGCGTAATCAATATTCATATATCAAAAGTAATTATTTTGAATGGTGCAATATCTTTTCATAACATCTGTTATTAATCGTAATTGCTTGTAATTACGAACACTCCAATTACAATTTATTAGAATATTTTTAGTAGCATCCGCGTGGTGACGGATTTAAAATAAGCGTGGTGCCACTATCACCACCCAACTCAATCCTGAGCGTGTCGTAACAGCCGAGTGAAGGGAAAACCTGTAATAAAAGTAAAACTTGATACGATAACCTGTGTCAATCCGTATGGCCAGCGCGGAAGAGTATGCTGACTTTCCTCCATGAGTTAGGAGGAACCCCAATTCAACAGTGGGAGTAGTAGATATAAATAAGTATATCCACTGGGTCAACCTAAGCTAAAGCTTTCTTATTTAATGGTTCGTAAAACTAAACTATCATAAAACTATGATAACACAAAATATTTAATACGCTCCGAAATATAACTAAACATTTTTATCAAAATCAGGCCTCAAAATTGTTTTAAAACACACAATCTACATAACAAAGGCATCTTTCTAATGACAAAAATTTCCCTACACGCACACACGCGCACACAATCTAATTCACGCGTGAGCCTCCCCCTCCCCCCACCCCACGCCTGTACACGTATACCTACGCAATTTTTGATCAATACTTAAAAATTAACCCAACCTCCGGGGTAGTTTTTAAATTTATTCTGCGCATGTCGTGATTTTTAATCAGTAGTCGTTTACATGTGTGTATGTGTTTTGTATGTGTGAACGTATTATGTGACAATGTATTGTGTTATGTATTGAATGTATGTTTTGGACCTTTTTTGTTGCGCAAATAGCGATACTTATGTACAATTTTATCGGTTCATTATGGTTGACAACGGTATGCCTATGACTTTGCTTGATAGAGTTCAAAAGTTTATATGTGCCACTTAAGTTTGGCAACTCTAGGCTATGTCAACCAATGGGGCAGAAAGTCCTCAAGTAGCGAGCGTGTACAGGTAGGCGCAGTGTTGTTGGGGCTCCCACACGATGGACTACAAACGATTTGGTTAAGGTTGCCGAAAGCCGAAGTAAATTACCTGCTCAGGACTGGCAGGTCCTCCTTGGGGAAGCCTATGTCAAGTAGTGGACTTCTTTTGGCTGAAATGATGATGATAATATACAACATCGGGCTGACATACAATTTCAGTGACCCCGTTCCATGCTGAGGGTGCGTAAGAGCGGACAAAACGAAAAGAAAAGGCCGATATAGCTACAAGAGAAGGAAAACATAATACGAAACCCTGTGCCAACCCGTCTGGCCAGCGTAGCAAAGTAGGCATATTACCCTCTATGTGCAGCAGTGGGTCATAAATGGGCTGGGTAGTAGTATCAATTTAACTTGAATCATTCAGAGTTCTTTTTTGTAATGTTATTTAATTAGGCCGCATAAATGGGTCAAGGCAAAATCAATTCTCAGCTCTGTATTTTGTATCAATACATCATTATTCCGGGTAATGGAAGTAAATAAGTGTTGAGATATACACATATCAATATATTTTGCTTCTTCGACCCATATCTATAAGGATTACTACATAACTACATGGAAGTTCATTAGCCTACTGTTCCACTCTGGCCCGATGGGTTGGCACAGTGTTTTGTATCAAGTTTTCCTTCTCTTGCGGGTAGGTTTTCGACCTTGTGATTTTCTTTGGTCGGCTCTTGGCTGATGGAATAGGGAGGTGACACTATACATTCTTAATCCGTCACACGAACAATAAAAGACAAGACAGGGAATTTCCTTGAATTTCCTGCTGCAACTTAGAGCCTGGTGTTGCTTTCCATCACGGAAGCCTAGACAATGGCATTCAAGTAACTGATAAAAAAGAAGAAGCATAATCTAGCATCCTAATACAAGAAGAAAAAGAAAAAGACGAGTTATTTTTTACAAGATACTCTTTTTCTCCCTCACTCACTTACTCTATTGACTAATCTGTCAGACTTGTTTGAGACCATCAATGTGACCCTTTTATTTAAAAGAGCAACCATTAGATTTTTGCCGGCTCTTCTCTTAGGATTGGCATATCGAACTGGTGGTAAAGACTAAATGATTTTTTTTACATTGTGTTTTTTTTTTATTATTTGTATATTTCAAAACATCCATCAAAGTTTATTCATTAATATTTATATTACATTTTGACTTCGATGTAAATTTCCTATTTCTGTGTATATTTTTACCAATTGAGGTGGAATTTCACAAGATTTTTCTTGATTATAATCAAGAATGGGACCAAAAACATTTTGTATTTCATAATTTACAATAAAACGTAGGCTTGACTAAATATTATTGTTGTGTACGACCTACGGCGTAGTACTACGTCTACGGGCATCGTAGCCAGCGTAGCCGGCGTAGCGTCCCGTCTTGGATGAACGGTAGACGCAAAATTTGAGCTAAAAATACATTGAGTGTCAACTTATTTCAGGCTTGAAGTAAATTCAATTAGGATAAAAGTTCTCGAAAAGTGTTGGTACAATGGTACAACAAGGTATAATGTTGGTACAATACATAATATTAAATTTCGTAATCTATAAATTATGTTTTTTTATTATCTTTGTAGTGTGCGCAATTTAGCGCGCTCTAAATATATGTCGTGGATAACGATACCGTTTTATTAAGTTTCTCAATTGATTGTTAACACAGTAGTGCGGCAAACGCGGTGACGTCAGTTGTTTTGCAATGGCGGCACGTGGACAGAGTCGTAATGGAAAGTGAGGTTGGCTCGATCAGTCAGTCGACGTTGGGACACGGACCGAGACACTTCTCCGTTGCGAACCTGTCGGTTTGTCTATCTAAGTGTGTTAACTGAACATTGTTATTTATACTGTGGTTAATATTGTGAATTATAAAGTCACAAGTAATAAACCTCGTACCAAGTCAAGATGATGACGACTCTATCGCTCAGCCGTCGCTATCTCCGACATCAGAAGTGGTATGTAACTCAGTCAGCCCACGTGGAGAAAACAGTGTAGTGATAATGTGTGTGCTTCTGTACGCGATGGAAATAACCGATAATGGCGATTTATTGTCACTATAAAGGAGACATTAAGCTACATGAAGATTGTTCTGAACTGAAGATCACAAGCGGCAGTCATAGTGCGGCGATTAACCAAGTGGGGATCACTTGCTTTCATTGTGATGGACAAGGACACTACGCGTCTAACTGCCCTGAGTGGAGCAGCAGGAAGGCGAGCAACAGTTCTGTGGTCAGCCAGGTCAAAGAATAGTGAGTGGATCTGTAGTAAGCGCACCAGCTGCAATTTTACGTCACTCCGGTGAGCAGTTTCCATTTTATTACTCGGGTATATTGTATGGTATACGAATTTACGATAGTGTGATTTTGACCAGTGTAAGAAAATATTATTTGAGGTTCTTTTGCGTGTTTACCTGTTAATTACTTGCGATACGAAGTTTAGATTGCTGTGCTTGTTTAGCTTGACGGTTCATCGGTCTGGCGTCGTATTTTCGCCAGTTTATAGCAAAGTTTTCCAAGATTATGGAGCCATTGTATGCCTTGATTTGCATCGGTAAGGTAGCCTAAACGTGAGGCGATAGGACAGCAGATCCAGATTTCAAGCGATCGGGTTTTCGGTCGGCAACTGTGGAATGTCACAGCTGCGGTGGAATGGGTCACCGAGCATCAAATTGGCGATGAAAGGCAAGGCAGCTAGTGCTGCCACTGCACACTTCAGCGTCAGGCTCTGCGGGGCCGCGGCCGCGGTCGGACTTAGTCTGTTTCAGGTGCGGCAGCGCCGGACATTTGGCAGCGAGATGTCCACGTGGCAACAACGTGGCAACAGCGGAGGAGCTGGCGCGGCGGTAGGCGCAGGCGGTTCGAAGCGGCGCCTGCGGCGGCGGCGAGTGACGAGAGGCATGTGGAAGTTTGCTATGTTAGCAATCCCAGCGGTGCGCTGATGAACGCTTGTGAGTCGTATCCATTTTATTCTGATTCTGGTGCAGAGTGCTCTCTCATCAAACATTGTGTTGCGCCGAAGCCAAGTGGAAAGAGTTATGAGCACCCTCAAAAATATGTTAACTGTTGTAGAAGTTAGTCCAAATATAAAGTCAAGGGCGAGGTGGCTCTATGAACTATAAAGGGCGAGGTGGCCAAATATACAGTCAAGGGCGAGGTGGCTCTGTGAACTATAAAGGGCGAGGTGGCCAAATATACAGGGTTGATCACTATTGGTTCGAGCACATGGCTAAGTGCGTTCGTAAGTTTGTCTATGGTTGTATTACTTGTAAACTATCTCAATCGCAATCAGGTCGCCCACAAGCGGGACTTCATCCAATTCCTAAGATTAGTATCCCGTGGCATACTGTGCACGTTGACTTAACTGGCAAATTAAGTGGAAAAGCGATTGCAAGGAGTACGTCATAGTTTTAATTGATGCGGTCACAAAATTTGTTCCCTTGTATCATACCCTGAGAATAGATTTGGCTAGAACAATTAAATCCCTTAAATCAAGCGTCTTTAGTTGGAGCTCCAGTAAGTAATTGCAGATCTGGGACGATGCTTTGCCAACAAAGAATTCAAAGTTTTTTTGTCAGTTTCATTACGTTTGATAGCTACGGGTTCAAGTCGCGCTAATTGCCAAGTAGAAAGAACAATGAGCGCGTTAAAAAGTATGCTGACCGCGATAGAAGCGTCTGTCAATTAGTTTTGAATTCCTCTGTCCACCGTGTAATACAAGCGAGTCCACTCGAGTTTCTGATAGGACCTTTAGCTAGACCATTTAACCTATTAACTTTGAATGATTCCGGACCGGCAGTAGACATTAGTAAGAGAGCAAGCGGCCACATACATAGAAAATAGTGCCAGTTACGAAAAAGTAAAATTTGATAAAACTACAAGTTAAAGTGGTAAAGTTTGATGTTGGTAATTTAGTTTAAATTCAGAACGAAGAGAAACCAAACTAAATTAGACGCGAAATACAAGGGACCGTTAAAAATTGTGGAGTTACTTGATGGTGATCGTTATTTGCTGAAATCTTTGACCGGTAATAGAACATAAAAATACGCTCACGACTGTATAAGGAGATTCCACTAAGCAGTGTGCCCGTTGAGTTAAATTTGTCTGATGAAGATGGTGAGGAGGTTGCCTCCAACAGTAAATAAGAACACATACCTTGGCTAGGTCGCACTACACGCACTAGTCTGTAGTCGTAACTGCAACTCTGGGAGTTGTACAGAGCGCGATGGGCAGCTAGTGGTGTGGCGGGGACCCGGGTCTCGAGAGAGACTATTTGTATGGTCCTGTGTACTGGGAGTCGTGAACTCTAGTTAAAGTGTTGGTCGTATCGCTTGGAGCGATGACGATATGGGTGACATGTGAATTGTCACTAGCTGCTGGGACAGCTGGGCCATGTGTTGTGTAATTATTACTTTAAACCTACTGTTTTAAAGTATCAGTATTGAGATTTAAAGATTATGGGCTTAGAGGAATCTTTCCTGTTAAAGTTGTTAAAATTATTTGTATGCTAACGTGATCTCTGTTAACTTGATTCTTAAGATACGATTACGGAACATTACCGTCAGGTTGGCCGAACGTGAAAATGTGCCTCAGTTGGTTATTTTGTTACAAGTACACACGAGGACGTGTGCTTCGTCAGGCTGGCCGTGTCGTGGATAACGATACCGTTTTATTAAGTTTCTCAATTGATTGTTAACACAGTAGTGCGGCAAACGCGGTGACGTCAGTTGTTTTGCAATGGCGGCACGTGGACAGAGTCGTAATGGAAAGTGAGGTTGGCTCGATCAGTCAGTCGACGTTGGGACACGGACCGAGACACTTCTCCGTTGCGAACCTGTCGGTTTGTCTATCTAAGTGTGTTAACTGAACATTGTTATTTATACTGTGGTTAATATTGTGAATTATAAAGTCACAAGTAATAAACCTCGTACCAAGTCAAGATGATGACGACTCTATCGCTCAGCCGTCGCTATCTCCGACATATATAATAAATAAATAAATATCCTTGGACATTTCACACAACGCCATTTCGTCCCAAGCAAAGCAACTTAATGCTTGTGTTATGGTAACGAGATGGATGATAAACTACTTATATACATTTTTTTTTGTAAATACATACATATTATAGATAGAAATGACAGTGCCTCTGGTTTAGACAAAGACACTTGCCCGACCCCGGATTCGAACCCGGGACCCGTTGATCCAAAGACGGCACATCTAACCACTAGACCAACGAGGCGAGTGTTTTAATCTATTTCAAAATATGGAGTTTGTTCCAATTTAATATTATTTGCCACTAAATATCGAAAAATATCCATTGAAATATTTTTGGAAACACCAACATAAATGTACACTGTATTAAATAAGAGTTCAGGCTCCAAATACTTTTGTATTGGTCTTCGTTTTGTTGTTTAGTGACAGCAGTTTGAGACTTTTTTTAATATTGTATCATGTAATAAATTAAGTTTACCTCTTGATTGTAACTAATAAGAGTTCAATATCTAGCTTCATAGAATAAATTCACATAATTATCTACTACTACTATTACTACACCTCCTCCACGTCTTCTATTTACATGGAGGTTAATTAGGCTACTGTATCACGCTGGCCAGACTGGTTAGCACAGGTTTTGTATCGAGTTGTCCTTCTCTTGCGGCTAAGTTTTCGGCCATGTCATTTCTTATGGTTTGCTCTTAAAACACCCTTAGGACAAAATGTGGTATTGACACTACGTATTCTAAATCCGTCATCACACCGAATATTTCTCTAACATTTATTCAGTTCAAAATGGTCTCAAAATTCAGCCTTTTTCTTTCTATAGCAAATGTAGTAGCGTTTGCGTCTAATCTAGCTCCTTTCCTCAAACGACAACCTCAGGACAAAATGTGTTGGTGAACTTATGATAATACGTCACCGCACGTATAATTTGTATAATTAATTAGAGGATCCTCAGTACGATACGATAAAACTCGTACAAACTTACCTATATCACAAAAACCCCCAGTGACACACCCAACTTAAAATTAAAGCCCAAAATATAACCGGAAACAGCAAACGAGACTAATTACGCCCCCTACCACACATACATACAGCATTCGTATGGAAAAATCCCACCATCGGAAAAATATAATAATATAAAATAATTAAACCCAAATACGTTCATAGTTTGTGAGAAAGGGATAATGATAAAAATGTATCGTCCCCCCCTCGCTGGGAGGTGGGGGCCTCCACCGCGAAATTTTTCGCTCTCCCGTTTAGCGAGATTCGATCCCGCAATCAGGGGGGCTGGGGGGGCATTTTTTGGCCCCAACCCCCTTCCTCGTAAATTGGAGCATATAATTTTTATTACGGCGGTGTCGTATGTGCTACGTGTTAGGGACTATGCGGATGTTTTTGTTCATATTCTAGTAGTCATAAATTAGTCGGTTTTAATAATTAATTACCGAAATTATAAAAAAATACAATCATCTAGAACCTAGGTTACGGTTTCTGCAGTATTTCTCAAGCAAAGCTCACACCTTACAAATAAAAACGAAAATTCAGACGATATGATACCACATAAAACCACTTCAAAAATACAATTCTTTCCTTTATGTCCTTTATGGCACTGCTAATGAATATAGTAATGAATTTAATATAGCTCTATTTCCTCATCAATTGCAACTGTCACAACAACACATTTTCTTGCCGAGTCTGAAACCTGTCGTACAGAATATTTTTTTCTCAGAAATTAAAATATTATTATGATAATTAGTCTCATAGTTAATTATTTTATAATAACGTAATTAATTATTAAAAATAACATATTATATTAAGTATACTTAATAATCAATTATTAATTTAATAAGTAATTGTTGTATTAATTAATTGAATGATCATTTGTGTTTTCTTTTCGTTTTCTCTTTTTTTGTCATCATTTGCGATCATTTCATGTGACAAAGTTCTGTCCGTAGTACTTATCTGAAAATTAAACCCAACAAAAAAATATAACACAACTGTTTCGGTGGATTCTAAACTATCTATATATCTAAAGATCTGTTGTAATAGCTTATATACCTAATCTTCTAAAAAAATATGTCACCTTTTCATGGTACAAAGTAAGTAAAAACATTTTTCCGCAAAACAAACTTCGTTCACACTAAATTTCATCGACACGAAAAACGTGTCCATTTTTAAAACTATATCAAACATATTCTATTCACACGGCCGGCGGGAACCAAAACAAATCGGGCATTTTTCACTTTCTGTCAAAAAAATGGACAAATAAATTCCATTCACAGCCACCACAGTTCTAACGTTCGGCTTTTAACCAAAAAACATTTCACTAGGACGCCGCAAAACACTGCAAAAAATCTACAAAAATCATTTACACTCTCGATTTAGCGAGGTCCAATTAACTGAGAAGCCAGGAGCTCTTTTTATTGGACGTGTGAATGAACGCTAGTTTTAGGATTTAAAAAAGATGTGTTCTTTTTTCAACCGAAAGTATTTGTAAGTTCCTTATGGTGACGGGTTTAGAATGCATAGTGTCACCCCATTTCATGTGGAGTACGTTTCATGAATATGGCTGTCCTTGGGGCTAGGTCCCGTGGCCGCCCTCGCAAGTGCTGGCTGGACATGGTCAAGGCCGACATGAGAGCCAATGGCCTGATTGAAAAGGACGTAGAAGATCGGGCAAAGTGGAGGAAGCTCAGTCGGAAGGCGGACCCTAGCAATAGCTGGGATTAACGCCAGGTAGAAGAAGAAGAGTGTCACCCCATTTCATCCCGAGGGCGTCGTGAGAGCTGACAAAAGGAAATGACACGGCCGATAACGAAGCCGCAAGAGAAGGAAAACTTGATACGAAACCAGGTGCCAACTCTGGCCTGCGTCGCACAGTATGCTAATAACCCTCCATCTAACTGGAGGAGGCTCGACTCAGCAGCGGGTCATGAATGCTGAAGTAGTAGTATGGCAATAGCACATCCACCAATAAACTTATCTAGCCATTCATGAAAAAATAAGATATCAACACAAAGTAATAAGATTAAAGATGTCCCACTCCGCTGCCAGGAGATGTCCGCCTAGGGAAGGACCTTCATCTTACATAATACCTCGGCCAAATACTTAACATCACCCTTACGTGGTGTTGTAAAGTAAATCAAGATATACTAAGGGAAACACGGAAGTTACATAGATGAATCCACTTTCCATCTGCTAGTACTCAGCCCATAAATAACCCACTGCTGAGTCGGGCCCCCTTCCATCTCAGGAAGGGTCATTAACCTACTGTGCCACGCTGGCCAGACGGGTTGGCACAGGGTTTCCTCTCAAGTTTTTCTTCTCTTGCGGCTAGGTTTTCGGCCTTGTCATTTCCCATTGTCGGCTCTTACGACTCTCAGGATGGAATAGGGTGGTGACACTGTGTATTCTAAATCCGTCACTCCACGGTCAATTCCATCTGCTACCATCATAATATCCTCATGGATACCCCGCCGAGCTACCCTCTAAAACCAACGGCGTTCCTCGACGGCCCCCTTCACGACCGCGGATGGCGTTCCTCAATTGGGGGACATGTTCTGCGATCTTAGAGGCCATGGCACGCCTCGATTTCATCATCATTCAGCCAGAAGACGTCCACTACTGGACATAGGCCTCCCCCATCGATCGCTTTCCGCGACCTTAACCAGGTCATCGGTCCACCATGTGGGAGGCTACCAGCACTGCGCTTTCCGGAACGCCGTCGCCACTCGAGGGAATTTCTGTTCCATCGGGCGTCAGTCCAGCGAATCCTGAGGGCTATGTCGGTAACTCCGCTTGTTCTGCGTATCTCCTCATTACTGATTTGATCCCGCGGGAAAACTCCGGGCATAACCCTCTTCGTTGCCCTTTGGATGATTTTGAGCCTTCTGATGGAGCCCATAATGAGCGACCACGTCTCTGTACGATATGCCATCGCCTCGATTTAAGTGACATGAAAAACAGTCGGCTGCTCTTATTACCTTTATATATTTGCAATGACTCCTTCAACCAACCCCATCATCAGTAACGGGCTTGATGATATCATTAGGCAAATCTACTTAACAACATCAGAAAGTACACCACTTAGCATAAAAAAAGCACTTATTGATTTCACACACTGCCTACTCCGTGTCACTAGAAGACATAAAACACAATAAGTACGTCTACTTACATATTAGAGACACGACAGATTTCGGCTTTTCGTTAGTATTCGGCGTTTAGTTAATATTCGACTTAATTCAGTCAACAAAAAGAAGTATTCGGTTTCCGCGAATAGTACACGTTAAAATTAATAACTTTTTAACGGATTTATCGCTTGTATATTGCATTAGTTGATTCATAACGTTTTGAATGCTTTGTAGCAGCCGTGGTTAGCGCAGAGACTAGATGATAGTGGTTCATCTAGTCTATTTAATTTCAATAGTCAACAAAAAAATATTTCAGAGTCAAGCAAGTTTTTTTAAGTTTCTTAGTAGGGGTTTTAATCCTCGCCAAAATATGTTAATGATTACTATAACTTGGAAATTGAAAGGCCTGTATGTAGTAAAACTTACGATTTTTTTCTGCTAAGTAATTATTAATTTCACATACATTTATTGAGATAATCTTTGCACTGATAATATTCTATTACATTATACCGTTTAGAAATTGAAATAATTGTCGATAATTTACAGTATAAATAGTATTTTAGGTAATTGTCATTATTTCGTTTACCCGAAAAGATGTCTTAGCTAAATATTCGGCCTAGTACAACAAAAGCCGAATACTTGAATGTATCCTCTCGTTACTAACACGGAATCGTACGCGAAAGTATCGACAAATTACTGTAACTCCCCCTTTACCATATTTTGCGAATACGACTGAAATGTTTCCTCCCTCAGTCTTAGAACAAAATTAACATGATGTAGAGTCGTCATCAGCGAATGCTCATACACTTTAAGGCCAGTAAACAAGATAGTGGATGCGTCCATAGACTCTATGCGACTCTAGCGTGACGGTAGGAACTTAGAACTAGAATAAGGTTGTTTAACAGCCGGCATACGAACATGGAAACTGTAGCTGGTATGATTATTACTGGTATTGCCACTAAATCAGTATTGGATGCATTTTATTTTTAATTTAAATGTATGTTTTATAATTTATGACTATTTGAAAGCATTCGTAAGAATGTATTCGATTTTGATTTTTGTTTTTGATTTTATAACGACTATCGCTCCGTAGTATTGATAGTAAGATTAGATTAACCTGAGAGCCGACAACAATAAAATTGGAAAAAGGGAAAGTAGGTATATACATATGTAGGCGCAAAGGGATGATCATCCAGCCATACAAGGTGGTATGTCGGACAGAGGGTCACCGCACCTATCCCCAATTACTTTAGTCTAGGATTTCTTGACCGTGCGAAATGCTCTGTAAACTTCGCTATCGCGGTTTAGAACTTTTTGGTAATTCTGGTATTTATAGGCGATATTTGTTGATGTAGATAGTTCAGATATTTCGTGTAAATAAAGGTCACAGGATATAAGTCACAAGACTTATGTAAAATATCTTCGAAAACCTTTTGCGCTCATCCAATCAAGCACGCGAATACGTAAAATAATTTACTCAACTCCATTACGCGTGTTCTTCAAAATGTCGCGTCTGTGCCACTTCTTATTCTCATTTGCCAATACGCAGCGTACATTAGCGTACTATAGATGTGTTGAGTTACCCCCTAAATTATTTCGACATATGCAAATTTGTGGGCACCTACAGGATGGCGGCAATGATTAGAATAACAGAAGCGACACTTCGTTTGAGATTCTAGTTTTGCCTTGTTGGTTTATGGGTTGGAAGGGTCGGGCAAATATCTTTGTGTAAACCATAAGTGTTTTCGTGAATTAAATATTTGTAAATTTCCTAGAACTTGAAATAGATCTCCCTTAGTGTGGTGACGGATTGAAAATACCTAGTATTACCATACCATTTCATCCTCGGGGTGTCGTAAGACCCAATAAAAGGAAACGGCAACGCTAAAAACCTAGAATCAAGAGAACGATACTCGATACGAAACCTTGTGCCAACCCAGCGTGGCACAGTAGGCTAATTTACCCCCCATGTAATAGAGGGAGGCCCGACTCACCTGTAAATTATATATGGACCGAGTAGTAGTATGCAAACTACTAGTACATATTAAAACGTACTGAACTAGGATCATAAAGCTTATGGCACTAGACCCGACTTGTCCGTAGGTATAATACTAGCTAAGTAATCCATTCTGTACCCAACTCGTCATAATCTTCGGGCACACACCTATCCACGAACTCCCAAAAAACGGCGCGGCGCAGTTGTAAAATTGTCTAACTACCTACCCCCCGCGAGTACTCATTACGGCGCCTGCGTGGGCTGCACACGTGGTCGTAAGATAAGAAATACATCTTAAGACATTCATAAACATATGTGTATAATCGCACTAACTGAGTGTTGGTACGTGTAACCATGTCATATTATTAAAATTAGGCTGAGTAAATCAAATCATTAACATGACAAATTACATTTAAATTAAACGTCACTAAACAACCAAAGACAAAAGAGTAAACAAAGAAAGAAGTCACCACTGGAGGTAACTTAAAGCTAACTAATGTTGAAAAAATATGCCGCCATAGTATTTTTCAGGTTACTTCAGTACAAACAACTCAGCTAATAATTATTGCAGTCAACCTTTATCAGTCATTAAATAAATTAAAGTTGATTGCACCGCGATTTTAGTAAGCATTTATTTTTAGGCGACTTTTAATTCATTACTCCCCGTAATTAATTAAAAGTCGCCTAAAATAAAAGATACAGAATCCATAGTGTAGACGATTAGGTGCTGGTCTCGACTCGATGTTGTGTGGAGAGAAAATTAGAGCGTAAAATAAGTTTACCGCTTATTCGCCATTTATATAAGCCACAACATAAAATAAAATAACAATATTTAAACAACATGCACACGTGTTAGTTCCTACATATTGTCTATTGTAAAAAGTGTGTAACAGACATTTCACATATCGTCATAGTCATAAACAGTTCACACATATTTACTTTTTGACATTAGTCAAATTCGACACCGTTCATCAATTAACCCTGAAGATTGAAGGCCTTATGAATCTCACAAATATCTTACGACATATCCGTCTAACTCTACCACATTTTGTACACATACGTGTACTCCACATATCGCGATCCTACCATACGGTGTTCATCTCTTTCTAGTTTTGAAAAACCTCCGCCTCCCTGGCCTCACTCTCCGGACCTCCCCCACAACCCCTCTCTAATTCCTTACATATTTAAATTCCACTTTCAGTGTTCACTGGAGTCTTCATATTATTGTCTCCGTATGACTCCCGCGTTCTATTTGGTGGGCTTTTACGGGGAATTAGGTTATATTGTAAGGTTTTTAGTACTTGGCTTTGGCTGGGTATTTTGAAGCTATATATGGTAATATTTGGTGACAGATTTAGAATACAAAGTTACCATATGATACACAAGCAGAAAATATATAGCCACAAAAGAAGGAAACCTTGAGCCTAGTCGTCTGACGAGTGCGGTAAGAGTGAACAAAACCTTTATACATATGTCGGTATTACAGAAGAAAAATATATGACGCTTCTACAGGCTGGAACAAAACTCTGTATCCATAACGAAACAATCTATAGGACTACTGATACGAGTACATATGTTGTGTGTTTTGTATTTTATTTTGGTCACTAGCTGCTGACAGAAATTGCATTACTCGAGAAATAAGCACAAAGCATCCAAGATCTCACTATGGATACCGGATTACTGAAATTGTAGGATAATAGACTCTCTCTAGGCCTATGCAGTAAAATACTGATTTAGGAAAACGTCATACTTCATACTTCTCTTTGACTGCCTCGTTGGCCTAGGGGTTGGATGCGCCGCCTTCGGAACACGGGTCCCTGGTTCGATTCTGGGTTCCGGAAACAGCTTTGTGTAAACTAGAAGCACTTGCTCCGAGTCTGGGTGTCATATGTGTTCGTGAATTACATGTTTTTAAACTGCCTTCTCGATTCAGGATGTACTTGAGCTACTACCATTAAAACAGGGTCTGTAAATGCTTATCATCAGGTAGGGTACCTGCTCGAGCACCGCTTCGGTCGTTTAAAAAAACATTGAAGCTATTTAACTCATTATCACATTTGTTATTACTACTACTCAGCCCATAAATGACCCACTGCTGAGTCGGGCCTCCTCCCATCATAGAGAGGGTCATTAGCCTACTGTGCCACGCTGGTCAAACGGGTTCGCACAGGGTTTCGTATCAAGTTTTCCTTCTCTTGTGGCTAGGTTTCCTAATCATTTCCTTTTGTCGGCTGTTACGACACCCTCAGTATGGAATCACAGTTGTTTCGAATCTTCAACCTTATTGCTAAATAGGTATCGTTCATTACCACCGCGCTATCATTCGAATTTGGAAGTATACGTGGCTACATTACGAATAGCTGACATCTGTGTCAACACAGTTATTTGGTGTCAATTCTAATAGAATTGGTGATAACATCTGTTTCAATTGAGACTAGTATTTGACTTGTACACACGCACACTAAGAAATGACGGACATGTTTCTCTTGTTTGTTATGAATATTTGATAGACTGAAATACATGTTTTTCTGTTATTCTCGACATTTAATTAGCCAGCGATAAATCGAGGCCATTTCTGTTTCTAATTTCCATAGGAACCAGGTTAAGCATTAGATTGCTGAGGAGATTTTTATCAAATGGAGGAGCTAAGAAAAGCTTTCGTTTAACTTTTGTAACTACTACTTAAGCCATAAATGAGCCACTACTGAATCATGCCTCCTCTCATCACAGGGAGGGCAATTAGCCTACTGTGCTACGCTGGCCAGACCGGTTGGTACAGGGTTTCGTATCGAGTTTCCTTCTCCTTCGGCTAGGTTATCCAGCCTTGTCATTTTCTTTTAGTAACAATAAGAAATAATTCAATCACATTCTGTTCGTACATTCAGGAGCTTAGATTCTACAAACCGTCAGACAGACACGTCACATCACTTTCTCTCTTGTCGAGGGTTGCGTATTGTGCCACTCTAGGTGGGCGAGTTTGCAGAGAGATACTCATTATTCAGTCTCCTTCTTCTGTGGGTTCTATGACTCCCTCAGAACGAAAAGAGTTTATGACGTACTTTGTAATTACTGTTCAGGCTATCGGTGACCTACTAATCTATATAGGTAACCAACCTACTGTTCCACGTCGGCCAGACGGGTTGGCACAGAGTTTCGTATCAAGATTTCCTTCTCTTGAAGCAGACCTGCAGCAGAGCTTTGTAATCTGGCGACTCTTACAATCTCCTCAGGATGGAATGGGATGGTGACACCATATATTCTTACAGACTTGGTAATTAACGTTCATCAATTTTCTGTTGCAGGTTGCAGTTAGTGAACTCGCCGTATAGGTATGTTACCACCAAATTTCAATGAATTTATAATTTTATTATCATACAACTTAATGTCACTTGTTAAAATTATAATCGGCTGTTAAAATCCTCATTTAAATTAATAGCACATCATGTATCCTTTATAGACGTTCCATAATTGAAAACTAATTCTTTTTTTAACGACCAAAGACAACAGATAATCCCAAAATGGAGGCACACGCTTAACTTTTTAATATTCGCCAAAAAAGTCTACACCCAAAATGCGCGTGAATTAACGATAAAAAGGGACGAAACATACCTCACATAGGCTCGTTCAAAATGAAAAGTGGCCATTTTTCCACCAATGGCGGAATTACTGGTAAAAACTACGGGCAAATGAATTTATTATGCCCCCATGGGGGTGTGGGGTTCACCCCGCGCGGGTAACAATATTATCATTTTATTTTTAAATTTGCCGATAACATATAGGCAATGAGTGTTGGCGTGTGTTCACATCCTCTATACCCGTTTCATAAAGACACAGTTTGTTAAAACTGTTTCTTAATGTGCGTAAAACAATTCGTTTTGCATTAGATTGGTCGTTCATTAAGAAGTCTGAAGTACATCATCATCATCATCATTGTCATATGATATTAAATGAGTGTGTAAAGTGCGTTTTGATTTAGAATACATTGTGTCACCACCCCATGCTGAGGGTGTTGTAAGAGCCGACAATGGGAAATGACAAGGCCGAAAACCTAGCCGCAAGAGAAGGAAAACTTGAAATGAAACTCTGTGCCAACCCGTCTGGCCAGCATGGCACAGTAGGCTAAATACCCTCCATGTAACGATCTATCCATGGGCTGAGTAATAGTAGTAGACCAAGTGCGTTGGGCTGGACTGTCACCCCGTGGGGCAGGAAAGTCCTCGAGTGTCGACCGCGATTCGAAAGCGCAGTGCTTTTAAGCTTCCCACACGGTGGACTGACGGCCTTGCTAAGATCGCCGGAAATCCATGGATGGACCGGTCTTTGTGGAAATCTCTGGGGGAGGGCTGTGTCTAGCAGCGGAGTTCTTTCGGCTAAAATAATGGTGATTATATATAATTGTATGAAAATAAGTAAGATTGTTTTTCCATAGCCATGTATCAACTTTGTCAAAGACACAGTTTTCTGTTGATCTTGTTGCTTCTTTCACCTTGTACATGTCAGGATAGAAAAAGGTGACTATCTATCACGCAGAATACATGCTAATAGAAGTCTAGTGGTAAGATATGCCGCCTTTGGATCAACGGGTCCCGGGTTCGATTCCGGGGTCGGGCAAGTGTCTTTGTCTAAACCAGAGGCACTGGCTCGGAGTCTGGGTGTCATTTCTATATATAATATGTATGTATTTACAAAAAAAAAATTATATAAGTAGTTTATCATCCATCTCGTTACCATAACACAAGCATTAAGTTGCTTAGCTTGGGACGAGATGGCGTTGTGTGAAATGTCCAAGGATATTTATTTATTTATTTATTTATTTATTTATCTTATCTACTACAAATATCGTAGCGCATAAATGCAGTAATCTTGTCTATTAGTGCATAATGCAATGCTACGAATGCTACGAAACTAGACAATTTACTACGACCGCTACGCATTGGCTATTATAATAGGAAAATGTGAAGTATATCCGTGTGGTGACGGATTAAGAATACAATCATTGTGTCACCATCCCATTCAATCTTGAGGGTGTCATAAGAGTCAACTGAACGAAATGTCAAGGCCGAAAACCTAGCCCATACAACAAGATTATACCTAGTTTATAATAACGAATATTGATTACGTATTATAACGAATATCATAACGTGACATTCCGTATGGTGACGGATTACGAATACATGGTGCCACCATTCCATTCCATCTTGTGATTGTCGTCAGAGTAGATATAAGGCAATGACAAGGCCAAAAACCTAGCTGCAAGAGAAGGAAAACATGATGCGAAACCCGTCTGGCCAGCATGGCACAGTAAGCTATTTAACCTCCGTATAGTTGGAGGAGGCCCCACTCAGTGGTGGAAACATTAACAATTAACATAGATTGTTAGTTTGATGAATAAAATCATCATCATCATTTCTGCCAAAAGACGTCCACTGCTGGACATAGGCCTCCCCCAAAGATTTCCACAAAGGCCGGTCCTGGGCCGCCCGCATCCATCATTTTCCGGCGACCTTAATCAGGTCATCGGTCCACCGTGTGGGAGGCCTACCAGCACTGCGCATTCCGGAACGCGGTCGCCATTCCAGGACTTTTCTGCCCCATCGGGCGTCGGTCCTGCGCACTATCTGCCCTCCCACTGCCACTTAAGTTTGGCAATCCTGTGGGCTATGTCGGTGACCCTGGTTTTCCTGCGTATCTCCTCATTTCTGATTCGATCTCGCAAGGAAACTCCGAGCATAGCCCTCTCCATTGCCCTTTGGGTGACTTTGAGCCTTCTGATGGAGCCCATAGTAAGCCCATGAATAAAATGTATCAAATTAAATTGCGTGTCTTATATACCACGTATGTTAGGTAACATTAAATAGGATGCTAGATAATAAATAAATAAAGTCCCAAGCTAAGCAACTTAATGCTTGTGTTATGGTAACGAGATGGATGATAAGCTACTTATATACATATTTTTTTTGTAAATACATGCATATTATAGATAGAAAACACCCAGACCCGGAACAAATACTTGTTGGTCGTACAAATATTTCTTCCGTGCGGGGATCGAACCCGCGACATGCTGCGCAGCAGTCGATCGCTCAAATGTATTCTATGAGTTGAAATTATATAGTTCATCGAAACCATAGATCCACCATAGACCATAGATAAAAGTATCGATAGTTGAGACACGAAGACTATAAAATGGAACTGCAATCAGATACGGCGGAGACAATCAAAAACAAACATGCCGTGCTACCGCGCCATAGGGACTCGATCGCAAATCATACTACGATGGAAAAAAACGCGAAACCATGTACTGTTTCTACTAATAAAAACTTCTAATAAACATGCAACTAAGCTTCAGGCTTCCGGGCAAATAAAACATAAAAATATATCCTATTTTCATAGGGCGAGGGGTGGAGGGTGACAGGGGGCGACCCACCCCCCTCTGCGCAAAAACCCAAAAACATCGAAATGAAAATGAGTGTAGGGGAGGCGCGGCTGTGTTGGTAATTCATTTTTAACATTAAGCTTGTGTGAGTCTTTAAAGTACAGTCAGCGGCAGTTGGGTGTTAATTTTAATGATAATGAAACTCCGTGTGGTGAAGGATTTAGAATACATAGTGTCAACACCCCATTCTATCCTGAGGGTGTTGTAAAAGTCGACAAAAGGAAACGGTAAGGCCGATAACCTAGCTGTCAGAGAAGGAAAACTTGAAACGAAACCTTGTGTCAACCCGCCTGGCTAGCTTGGCACAGTAGGCTAATTACCCTCCTTGTAATTGGAGGAGGCCCGACTAAGCAGTGGGTCATTGGAGGCTGAGTAGTAAACTGGCCCCTAGTGCCGGGATTTATTTTTCTTTTAAATTGCCTCTACATTTTGATTAACACGTAAAACTGTCGGTCTCGGCTGCTATTCTACCATCTATGACCGTCGTCCCATGTGATGAGGAACCATATAATTAACATTTTTCTTTTTTTTTAATTTGCTTTGGGAGTTATCCAAAGCAGGTTCTTGCGTACTGAGGGTGTTACGAGTTGACTGAAGTGACTAGAAGGATATGGGCGTAGGTAGCACAATAGAATCATTGTCCCTGATTACATTTCAGAAGACGTGTGTTTTCAAAATTCGTGTGTAGGCTTCCCACACGACGGCCTGGTTAAGGTCGCCAGAATCCGTTGGATGGTGAGTGGCTCAGGGTCGGCTTTTGTGGGAATCGTTCAAACTTTACTTTACTTTACCGGGCATGGAATAATGAGCGAGGGGAGCCCTCTTCCGGCTAACCTGATGAGATCAGCGTAGCACAGCTGACTAATAACCCACTATGCATTTTAACTGGAGGAGGATCTATGGGCTAAGTAGCAGTAGAAAGTAGTAGATGTTACTGCTACTAATGCTGCTACTCATTCTACATCTTATGAAATATTTCCATTGACTGCGCCCAACAGGATCAATATGGTTTCTTCCAAAAAGTAGCCTCAATATCAATCTCTGTTTCGAAGTTCAGAGCTACTTGTTAAAAAATCCTCTTCTTTCTGTATTGCATGACTTTGCCATGACCAGACTTTGCAATTCTATTTATTTAGTTACATTTTTAATAACATTAAATAAATTAAACGTATAATTAATGTTACGTAACGGAATGTGGGATCTAATCACCGCTTTGTGCCGACTGTACATAGCCGCGATTCGCATTGTACTCCCTTCACACACCCACACCAACTAGCGCTAACATAAAACGCAATTTTGTATTAGATTTAATTTGTGTCGCACACACAACATGCGTATGTGTGTGTGCGGAAGTACTCGCTTCCTACGCACAAATTGATTACGATCGTAGTCGAAAAAGAGGAATTTGCATACACGTGGAACCTCTTTTTCTCTCTCCGCTACTTCCGCGTTTAAAAAAAATCAATCCATCTCCCGCTACGTCGCATTAATTTCCCGCCGATTTATTATTTTTCTTTTTCGTCTAATTCGTGCGCGATTCGGGTTTCGAATCTTTTGCGCTAGTGATGTTTCCAGTTTGAGAGATGGGACTCGTTTCAACTTTGGAACCTAGATTCCGGAGCTAGTGTCGGCAAGGATAGGTGCATGCGTGTTAGTTGGCATAGTGCATATCGAAGGCGGGAGTCGGTCGCGTTGGCTGCAGTCATGGTTCAGCCTCCGCCCGTCGCGGCGCCTCGCCACCGAATGAGCGCCCGATTTAAAAACTATACGAACCCGCGCAGCGAGCGCCCGTAATACCACCCCCCGCGTAATGATTTTTTGGCGATGAATTTATATTCGCGCGCGAGCGGTGCCACTTTTTCGACCCCCCTACGAGCCCCCAACCCCCGCTCATTAACGCAACCCAGATATGCAATTCTGATCTTTGACGAGGAGGCTGTAGTGTCGGCGGGCGCCTCGGCGGGAGAGGTGCCCCGTTTTGTTTTTTCCCGCCCGGGTTCATTATTGATGGCATCGGGACGGTAATGCGGAAGCATGTGTGAACGTTTCATTACAAAAGGTGGACGCGGCTCGTGTTAATATTGCAGACCGGCCGGACCCGACCGGACGGGTGGACGCCTCCGAAAAAAAAACTTTTAGAATTAATAAAAAAAAAAGAAATTAACGGCCGCAAATTAATTTGGCATTCGGGTTCGGTGCAAAAAAAATCAAGCTTGGAACGCTGCGCGTCGTCAAACTATCGGACGCGTGTCGCAAAGTTTTCGGCTGAAGTTTGGCTAAAGTTTTCGTCACGTGTGTGGGCCGGACTAGTCGCGTGACGGATTGGCCGGACGGTCGCGCGATCCCGCCGAAACTCCACTATCGGTCCATATTCCCGAATAGTTTTTTATTGGTGAATATTTTGTCAACATTCGGGTTAAGTTTGTTTATTTGCCTGCCGTGTTCTGTTACCGGACATTCCCTTCTCCTACGGTGACTTTGTAGCAGTTTTGTTGATTGTTTTTGTTGATTTACATTTTTGTGACGACGACAGCGGCTAGAAAAGGTAAGTCACAACACTCGCAACCTGGACTTTACACAATTCTTAATTATGCACATATTTTGTTTCCTTAATTTATGCACATCACTAGACGCGGAAGTAAAAAAAAACTAACTGAATTTGGTATATTTTGATCGTTCAGAAAACATGTTTTTAAAATGCGAACAGTTAAGGGTGACCGTCAGACAGTCTATTATGATGTTAATGACGTCTTAGAGTCGGCCGGTGCAGGGTTAAGCGTAGCTAGCCTGCACACGGAGCTCGACCTTTGCTTAGACAATTTTGCATAAATAATTAATAGAAGCCCGTTTTGCATCGACCGTTGACCTTAAATTTAGAGGAACGTATAGGATAACTTTGTGTTCTAAATTTTAAAATAAGCCGTGAATTTAAAAAGATGTAGGAAGTGTCGTTTTCTTAATTCAAATATCATAAAATTATATTTAAATATTAATTAATATTTTGTCCTTAGAATGTGTAAATATATCCGTCCTTTTAATATTGTTAGTTACTTTAACCGTATAGAATCTACATTTGGTAGGTACTCACAGTTATTTATTAAACACATAAATAATCACAGATTTTAAGAGTTGAGTTATTAATAAATTTTATTAATAAATACCTCTAAGCATTTCAATTTAACAATGAGATATAATTTAATAACATAAATTCAATAAAACTAAACTTACTATCGTGTCATGATCGCGCAAAAATTAGTCCTTCTATCAACAAAACTTCTAAATGCACTCATAATCGATACTACTTCCTTATTTTCAACTGATTACATGTAACGTGATAAAGTAATTTAAAAAAAAGATCACCCAAAGTACTGTAACAGTCTGTAAATTACCGGTTAATTGATTAAGGTGCTAGATCTGTTACCAAGTCATGTAACTATTATCGATTAATGAAAATTACGATAATCGGATATCACTCGTGTATCTAGACTGCCTAACCTAGAACTTCCGTGGTAAAAAAAACTACTTTTCAACATAATCTTATCAGCGATATCTATCTATGTCATGAAACTACCTACATGTAACTGTTAGTTTATGGCTCGTAATTTTTTACTAAGTTTTTACTTTAATAAAATTAATTAGTAATTAATTTTTGCATAAGAAATATAATATTCGAGTCGATTTTTAATCGATACTAAGTTTTGTTATTAAATAATGTTCCTAAAAATATTACATATTATCCATAAATAATCGTTTTAGGTTATCCCAATCCAAATGTAATTAAATGCTGTATGTAATGTAGAATTAGATAATGTAGAAATAGAAATCCATATGTATCTCCCTGGCATTATTCCCAATTTCATAGAGGTCAGCACCGGTCTAACCAGATTTGGCTAAATACCAATTGCCGTCTGCCCTCCGCAACCCATATAGCAGGACCACCGGTAATTATATGGTTCGACCAGCTGACAGCTTTCACGCTACAGACTACGTGTAACGACTGCTATAGATGGAAGAATGGCAGCCGGGACCGACAGCTTTACGTGCCCTCCGAAGCACGCAGAGGTCAGATATTACACACAATTAACATGACATTGACATGACGGCCACCCAACTAAATCGTTACACACAGTCTGCTAGATTCCTACATCCGCAAATAAACAAAATCAATAGGTACAAAAATTTTTTTGCCTATCATACAATTAAGAAAACGAGAATAAGTAATGGATGCACCTCATAAATACTTTTACAAACTTAATTTATAATCTCTTTTTAGCTACAATACAATCTAAGCCAGGAGTATTAATTGGTTTCCCAATCTCTTAAAATCGCTGGTAATAACTAGTCAAACTGTGCACTTTACGTTATAAATCAAATATAATCCAGGAGCTTTTCTGTTTACTCTTTAAAATATTGTAGGCCTGAAGATACTTACTTACTTAAACATAAAACATAACTGGGTTCAAAACTGTATAATAATCGGTTTTATTATTTTCAGCTTACAGCTATATGTTTTTTATCATGCTTGGATGCGCTGCATTTTCTAAAATTACTATGTACTTAATCTTTTAAAAAAATTGTATTACAAAATGTAATTTTAACGAACTGATACTGATACGAGAAGTTGAATTTGTAGGAATACATTACAATAATAATATAATATTAAAAACTACAAACTATGTTTAACTGTATTAAAAAAAAAGGCATTTAATACATTTTACCATTTGAGTCAAACTCAAACTCAAATTCAAAACTCAAATCATTTATTTCAATTGAACCTATTTACTGGTGTTTTTGGAAAGTCAAAAGTGAAGTTAGGAATCTAGTTGCATGTTCCAAAAAGTAGATCCTATGGAGAAGAACAGGCAAGAAACTCCATGGACACTCTTTTTATCATATTTTCTGTTACAAGCATCTGATTGGGTTACATTGATTTCGTGTTTATTTATAGTAAGCTAAGATGTGAGGACAATGTAACATATTGCACAACAGAAGTGTCCAGGAGATCAATATAAAGCTATGTAGGTATGTCAATAGCAGTTAAGGGATGACCGGCCCCAACTGGCGGCACCCGTTCACGAGCATGACGCATGTGCCAGCCATCCCCCAGCTCAACCATATTTTAGGGAACCGAAGGACCCGACACACACGACACCACCAGCATGACCTTTAAGCGAGCATGACATACTCTCAACTGCTTGTTTATATGATAAGTTATATAAATACGGTGACTACATAGTGCTCACATTTACAATTCTAAACTTCTAAACAATTATACAAAATAAAATGATAAAGGTCCTGTATAATACGAAGGTCCTGTATACTCGATATAAAAAAAAACAAAGACAAATTAGTCCTACTCAGTGGTAAAAAAAAAACAAGGAACATGAATATTTAATAAATCCATGATGTCAAAAATAATATTATGAGAAAGGTACATGTCAATAAAAGAACTAGTGAAAGTCCGGAATTAAATAATTATTACAAAAAAAGGAGTAGCAAAATATGAAGACCACATAAGACTATTTCAGTGTGGCTGCGAAGCTGGACCAGCATTTCGCCAAGCATTTTTATCATCGACATATTCATCTAATTTATAATAAGCCTGCCTACATAGTGTGCGTTTTACACATATTTTAAACTTCTTCTCGTTTAATTGAAGGATGTTGGAAGGTATTTTATTGTAAAATTTAATGCAGTTCCCCATTAATGAAGTTTGCACTTTTGATAATCTAAATTTTGGTTGAACTAGTTTATTTCCATCTCTAGTAGTATAATGATGTCGTTCGCACTGTTTACTAAATAAATGCAAATTTTTCCTAACATACATGATGTTTTCATATATGTACTGACAAGGCACTGTTAGGATGCTTATTTCTTTGAACAGATCCCTAAGGGAATCGCGACTGCGTAGATTGTAAATAGCTCTAATAGCTCTTTTCTGCAGAATGAAGATTGATTCAATGTCTGCAGCCATAAATATGAACCCAAAGAACCCCAGCCAGTTTCACTAGAATCTTTTATGCCAACTGCCTTGGACTGGTAAAAGCTAACATTATTAGCTAGCTACATGGTCTACAACTATGGGGTTAGCTACGCATAATTATGAAATAGCATTCTGCAAAGCCGTGCTGCAGATTTGAGCTCGGTGCACAGCGACGGTTGCAGACCCCTTCGCAAGATGACCAAGGCATTGTCCGCTTTGTGTCACAACAGCCATAGATTAGACGGGTTTCCACTAAGCCCGTATTGTTGATTATTAATAAGCGATGAGTAATTGCGCAAAATAAATTCAAGTATCTGCCACGTGAATCGAAGCAAATAGATAATATGTATTTTATTATTTAAAAGCGTACTCGTAAGTTTAGAGTTAAGAATAGTAAATTAATTTAATGATCTTGTTATTCAGACTATAAGTTCTAACCTTCAGATAAGAACTTTGCCTAAATTCTTATTAATCTCGCTAATTGGCAATTCTCTGCGACCAATATCAGTAAGACGGCTGCAATTATGAAACACGTCATAAAAAATAGCGCATCATCTCATTTCTTAGATAACGCACACGATAGTTTATCTAAGTTGCCACGCCGCTTAGTGGACCCGCAATTTAATCGCAACTCGATCCACCGATGCAAGGCATCCGTACACAAAACGCCAGACTAGGAAAATAGAAAAAAAAACGGTGACAGACTCATTCCGTCCGTCTCCTTTCTAATCGCGCCCCCACACGCACGCGCGGGTTTTTAATTGCATCCCCCACCTCCCACCCCGGAAAAAAGGGCCGAGCACACGATGGATTAGCATACAACCTCAGCGAGAGAAACGTAGAGCGCACCCCTTCAGTTTTTGCGTGGTTCCTCCCGCCATTTTTCGCGGTTAATTTTTTTTTTCGAGAGGGGCGAGGGGAGTGCGTTGCGTGCGCGCTGCCAGTCGGCCAGCGCCGGCGAACGCGCGATGTGCATACCCTGTACGCGACACTCAACCATATATTGCACTTACGCGGCTGACATGAACGACATGCCGAACTAAACATACAATATTATATTTAATATTTTTTTTAAAGTGACCAAAGTGTTGTGCGCTGTGAGGATTATTTGCATTTTTTTTTTATATAAGTTCGGTAAGTTTTTCTAGATCGCCTAGTTATCAACGTGACGTTAGGACTAGCAAAATTTGGCGATAGCTGGGAGCAAGGTCGTGGCATAGTGATAAAATTATTTGCACAGAAAAAAATGTGTTAGACCGATTCGGATAACCTCATTTTTTAAACAACGCAGTGTTGTATTGCTTATGTATTGCTGTCTGTCTTGTATATTATAAATTATCGCGTGTCAAGATTTTTGCGACGATACGAAGTTTACGGAAATTATTTTAACGGTTAGATGTTTTGATGAAACAATAAAACCTTTCATAGTTAAAGTTTTAATAATATAGACTTCGATTGAGTTTAATGATTTTATAGTGACGTATACTAGTGCCTCGTATAATGAAAAAATCTGATTAGAAAGAGAAGTTAGCATGTATTATCTTGCTTTTTAATATCAAAATATCTCTATAAATTGATATAGCCACAAATAGATCTACCTATATTAGTACAAAAAAGGTGTTCCAAAAATATTTGGCAGATATTTTACTAAAACAATTATTGGTTGGTATTAGTAATGTCGATTTTCTATAATACTCTTTAGATGCAATAAAATGGATAGCAATGAAACATAATAAGTATTATGTAATAAAACATAGTTAATCAAACAAACAATACAATTCAAATTATATATCAATGTATAATAATTAAACTAAACTTAAAAATTATAGAATAATTATTACTCGACACAATAATTTCGGTAATAAACCTTTTGAAAACTGCATTAATTAAGCTTATACATTAGTTATGAACAATATTTTCTTCTTAAGTTAAAACTTTAGGCTAACTTTGTTAAGTTAAAGTTCTATTATATAACTAAAAAAACCTTGTGCATATAAGCTTTAATGCGTTATTTTATGAACTTAAGAGCTATCTTCTTTAAATATATAGGTGTATTAAACGTAAAAAAATAATGTTCTTAGAACTAAATTTAAATTGTTTTTTGGAATCGATGTCAAATCAATAATTTCCTACTTCTAAAGCCATATATTGCTAATATATTATACCACTACTACTCAGTTCATAAATGAGCCACTGCTAATTCGGGCCTCCTCTCATCACAGGGAGGGCAATTAGCCTACAGTGACACCCTGCCCAGACGGGTTGGCACAGTGTTTGTGTGAAGTTTTCCTTCTCTTGGGACGAGGTGATCTGCCTCTTAGTCGCCTCTTACGACAACCTCAGGATGAAATGGGGTGGTGACACAATTTATTGTAAATCCGTCACCACATGAAATATATTATAGAAATAATTTAATGAAAATACTAACTCCCGTACAGTTCCAGTATGGTGATGAATTTAGAATACATACAATTTCATCACCCCATTCCATTCTGTGGGTGACGTAAGAGCCGCGTATGAAATGACAAGGCTGATAACGTAGCCGCAAGAGAAGGGAAACTCGATATAAAACCCTGTGCTAACCCGTCTGGCCAGCGTGGCACGGTAGGCCAATTACCCTCCATGTAACTGACGGAAGTCCGACTGAGTAGTGGGTCATTTATGGGCTGAATAGTTGTGGGTGTACATACTAATAGTTGAGACACTTTCATCATAAAGTGTGACGAAAATGAAAAAGGCGTTTTTTTAAAAAAGTTATGTTTTTTCATGACGAATATAGTGGGTGTGTTACACCCTGTATTCGTGCTTATATATCTACGATATGTAAATTCTCCGACTTTAGTCAACCAAAAAAACAGCCAACGAGCTCCATGCGACCTTTGTACCATAGACCTAGCTATTAATTTGACTATTTGAAAGAACTCTCAAGAGTTTACTGGTTTATTATCGTTGTAGGAGCAGTTTTCCTCAGACCAGGTTTTTAAAAGATTGATATGTCCAAGGCAAATAAATCGATCCTTTGTAAAGTAGAATTGAATAAGAGTCGAATTGTGCAATTCAAACTCGACAATACAAAACACACCAATTTTACTATCAGACAATCTTACTAATATATAATATTATAACGGCGAAAGTTAGTAAGAATGTATGTTTGTTACTCTTTCATGCAAAATCTACTGAATGGATTTTGATGTTTTTTTTAATCGAGACCTTTGTACTAGGTATTACCTGTATCGCGGGGCAGTTTACAAACATGTAACTCACGAAAACAAAATGACACCCAGACTCACAGCTAGTGCCTCTGGTTTAGGCAAAGACACTTGCCCGACCCTGGAAACGAACCCGGGACCCGTTGACCCAACGGCGGCACACCTAACCCCTAGACCAACGGGGCAGTCACTTTACAATTATATATCTTACACATTAGAATAGCATAAATGCTAATTATAAATGTATAAAGGAATCATTTATAAAAATAATATAAATAATGTATAAACATATAGTGTGAATACATTTTGTATATATAACGTGTCAAGTAAGTAGGAAAAAATCTGACGAAAATATAAAGTACTTTCTGTCACCATTCTCACAATTCTCCATCACCGCGCGGGTGAAACCGTGTGGCGAAGCTAGTTCTATTATGTTGTTCACTTAATAAAAGTTTTATGCCAACCTACTGAGCCGTTGTCAATAAAATTTCAGGTAGCAATACGATTTCTTGCCGGATCTTCTCTGTGGAATGGCATTCCGAACCGGTGGTAAAAACTAAATGATAAATAATTTTTATATTTCTTTTTAATTTTGATTTCGCGTTATATATTTTTTTACTATTTGAAAGCATTCGCTAGAATTTATTCGAATAAAAGACATTTTGATTTTGATTCAAATTTAAAAATATCCAAATCACTTTATACATGACAGATTTATGCGGTAAGACAAAAAAATCAAAAGTGGAGATAGTTACTTATTTAAGACTTTCAAATGTTAGACCAATTCTCATTGGCCAGATGACCACTATTTAAACAAGTGTTCTAGGAATCTCTTCTCAGTCCCATAATATTTACGTTGAGCGCAGTTAGTTTGACTAACTTTCGACAGTAACTGGATCTCAGTTTAGTTTCGGCGCGGGATCATCTTCGCAACTATAGTTATACTTAACTGTCGACTGAATACGGATTAAATAACAACTGTCTTTCTTAATAACTAGTAATAAAAGCTAAATATATTTGTCGATCTTGTAGTAACATAGCCAGCAGCCCATTCCATACTGTGTGTGAGTGGTAAGAAATCAATTAAGCACAAAATACCCCAGCTCATAAATGTTATACCTATTTAACAAACTTAACATGTTTATGCTTGTAATTAATTGCCTTCACTAATCTGTCAGACTGGTCTGTACCATCATTGTAACCCTTTTATTTAAAAGAGTGACCATGGAGTTTTTTGCCGGCTCTTGTGTGTGGAGTGGCATTCAAAACCAGTGACAAAGAGTAAATGATATTTTTGTGTGTAATTGTTATTAAGGATTTCGGATGTGTGATAAAACTAGTCCCGGGTTCGATTCCGGGGTCGGGCAAGTGTCTTTGTCTAAACCAGATGCACTGGCTCGGAGTCTGGGTGTCATTTCTATCTATAATATGTATGTATTTCCAAAAAAAAATGTACGTATATTAAGTAGTATATCATCCATCTCGTTACCATAACACAAGCATTAAGTTGCTTAACTTGGGACGAGATGGCGTTGTGTGAAATGTCCAAGGATATTTATTATTATTATTATATTATTATACTGAGGGTGTTGTAAGACCCGACAAAAAGAAATGACAAGGTCGAAAATCTATACGCAAAATAAAAATTTGATAGATAGTATAAAAAAGAACATTCTCAATAATTGACACTATGCTTAAGGTTAGGTGTGCAACGGGTCCCGGGTTCGATTCCAGGGTCGGGTAAGTGTCTTTGTCTAAATCAGAGACAGTTGTTTTGAGTCTGGGTGTCATTTGTGTTCGTGTAAACTTCTTTGTAAACTGTCCCCGCCATACAGGTTATACCTAGTGCAGGGGTTTCGTTTTATAATCTAGAAAAAAATCTGGAAGAAATCGCCCTTAGTACAAAATTTAATGTCAAAATTTTGGTGTGCTATAAACAGAATATCTATCACAAAATCATTAAATAGCACACAGACACATTCTCGGAACGCCTCTTTTGTGGAAAGTCCAAAATAAAATTCCGATTGAAACGTTATTAATTTCAAATTGAAATGAGTAATCAGGATAACGTTAGGTCTAGGTACATTCCAGGAATAGACGTCGTAAACAGGCGTAGCCTTGTCCTTGTATAGGTCACTACCATTTGTACACAGACTGCGTATATTTGCCTACTATTTTATCTTAATAATATTATTAAGAACTAAAATTCGTATGGCAACGGATTATGAAACATATCTATTTATTTATATATTTAACTAGCGACCCGCCCCGGCTTCGCACGGGTGATATGATGAACATCTAAAGGAGACAATTTTTGTTAGGCCCACTGGATATGGTGACGTTTATTAACCGTGTGATGCTAATCAAAATGTAACTAATTTATTATGGAAAACAAGGCTTTTTTTTGTAAAGTCTAACCGAGATGACTATGAAATTATAATGATGGCTATTAGGTATTTTTGACAAGCCCTCTAGTTTAGATCTGATTTTTAGGTTATTTTAATGTTCACATTTTTGTCGTATTTCTCAGTATTCCGGTTAAACCATGTCTATCTGACTATACCATTGTAATCCAAAGATTATAAGGAATAGATCAATATATGTTTCATTACTATACACCGAAATTTTATAGGAGGCCTATTCATCGAACAAGCCAAATTGTCTCCTTTATCAGTGTTTTTTAAACGGATCCCCTGCACTAGGTATAACTATAACATGTATCGCGGGACAGTTTACAAACACACAAATGACACCCAGATTCAGAGCAAGTGCCTCTGGTTTAGACAAAGACGCTTGCCCGACCCTGGAATCGAATCCGGGACCCGTACACCAACCAGGCAGTCACAAACCGCTACGAATTTTAAATTTCAAGTCTTATTACATCTAACTAATTGATTTATTGACAATGAATAATTAATACAGGTTATCTGTCTATAAAATAAACCCAAAATTGGCAACTTTATGGAGCTCTTGATATCAATACAAAACAGCTGAACCAATTTTGATAAAACATGTCTACAAACCACCGATAGAAAAGCTCTGCCTGTGGCATCGCCTAAACTAATGGGCCGATTATAATGCGGTTTTATTTGTAAGCCGGTACTTTAGCGGTGCTATACGACCCACTGCTGAGTCGGGCCTCCTCCAGTTACATGGAGGGTAGAGAGAGACGGGCTGGCACAGGGTTTGGTATCAAGATTTCCTTCTCTTGCGGCTAGGTTATCAGCCGTCATCTCCTTTTGTCGGCTCTTACGACACCCTCAGGATGGAATGGAATGGTGATACTGGTATTCTAAATCCGTCACAACACGGAAAGTCGATTATGGTGCGGTTTTATTCGTAAGCAAGTTCCTTAGCGGTGGATTTTTGATATGTTCGTCGATATTCTTTTTCAGTTGCATCAGTTATTTAATTAAGTTACGGGGTAATATTTTACTGTGGCAGCCACGCATAGGAAAACGAAGAACGACCTTGTAACGTTCACTGGGTCATCTGCACAGTATCGTAATTTGTGGAGATAGGTGGAATATTTTACAACATCAATGTTCACAACGAATAGGAATCAGCCCTGTAACATTTTTTTTATCAATCCAAAAGGCGTTGAACCTAGATAACAGGCCGGCTACACAGAACTGCCTAGATACACTATGCAAATAAGCTGGTCGTTTCTCAGATTAGCAGAGTAATAGAAAAATAAATGATTGGAGACAAATTTAAATCGATCAAATACCCCATAAGATTAGAAAGGGATATTTTCCCCTCTGGGCTCGTCATCATTATCAGTAATTATGTTGATACTACCAGTCCATAGATGCCCCATTGTTGAGTCGGGCCGCCTCCAGTTCTAAGGAGGGTAAGCCAAGGGCCAAGGATTAGCCTACTGTGCTACGCTGCCCAGACGGGTTGGCATTAGGTATCGTATCAAAATTTCTCTTGCAGCTAGATTTTCGGCCGTGACATTTCCTTTGGACAGCCCTTACGACTCCCTCGGGGTGGAATGGGCTGGTGACACTATGCCTTCTAAATACGTCACCACACGCAATTATGTAGACAAAATAACAATAATGCTTATATATATTAGTCATAGCATCTCAAACCCAAGTCAGGATAAAATAGTTGCATGTCTCGCCAACCTATTTCATCCTGAGAAGGTGCAAGGCTACTCATTGATAAGTAAAAAAACCTAGCCGAAATAGAAAGAAAGCCAAAAAACCAAAAAAAGACAAGCCCTCTGAGTTTCTTGCCAGTTCTTCTCTGCGGTGGTCGCGTTCCGAACTGGTGGTAGACGATAGATCTTTTCTATTGTTTAATATGTTATAATATGACCAAAACAAAATAAACTGGGGGAGGTCAGTACAGTCTAATATGATGATGATGTTAAAGCTTGAGCTCAGACTAGTCTATCTTAACCATGATAAGCGTCCGTTAAAGGTCAAATAATCTTCGTACTAAAAGACTAACTATAAAATGTTTTATCAATTGTGTCCTGTTGTGTGCGGTCCTTGAATTTATGATTATGACTGTTAACGGATTGGTGGTATATAGAATAGGTTGCGGGAATATGTATGCGCACATTTTAAACCAATATTATTTATGTGTCTTCTAGAAAATTACTACTATTCACTAATCAGCCCATAAATGACCCACTACAGATTAAGGCCTCCTCCCATCGCAGGGTGGGTAAATAGCCTACTGTGCCACGGGTTAGCACAGGGTTCCGTTTCAAGTTTTCACAGCTAGGTTTTCGGTCATCTTTGGGCTGAGTTGAAACGTTATTTTGCCCTATACAAGTATTATAAACTCCGTTCGCAGTTGACCTCTAATCATCCAAAGAAATATTCCTACCAAATGTCTCAAAGACTTACGGTTCTAGAAATATCATAATAAGTCAGTATGAGTCAGGTTGAAATCTCTTTTATATATAGAATAGATAGGACACATTAGTCACTTAAAATTGTCAACACATTCATACAAAATATTTATAATGCTATGCAATTTTGATTAAGAAGAAATTGATTTAGAATACATAGTTTCACCACTCCATTCCATCCTAAGATTGTCGTAAGAGCCGAGCGAACACTGTACCATCTCGTTTGGCCAACGTGTCACAGTGGTCTAATTACCCTCCAGTAATTGGAGGAGACCGACTCGGCAGTGGTTTTTTTATGGACTGTGAGGAGAGATTACATGCGTATTATTGAGATATTAAAGTTCGTCTTATCTATATACCCGACTAAGACCTACAACCACGATGTTTGTTAATCGGGTTCGGTTCTCATTGTAGCGATAAGCCCCGCACCACGTAAGCGGAGATACTTTGAGTGTCATATTTAGGTTTCCTACACTTTTATCTAAGTCTAGACTTTCCCAGACCTAAAGTTAGTAAAAATACAATTCGTGTAGCTTACGATGACATACGGTCGTAAGTAACTTATAAATAGGTACCCCTGTTATATTTATTCGTCGTTTCAGCCCATGAGCCACTACTGACTCAGGCCTCCTCCAAATTCATGGAGGGAATTAGCCTAGTGTCCAACTCTGGCAAGACGGGTTGTACAGGGTTTGTGTCAAGTTTCAATCCTTTTTTTATGGCTATATCTATGTTTCTTACACCCTGTATAATTAAATGATTTCGATTATTACATAAACCTTTAGTTAAGTATAGTTCAAACTATTATGAGCACTGCTAATACAGCCTGGACGGCTGTCCAAAATAGTGTATTTTTTAAATAATTCGTTATAATTAAATATTTTATTGATGACCTTTGTGCCTTTACGTTTACTAAACTAATATAGATAAAATAGACACGATAAAGCTACAAGACTGTCTTTTTTACAACATTGATTCAACACAACCGTTTTTTGTGTTCATATTTTAGTTGTATAATAATACAATAAGTTCTTGTATAATATAATAATCATAGTTTAATATCTGGGTCGGGCCTACTACAATTACAGGAGGGAATTTAGCCTACTGTGTCACGCTGCCAATCTATATAAATAAAAATAAATTGCAATTCGTTAGTCACGCAAAAACTCGAGAACGGATAGACCTTTTTGGCTAATTTTGGTCTTGAAATATTCTCGGAAGTCCAGGGAAGGTTTAAAAAGCGAGAACATATAAAAAACATTTTTAATACGCATTATTGTTGTTCCATTTATTCTGGAATTATCATTCAGGTTTTTTATTAATTGACTCTGAGGCGGTACGAAGTTTGCCGGGTCAGCTAGTATATTAATAAAACATAGTCAAAAAACGGTTGTTTTGAATAAATGTTGTACAAAAGACAGTCTTATCGCTGCATACGGTTGTTTCCAGACAGGTCTTCGTATAGTGCAAGGACTATAAATTTAACAAATGATGCAGTGATGTAGGTAAAGTTGAATAATGTAATCAGTGCATTTGTAAGTTTCTAAAGAAGTTTAGACCACCCAAAGAGTGTCTTGTTACCATTTCTGAGATTCTGCGTTATTTCCGATGAAAGAAATGGATCAGTTGCGTGGAATCCACTTAGTAATAAATCTTCAGGGAAGTATAACACTTATCTATTACTACAAGTTGCGTAGTTGATATCAATTCCAATCAACATTTGGAATAAATTCTTACGAATGCATTCAAATAATAAAAAAAAACAAAAAAATTGTCTAACGTCTACCACCGGTTCGGAGTGCCATTTCACAGAGAAGAGCCGTCAAGAAACTCCATGGTTATTTTCTTAAATGATGGTGGTACAAACAAGTCTGACAAATTAGTTAAGGAAACTGCACGCATAAACATGTAGCATATCCAAAAAATATGGAAGTAAAGTATAAGTTTTTTTAAATAATATTTACAAAAATGTTTCCTTTTTTATGAATATTACTAGCGACCCGCCCGGCTTTGCACGGGTGCAATTATGCGCGTATTATACATATAAACCTTCCTCTTGAGTCACTCTATCTATAAAAAAAGCCGCTTTAAGATCCGTTGCGTACTTTTAAATATTTAAGCATACTTAGGTACGGACAGACGTCAGTGACTTTGTTTTACACTAATTAGTGATAGTGATGTAAACAATATGTGAATAAAGAATATGCATACTAATAGAAGTCATCGAAATATCCTAGTGGTGACGCATTTAAAATAGTGTCACCACCCCATCCTTAAGCTCTTTTAAGGCTCTACTAAAGAAAAGGAGAAAGACTAGTTGGAAGAACACTCGGTACGAAACTTTCAAAGTTATGATTGTTGGATTGGCTAAATCTCAATAAATATATTACAAAATACTAAAACTAACTAAAACATATTCCGATAATTTTATTCCAATTGTAGATTTCCCTATTAAATTCAAGTTCCAAATAGTATTTTCCTCAATTTCCAGCTAATATTATTTACGGATGACGTCTGCTAATTTTTATACTCGCTATAAAATGTTTTTTTGAACTCTACAGCTGATATAATAAGAACTAATTTGTAATGCGCGTTGCAAAGGCAGTTTATGAAGTTATCGGTATGTTCTTTTTTGTCATTGAAAAACGACGTACCTACAGTTAACGCCAAAGCTAATTGCAAATTAAGTTTACTACTACTACTCAGCCCATATCACCCACCGCTGAGTTCGGCCTCCTCCCTTTACATGGAAGGTAATTTCCTACTGTGCCACGTTGGCCAGACGGGTTGGCAGAGAGTTTCGTGTCAAGTTTTTTTAGGTTTTCGACTTTCTCATATCTTTTTGTCTGTTCAAACGACACCCTCAGGACAGAATGGGGGCCTTCAGCCTTTGCACTTGCAACTCCATTATTATAACGTGACTGCCTTGTCGGTCTAGAGGTTAGATGTTCCGCTTTTGAATCAACGGGTCCTGGGTTCGATTCCGGGGTCGGGCAAGTGTCTTTGTCTAAACCAGAGGCACTGGCTCGGAGTCTGGGTGTCATTTCTATCTATAATATGTATGTATTTACAAAAAAAAAAATGTATATAAGTAGTTTATCATCCATCTCGTTACCATAACACAAGCATTAAGTTGCTTAGCTTGGGACGAGATGGCGTTGTGTGAAATGTCCAAGGATATTTATTTATTTATTTATTTATTTATGGGTTCCTGGTTGGACTCCGGGGTCGGGCAAGTGTTTTTGTGTAAACCACTTACTCCGAGTCTAGGTACTGATTACCACATACGCCGCGCCGTTAGTCCAGAAAGACTGAGTATCCACGAGGATTTCCAAAGAAAAAAAAACATAAAATGTAGACACCTTTGTAGTCGATAGTACTTCCCTATCGCGTTGGCTAGACTTCAACCAGACTCATTGCAACAGGATAGATTGCACTTAACGCAATAACATACCTATTATAATAATTTTAATACTGCTCTAACGGTCTCAATTTGTTTATACAAGCGACCCGCCTCGGCTCCGCACATGTGGTAGAGCTTGTTTAATTTCAGGCCACAAATGACTCATTGCTTGGAGCCTCCTCCAAATTCGTGGAGTTTCGTTTGTACTAAGTTTCCCTTCTCCTGCGGCTTGCCTCCAGCGTTCCTTCTACGTGACCCTCAGGGTTGGTAACCTTTTTATATTCTAAATCCGTCACCACACAGACGGTTTAGTAAAGAGAATACATACATATAAACATCTTTGTCGGAAGGACCACAAAATCTATTTACTTTAGTTTCACGGCTTGAGGCGTGTTTTTATTTGATTTTAAAAATGACTTAGTCGTATCTGTTTTTAGCTATTTCTGATGAAAATCTGCTCACCTGCAGAATATAAAAACATTGCTACTGGTTTTGTAAAGGGTCCGGTTTTTACGTAAAAAATGTTTATTCACTATCGACCCCACTTACCATAACGGGAGTGAGTCAAAGACAAACAAGAACAGCGAAACTGTCTAGTAATCGCGTTCAATTTAACCGTATTAGTTAACTTTAACCAGAAAGGGCTTGCACAACACGGCGCATGAAGAATTTCATTGACATATTGTTTTAAGAAAATGAACAATCATTATTTGTCAGCAGATTTCGATGGTTCAAAGACAATCTCTTTGTTATTGCGAAATTTGGTTCCCATATGGGGCCTAGTCGGTGGTACTAGCTACCCCCCGCGGCTTCCGCGTGGATTTTTAACCTTATGACTAGACGATGACGTAGATAATGTGACTTATGACGTAGATAATGTGATGCATTTTTTATTTCTCAGGAAAAATGGGCTTCCGACTGTAGTTCAGTAATTTATGAATTTATCTTTAATCCTTAGCAATATTAGTATAGACCAATTTCCGCGGCTACGTCTGCATGGACATCAAAGCCTTAATGCCAATTTGTTTTCATGCTTATTGATAAATTTTATACAAAATTTAATCACTTATTTCAACTATCCTAAGGTTTATTATTGCGTATAAGTCATGCCGCTTGTTCTTACCCAATACCACATTTGTAATCATCATCATCTCGGTCTATATAGCCCACTTCCGAGTCCCAGTTCCCATTTGGTTACTTCTCAGCCCTTAAGAGACCCACTGCGGAGTGGGGCCTCTTCCATTTTTTTTTTTTTTTTTAAATAACAGAAAGGAAAGGCCTACTGTGCCAAGCTAACATGGGATTTTGTTTCGAGTTTTCCTTCTAGTGGCTAGGTATTTTGTTATGTAATTTTCTTTAGTGGGCTCTTAGGACACCCTCAGGTTGGAATGGTGTGGTGAAATTATATATTCTAAATCCACCACACGGAACGTTGGTTAGCTGAAGCACTTAACATTCTAAAACCGTCTCCTTAAAGTCAAAAACCGTATAAAGCCTTTAAACTTGTCAAATAACACTTTAGAATGTAAACTACTTAAACAACGGATAGACACATTAAACAAACCTATTATTATTTTGGATTGAATTACAATAAACAGACATAAACGTAAATAAACACTCGTGATGTTATATCCTTGAATAGATAGATATATAGATAGATAAACTCTTTATTGTACACCAGAAATATAAACAGAACAGATAGTATACAACAATTTGTACAAGGGGCGGCCGTATCGCTGAATGCGATTTCTTACAGAAAACCGTGAGATGGACATTATTAGGAAGAAGTTAAAGGGTTGTAAGATGTACAATAATACGTATAAGATTTATTATAAAAAGTAGTGAAATATGAAAAGAGAAAATAATGTTGCGGACGTATTCAATGATGTAACCCTTTTCACAAGTACGGGTCTCCAATATTTGAAATTTGGAACCCAAAACTACAATGATCATAACGGCCCGATCGAAGTCGAAGGGTTTATATGGCTGCTATGTTTGGGAATCCATTACCTCTCTGTTTTTCTCTTGACCACCATTGCTGTAAAACTTTCGCAATATCCTGATTAAAATAATGTTAAACTTTTAAAAACTTGTTTCGTTTTTAGTGGCTATTTTGAAGTCTGGTAACAATATTGGTTTTTTTGGCGCCACTAAACGTGTTAGGTATGTTTAAAGGACTCTAATAATAAAGTCGTTACATTATAATACAATTTTCATTTCTTATTTCAAGGATTCTGCTAAATTACTGAACCGATTTCGATAACATTTAGACATGAAATTTTCCGTAGAATGTTTCGAATCGTTTTACAAAAGAACGAGTGATGCAGTAACAAACATAAAAAACATACAACTGAATTAAACTCCTCCTTTTTAAACTCGGCTGAATAATCACGAAAACCTAAGAAATCATTAGTATTTCAATTTCCAATTATTGTTACATTTTACTACGTCTAATGTTGTCACGTTTTAATATTATGTAAACATAAAAAAGATATTGAGCATGCATCCGTTAAGTTTTATCGATAAAATGCGAAACTAGATATGATACGTAATATAGACCTAATCTGGTCTAATTCAGCAGCGGTTATCTATCGATATATCAGGCCTGCAATCTTTTGCACTGCGATAAATACCCTGCCCTAGGTTAGGGTTGTCGTTACAGTTATCGACAAAAGAACATTTCTTTCGTGATAGTTGCATAAATTTCCATATAACTATTTCTAGAAAAAATAAGCACTTATTATAGTGGATAATATTACAAAAAAAAAATGTTAAATTGCGCTTTTGCTATGTTATAATTATAGATTTGTCTGAATTCCAACTTATTTTACATGGATATAATTTGAAATTCAATAGTTTTCTAAAATAAATGAGATTGCTCAGAACATTGTAAATATTCTAAATATTCACTGTACAAATTATTAATCGACCAAAACCAAAAAATTCGAAATCGACCAAAACCATTTAACCAAAAAAATAACACTAATGTAGAGAGCAAATAACTGTCAACTTTAAAAAAAAACATAAAAACACTTTTTATTTATTCAAGTAATTAATATCGATATCCGATTAAACGCTCATCCCTATTCGACGATGCAGTCCTCTTATCAATGTCCTAACATTTTTAATGTATACCTACGCGACATAAATATTTGCGTATAAGCATAGACAAAATGTATACTTGCATATTTGCAGCCATTTTTATGATATCTTTTTAAGGGTACCTACCCACCCTAGCGTCGCATGGTAGTACTATTTACGCATGGTAGTTATAATTTACTTGGCGATTATCTATGGCCTACTTGTTGGTCTCATTCCATTCTAAGATAAACTGAGTAAGCTTTACCTTCTGATATACTTACTAAAGCTGAGACAAGCAGTAAATTTTACTTATATCTACTTCTTGTAAGCAGCAAAAGCTCAGTAAAGAAACGCCCTGTGCATTGGCACAGACGGTTTACCGTTTGGCCAGAGTGGCACAATAGACTAAATACCCTCGATGTAACTGGAGTACGCCCGACTCGGCAGTGGGTCATCTATAAGCTTAATATTAGTGGGAGTAAAGGTCTGGTGCCTTGTTGGTATATGGGTTGGATATGGGGCACAGGTCCCAGGTTCGATTTCAGGGTCGGGCTTGTTTTTGTGTAAACCAGAGACACTTGCTCTGAGTCTGGTTATCGTGTTCATGAATTACCTACATGTTTAAAGGCAGCCCCCGCGATGCCCTGCCAAACAAGAGTCATAGAAGTTACCCACAAGGCAGTTGGCTCGAGTAGAAAATTCCGTGGTAGGTTTTAGTGGGTAGTCAGGGCGCAACTTCCAGCTGGTAGCGCTCCCTGAGCCCCTTAAAGAGTTTGCCACACGAGAAAGTGTTAATACTAAGGGTGTTTGTATTATTGAGTTAATTAATAAAAAGTATAAAAAACGCTCTATGTTACAATGTAAGTAGTATTACGTAAATGTAGAGATAAAAGGTTGACTCTTCCCGTGTTGTTTTCTAAGAGTTTTTTGAACCCGGGGTCAGCTGATCTAGGCCAGTTATTGTCCGGGCAATAAATGCGTTAACCTAGCCCTTCTAAATCAGTACATGTTCTCAGACGGCGGGTCTCTTCCATATAGAATGCGCGGGCTAGACGGCTAAGCACAAATCTATATATCTACATAAATTATTTGGAAATGTAAAGAATAAAAATGAAATTATTTTTATTCGATTGTTCGATATGTTTTTTTATTATGTTCGTTATGGTCAGGGTAAAAGTAGTTACTATATTTTAAGGGGTTTTTTTAAATCTCATATTATGGCGGTTTGAATGTCACCGGGTAATAAATAAAGTTAAATTTTCTATTTTTGTAACTAGCTGATGCTCGAGGTTTCGCTCGCGTGAACCTTAATCCTATATATACATAATAGTAATGACTTTTGTGATGGTGTTAGGCTTATTAACTAATGTAGAGTCAATTATTTTTTGTAAAATTGTCAATGAAAATATTCAAAATGTCTTTACACTTATTTTTTTTTTATCTACATCTAACTTCTTCTGGATTCTAAGTCTTAATTATAACTACCCATCATATGGAGATCTGCGTCAGTAGTTCGATTTATAGACATAATTATCTGGTACTCGGGACCTTAAATTTTAAATTGTATTGTCCAAATTGGGTTAGTTCTATGGTCGTAAACAGATGTCGCTGCCACAATTTTAACGTGATCTACACCTGCTACTCAGCCCAAAAATGACCCACTGCTGAGTCGGGCCTCCTCCAACTACATGGAGGGTAATTAGCGTACTACACCACGCTGGCCAGACGGGTTGGCATAGGTTGTCATATCAAGTTAGGTTATTGTAAAAGTTCTAAAAGTTATTGAACGCCTCTTCCTTCCGTCTAAAGGTGATCGCACATTATGTAGCCGCCGAATGAAACGAATTTTAGAATTCCTGAAAGAAACCCTATAAAACCTCGCACAACTGTCCGCATTGAATCGCCAGAATCGTGTGCAAAGCCTTCTTGACCTCGATTCGTTCGGTGTGTACATGAGCCATGATTCTTATACGGCAATTTTAAATAGATAGATCACGTTCCGTGTGGTATCGGATTTAGAATACATATGAGTCGCCATTCCATTTCATCCTGAGGGTGTCGTAAGGAGCGACCAAATTTAATGATAAGGCCGAAAACCTAGCCGCAAGAGAAGGAAAACTTGATACGAAACCCTCCAGCGGGGCACGGGAGGCTAATGACCCTCCCTGTGATGGGACTCCTCCCAGAGGCTCAACTCAGCGACCCACTGTTTATTGGCTGAATAGTAGTAGCAGTAGCTGGCAGCTAATGACGAAATAAAAAAAAAATTGCCTAATTTTCTGTGGAATTCTACATACAGTCTTTAACGGGTTCAACGATTCTTTCATTATAGCTATAATATAAGGATTTTGTTCCAGCCTCTACATTATACAACATTAATAGAATGATGATGCTGAAGCCTCCTAGTAAGTAGGAACTAAATACAAACATCGAACTGACACCGGAGCCGCGAATCGGATCTCAAAACGTAACTTCGCAAACAAAATCTCAATTTACATACACCTAGTAACTAAGCTGAAGGCTTCATTCATGACGCACACATCCGCACAAAAGCACACACACGTGCATCGGACACGTGTGATTGGTGAACTTTCACTTTCGAACGAAGCCTACATATTTGGAATGCCGGAGCCCGCGCTCCGATTGGTCGGTTCGGCTTTGACCTTTCCTCCTATTGGTGGGATTTGACACGTAGTTATGTACAGGAAGTGTTTCCGTGAACGTTAAAGTTTATATGTTTTAGGTATTTGTAGAGGATTCTGGGTAAATGGGTCGCCTTATCTCGGATTGTTGGGTTTAAATTTGAGGGACGGTTTATGTTATTTAATTAGAAGGAGTTAACGTGTGTTCGGTGAGGAAGGGGTTAGAGGACATTCAGCCGCTAATTCAATCCTGAGGGTGTGATATTAGGTGACTAAGAGCGAGAAATCTAACGACAATTAAGTTACCTAAATGATTGCCAAACTGCCTGGTCAGCTTGGCACAGTCGGTTAATTCCTCCACGATCATTCTCGAATGATTATCATGGACTAGCTGTAGCTCGCGGCTTCGCACACTTTAAACATAATTTTCCCACGATCTAAATATTTCAAATCTTTATTTGCCAAATTCGTCAAGCTTTTCATAAATTTTGTTTTAATGATTATTACTGATACAAACCCAGTCATTATTATGTATGGACTGCATTCGTTCCCCGGTTTGATTCCGGGGTGGGGCAAATGTCTTTGTGTAAGCCAGAGGCACTTCCCCGAGTCTGGGTGTCATTTGTCTTTGTGGGAGTATACTATTCGTTTATATGTGTTATCGATAGTTTATTTTCTCTTTTTGTTGCAGGTTAAACAAACGAGAATATTCAGCGGACAATTTTATTACTATAAGGTAAGTCTTAATACCGGATTCTGATGGTACATTTAGAACAGTGAGTTAAAATACATAATGTCACCTACCCATAACATCCTCAGAGTGTCATAGGAGTAAGGAATGCAAGTGGCAGATCACCTAGCCTCAAGAGAAAAACAATAACAAAAACAACGAATCCCATTTTTTATAGTTAGGGAAACCTTTTATACGACCCAGCCATGGGTCGGGGCTAGAATAGGTACGAAGTTTTATCTACCCATTCCATAAAGAGCGTGTCCGACGAGGTAACTAAAATAAAGTAAAACCTACGGTATTAAAAAGCAAGGAACATTTACTATACACGATATGACCAACCCATGCCATCTTGACCCACTGTTGAGTCGGGACTCCTCCAGTTACAGTGAGGGAAATTAGCCTAATTTGCTAGTCTTGCCAAACGGATTGGCACAGGGTATCGAATTAAGCTATACTTCTCTTGCGGCTAGGTTAGCGGCCTTGTTATTTCCTTTTATCGGCTCTTCTGACACCCCCAGAATGTAATGGGGTGGTGACACTATGAATTATAAATCCGTCACCACACATAATTTATTAGTAAAGGGGAAAATGTGGTCTCGAATTGAGGAAACCATTTAAATATATTATATTACTTCTAAATCTAATTTGCCGCTCGTAAATCGCGGTACCCACTGCATCGTTCCACACTAAAAAGGTCTACCACAAGTAAAACATTAGGCATATGAAATTGCCTCATGAAATATGACCTCTATTCCAATGGCATTAGGTTAAATGTGCGTTTATTTAATTGTTTAAAACTATCCGAGGGTCAGATAAAGATAACAGTTTTTTTTATTCCGAAAGTGATGTTTCAACTTTAAATATACTATTTAACCGTTTCGTTTGGTGTGGTGACCGATTTAGAATACGCAGTGTCACCAACCCATACCACCCCTAGGGATTCGTAAGAGGCGACTAAGGGAACGCAAGAGACAAATCACGTAGCCGCAAGAGAAGGAAAACTTGATCCAAACCCTGTGCCAACCCGTCTGGCCAGCGTGGCACACTAGGCAAATTTCCCTCCATGAATTTGGAGGAGGCCCGACTCAGTAGTGGGTCATTCATGGGCTGATATTACGACTTAACTATTACCCGCATCTTTGCCTACGTTGACTAGAATTTGGTTAGTTCCGTTTATTGCAAATAGATGTTGGGTGAATAAATATTCCGTGTTTTGACAGATCTAGAATAGACAGTGTCGCCATTCCATCCTGAGGGTGTCGTATGAGCCAACAAAACCGCAACCCGTCTCGCCAGCGGGGCACAGTAGGCTAATGACCCTCCATGTAACTGGAGTAGTGCCGACTCAACTGTGGGTCATCTACAGGCTGAGCAATATTATTCGTAGTTATTTTTCTGTTACCTCTTACGTTACCCCCAAGGTGGCATGGGTTGGTCATGTCGTGTATTATAAATGTTCTTTAGTTTTTGCTAACGTAGGTTTTCCTTTTTTTTAGTTACCTCTTACGACAGAATGAATAGTAGGATATCTTATTGTTATCATCGGTTGACGGGTAAAGAAAACACAATATCACCAACCATTTCTGTCCTGAGGGTGTCGTAAGAGTCGAATACAGGAATGGCACCTAGTGGCAAGAGAAGGGATTACCTAGCCTCATTTCCCTCTAAGAACTTGGTGGAGCCCTCAGCAGTGGCTATTGGGCCTGAAATGATGTTGATGATAGTTACATGGCTATTATAGTTTAGATTATAATATTAAATATCGATACTCCGAATTAAACAAAGTGTAAAAGACGTAACTATATTAACTTAATCAAGTAAGCTTTGATAAGGGGCGACCCCAGGTCAGGTAAGCTAGATAAAGACCTAAAATTTTAGACGTTTTTTAAAGAGACTGATAAACATTGCGTTCCGAACGTGGCTTCAATGTTGCATAATGGGCATGTGCATTTATCAGAACCTACTCATGTTTGACGCAGTAAGACGCTTGTTAAACAGAACATATTGATTAGCATGTATAGACGACCTAGTTAAGGTCGCTGGAAAACGATGGATGCCGGCGGCCCAGGACCGGCCTTTGTGGAGAGTGGACGTCTATTGGCTGAAATGATGATGATGATGAAAGTGTGTTCTTTCTATACATGGAACCATCTACATGGAACCAACAACAGAGCTGGTGCGGCTTGTAAAGCGGGTGAAAAAGCTAGGTCTAGGCTCCGAATATGAATTTGTCCCATTCGGTGTCGAGACCCTTGGTCCGTGGGGTCCCAGCGCTCTAAGCCTTTTTAAGGAAATAGCGAAAAGGTTAGTCGACATCACAGGAGACCGAAGAGCTGGTAGCTACCTTGGACAAAGAATCAGTCTAGCGATTCAAAGGGGGAACGCTGCCAATATCTTCGGAACCTTGCCTAAAGGGACTCCTTTAAATAATATATTTTAGTATTTAAGTTTTAGGTTAATTGGTATTTTTAGTCTTGTTACTAAGTACTTAAGTTAGTGTATTTAAGTAGTTATATTAAAATCACATTTAATTCCTGTAAGGGTGTTATTTACATATCTCGCCAGCGGGTTGATAGTGGTCTAACCTGAGTTGGCTAACTACCAACCAGTATTTACAAGCGATTCGCATTTCCCCAGCGACTCCAAAAGAACACAAAGTAACTTGACAGACTCTGGAATCGAAACGGGAACCCGTGGCCGAACCAGGCCTCGAAGTAAAATAAGCAACTTTTTTATTTAATAAATCAAAATTTGGTTTACGAGATGTACTATTGTCGCAATGGACGATGTTGACTTACGAAGACAAATCTCATTATAGCAATCAGAATGCTACCATACTTTACACTAAAATCTTAACAGCTTCCAGAAATGTGGTATGAAAACGCAAGAATAAACTAAAATACTATATCGCGTTAGCGAATTTTACAGAGCAATTCGGATAAGACCGATTACGAGAAGACCATTACGAGAAAGCCGCCGTATCACAAGGCTCAAACATCCTATTCATTAGAGACAAAATTGGCGATTTTGACAGTTTTGCCAACTTACTAAAACTAGTTTCAGTTAGAGAAGTTTGCCGCTCGCTTTGACACAGGCACTTGGAAAGGACTTTTGAATTTGGCAGATTACTGCGAGCCAATAAAAGTGCTAGCACACGTAATGACAAAATTCGATTCCTAAAAACTGACCAGAATTTGTTTTCGAAGGCTGTAAACGTCGCACAGTTGTGCTAATACACTATATTTACATATACTATTAGATGCGCGCCATAAAGCTATTGTGGAGCGACCTTGAGTATAGAATTTTCAATTAATTTAGTTTGGACAGACGTGCAAATATTTGCAATTGATATAGGTGATGTGGTACAACATTTTGAATATGTCACCTTGTGGTGATCTGTGGAGACGTTATCTAGAAGAAACAGGTTTAGAATCACCAACCCGTTTTATACTAAGGGTGTTGTGAATAAAGGAACCAATGATTTATTTGCTTGATTACAAATTTAAATGAATTTTGTTAAATGTTAACAATTTCAGGAATCATTGCAATGTTTTAAGCCAGCCTTCTGATAGTTTAAGCTACGTATAGCTCTGCTGGATTTTGGATGGGTCTCCATCATTTGTAACATATAATGCCAACAAAATGACAAGGATGATAATCTAGCCGCAAGAGAAGGAACATTGTATACAAAACCCTGTGCCAACCCGTCTGGCCAGCGTGGCACAGTAGGCTAATTACCCTCCATGTAACTGGAGGAGGCAGCAGTAGGTTTTTTGGGGGGACAGTAGTAGTATTAGTAGTTATTTATTTATGATTGGCTCAAAGCTTTTTATTTATTTTTTAACTAGCTGTAGCGTGAGCGCGGTGCTACGATATGAACTGAAAAAAAAATAAAAAATAATTTAAAAAAATATTTTTTTCGCCTTTCTGGCTCTAACACAACTGTTTGCTGAAGATCATCACATGATCAAACGCATAGGTTACGATTCTACGGGCAAACATTCATTTTTATATTTAAGAAGAAGGTTTAGGCAACACGACACCGAAACGGTATTGAATATTTCACAGTATTAGCACAGCTTGAAACCTAAACTAGTGATAACGTATCGTATAACCTAGGTCCTGATAAAACGCTAAATTTGCTAAAAAAAACCGATAACTGCGGGCTATCAACATGTCGACGATGAATTTGACGTGAATTGAAAACCATTCAGCACACAATATTCGCTTTTGGAATAATCAACTTTAAGGCTAGTGATTAAGGTTTAATATTGGTAAATTGGAGACTAAGGTTGATCGTATTTTGATTGTCTATGCGCAATTGGCTAGCTCAAACTTATTTGTATGAAATATCGCCACAATATGAGAACGTGACAGATATCTTTCAAATGTACTTATACATTAAAGACAGTTGCATATTTTGTATTTTAATATATTTATAAAAAATACTTATTTAACTGTTACCTAAAGTCAAAGTCAGAGTCAAATCACTATACTAATATTATAAAGCTGCATAGTTTCTTTAAACGCGCTAATCTCAGGAACTACTGGTCCTTGTTTGGATAGTCCATTTATCGAGAAAGGTTACAAACTATTTTTTTTCGAAAATATAACTTCCATCACCGCGCGTGTGACACAGCGGGGAGCAGCTAGTACTATACTATATATATATATATATATATATATCATCATGTGGCTATAATTTCAAGGTCTCTGATGGCTAAGCTTTCGATTCTAGATGCTTCTATCGCCTCATGCAACACCATCAGTATACAGTGAAATGCCAACATCAAGTATCCAAACCCCATGAACACAGTATGTTCATATATGTACAGTATAATAATTATGTTCAGCAACTAGTTTTTAATCCGACAAAAGACACATAGAATCTATTTTATAACACTATTGATCAAAGTGTCGGCCCCTTAATGCCATTACATAAACGGCCTTTTTACTCCATCAATTGATAGCAACACCTCAGTATAACCGAATCCTTAAATACACTATGTAACCAACTCTTTATTAGATCCTTTCAATGATAAATATCGGGTGGCGCACCCTGTATTAATTGAGCTCAAGTCACAAGCTGTGCGCGTTATTCTTGTCGCACTACTCATTTTAGTTTACTACCCATACCATCCTGAGGGTGTTCTAACAGACGATAGAGGCCTACCTAGCTCTTTTGCAGAGAAAAACTTGACGGACCAACCCGTCTTGTCATTGCCTTTTGTTGGCTCTTACGATACCCACAGGATGGAATGGAGTGGTGACACGATGTATTCTAAATCTGTCACCACATGGACCGGAGATTTTTATCTAGGTGCCCCGTAATAAGCTTGATGCATCAGGCTGGCAATCTCTCGCATCCATTCGCTCTTTGTAGCAGAATGCCTATTCTACACTATATTTTAAAACTCATTCACCTACTAAAAGTAATGACGTCATTCACGCAATCGATCTCTATTGGGTCTTTCATAATACCTTTTTATCATTTCTGGAATCTGATTTTGGTATTATGCCTTTAGATGATAGGTCCCCGGATACCTTCTCTGGGGTTGCGTGTCTATGTGCAATACAAGTTCAACATTCAAGCGGAGACTCATCTTGTAAAACAAACAAATATAGGAACCAACTTCTGTTATGGACTATTTTTGACACTGTATTACACTTTATATGTAACTAGCGACCCACCCGGCTTCGCACGGGTGCAATGATGAAAATCTAAATTTATCAATGTTTCTCTACAATAATATGCATGTATTATACATATAAACCTTCCTCTTGAATCGCTCTATCTATTAAAGAAAAATCCGTTGCGTAGTTTTAAAGATTTAAGCATACATAGGGACGGACAGACGACAGCGACTTTGTTTTATACTATGTAGTTATAGTGATGATGTCATGATGTTTCAACATATTAGAAGGTTAGAGTTATTTAAGGAAACCTAAATAAGATCCGTCTATTAGAATTACTTGTTTAGTTGCTAATTGTTACCTGATTTGTTGATATAACAATAATTAAACAAATCAACTCGACCAATCCGACAAGAATATACTACGACTGGGAAAAAGATTTAAGAATCCTACTGTCACAAAGAGACGAGCACGATTCATATAATGTTACCCAATCATAAACCGACCATTGTTGATACTACTTTCCATAAGTATTTTAGTATAATCTCAACATCGCAATCCGATATTTCATTCAGAACTCAATACGACAGTTGTGCAGCATTATCTCACAACAAGTCGATAAGGGTAAAAGTGAAAAGTCCCAAAATTATTGAGTAATTGTATTACCAATGCAGTTATCGGCTTTGACAATCATTGTTCCTTGTTTGATTGGAGTGATAAAAAATTACAACAGACCAGAGGAAAATTTTATACCTGTACAGTATGGAATGAAAATATTGTCCTGCAGCGGTGATCGAAGTGTGTGTACACTGCATTTACCTGATACCTCGAGGACAAGAAAGAATTCGGGAACCTTAATTACGGTATTTCTATCATGCTGTCATTAAAAATGCTATCATTCATTCGTTACGAGTAAATGTCTTCTTATATTCTTATTTTGATTTGAACCGAGAACAATACAAAGTAAATATTCTTACATTATTATTGTTTGAACAAGTAATTTATAAAATACTTATTTTTAATTATCAATTAATTCAATTCGGTATAAGCTGACTACCAAATAAACTATAGACACAAAACAAATTATGATGTCTTAAGTTTTCCCGATTATTACACATAGAAATTTTTATTTATAATATTTTTTTATTTAATTATTATTTATTACTTTTTAATGAATTTATCACGTGTACCTTAAAAAAAATCAAATTATTTAATGACAACAACAGAAATCGCGAAGCAGAGCTTTCAAAATAAATGTTTCAATTTTATCTGGCGATAACACGTGAAATCAATAGCCACTGATAAAATATTAGTAAGCCAAATTGCATAGCAGTTGCAGCACTTATCTTTGTATGTGGATTATATCTTTGTCAATCAGATATATGTAGAGAGATTTGAAACCCCCCGTTATGAAGCATCCTAACAATACTAGTTTAAAGCCGTTAAGTGGCTATTATATTATAAATAAAGGCTTTTTTTTTTTTAATATTTCGCTATCAGCATTTCAGCCTATTCATCATCCATCTATTACTTAATCGGACCGCCTCCAAATTCTTGGGGGGAAATCACCCTACTGTACCAGGCTGGCAAGACGGGTTGGGACAGGTTTTGTAACAAGATTTTCTTCTCTTGCAGCTAGGTGGTCTACCTGTTGCGTTTCATTATTCGCCTCTTACACCCTCAGGATTGTATGGGTTGGTGACATCGTGTATGCTAAATCCATCACCACACAGAGCTAAATAAATTATGTAGTTCCTTATTTTTACAATTGCTTTTAAATAATGTTATCGATCTTACTTTAATTTTTATTTCTGTTTTTTTTAACTAAACCATTTTACCATATGCCACGTCTACTGCTGAACCTGGGCTCCCCCATTTACCTCAACAACAGACGATTTGTACAGACCGCATCCACCGATTAGATGGTCGTCCATCCACCCAGTAAACTCTCTACCGCTCGTCAATTTCACCACAAAATTTTAACTGAATCTTCAATGCCACCGTTTTGTCTGTCAAATAAATCACTTAACACATTGAACAATATACATTTGGAGCTCAACTAGACTTTTCACCCTTAGATCAATCGCACATTAGGTACAGTGTATCCAGCCCTTGTATCAAATGCTCACACAAAACTAAAATGTACATAAAGGAATAATAGATTAAACCGGCATTCCGGCTCTAAGAATTGTAAGGACATAAATCTATTTCCATCTGCCCCACTTTCTTGCCTTTTTCCCGATTTCATAGGGAGCGACAAATTCAAGTATTTTTTTTTGCGTAGGTCTTGATAGTCTTATAAATTGTCAAAATATTATCTATACTAATATATAAAGCTGCAGAGTTTGTTTGTTTGTTTGTTTGTTTGTTTGAACGCGCTAATCTCAGGAACTACTGGTCCGATTTCAAAAATTCTTTCAGTGTTAGATAGTCCATTTATCGAGGAAGGTTATAGGCTATATGTTATTTTCAAAGGACTTAGGGATCCGTATGAAAATTGCGATTTTGTAACCCAAGGTGTAAAATCGAAAACCTATTTATGCGTGCGCTGCAAAAACTATTGACAATAGAACAAAATGAAGTACTACGAGTTTGTAGGTCTTATTAAAATCTACAAAAAAGTCCGTGAGAGCACATATCTAACTATCATAGTTTAGTAACAATTACCACTTTTATATTCATAAAAAAAATGCATAGAGATAAGCACGGGTTCGAAGTCCACGCGAGCGAAGCCGCGCCCAAAAGCTAGTTAGCAATATAACCAGTTTTACCTAATTTGACTAATACCTCCATCCAGGAGTCTCCTCTAACGCGAGCGCTTCGCACACTCAACTGCATTTCGAAACGGGCCGACGTATTTGGTTGTACTCTGAGTGAATTCACAAGGGATGCCATGTGTGAAATTTCCTACTCATAGATGAGATGGACGTATTGGACTAATATACTATCTTAATAGATAGATAGATAACTAATTGTACAACAAACACATCAGTAAAAGGTTGTAAGAGATCAAAAGAGATGGATGGATTGTAAGATTGAGGAATTGTCTATGAAAGGTGTGACGTGACTGTAGATATGACGACTAATAGTTGCCTAGCGTGACAGGGCCGTAAGATGATAATGGTAATTTTAAATATGACGATTTATAAGAGTTTTGTGATAAAACCTAAACGTAAATAAAGTTTCTTCTGAGTTTTGCGTAACAACGTACGACAGTATACATATTTTATATGTCACTTAAACAATAGGCGGCCTTATCGCTAAAGAGCAATCTCTTCCAGTAATTAAAGCTGTATTAGGAAATAAATAAAAAATGGAAAAATATATATTTATACGTCGCATTTCACAAGAATTGTCCAAAACATGCGTTCGGTTAGCGTGAAATGCGCAAAGAATCTAGCATCCATAGTTATGAGTGTTCATCCGCTGAATGCCAACTGGTAACCCGATTACCTATCATTGTGGCACTGCACGGACACCGTATTGTCTAAGATTTTTGTTTACAAACCTCATATATGACCCGCATTTGCTAGCGATTAGCACCTTTGATGTACAGGAATAAAGTTGCTTTTAGATAAGTAAATGCCGGAATATGCTGTTCAGAAATAGGTCAGCCAACACGCAGAGTGCATTTTCAGGACTTTGGAAAAATAAATTTTTGTTCGCATGCCGCAATATACTTGATTACCTACCTTTTTTATGAATAAAATAATATATTAAATAATTGTGGTTGTTTATTATCGTCATTGATATACATTATAAGCTATGTACAACAAAGTTCCAGACCAAGAAAAAAAACCTTTTAAAAACCATTTCACTTGTATAAATAGTGTTAAAATACACCGTACTATATCCAAGTAATAAAAGTTAATGTTAATAACATTTAATTCCATCTTAAACACAACTTTGTAGAATTGCGTAACAATCAGAGCAACGACATTACGAGCATGTATAAAAAAATGAGAATTACCAAATAGTCTTTAAATCCGTGCCGATAACAAAATTTCTTTTTTTATGTTCCTAATCTATAACTAATAATTTAAAGAGAATAGATTTGTATGTATGTTTGTAAAGAATTGGCTAAAAAAAAGTACTGGACTTATTTTAATTAATTCGTACACCACTTGAATGCTACTCACATTCGCATTATCACTGATTAATATAGGCTATATTAATGGCAAGAAAAAATAAGCTTCAAGCTGTTCGCCAATTTGGTTGAATCTTTACATAGTATAAAACAAAGTCGTTGTCGTCAGTCCGTCCCTATGTATGCTTACATCTTTAAAACTACGCCACGGATTTTGATACGGTTTTTTAATAGATAGAGTGATTCAAGGTTTATATGTATAACCCAGCCCCGCTTTGCACGGGCGAAGCCGGGGCGGGCCACTAGTTAAATAATATAATAGTGAACTACTACTGTTCGGCCCCTAGATGACTTAAAATGAAATGATGAATATGGCCTTAACATGGCGATCTAAAAAGAGCAACTACAGAGTTTCGTGCCGGTTCTACTCTGTAGAGCTGCATTCCGGACCAGCGAATAAGTTTCAATATTAAGTGGTAAATTTTGAATTTTATATTACCGTTTGACTTGTGAAAAGAGCCAACTTGATTAAGGTGGATGCTCCAGGGTAGCCCGCGAAATTCAAATTTTCTTATGGTTTTTGCAATTTGCAAGGCAGTGCTAGGTTGTATGATGATGATCATTTGATTAGCGGCTGTAAGACGTATGTAGTTACAGAGTTATAATCATCAAACTCATCAATACAACCCTCCAAGCTCATAAAGGTTTAAGAATAACTTTGACGTTGAAAAAGTTTTTCTTGCACCTTTATGAGCTTGGAGAGCTGTATTGATGATTTTGATGATTATAATTATATAACTACATACGTCTTACAGCCGCGAATAACATTTTAATCAACATACAACCTAGCACTGACCTGCAAATAGCAAAAAACGCAAGAAAATTTGAATTTCGCGGGCTACCCTGGAACATCCACCTTAAATGAGTTTTTATTTGTTTTGCCACAGTAACGTGGAGGGTAAGATTAAGCCGCCACTGTTACTAGGGTAGAGATTATGCCTGCCATAGATGTTATAATAATGAGAGCTGGGTTACACCTGTACGTATCCTCCGAAGCTCAACTGCTAAGTCACTCATCAAACAACCCATAGCAATAGAAAATAACACTCATTAAACCAATAGGCCACGCCTTCCAGTATCGTAGTTGGTATTTCCACAGTATAAAAAATGTTCTATAAAAACAATACATCTATTTACACATAAATGTAACTACCGATTCGATTAAAAATCGGGTCAGCAAAGATAAAAAAAATGAGAAAGATATCTTTGAAATGTTTATTGGCGAGACGTGTTTACAACTAATGAGTTATACGTCCTATTTTAAAGTCTGCGTCTGCCCTATGCTGTCGATAAAATGAGTTATGCGCTCCGGTTAAGGTGCAAGTAAAGTAGGTAGTTATGACTCATCTACCGGGATAACTGGTAATTATATGTGTAACGACTGCCATAGATGTAAGCATGTAAGAATGGCACTCGGCTGGGCAGCGTTCGGGAAGCTGCGAAAGATCTTCTCGTCCACAATACCGCAGTGTCTGAAGACAAAAGTCTTCAACCAATGTGTGTTGCCAGTGATGACATATGGAACTGAGACGTGGTCGCTCACTATGGGCTCCATCAGAAGGCTCAAAGTCACCCAAAGGGCAATGGAGAGGGCTATGCTCGGAGTTTCCCTGCGAGATCGAATCAGAAATGAGGAGATACGCAGGAAAACCAGGGTCACCGACATAGCCCACCGGATTGTCAAACTTAAGTGGCAGTGGGCAGGGCACATAGCTCGCAGGACCGACGTCCGATGGGGCAGAAAAGTCCTCGAGTGGCGACCGCGTTCCGGAAGGCGCAGTGCTGGTAGGCCTCCCACACGGTGGACCGACGACCTGGTTAAGATCGCCGGAAAGCAGTGGATGCGGGCGGCCCAGGACCGGCCTTTGTGGAAATCCTTGGGGGAGGCCTATGTCCAGCAGTGGACGTCTTTCGGCTGAAATGATGATGATGAAGAATGGCAAGGTTGTCGGTAGCTTTACGTTCCTCCGAAGCAGTGGGGTGTGGCAGTGGGAGGCAATCGATTCAAAGACTGCCTCGTTGGTCTAGGCGACGAGCAAGTGACTTTGTGTAAACCGGGGCCACTTTTTCTGAGTCTGGGTGTCATTTGTATTCGTGAATTTCATGTTCTGATGGGGTTGTTTATTAAAAAAAAAGAAAAAACAGATAGGACGCTCGTACAACACCCAGCCGCGTCAGATGTGGTTTAACTCGGTACAGTGGGATAAGTTTCCGCCAAAATGTGGAAGAGGCTATACTTATTAGTAGATGGATGGGTATGTGAATGAAGTCCACTTCCGTTATCCGTTATCTCAGCGACATAAAAATACGTATTACCCGGCGTAAAGGTAATTCATGTCTCTCTGAACAATTCTCTAATTCTCTCTCGTTTGTCGACAGCCTACCCTCCATGCCGCCACCAGTCCAAGTATAAACAATCACCATGGTCGACACACAGCACTTCTGTCTCCGCTGGAACAACTACCAGAGCAGCATCACCAGCGCGTTTGAGAACCTTCGGGACGATGAAGATTTTGTTGACGTCACGCTTGCCTGCGATGGAAAGAGCTTGAAAGCACATAGGGTCGTCCTGTCAGCGTGCAGCCCATACTTCAGGGAATTGTTAAAAGTGAGTCTGTCACCAACCCATTCCATACTGAGTGTGCTAAAGGAACAGAGTAGAAACGTCACAATAGAAGGGACATTTGATATGAAACTGCGCGAGAGTGGTACAGTAGGTTAATTCTCCTTAATTCCATTAACTGGAGGAGGCATGGCTCAGAAATGGGTCATTTGTGATCTGATTTATCGATAAGTAGCTATAAATAATGTCACCACCCCACTCCATACTGAGGGTGTAGTAAGAACCGACGAAAGGAAATCACATGGCTAATACCTACCCACAAAATAAAGAAAACTTATAACAAAATCATGTTCCAACCCGTCTGGCCAGCGTGGCACAATAAGCCAATATTCCTCCTGGCATGTGGCATGTGGCATGTCTCAGCAGTGGTTCTTTTACGAGCTGGGATAAGAGAAGAGAAGAGTAGCAGCTTAGTGGATAGCTTACATTGTCTAACATTAAACAGCAACGCAGAAACTCGAGTGTCACGATTTTTCAGTCTAGTCTATCTATAAATAGGTCCAACGCTTTCAAATTATTGTTGTTAGTTGCAAGTCTTCAGACTTCTTACTGAACTCTGACTAAACTTGAGTACTAGGGTAATTGCGGAAAAAAATGTTTGATTAAAAAATAAGCTCCGAGTCTTAAGTCCTAAGCCGGCAGTCCTGAATTTAGACTACAGCTGGAAACCTTCTGGGATATTCCTAACTAGCTTTTTTATCCCCCAGTCAACGCCATGCAAGCACCCAGTGATCGTGCTGCAGGACGTGGCGTTCACAGATCTGCACGCGCTAGTGGAATTCATCTACCACGGTGAGGTGAACGTGCACCAACGGAGTCTGCCCTCATTCCTCAAGACCGCTGAGGTCCTGCGGGTTTCCGGGCTCACCCATCATGACAGCGCACAGGGCGTAAGTTACACACAGAGAACCGAACAAATCTTGGAACCAGATTACTTAAGTTGTAGATCATAGTTATATGACGATACCTAGCCGAATAGTTCACAATGGCATTTGTAAATAAGACCTGATAAAACACATTTAAAACGATGTTTACAATAAGTAGTACCTAATATAAGTGTGTGTAACATGTTTAAATGCCTAACATGAAATTAACGATACGAAAATGCGATAGTTTGTCTATGAAAATGTAATCGTGTCTTTACGGACTGGCAAATACACTCAGCGAATAAACTCCTAAAATAAAGAGAGAGAAACCATTATGGCTATATGATTTGTATTACACTCTGTTCTTAGGTTCTTTTTTTAGTGGAGAACGCTCGACCTAAAGATTTGTCGTTATAATCCAAGATAATAATAAAATAAGATAATATTAATTAGACCGAATACCTGATTAGACATAAAATATTCTTTAAGCCAAATCATTGAAAAGTAATAAAAAATTAATATGACAATTACAGCATAAAACATTGCTAAGTAATAGTTTTAGAAGGATAAGCACAGAGTGGATAATGGACATTTTGAATACATCACGATATCTCTAGAACCTTAAGGCCTCGAGACTTGATAGGTAGGATTTTTTCACACGACAGCGACTTTGTTTTATACTATGTAGTGAAGTCGCTGTCGTCTGTCCGTCCATAAGTATGCTTAAATCTTTAAAACTACGCAACGGATTTTGAAGCGGTTTTTTAATAGATAGAGTGATTCAAGAGGAAGGTTTATATGTATAATATATTCATAATAAAGTAGAGGAACACTGATAAATTTACAGGTTCATCATGGCACCCGTGCGAAGCTCGGGCGGGTCGCTAGTTAATTAGAAAATAGTTTTAAAATTATTAAAAAATTGATATTTTCATCGTTTCTTAACAATTACATCTTTGTTTATTCTAAAACATATTCATGTTCCTTAAACGTGGCGTATTTTGCAATATTTTTTCAAGGTCTATTTATCGTGTGACACAACACAATTATTGACACAACAACTGTATTACAATTAATATTAATAGAATAAATTACAATTGGTATCTCGATACGGGTAATAAATTTCCCTTGATGATATTTATTTTATTAATTACTTTGCTGTAAGACTTACATGGTATCATTCTATTAGTAGCAAATTTTTAGAACTTACTTTGTTAAACTCTTGGATACCTGGCGTTAACGTGGGACTGGAAGGCGCGAGAAGTCCTATTTTGTGTACGGAATGTCACTATTCCACACTATTTTGAGAGTATCGTAAGAATCGACTAGAGTAACTCAAGACCATTTAGCCGCAAGAGAAGGAAAACTTGATACAAACCCTGACACAGGCCAACCCGTCATGAATTTTGGGGGAGGACTCAATATTAGGTCACTTATGATGGTGATGACTATTGAATTATAGGTTTGTTTTCCAAAACAGTCGCTGCTGCAGACGATGCGCGCCCCATCCACCGCGCCGTCGCCGCACACGCCGCCGCACCCAGCTCACGCGCCCCACATCGCTCACACGCCCAGCTACAACGAGCGCCTAGAGGAGGCTCTGCTCCAACCCCCATCTTCCAGCATCCAGCCCCACTTGCCCCACATGCGCCGGACCCCACTGCCACCCCGTCGGATCAGTCGCTCTGCCGACAATTCCCCGGACGTCATAAAACGCCCGCGCCACGACAACAACAACATCGAGCAGCCCCAAATACATGCAGCAGATTTCTCCACGAAGAATCACTCAATGAACAACTCCCGCTCTCACGACCCTGGGAACAACGGGAACGGGATCTCGAATAGCAGTTCTTCTCCATCCCCGAGGCTGATGGATGAGGTGAAGAATGAGCCGCTGGAGATGGTGTGCCCCTCGAACCCAGATATAGACAGGAGCACGGATGATACTCCGCCTCACTCACTACATAGACAACTGGTGAGTACCTTTTTTCTAATCGCTTATACATTTTTAAACAATATTTTGATCAGAATAAGTCTGTTGCTTGTCGTTGTAATAGAATTTGTCTATATGACAGGAATAGGTATTAGCCATACAGCCAACCTGTATTATAAGGAATGTTACAATGTATTATGGTTGCATTTTATATCGTGTCCTTAAATATTTTGATTACTTACCTACCTTAAAATGAATAATAAACTCCATAACTCTATTAAAAACAAACATATCTTAAAGTGGAACTGCGAGAATTACCACTTTTGCAACAGGAATATAGCATATTTTCAACCCGCTATCTAATTTCCGACAAACTACTTCGCATGATAAATAATACGGCGTTAACAAACAAATACCAAGACGCATACTATTAATGAAATAATCCACAAACACCCGAATTTATGCACAAAAAAGCAAGTTCATATTTCAATTTCCTAGATACATTTAAGGACGTTTTTATTAACACCAAATATTTCATTGGGTGTCAATATTTTTAGTAAATATTGAACGAACGTTAAGCAAATACCGCAGATAAAAATATGTAACCATTTTCTAAGAAAAACAAGACTAAATCAAAATTGATTCATGCATTCGAGAGCAATGCTGCAAAAGACTCTTTTCATACTCAGCAATCGAGTATAACGACAAGTTTTTAAAAATATATCTACTACAACGCTTTAACGGCACGCCCAGACTGGAATGGTGAGAGAGAGTGTACTAGTTATTTGTCAAAATCTAATTATGAGGGAAGCCGCGGGCGGAACTCGTATTAAAAACGTTATTATCAAACTCCAGAGATTCCCTACAACTATTAAAGTTAGCCAGCAATTTAACTTGGCGGAATAACTAAAGTTTTGTACGTTAATATAAAAATATGTTTACTTCAAGTACCTTTGTTTAAATGGGATGTTATTTAGCGGCGAACACTTTTTATTTGGTTCGAGTTAAGCAAATCTATTTTCCTCCCTTTTGAAAGAAACATTGCAGTTTTACTTAATTTAAATTATATTTATACACTTTGTGATTTAAAAAGAAATCTTATCGTGAATTGGTTTGTTTATGTAAGTAAGCCAAATATAGTCATCATCCATGCGGTGTCCGCTTTAGAATCACCACACCATTCCATCCTGAGGGTGTCGTAAGAGCCCAAAGGGAACTAACAAGGCCGAAAACCTATCCGCAAGAGAAAATAAAATTATACGAAATCCTATCTATCGTCTGTGGCCAGACGGGTTGGCATAGGATTTCGTATTTTTTTTGCGTGGCACCGTAGGCTAATATCCCTCCATATAAGTCGAGGAAGCCCAACTGAGCATTATGTCATGTATGGGTTTAATAGTATAGATATGAACATCTTCAAACATACAAATACATACCTTTCCTCTCTATAATATTAATATACTAGTTTAGTAATTACTAAAGGGCTCTATTTAAAAAAAAATCTTAGCACAAATGTATAGATAACCAGCCAAAGACAAACACTTTGGAGTTATTCGATCGTCTCAAAAGACGCTATAATAGCAGTAGGTAATAATGTCCGTCTGTCACACGAACTTTATAACAATCGTATGTCATTCTACACCGCGCTGAGTTCCGGGTACAAATCCTAGCTAGACTTGTCTCTAATACCAGGTAACTCTCAATGCCATGCTTTAGGCGAAGTGTTTTGTCGGACTTTTATTGCAGTGTCAAATGATTACTTCCTAATTACAGCCTAATTATGCTGTCACTGTGAATTTAGGACTGAAATCGTCATTAAATCCAAACGACTTAATATTGTTTATATCAAACAAACCTCTTTAGAAAATAAATACTTTCGCTGCGGTAAATTTCAAAAATAAAATATATCTAGGGATGGCTCTAAACGCAATTAAAGATAAACCAGGTTTTGGATTATATAAACCTAAAATGATCCGTGTGGTGACGAATTTAGAAAACATAGTGTCTCCACCCCGTTCCATCCTGAGGGCGTCGTACGAGTTGACAAGCCTAGCCGCAAGAAAAGGGAAACTTGATAGGAAACTCTGTGCCAACCTGTGTATGGCCGTAATTATCCTAAATTTGAATGAATTCGGTATTCAAATATTTCCAAAATGAAACGCTCAAAAATGCCGTTAATCGATGAAATTACAACAATGTTACTTAAATCTGGCACATAACAAAGATATTATTTATTCAAAAAAATATCATTGGTTTGACAACATCTGTCAAATTAAAAAAAATAAAGGCCATATATTCACAGAATAAAAGAATAGAATTGCAAGCAATAGATTAATGCCTACAGGGAGGTCCACCGTCGCGCGGCAGCTCTGCCGATGCTGAAGACCGCACACCGCCTCCTCAGCTACCATCACCCTTTATAGCGCCACCAGATACCAAGCTCTTTGCTCCGTCTAACACGTTCAACTTTACAATGGAGGCTCTACAACATCCATCTTTGGGAGGTATGTCGTGTTTTGTCATGTTCTAGTAACCGTCTAAATGTTGTGTGAGTTGTAGTTTTCAAAATTGATTTAGTGTTTTGGTATTTAGAGAGTATTGTTTAAATTTAATTGGTTCTTTTTTGCGTTCAAATGTTAAGATTGCAATTAGAAATAAATTTACGACATTCTTTGGCTGAGACAGGTTTTTTGTTTTAGTCTATAATATCAAATGTTTTCAGGAAGAACATCTGAAGCGCCATAATGCTTAAAAAACTGCATATTCAATTGATTTAACTATTCTCTCAATCAAAAATGTCTGGAATGTTTGTAGTGTATTCATTATCAAAGTACGGGGTAAAAATGGAAGACTATTGTTTTGGACAATGGTATGAAATGTGTGTAATTTCCAGGTCTGCAGAGTCCGTTGGCGCCCGACGGAATGGCGAGCACTTCTCAAGGTGAGTGCCAGCTTGTCTAGTAACAAGTTTATTTTATTGCATTACCTACATATATTGAGACAAACGATATTTTTAATGCACTGTCTGTCGTATGCCACCATCACCGCTTCCTCTCTGCTCTGTCATTATTAGGTTTATATATCATTATTAGGTTTTATATTTTGTTTTGTACCAGATGTATGAGGCAATTATTACGTGACATATTCTTATTATAATTATTTTATCAATATCTATCTATGTAACAATATAATTATATAATATTAACCTCTGTATACGTCTTCATTTGTGCTCTGTGTTTCTGTATTTAAATTAATAAATGTTAGCTTTTTTGTGTTATGGTTCGATGGACACGCGTAGGCACAATACGGTTATAATATCATTGACATGTGAATCGTTTGACGCGTCTGTAAAATATTGGGATATATGTTGATCATTGAACCAAAACGCAACGTGGCGTGCATGTAATTGTTATTGTAACATAGTGTACTGTAATACGAAGATATGCTAGCTTGTTTTATTAGATGTTATACAATTGTGTGCTAGGAAAACCCCTCACTCCCATGTCTCCGAATTAGGTTTTTGTTGTTAATTTCTTACGGATTGCATTTCTGTTTTCATTTTATTATTCTCTTTTTTTAACATTACGAGTTCGAATAAAACGATTGTAATAACTAGACTGTATTCTAATTGGCTATAAAAATAACTGCGCTATGTAAAAACCAGAACCTAAGAAGAAACCAGAAAATTAGCTCCCAAGAAATCCAATCAAAACTCCGCTATAAAGTTGAGAGAATTCCGCCAAACTTGAATTTACTTACTCTGCGAAGCAAAACGGATCTCATGAATCATTTCTAAATACACTATCGTGTTACACAAGTCACATTGTCTTGGGAAACGAAAAATATAATAACCGGGAGATCGAACAATGGAATTTTAGGTAACTTTGGTGTCGGTTTATATTAAATACACTCGAATTATTTCATTGAAGAATCGATAACGCTTTCGTCCGAGTAATCGGACTCGGCGACGTTTTGTTATGATACCCGGCCCGTAATACACACAATCATTGCCAAGCTTAACTATCGAGGAGTAGGCGACCAATAAGTATGCGTTACTAATAAACCGCTTCGCATTCCACCCGCGGCGACGCGCCAGTCATCAGTAAAGGGGGGTGGCGGTGCTTTAAGAGGCTACGATATCGAGAGTGCATTAAAACTGGGTCCAAAACTCCGAAGCATCGAAGGGGCTAACTGCTTGTGTTGTGACCAGGTGGCGCCCGCACCCCCCAAGAAGATTACAGATGTGAGCCTTGTAACAAGAGCCTGTCTTCTCTGACGCGGCTCAAACGGCACATCCAAAACGTTCACATGAGACCGTCCAGGGAGCCAGTCTGTAACATTTGCCGGCGCGTGTACTCGAGCCTCAACAGTCTGAGGAACCACAAGTCTATCTACCACCGCAAGCAGCAGCAACCGCCCGCGCAGGCCGGCCCGGGGCCCTACTTCCCCGTCAATTGACGCCCCCGCCGGGCGTCCCCGCCATACTCGTTGCCATCACAAGAAACAAAGCTGCCATCCTAACCACCTAAACGCCATAGTCTTGCCCCTAGATTTTCGTTAAGTTAAAAACTATACAATGTACACGCGATATGTTCCTAACATTTGTATATAGCATAGATATGCATGCGCAATTTATCTTATATGTATGTATGATTTATTATTTGTCATTAAACTCGTTGCGGTGGGAGCGTAGCCCCGCGTGTAGGCACCTCCGGCGCTACGTTCGCACTGTCACCTTTCTGGAACCAATTGGGACATCTATGATCGGTACACGCATAACCACCAACTTTTAAAAAAAGCGCATTAGTCAAATTCGATTTTCGAACACGTTGAATTGCCTCTACAAGCCAGGTTCAAAATTGCCAGTCTAAAATAAGGTGCATCTATTGTGCCAATTGGTTCCTTCAGAATGGGACCCGTTGGATGCGAGCGGTCGCAGTGGTGTTGGATACGACGCCTTCTATTTTGTTGACTAATGCGCTTGTTAGAATATACGTTGTGTTCCAAGATGTTATACTACTTGCGTCATCGAAGTCTATGTCATGTGGGAGTGGTCACAGCAGCCGTTAAAGATCATTTTTAAAGTCCAATGACTCTCAGAGCCCTATAAATAAAAATGGCTGTTAAATATTGCAACCCTATCAGTACCGTAGTTCTTTTTTCTAAAATATTTTACTATCTATAAACATTTTAACTTGAAACATTCCCTTGAAAGGCTACTGCCAATTCAAATAAAAGCCCATATACACCCCATTTCGAAAGCTTTTTTCATCGACCACACCCACTGGCTGTCTTCCAATCGGTAGTATAAACACAACGTACATTCCGACACGCTCATGTTGGTTGTTATGTGTGGCGCAGTGGGCCCGTTGGGTGCGGGGCATCGCTGCGAGGTGTGTGGCAAGCTGCTATCCACTCGCCTGACCCTGAAACGGCACACGGAGCAGCAGCATCTACAGCCACTGCACTCGGCGCGCTGCAGTCTCTGCCACAAAGTCTTCCGCACGCTCAACTCGCTCAACAACCATAAGAGCATCTACCATCGCAGGCAACGAGCGACCCCGCAGCAGAACCAGCCCCAGAATTTGACCACGGACTCTAAGATACCGCCGCACCACAGTATCGACTTCTACAAGTTCAAAGATCAGTTTAACGTTTAATTTAATTTATTTTTTAATGGATTTTATGTGCGAACGGGGTCTCTTTTACAAAAAGCTGCCTAGATTACAATTAAAAATAGTTTGTCCCAGGTGTTAGTTATTGAAAAACATGGTAAGAGCTTTTTAGTTATATTTGAACAATTTGTAATTAGCTATTTTGCTATTATTTCTTTAGAGCCGGTTATTTGATTCAAAAGGGGCAGTCGATTTTTTGCAAATAACGACATTCTGTCGTGAGTCTCTATAGAATATTTTGACAGAAGACACCGTGCGTGCAGTAGAACAAGATGGATTTATAAATGAGCATTTCTGATACTTAAGTTATCATTATCATCATTACACGAAATTTAAAAATAAACGAACAACAAACCACGTGTGACAGTTATGCTCAATCAAATTAATAGATCATTGATTAATAGATCATTCATGATCTAAAATGGTATGTAACAATCCTTGTATTCAGTGTGTTCATAGTTAGAGAAGATATCTACGTTAAAAAATGCTCTTGATTCTTTTCGTGAGGCGAAGTAACTATTTTTATTATATTTTCTTTATACATTTTAACTTAGATTTATGGGACTTGTTATTTTTTTATTGTTCTTAGATTTTTTCTACGACATAATTATTTTACAATTAACAGTAGAGATGTGCTAATTTCTCTATAACTCTTCTGACTAGTCAGTGCTTCAGATACTCGAACTAAAACTACGCTACTTTGCTGAAATATTGTAATACGGTAACAATTATTTAAATATTTAAAAGACTGACTAGTCAGTAAACACAGGACAATCTTTTCGTGTCCGTTAAAATGAACTTTGAACTTGTCGTAAGAATTGACATCACAATTATTGGTTAATGACATTCCAACTTTACAACGGCGGCCATTTTGAATTGGTAAAGACGATATAAACCTTCAAGCCCAAAGAGTGCAATACTGCGGTATAAAGATTAATTCCTGAATTATACACTATGTTAAATGTGCGACAATAAGGCGAAGAGAAAAAATATTTTGAAAAAAGATAAAAATCTTGGTGCTGTAAATTTATATATTAGGCTTAAATTTATATAAAAAGGAACAATTTGTTCGTGTAAGTAACAGATGAGGCATACTACATTTAAACGATGTGTTCATTAATTTTCGGCAATTAATTTATTCTGTATTTTACCTGCATGATCTCACTCTTAGATATTTATATGAGATTACTAAAAAATATAAAAAAAATTATATACAGACTTATACAATTGGCTTCGTGAGGCTCTTGAAATTTTTTCTTTTTATTTTTAGGTATTTTGTTCATTTTAAGACTGAATTCAAACCATAGCACCAATAGAAAATACAAAGGTTATACAAAAATCCAACCAAATATCAAACCGCAGACAGCACACAAACACAATAATAATACATTAAAATATCAGAATTATACTAAGTAACAGATACACCGTGACATGAAATATAGACTCAATACCCAGACATAGAAACACTTTTTGATTAGGTTATCCCTCCATGTCTTTAATTGAAAAAATATTTGTTTTCTTAATGCTCCTTTTTTAAATAGCCTGTGTTTTAAGCTATTTGATCCAGCTTAAAACGATGCACACAGTATCAATAATAATATCATTATTATCCAAGTGATTCAAAAAGTGCCATTATAACTACGTGGCTATTTTATATTTTTAGTTAAGTCAGATTTTTACTTCTTTTTCTTTTCCAATTATTAGTTTTATTACATACTTGTGTTTCTTAATATTTTTTCGTTGATCGTTTTTAGTATACTTAGTTTTTTTGCTAATATTGTCTAGTTAATTACATGTACCTACTTATATTATTTTGTACATTAACACAATATATTGCTCTTTCGTTGTACAATAATTGTAATTACACCACATTTATTATTGTATACATAATAGGTAATAGTATATATTATAAACAAATTTTTAAATATTCTCAGTGTTAAATGTTCCTAAATTACAACAGTGTGAATTTTTGAACTAGACAGTTCCATGCTTAATGTGTTTTAACCTTTTGCTTGCCATAAACTATGTTAGTGAATATCGTAAATGTATGTTCATGACGAAACTTTAACGCGAACCAAAATATTACCTACCGCAATGTCTTCATCTAAGCCCATAAATGTCCCACTATTTAGTCAGGACCACCGCCAATTTTGTGGAAGGATAATTCTCTTTTTCTTTGCCAGTTAGTCGCCTGGTACGGCAAGATTGACGACAGAAAGGATCAAATGGGCTGGTTGCATATGGTGACATATATTCCAACCATGCGGACGTATTTAATTTCACTCATTTGTCTGACACTGTCTCGCGTTCAAGTTGTGTCATTTAGAAATTAAATTGATGTATCTTTAGTGACACAATTAATTCTAGTTCATCAGACATCACTAAATCGACCGGGAACGTCGATAAAATATCATTAATTGTTAAAATAAAAATCTTTTTAATAGCACTAAGGGAACGTTTAAGTGTAAATGTTATTAACATAATTTATTATAAAAACGATATACATTTTAAGTAACGATTAGTGCCTGCTTATACCCTATTATGATTGTGTTCTTTATAGGAAAAAAGACATATTTTGCGTGATTTTACGTAAAAAGCATTAGAAATAGGTAGTGTTTTGAACACTGCTAACCTAGATATTGATGCTTTATTCTTTGACTATCAAGTAACAATTATCAGAGGCTTCCTAAAATAAATGCTAATATAAGGTTCTGTTGTTATTGCTAGATACATAAATGCTTAGCCATTAATCGTTTAGTTAAATTTAAGCTTTATTATGATAGTTTGGCCAATTGGAAGACTAGTGATTTGGTGCTAAAAGGAACGATGTTCGTGTTAGAAAAAATAAGGGAGTCGAAATTTTAAAATGGAATCAAAATTCACACTATCTGTTTTTTCTTTATATTTCGCAACATTCCGTGTAAGAAAAATGAAAACGATAAAAAAACATGTTAAGTTTTTATTTGCACACATTGCAAATTTTGAAACCGTAGGATTGTTGTTTTTTGATTAGTAATTTAGTAATAGGTTTTTTCTTGTTAATTTGGGTTTGGGAATTAAGTTAGTTTATCACGTAGGATTAAGGTTTATCTGAAATCATATACATAATAGACATACGTGTTTAATTTACGATTACAGGGATGTGCTGCAATGGCAGTACGGTAATTCGGCTATTTTCATTACAGCTGCTGAGAATTAAGAATTTATTTAGAAACGAGAAGGCTTCTGGTTGGGAAAAAATTTGCCAAAATCTAATAAACGCTATAGACTGATTAGAGTAAGTACGCGTTTGAATTGTAAACTATTAGGCGTATTTTATAGATAAAAAATGTAAATTATTTACTAAATTACTTATTTCATAATTTTATAAAAAAAATGAATAATATTGTCGCACAGACGGCGAAGTCGAAAGCGTGATTAATTTTGGTATTATCTCGAAATTTATTTGTAATCTAAATGATCTTTGGTTCGAAAAATATTAGGTGCTAAGTTATTTGGGATCTCGAGAGGCTCAAAGTCTCAGGTTTGAAAGGGCGAGTACTACACCGTGTTCTAAGGAGCAGAACACATCCCTGGCAAAACTAATTAGTTAGGATCTTAGCAAGATTAAGACTGTTTCTGTGACCTGTTTAAGTTTTTATCTTTCTAACGTGTTAAGGTGATTTATTTTTCACTGCCGCACGTCAACGTGCGTTGACTTTATCCAATGTGTTCTTATACTTCTTGTTGTTGGCATTTTTACTTATTTTATAAGGAATCTAAATTAATTTATTGGTTGTTGTATTGAAATTTTATATGTTTTTTCTTAAATTATTGTTCTTGCTGTCCATGAATATTTTATGTTAAAGATTGGCATATTATTGTGTAATGCAGTCCATTAGATTAAAAATAAGAATATTCGCGTATGTGCCAAAAACTGAAAAGTTTTTATGTTTTTGTCTTCCATTTTTAAACTTGAATGTATTTTTCACATGTTTAGAACGCCAAAAAGTTTTAAAACGTAGCTATGGTTATTTTAATGGGCTGCAACTACAGTGTTTATCTATTTAATAAAATACTTTTCGCAAAACTATATTCAATATTCATAATAGTTCTTTTCTTCCTTACTTTTAAATTAAAATAATTGAAATAACTACTCATAAAATGTAATCGTTAAACCGAACTTCATAAATCCTAATATTGATGATAATGGCGTTTTTAATAAAAACAAATATACAAAATCAATATTGCCAGTTTTATTAGACCATCCTTGCACCCCATAATAAGATATTTATTATTTACTCAAAAAGACGAGCTTTTGTAGAAAAATTAGACACCTTTATAGTGCACTTTTTTATTTTTCTATTGTCAGACCACGCTTGGCTTGAATAGGATTCCCGCCAAATTGTTTCTTTTCCCGCCTCCGCATGTCGCCTGTCTAACACCTTTCATGAGCCATTAGCTGTCGCCATCATTTAATTTTAGTTCTTTTCTTTTTTTAATTTTATTTGAGTCACTTTGTTTCTTTTTAAAATCCGACCAATTATGTCAGAGTCAAATTAAAAAAACATCCCGAATAGGTTTTATTTTTTTAATTTACACCGCGTACGGGGACCAACCCCACATTTGTTTTTGTTTTTTCGGTCTGTTTACAGGTAAAAAGTTATTCACCTGCTCGTTATGCATGAAGGTTCTGTGTTCTAAGGCGTCGTTGAAGCGTCATATCGCAGACAAACACGCAGAGAGGCAGGAAGAGTACCGATGCACGATATGCGAGAGGGTATACTGTTCAAGGAACTCCCTGATGACGCATATATACACCTACCACAAGTCCAGGCCCGGGGAGGCGGACCAAATACGATTTTTTTAGTGACTACTTGGACGGAGTTGGCGCGGCATGCGGCAGTATTCATCTAGCAAAGAGAACCTACACGACACCAATCTACCAGAGACAGCCGTACATACCAACATTCATAAAGGTTAGAATTCGTTTTTAGAAACAAAATAAAAGAGATTTTAGACAAAACATTCTGATTCTTGTTACGTGAATATAGCAATTATTGTAATAACAGCAATGTGCTGATTTAATCGCATTGTATTAAAAACAAACTATGGTTCTAGGTATAGTTTTTTTTTAATAAAATGCGGTAAGATCTGTTTTCGGACGGTATTATAAAATTTTATGCAATAATAATCTAATTCATAACCTGTTTATTTTTCATATCCGATTAGAATAAGCTAGGTGTAAGGGTCCTTTTCAATGTTAATTTCGACTTTTGGTTTCTTAAAATGATTATTTGGAATTTTTGTTTGGAATTGTGTTCTGTTTTCTATTGAGCCCATCCCGAGCCCCCCTCCCGTCGGGTTTCGCAATTTTGACGTTGTTGTGTTGCTTGAAGCATGCTTCTATCATTTTTGTTACCACGTGTTTCTGTGTCGATGTGGTTGAGAGAATTTCCTTAAAATTTTCAATATTATTAAGGATCTCGTGATTACTGTGTAGTTAGTCAATGTGTACAGTGCATTCTATTAGTATTATTAATTATTATTATTAACCTCATACATTGTACTTCGTATTGAAATTAATAACAATACATACTCGCTTGAATGTCAAGTCATCTGACGTTTCACGTGCTGCCAGCTTATAAAAGTACCCCGAATATCGGGAAAAATGGCTCGATTTGAAAATGGAGAAAATGGTTTGTGTTTCCAGCTGTACCGCCCCTCCGTATGCCCCCGCCGACCGCCGGCGGAATCAACGAGCCACAAGAGTGTCCGTACTGCCGCAGGACATTCTCTTGTTACTATTCCTTGAAACGACACTTCCAAGACAAGCACGAACAGTCCGATACATTGTACGTATGCGAATTTTGTCACCGGAGGTATAGGACGAAGAACTCGCTGACCACCCACAAGAGCTTGCAGCACCGCGGCTCTAGTGGGATGTTGAAGCGGCTGCTGAAAACTTCAGCGCTGCACAGCGCTTTGGCGCCTTCTCCGCATCACCTGTTCGACTTGAGCGCGGCCGACCATGCGGCGCAGCTCCCGCCTGGCCTTCAATGACCACAGACCATGGCTTAGATTGGTGGCAACGCATCCGCTTACAAATACCCTCCGACCGAAAGGTATCTGTAAGCGGGTACTCGTGGACGCGTTGACGAGAAAGGAATAGCATCATAATGTGCAATAACGGACAATGCCAAAACAATGCAGGAGATTTCGCCGCATTAATATGGTTAAATCGTATTATAATTAGTAAAATATTGAAGTTAGTTTTAAAAGTTACATAAACAGTATTGTCGCACGCGACTTGTAGAGGTCGTTTAGTGTACGCTTCGTGGATCGGACTTCGCTTTGTGACTAACTGTTCGCGATTTAAAACATTTTCTAGTGAAACTGTTCAAATGGTGTTCAATATGACAATGTAATCCAGAGCAATACTAAAGTATTAATATTTCTAGTACTGCCAAATAATGCCAACTGTATGTATTCTAAAGAGGAAAATGCGTTTTTTAAAATCACTTTTCGATTATGTCCTAGTGTCAAATTAGATTCGGTAACTGTACAAATGTGAAACGTACAAATTTTAAAACAGTAAATTTTAAAAGATATCAAAGAAAATATTTTTTACTTGAACTTTTTTCGGAAAGCCAAATCTAAATTAATAAATGGTACAGATTATTTAGGGATTAATTACGAAAATGTTTAGATTAAAAATAAATAAAAAATGTTGATGTTGATTAAAAAATAAAGACTTCTTAGAATCTGATTTCGAAAGTACAAAATTTAACTTTTAACGATCTCTAATCTATGTGCGTTTGGCTTCAATAATGATGATTTTGATCAATGTGTGAGTAGCCGTGCCTTCGTTCGTCTTCATACCATTAAAATGTATTGGATGGGTTTCTGGACTGACGAGGTATGTGCAATTGACGGTTCACGGACGAATCATATGTGTTGGCGGTGACATTTTGAAATGGAACATGATGTAGGGTTGCCAGACTCTGCAGAAATCCTTGAATACAGGGTTGAGAGTGAGTAAACTGACGTAGGGAATAATGACGCTGGGTAGCCTCAAGATGGGTCTTCGAAAAGCAGTTCGACGATCGTATACGTGTGCATGATTTCAAATCATGATACAAAAGTAATCATTTCTCTTGTATAAAGAAACGTAGTCTCTAGGTATTAAAATAGAATTATATTTAATCTGTATCCATTTTCGGATTTCTCTCTATGAGTGTATAGTGGTTCTTATTTAAATGTCGACCAACGTAGCGGACGTCTCGTTATTGAAAATTTATTAGATTATTATTATTATATTATTCTCAAAAAATCTTAGGATTACCTAACCATAAGATGGCTGCAAATTGTATAAAAAATATTTTATTTACTTAATATTGGTAGAAAATTATCTGGAATCTGCTATTTTGAATTACGACATATCTATTCAGGGTGTATTAACGAGTCCAATAGTAATATTACAACAATAGGCTTCAATTCTTATCACTAATCCAACATATCACAAATTGTTAATACATATTTCTATGAATAAAAGGTATTTTAAACAGTGATATTTCACAAAGCCAAAGAGAAAAATATCAAGAACTAATATTTGCTAATACGTATCTAGTTGAAGCAGGAACTTTTAGAGATTTATGCAAAATCCTTTTCGAAATTTGCAACTTCGGTTTTACTAGATATGCTTCTTGCATACCATATCCAATTTACTCAGAAACTTCCACTATTCGGAACATATCTAAACAATTATCACTCAAAGTGAGGGGAAATCTGTTTTAAAAACATCAGCCATGACAACATTGTTTTCACGTCAACGTTCTTTTGGTACAGCGGTCTTAATTAAAATGCATTTATAATAATATTTTAAAAAGCAACTTGGGTATAGGATTTTTACTAAGATATTTGTATTTTTAATTCTTTTTCGGATTGTTACATACATTATAACTTATGTAATTTGTGATATCAGTTTTACATTTAACGAGAATTTATTTGGTTTAAACCAGATGTATGTAGTTGACATTTAAGTTTTTATTGTTTAATCCACAGCTTATATGTAATATTAACATTGCGGGTTGAGTTATTTTAAATAAGGTAATTTTAACAATATATCCCCTGGTTAAGGCCCGTTTACCTCCATTTTTGTAGTACCTCAATATATTATTTTGTTTTTAATTTTTATTTCAATGTTACAGGCTGTTTTAATATTATTAAAAGAAAACTTAATGAACATCAGTTTGGAAATAAAGTCATAGAAGCATTTATCTGGAGCTTAGAATGGAAAAGCAAGCGGGTAGTTTGAATTGTAAATATTTTATAAGTTAGAATTATCATTCATATTGGAGAATCGTGGCATCGGATGGGAATAGAAGCCTCGTGATATTATTAACTAAATAGTAAATAGATAAAATCATTAATGGAAAGGATTTTTATATATTCTACTAATGGATTTATTAATAGTGAAACTTAGACTTAGTCATCTTAATGTTTTTTTTAATGTTTGTGTTTATTGTTTTCGCTGTGCAATTATTTGGTATCGATTTGGCTGTTCTATTGAGCTTATTGTTAACTGCTTTGGTGTGGAAACAAATGTTTTCCACCATAACTTTCGTTGTTTGGTTTTGAACGGTGGTTCTAAATTTTTGATCTCAGTTGACAGCTGCGTGGTACATCGATTTCGGAGACAGCCGTTGGCAGTTGTTGTTAGGCGTTTGCGTTAAGTTTGGATTATGTGTCGGCAAAAAGGGGGTAAAAGTAACGCGACAAAAAAACAAAAGATACATGACAGCGAAGCAATATTGAAAGTATATTTTGCAATGTATACCAAAATACTGCATTTTTTTAAAGTAAGATAAAAGTGAGAATTTTTTTAATTACGCGTAAATTATAAACAGCTGGTTACAATTTTGCAATATTATTTTTCGCTTTTACGCCAGTTAATTAAGTTAAAATAACTGTAAAAACCGACTGTGTTACTATGTAGTATAATACACAAAGTAATCAACGGGATGCCTTTGAAACAGTACAAGTTTATCAATAGCCTACAGTAGATAACTATATAAGATGCAATGCTTTAAAATGACAAAATGGATGCAGATCAAGTGATGTCTCCAAACTTTAGCACAAATTCTAGAATAAGTACTGTACTCTATTTATCTAGAGTTGAATATCTTCGTTCTGTGTTTTGGAACGCCATGAATATATACTATTTGTACAAAACGAATTTATTAAGACCTTAACACAGCTCTTGAGATAATAATGTGCGAGCTCACTGTAAGGAAAATAAAGGGACATTAGTTTTGTCTATGGTTTTCCAATCCAAAATGTCATTTTAAAGTCATAATATTAACAAATTCATTTGAATTCTTTTGCTAAAATCTATATTTGAATGCAAATAACTTCCGAATTTCAATCATTACATATATTATGGATAAAATTCGAATATTTGAAGAGTTAAACAATTATTAACAAACGTCATTTCAATCAAAAATATACTTGAATTTTCAGTACTATTCTGTTTGAAACTAGTTTCCTCTTCGATAGACACAACAAAATGTCCAGCTCTAGTGCTCGTGTAATTTATTGGTAGGGAAATGAAAATCAGAAAAAGTGTACTGAAAATTGTGTATTTTTAGCTCTTTATCATCCATAAAAAGATTTTTAATTGAAATCAAGATCTAATTTGCGAAACTCTCTTAATATAACAACCAATGTTCACAAACAGTTTCACAAATATCATTCATAAGAACAATAATGCTTTTAAAATGAGTATTACCTCCAATAATGTTAAGTATTACCTCCAACTATATTATTTAATTTTTAATGTTTTATTTTAAAAATAGGGAATCAGCCTGCACTTCAGGTGACTTCACGTAATGTATTTGTGTTACTACATCAACATAAATATAAACTGGACATAACGTTTTATATTTTATCTTAGTATATTGTAAATGTCAGACAATATATAACATTGTTACATAGTATTTACCCATACACAGATATTTTTGTTATCCACTGCCATATTTAAAATGCAATAGTCTATTCGGCTGTACAAGGTTAGACACTATATCATATAAACAGTTTATAATGGTATTATAATATATCGTATAGTGTTTAATCATATGTCTGCCGAAACCAGCAAATACAATAGATATTTATTATGCAAATAATAATTTTAAATTGCTCGATTGGCGGAGGAGAGTGCCGTTTTAAGAATAAGTCGACTAAAATGAAAGCAATAACTGTTTTAATTATTTTATTGCTAATATATACCAAATTTACGAAATACGTGTAAGTAATGTTAACAAATTTAAGCCCTAAACATAAGTCGATTTATTCTTATATCAATAGCTTTAATATTTATATGAGTATCTTCCACTATAACTATAATATACATATTTATAAATACATTTTAGCAATAGCTCCCAGTTCGCCAGAGTACCTCACTATGATAGTTGCAGTATGTACGTTATACCGTAAGATAATAATTATAGCAGATAACTTTTTGGGCCACATGCCTTTTAATCAGTATAAATTTAAGTCTTTAAAACAAAGAAGTCGTGAATAAAACTTTGGAATTACCAATTATGTTATGCTTTTTATTATTACAAAAAGAAATGTGCCAAAAATGACAATAGGGTTTTTTTTCCTTTTTTAATAATGATATTATAGTTTCATACAATCTGCTGTGACCTACAAAATAACATGTAGGTAATGATAGTTCCATAATTCAAAGTGCACTTACGACTTTTTATATAAAAATAATAAGTATTATAATACTAAGTAGTATTTATCGACTCCCCGATCGAGCAATCATCGTTGATAAAACAGTTTTTACAGTACATAAATGAAAATTATTTACAATATACATACTATGACATACAATACATATAATGACAGTTATATTGCTAGATGTAACTATTAAACGCGGTGCAGTTTTATTTTTTCGTAATTATCCGCATATTGTGAGTATACGATATAATTATTATATTGTGTAGCGACCTTTAGCATTACCCCGGTACTTAAAAAAGAGTTGCGGCTAATTTATCAGTTCGAGACACTTTTAGAAAAAATGTACCGCTGTTAATTGTTATGCTGGGTAACACAATTTTTATACACAAAAGAATATTTTTTATATAAAATACAATTTATATCGTCAAATTAATTAAGTGGCAATTTTTATTTTACTGCACTATATTTTTGCTGACACACCTAGGATTAGACATTTCTTTTTCTTTCGTAATCTAATGTTTGCACGATCTGCGTTTTATTAGCATTTTCTTTTCTATTTAAGTTAAAACCGCAAGTGATACCTGTTCTAGAAGTCAAAAAAATAATAAGTAAATTAATAATTTATTGTATTAATATTATAATTTATTGGTAAATCGATGAAATATTAGGTAATTTTTTTCCAGATAGGTAACACTTGCGGCGATCTCTAAGCCTAATCTAATATTGTGTTACTACGTAAAAGTTATAGTTTGCCATCGTTGAACAAAGAAAGATATGTGTTAAATACATTTAGTTAAATGGAGTTTTGTTATACTTTTAAACGTACGGGATAGGTCCGTTGATGGAGTATGTATGTACAAAATGTTTTATAGTATTGTGTATTGATCAAATAGGGTTAGATGTGGCGGGCCGTCAGTAGCAGATCTAGGCTTCTCTTAAAATTGTTGTAAGTTAAAGAAACTTAAGTCGGTGAAGACACTTAAAGTACTATTGTTATAGATCGGTACTAGGTCGGGTTAACGGATAAAAGGTTTAAATGTTCACTGAAATCATGGAAAAATAATTGATACGTACCAATCTTAGTTTAGAGGTGTTTGTGCCAATATTTGAGCCAATCTATTGTCAGTGCCAATTTTATAAGCGCCAACAAGCATGTTGCATTCGCTTTATAAAAAGTAACCGCGAAATATTTTCATAAAACAATAGCCAGGAATTTAAAATTCGAATGTGCGATTTATTCAAATGCTCTATGGTTATATTATCTGGTATTCTAAGAATCTGACAACAATAATGTTCTGTGAAGCTATTGAATTGACATAATTCGTTATGAATCGAAGTCGTGAAGCAATTGAATAGTGGTATAATATGTATGGCGCTATATTGTTGATCAAAATTGTCACTTCGTTTTCCATTTCTCTTTGCTCTGATGTAAATACGTGGTAGAAATTTCATATTTCAGTGACGTTTAAAAGGTGTCTTTACATGTTTTGATGTTGTTGATATTTATGTGAATAAGGAATCAATTCGGGTTGCTAGGAAGAGCGCTTGCCACAAAACTGTGTTATATGCTTGGAGCAGCAAATAATGGTTTAATCGAACTGTAATTGTATTATAGGTAACCTACGTTATTGTGCTGTGCTTAAAGTGTTAGGAAGCTCCTAAGTTTTTTTTCTTAAATTAAAATATTGCCAGTACAACTTGATTGGTTACTAGAGAGATCGATGGTTACCACATATTAATAGTATCTACTAAAAATTTGGTTAATGGGGTTGGTGTCTACACCAATGAAACTTGAGAAGACGACAAGAAAGAAGATTGGTTCTCACATATTCTGCAATTAGTGGAAAAGACCATTTTTTGAAAATATTAATACATTTTAAATAATTATACCATATTTGACAACCATAATGAATTAGTACTTTCTTTTCTATCATTGGTACTATCGTATGATAGTCCAATTAAAAATATAATCTGATTTAATATTATAAATGGGAAAATTGGATGTTTAAATGTTTTAAACGTTATCCACGTAATATTTTAGTGTTTACATAGATTATTATTTTTCAACATTCATTCAATGTTAAATGCTGTAATGTTAATAGCTTGCTAACATGCTACACATAAGAATATCATAATAAAAAAGGTATTTCCCAGTTTTGTGGTAACCGCAGCGTTAAGTGCATATCAATAAGTCGGAAAACTTAGTACTATAAGTATCTTTGAATCTGACACAAATGTCGAAGGAAAATGAACTCATTTGTTTTTATTTTATGTTCCAAATCTGCATTTTGAATTCGCGAAGTATAACAGTTGAATGTAATAAAAGTATAAAATAAACTCGCAGTGATTCCATTGATAGCGTGTATTCTTTTGCTTACCCTTCACCCCCTCGTTATTCCCCTGACTTTGGCATAAATGTTAAAGCATCGAAATATTGTACGTTCGCAGTGATTTTACCTCTGGCTGTTGAGTTTGCCGGCCGGTATCCTGGGTTGGGCTGAATATTACGCCCATATTTTTCATTGTTTATATGAATATGATATGTATTTTTAAGTATAAAGTTTAATCCAAGGTTTTCGACCATAGATTATCCATTCGTTATAGTTCTTTTTCAATAGATTTCTTTTTCATAAAATATAAATTGCTTATTTTTTAACATGTGCACTGTACTTGTATCCAATTTCAGTTTGCTTTCTGATTCATGCATAATTAGAAGTACTACTGTTTGATGATTAAAGGACGCAGCAGACCTATCAACTCGAAAAGGGATCGGCACCGTATCGCCTTTCGCCTCGCCGTCAAACAGGCGTCAACTTAACGTAAGCACGTAACCAATGTGGATCAGCAGCTCCGATACGTGGCCTCGGCTACGGCTAGGCGCGCTGCGCTTACGGGTGGCCCGTAAGATAATGTTACGAATATGTTAAGTCCCGCAAGCGCGGCGGCGAAGAGGCGAAGGCGCGTGAACGGCGAGCCGTAAGCGCGGGGAACGCTGGTTGACCACGCACCGTACGGCGTTCGTGAGCTTGTCCCGATGCAAGGCGTTTACGTTACGAATCCGATTAGTGTGCTTTGCAGTAGGGAGTTTCATACAAATATAGGTAGCGGCACGAAACTCTAGCGCTGACTGTTATTGCGCAGAAGTCAAACATTAGGTCTCTCAGGGGGGCTAGAGGGACGAAGGGTACTCGTGCGTAGCGCCGATTGGCTAGCCAGTCGTACTCCGTCCCCTGCGTTAAAGTTATAATTGTAATAATTGTATTGCGTGCGCGACTGTACCCATGCGCAGCTATCCCCTCTACATTTCGCTCAGCGCTAAACTTACGTGCCGCTACTTATTATACTGAACGCCTAGAGTAGATACGGTGCCGATCCCTTTCCGGGTTGATAAGTGTGCTTTGTCCCTAATCATGCATAATTTGTGGGTAATACTTGCAATCCCAACATTCTAAACTACGAATATGAACCCAGATTAAAGGGCTATCCACACATTTCCGAGTCAGGGCTATCCGTTTCATACACAATTCCTAATTCTTACAATCCATCCATCTCTTTTGATCTCCCACAACCCTTGCGTCCACCGACATTCATGCTGAAACTACCACCGGTTCGGAATGCAATGAAATGAAAAAAACACAAAAGTAACTTATCAGAGGTAAGGTACAATAAATGTGAACTGTACGGTCTATATGTAGAGGTTATATATTTTTAAATAGAGATGATGGCAAATAGGCTCATGTCCCAGTAGATCGTAAAAGGCGACTGTTACTGTTAGTAGCCTTCAATAATTACCGAATGTAAATATGACCGCACTGTTAAGCTGACAAAACATGGAACTTGTGGGCAGAACACACCCTATGAATAACACTGTATAAACCTACTGTATCAAATATACTACTCGGCAAAGGGGACAATTTTGGTAAGTGAAAATACTAAATAAAAAAATACAGCAGTCTAATTGAGTAACTAAATATAGCGTGGTCTCGTCTCTCTTCAGTTACGTCTGTAACTGAAAACTATTCTGAGACACTCATAATCACCGGACCGCGGTCTAAGTATGTAAATTTAAAAAAAAACAAGACAAGTTTCAAGAAATATTAAAATTGAAATACACTCACCAGTCTTTAAAATGCTTCTAAAAGTGACGAGAAGGTAACTACAGACAGACCCACCAAGTTAACGGTAAAAAAGTGGATCTAACTAACTAGTAGTCTCTGTTATTTTCCCTGTACGTATTTCTTATAATCTTCGTTTTTGACGAGTCATTATAGTCCGTCACTTTGATCAGGTTCCGTAACATGTATTTGTTATGACAAAATAATAATTTACACAATATAAGTATCTCTAACATTTTTAGTATTATGTAGGTACACCCGTACTAATAACGGAAGACGAGACCAAATTACAACCACCGGCAGTAAAAATGTAATCTATGTATGAATTTTAACGTAAACTATGTTATCGCATAACAGTTGGATAATATGGAATAGCGCCGCGCCGTAACTGGTTAATATACATAAAATTAGGCTTTGCTTAGGTTATCCATAAAAATTTTATAATTATAGTAAAATAATTAATTTTTTGTTACCTGGTAACAATTTATATTGGGGAATAACATGCTTACTTTCGAATTCGGATAGTCTCATCCTAAGGCAATGTTTTAATTATTGCAAAATAAACGTATTTTCATTTATTTGCTAATAAGTGCTTTTAATTTATTTCTAATAATATATATTTTTTTAATTATGTTACTTTTGAAACATAAATTGCCATAAATATGTCACATAGTTCGTTAGTATCAAAATTATAGCAGTAATTGGTTTAAAGTTAGGTTAAGTTAAAAAGTAGGTTATAAAGTTAAAATTTATTATCACAGTAAAGTAATCAATAGTTCTATTGTAACTAATATTTTACTACCCAAATTAACTTTTCTAAAGCTTCGACATCGACATTGACATTGACTTTGACACACCACACGTCAAATAAAATCAAAACAATGCGCACAATGTACTGGGCACGTGTGAAATATTAATGTTCTATAGGTATAAGCAGAAAATACTTCCATAGAATGGATGCCTACGACATTTTCAAGAAGCTTACTAAAGGTCTTACTTTTAAGCATCGAGTTTTAGGCGTGAAAAGCAATGTAAGTACAATATAACCTATACCGATATTCAGAGATCGTACTATCCTAATTCTCTGTAATCTTATAAAGTAAAAATAACATGAGTCATAATACTGTCTTTCTATCAGTAAATTAAAAAAGGGCTGGAACCAACCAATACTTCTGCTGCATCCCAAATATTTTTTTTTAATTTACGTTTCTTGTGTTAGCATTTTGGTATTTTTTATATTGGCACTGATATATAAAATTCGTAATGTTTAATCACTACATAGTATAAAACAAAGTTGCATTCTTCTGTCCGTCCCTATGTATGCTTAAATCTTTAAAACTACGCAACGGATTTTGAAGCAGTTTTTTTTAATAGATAGAGTAATTCAAGAGGAAGGTTTATAGGTATAATATAATTGCACCCGTGCGAAGCCGGGGCGGGTCGCTAGTTCAATATTAAAACATGTCAACACAAAGGTAGACATAGGTTGCTGGGAGATAATTTTCTATCGCCTCCTTGAGCCACCTAAGACTGCAGACCATCAAAATTCCCTCTGTTAATAATAATAGCCATTTAAATTTAACTTGCTGCTCCTGTCTGCAAAACTATTAATTTGTTTTTAGGAATCACATGTTAAACAACAACTTATAAAAAAAGAACCCAATACAAATATTAACGTTAAAAATGAAGAAACATCAGATGATGCAGAAAGTGTAGAATACATAGAACCTGAACCAACTCTTAGTGAAAACGAATCAGAAGATGAAGAAGAGGGCACAGATCTCCAGTTAGTAGAAGGGGTGAAAGTAGAACAGAAAAAGAAGAAGAAAGGGAAAAGGGAGAAGCCAGAAATATTAAAACAGAAACTAGAGTTAGAGGAAGTAAGTTATAAAACTGTAGAAGATCCTTTTGTAAAAATATATAATTATGATGAAGTATTATGTATCTGTAGTATAGCTACTGAACGGATTAATAATTAATTATTACCCCTTACTCATATCAGCAAGCAGGAGGAGGCCTCCCCCAGCAATTGATCTTTTGTGGGCTGAAATGATAAATTATGAAACTCTGTTGTGGTTGTATAGCGAATTTCTTTAATAAGTTAAATATTTCATGTTTACTAGCAAAGTCGTTTTCGTAACGAGCATGGCATCAAAGCCGTAGGCAGACACATACCTGCGGCTCTCCAAGACTTCCATGAGCTTACTGCAAGGTACCAGGTGTCTCCAGCATTGATTGATGTTGTCAGCAAATGTGGTTATACTGAGCCGACAGCTGTCCAGCGGCAAGCAGTGCCATGTATGTTGGAGGTAAGACATTGAAGAGAATTGACCTTCTTACACCCCCAATGAGTGGTGTAATAATAAGTTAGTCTGTGCCATCAAAATCCTGAATGGATGAGATAATGCCCAATATCAAATTAGTTCTTTAATGTTAAAGGTTATTCATGTGGTGATGGATTTAGAATACATTGTGTCATCAGCCCATTCCATCTTAAGGGTGTCTTAAGAGTTGACAAAAGGAAATGACAAGGCCGAAAACCTACCGTAAGAGAAGGAAAACTTGGTATGAAACCCTGTGCCAACTTATCTGGCTAGTGTGGCGCAGTTGGCTAATTACCCTCCATGTAGTTGGAGGAGGCCCGATTCAGCAGTGGGATAAAGATAAGGTCATTGAAAGTTTCCTTAATTAAGTTACTTAGCCATAATCATCTTTTCTTTTTAATTTAATAGTTAGTAGTTTTGTATTATTGCCATTTATTTAAAACTTATAATCATGTATAAATAATCAATCAATATAATAATCAATCAATATATAATAAATATACCTTTATTACCTTAATCAATGTAATAAAGGTATATTTTTCAAGAGGCCATAGATGATAAATGATAAAGACTTAAAGCTTGTTTGGTGTTAACTAGAACTGCATCTGATCTGCACTGATATTTAATTAAAAAGAAAACTTACCCCCTCCTTTTATCCCTCCATAGAAATCTGTTACATCACTAATTACATCATCATCATACCTACTTCATTTGGGTTAACTGTGGGCCAATAATGTTCTGCATGATTTGTTAATAATAAAGATATATATGCGCACAGGATCGTCAAATTTTGGCTTGCGCTCCGACGGGCTCAGGAAAAACAGCTGCCTTTATTCTGCCAATACTTCACACCCTGGGGGCTCCTCAGGGCGGTCCTCGAGCTCTCATTCTCTGCCCCACCAGGGAGTTGGCACACCAGATATACAGGTAACATCACCATTCTCATCTTAGTCCTTAATTGGTTTCAACTGGGTATGGACCCCTACAAAATATCGCACCCAAATAACATACCCTTAGGTGGAGTTCCATTCCTGGACATGAAAATAAAAAAAGCCTACTAGCACATGAAATGTTGGATGATTGCTCTCTAGAGAGGAGCCACAAAGAAACTCTGTAAATACATTTTTGTTGTTTGTTGCGTCTCCCTAATTTCCGGATGATAACTAGGCACATGTTTCAGAGAGGCGTTGAGGTTGAGCGAATCCACGGAGCTGAGTTGCAGTGTCGTCAGGAATATGAAGCAAAGCAAGATCAAAGAAAGAGAGGCCACTATAAGAAGGACCGGTAAGGAGCATTAAACTGTAACGCCATCTTTAATTAAATTGACATTTTACGTCTATTTTTTAATTTTAATTTCCTGAGCCGCCGTCATCGTTTCGACCTTAACCAAGCAACCAGCACTGCGCTTTCCGGAACGCGGTCGCCACTCAAGGACTTTTCTGCCCTATCGGGCGTCAGTCCTGCTCGCTATGTGCCCTGCCCACTGCCACTTAACTTTCAGCAATCCTGTGGGTTATGTCGGTAACTGTGGTTCTCCTCAGTATCTCCTCATTTCTGATTCCATCTCGCAGAGAAACTCCGAGCATAGCCCATTGCCCTTTGGGTGACTGAGCCTTCTGATGGAGCACATAGTGAGCGACCACGACTTTGTACCATATATCATCACTGGCAACATTGATCAAAGCCTTTTGCCTACCAACTGCTGTATTGTGGACGAGAAGATATTTCGCAGCTCCGTTATATCTTTTTTTCTATTCCAGATATACTAGTAAGCACACCCAACCGTCTCTGCTACCTCCTAAATCAAGATAGCGTGAACATCACATTGGATAGGTAAGTCCTGCTGACTATAGGCCTCCCTCCCCCAAGGATCTCCAAACGTACGATCCTCTACAGACCCCGCCTCCCAGCCTTTACTAGGTCGTCCATCCACCCAGTCCAAAGTGATCCCACACTTCGCCTTCCTACTGATGACTGACGGATATTAGCATATTACCTTCCTGTTTTCGACTCCTTTAATCGACTCGTACGACACCCTCACAACAGTATAGGTTGGTGACATTGTGTATTCTAAATCCCACACAGTCACCACATGGAATCGGTTTCTGCTTAAATACCTTATCCTCCAATCATTTATTGATTAAATACCGTATTTTACTGTCATCTTCTTTTGTCGGCCCTCACGACACCCTCATTATGGAATGGGGTTGGGACCGCCACATCGAACCTTTTGCTTTGATACATCAGTACGAGCGCGTAATCGTTAAAAATGGCGATAAGCATCGTGAAATAAATTGCGGGTCATTTTTCACATAGCTTTTCTATCTTAGGGTTCGGTGGCTGATCATAGACGAGGCCGACAAGTTGTTCGAGGGTTCCGCCGAAGAGCAGTCGGATTTTAGGCAGCAGATGGAGCAGATCATGGAGGCTTGTGGCAGCAAACAGCGGCGCATTGCCATGTTCAGTGCCACTCACACTCCGGCCGTTGCCAAATGGTGCAGACACCATATGCGAGGGCTTATCAACATTACTGTTGGACAGAGGTAATACTTTTATCTAGTACTAGCTGCTGTGCGCGGTTTCCAGACAATGTTATAGAACTTTATTTAAAAAAACAAGATTTTTAATTCCTTCACGGTAATTCTTTCTTCTTTTAGCCATAATCATTGATATACAAAAAACCCTAAATGCACAGTTCCTTGCAAATATCACCTCTTATAGCGTCGTCGATAGGTTAAACAAAGGTATATATGAAAAATGTCATTAGTTCTTACTGGCTAAACACAAACTCTATCTTACACCCACTGCATAAAGTTGCTTTTCCAAAGCGAGGAGAACGCCTTAAATGTCATTGTCAAATGACATCTAAGGCACATGTCAAATGTCATTTATCAATGACTGAAAATGAATAGGCGATCGAACCAAAATAGAACAAGGAGCTTCGTGGAGAGGAATCATGTTTTCTATTTTAATTTTTAAATACATGCATATGTTATTTAAATAATTGGAACATATTATATGTATTGTAACCGTAAACGGCGCAAATACAGTAGGCTTGACGAAGGCTACTTGTTTGAGCCGTTTGCGGTTGAGACATTGGGTCCGTGGGGTCCTAGTGCTCATCGGCTGTTCAGAGACCTGTCGCGTAGGTTGGTCGATACTTCTGGTGACCAGAGGGCTGGCACGTATCTCGCGCAAAGGATTAGTACGAGGGTGAATCAAAAAATTCTTGGAATCAATATTAAAAAATGCAAAGATTTAAATAATAATATTTTATTTTTCTACATAATCTCCCTCCAATGCAATGCATTTAGAATAACGCGTTTCTAACTTCCTTATTCCTTGTGAAAAAAAATTATTTTCTTGACTCTCGAAAAAGTCCTCTACGGCAGCTATAACCGCGTCATTATCGTGAAATTTTGTTCCACGAATTTCCTCTTTTAATTTTGGAAATAAGTGAAAATCACTTGGGGCTAAGTCCGGAGAATATGGTGGGTGGTCAAGGAGATTGAAGCCAGCACAGCGGATTGCGTTGAGCGCAACTTCCGATCGATGGGCAAGAGCGTTATCTTGAAGGAACAACACGCCCAACGACAGTTTTCCACGACGTTTTTCTTTAATCGCTTCACGCACTTTCGGGATTAAATTTGCATAATAGGGTCCAGTTATCGTCTGGCCTTTTGGCATGTAATCAATAAAAAGGATTCCTTCACTATCCCAGAACACAGAGGCCATAACTTTGCCAGCGGAAGGAGCAACTCGAAATTTCTTAATGGATGGAGAGGATGGTCGTTTCCAAGACATGCTTTGTCTTTTAGTTTCAGGATCAAAATGGTGGACCCACGTTTCATCCATGGTGACAAGACGACGGCAAAAATTATCCGAATCACGCTGGAACATTTCGAGATTACGCTTGGAAATTTCCAAACGTCGCTTTTTGTTTTCGTCGGTTAACATTCGTGGCACCCATCTTGCAGACACTTTTTTGAACCCCAGTGAATCAATTAAAATGGATTGAACGCTACCAAAAGATATCTTTAGGATCTCAGCTATATGTTTTATAGTCATTCTTCTGTCTTCCAAAACCAGATTCTCAACCTTTTTGACATTTTCTTCTGTAACGGAGGTTGAACGCCGCCCAGAACGCGGGTCATCTTTACAGCTTGATCTACCTCTTTTAAATTCAGCCACCCAGTACGCAACCGTAGAATAGGGTACAGCATCACCCCCTAATGTCTGCTGAATGTCCAAAAAAATTTCCTTCGTAGACATTTTTTTCAAACTGAGATATTTTATCACCGCACGTAACTCACTTTTATCCATAATTTTGACTTTTTAGCAACTCGTTGCACAAAAAAATTTATTACATGCGAACGAACTGACAAAAACAAGTGACAGTCTGCATAAATATAGTGTGATAGACACTCTTTAATTTGAATATCGAACTTGATCCAAAAAGGTTTCATATATATGCACTTCTAAGAACTTTTTGATTCACCCTCGTATAGCTATCCAGCGCGGGAACGCTGCTAGTCTTCTGGGCACTTTGCCAAGTGGTGGCGATTGGGCACAACTGAACTTTTTATAAATTATGTATATTTTAGTTTAATTACCGACGTATATAAATAATAGCGTTTAACTATATCCTACCAATTTGTATGGTGAATAAATCTAAAAAGTTGTATTGTATATAATAATTGTGTAATGTGGTGTTTACTTATAAAATTCATCATTCGAGCGTTAATCCGAAGCCGCATTTGCATCTTTAACATATTTATATAGCCACAATGGGAATCTACAAAATTGTTTAATAGAAATAAATAATAAATAGAAGTAAAATCATATTCAGTTGAACCCGTAAAATAAGTAATCAATATATAAACATTAGAAAATAGTGGAATTGGTGACCTTCTCTTTTGGGAAATAGGTTAAATACTATTAAAATATAAATATTGCTATTTACATAATTCTTTCATTTAATGTAATAAAAGTAACTAACTTAAAAAAACACTACAACAATAAAAAATCAACTCCATTGAAATAGAACAGGGTAATTTTTATTAAACGACTAAAACAAAGAGGCCTCCGCATTACATTGTCCTTGGATTGAATAAGCGACCATTGAAATTAAACGTATTTTAATTGGATCCCTGAGTAAAGTTTTAAGACAAATTAAATCAAAATCGCATAATACTCACTATATTTACTCATAAAAACAACAAAAAATAATTGATAAACATTTTTACTTACTGAAAGCAGGATATCCCATCCTTTTTTAAAGTTCTTGATGTTTATAATTTCTAAATGAGCACTTTGGCATTTTGACCGTTCGCACGAGACGAGAGCCGCGCGCATACTATTTTGAAATGAAGGCACAATTCCAAATTGTGCCTTCATTTTGCGCGGACGTTTTTGAGACGCTGGTTGTGTATCTAGGGTTTTTTGAATATGGCCATAATGTAAGGATCGATAGTACTGCTCATATAGATACTGTCTGCAAAGTTTTACTGACTACTAAGCCACTTTTTTTTTAATTTTGGCCTTCAACTTTTTAGCCCATAAACCCACCCTCCTTGATCTACATAGAGGGGAATTAAACTACTAACTAATGGGTATTGTATCAAGTTTTCCTTCTCTCGTGGCTGGGTGGTCTGTCTCTTCCGACACACTCAGGATGGTTGGGTTGGCGATACTAGGTATTCTAAATCCGTCACCATCATAACTAATTGGTTGTTTTTACTGTAACCCATGTTTTGTGAAATCTGGTTCAGACGAACGTATCTGCCGGATACTTGATGATAGATAGATATTTTACACTATGGATGGGTACTGTAGATAAGTGGGAAAATCACCCAATCAATAAAGTCAAATTTGATGGTAGGAAATGGAGCAAGTTCTGTGGCATAGAATATACGTTGTTTTTTTTTCGTTTACAGAAACGCCGCGACCAATTTGGTCGATCAGGAACTTCTCTACTGCGGCAACGAGAATGGCAAACTGGTTGCCTTCAGGCAGCTGGTGCAGCAGGGACTGAAGCCACCAGTATTAGGTAAGCCTTTTCTTCCTCGGAAATCCTCATGGATCCCCGGCCTTTTCGGACTGGCCGGGTTGAGTGGCGCTCCGAGGCTTTGGCATTTATACGTCGGTTTTGAATTTGATTTCAGTGTTCGTACAGAGCAAGGATCGCGCTAAACAGTTGTTCAAAGAGCTGATTTACGATGGCATTAACGTGGACGTCATACACGCGGATAGGACTCAAACGCAGGTAAAAACAAAACCTACCTGCATTGTCTAGCTTCTTTCTTTCCCGAATATGTTATTTCAAGTAAAAAATGTTGCAGTCTTACAATAACGACACGAAGAAATTAGGAAAAAAATAACCGGTAGTTTCAAAGGATGAGTTTTGTGAAATGCCCATTTAAAACAAGGTTTTATTTGTTTTTTCAATACCAATTGGGTGGCGCTCCTCATATGGATAAACCGGTTTAGTGGGTAAACCGGTAGCAATCACGATCTCAACGTGACCGGGACTCCTACGCACTGTCCCCCGGCTGGGGACATATAAGAGGTTTCCCCCACTATAAAAGAGGGTGGCGCTCATGCTTACAACCTGATGATAAGCGAGTGCCTCCTGTCCTGTCTGAATGTATCAGGTATCAGCGGGAAGTACGCGGGGCGGGGGGCAGGGCATCCATCGCTGTCGGTGACCTTGACCAGGCTGTCGGTTCAGCGAGGGATGCCTACCAGCACTGCGCTTTCCGGAACGCGGTCGCCACTCGAGGACTTTTCTGTCCCATCCTGTGCGCCCTGCCCATTGCCACTTAAGTCTGGCAATCCTGTGGGCTATGTCGGTAACTCTGGTTCTCCTGTGTATCCCCTCATTTCTGATTCGACCTCGCAGGGCAACACCATGCAAAGCCCTGTCCATTGCCTTTTGGGTGACTTTGAGCCTTCTGATGGAGCTTATAGTGATCGACAGAAACTTACTCTAGTCTTTGTTTCTTCTTCTTCTCCAGCGTGATAACGTGGTGCGCAGCTTTCGCGTGGGCCGCATCTGGGTGCTCATATGCACGGAGCTGATGGGGCGTGGTATCGACTTCCGGGGCGTCAACCTAGTCCTGAACTACGACTTCCCCCCTTCGGCCATATCTTACATTCATAGGTGAGGTTTGATATTGATGATTGAATGTTACAAAACAATCTCACTACTACTACTGCTGCCCGATTCAGCAGTGGATTTTATGGGTGAGTTCGTATTGATAGGCTCTTTAATACATACATACAGTCCATAATCACTAACTTTAAAACCGGTCCCGACTGTACAAATTATTAAGTCCTAGATTTAATACCCTAGCAGTCTCTTCTCGCTAAGAGTACTCTACCTTGTAAACATCTTGAGCCAAAATCTATCCTGCGTACTCGGTTATTGGTCCTTGACGGTGATTTCGCGGAGACGGTAAAGTAAGCCACGCGATTTGGTTGATGATATACGCGAACTTCCCCCCACCGCGGTGGTTTTGGTTCAAGATGTTTTTGAACTATTTTACGAGACAGCAGTCTTATCCATCGTTCTCCACAGGGTAGGACGAGCGGGTCGCGCAGGTCAGAGAGGACGAGCCATCACCTTCTTCACCCAAGACGACGTGGCAAATCTTAGAAGGTAAATAAATATAAATAAATATCCTTGGACATTTCACACAACGCCATCTCGTCCCAAGCTAAGCAACTTAATGCTTGTGTTATGGTAACGAGATGGATGATAAACTACTTATATACATTTTTTTTTGTAATTACTTACATATTATAGATAGAAATGACACCCAGACTCCGAGCCAGTGCCTCTGGTTTAGACAAAGACACTTGCCCGACCCCGGAATCGAACTGGGGACCCGTTGATCCAAGGCGGCACATCACATTCAGGTTAAGAATGATGAAATGTATATGAAAGGACCCATAGGAGTGTGAGACTCCCACCTAGTGCCACCACAGGGGCCGTAAGTTGATATTGGTAATTTTAAATAATGACGAATTATAAAAGTTTTGTGATAAACCTGACGTAAATAAAGTTCAGATTAAGTTTATTATTTGAGTTTAGCACATTTTGTTTGGTTTAATCTGAACTTCCTTTATCCCCTTCGAAGCAAGTTTTTGAGGTTGCGAAAATCTACTTTCTCAGCTATTTACCAATTTCATTGGTGTTCTTTCACATGCCGTATCACTTAGTAGGTTGACCGGTAATTGTATGAATAGGATAGAAAAGTGCTTTGTTGTGTAAACCAATTATGGCGTTCACAGTCGTCAACTGATACATCATTTTTAACGGTCGGAACGCGGCACCTAATCTGATTACACCACCTGTCAGGTTTTACGCTACTGACTACGTTGGCTACGCTATTGCCCCCCAATTACTGTAAAATACCGTGAAAAAAGAGATTAACAAAGGTTAAACAAGATTCTTGTAGATAAGGCATACTAATTAATGGACGAATTATTTTAGGATAAAGAGATAGCTTAGTTTTATTTTTATTATTATTTGACTGCCCAAGAATCGTTGACCAATAATAATTTGATAATAAATTAATGACGCAAGTCGCTAAGCATTTAATAACATTTACATGTTCTTATTTATAAATTTGCATGCGAGTTACGTTAGCGGCAACCGGATGGTCGAAAGAAAACCGAGAATGATTTAAATTAATTTATTAAATCACCATGCACCTACCATGTTGTCTCTGTAAAGCCCAAAGGTTGGAGAGTGGAGAGACTGGAGAGAATGCCTAAGGCATTAAGTCCGCCATTGTACAACTTGTTGCATAAAGTTTAAATAAATAAATAAATCAAAAATTACAATATTCTTATAATCTAAGTAAAATGAAACCGTTTCAGAGTGTGAAGACGGAATCATTATTAACAACTATTCCTACATCTAAAATGGTGAAACCGATTCGAAAAGTGAATACGGAATAAATTATTGGCAATTGGTACTTGTATTATATAATGTGGATTTCTGCGTTCGTTCGTGCCCGTCGGACGTCATTAGTTGGAGAATTAGCAATGCATCGCGGAAATGTGGATTTCAGCTGGGTCGCGGTATTCTTTAGGGGTCTGTACGTAACATGCGCAACGGTATGGCTCTTCAAATGAAGTCGTATTATGATTTTGGGTGCCCCATACAAGGTTGTTTACTGGTCAATTTGCTTACAGCATAGCGTCAGTGATGAAGCAATCCGGCTGCCAGGTGCCGCAGTACATGCTGCAGCTCAAGCAAAACCACAACAAGAGGAAGAAGCTCGCCAAGAAGGCGCCGAGAAGAGACGAAATATGCACCATACTCGGCAAACGGTTAGTCGAAAGCCTTTTGTTTTTTTACCAAGTCATTAGCTACTTTTTTAATACGCTTTTATTAGCTTCAGGCGTATGTTAGTATGTAACGAAATCTTGCCCCCCTTCAAAACGTCGGATTAACTCGAAATTTGGCATACTTATTAAGGACCGATGACCATTCAATATTTTAATCATTTTGACCCGTTATCCTTAATAGGATAATAATAATCAGGATCAGATGAAAAATAAATAATAGTTTAAAAAAACTAGAATATACGTTTGTAGAGAAAAATCTACCAAAAATGAAAAATAATCGTTTAAAAAAGCTAAAAAAAATACGCTTTTATACAAAATCCAACTAAAAAATATAAAATTAGTGTTAGAAAAAAATATTTTATTGTCAAAAAAGTTTGGGGTGCTTTTCAGGATATTAACAAAATAACACTTCTAGTCATATCTGTTCATAAAATATTTAGAACTATTGATACCATGCACCCCACCCTTTTTTTTACAATAAAAACATTTTTCCTGACTCTTTTTTTAGTTCAATTTTATTAAAATTTATTTTCTATTTTTAGTTGGATTTTCTATAAAAGCGTATTTATTTAGTTTTATTAAACTATTCTTTATTAAGATTCACCTGGAGTCTCGCGATTACTCCGGAAAAGCGCTAGGTAGTCAAAGCTTTCGTCGTCGTTTCAGCCGCTGACCCTCTACTCAGTCTGGCCTCCTCCAAATTCATGGAGGGAATTAGCCTCTGCCACGCTGGCGAAACGAGTTGGCACAAGGTTTCGTATCAAAATTTCCTTCTCTTGCTGCTAGGTGATCTGCCTATTGCATTCCTTTAGTCGCCTTTTCCTAATATCCGTGTTCAAGCCACTCCTGTTAACATCGGAGGTTCTACCCTCGAAGTTGTTGACCATTACATTTACCTGGGACACACTGTCCAGTTAGGTAAGTCCAACTTCGAGAAAGAGGTCAATCGTCGGATCCCACTCGGCTGGGCAGCGTTCGGGAAGCTGCGAAAGATCTTCTCGTCCACAATACCGCAGTGTCTGAAGACAAAAGTCTTCAACCAATGTGTGTTGCCAGTGATGACATATGGAACAGAGACGTGGTTGCTCACTATGGGCTCCATCAGAAGGCTCAAAGTCACCCAAAGGGCAATGGACAGGGCTATGCTCGGAGTTTCCCTGCGAGATCGAATCAGAAATGAGGAGATACGCAGGCAAACCAGGGTCACCGACATAGCCCACAAGATTGCCAAACTTAAGTGGCAGTGGGCAGGACACATAGCGCGCAGGACCGATGCCCGATGGGGCAGAAAAGTCCTCGAGTGGCGACCGCGTTCCGGAAAGCGCAGTGCTGGTAGGCCTCCCACACGGTGGACCGATGACCTGGTTAAGGTCGCCGGAAAACGATGGATGCGGGCGGCCCAGGACCGGCCTTTGTGGAAATCTTTGGGGGAGGCCTATGTCCAGCAGTGGACGTCTTTTGGCTGAAATGATGATGATGATGAGTCGCCTTTTCCGGCACCCTCAGGATGGCTTGGGTTGGTGACATTGATTATTCTAAATCCGTTACCATACGAACAGTCTTGTTCTATGCTCTATTCCCATAGAAATCCTAACTAATCTTATGCTTTAATCCTAAGAAGTGGAGGAGTTTCGATTCAGTAAGAATTATTTAAAGGGCTGAATAAGTAATAGAATATACAATGTCACCAACCCGTACAATCCTGACGGTCGTAAGAGGTGACTAAATATACCCAAGAGGCAGGTCACCTAGTTGCAAGAGAAGGAAACTTCTTACAAACCCTGTGCCAACCCGTCTTGCCAGCGTGGCACAGAAGGCTAATTTCCATTCATTAATTTGGAGGAGGCCCGACGGAGTAGTGGGTCATATAAGGGCTAAAATTATTATGGTAAATTAACTAAATTTGTTGTACACTGTTTTAGGCGAAAATTGGAAGATGATAAAGAATCAACTCTTGAAATCACAGATGCTATTAAAAGTGGGAAACATAATAAGCAACGAAAAGTACAAAATGGAGAAAATCCGAAGAAAAATATGATAAATGGAGAAGTTAAGAAAAATAAAAGAATCAAAGAAAAAAATGGTAACAAGAAAACCTTGAATAATGGATTGGCGAAAAATGTTGGTGAGAAAACTAAGAAAAGAAAAAAAGTGTTAGTCAATAAGAAAAATAAAAAGTGATTAAATTGTTTTTAAGGGTAGTAATTGGTTTTTTTTTTAATATATTTTTTTTATATTTCATGGTTGACTTCGATTTTAAGGGGTATTTGAATAAAAATCTTTGAGCAAAGTACCAGTAACACGATTCTGAAGTACTTTCAGAAGAAAAAAAACCCAAATACTCGATATAAAGGAACTTGTGTCTGTGCGTGTTTGTATGCGAGGGACTAAGACAGAAAAGCTTATAAAAGCATTTCTATAATCTCGTAACTGAAGTCATAGGGGAATTCCTATTTAATGTTTTGATTATGTTTAGTTATTTTTTTCATGGTGCAATTTTCTTAAGTTTTGGTGTTTAAAGATTTATTCATACAAATAAATAAAAAATGTTTTTTTTTTATAAATGTTTGTCGAAATGCATTACATTCAAAAAACAATAGTGTTGTCTTTTTGGGCTAATCTCCGAAAGCGTGCTGGACCGATTTTGACGGGACTTTCACTGGCAGATAGCTGATGTAACAAGGAGTAACTTGGCTTCTTTTATAATACAATTACCCCCTCGTGGGGATAAATATTTCTGTAGGTAGTAGGCGAGTGAAATGAAACAAGAAATATAAATTATGCATAACATCTATTTAAAAATCCATACAAAATATACAGTCTTCACATTGAATATTATACAAAAATATAAGCTACACTGCATTATAATTTCATCTTATTATGGAACATTCATTTACTTCACACCCACGATTACGACTAAACTTATTAATTCTTAATGAAATTTACGAGACTCAACGAGACACAGTCCAATTGTCTGTGTACCGACCTGAATGCTACACGCTTATGGTGCATAGGGATGATGCGCGGCGAGGGGGCATGCCTGTTGGGGTCGCCGTTACGCATGTCTTATGTTTTCCAAAAGTATGTAGCAATCAAGTCTCTTTCAAGCAAAGGTTTATGTCTCAGTTTTTAAAGAAGCTTGTTTAGAAGAATATTGTTTAGACTTTTGTTGAGAGTTTCTTAAAATATTCACGCGTGCTAACTTAATGCAACAAGTACTTATGTGCCTAGTAGTAGAATATTCTAGTGCAAATCCAATTTCCTTTTTCACACTATTAGCCGATACGTTTAAAAACAGACAAATAAATATTTCTTCGGCCAAATGATTCAATATGGCACTGATCCGAAAAAACTTTGATTTACAAGAAGCCTCGTCAAAAACTTATAATAATAAATTGGTCCGTACGTCTTTCGTAAAATAATTATTATAACAGCCTTATCACACGGGCGATTTGTGGGCGTTTTATCAGCGAGGCTTGCATTTGGTACAACCCTAGTTAGTCTTTTAGTTACATATTATTCCGATAAAGGAAATAGAAAACAATCACGTGTAAAAAACACTGACTGAACAATATCTAACTAGCATATCATCATTGTCATTTCAGCCCATAAGTGACCCACTACTGAGTCGGGCCTTCTCCAAACTGATGGAGGGAAATAACCCTACTAAGCCGGCACATGGATTGAAGCAAGTTTTATTTTCTTTTGCGGGAAGGTACTAAGTTTTACTAAAAATACAGCTAAAAGACGGAATTGTTACTTCAATACCTGAAACACCCCTGTGACATAATATGTATTGAATAAAAACTTCTTTCATTCTTCGGCGTAAATCGTAATTATTTTTCTCAAACTTGTTCGGCAAGTTTTACTTTTTTAGCGTGCACGTTATATTTTAAAATCGTCGACAAATCGCTCGTGTGTGAGCTCTAAGCCTCTCATTGGCTGTCTTATTCTGTCTTACATTTTGAAGTCAAGAGATTCACTCAAAATGACAAGCCGTGGTCGATCATAACATCAAACAAACCCCACACTTGGTATTCTATGGGAATAGCGACCAGATAGTAAAAGGATGGACGTCGTCATCGTAGACTATAAAATACCCACTCTTGAGTGAGCCCCTTCCAATTGATGGCGGGAAATTAGCCTACTGCCGTCAGACAGATTAGCACAGGGTTTTATGCCAAGTTATCCTCTTACGACCGCGAATTACGGAATAGTGACGCTACATTCATTGTATCTAAATGGATATATTGTGCCAACCAGTCGGGCCAGCTTGGCACATAGCCCTTCTATAAATTGGAGGAGGCTTGATTTAACAGTGGAGGATTTACCCGAAGATGAGACATTTGATTAAACTACATAGAAAGGTCTCTTTTAACAGTGCGTATTAAACAACACAGAATATCATTTTTGGTTTTTCTTAAACACCCTTTTTCGTTTTATAATAACAAATGTACTGTAAAAAATAAAACAACTTATAAAAATAATTCATCGATCTTAACAATATTTATGTATCTACATATAGAATAGCATAGAAGGCACCAAATATACAAAAGAAGTTTAAGACACTTATCCACATAATAAATTAATGCTAACATTAAAGAAGAGGAAATATTTGTATGTACGTCTGTAACGGATAAACTCAAAAACTACAGGACCTATTTCAACTCGACAATTATTTCACCCTTATTGTTACTTTATCCCTGAGTTACATATATTTGAAGCTGAGATAAGCGCGGGATGAGTAAGTAAACATTTTGATCAATAAAAAATCTTATTAAGCGACACTGCACTAAATTGCAAATTTAACAACATCACTCAGTTATCCAGGCAGTTGAAAGTACTCTGATTCCAACGTAATTGGTTCGGATAAACGTTTCACCCAACTTCACGTCATTTAAATGCAACATAAACACTTATATTACTCGCACAGCCAGTCGCAAGGCAGCCTTGGCATTTTGTTGGCCGGCCAGGGCAAGTAGCCAGCCGTCTTGAACACCCAGTAGTCATAAGACACCTTGCTGATAAGAAGGACTAGCACTAACACCTCCAGACCTATGATGTAGTATATATAGTCTGTCCAGTCACGTGGTGTGTGACACACCTGGGACTCGATTAGTTCGATGACGGGTTTGTGGTCTTCGCATTCGAGGAGTTTGTAGTCTGGTATGTTTTTGAAGTTTTCCAGGAGCCAAGGCTGAAACCACGGTGATGGTAAGCGGATGGTGAAGAAGCCGACGAAAGAAATTAGTGTTGTAAATTTAGTGTCACCACCCTGTTGCATCCTGAGGCTGTCGTAAGACCCGACAAAAATAAATCTAAGGCCGAAAACGTAGCCCCAAGACAAGGAAAACTTAAAACGAAACCTAGACCCAGCGTGGCACAGTAGGCTTATTACCCTCCATGTAATGGGAGGAGGTCCGACTCAGCAGTGGGTCATATCTGAGCTGAGGTGTAGGAGTAGTTGTGAGTTTGATGTGTCCGTCTGTGGTTTTTCACGTCCAGCACGGTTGAAACGTTTGATTGGTTTAAAGCTTCGTCGAATGTTTTTTACGACTTCAGCCTTGGTACACTCGCAGGATGGAATGGGGTGGACATGGACACCGTATTTCTAACTTTCTGTCGCATGGTAGGCCGCAGTATCACCTCCAGATTGACACGTATTGGTTATTCAAACGCCCCACGCTAATTATGTTTCCGCAGTAAAACATATGGTGATCCGAGATAAAATCGAAATTATACGAGATTTTTTTATGCCTCTGGTTTACACAAAGACACTTTCCCGTGACCATAAAGTGGTGAAATTCTCATAAATGTTGGTCTTGCGGATTACATAGCGTGAGCATTTGAATCCAGGTCAGGACGTACCTTTAGCATCTTCTCCGTATTGCAATCACAGTGTATGTAATTGCCAGCCAGAGAAAGTGCCGGTCCTGTTGTCTCGAAGCTGTTGGATAGTACATATGTATGGATCTGAAATAGAATATTCACATTTAAATTCACACACACTCCAATTGGTTGGCATCAAGTTTTCAAGTACAGTACACAAGTACTTCTAGAAATAGGTTTGTGGGAGATCAAAAGAGATTGGATGGATTGTAAGAATGAGGAATTGTGCATGAAAGTTGTGAATGTAGATATGACGAGCGATAGGCGAATCAACTGATCTGGCGATATAACCCGTCTGGCCAGCGTGGCACAGTAGGCTAATTACCCTCCATGTAATTGGAGGAGGCCCGACCCAGCAGTGGGTCATTTATGGGCTGAATAGTAGTTGTGCATGGAGACTACCACCTAGCGTGGGACAGAGGTCGTAAGATGATAATGGTAGTTGTTATTTTTAAACTTTCGCGATTTGTACACATAATTAAAAACTTATCGGGTCAGTCAGCTCGCGACCACGGCCATTGTAACATGGTCGAAACGTCGAGCAAAAACAAGTATTAATTCTGTGCGCGATTCCTACCCATTCCATTCTCAGCATGGAATGGGTAGGTGACATTGTGTATTATAAATCCGCCAGCACACTTATCATTACTTACCAACTGATCTGGCTTAAGGTAACAAAATAAAAGGAAATAGAGTTGGTAGAAAAATTACTCACCGTTTTTAATTTATTGTGCCCAATGGAGAAGACCATGAAATTGTCGATGAACTTGGTGCCCTCCAGTCCCAGGATGCTGCTGATGTCATTGTGGTCTGCTATGAGCTGCCGCAAGTTGTCGTACGAGATGTCACCCCCTACGCCTTCCAGTGAAGTGATCTATTAATCGTTAAACAAAATTAACCCACTTCAAAATGGCGGATTTAGAATACACAATGTCACCAACCCATACCATCTTTAGGGTGTCGTAAAAAGAATGCAAGAGGCAGATCAGCTAGCCCCAAGAGAAGGAAAACTTGATACAAACCCTGTGCCAACCCGTCTTGCCAGCGTGGCACATTAAACTAATTTCCCTCCATGAATTTGGAGGAGCAACCCAGTAGTGGGTCATATATGGGCTGAATCGATCGATCGAAAACGGAGCAGGTTTTATGTTCGACTGTATGTTCTCCAACGTCTACTACAACTCAGCCCATAGATGACCCGCTGCTGAGTCGGGCCTCCTCCAGTTACATGGAGAGTTATTAGCCAACTGTGCCACGCTGGCCAGACGGGTTGACCCAGAGTTTCGTATCAAGTTTTCTCTCTCTTATGCCCGATAACCTATATCGGCCATGCCGGGTCTTATGGTGACACTATGTACATATTCTAAATCCGTCACCACACAGAAATTATTGGACAATGCTACTATTGCCTGGATAAATAGCGATTTAAAGAGCAACTGCAGAGTTTTCTCGGCTTTTCTCTGTATAGTAGCATTCCTAGCCTAGGTTTTTAAGTCGGTTTCGTTTTCATTAAGAAGTCTTTATGTTAGAGTGGGAATGCTCTAGAATAGTAATTAGTACTAAAAGCGATTTATGTATACCTAACAATCTGCACTCACATTATTGTAGGAAACGTTGAGTTTGACGGTGTTCGGCGGCAAGTCCGTGGGCATGCGGGTGAGGCCGCGGCTGGAGCAGTCCACGGCCACCAGGTTGGTGACCTCGTGGCCCAGCAGCAGGCGCTCCGGGGCGCACGAGCAGTTCATGTTGGCTGGCTTCATGCTCAGGCAACGGGCGTTTAGCTGACCACAAACAAGAGTATTTTAAAGTGTGGACCAGCCCACGTTCATTTACCCGCCTCTTACAACACCCTCGGGATGGCATGAGTTACAATTATGTTGACGGTTATATCAAAAACGTGACAAATCATAAAAAAAAACCTTTTGATAGATGTCTGTTACTCATAATATAACGGCTGAATTTCAAGCATCTGTGAAATTCGCTAGTTAAACTTTTGAAGAATATACCCGTATAAGTAGCACCCAGGGTTTTTTAATTTGATCTTACACCAACTGTCGATATGGCCTACACTCACTTTGCCATTTAGTGCTTTTTGTAAACAAGACCAATAATTTGAAAAAGTAACTACAGAGTTTATTTTCGGCACTTCTCTGTAGAGCAGCTTTCCGAACCGGTGGTAGTTTCAGCATGAATGTGGATGGACGCAAGGGTTGTGGTCGATCAAAAGAGATGGATGGATTATATGAATGAGGAATTGTGTATGGAAGGTGTGAATGTAGATAAATGTCGACTGATAGGTGTTTATGGAGTAGTGTGCGTAATTTTAAATATGACGATTTATAAGAGTTTTGTGATGAAACCTACGTAAATAAATTTCCTTTTGAGTATCAATTTGAAAGGCTTTTAGAAAATTTCTCACCTCGGTCTGTATCCTCAGATGGTCGATCTGCACCACCCGTACATCCGTGAACCAGTTGAAGCTGAGGTCGAGCGCACAGTACGTGTTCTCGTAGTTGAGGAAGTGCACCAGAGTGCTGTTGTTCTCCATCGCCTTCTGGAAGTGCTTGCACGGCAGGAACTTGTTGCCTATGGAAAACAATGACTTATCAGAAAGGTGTTTGAGACTTAAAACTGGTTGCGGAGTCATGTTTGAAAGAGTGTGACATGCTTGAAAGACATGATTAAAGTTCCTTTTGTGTGTCAGCTTACTCAAACGCCGCAGCAACTGCAGTAACATTTATGTTTGGAGAGGCATCAGAACTTGGGGTTCCACTAAGCAAGTCGGGCCTCTGATGTCGCTGAGCATGTTTCCCCATTGAGGAGCGAAACCCGTGACTTTCCGTGCCCGTATTGACTTTGGTAATGGCCTGACATTACCCAATATAACCAGCGAATGTCATGGCACTCACGCTTGGACAATTCACATACAAAATCCACTCGCGCATCACATCACCCACTGTCCCCAACAGAAGATCTGACACTCGCCCTCGGCAACCCACATAAACGAAATACTCGCATGACGTCACTCACTGTCTCCATTGCCTCTTTTAGTGACGCGACCTCTTCCTTGACACTCAAAGTTCCACAATACGCTTACAGGACCACGATCTGTCATCAGGGTATGTCACGACACTCAAACTTGTATATTACGCATACATCACTAACTCGCATGACATCACTCAATTTCACTTGGATAATAAACATACAGAAAGACAAACGTAGACGGGGCCTCTGTTTTATAATAAGTCAGGATAGAAAACAAAAGGTGGAAATATTCACGACATTTTTCTATTAGAATCTGGTGAGTCTTACCTGACAAGTCGACAGATATCTGTCGATTGCTCTGCACCAAGCTCAGAGGGAACTCCGTCAGGTTGTTGGCAGACGCGTCCAAGATGGTCAGGTTGAAGAGGTACGCGAACGGACGCTGGACGGACTGCAGCTTGGAGCTGTTCAAGTTGTTGTTGGAGATGTTGAGGCAGGCTATCGATGAGTACTTCGGAAATTGACCTGGGAGTAATTAAGATATAGGTCAGAAATGCACCTTTATAACCTGTGGCTAACCTGATTTGTCCAGATACCAGTTCAAGGTCTACTTCTCAGCCCATTAATGACGCACTATTGATTCGAGGATTCCTCCAATTACACAGAGGGTAATTTAGCCTACTACGTGCCACGCTGCACAGGGTTTAGTATCAAGTTTTGCTTATCTTGCGCCTAGGTTTTCGGCCTTATCATTTCCATTTGTTGGTTCTCACGACACGCTCAGGATAAATTGGGGTGGCGACGCTATTTATTCTAAATGGATACAACACGGGATTAAGCCACAAGAGTTATCGCTGTCGAGTAATTGATAATTTGGTATCGGTGCATTTTTCGGATTATTTTCGCGTTTCTATGCGATATTTATTGTCACATAAACATCATAACATTAACATGCTAACATTAGACATCCGTTTACAGACTCGCTTATAGAAGTTGAAACCCGGATTTAATCCAGTAACTTCAAGCCAGTCGTTGATCTTTACAAATAGTACAACATAAAAGAGACATGATTATTTGCAGGACAGAACATACCTTTATCGGAGCCTCTATCTTTTCTCAGGCAAGCAAAAAGAAATAACACAATGTTAGGGAATGTAATAATTTAAATCATCCATCGAAGTGTCAGCGCTATAAGACGACGCGATGGAATCGAACCCATTGTTTGCTCCAAGCCCAGAGATATATATAACATTCTTCTGGCATTCACAAAAGTCATTGGTTTATTAATTAACTAGCGACCCGCCCCGGCTTCGCACGGGTGTAATGATGAACCTCTAGATTTATCAGTATTTCTCTACAATATTATACATATAAACCTTCCTCTTGAATCCCTCTATCTATTAAAAAAACCGCTTCAATATCCGTTGCGTAGTTTTGAAGATTTATGCATACATAGGGACGGACAGACGACAGCGACTTTGTTTTATAATATGTAGTGATATAATTACAAAGAACTTCCTTCACAATAATCTTACTAGCTATTTTAGCGAAATTATATTTACCGACTCAGTAGTAGGACTGCCTTAGATGTGCACGAAAGCACGGCACTCGCGTTTAGTTTAAAAAAGGGGCTGCTAAGATGCCTTCGTCATCATCATCATCATTCCAGCCCATACAAGAATCACTAGTTGGTTTTTAAATTGAAAAAGTGAACTTTGTTTTGTTTGAGGCTACATCTTAATCGTGTACTTACCAACGATCTTGCTAATGTTCCCGTCCGTGAAAGCCATGGACGCGAGCCGCCGGAACATGGACTGGGACACGTCCAATTCGTCTATGGTGGCGTTCAACACGTGTAGGTACGTCGTGTTTTGGGTGACTGGAAGATAGATTCAAGTTTAAGACGGGTTTGCAAATGGCTGGAGACGAGGTGTACCTAATTCAGTATACGCCCATTGACTGTGCCACTTTAGTAAACCTCCAAAGGGGACGGTAACCGTGTGCCCTACTACTATTAGCACTCAGCCCATGACCCACTGCTGAAACAGGCCTCCTCCAGTCACATGGAGGGTAATTAGCCTACTGCGCCAAGTGGGCTAGTGACAAAAAAAATGCACAAGGTCCGTAAGAAACGCGTCACTAACCTATTATTATTTAAGTTTTAAAACGTTTTAATATTTTGAAAATGAGGAAGATTTAAAAACATGTAGCTGAAAACTTTTTTTATTTAAATATCATCTACATCTTATCGCGTGGTGACGGGTTTGGAATACATAATATCACCAACAGTCATGGGTGTCTGTCGTAAGGCGACTAAACGAACGCAAGAGGTAGGTCACCTAACTGCAAGAGAAGAAAACTTGATACAGTAATTGTTTATTTTATATTATTTTCAGGGATAGCTGACAGCTTGATGTCTAAATAAGTATTAGTACGTGAAGCAAATCTTTGTCCCCCTTTTTACGAAAATTGCGCAGGTGGAGGAATATGAATTACAGAGAAGGCAGTTAAATAATAAATTAAGTGAAAAAGACATTACATTACACACACTTCCACGTATTTGGCATACACGCACACGAATATATGTAAGTATACTCTTTTGTTTATTGTTAAATTCTGTGGTCAAATTGAAATTATTAAAATTATTATTTAAAAAGAAAATAAGGTGGTAATTATTCCGACCACTAGTAACATTAAATTGATCACCAAAAAAACGATTAAGCAATTTCAAATAGTGCTCCGCTAATGGATCTAAGAGTATCAAAGAAGATATCGATATAAGCGCCAGAATTGTAATACATACTTGTCGAACCATCAATAAATTATTAATAGTTCGCCAAGCTCTAATTGAAAAATATTTAATATCAAATATCAACAACTAATTCGTAAACTCAGAGATTACAGTTCTTAATCTATTTTTTCAAATACCCTAGGTAGAAATCTCATTTTGAAAGCGGATCTTATTTTGCTGCATCGCTCAAAGTAGCTACTTTGTAACGAACGGCGGGTCTCATTCAAAGCATACCACATTTATTACAAATAACTAATTAACAATACACATGTGTGATTAAGTGGACTCATAGAGTAACGTTTATTGAGCGGTTTCGTTGCCTTCTCCGATCTACGTAATCACTAATCACCCAAGGTCGGACCGTGGAGAGACAGTCAGATCCACGACTCACGAGTGAGTTGGCGCGGGACGGTGCACCGGTTTCATGGGTATGGGGACGCCCTTCATTTTGTTTACAGGCAGACCTAAGCTCCACACACCACACCGACCTTCTCCAGGCCGATGTGAATAGTCAATTATGGATGACTATTCACATCGGGATTTACTGTTTACACGGCACAAAACAACTTGTTTTATAAAGGACATTGTTGATAAAAAATATGTAATGCAAAGTAATATACTTAGTTTAACACCAGTTCGGAACGCGACCACAGCCAAAAATTCAGAGATTTCTTTTTTACTTTGCGGTCCTATACATATAGTGACGTAAATTTATATTTATTTTCCTTAAATCAAACTGTTATATTGGATCCCAAAGGCCTCAACTGAAACGTAAATATGCACACCGTTGGTTTTAGTGGGTTGGTTGAAGCACTAATTACCATCTTTCCGCGTACTAGTCCTTACTCGGACCATAACGGCCGGGTAATCATGAGGTTTTTTTTTTATTCTTACAATTTTAGGGTCTTTGAATCTCTTAGGAGGATTTGCAAAGGAAAAATAAACATTAATTTACATTCTTAGCTAATATTATTTACCGAAAACCAATTCTTAGTATAATTTATACTGTAGTAACATGTAAGAATTGCAATAAGCAATAAGTTTGCGTGGGAAATTCCACGATGGCCACTCCAGGGCAGAGGCTATCGGCTTATGCTATCGGCTGGACGTCATTCACGAGATATCGTTATTGCATTTCTATGACCGCTTGACTGGCTAGAACAGTAGGGCTAAACGCGTAAATTAGTTATTTTATAGCTCATTTTTACAAGTACATATATGCCATGAGGCGGCTTTAAATTTAATAGAACCTCTAAACGCAATAAACAAGATCAAAAATTAAAATCTATATAGTCAAGTTTGCCCATCAGGGCTCATCTTTGACACGTCAACATACATTTACGATTTACCATTTACCGCCGGTTCAGAAGGCCTCTACAGAGAGGAGCCGGTAAGAATATCTGTAGTAGATTTTTTTTAATCGCCATTTTTGTATACATACAAAGATTTGTTAGAGCAATCCCGGGCACTACTCGGCTAAAAATCAGCAAATATATTGTCAGTATTTAGAACTGCATGTAAGGTCGTCACGGTCTTAGAGACCTATTTACTGTTAGTTCTGAGATATCTGAATATCAATTTATAGCATCAAGAAGTCTTTGAGATAAAGCCACATATTTTAAAACATATTTAAAATAATAATACTTCGATACTAGTTGCAGCTGGCCCTGTCAAGGTCTATCCGTCATTCATTGCGTAAACCTGTAGCGTGTTTATTTATTTATTTAATCCTATATGCAAAAATGTACATTTCTCTCATCTTGCGAACTTGCTCTCACTACGCTGTTTAGTGCTTTTTGTAAATAAGACCAATAATTTTAAAAAAGCAACTACAGAATTTCTTGCCGGCTCTTCTCTGTAGAGCAGCCTTCCGAACCGGTGGTAGTTTCGGCATGAATGTGAGTGAACGCAGGGATTGTGAGCGATCAGGGGAGATGGAGGGATTGTAGGAGTGAAAAGTTGTGTGTGAAAGGTGTGAATGTAGGTATGACGACTGAGAGGTGTGTGTGGAGACTACCACCTAGTGTGGGTCAGGGGCCGTAAGATGATAACCATTATCGTTTATAAATATGACGATATATAAGAGTTTTGTGATGAAACCTACGTAAATAAAGTTCCTTTTGAGTTTGAGTTTGAGCTGAAATAAAGACAATGACGGGCGATATTTTAAAAAGTGAAATAAGATTGGAGATATCTTGAAAATAGTGTTTTTTTTTAAATGAATCTATATTTTAAAATATGAATGTCTTTTTGTCCTAACCGACCCACTGCTGCCAAGCCGTACGTGGAGAATATTTTATACGATACCCTATGCCAACCCGTCTAGCCAGAGCGGCAGCGAGGCAGTGTAGGCTAATTACCCTCCTTATAATTGGAGGAGGCCCGACTCAGTAGTGGGTCATTTATGGGCTGAGAAGTAAACAGTCCCGTGATACATAGAGCAGGGGTTTCGTTTTTATAATATGTAATAGAAAAGGTAAGTAAATTATGGTCTTATTTCAAAATAGACTCTGCTTTTAGACAGAGGCTTGGCTTTGAAAGTATAGTTTTTAAATTTAGTTTTATATTGTTTCTAACAATACTCCTTGGTATAATCGCAGTGAAAATAAATCAATTTTGTTGTAAAATTAACATACACATACTATACTTATTTCTTACTAGCGACCCGCCCCGGCTTCGCACGGGTGCAATGATGAACCTCTAATTTATCAGTGTTTCTCTACAATATTATGCATGTATTATACTTATAAACCTTCCTCTTGAATCACTCTATCTATTAAAAAAACCGCTACAAAATACGTTGCGTAGTTTTAAAGATTTAAGCATACATAGGGACGGACAGACGAAAGGGATTTTGTTTTATACTATGTAGTGATAGGTACACTAAAGGGAACTTACTAGCTGATGCCAAAGCCTCCTTCAGCCGTGCGCTGTCCAGGTCGCAGCAGAACACGGACATGGTGCCGACTTTGGTGCAGTTGCCCTCAGGGGGGCACTGGGCGCGGTCCATGTGGAAGCATTTGCCCATGTTGAGAGGCGGACGGACTGGCTCGGGTTTCGCAGTGGATGTTGGGAGTTTGGGGGTTTGCTGTAGACCAACAACACGTTGCAGGGAAGTGAAATCAATGTTTTTAATTAAAATTTACAGTGTGGCGTCAGATTCGGAACACACAACGTCACCAAACTTTTTTTTCTTTTGAGTACATGGATCTGGTGACTGGCCGCGTTATGTGGGACTCCGGGGCTCGTAGAGATGGTAAATTGCGCACTGACCTACTCATTGAAACCGACGGCGATCCACCACTGCCCGAGCCAGGGGCCACAGGGTTCTCTGTTACAAAAGACTTTACTCCCCCGTTGGAAAGTACATAATCTGTTATCATTTCTGTCGCAGATTTAATGAAAATTGCAATATGAGTTTAAATTTTCTACATACTTACTTATTAAATATTATATAAACAAGGTAAAACGCTTCTTCACGCAAATCACCTAGCCGTAAGAGAAGAAAAACTTGATACAAACCCTGTGCCAACACAAGACGGTTTGCACAGTAGGCTAATTTCCCTCCATGAATTTGGAGGAGGCCCGACTCAGTAGTGGGTCATTCATGGGCTGAAACCATACTATACGCTTCTTGTGATTAAAAGTTGGATCCCAAAAACGTCTGTTTCTCCCTCATACTTCAAAATAGAAAAATAATTTATACACGGAACGGCTCCTTTGGGCAGGCCCTATAGTCACTTCGAATAGCTATAGGGATTTTTAACACCCTGTATAATTTACATATTCTTAATACATACTTTCACTCTCCCATAATACCGCTCAAATGCCGTCTAAGGAGATACTCATACGCAGGTCTTACCTGTCTCGGTGCAGGCTGGTCCAGTTCATCCACCCTCGTCTCTATGCACGGGATGTGCAGCAAAAGGTAGACGACCAGACCCCATAATGTTGCCTGTAAGAGATAAAGCTCCATAAGTGACCTATTTTCATTAAAGTTTTGGTCAGCGGCGGCATCAATCCATCGGAATTGAGAGTGTCGCACAAAACCATCCACATGAGAAAGGAATCTTAATGTGAATCTCTGCTTTGTAGGGGTAGTAAGCGCTGCCTGTTTATGGTTAGATCCCGTGTCGCGCTAGTTTTATTGTGTGAGCCAAAGATTCTTCCGGAGTGGAGATCGTTAATACCCGCGAAAATTTTGAGGAGGCCGTATACTGTTGAAGAACAAAATAAAAGTAATAGTTTTAACAGTGTGTTTATATTTCAATGTCAGATCTACGGGGTACGTAGCAATGGGCATATGGTATTGCTCTGCACATCATTTCCAGTCAGTACTCCAGCAGATACGGATACCATGCTGCTACAACCAGAAGGGACTTATTGAGAAATAACTACCGGTTTAATATTCGTTTGAAATTAAAAGATGCGTATTTGGTTTTTTTGATGTTCTAGTTAGGTATGTTTGCTAAAACTGTGGTCAAAGAAGGTTCTCTGGAATGTAAAATGGCTTATAAATAATAATATGGTTTAAAGCTGCAGTATTTTTTAAGTTTACTTTTAATCCATGTGTTATTTGTATTCTTACTTTTCTTAATTACATTTATTAAAAGTAACTTGCATGTGTTTAATTCGGTGTAATTTACAGATAATATTTTACTAATGTTACTAAATAAAATAGTATTACACATCGCTGTTTCAATACAAAAGGGTCATACATACCTACATCATAATACGTACAGCAAATTTCATACTATGTGTTTAATTGGGGGTAATACATAAATACTTCTTGGCCATATTTTTATACACCAATAACAACGTTTAATTAATTTAAAAAAACACTTTTTTACGGATGCTTTGCAGCTGTCGTGATCACGTTAGAGACTAGTGACTACATAACAGAGAAACAGATATCATCAAAATTAAAATTTTAAAAGCATATGGACTACCGATAATCTGCTACTTTATATTTTAAAATAGGCATTAATTGGAATAGATTGTAAAACCGTCCGTGCGAGGGAATTCCTCAAAGCATGGCTACCCTAGCGACACGTGTGTTTATCGTCAACGATAAAATTCTATAACTGTACGCGGTCGCTACATTAATGTTTATATCTTTGGAAATATTATGCTGTAAATCATTTGCGATGCTCTGGGCATTTGAATATGTTTATAGACGGTACTTAGTCATGTTGGACTTTTGATGTAGATGTTGGAAATAGCATGAATTTGCGTCCCACCCTGAGGTATGACGATACTTATGGAACCGAAATGACAGGAGATTTAGCCCAATATCAGGTAAACTTAACGTGAAACGCTGAGCGGTACACGGTAATCTTTTGCTTCATGGTATTCCGTAATAGTGACAAGACTTAACATCCACTGTTAAGTCTTGTTGTCGATTGACATCGGTGTGAAGGACTTTGTAGATTTTACCATCGAAGGCGTCCCATTTTATCAGGATATGATCGTCCCTTTGTATGATTTTTTGTAAGTTTCTTTAACTCAGCGCAGAAATGGCCCAATACTGATACGGGCCTCTTCCGCCTTCTGGGAAGGAAATGAGCATGCTATGCCAGCCAGATGAGAACTTGTTATGAACGAGCGGAAAAAATATTGGTTCTATTTTACTACTATGTATTACTACTACTCCGTTGGTAAATGGCCCACCAGTGAGTAGGGCCTCTTCCTATCACAGGCAGGGTATCTAGCATACAGACGGACATTATTACCTACTGCTAATATAGCGTCTTTTGAGACGATCGACTAACTCAAAATTTTTTGTCTTTGGCTTATCATCTATACATATTTTGTAGTTTTTTTAACTAAGAGCTTTTTAATAAGAGGAAAGGCTTTACTATACTACTACTCAACCCATACATGACACACTGCTGAGTCGGGCCTCCTCCAATTATATGGAGGGTTATTAGCCTACGGTGCCACGCTGACCAGACGGGTTGACTCAGGAGTCAGGATGTCGTATCAAATGTTTCTTCTCTTGTTGGATAGTCTTTCTGTCTTGTTCGTTACTTTTGTCGGATCTTACGACAGGCTCAGGATGGAATTGGGTGGTGACACTGTGATTATAAATCCGATAAAAATCGCAACACAAAGTTGGCAACCCTGAAGATAATTTTATCTAATCAGAAACGTGTCAGGCAGAATTTGAGACCAGTTAATCCAAGCATACTGTCTGCTGTATAAAAATATCTATAAATTACATTGTTTTGTTACTCCAAAATACAAAGTCCTTGAATCATAAAAATATGTATTTCTATAATTTTAATTCACTTTTATTGTTATCACGTGTCCGTCTGGGACTTCCACTTTTTATGGAGGTTTCCAGCACTATAGGCGTCACGCCCCAACAACCAAATGTAAGCATGACGTTGGTAGCAGAACGGAAAAGCTGGTTTCTTCCACTGCTAACACCAAGCTTCCTCCAACAGAGCGCTAGCGACCTTATGCTCCTCAGCCCATAAAAGCCCCACTACAGGTTACATGGAGAGCAATTAGCCGTCTGTGCCACGCTGGCCAGACGGGTAAGCACAGGGTTTCGTATCAAGTTTTCCTTCTCTTGTGGCCAGGTTACATTTCCTTTTGTCGACTCTTAGGACACCCTCAGGATGGAATGGGGTGGTGACACTATGAATCCTTCACCACGCGGGCCAAGTAAATATTATTCTTAGGCTGACCTTATGCGCCAGGAACACAACACCACCCAATGTTCAAGTTATTTGACTGCGGTATTGGCATTACAATTTGCATCCAAGAAACAGTGTTGGGCAAGTTACGTTGATTTTATTGCAGTGATTACGTAGGCACGCTACATACCTCGTACCTGTGCCTGCGCAGGTGCACTTAGCTCAAAATACCGATAACACTATGCACATAATCATTGGAAACATAGATCCGTTAGGTTGTAGATGAGACTAGGTAGACAGTAGTTTTGTACCTATACGTTATCATTGCCAGTCAAAGAAAGGCACTGCTGGACATAGACAACCCCCAAGGGTTTATTCATCGGATTCCGGCGACCTTAAACAGGTTACCGTGTGGGATGCCTACCAGCACTGCGCTTTCCGGTTCATGGTCAACGGTCAAAGACCATATTGTTGAGAAAATTGAGTTTTTATTGTCATTTGAAAGTATACGGATTTTTTGTAGGTTCTAACTGAACTATGACGGCTACTACTACTATTACTTAGCCCATAGCTGCCCCACTGCTGCGTCGGCCCTCCTCCATATACATAGAGGGCAATTAGCCTACCATGCCTCACTGGCCAGACTGGTTGGCATATGTTTTCGTATCAAGGTTTTGCTTTTCTGCGACTAAGTTAAAGGACTTGTCATTTCCTTTTGTAAGCTCTTATGGGGTGTCCCTCAGGATAGAATGGGCTAGTACTATGTATGAACTGAAGACCTACAGAAACATTCATCGGCAGTAACAGATCAGTATGTAATTTAAAGTAGCTTTCGAGTGTTTTACATTGTCACTTCTGTGCACATCTTCTGTTACTCATCTATGGTAAATTATTAGCAACACCTCAGCTATTAATAGAGACGCTAAACCACAGTTTTATGTTACTATTTATCAGGTTGCTTATAGCTTGGTATAAACTAGTGGAAAAATTAAAGTATAAATATATGCATATTTTTCAGTTTTTGGAATTATTATGATAGATTATGATTGGTTATACAATGCCGCTAAGCCTACTTGTACCCATAGATGGTGCCGTATGAGGCGACGAAAGGACCGAAAGAAGCAGACAGCCTAGACGCAAGAGAAGGAAACCTTCAAATAGTTGATCTCACACAACTTAAGCTCAAAGTGCTCAACTTTAGCTGTGTGTAAATCCTCGGCCAAGTCGTCAGGCCAGGGTGGGGTGGTAGGTATGTGCGTCCATTGAAAACAGAGGAAAATGGAGTCGAATGGTGAGTTGTCATCATCGCAGTCCATAGAAGACCCACTACTGGACCAGGCCTCCTCCATTCTCCTAGTTGGTCTAGTGGTTAGATGTGCCGCCTTTGGATCAACGGGTCCCGGGTTCGATTCCGGGGTCGGGCAAGTGTCTTTGTCTAAACCAGAGGCACTGGCTCGGAGTCTGGGTGTCATTTCTATCTAAGTATAATATGTATGTATTTACAAAAAAAAAATGTATATAAGCAGTTTATCATCCATCTCGTTACCATAACACAAGCATTAAGTTGCTTAGCTTGGGACGAGATGGCGTTGTGTGAAATGTCCAAGGATATTTATATTTATTTATTTAGATGGAGGGAAATTAGCCTACTATATTACGCAGGCCAGATGCGTGGGTCCAGGGTTTCGTATCCAGTTTTTCTTCTCTTGTGGGTAGGTTTTCAGCCTTGACTTCCTATCTGTGCTGGTATCTACGTTGGTATACGAAATGACGAAGGTTTGGCGGGCTGGCAAGTTAACAGGTAAATCACAAGCTATTTAATAAATCACAGTTTAGATCAAAATTGCTCTGATGACAGTACAGTACTGGTAACAATTAGTGTTGCCCAAATGCAAGAACAAGACGAGACTTAGCCAGTCTTGGTCTTGGTCTTGCGCCAATACACCTGGTCTTGGTCTTGGTCTTGGTCTTGCGCTCCCAGTCTTGGTCTTGGTCTTGGTCTTGCAGCAAGAGTCTTGCAAGTCTTGCAATTACCTATTAGTCTATTACTATTTATTAAAGTGTAACGTTATTGTTACATATCTCAATTTCTAATTAATAATATAATAATAATAAACATTAAATCAGAATTAAATCAGTTAAATTTCTTTATCAACACGTTCGTTTTGAATATAGCGACAAGTTAATTGCTCTGAATGCAGCCTTGGTCCGCCGCGCGTGCGCATCACAGACCGCGCCGCGGTGGGAGCGCTCCTTACCATTTTATCCTAATCATAATACTACTTGCGTGATCAGTATAATGTATTCATTTTCATTCTAAGCACTCTGAAACTTATTTATTCTTTGGAACACCTGTAGGTACTCTACTAGGAAATTATTTTGCATGAGTATACCTACGCCCTATGGCGGCAATCAAATAGTGTCAAATGTTATGATTTGGCGTGGCGGCAACGATTGTTTTAGATTTCAAAAGAAGCCGCCGGCGCGTGTATCATAACCATGTACTTCCGAAAAGCGGCAAATTTCTTTGAGAAGTAAGTACAAAACCTTTGATGCCGCATTATCAAAGTGCCGATGGTTAAAACATAACTATGCATGCACTCAGTTTGATTTTAATAGATATTTTTTTTATTCGCTATGTTTATGGTATTAATCGTAATGCGCATAGGTCCAGTTTTTCATATTCTTTGATACAGTTTTTTGCGTCTCATAGAATTCCTAAGCGTACCTACCTATACACCGAACTGTTACACCTAACTACTCAGTGAAATAGCGCTAAGTCCTAGCTGCAAGACCCAAGAGTCTTGCAGGCTATGTCTTGTTCTTGCTCAAGTCTTGCACGGTCAGTCTTGGTCTTGGTCTTGCTAAAAATACGCGGTCTTGTTCTTGGTCTTGGTCTTGCAAAAACGCAAGAACAAGACCAAGACTGCAAGACCAAGACTGAATTTGGGCAACACTAGTAACAATTATATTTTTACCTGTGAGTCAGCCTCCTACAAATCATCATAGAAATGGAAAATAAAAAATAACTGTGTGACGTTGTATCAAGTTTTCCTTCACTTGCGGCTTTCCTGCCTCTCTGGTTCTTCTATTTTGTTTATTGGACAACCAAACAGGTAACAACTAAACTAATAACTAAACATAACTGCTAATAACCGGATCTATCCGTGTATTAATACTATTAGTTTTATCACAAATTAAATTAGGATACTTTATCAGTTATCACCCTCGCCAAGCTGCGAAAGATCTTCTCGTCGCGAAATTCCTCCGTGTTTAAAAACAAAAGTCTTCGATCAGTCTGTGTTGCCAGTAATGACATACGGTACCGAGACGTGATCGCTCAAAATGGGCTCCATATTAAAGTTCAAAATGCAATGGAGAGGGCTATGCTCGGAGTTTCCTACGTGATCGAATCAGAAATGAGGAGATACCAGAGTTACCGACATAGCCCACAGGATTGCCCGAAGGGGCAGTAAAAGCCTCGAGTAGTGACCGCGTTCCGGAATGCTGGTAGGCCTCCCACGCGGTGGATCACCTGGTTAAGGTCGCCGGAAGACGATGTATGTGGGCAGGTCGGGACCGGTCTTTGTGGAAATCCTTGGGGGAGACCTGTGTCCAGCAGTGGACGTCATTTGGCTGAAATACTGAATAATTTGGTGAATTATGATCACCCAATAAGATAGTGTATCAACATGATAAGGAATAATTATTTATTAACGGTGGGATCAAGCGAGGATTAGTATTCCAGGCGTTTATACCAAATAAGGTTTATGGCTCAGGTTTTGAGAGTTTTACAACTAGTCTGTTGTCGATGGACAATGCATCATAAAATAGCGACCACCATCGCCTACCATTGTAACAACATCATGCCTTACATACTAATATTTTGTATTGTTGTATGTATTTAGTTTGTATCGAATTCAAGAGTTCATTTATGAATTTTGTTTGGTATTATTATTCTATGGTTCTAAAACAGCGTCATCATCGTCATTTTCGCCAGTAAATGCCCCACTTCTGAGACGGGCCTCCTCCATGTTCATGAAAGGAAATTAACCTACTGTGCCGCCAAGACGGGTCGGCACAGGGTTTCAATCGTCCCCCTCGACTGTGCTGCCACCTTGCTGTGGTGAGGGGGCTTGAGTGCCTCAATGATCCGTGGGGCCATACCGGCCAGGGCCTCCCATGCCGGGCGGGCCCACGGGGAGAGGTGAGACGAAGAGCGGCACCCAGCGTCGTGGCGGGTTGCGGCTCCAGGGACTCCTCTGTTCTCAGAGCTGCCTTGCGAGTCGTAAACCGCTGCGGCGCATCATGAGGTCCTCGGGTTGGCGCTCAACTTGGTTGGCCGTCAAACCGAGTCCTCACTAAACGTCCTCGGGTTGGCGCCGGCCGAGGGCTGACGGGCCTCCTCTGCGAGGCCGTATGTCGCAGAAGGGGGCTCCGGGACGGATCGCTGGTGCGCTGCGGTAGATTGGGGCTGCGGGGACTTGGGTGGATGGGGACCCTGTCCCCAGTGTCTCGCTGCGAGCCCTGGACGGGGGCTCCGGGGACCTGGGTTGACGGTGGACCCTGTCCTAAGGGTTTCCCTGCGGGCCCTGGACGGCTGCGGTGCGCCGGTGTCCTTTGGTTGGCGCCGGCCCGAGGGCTGACGGGCCTCCTTCTGCGGGGCCGATGTCGCAGAAGGGGGCAGCGGGGCGGGTCGCAAGGGAGGGAGCTCCGGGTGACCCGCGCCGCGGACGGAGGCGGGGGTGGAGGGGGGTCCGTGACGATGCGGGCCCCTTCTGCCCTCGCCTAGGAGGCCGGTGGTGGTTCGGGGGAGCCACTACCGACGAAAGCCTCGATGACTGAGGGCGTCCCAGTATACCGGGGCGCCCTCTCTGATAGTCGCTTGCCCGCGTTGCGGGCGCCACGCCGGGGCGTCACAGTAGAATGCGTTTACGCGAACTTGTGGCGCCCCAAGCGCGTCGTGTGAGGGTATGCCGCTGGGGTTTTAGTGGGTAAACGACTCTTGGGTAGACGACCCTTGTCGGAGTCCCACATAATCACCGACCTTTCCCCCGGGGTGCGGTGGTATGCATAAAGCATTTCCCCAGCGAAACCAAAAAAAAAAAAAAAAAAAAAAGGGTTTCAATCGTGTATGGATGTATATTTGTTACTCTTTCACGCAAACACTACTGTGAGTAATTCACACACATATAAACATTTTTTGTTAAATACCTATACAAGACCGGGGTGGGCCGCTAGTATAACAATAAAGTTAGAAAACCAACAAGGGTACACGTACTATTTTTCAGAACTGATAGTACCTATCCTTAGGGACAGTCGGTATGCTTACACCAAATATTTGTACGTCTACTTAATACCTTTTGTAGGTATTAAGTAGACGTGTGTACCTTTAAGGCGAGCCCTGGTACCGTCGGAAGTGAGTAAACAAGGGCACGACTGCCTCTAGTGAATTATTTGTTATTGGACTCCTGCTGCGAGGAGTTACGATCAGTTTACCTACTAACTGGGTCAACACATGTGGCGATTTACGTAATATAATACGTGAATACGTGGACAGTTATTAGCGAAGCTATTTGCTGGGTTATGTACGTGTCTGAAATAACTCGGTTATTGAGAGGGCTCTATTGCGAACAAACAGGGTCCGTAACCTTTATCTACTGCACCAACCGGCATCGGAAGTAGAGAAGGGTAAGTGGAAGATGAAGAGTGGGTGGAGGCAAGAGAACTTAAGCCCAGCTAATGAAAATATTCCGTGGTTGGTGGACTCAGAAATTGTGCAGTGTGAAAGGCCATCAACAAGTGGGCCTGAATATCGCGAACAAGCGAGTGACAGCCGCAATGTTTTTTCTATTTCATAGTCTACTAAACGGTGCGTGAAAGAGATTAGGCGCGAGGCACCCTAGGCATGCAAGAGCATCACATGCATGTTAACCGTCCTTTTCTACCAACTACTACTCAGCCCATAAGTGACCCACTGCTGAGTCGGGCCTCCTCCAGTTACATGGTGGGTAATTAGCCTACTAATAATGTCCCACCCTATACGAATGTCCCTCCATGAGAGGCCCGGCTCAATAATGGGCCATATACTTAAGGGCTTTAACCACGACGTGAATGGGTGCACACATATAGATCAAAGGCTATTGCCTTTGATCTATATTTGTTATCCTTTGATTAAAATATATTGCCTTACTTAAGTAATTAATAAAGGATTTTGATTAAAAAATCCCTTCCTGCTGCTAGATGATCTAAATTAAATAAATGTTAATAAATAATTAACATTTATTTAATTTAGATCACCTAGCAGCTAAGTAAGGAATACTTGAAAAAAATTCTGAGCTAACCCGTCTTGCCAGCGTGGCACAGTAGGCTTATTTCCCTCCTTGTACTTGGAGGAGGCCCGACTTAGTAGTGGGTCATTTATGGGCCGAAATGATGATGATAATTTAGTGCCGTACAAATGTCTGGCTGACATTATACTAACAGTTACGTTTGAACACGTTCAAACGCTAAGATTATTCTGTTTAAATGTTATCGCGAAACAAATACGGAGACCAAGGTTGTCTGTCGGTTTGCTGTACACAATCTCAGTAATACTCTGCCAACGATATGAATGGCAGGCAATAAACTGTACAACAATTATGTTCTAATTATTTTGAAACTTGTTTTTGCCTACTTAATTTGGTTGCTCCCTAGGTGTGCACGTCCTTAGGTGACGGTTACACCATCAAGCGGGTCGTAAAGAGGAGTTCCACGCTAGTCATTTAAACAAAAAAAAACGTCCTAGGTACACAAACACACAACAAATATAAATATTGAATTTCGAAAATGCCACATGATTCTGAGATCTGTCTCCTTACTCATAACCTACACATTCCAATGTGCGTGTTTACATTTTTAACCCCCGACGCAAAAAGAGGGGTGTTATAAGTTTCACGTGTCTGTCTGTCTGTCTGTCGGTCTGTCTGTCTGTCTGTCTGTCTGTCTGTGGCACCGTAGCTAGCGAATGGATGAAGGAATTTCAATAAAAAAAAATTGTATGAAAGGTGAGTTACGGGCGAGTGTTCTTAGACATGTTTGATGAAAATCGGGTGAGCCGTTTAAAAGTTATGAGGGGTGAAATTGGGGAAGAATAACCGAATGTCTGCAAATATAATCGAGTGTGGTCTCAAATGAAAGCGCATCACGTGCAATTTAACAAAATCTACATTATAATAAGTATGTACCTATAAAAAGTTTAAAATAAAAATTAAATTAAAAATTTAAATAAACCCCTGACACAATAACCTTTAAAAAGTAAAAAATAAAAATAAATACTTCGCGTTGGGGTACCAGGGGTCAGGTAATAAATAAGTGGGAGTGGTCGAGTCATTCGAGAGCGTACCGTGATCCCAAATGTCAGATCACATCGTTTTCTATTAACTACTATCCGGAAGGAAATATAAAAGAATACTTTCGACGAATGTAAACTAGAAAGGATAGAAAGACATATGGACAAACCAGTCTTGATATGGTCGAACAGCAACTAAAGAATACCGCAGGCAAATAGCATCATCATTGTGTGGTAATGTGTTGCTGCGCGTGACGAGTAAGGTCATCAGAACTCTATCAGCAGGAGGGTGAGGCATGGTTTGGGCTACTGAAGGAATCGACGTTCTCTCGGCAGTGTCATACTTTCAATGTTACAGGATAATGGTCATGTTAGTGACAATTAGTTTGGTAACGAATTTAGAATACGTATACTCTACTGATTTGTCGTCTGGCCAGCGTCACACAACAGGCGGCCTCCTCCAATTATATAATTATCCTAGGCTAATGCCTAAGATAATTATATAATTGGAGGAGGCCCGACCCAGCAGTGGGTCATGTATGGGTTGAGTTTTAGTTGGTACCTCCTGTGTTACAAACGTCAATAGGAGACGATAGCCACTTACCATCACACGCGCCGTAAACTTAAGCGACACACTAGTGGCTTAAAAAATATCGTACTAATAACACAGTTTATTAAACGTTTTGAATACCGGTGTTTGGTCTACAGGAAAACGCAAATTGAACAACTAGCGTCAACTAGTGCCTCCGAATCAAAAACTTGATCACAACGGTTGATTTGTCAGTTTCTAGTGAATGTTACGCCTTGTCAGACATTCGGTTTCGACCTGGGGTATCAACTAAACAGTTTTAGCTGATAGCATCAGATCACGATGGGCTTCGTCAAGCGGGGGGATGTATAACACTTTAAGGTTCAGACTTTGAATTAATTTCAAACGTGCATTTAGCAGGTATATATAATTGGTCGCACGACCAATTAAGGGGGTGGCCCATGGTGGGATTTGCGTTTAAATGGTAGGTTTGACAATATATCATTGGATATTTTTAATATTGGAAAGCAACGTATGCCGATAGTATACTTACTTACTTAAACATTGAAACTGAAACAGGCACAGAAAAATGCACTCCATTATGTTTCCTGCAAGAAACCACTTTTCAACCAAACAAGGTACGAATTACAATGAATCAGTGTTTGAATATGTCGCGTTTTTGCAAAGAAGCGTTATGTAGATTCATTTAACCCTGGGTTTGCTGTCGATCAGCGACATCTATATTAAAGATATTTTCTATGATCAAAGTTTGTTATAATAATAAAGGTACCTACCAAGAGCCCATGTGGTGCGGAACCCTAAAAGCAGGTAATACTGAGCCAATGACCTTATTTAGCGCGTACGCACAGCGGACAATTAATTATTTTTTGTTGGGCTGCTCAGAAACTGATGCGACTCATCGATCCAATGACTCAGGACTCAGAGTTCAAGGAATAAATAAAAAAACGAGGATATTTTTGGACGGAGGTCGATACAGGTAAATGATTTCCTTGAAGAATATTAAGTTCGTGAATTATGTTTTTTATTTGTGTGTGAAATGACTGCTTTGTTTTATCGAAAATACTCACTCCTATACTGCTCGACCGATTTGAATGAATCTGGGCGTAAATATCTTTTCCCAAATAAAGGGGTTTGTGTTCTGTGTGTAGCTCTCCTACTCATGTTTCTCGTCATCACGAACTTTCTCAATGGGTTATAAGATGTATTGAAACGTAGAGCCTGTATTCGTCTGATTCCAGATATGCTGATATCCCAGAATCCCTGTTAGCTTTCCCGCAAATGCAGTGCATGTACGTAGTTTAAAATATGTATATTCAATTTTCTCATCATGCTTGCGACCTCTGCACGTGATGTTTTTTTAAAGGCCCCTTACTGTTTAGGTTTCCCCTCGTACCTTAGTGACCTGAAAAGTCGACTATTATACTCCTTAGAGGTAGATAGGAAAAGAGCAAAGGCTACCTTTATTGACGAAGTAAGTACTGGGAATGGTTCGAAGTTCGAGAAGAACATTTGGACGCATCGATTAACCTAAACGTAATTATTTGACGTAACGTTGGACAATTGTTTCAAACTGCCAGGCCTAATTGGAATACAGCCGTGATTAGTGTGGTGAAGGATTTAGAATAAATAGTGTCAGCACCCTATTCCATCCTGAGGGTGTCGTAAGAGCCGACAAAAGGAAATGACAAGGCCGAAAACCTAGCCGCAAGAGAAGGAACACTAACAAGTGTAACAACAAAACCCTGTGCCAACTCGTCTGGCCAGCGCGGTACAGTAGGCTAATTAGCCTCCATGTAACGGGGGAGGCCAGACTCAGAAGTGGGTCATTAAAGGGCTGCGTAGTAGTAGCAGTAGCAGTGATTAGCCTGTCAGATAAATAAGGCGGTGATCCGCTACATTGAGGTTGATTTGGTGTACATGGAGCTACACATTGCTGGATACAAAACGTACCAACATAATCCACATGTCTATGAATAGTAATGTAATAATTAAAATGAACGCACTGTTTAGTGTTTACATATCTGGTAGCTACACGCTACTAGGCATGTCATGGCTATAATAAAATTGTTACAGAGTTCTTCCTCGCCGGTTCACAATTTCATTGAGCCTACTACTACCACTATTCAGTAAATGACCCACTGCTGAGTCAGGCCTCCACCCATCACAGAGAGGGTAATTAGCCTACTGTGCCACGACCGGACAGGTAATGGGTAACAGCTACATTTATTTACCCACAAACTGATTAACAATCCATTTAACGTATTATCTAACTTGCCCTTATATTATGGAACGTATATTTAACATTACATTTATTATGGGCAATACAGTGCCAAATTTAACTATTCAAATGTAAACATATAATAGGTATACTAGTCAAAGTCAAATTTCGTATGAATATTTTTCGGATATTATGGGTATATTAGTACTGGAACAACACTACCACTTGTAGGTACTAACGTTTTGGGGTCACCGCGCTTCAACACCCAGGTTGATTGCCTCACGCCGAGGGCTCTGTTGGGCTACATAGTTAATGTATCCGTAATTAGTTGCGTATAATTAACGTGAACGACGCGTCTTCTGTAAGTACTATCTTTATTAACTTCCATCCCAAGTTCTGGAACGGATGAATTTGCGTATGATTAAGTTGTTTAGAATTTGAAATACATAATATTAGCACCGCATTCTACTCGCATCATGCGGGTGTCAAAAGATCCGACAAGTGACAAGGCATGAAACCCGGAGGCACAAAGTAGGTGGAGGTCCGATCAGCTCCGTTTATGGGTTGATGTCAGAATCATGATCGTTTTGCTCTTGCTGGTGAAGTAATTTCCAACTTTCTTATATCTTGGACTCCTTAATAAGGCACATCATTTAGTTTTTCTTAAGTTGTTGCAAAAGGGGCCTTCCAGGTCTTCGTCTTTTAAAAAACATATTTTGTATGCACAAAAAAGAACTCATTTTAATTTGATACCCCTTCATGTTATTGGAAGAGGTCCATCTTCACAGTGGATCTTGATTGGCAGCGATGACGGTGATGACATGAAAACAAATTAACAAGGCGTTTATACGTTTGTTAGAGTCAATCTGTTTATTTAACGCGATTCACGCAACGAGTCAAGGGGCAATCAAATAATAATTAGAATGATAGGGAACTGCGACGCTCAAGTCCGTAACGAGATAACTTTATTGAGATCATTGAGATGGCAACATGGCAGACGATTCTTTTTTATGACTTTCTTTTTTGTGTCATTAACGTATTTCTAATTTCTTATGTATTTTTTATGTTTACGGTTGCAGTCGTAATTCAGCTTTTCAGCTTACAAGTTACTCATTGCTGTGTACAGAGTTTCCGTGTGGATTTAGAATACCAGCGTCACCACTTTCTCCTGATGGTGTCGCACAAGGAAATGACAAGGCCGATAAGCTAGCCAGAGGAGAAGGAAAGCTTGATGCAAAACCCGTCTGACTAGCGTAGCGCACAGTAGCCTTATTACCCTCCATGTAATTGGAGGGGGCCGACTCGGCAGTTGGTCGGTTACGGACTGAATAGTAGTAGCATAGTGTCTAGAGTTCTCCAAGTTTAGAATAGACCTTCTCGCTAACAAGACGATTGTACAAGGTCGTACCAAGTTCTCTTCCGGCTAGGTTTGGTCTTGGTTGGCTCCTACAATATCCCAAGCATACAATGGGTTGGTGAGGCTGAATAAGTTGTAAAAACTTAGTAGTTAGGGGTTTCATATTGCCAGTGGAGCTACAGCCGGACGCGAGAAGACCTGAGGTCTGAGGTCCCATGGTTGTTGCGGATTTTACCCCTCGTTAAAAAGGGGTTCACTGCATTCAGCATGAGAGAGGCCACCTTCGTGCTTGGAGCTTCACTAAGCGAGGCGTGCAAAGGCCCCCAGGGTCCCGCATTGGGGAGCAATCCGTGGCCTGGCTGGATCGGGCAGACGAGGTTCAGGACTCGCGTTAATTTCCATCTTTCCACACCCCGGAGTCCCATTTATCTATACTAATATATAAAGCTGCAGAGTTTGTTTGTTTGTTTGTTTGTTTGAACGCGCTAATCTCAGGAACTACTGGTCCGATTTAAAAAATTCTTTCAGTGTTAGATTGTCCATTTATCGAGGAAGGTTATAGGCTATATTTTATTTTCAAAAGAATTAGAGATCCGTATGAAAATTGCGATTTTGTAAACCAAGGTGTAAAATCGAAAACCTATTTATGCGTGCGCCGCAAAAACTATTGACAATAGAACAAAATGATGTACTACGGGTTTGTAGGTCTTATAAAGATCTACAAAAAAGTCCGCGAGAGCACATATCTAACTATCATAGTTTAGTCACAATAACCGATTTTATGTTCATAAAAAATATGCACGGGTTCGAAGCCCACGCGGGCGAAGCCGCGCCCAAAAGCTAGTCCTATATATCCTGCTTGTTGTGTACATTAGTCATCTTACCTATATGTACATACAAATAAAATTTATAAAAAGGCGCGCGGCGTATGCTCAAAAGCCGACACGTTATTGTTGAATATTTAGGTTTTCACGATCCATGCACATTGCAGGAAATGATTTCCTGCAACCGACACCTAATTATTTTTATTTTCGTTAATGTCGGAACAAGATTTTTTAAATCTCATAATACGACATTGCGACGTTCGCCAGTTCAGCTGGTTGAACATAAATTACAAAGGGATTGTTAGTTACATCAATAATATTTTTGATTGTGATGCAAATGAACTCTGAAGTTCGTGGAGCTTCACTTCACTATCACTACATAGTATTAAGCAAAGTCGCTGTAGTCTGTCCGTCCCTATGTATGCATAGATCTTTAAAAACGCAACGCAACGGATTTTGAAGCGGTTTTTTTTAATAGATAGAGTGATTCTAGAGGATGGTTTTTATGTATACATGCATAATGTTGTAGAGAAACACTGATAAATTTATAGGAGCATCATTGCACGCGTGCGAAGCCGGGGCGGGTCGCTAGTAAAAGATAAACGCAAATACCAGCAAGCCACGCCTGTTTACTAGAGCATCACGCATGTGTAGACAAAGTCGACCATATGTTATTTAACATATTGAGTGTCCATTGTATGAACTACGTTCCAACGGTCGATAATGCCGTTGTCATAACATTGGACAATTCATAGAGATGTGCAGTTTGTCGGGAAATAGGTTTAATTAGCCGCCATTTCATTTCAAAGAAAAATTCAAATATACTTGTCTAGAATTTCAAATTAATGTTAGGATAGTTGATCTCAATCAACTTGAGCACATAGTGCCGTGGGACAGTTCGCGCATGTCATAAATCAATCGCATTACAGAATACTTAAAAGTCTCGATTGTCGATTAGAATTTTGTATCAAAACATTGGACGATGTTTGGCCACTGTTCAGTCGAGCCTCCTCCAGTTACATGGTGGGTAAATAGCCTACTGTGCCACGCTGGCCTGACGGTTTCGTATCAAGTCTTCCTTGTCCATGTATTCTAAATCCGTCACCAAACAGATAACGGTGTTTTCTACAGAAACATACATTTTCTAAGTAACATAACGATAAATTCAATGCGTACACACTACAGTGTGACATCGGTGCCCAGGGTTGTCACCCAAAGGTACCTACAATATTTTATAATCGAGAATATGCGCTTACAAAAGGAAAATCTATTTTATAATCTATGTTTAAACAATTACATACATTTGAAAGTGTATTAAAAAAAATCTAGTGAAAACCAACGCAGCTACAAGCTTAGTCTGATTTCCGTGACGTACTACGCTTTCCTGTCGTTTTATATTATTTACTAGTGGCCCGCCCCGGCTTCGCCCGTGCAAAGCGGGGGTGGGTTATACTTAAAAACCTTCCCCTTGAATCACGCTATCTATTAAAAAAAACCGCTTCAAAATCCGTTGCGTAGTTTTAAAGATTTATGCATACATAGGGACGGACAGAAGAATGCGACTTTGTTTTATACTATGTAGTGAGTAGTGATAGTGATAGTGATTAAAGAAAAATATAGTCGATTAAAGAATTCGTAATTATGGACACAGTATTTATGTTAGTAGCACTGTCGATCGTTTTATTGTGATAGGTAAGGGGTTTTTCGAAGGCGCAGTGCTGGTAGGCCTCCCAGACGGTGGACTGACGACCTGGTTAAGGTCGCCGGAAAACGGTAGATGCGTAATTTGCCAGGACCTCGGGATCCGTGGAGATCCTTAGGGGGGGGGGTATGTCCAGCAGTGGACGTCTATTGGCTGAAAATGAGGGGTTTTGTTAAACCCAATATATACTGGGTACAGGGTATACTTTAAGTATATTTATCTTATTTAAACTCTTAAACCCAGACCAGCCGCTGCCGCCCGCTTCCTCCTCTTCCTTTCCCTACATCTTAACGAAGAAGGCTCTTTTTGTTGGATCTACTGACACCGGAGAAAGAAATGGGTTTATTTCTATAGGAGCTGACAAAATTCTTGTGAAAAAAGTGTCGTGGTGGGAGAAAATGGGCACATGTCATCAAAAATTCCAGTTCCTCATTGGTGGAATGACACACAAAAATCGACCACTGCGAAGTCACGACCATAGGTCGCAGTGTCGCTTAACATCAGGTGAACTGGCGATCAAGCGTAAGCCTATCAAGTATAAAAAAAAAAGTTGTTCACATTGATTGCCGAATATATTAAGTACATGCTGAGCCTCAAACCATGATGGATGCAAAGAGCAAACCAATCATCATATTTTAATCTTAACACCATTTTCCTATGTTATAGGTAATCATTACACATACCTACTTGCATGCAATTATGTAGTCTCACAACTAATCTAGCTTCTACATAGCAACGTGCAGCGACATTTATTGTAAGCACGTAGTAGGAATTGCGCCGGCGCACGATTTTCACTCATTCATTATACAAGTGATATATGTATATGTTCAATACGTAATATGGATACAAGAAAAAAGCAACACAATTTGTACAATTCCTGTTTATTTGTATCGGCTAATCTCTAGACCGGCTGTACCGATTTTGACTGCACTTTCACTGGCAGATAACTGATATTGACTTTAGATTACTTTTATTTTATCACTAGCTGACCCGGCAAACTTCGTACCGCCTCAGAATCATGTTTTCTCAGACTACCGAACAGCAATTCGTTTTATTTATATAGAAGATAATGAATCACTCGAAGGTACAGCTATTTTTAATAAAGAATATCAACGTGAGGAAAACAAGGTTAGCAATATACTCGTAAGTGTTTTTTTCTGTGGCGTGAATATTTAACGTAAGGAAAGTAACAACCCTGACACTGCATGTCATACGGCAGCTCATCCCTGAGACTATATTTAGCGGGTTCGGACTGCCCTGACGTCACAGCTATTAGGCATGGCCAATGTCGACGCGGGTGACACACGAGTTCGATTCCCGTGCCTGAATTAAACAGACAGCTGTTTTGGTGTAGATATTGGAGAAGAAACAGGCTTTTTAATTAAGATACTTATAAGGAAAGGAGTAAAATAGGGGTAAAACTTTATAAGCCAGGCTCGAAATTTACCTACCTTTTTAAATTTAGGAAGGTAATCGCGTAAATGAGTATGCATGCACGCGGCACATTAACTACTTCTACTTACTACGTATTTAGAATACACAATGTCAACAACCCACACTACCCTGAGTGTGTCGTAAGAGGTAGATCACCTAACCGTATGAGAAAGAAAACTTGATACAAACCCGTCTTGCCAGCACAGTAGGCTAATTTCTCTCCATGAATTTGGAGGAGGCGTGACTCAGTAGTGGGTCAAATAAGGGCTGAAACGAACGACGACTTCGCTCATAGATGCTGAGGCACATTAACTACATTATAATAATTGATTTTTGCCACAAGCTTCAACAAAGACCAAACAAATCAAACCAAATAATAAAATCAGGTTGCAGTTTTGCAACTATTGCAACAGTTTTGCTGCAATGGCATTGTAGGTCTATACTATTGTAAACAACGTGCTAAATAGTTGTGCAGATTTATAAAAAATCAATATAATTGGAGGAGGCTCAACTCAGCAGTGGGTCATTATGGGCTGAATAGTAGTAGTAGTATTGAAATTCTAATTAACGTTTGTACAGCAATTGAATGAATAGATGGTGGATAGAGCACAGCAGTAGATTACCCCCTCTCAGACTAAAGCTGAGGATTTCATCCTGAGTCTCCTACTACAACTCAGCCCATACATGCATGACCCACTACTGAGTCGGCCCTCCTCCAACTACTTGGAGGGTAATTAGTCTCCATGCTAGCCTAAGGTTTCGTACCAAGATATCCTTCTTTTCCGGCTAGGTTATCGGCGTTTCATTTCCATTTGTCGGCTCATACCCTCAGGGCGGAATGGGGTGGTGACACTGTATTCTAAATCAGTCACCACACGGAAGTAATAGCTTTCCGTTTGGTGATGACGGTAGGCAAGTCTAAATATAATTTATATCCAACTTAAAGAACAGACAATATGAAAACGACATTTATTTACTAAAAATTTAGTCTAAAATGTTGCTAAGCCCGACGTCTTGAGCATTATCTGATTACGGAGTATGAACGATGTCCACAAAGGAAGCGCTCAGTTAAAGAACGGATGCCGTCTGAGAGTAACCTTGTCTACCAGCCCATCACCGCCAGCTAACCCAGATAATCTTGTCTCTTTCTTTGCCGGGATAATACGCGATAATATTTCTTCGGTATGTTTATAATAAATATAATAGCATCACGAATGTGAATTTGAGGTTACTGTGGACAACTTTAGAAGGCTCGTTCATGTGTTGGTGGTCGCCAACCCATTCCATCTGAAGGTGTCGAAGCCTGTGGTAGGGAAGACCGGAGTTGGTTGACCTTATGAGATAAATTTACAACGACAAACAAAAAACATACAAGTGACATGTGTAAGTGAAAAACTAACCACTGAAATGGGGCAATATGACTAAGTGAACGGTTAAAAACGAATTAATGCGCAGATTTAGGGTCAGCGCCGACCAGCGGAGTGGCGGCGAAGAGGCTTCTTCAGTAACAATTTAATTTCAACCTAAAGCGCTTCAGAATACAACTGTATTTGGTACAACGAAATACAACGACGGCGAGCGTATTCTAAATACAGTCGTATTCTAAAGCGCTTTAGGTTGAAATTTAATTGTTACCGAAAAAGCGTCTTCGCCGCCACTCCGCTGGTTGGCGCTGACCCTTAAAATCCACGCAAGTGAAGCTGCGGCTAGTTTAAAGTAAATTTATTAGAGTGGTGCTGTAAATATAGTTTCTCCGAGTTAACTGCTGAAAACAGCATGCTTCTAGTTTAAACCCGGGTTATGGAAGGATTAAACAGTATCGAGATAAAAGACTTATGCTGATAAGTGTATGCGTATGATTATTTTAATGTATGTTGTAGGTTGCTGTGCCAACCCGTCTGGCCAGAGTGGCACAATATGCTAATCACTCTCCCTGTGGTGAGAGGAGGCCTGACACAGCAGTGTGTTGAGTGTGTCATCTATTTATGGGCTGAGTAATAGTAGAAGTAGTATGGTTGAGGTTTGCATGGATTTTGAAGCCGCGTTTCTTTCAATATTCAAAACTCATTTAATCAAGTTGGCTCATTAGAGCTCTTTTGACAAGTCAAATAACAAAATAAAATTTAAAATTTACCATCTACCACCGGTTCGGAATGCAGTTCTACAGAGAAGAGCCGACAAGAAACTCTGTAGTTGCTCTTTTTAGATCGCCATTTTTAGGTACAAAGCCGTGTTATGACAGTTTGTGAGAGTATTCGGTGTATAATACGGAAATCTAACTGGTACTCAGACCAGACGAAAATTCCTTGACACTTGGTTATTTATTAGTAAACTGATTTGGTAGGGGAGACTGGGGATACTTGATCCCCCGGGACACTTGATCCCTGGGTCGTAACTAAAAAACTACATAATTTTTTTAAATTCGATACATGCCACACTAATCATAACTGTCATTGTCAATGACCAAATGTCATTTTGAAAGTTTATTATTGACAAATTCAGAGCAGTGGCGACATTTTGTTTACAAGAGGTCGACATCTTTTTTTGTAGGTATTTTGATCGTTATTTTAAGGATTTCATATAAAAAAATTAGGGATTACAATTATAACTGTTTAAAACTGATTTATTCAAGTGTATGTTGAGATGTTATTTGTCTAAATAACATTTTGATTTGATTACGAAAAATACTTGTTTATAAAATAACGGTCCAGGGTACACTTGATCATGCCGAACACGGGTAGACTTGATTATGGGATCAAGTGTCCCCTACATTCATAACTGCTTACAAGAGATGTATTAGATTTTGTTTTATTTATTAGTATTGACTCCAAAATGACGAGAACTTACAAAAGGAAGGACAGTGTGAAAAAAACGCCAACCAGTATACAATATAAAGCATATGAACACGACTACCGATAGTCAAAAAAATTTTACGGATGTAGATGAGTCCGAGTTAGTCAAATACTTTGAAAAGCCAGTAAACTGCACCATGGTTTGTCCTCGCAGTCTTTATGGAAGCTAGCATATGAATAGGCTGTCCAAAACAATAATCCAGCTAATAAAATACGAAAATGGACCAATAATATTGCCACCGACGACTGGTTCTATGGTTTTATGCGCAGAACTTGACATATCTCTTTACGAGTACACGAAGCAACTAGCCTCAGCAGGTCTATCAGTTCTAATCACAATATTTCCATGTTTTTTTTTAATCTACGTTCGCACTCGTTCAATTAGAATTTTGGCCGGATGCCATTTGGAACGTTGATGAAATGGGACTGACTACAGTCCATAAACCCAAGAAGGTACCTAGTGGCTACTAAGGAAGTCAATCAAATCGGAAATCATTCATTAGGCGAGCGTGGTGAACTAGTAGCCGTGTGTGGTGCAATAAATGCTATGATCATATCTACCCCATGCCATGATCAAGTGTCCCAGAACACGGGACACTTGATCCTTTTGTAGTCTTCAGGGAAAACGAATAATAAACAGGTTAATGCAAATATATTACATGATTAAATGATGCAAAAAGGTAGACAGATAAATTTCCTAAACAATCGTGAAAAAATATTCTACAAAGCTTTATTATTTTAGGAGTTATGAATGAAAAACCAAAATGGGGATCAAGTGTCCCCAGTCTCCCCTACATATACGTTTTTTTATTTTTAAAGAAAATACTTTAGTTAGATTGGGTTCAGCCTACTTTTTACATGTCGGTGCTTTTCTAGCGAGTTTAAATTCTGTAAGTTAAATTGGTTGGTAGCATGGACGTATAAAAAAAGGCGGACGGAACTCTGGCTAAGACAAAAGTGAAACGCCAAAATGGCGGCAGCTCTGTATGTGTGAGTTAATTTTGGGGTTGCCAAGATAAACAAAATTTTGCAATAAAAACATGGACAAACACACAAAATCCATTTTTTTTAACATTAAAATATTAAAAAAAAAAGTTCGAAATTGTTATGTTTAACTTTAACATCCTAAATGCTGAGTATTTTTTTTATAATAAACTTTGACAGGTTTTTGAAATTTCCTCTAATTTCGAGATGTGTTGAAAACGATTCTAAATTAAAAGAAATGCTTTCATTACCAAAAATATTTTTGTGATAATATATTTATGTTGCCTAACTATAATTTATTGCGCACCTCTTGAGAAGCACTGGTATTAAATGGTACAGTAACAGTTTATTCCTCTGCCACGTGTCTTGACTCAAACAAATATTAAAACAAAATAAAGCACTGGGGATTAAAATAATGTATGAATATTTTTACGAGTCGACGACACGGTTGGCGCAGGGTTCTATCCCCGCACGGAAGAAATATTTGTACGACCTACAAGTATTTGTCCCGGGTCTGGGTGTTTTTCTATCTATAATATGTATGTATTCTATAATATGTATGTATATTACTTAGTGAAAAATTTTAATGTTCGATTAGTGAGTTATAAATAACTGAAACCTTGCAATGGAAGATAGTCCATTCAACCGGAGTAGCAGGACCGTTCGAAGTCCACCACCAACGCCCTCACCTGCACCTGCACCGCCCCCACGCCCGATACTGGACACTCTGGAAGCAGTTTCGACGCCAGAGATACAGACCTGGATGACATCCATTGAACAATGTCTAAATGAGGTGTGCGCTATCGCCGCTGACGGAAAACTGAACTCTGAGCAAAAGTTGAGGATTAGCACATTGTGCCGAAAAGTGGGCCATGGCTCATCGCAAATGGCTGTTCAATACCAGTCGCTCAAGCTGAAAGCCATCCAAACCCATAGCTCTGTCCAAGTTCTAGAAGAGCAATTAGACCTTTCTCACCAGCTTAAGGAACTCACGCACCGTATCGAAGCCACAGCCAAACCCACCGCAGCATCATCATTTGCCGACATGGTTAAAAAAGGGTCGACTAATTTTATTAAAGCACCAAATGTTAGCTCAGTAGCGATTTATCCCGATGACAAGTTGAAGACCAGTGACGACACCAAATCTCTTGTCCAAAAAATAATCTGCCCAGAACAAATGAAGCTGCACGTAAGAGGTCTGCGCAAAACAAGAAACGGCGGTGTCATTATCAGTACTGAGACAAAAGATGACATCGAAAAACTGAAACAGTCAGTGCAACTGACGAACTCTGGCCTCAAACTCGACGAATCGCATAAAAGGAAGCCTAGGGTAGTAGTAATTGGAGTGCCCACTTCCATGCAAGAAAAAGACGTCTTTACGTGTCTGTACCACCAGAATTTAGCCGACAGACTTCCCAACTCCAATCTCGAGGCGTTTTTAAATAATACCAAACTGAGCCATAAATCGGGAAAAAAGGAAGCTGAGACCTGCAACTATGTCATAGAAGTTTCTCCAGACATACGTAAAGCCCTCATAACAAGTGAAAGAGTTTTTGTGAACTGGTCGTCATGCCCTGTTAGAGACTTCACTCTGGTCACCCGGTGCTACAAATGTCAGCAGTATGGTCATGCTGCCAAGTCCTGTAGGGAGACTACATATACCTGCGGTCACTGCGGCGAACTGGGTCATTCAATCAAGGAATGTACGAAGAAGGCTGACGATCCGAAGTGCGCTACGTGCTTACGCTTCAAAAAGCCAAGCAGCCATAGTACAGGTGCCACTGTCTGTCCAGCAAAAACAATGGCCGAAAACAGGTATATAAACTCAATTGACTATGGAGGCGCCTAAGAGCGCCGTACATTAGGGTTTATCTGACCTTTCATATTATTTTTATTTTTAATTGCTTTATTTACACCGTTCACTCTACATCTATTAATTATTATGATTAGTAATTTAATTAACGACTTAGATAATTTCTCTGTATCGGAGTCTATGGTATGTGAAGCAGAAAGTTGCAAACAATACCTTTCCTCGTTCAATACTCCACTGACCATACTAACACAAAATATACGGAGTATTTTTAAGAATTTTGACAACTTTAGTATCTTACTACAAAGACTGAATGTAAATTGTGACGTAATAGTTTTAACCGAATGCTGGCTCTCCAAGCAATATAATGTACCGCAATTACCGGGCTATAATTCATACAGCAGTCACGAAAGTTATAACCAAAACGACGGAGTGGTAGTATATGCAAAAAATCATCTCAATGTGTCTGTTGAGGAACCAAACATGCAAGACTGTAACAGTTTAATAATCAAATTTGGATCCGAGTTTGCGATAATAGCACTTTATAGGCCGCCCTGTTTTAGAAATACAAGCAGTTTTGTTGACTCTCTGGACCATACTTTGCATAAACTATCCTCCTTCAAAAACATAATTCTAACAGGTGATATTAATATCAATATTCTCCAAGAAAACATGGATTCATCTGCCCAAGACTATCTTAACCTATGCTCCTTTCATGGATTACTTCCCGCGCACACGCTTCCTACACATCAAAGTGGCTCTTGTTTGGACCATATTATCATTAAAACAAATTTCCCCGCACTTTCTCTTGTTATTAACTCGACAATAACAGATCACAATGCTGCCCTAATAACCTTAAATTGCATGTTACCTAAATTAGACGTCAGTCGCACAATGTCCAAATTAAACGTAAACAAACTTGAAGACGATTTGCGCAACATAGATTTTGACCCAGTTTATAATTCCGCTGACCCAGAGTTTAATATGTCATACTTTGTAGAAAAATTACAATACACAATTCAGAAAAATACATTGATTATTCGGCGGAATAACAAAAACCATAACATTAAACCATGGATTACGTCGGGGATCCTTCGTTGTATAAGACATAGAGATAAACTACATATGAAAGCTAAAAAAAATCCAGGGAATCTAATACTGCAATTATCGTATAAAAGATATAGAAACTTTTGTAATGATCTCATAAAAAAAGTAAAAATTAGCTATGATAAGAATGCACTAGAAAAAGCGGGAAACAATACTAAAAAGATCTGGAAACATATTAAAAATGTCACATATGCCTCAAAACAGCAAGAGACTTCTTCAGGTTTATTGCAAGCACGCACATCTCCATTAGCATCAGCTAATATTGCTAATGATTTCTTTGTTAACGTCGGTAGGTGTTTGGCAGAAAAAGTTCAGAGCCAATCACCATTCACAAGCACTCCTTTTACAAGTAGCACAAATTTAACCTCCTTTACGCTGCTAGATACTGACGTTTCTGAAGTAGAAAGCATAATCATGGGCTTAAAAGACGACTGTGCAGTAGGATGGGATAATGTATCAAATAAATTCATCAAACAATTCAGGCACATTTTAGTACCACCACTGACTTATATTTTTCAACAATGTCTATCTATCGGACTTTTCCCCAGGTGTCTAAAAAAAGCCGTCGTTATTCCCGTGTATAAATCTGGTAGTAAAGATCAAGTGACGAATTATAGACCTATCTCCCTACTGCCCTCTGTATCTAAAATATTAGAAAATATCATGAATAAACGGTTGGTTAAATATTTAGAAGATAAATTAATTTTAGCAAAGACGCAGTTTGGATTTAGATCTAAATTATCTACTGCTGATGCCGTACATCATTTGACTAACTATGTAGCCCAAGAACTTGACAAAGGTAACCATACCGTAGGAATCTTCCTGGACCTCGCCAAAGCTTTTGACTCCGTTTCCATTCCTATCCTATTGCATAAGCTTTACTCCATTGGTGTAAGAGGCACTCAATTAAAACTTTTCACTAGCTATCTGGAAGAACGTTCCCAATGCGTTAGGATAGGCAATGTCGTTAGCACTGATCAGAAAACGACGTCCTTTGGAGTTCCCCAGGGAAGTCTTTTGGGTCCTACCCTTTTTCTGATTTATATAAATGATCTCTGTAATCTGAGGTTAGGCAATGGCACAATCGTATCATACGCTGACGACACTGCTCTTCTTTTCTCAGCCGAATCAGGAGAGAAAGCTTTCGAATATGCTCAACAGGGTTTCAATGATGTTAATAAATGGCTTCAGCAAAATTTACTAACACTAAATGCTGATAAAACACATTATATTAGGTTTTCTATGCGCAAGCTAACATCTCAAACTAACCCAACACTCTTGGCTCATTACTGTGGAGCCTGCACTAATCAGTGTTCTTGCCCTGGAATTAATGTCACTAACAAAATAAAATACCTGGGAATCATATTAGACGAAACTCTAACATTCAAAAAACACATTGAACTCTTGAATAGCAGAATTCGCAAGTTGATATTTGTCTTCAAAAAGTTAAGACATATTGCTGACGCAAAAATAATGAGGCAGGTTTATTTTGCTCTATGTCAATCATTATTAACTTATTGTATAACCACATGGGGCGGAGCGGGTAAAACGCTGCTAATAGCCGTTGAGAGAGCTCAAAGAGCAATCCTCAAGGTATCCACATTTCGTCCTTTCCTTTTTCCTACTATCGCCCTCTATAAATCGTGTAAAGTACTAACAGTTCGCCAGCTCTTCATAATGAACATAATACTAAAGCAGCACACATCCCTTCGCTTTAGCACTGATAATTATAACAAAAGGCGAAAAGATATAGTTTGCCCCCAGAAAACTGGGTTAAAACATGAATTTATATCCAAATTTTACATCTTTCTAGGACCACTTCTCTACAATAGACTAAATGCAACAATAAACATATATCCCCTAAACTATACTAAATGTAAGAAAACTTTGCAGGATGTTTTACAAAGTTTGTCCTACGATGATACAGAGAAGTTATTAACTGTGTTAAAATAAAATGTTGTGTTTATATTCTTTTCTACACTTTTATATAATTTTATGCTACGCTATTTTAAGATTTTGTTTAAGAGATATTGTTTAATTTATACACGTAGATTTTTACACCTAATAAACTATACTTATATACTAATATGTACTAGGAATTACATTATGATTATTTTAGTTAATTGTAGCCCTGCATGCCTGAAACACAGGTTTTCCTAGTTCAGGCACCTAGTATTATGTAAAATCTTTACCTAAGGAAATCATTGTACATATGAGATAATTATTGTAAATTTAATTTTTGAATAAATTTGAATTTGAATTTGAATTTACAAAAAAAATGTATTTAAGTAGTTTATCATCCATCTCGTTACCATAACACAAGCATTATGATTAAGTTGCTTAGCTTGGGACGAGATGGCGTTGTGTGAAATGTCCAAGGATATTTATTATCATGTCTCTTTATTTCTTATTTTTACATATATTTTAAAAAAATACAAAGTTTTAAAAAAATATACATAAAAATAGACAAAAACCGTCGAAAACGATATTTATTATTATTATATACCGACACAACAGCTACAATGAACATTTAAATTTTGAAAAAATAAGCGGCATAGTTTCATTTTTTTTTGTATTATCTATGTCTTGGTAGATTGCTAATTTACCTTTTAAGGTACTGCATAAGTAACAACACGCCGGAGTCCTCCTTTAGTTGTTTATAAGCCATCCGCATCAAAATGTATACTGCAAATGACACTGTATTTGTTTGGAATCCAATCGTTTTCACCATTACAATTTCTACTAAGTAATTTTAATTCAATCATTTCTCCATACTTAATTTTCTTTAGAAAATCTAGCAAAAGGAATATAAAATAAAATACCCAGTAGTAACTATTAAATAATTAACCATAATAATATTTTGATTTTTATAATAAACGAAAAATTGCCCACATTTCGGTTAATTTGCTCACGTGAATATTGGCAACACTGAACTTAAAATTAATTGTTTTGTTCTAGCAAATACAAATTGATTTTAATGTATATAATCTGGAAATAAGTGATTGAATTAATCATTTACGTATGTAACGTGATTCCTGGATTGTTTTTCTTTCGGTCACTACGGTTTTTACACCATTTTACCACGCAAGACATGATTTATAGTTTTTATTTTTTCGCCGCATATTGCGTCTTTAAGCATCGACGTTCACGCGCGTAATGGCCGACTAATGTGTGAAAGTGTGCGTGCTGGCCTGTACATATAGCTGCTCTGGCCGACTATGATGTCACAGTTTTTAGTTAGCGAGACTCTGTCCGACTTTTTTTATACGTCCATGGTTGGTAGGTATACCTGGTTAAAGAGGTTAATACATATTTATTTAGTAAAATATTAATAATTGTTTTCTTTTTAAACCTAATTAAAATATCAATTGAAAACAAGATATATTTTTAAATTATTATTTTAGTTCTCTCTGGAATCGTGCCAGCTCTTTGTTTGTCTTCAACATGTAAAAAAACGCTGAAACATTTATAATATTATAAACCTACCTACAAAAAGTATGGTACTAAAAAACATCATTCTAAAAGATAAGGAAACAAAATAGTTACTCTGTTGTTGTTAAATAAAAATTAATATTATATTACATACTTACATCAAATAAAGATAGCCGCCTTGTAAACATTTTCACAACTTTTAACGCCTAATGACTATCACTTCTAATCCATATTTAAATGCAACTTTCGAACTTCACAAGAATCTAAAAAATGTCGGTTTCGCGCGCCATCGCTCAACCATCATCATTTTTTTTATTTTGCACTCTAAAAAAATCCGCCAGACACACTTCTTCACGTAAATATTACGTTCAAAATCACTTATCACATTGTACACCGAATCACATGCAGTGAATCTAATTCCGAACATCAACTTGGCAAAACTACACACAAAAGTAAACTATTCAGCCAGTTACATACTTCTAACTATAAGCATAGGCGATATCGCTGTAGAGGGAGACAAGGCTACACAAACACAGCACTAGAGTTTCATATTAAAAAGAGATGCCAATGTTCTCGCGATACCGCTTCGGTATCCGGTATTCCCGTTCGAGATTTTTGTATGGAGAGGTGTAGCGCGACGCGATAACGTGCGTGCGTTGTGTCGCACGCTGCTGTGGTCAGTGAGCCCAAAGCCCAACCCAATCCATTCCCAGATGACCTCTAATGCATTATCTTTAGGTTAGAGGAGAGGTCTGTATAAAAATAACACCAACCTAAATTAAGAATAATTTTAAAACTCAAGGTATAAATACAAAACGAACAGAAACGGAATCAGGCTCTGTTTACTCGCACTGATAGTTAACGCATTATATTGTAACATCCATACACTAGAAATAGAAGATGATTTTGTTACAGACCTATTAGCTGCTTACAACGTAATGGTTAACGTAAAATACTGACGTAGGTATTGAATTGATTTGATTTTCTATTTTGCTTCTCGATTGCTTTTACTTATAAGAATTAAATATTTTTAATGGCACTTGTTTAAATGTAACGGTTTTGAAATTAAATTAATTTTTAATTATAATATGGTGGAAGATCACGGTCTGTGGCCAGCCATTTAATTTGGGATTTTCTGGAATTGGAAAATTATTAAGTTGTCGTAAGTACTAGAGCAATCGCGGTTATTGGATATTATGTATTATTTTACTGGGTCATATCATTGCCACAAAATACATCCAATTCGACACAAAGAACGATTTAGAGTGTCGTTTACACACAAAGACGTATACGTTTATGAAGTAAACCTTTGGGTGATACTGCGAACATGGTGTGGTGACGGATGCATCCGTGTGGTGTCGAATGCAGCATGCATAGTGTCACCATCCCATTCCACCCTAAGGGTGTCGCGTAAGAGCCGGCAAAAGGAAATGACAAGGCCGATAACCTAGCCACAAAACCACCTAGAATGTGGTTTGAACCCAATCGGGCGAAAATAATAATAGAATGTTCAGCCAAACTTCCATCCAATTTCGCTAGGAAATTTCAAATACGGATAGATCAATATTTTGGCACTTTTATTTCTCCTTAGTAGATGACAACTAAAACATGATGTTGTAATTAAATTCGAAATTACTTAATTAGTTTTAACCGATTCTAGATTGGTCCCATAGAAATCGTTATGATCTGGTGATGGGTTTGTTAATAAACTTTATAATAAAATAGATTTAAAAGAGGTGAAAATATTTGAATTATCGAGTTCGATTTGCAAAATTCGGCGGTCTATTGTTATAAGTTTTATTTTACAGTTAGGTAGGACATTTACATAAACTGTTAATTTTAGTCGTAATCGTGCAAGTATGATTTTTTCTAGTGCCGGCTATTTCTGCTAGGTTCGGCCAATCCCCATTTATTATAATATTGAATTTATAAAAAGGTGGTTTCCCTGTTTCACTGTCTTTGTCCTGTTTCACTCTACTTTGGTATATGTACTACTAGTAAATATGCCACTTTATATTAACTAAATATGTATATATTACGAATATTAAATACTGCCGGCTTTGTAACAAAATAGGCACCCAGTGTATATTTTTATACACTGGGCCAGTAAATGACTAGTCCAAAATTCGGTTATAACTTGAATTTATTTAGGTGTTAACAGGGAGGTGGTCGTGAGCCAATTGAATGAGATTTGATTCTATACAATGCAACTGGGGTAAAAATCTTCCACGGATTGCCTCTTCAATCATCGTTTTGCTTTGAATAATATGTAAGGCGCTCCGCCGCAACATATTCCCCGCCGTTGAAAGCATCCGCTTTCAACACTTCAATTCTTCAGCAGTAGGCAGTGGGCACAGGCGAGTGAAAGGGCGCCGCACACAACCTCTTGATGTTTGCACTTCTGCAACTCGAGCCAAACCATCAGGCCCAGGAAATAGCCGAAGAACTCTCCCCAATCGCCAACATAATGGGGGCGTGTTGTCTTCCGCTAACAGCACCATAGTGCCAATTTCGAGCGTAGCCTCGCCTTTACGCCATTTCGTTCTCTGCTGCAGCTCGGACAAGTATTCCCGTTGCCATCTATTCCAAAAATGACGTCTTATGGTTTCCAATCGCTCATAGCGATTTTTGGGGGTTGTGACTCTTTCTTCATCTGTGTTGGGTGCAGGCAATGCGGTTAGTGGCCGACCAATGATGAAGTGTCCTGGGGACAAGGAGAGGAGGTCATCAGGCGAGGAAGAAAGGGGGCATAAGGGACGACTATTGAGAATCGCCTCTATTTGTGCAAACAAAGTTGTGATCTCCTCAAAAGTTAAGTGAGTGTTGCCGATAACTCTCTTTATGCAAAATTTCGCCGATTTGACCCCGGCCTCCCAAAGACCACCGAAATGGGGAGCGTAGCTTGGTATAAAATTGAATTTAATACCCTGATGACTTGCAAAATCAGTCAGGTGATCCTTGGCCTTATCTATAAAAATGCCAATTTCCTTAGACGCGGCAACAAAATTGCGACCATTATCGCAAAAAATCTCTACAGGCTTACCACGACGTGCAATAAAACGCCTCAGAGTCATTACAAATGCGTCCTTGGTTAAATCACTGACCGCTTCTAAATGAACACATTTGTACCGAAAACACACAAAGATACACATATAACATTTAATTAATTTTGATCCTCGTCCCCTTTTACTTAAAATCATAAATGGGCCTGCAAAGTCTAATCCTACTGTTAAATATGGAAAATCTGGATTTACTCGTGGGGATGGTAAGTTACCCATTTTAGGGCATAAGGTTTTGCCACGTAACCTTCTACACCGAACACAATTATTTACGGTGCGGCGGGCAAGCAACCTGCCATTCACTGGCCATACGGTTTCCCTAACCGTTGCTAGTAACAACTGCGGCCCCGCATGTAGGTTGGCAATATGCTCTTTGGCAAAATACAATTTGGTTAGCCTATGCGACGCGTGCAAAAGTATAGGATGCCGTTTTTCATAGCTACACGCAGATGCATCTATTCTACCACCAACACGAATCAATTTATCCTCGTTTATAAACGGAGACAGTGATAAAATTTTACTTTTAGCAGGCAACGGTTTATTTTTTATAAGTAAATCGTATTCCTCGAATGAATCTCGCTGCGCGATGCGACACAACGTATGAAAGGAAGCTAATAGCTCCTCAGACGTAAACATGCCTACACGCTTATCATATGGATGACTCATGTTAAACAGGAATCTGCGCACATAACCAAGTGTGTGTAAAAGTTTGTTGAATGAGGAACAGTTTTCAAAGCTAATTAATGGATCGCTATTTACAACTACGCTATGCGACTTAACCTCAGGTAAATTTTCCATTCGATTTACGTTTATTACTGGCCAAACTGATTCATTTTGTAAGAGAAAGCTTGGGCCATTCCACCATATGGCTGTTAACAACAAATCTTTGGCATCTATTCCTCTAGAAATCAGATCAGCAGGGTTCATAGCCGTAGGAACGTAACGCCATGATGACGCCTGAGTTAATTCACCTATTTCACAAACACGATTGGCGACAAACATTTTTAACTTCGCCGGATCGGTATTTATCCAGCTTAAAACAACACTAGAATCGCACCAGTGGACTATTCTTCCCGGCCGGTGCCGGAGGGATTCCAAAACCAATTTACAAAGCCTGCTTGCCAATAATGCAGCCACCAATTCGAGACGAGGTACGGTAGACGGTCTTAGAGGCGCCAGTTTCGATTTAGCGCAGAGCAACCTAACCATGACGTCACCATTGCTATTTACCGACCTTAGGTATACACATGCACCCATTGCACTAAGAGAGGCATCACTGAAGGTGTGCAATTCTATTTGGTTAGGGTTGTCACACAAAGTTAATCTCGGGATTTGAAATGTATCTAAACAAAGCAAATTTCTTGCAAATTTGTCCCAGTCATTACGCAGTTCTTGGGTGACAGGCTCGTCCCAGTCTAACTTTAGCTGCCACATTTTTTGTAACATCATTTTAGCCTGAATTATTACCGGACTTAAAATACCTAAGGGATCGAAAATTTTAAAGGAGTTTGACATTACAAATCTTTTGGTTACGTCGGCCTCTTTATCTATACAAAAACCCTTCATTGGAAAATATAACGTGTCGCTAGACGGAGTCCATCCCAGACCAAGTGTATTGGAGGAGTCACTAAATGTTAAATTTTCTTCATTAAGATTGAGATTTTTAAATATCGATGGATTATTCGTTTTGAATTTTCTTAAATTAAAACAACCCTTATATAATGCGTTAGTGACACTTTGTTGTATGTAAATTAATTGCTTTTCATCATTTGCACCCGTGATTAGGTCATCAACATAAAAATCTTTCTGAATTATATTTTTAATTAAGTTGTCACTATGCTCTTCACCTAGTTGCCATAAACAGCGAGTACTTAAGTAGCTCGCGCTCGCGGTGCCGTATGACAACGTATTTAGCTCTAACGTTTGAATAGGCTGAGACTCATTTTCTCGCCATAAAATTCTCTGTAAGCTACGGTCTTCTTCATTTACGATTACTTGCCGATACATTTTCTCAATGTCGCCGGTCAAGAGATACTTATATTGTCTGGCTCGTATGAGAATTGCAAAAAGCGAATCTTGTAGGGTAGGACCCACCATCAAAATATCGTTTAACGAGTAGCCCGAAGTCGAAGCTGCCGACCCGTCAAACACTACCCGCAGCTTAGTGGATTCACTTTCCTGTTTAATCACGGCGTGGTGACACAAATGGTATGCTACAAGTGGCTTGTCGTTAACTAAAGATAAATGTCTTAACTCAAAGTATTCGTTAATGAATTTAGTGTATTCAGCCTTTAGTGTCGTATTTTTTCTGAACCGTTTTTCTAAGCAAAGTAAGCGCCGTTTTGCTAGACTATAACTATCCCCTAGGCAATCCGGCGTGTCCCTTAAAGGTAGTTTCACACAAAACCTACCTGTAATTTCTCTACGAGTGTTGGCAATAAAATGCTGCTCACAAAATTTTTCGCCTTCGCTCATAATACGTTTTTCGGGAAGCTCTTCTATCTCCCAGAACTTGGCAAGTGACTTTTCTATGCCACACTGGCTCGCAAGAGAACTACAAAAAGCTTGTTTAATTTTAGTAGCATTGACATGCGGACCTATCGGACCAGCGACTATGTAGCCTAGCTTTGTGCTTCTTAAATTTGGATTTTTAAGACCGACGGACCGCTGCTCTGTATCTAAAATTTCCCAAAATAAGTCAGCTCCAATTATGATATCAACGGGACCTGGCTGATAAAAGTTTTCATCTGCAAGCACTATATTTTTAGGTAACTTTAGTGAATTTATATTAACCGTAGACTTTGGCATTTGTCCGGTCAGTTCCTTTAATACAAGACACGAACAACTAGTGTTATACTTCTCATCTAGAGAACTTAACTTAATGTTACAGCCCTTCGTCAATTTGGAAGCAACTGTATTTCCTATTCCTATGACCGTTAGACAGTCACTTGGGAATGTTTTTAAGGAAAGTATATTTTTTATTCTTTCGCTAATAAAAGTGGATTGACTTCCACAGTCAAGCAGTGCTCGAACCTTCACGCGCTGCTGAGACAGTGGATTCGAGACAATAACTTTCGCGGTTGACAACAACACTTGTGTTGAACTACGTTTTGAAAAGTTAACCATGGTTTCATTATTAGAATCCGGTTGCTCATCTAACGTAGCGATATTATGATGTTCAGACGAGGCATCGGGGCGATGCAGCAATGAGTGGTGCGTTTTGTTACACTCTCGGCACGGACCCATTCGACATGCACTCGAATGGTGACCCTGTCTAAGACAGTTGGAACACAACTTATATTTGTGTACATCCTTTAATCGTTCACCTACCGCCTTTCCTTTGAAGGTGGGACAATCGTAAATTCTATGATTTTCATTGCAAATAATGCATAAATAAACATTAGACACTTTAGTATTATTAAATTTGCTTGATTTAGTACTAACTGATAATGATCTGACAGGCATACTTTGATTATGTTTGCTAAGGGTATTAGGTGCACTATTGTTACGGACACTAGTTGACTGATTTTTTGGCAGTCCACTATCACGCTTATTGCGATTTAAAGACTCCAGCACATCTGCGCGGTCAACCAGAAATTTGTAAAATTGATCTAATGTAGGAGTTTCCTGTTCTAAATTATTTCGGTATTCCTCCCACTTAGTGAGGGTGTTAGCGTCCAACTTTGATGACGACATAAAAATTATAAGCACATCCCAGCTTTCTGTGGGTTGCCCTAGACTGGATAAAGCACGCAAATTTTTATTTAGGTGGTCAACTAGAAATCGCAATGACCCCTCTGATTCTCGTTGGATAGGCCTCACATTATACAATGAACTTAAATGATGATTTATTAGCATTCGTTTATTGTTGTAGCGATTGCAAAGCAAGCTCCACGCTTCCGTATAATTAGCAGAAGATACCTCCAAGTTCGAGATTATTCTCGCGGCCTCACCCTCCAGGTAGGATCGTAGATAATGGAACTTGTGTATCGATGTCATATGTGCATCATTGTGTATCAAAGTCTCAAATGTGTCACGAAACTCTAACCAGCGAAAATATGCCCCATCAAATTTGGCTATTTGGAGTTGAGGCAACTTTAGACCAGGGAATTGATGGCTGGATGAAAAAAGATTTTCATGTGTAGAAGCGCGCCTTTGCTCGCTTTCTAATTGAGCGTATTCATCTAGAATATTTTTTGCAGTGGCGATATTTAAAATGATATCTCTATCGATATTGTCACGCTCATCAATTTCCTGGTCCAAATTAGTCTCATTTAAAACCTCAATCTCATTTTGCAAGTCATCTATTCTGACGGACAATGCCTCGAACTTTATTAATTTTAGTCTTAATTCTGTTAACTGTATACTGCTTAACTCGGTTACCTTAGAAACAATGTCTAAATAATTCTTAAATTTAGTGATTTGACCTTTGATAGACGCGCGTTTAGTCATCAACTCTCTTAAACGACCTTTGTCCGACACGTATTCGTTAGGCATTATGCGCAAGAAGATATAAAACTCAACAAGTCAACGAAAGCACTGAATGACTAGCTAATAGATATATTGTAGTTTTGAATAAATAATGAATGGCTCACGCTCCTCAGTTCAATGGTAGTTATCGGGCGTCCCTTAGCAAACCGGTTCTGCTCGGACAGCTGTTTGCATTCACGGCGATTAAACGACAATCTGAAATTATTACAACTTATGTTAGAATATGCCGTCAATTTACCAAGTAGAAGTTGTAGGAATGTAATTAGTAATTATTTTTACAACTATGTATCTTTAAGATCTTTTTTTTTTTTTTTTTAACTACCTGATAGTTAGGATTATAAATATAATTTAAAATTGGTTTTAACTTCTTCAAACTAAAATGTACAATAAATATAGATATAAGCTTTATGATTTGAAAAGGTTCAGTTATATTTAAAAATCTACCACCCTACTCTACTGATTCTACTATTTTACCAAAGCCGCACCAATTGCACAATTACCTTTCTTTGCACTAATAGATTTGATTCTCTACAGGCTTGGGAATTGTATTTAAGGATTTTAGTGAATAGGACAGTTAGGAAACACAGGACACTTATCTTAGCTCAGAAGTCTGATGCACGATGTGAGACTTTCGCCGACTCACTGCTCGTTACAGCTCAGGACTCGTTGATGATCCTGCTGGCTGCGCCTTATGGCCACACCTTCTAAGCTTCGACGCCTTTCTTCTCCTCTTCAAGCTGCCACTGGATCCTCCGTCACGCCGGGGGTGCAATTTTCTCCAGATATTTTCAGTTTGATGTCCTTTCTTCTTTTCTTCTAATCTTCTTTTTTTTTTTATTATGTTCCCCTCATGGGCCACCAGCATGTATATTTTTATACACTGGGCCAGTAAATGACTAGTCCAAAATTCGGTTATAACTTGAATTTATTTAGGTGTTAACAGGGAGGTGGTCGTGAGCCAATTGAATGAGATTTGATTCTATACAATGCAACTGGGGTAAAAATCTTCCACGGATTGCCTCTTCAATCATCGTTTTGCTTTGAATAATATGTAAGGCGCTCCGCCGCAACACCCAGCAAATTAAAGTGCCTAAATGAAGAAAATTCCAGCCGCAGGAATAAACACACGCATTTTTTATTACCGACACCAATATGTCCAACTTAGCATATTTAATGTTTTTAGACTCACGCGGTTTGTACACATGTATGACATGGGTCTGGATCGCGAAAATATTGTGAAGGTAATTAGTTGCCTCATACCTGATGGTGGTAGATGGTAGAACATTTGTACTATAAAGACTCATTATGAATATTGTGTTGACTTTTTGTAAGTGTCCATCGTGACCCAAGCAAAATAAATAATTTGAATTTTGAATTTGAATACCAGCCGTGGTCGCAGGTGGACTAAGGAGGAAGAGATAACGTGACTTTAATTTGTTTGACATTCATTGAACTGTTTTCTACATGATTCTATGTGAATATTGGATTTTTGGTCCGTCCGTCCCTATATGTATGCTTAAATCTTTAAAACTACGCAACGGATTTTGTAGCGGGTTTTTTAATAGATAGAGTGATTCAAGAGGAAGGTTTAAATGTTTAATACATGCATAATATTGTAGAGAAACACTGTTAAATTTAGATGTTCATCATTGCATCTGTGCGAAGCTGAGGCGGGTCTCTAGTTATGTATATTAGGCACACTATTATTCCGCGGTAAAGAACAGTAGTTTGACCAGTCCATTTATACAATGTTTTTAAGTCGGTCCGCCTTAAGTACATGTTAACAAAGGATACGATTTGTGTAGGTGTAACCTTTACGACAACATGTTTACAAGATATGTCACAAACTACCATCTATAACTATAGTTACGGAGTGTAAAAAATCTTTTGTTCATGTGGACTGAGGCCTGGAGGGATGAACTCTACCTACAGAAGCAGTTCTGAACGTAAATTTATTAGTCTATTTTGATAGTGCCTCACAAATACTCACAATTACCAAATTGACTAAACCTACTAATATTATACACGCGAAAGTTTGTAAGAATGTATGCTGAATGGATTTTGGTGCATTTAAACAAAAACGTAGCTTACACATCAGAATAACACTTAGGCTATAGTTTATAAAGAATGTAGTGTGAATTATTTTAAACTAGCGCCCCGCCCGGTTTCGCACGAGTATTTAACAAAAAAAACAACTATCTGTTATAGTGAAACTTATACAAGTCTCTTTATAAGTTATAGCCTATGTGTTATTCTGATAAATAAGCTATAGTATATTAAAGTTTCATCAAAATCCGTTCCGTATCTTTTCCGTGATAGAGTAACAAACATACATTCTTACAAACTTTCACGTCACTACTCACTACATAGTATAAAACAAAGTCGCTGTCGGCTGTCCGTCCCTATGTATGCTTAAATCTTAAAAACTACGCAACGGATTTTGAAGCGGTTTTTTGGAATAGATACAGTGATTCAAGAGGAAGGTTTATGATACGTATAATAAATGCATAATTGTACCCGTGCGACGCCGGGGCGGGTCGCTAGTTTATAATAATAGGTAGGATAGGATGTTTGACGCCATATCCTATATGTGTTAGACATATGTCTAACTATAACAGATTTTTGTTTTTTTTTTGTCGATTGCCTGTGCGATGCCGTGGCAGGTCGGTAATAAATTTATACAACAGTCTAGTAGTACCAATCCTTCCCTGCACAGCCTATTTATGGTACCTATTGTTACGTCCTGTATAAAAACTAGTCTACTGTGCAACGTTGGCAAGTCGGGTGGGTAGAGGGTGTGTATCAAGTCTTCATTCTCTTGCGATGAAGTGCTCTGCCTTTTGAATTCGTTTACTCGCATCTTACCACACCTTCAGCCCAAATACCACACAGTAATAATGTATCAAACCCGATGAATTATTGCGCTTTTACGCACTGTTGTAGCGTTGCCATTTAAAAACCGTAGGCACTTAAGAATATAGTTTACAGTTTAATTACTATGTATTCGAGCTTCTAAAGGATACCAAAAGTGCCGAACTAATGGTGTAATGTATTTACTGGAGCTGGAAGAGAAGGAAAACAGAAAATCTAATTCTAGAAGTCTATTTCCTTCTGACAGATAGGAGGTCGTAGCAAACTTCCCGACCGCGGCGGCGAGCGATGGGCGAGCAATCTTATAAAGTTACCTGGGTCTATTGAGACGACCTTTTTTTAGACGCGCTTTGATGTTGCGACAGGCGTCCCCTCTTTTGACGACCTTTTTTAGACGTCCTAAATCTGCCGTTCACGAGACGAGTGGCTAGATATTGTGTAGGTGTTCGTCAGGCCCTAATATTTGGACAAAGAGAGATTACATAGAGTTAGATATGACGGCCGACTACCGTTAAGCTATAGCTGTCCAACTTGAGCCACCCTTGAGTGGGGTTATGTTGCTGCACCCCACTTCGTCCTGAGGGTGTCGTAAGAGCCGGCAAAAGGAAATGATAAGAACGAAAACCTGGCCACACAAGAAGGAAAACTTGACACGATATCCTATGCCAACCCGTCTGGCCAGCGTGGCATAGTAGGCTAATTACCCTCCATGTAGTTGGAGGAGGCCCGACTCAACAGTGGGTCATTTACGGGCCGAGAAGTACGTAAGAAAGGTCCCCTGACATGCATTTTTTATTTATTTATGTAAATGAAACCCCTGTATAACCTGTGTCGCGGAGGCAGTTTACAAACATGAAATTCACAAACACAAATTACACCCAGACTCAAAGCAAGTGCCTCTGATTTACACAAAGACACTTGCCTGACCCCGGAATCGAACCCGGGACACCCTGATCCAAATGCGGCGCATCCAACCCCTAGACCAACAATGGTAGAATGACAATTGGCTTTACGTCCGCTCCGAAGCATGGAGGAGTTCAGATATATGTATAAATGATGGAGAGGTCCCACATGCAGCAGCGACAGGCTTGCTTAACTTGCACATCGCTTAATCTTGCTGCCTGATAGACCTGATGATGATTTCGTGTAAAGCCACGCTTGGCTTCCAGTAATTACGTTCGTTGGTCGATTTTACGCTGCCGCCTTATCCACAGCAAGCGTTATCAGCGGCGATAGCGGCAGATCGGGCCACCGGCCGCCACCTATATGGGTCGCCAGTTACTATACCTCTATAGCCTGCACTTGTGTTTGTTACGTGTTGCAGACAAATTATGAAACAGGGCATCGCACCGATCGCCTGGAAACACGTTTCACGTATCGACCTTTTCACTATATTGCCATCCGACACTATGTTCTTGTGTCAAAAGGGTGTGGGATACGTCCCGATATGACACTATAACACATATTGGTATCTCCCCCCTAGTTTGGGGGAGGCCTATGTCCAACAGTGGACGTCTTTTGGCTGAAATGATGATGATGTTACCAAAACTGTCGAAGTCGACAGTTAAATCCATGTTGACTTCAATTTTGGTGGGTTTGCGGCCCCGTTCTTCGTCAATTTTGGCAGGATTACAGCCAAAGGCTAACTGCTGGTTGTTTTCTCCAAAGATTTCCGCAGTTTCCGGTCAGTGAGCTATGTGTTAGAGAAAGCAATAGTTTAGTCATGATCTGCATAGGCTGCGCTGAACTGCGCATAACAATCAGTCGAATACAAGTTGGAACCTAACTTCATATTAAAAGCAGACATTTCCCATATTACCTACATCGCATAAATACACAGCGACATCACAAAAGTAATAGTAGAAAACTCCTTTACAATTGTTTCAGAAAACACTTGTACAAACACTATTACATTCGGAAGGCAGTATAGTTGAGCGAGGGCGGCGCACGCGCACGTCGACGTCCCCTGACAACGGAACGACCCGAGCGGATTGAGCAAACTATTTGTTGGCAAGTTTGTTCGCCCCGGCTCGTGTCGTGGCCTGTCAGACATCTTCTGATACCAGTAGACACCGACACACAACCGAAGAGTTCTGCAGACAAAATGAGCAGGCACGTGAGTCATGGTTTTCTATATCCACAATGTGTATCTATGATGTTTTGTGATGTGTCTTCGTTGTCGATGTCTTCTTGAATTTGTCGCTCACCAACGCATATTTCACCTACCTACATATTTTATTGTAATTCCTATTTCACTTGCACTAAAAACTTTCTTCTTGAAGACTTGTACTGGCCAGTGCCTTCTGTGGTGACGGATTTAGAATACACTGTGTCACCACCCCATTTCATGCTAAGGGTGTCGCAATAGTCGACAATATGACCTAGCCGCAATAGAAGGAAAACTTGATACTAAACCCTATGCCAACCCGCCTGGCCACCGTGTTACAGTAGGCTAATTACCCTCCATGTACTTGGGGGAGGCCCGACTCCGCAGTGGGTAATTTATGGGCTGAGAAGTAGTGCCTTCTGTTGTGCTCACTTTATTACCGATTAGTCGTACCCTCTTCCTTGCAGTATGGTTGAGGAGGGCGATGGCTGTCACATTCATCAGTCTTGTGAACAGGTGCCATTGCTGGCGGTCGGTCGGCTCAGCCATGCAGTTCTAAATACTGCTGGTGTTGGGCACTTTGTGACGATTGCTCTCACAAATCTGCTTAACAGTCTTTTTAAACAAAAATTCTTGCTTTCTTCTCTGCCAGCTTTCCCATTTTTGATTTGATGGACTATGATATGGATCAATGGGCTGTTTCAAAAATAAATATTGAACCTTGTCTTCACATTGGTTACGTGTTATTCCCGTAATCGACTAAGTCGATTACGGGAATAATTGCCTACACCTTCTGGTTCGATTATGGGGAGTATCTAGCTAGGCTTATAAGACCTAAAGATTTCTGATTAAAAAAGGCCTAGTTACAAACGTTCAACACAGAGAACTGTAAGTAGAACTAGGGTACCTTGATGTGCTAATGGTACCTACTTAATACCTAATAGGTTTCTTGGTAAGAGCGTCATCTGATATACGAACCACTAGCTAGTCCTCCCCCCTTGTCGATGTGAGAAATTTGGTTTGCTACTTACCTAATAGACGCATCAAAACAAGATTTCATTTAATAGTTTCCTTTTCTTAAAGTTAGAAGTTGTCCATTTAGATTCATGAGTTTCCTTTATAACAATAGGTCGTTGAAGACGATCTTAAAACTCTCCCTATATGTGTCGAGCTTTTGGCATTATGGTTGTGGAAAACGCGAGCTTTTCCTATAACTTTTATGTAAAACCAAAGTGAACTCCCCTTTCAAGAAAATCCGGCTAACTTCTCAATCGATGGACAGTCGTTAACCTACTGTGAACGGTTTAGGAAAGTTTGTTGTGTGTTAAGATTTTTCGTGTAAATTGTGTAAAGTATGTAGCATCCTGGTCGCTCGCTACATAATCATATGATTACTAGTCGGTAGTTGCTCCTGTAAATACCTGTTATTAGTCCTAACCAAGTTCCCAAAGAAACTGGGGGAAGTTAACAAAAACCCTTTAGCCGTTCGAAATGAGGGCTAATCAAAAGAAGCAGTTATGTGCCTATAATGATTTTCTATTCTATCATCATTTAATCAAGTTGGCCCATTAGAGCTCTTTTGACAAGTCAAACACTAAATTAAGACTTAAAATTTACTATCTACCACCGGTTCGGAATGCACCTCTACAGAGAAGAGCCGGCAAGAAACTCTGTAGTTGCTCTTTTTAGATCGCCATTTTTTGTTACAAGACTATAATAAATATAATATACCTACCTACTATAAGAAGATATAAGACAGATTTGTGAGAGCAAACTCGCGCAATAGTCGCAAAGGGCCAAACATCAGCCAGATCTAGTCAACAATAGTAACCGTCTAATGCCCGAGCCAACCGACCCCTAGCAACGGCGCCTGTTCACAAGCATGACGCATGCGGCAGCCATCGCCCTCCTCAACCATATCTTCAACTATGAGTAAGATAACAGAGTTTCACGACATGCTTAGTAATCGGTAATTGTCGATGTGGCGACGGATTAAGAATACATGGTGTGACCATCCCATTCCACCCTGAGGGTGTCGCAAAAGGGAATTGACAAGGCTTTTTTATTTTTATTGTTTGTCTGTGACTTGAATGACCCTAGGCTTGCGTGATGGAAAGCTACGCCAGGGTCTGAGATGGAGCAGGCAATTCAAGGAATTGCCCTGTCGGGCACCGGCTCTCACATACACACGACGGAACACAGTAAAACTGCTTGGCGTCGGACTTAAATGTGAGGGTGGTAGCCAGCTGGGCGGACCGTTCGATCCTACCACCAAGCGTGCTGGGTTTTGTTGACTTTTACAACACGCGTTATTTCCCAGCGAGCGGTGGGGAAGTTTTATATTCTGACCCGTCCCCACACGGATTGATTAGAGTTCGTGTAATTTTGCACACGGCATCAAACTCAAAAGGAACTTTATTTAAATAGGTTTTATCACAAAACTCTTATAAATCGTCATTTTTAAAATTACCATTATCATCTTACGACCCTTGTCCCACGCTAGATGCTAGTCTCCTTACACACCTATCAGGTCATCTACCGTCACACCTTTCATACACAATTCCTCATTCTTGCAATCCATCCATCTCTTTTGATCTCCCACAACCCACATTCATGATGAAACTACCCCCGATTCGGAATGCTGCTTTACAGAGAAGAGCCGGCAAGAAACTCTGTAGTTGCTTCAGCTGTCAGCAGTACTATCGATCCTTTCGTTATGGCTATAGGGTTTCTGTTACAGCCTGTATTCAGGGTTTACTACCATGCCGACCCACGGTTGAGTCGGGGCTCCTCCAATAATATGGGGGGTTATTAGCCTACCGTGCCGCGCTGGCCAGACGGGCTCTTACGACACCCTCAGGATGCAATGAGGTGGTGACACTATGTATTGTAAATCCGTCACCACACGGACCTAACAGCCCCTTCCAAAATTAGTAGTTTAATACGGTAGTTCCGTGTATAAATTATTTTTTATATTTTGTTTTGAAGCGTTATTGCCAGATATCCTCCGTCAAACTTTTCTGCTTATTATTCCACTAACTTCGTAATCCATGTTTCTTAGATTCTACGTGCTTTTGGTTCTAGTTGTGGCACTTTCAGCATCCGCTGGTATCCTACATTTTCTAATATTTTGCAAACATCTACATCAGTAGCATTCGTCCCTTCGTTTTGGCTTTAGGGGTTTTATTACCCCCCTTACAGGTAATGTTAAGAGATCCCTGACACACTGAAACTGAAATGGACGTCCTTTTCAATTATAGAAGCAAATTAGCAAAGTTATCAAATGATGCAGCTGCCTCGTTGTTCTAGGGGTTAGATGTGCCGCCTTTAGATCATCGGGTCCCGGGTTCGATTCCGGGGCCGGGTAAGTGTCTTTGTCTAAAACGAGTCTGGGTGTCATTTTTGTTCGTGAATTACATATTTGTAAACTGCCCCAGCGATTTACGTTATAATACCTAGAAGAGGTTTTTTTGAAGAGAAGAGGTTAAAAGAAGACATTTCAATCCGAAATATTATTGATTTCGATATTTCCTTTAGTCAGATCTTACGACGCTCTCAAGATTGAATGGGTATAACTACTGCACAGACTACAGTCATAAAAAAATAAGAAGTTTACCGATAGGCTTGCAATCATATGCAAAACGTCATACGACGATTATTCTTAGCGTAGATTAAAAAAGTAATTAAAACTGAACCTAGAACGCCGCCATTATCAAGCGTGGCCATTTGAAAAATCCTCACGCTTAACAATACGCTCGTAAAATGTACAATAACTGGGCCACCAGCCGTTAAAGCACTAACCAGTTGCCTACATAAATAGCAAGACCGGCAATGTTCAAGAAAACTAACTATACGGGGCGTATTCTAGAAAAAAAAAACAACAAATAGTAAGTACATTAGGTCTGATTACAAAAAAAAATATGTTATAATTATAAGTAATCGAAACAATACATAAAATTTTTGGGTGCCCAATTGTTCCGTTAAGTGTTACACAATTTTGACTGGACTGTTGCCCGTGGCCGATTGTTAGTGAATATAAAGGTGTAACAAAAAGGTCATATGACCCATAACGTCTACGACACTAGGGTTTTTCATCACTCTAGAACCTAGAGTGAACCTATAGTACTTGAGCCCCACTTCATCATGAGCCCAGTTTAGTCAACAGGTGGATTCTCCTAATGAAAAGCATACCACCTAGTCCTACATAACGGATGAAGTCACGCCCTAGTGTCACCTGCGCCTCGCTCTGCGGCTCTCCCACTCTAACGGGAGCCCGGGTGTGGGCTCGGGAACGAACTTCACCCCTAGAGTTGAGATCCCGACTCCATGGGCTCCTTGGCTATGTCACGTGTTCCGGGCATGGCTCTTGCGGCTTAGGTCCGCTCTGTCCAGACCGGAGCAGAAGCCTCCCCCAAGTACTCCCCCGGAGTTGAATGGAATGTTTCAGGGGCGGTTTTAGTCGGTGGACTAATTACACGTCCGTCAACAAACATCCGTTTGTCCGCACTTGTGTCCGAAACTCTCATAACTGACCCACCTGCCTTTGACTGCCTCGTTGGTCTAGTGGTTAGATGTGCCGCCTTTGGATCAACGGGTCCCGGGTTCGATATCGGGGTCGGGCAAGTGTCTTTGTCTAAACCAGAGGCACTGGCTCGGAGTCTGGGTGTCACTTCTATCTATAATATGTATGTATTTACAAAAAAAAAAAAAAGTGTATATAAGTAGTTTATCATCCATCTCGTTACCATAACACAAGCATTAAGTTGCTTAGCTTGGGACGAGATGGCGTTGTGTGAAATGTCCAAGTATATTTATTTACCTTTAATTTGGCATCCACCAATTTAAAGGAAGGGCATTAACCTCGTTAGCCGGAGAGGCTCGTCATGTATTTCACTAACCATAAAAATTACAAGCAATTAATTAAATTCCATACGAACCTATAAGTATCAAGATTTTATTGCAAATCCAAAATTGAATTGTTAAGTTGACCCAATACTAGGATTTTCATTATAAATTTTACTGCGCTCTTGCAAAACTACACTTCAACATTCCCCATTAGGTTTTCAATAAAACGTTCGCATTTCTCATGGCGTAAAATTGCCGGTGCGTCTTATCGGAGCTATAAAATATTTCATACTACACTGGAACTGCATTCAGCAATAAATTTCCACACGATACTCGGCCCGCGTGACCCAACACTATAACCAAAACATCTGGACATATTTTTAGTCATGAATTCGTTTCATCTTCATTTCTGTACGTAGCTGGGCCGCTGCTGACTCGGTCGTCCTTCAATTTCGTGGAAGGAATTATATAATACACAATTTTACGCATGTTTACATAAATATATTAAACTCCGGTTAAGAAAAATCAACACGAAGATTATTAGGGTACAAACATAAAAAAAGACATTTTTAAAATTTAATTCCATTTCATCTAGCCCTAACACAAAATTATAATTCCTTAACATTAATGTTAAACAGAATGATTTCTACAAATTACGGTAATCAAACATTTCAAAAATATCTCAATACAATTTATTATGTAACTAATAATTGCTATAATATTTACACATGTTGTATCTATAACATATCGCACCCCTGCGCAAATAACGCCAGAAAACTATACAAAGTTACCTGCTTAGCGTTTATGGAGTAAGAAGCTTCGCAAAATGCTAATGCCGCCATTTTGATAACGTACAAGAATAACTCAAGCATTAGCAATAAATAAAGCTGGATTTCTTTATAGAATTCATCCACTATTAGTTCAACTGCCAGGTGTGAAAAGAACAATCGACTTTTAGTTCGATTTATCTGTACTCTTATTTTGCGGATGACGTCTTAAGGATGTTAATTTGCGGGGCGTATATCTTTACAGTAAGCTTCTATTATATAACGTCACTATTGGCATATAAGGTAATTTTTACTATACCACTAGGGTTTCTCCTCTTGATAGAACTTGATATTGCACAAAACAAATCTTTACTTATTCCCCGACAGGTCTAGTAGTATTATAAAAACCAAGATTATTTTTATCTTATTATATTCATCTCTTCAAGTTGATTGTAAGTATTCTACTAAAGATTTAATTAGTTCCATTGTATCTCTAATATTCCGACTACAAGGCATGGTGCCCATGATCAGGAAGATAGAAACCTAATAAGAGCTCTGGCCATATAAAATATTTTAGTTTTATTGGCATTTTACGCAGAGGTGCGATATAATTGTATTTTTTTCTAAAATGATACTTAATGAAGTATAATCTCCCATTTGTTTAGTAAAATTATCGTATAAATAAATTAAAAATTCAGATCTTAGTATTATTAAAATGAAGTAATATTGTTTGCAAAAATATACATTTTAATTATTCTATTGCTTACTTGTGCAGATAATAATACTTTGTAAATAAATCCCTGTTATATGTATATACAAGTTATGTCAAATATGAACTAAAATAAGTAGTAAATAATAACATTTGTTGATGGTTAATAAAATTACATTATAGCAAATCCAGACGGGTAACATGTAATGAACGGCTGCAAAAAGCTATACAGTTGGGGCAGCAGTTCTACCAATCACGGCAACTTAATATACATATTACACAGATAATCATCCATCCAGCTATAGATATTTATCAATAAAATGGTTTCTTGTATAGAATATTGGAGCCACATATTGCAATAAAATATTGCTCGTTTAGAAAAGCGTTAAATAAAACACTTAAAATATAACCAATTCAGTTTAACTCGATACCATCATCATTAATACGTAGGTACTACTGTTTCAATTAAATTGCATTGTTAATATCAATTCCGATAAACAATTCCAGTGTGCAGTCAAATTTATAACATGTTTATATTCATTCATGGCGACACTATCCCATCCTTCGGGTGTACGATAAAAATTGTAACCATTAAGGTGAACGTTCCAGGGTAGCCCGCAAAATTCAAATTTTCTTACGTTTTTTGCAATTTGCATGTGAGTGCTAGGTTGTATGTTTATTAAAATGTTATTCGCGGCTGTAAGACGTATGCAGTTATAGAATTATAATCATCAAAATCATCAATACAGCCCTCCAAGCTCATAAAGGTGCAAGAAAAACTTTTTCAAGCTCAAAGTCATTGAGATCTATTCAGATGAGTTTGATGATTATAACTCTGTAACTACATACGTCTTACAGCCGCGAATCAAATGTTCATCATCATACAACCTAGCCCTGGCAAATTGCAAAAATCGTAAGAAAATTTGAATTTCGCGGGCTACCCTGGAACATTCACCTCAACAACAGCCAACCCAATATGAAAGTGTGAACATTACAAAACGCGTACATCAACCGGCTTTACTTTGAAGAACTAGAATTTGTTAACTCAATTGATGAAATAGTTTGAATATAAATTGTAGACAGCTTCTGAACTGTTATTGATCAAATACTTTATCCTGAAACCCTGACAAATCGGCAGCGAACCAAAATCGATTAGACATGACGATTATGATCATAATGACATCAGACTCGTCGAGACATAAAGATTCGTCATCCGTTGTGTAGGCATTTGATTATTTGACGGGACGGACATGCCCGTGAACTGAACCTCATGTACAACCACGTCACATTCTAAACGTCGGGAATTTAATAATGTAAAATACACGAAAAGAGTTAATAATTTCCCAAAAAGTCTGTGTTTGTCAATCCACAATATTGCGGTGACTTAATACAGCATAAGCTCACGTTTGGCCATTGGTGATATAAGATTGCATTTTTGTGGGAGCAGTGGCGACATAAGCGACACAAGTAGCCGATCATCCAACAAGAGATGGAAAACTTGAAATAAATCCTGTGCCACGTCTTGCCAGCGTGGCACAGTAGGCCAATTTCCGTCCAAGAATTTGGAGGAGGTCTGGCTTAGTAGTGGGTCATTCATGGTCTGAAATGATGAATGCTTCCCAATAAATAGAAAGTAAATTCGAAACACAATTAACATCATCAATCGGACAATGATTGGAAAATAATTGATTTACACTGTGTTAAGGTGATTTTCTACTTATGATGATTTCACAAGGTACATTATGCATTGTACGCTCGCAATTTACGGACGTAAGACTAATTTCCTTCCAATCGTATGGGGGAGGTCGCCTTTATGTTATTCTATTCACTAACATCGTCTAATTTCGAATACTACAGAAACCATATTAAAACACTTTCAAACATGTTCGGAAAATTCTACATAACAACGTGCCAATCAATGTACAACCTCAAATATTGAGTTACTATAGTAATTACGTCACTACACGTAAACAATCTACTCTCTACCTCATTCTCCAAACGACTAATACAACCTTATAATACTATATAGTTTGCTTTTTAATTCACTTATTTTCCCAAGTATGTGCCGACTGATGTTTTACGAATATACTCAAACTCTGGCTAAATGGCGCAGTGGTTGAGCGATCGACTGCCGCGCAGCATGTCGCGGGTTCGATCCCCGCACGGAAGAAATATTTCTACGACCTACAAGTATTTGTTTCGGGTCTGGGTGTTTTCTATCTATACTATGCATGTATTTACAACAAAAAAAATGTATTTAAGTAGTTTATTATCCATCTCGTTACCATAACACAAGCATTAAGTTGCTTAGCTTGGGACGAGATGGCGTTGTGTGAAATGTCCAAGGATATTTATTTATTTATATTATTATTATTTATTGATTTGTACATAAGGTTGCTACCATTGACATTCTATATTTTTAAAATATAATAAACATGGAGATTTAAGTTCTATTTTATTATTTAATGTGCATTTTCGTTGGCAACATTCAGCTCATAACGTTAGAAAATAAAATCCGACTCAGCAGACAGTATGAACTGACACATGTCGTAAAATTACGCTGAGAATAAACCTTTGAGAAGCGCTGTCTTCGATTTAGCACTTAGATATTTATGCATTCAGTAATTTTATAGTTATAAATCTATTTATTAAGCTTAACACGGTCTGAATCATCCGCCATTTGCTCCCTGCTGTACATCTTATCTGACAGTTAATTTTAACAACCAATGATTACTTTAAATAAGTTATTTGTTAAATAAAAAACTTCTAGTTCTCAGAAGACCATTAAACGAATTCCCTTTAGCAATTTGTACGCTTTTAAAATATATATATATTTTTAATAAAATTTCTATTTCGTTAATGTCCTTTAATACAATTTGAAAAGCTCCTATTTTAATATTTTTTAGATTGTGTGCAAGCAAAGAATTAATAGGAGTTAAGACCATGCTAAACTTGTTTTTCATCTATACTATAGTAATTTTACATACATAACAACATTACAATAATGTTTATAATAAATATAGACTTAAAAATAGTCGTAATAACGAGTTCAATCCATTGCGTATTGAATCCATTATTACCCATACGTTACCCAATTATCTCTAGTATTTATTTTCAATTAAGAGAACATTTAAGTTCGCATAATTTCTAAATCTGTAATTCTATCCAACTACATTTTTCCAGTTGTAACAAGTATTCTAGCTGTATTAACAACCTACGTGGCAGGCATAATATAGTCACTAGTTTTCAAGGGCATAATATCATATATCTTTATTGGGTCTCTTTCACAATATTGCTAATCTACCGCTCTAAGAAAATACATTGAGAAGAGTAGTGCTTCAGAACAGAAAAACCCAGAGAATTCATAAAAGAAGTATATCTATACTGCATTTATATAATAATATTGGGCACCCTGCAAAAGTCATAAAGTGAAACTTTATTTTAATATTTAAAAATAGACGGCGTTTTTGTTTTAATTTATTCATAAATTATCTAAAACTGGGAATTTCGTTCTAGTTGATTTAGTAGAAATGTGCCATAGATACAAACTCATATTATCTTTATTGAGTTTGATGACTTCTAATTTTGTATACATATTTTTTTTATGATTTCATATCGTACCTACATAGTATTTAAATCACGCAATTTCCATATTTTCGTAAATAGATTTCGATTATTCTTGTACAGTAATTCAATTCCTTTTATAATCGTGTTTACACGGTTAGGCTACGTAGCGTCAATACTTGAATGTACGCAAACAAATTGTCTATGCTTTAGGGGTTGGCCATTAAGCACGTCACATTAATTTAAGTATCGGACCACGAGTCACAATAATTATCTTTCCTTTAAAATCCTTTCATATCCAACACACATAACATTAATCATGGAGAACCAAAAAAATTAAGATAGAACGTTGAGATATCTTGGGTCAATTACGATAAGGATTTTCGTTTAGTTAGTCACATTTTCACTCACTTTCACTTAGTAATTGCCCTCTAACGCGTAACGTAATTTGTAGCTAATCCTTTAACCATGATAACTGCATAGGAACTTCTTGATATATTCCTGTCACTGTCTAATCCTAGCCATAAAAGGAGATGGCAATATGCAAATTAGCTCCAGAATATTTACGTATCACTTTAGTACGTATAATTTATTACACTACTTTCAATGGAGCGCAATGCTGGTCACACGGCAATTTAAAGGTTTGTAAACTAAAAACGGAAGGCGCAGTGCTGGTAGGCCTCCCACACGGTGGACCGACGACCTGGTTAAGATCGCCGGAAAGCAGTGGATGCGGGCGGCCCAGGACCAGCCTTTGTGGAAATCCTTGGGGGAGGCCTATGTCCAGCAGTGGACGTCTTTTGGCTGAAATGATGATGATGATGATGAAACTAAAAACTGATTATAATAAGATTATATCAGGTCCTATAGGATATTCTTAATATTATTGACGAAACAAAGATTCACAGTGAACCTTCATTCCGCATCAATTTCGAAATTGTCATTCGAAAATTAAAATCATAATTTGTTTTTAAGCCAACGCTTTTACAAAAGCGCTTTTAAAAATTAATCGTTATTGGACTATCTACATACGAACAGTGGCGGCCTTAAATTTTTTTTTTTTTCTTAATGGCGTCTAGCCGTCATATTTTACCATTTGCAATGTAATCATTAACTAGTCACTTGACACAAAGGGAAAATTCGGGCGCTTTAATCTAAGGCTGCTTTACCGGAACGTGCGCCGACAGTCGGATATGATGTTTGATGCTCACGTTACGGTAAAGCTGTTATAAAATTAATTCTACTCTTACTCTATTTAACTGCGCCCAAATTTCTGTAGGCCAGCCTATGAGGCCGCCACTCCAACTTAGCTTATAAAACTAGTGTGAATTACTCATAATTCACATAATTTTGAGCAATTCACTTGAGGTTCTCTTCGATATTTCAACTACCGCAGTAAAGCAAGCTTACTTAAATTTGTCAAGTTGTGTGACATGATTAAAGGGGACGCAAGTAGGGCGATGGGTGGGTACCCCTGACTCGTCTAGTGCGTGGCGGAGGCCGTTGGGGCACTGGGGGCAAGTGGGGCAAGTGGAGCCCCCGGCTGCCCGGGGCCCTCGCATCACCGCGACGGGCACGAGCTGCTCACGGACTTGTTGCTCAGGCAAGAGAACCCGCTAGTGCCCGACTGCAGACTGGACATCGAACCCCTGGCGAGAAATACTACATTTTTGTACGTAATGTATAAACGATCTTCATTTGAAATAGCAAAATGTAAGTCAAACGTCGTTCAAATGCCACCGCAAAACGGCTTGGCGCCGGACTTAGATGTGAGGGTGGTAGCTAGCCGGGCGGACCATTATATCCTACCACCAAGCGTGCTGGGGTTTGTTGACTTAAAACACGCGTTATTTCCCAGCGTGCGGTGGGGATGTCCTCTTTGCTTGTACGTACTTGTAGTGGTGACTGGCGAGCGTCTCGTGGAAGTACATGAGCTGCGCCGCGCGGTGGGCGGAGTCCAGCAGCTCGCAGCGCCACTGCAGCACGTAGCTGCCGGGGGTCACCATCACGTGGGAGCCCTGCACGGAGACACACTGGCTTATCTCAATCACTGAAACGCGGATACTCTCCTATTGTGAGTATTGCAAGGGATACAGCAATGCGAGGGAATTTTAATCATCATCATCACAAATTTTTATTTTATTTTATTGGACACCTAAACCGGTAACAACTAATAACTAAACATAATATCTAATAGACGGATCTATCCGTAATTATGTTGACACATCATGTCGTAAAGTTACATATTATAATACAATTATAAAGCAACTATTATTAAAAACTATCTTATCATCTGAAAATGTCTAAAATTTATCTCCAAGTTCTAAATCTGTCTGTAAAGCACCTTTCAAATGACCCACTACTGAAACGTTTCCTCCAAATTCATGGAAGAAAAAGGCCTACTATGCCACACTGGTACGACGGTTTGGTTTGTATCAAGGTTTCCTTCTCTTGCGGCTAGGTGATTTTGCGATCCCATAGTCGCCTCTTACGACACCCAAAGCTTGGTGACATTATGTATCCTAAATACGTCACCACACGGATTTTAGCGCTATTTATTTTTTTATAACTCTTTTTTTATTTGGGTCGTTTCTAAACTGTTTCACTTCTTTGTACTACTTTTATTGTAGCTATTATTGTTGAAAAGAGCAACCATGGAGTTTCTTGTTGAATATTCTCCATGGAATGGGCAGGCCTTCCAAACAGGTGATAAACAACTGCCACAACCACAATTCAAACTAGAACTGCCTCCGGGGAAAGATTTTTTTTGACACTGGGGACTGTTTATGAGTCGGGAGTTGGTATGTGAGCGTAGGCCCTGTATTTTATTTTTTATTGGCAGTGTCATGCTTTCCTTTTTACAGGGTCGGCGACGCGTCACCTCTTTTGTGTTACAAACTTTCAAAAGAAGGAGACAAGAAGATCGAGAAAATTCTACTGAAGTCAGGCGTCCCAAAAATCTTGACATGGTCGCCTGAAAAGAGAAGCTCCTTTCTCACCTGTATACTCTCTCCGTCGTGGCAAATGAGCGTGGGCTCGACTCTATGGTAATGGTCCCCCTCTTTCCACCCCTTCTGCTCAAGTACAGATCGCGGCTCATCCCCGCCACCTACGCACAGGGCTGCAATGTTAATGAGAATGGATGTTTGAAAGTGAATAACGGAAATCATAAAAATAAAGTACAAAAAATAATATAACGGGTGAATTATGATTTTGTGCAGTTTCTAATTACATAATTATTCATAAGAATACTATTAAAATAAAATGGCGTTACATCTAAAATGGTAGAAAATGATAACAACATTAATACAAGGTAAACTCTAAAATTATTTCCATTACAAACAATCCCAGTAGGTATTCATATATAGAAGACTTTGTATTTGTGATTCAGGCAATTACAGATCGAGTTTGTCAACAACATAATTAATTGGTTTTATTTTAAGCTGTATTTTATTCATATCCCAAATGTTATTACAATGTTTTTAAATAAGACAACTGCCTGTATGTATAAATGATCGATATGACTACTGATACCGATGCCGTATTCAAAATTTAAGGAAACAAAAATCTTTTTTTTTTTCTTGACATGCTCATAAATTGTGACGAGAGTGTCAACTCGAGAAAAAAGCACAGTCAGCCCAAGAAACATTACTGACTAAGCTTGCGTGATAATAATAATAATTATAAAATAATATATGTTAATAGAATACTCTTCATTGTACACCAATAATAAAAGGCAAATTATATACAACATTAATGTACCATAAATCATAATAAAAACTGTAAATCACTTATGAAGCGCCATAAATGATTGTATGTATCTGTCAACGGAAAACAACAAGAACCGGAAATTTATAAATTTCCTAGGAAATTTATAAACGGCCGTAGGATTCCAAACGAGAGATAAATTGTATTATTTTACGCCCACATTTTCGGAAATTTATAAACTTACGGAGCTCACGCGTAAAATAATAAGTAGCAATAACCAAACGCCATGGGCGCTCTGATTGGTTGAATAAGTCACGTGTTCCTTCTCCGTCCTCTCCGCCGCCATTGTTCGATATTGTCTAATTGTGGTAACCTAGACCTGATACTGCTGCATCATCAGATATACCTGCTGCATCATCAGGAATCTATAAGATACCCAACTCCTTACCAAATTACAGTAGATGATCGTGTTTGGACTCATTGTAAGGGTATCAATGAAACAGATATAAAAAAGTTAGGTACCTGACATTTATGGCTGAGTAGACTTTCAATGTAGTGAACATTGTGTGTGTACTCAGCCATAATGCAGTCCGATGTCAGGGGTTTTTTAAGTTAAATACTTATTTTATTATGTTTAATTTGTTACATGTTTTGAAGCATTTTTTTTATTAAGTACCTACTTAGCTAGGTACTTAGCGTTTGGCAATTCGCCAATCGCGATCGCTCGCAAATCGCGTTTTTTTTTAATTAAACTTTATAATGTTTGGGTTTTTTGGCAGAAGGCCTGCTTTATTGTTTTATGATTGTTTTTCTTTTTAATAAAACTTTTTAACTTCGCATCACTCTATTTCATCATTAGCATATTATGTGAAACAGTAACCCTGTATTATAGGTACTTACCTAGTTTTAAAGTAAAAAAACTGTGACGTACTGATAGATTTATAGTTTGGCAAGTCTAATTGTACCTATGTCTATGGACACAAGCATGCCACTATCAACATCGACCAATCAGAGAACAGTGTGTTATTTGCCGTATCTTGTAGAAGCGTAAAATTAAAAGCTCTACTGTGATTGGTCGAACCGTTTAGAATCTTACGAATGGATATTCGTTAGTTTATAAATTTACGACGAGACGTCGTAAGTTTATAAATTTCCGAAAATGTGGGCGTAAAATAATACAATTTATCTCTCGTTTGGAATCCTACGGACATTTATAAATTTCCTAGGAAATTTATAAATTTCCGGTTCTTGTTGTTTTCCGTTGACATATCTATATTATTGAGTTGGCACATTTTAACAGTTTTGTTGTAAAAATTTGGTTCAGTAAAACATCAACATCTCGCTTATCATTCAAGATAGAATAATTTTTTTAACATATAACTGCTCCTTTTGATTAGCTCTTTTGGAACACCCAGGCCAGTATGAGTACCTCTTAGGCACTTGCTCGAGCCCGGAATCGAACCTAGGGCCAGCAATTCCAGCTCCTACAATCCCTCAACAAAAGTTGGTGAAATGAATAATCGTAGATACCTGTCGAGTCCGTAGCTGGATGCGACAGTTCGTGGGTGCTGTGATAGACGGTGAAGGAGATGTCGTGTCGTAGAACGTCGAAGTCCCATGTCAGTACACTCTGGGGGTCGCGGTTCACCACGATCACCTCGTGCACCTGAACCCATAAAAATGATAATCGTCTTTAAAAAAGCAATAATAAAGATATTACAAAAAATTCAAGTCATCGTCTTTCGATGCCTTTAATCAAATTAACGTCGGAGTCATTTCCTGTTGGCACAGACTTTAAATGGTGCCTTTTATTTTTTTTGTATTTATTGTTTTTGAAGTCCGTTTACATTGTTTGTTATTTCGGTTGTACACTTATTTCAACATTATTAGCAAACTACTGACTCGATAGCGATAAAATTTCTATGTAAGTTCGTAGTTCGTATGTTTGAACGACAGTGGCATAAAATATCAACCAAAATATTTATTAAAATTATTATTATTAGAAAAAAGGACTATCAAACCAAACAAGATTCAGTTACACAGTTCTCGAAAATTTTTAAATGTTAACAACAATCTTTATATGTGTTTATATGTTAACAACAATGTATAATGTACAAAAATATGATCTCTGTAATAAAAAAAATATGAAAGTAGTTAGTTGTAATAACAGTATCCACAACATCCTAGGAAGCCGGTATTAAATATGTCTAATTCAAAATACCTGTCCCTTGCTCAAGCCGACGGATCTGTAGATGCTGTCCTCGCTTAGTGGGTCGCCATCTCTCTCGGTGAACGCTCCACTGACGTATAGACTCTTCGGGACCAAACCTCCTTCATGTACGAAGCTCTGAATAAACAACGCACTGTTATAAGCTAAAGTACAGGAGTTTATTACTTGATAGCTAAACGATACATTTCGACAAGGTACGTAGGTACACTACAGGAAATGATTTCGTGACGGTTCTGATCGTGTTCATTTCCTGCAATGTGCACAGATAGTGAACACCTAAGACATCATTACGGTACGTAAACATTGAATTATTTAAAAAGTATTGGAGATATTCCACTTAATACATTTAACATATTGGCTGATGTTACTAGTGCAATTATTGTTTGATTCAAAATGACGTTGAGTACGTACGTAGAATGTTTCTTCACCGAAATGAAACAGATACCTAATACCTATTATATACTTATTATGATTACCTGAGCCCTTATCTCAACAAATATGGCATGCACAAGTTACGTTAAGAATAAAACAAACTTTAACGCGATAGATTTAATTGTTTTTCTATACTTCCAAATATAATTGTCGTCTAGTTGAAAAGTGTTTAATTTCGAATTGCAATCAAGATTCAGTTTAGCCATGTTGATATTATGGTGTTCATTACAGGGGCCTAGCCAAGTATCAATTCGCGCCCTTTGATAGAATAAAAACACAAATGTATGACATTGACATGGACAGGCCGTAACAATAACAATTTTTTTTCAATTCTACTAAAGCCGCTTGGTACGCCGGTTGTGAGTCGACATTTATATGTGCCATACATAATAATAAAAATTACTCAACGGACAAGTGAACGACTAATCTTCAGCGGGATTCCAACCTGTATCTTATTTAGGATTATGAAATTATCAAACGCTAGAATTCAAAGGAACATGCTTTGTGTGATAACATCATCTTTGTGTGGTGTTCCTAAGCGTGAGCAAAGACACCAGTGCTGGGGAAGGAGGCTTCCCCTTCCCCAGTACTAGTGAATGTTTATCTTGGATGAATCTACTTCACCTGTGCTTCCAGCGTAATACTTTCATTATTTACAAGGTTTACAGTACCTCCGGTGTTAGAAATGCCCATATGCGTCGGTAATTGCTTAAACAATCGTTAAACCGGTTCGTGTGTGTAAAAAGTGGTACCAACATAAGGATTAAGTTAAGTTTTAAAATGAAGTTTTTGTAAGTAAAACACTTAATGCGCTGTGTCTGACTATCATTTATGCCTGCTTCACATCATTTCATAAAGGTACTCTATTTTAAATGCGGAGAAATATTCGCAAAATGCGAGACTGTTTCTGAACCTATCAATGGCTGTTGAGAAATGTTGGAAGTTCGCATCGATGGAAACACGACATTAAGTCCGTATAACCTATCTGGTCAAGTTACTGGTACAGTGAAAACGCGATAGAATCCTGCTGATTGTTTTAATATATTACTCATTTAAAAAAAAAACATTATTTTTTATCTGTTTGTTTGTTGACGAAACTTTCTGGGCCGATTGTTTCAAATCATTGATTTGACGATACATAAAACATGCGAATCAGTTATATACCTTAGTATTTGACACAGCTCACACGTAACGTGGCGCTAAATGATCTAACGTTGACCAGCCGTTTGAAACAACCGGACCCGACTATCAATATTACGTGTGGATGCGAGACAATTACACGCACAATATATCGAGTACAGGTGTACTAAACAACTGTGCTATCTCACGCTCCGTACATAGTCGTAATAGTGTTGCGGCACATGCAACGCTGCTTCTATTATGGTCGTCTGCCGTTGAAATGGGGATAGAACAAAAACAGAAATATATTTGTCATGTTGCGTAAAGCTGTCTTAATAAAGGTTCAGAAATTTCTAGAATCCTACTTTTTCGTAATAAGCAATCATTGAGATTTCTGAGTATGCATTCTATTGGTACCAATAATATGCCCCTTTAATATGCAACCGCGATGAAACCGCGTTAAACGGTTGGACCGCGGTTGATATTAAACTGGAAAAGCGTACGGGGGCTATGGGTGACTTTCGAATACGTTACTGATATCTTATAATGGCTACAAAATTACTTGAACAATGGCCTTGACTGCACAGTGGTCGATTAGGAGAGCGGAGCCTCAACCCACACGCTGTCTTAAAGAACTGCGCGGACTTTACGGCACGTTTTTCTCAAGTTGTTTGGACAAGACAATATTTTAAAAGAAAAAATTTTACTAACCAGCCTTATAAGAATTATGTTTGATGTTTTATCGAAACACACAAAAGCTGGTAATTAGCAAAATCTGGTTAGAATTGTAGTGAATCCCACTTAAAATTGGGAAAAAGGAAACTAAATATACGAGGGTGAATCAAAAAGTTCTTAGAAGTGCATATATATGAAACCTTTTTGGATCAAGTTCGATATTCAAATTAAAGAGTGTCTATCACACTATATTTATGCAGACTGTCACTTGTTTTTGTCAGTTCGTTCGCATGTAATAAATTTTTTTGTGCAACGAGTTGCTAAAAAGTCAAAATTATGGATAAAAGTGAGTTACGTGCGGTGATAAAATATCTCAGTTTGAAAAAAATGTCTACGAAGGAAATTTTTTTGGACATTCAGCAGACATTAGGGGGTGATGCTGTACCCTATTCTACGGTTGCGTACTGCGTGGCTGAATTTAAAAGAGGTAGATCAAGCTGTAAAGATGACCCGCGTTCTGGGCGGCCTTCAACCTCCGTTACAGAAGAAAATGTCAAAAAGGTTGAGAATCTGGTTTTGGAAGACAGAAGAATGACTATAAAACATAAAGCTGAGATCCTAAAGATATCTTTTGGTAGCGTTCAATCCATTTTAATTGATTCACTGGGGTTCAAAAAAGTGTCTGCAAGATGGGTGCCACGAATGTTAACCGACGAAAACAAAAAGCGACGTTTGGAAATTTCCAAGCGTAATCTCGAAATGTTCCAGCGTGATTCGGATAATTTTTGCCGTCGTCTTGTCACCATGGATGAAACGTGGGTCCACCATTTTGATCCTGAAACTAAAAGACAAAGCATGTCTTGGAAACGACCATCCTCTCCATCCCTTAAGAAATTTCGAGTTGCTCCTTCCGCTGGCAAAGTTATGGCCTCTGTGTTCTGGGATAGTGAAGGAATCCTTTTTATTGATTACATGCCAAAAGGCCAGACGATAACTGGACCCTATTATGCAAATTTAATCCCGAAAGTGCGTGAAGCGATTAAAGAAAAACGTCGTGGAAAACTGTCGTTGGGCGTGTTGTTCCTTCAAGATAACGCTCCTGCCCATCGATCGGAAGTTGCGCTCAACGCAATCCGCTGTGCTGGCTTCAATCTCCTTGACCACCCACCATATTCTCCGGACTTAGCCCCAAGTGATTTTCACTTATTTCCAAAATTAAAAGAGGAAATTCGTGGAACAAAATTTCACGATAATGACGCGGTTATAGCTGCCGTAGAGGACTTTTTCGAGAGTCAAGAAAATAATTTTTTTTCACAAGGAATAAGGAAGTTAGAAACGCGTTATTCTAAATGCATTGCATTGGAGGGAGATTATGTAGAAAAATAAAATATTATTATTTAAATCTTTGCATTTTTTAATATTGATTCCAAGAATTTTTTGATTCACCCTCGTAATGAGTCATATCGAATAATTTAATCTAATTCATGTAGGTATTCAAAACAATGTAACCCGTAAAGAGACAATGAAACTTACCTTGCAGGGACCTCCCAGGAAGTCGGGGATCAGATCTTTTGGTATATAGTCGAGAAGACCGCCTGGCTGCAGGTAGTCTTTACCGCCATAGAACAGGAACTTGCTGCGAGTGTTCTCGTCTGTAAACAAATCTTCTTATGAACAAAACTATGCCATAAATATTCTTATTTACTTGTTTATCTAAACCTCTGTAAAAATAACAATATTAACCTGTAGTTTTTTTTTTAATTTAATCCGTTCGCAATTGATTATGGGTTAAAGTAACTAATGATTATAACTAATGATAATACGTTCACAGACATGACGGCAGCTTAATGAATCTATTACTACTACTTCCCACCCGTAAATGACCCACTGCTGAGTCGGGCCTCCTCCAACTACACGGAAGGTAATTAGCCTACTGTGCCACGCTGGCCAGACGGGTTGGCACTAGGATTCGTTTCAAGCTTTCCTTCTCTTGCGGTTAGGTTATCGGCCTTATCATTTCGTTTAGTCTGCTCTTGCGACGCCCTCATGATGAAATAGGGTGGTGACACTTTGTATTCTAAATCCGTCACCACACGGACAGCATTTTACACCTTGGCTAGCTACTATACTCACCGATAAAAGTGCTGACAATCGTCCAAAGTATGGGAAACACCCTGGGCGCTCTTACAATGAGCACGCGGCCCATGGTCTCAGGGTAGTTGGCCTCAGCCACCTGGATGACCCTGAGAAGGGCCCTGACCCCCGGTCGCCACAGATGCCTCATGTTCAGCCCTTCCAAGTCAACCAGCAGGCTCCACGCCTGAACAGCCTTCGAGTTGGTGCGGGTCGCCTCTTCCAGCAGCTTCAGACCTTCCTCGCAGACGTGAAGTGTCTGGCAGTTAAATAGTGTCTTGGTCAAATCTATCCTTGGTCAGAGACTACTGCTACTACTATTCAGCCCACAAATGACCCACTGCTGAGTCGGGCCTCCTCCAATTACGTGGAGGGCAACTTAGCCTACCGTGCCACGCCGGTTAGACGGACGTGTCAAGTTTTCCTTCTCTTGCTAAGTTATCAGCCTTTACATTTCCTTTTGTCGGTTCTTACGACACCCACACGGCAGCCGTCACCACTATTCTTTTGACGTGTTAGTTATTGAGAGTTTCAGGACTTTGCGGGGCATAAGAAATTATCGACAGTACCGTGGCTACACTTGCTGGGTTTCGTATTAAGGTTTTCTGATGATTTGTTGCATATCTCAAAACAAAACAAAAACTTATTTGACAAAGTTGGCTCATGTAAAATCTTTTTACGGGACAAAAATACATTAAAACATTTCTTTTTTGTTACAAATACTGTGTTGAAACAAATTTGTGAGATGGATGTGAGAGTACCTATAGTACACTCACAAGAATACTATGTGAAGATTTGTGAAATAGGTCACGAGGGGTCAAAGCTTTATCATTCCAGCCCATAAACAACCCACCACTAAATCGGGCCTCCTCCAAACGTGCAAATGGAAGGAACTTAGCCTACTATGCCACGCTGGCAAGAATAACCTTATAATACTTGATCTAGTTCCTTCAGTCTCGCTCACAATGCTCATAGGAAAGATTGCTGATTGACGACTATTCTAAAAATACTCACCAACTTCAAGAGGCCGTCTTCTCCTATGGACTTAAGCAGTCCTTTCACGTCCATCTGACCCAGTCGCAGGATATATAGTGGACGTCCGTCTGTCCAATCACAAGAATACATAAATCCCACACTATATGCAGAATATTTTGACCTCACACTCACAGCTACTACTCAGTACATAGATGACCCACTGTTGAGACGGGCCTCCTCCAATTTCAGGGCGGGTAATTAGACTGCTTTGTCCCGCTATGAAGGTGGTTTGGCACTCTTACGACACAATGTATTTTATATCTTGCACTACAAGGCCAGTCCGCATACTGCCCTAACCTGTACAGAAATGACATGCAGTAGTACCAGTAACAGGAATTCTTGGCCCATAAATGGCCCACTGCTGAGTGGGGCCTATCCCCATCCCTACTGTGCCACGCTGGCCAGATGGGTTGGCACAGGGTTTCGTTTTATGTTATCCTTATCTTGCGGCTAGGTTTCCAACACCACACCCCGTTTCCACAGATATGAAGCAAGTATTTGTGGCTTACACCACACTTGCCCCGGCCATGTTTGACTTGACGACCCCTGATCCAAAGACAGCACCTGCTACCCTAGACTGACAACACCAAAGTAGAATGCGTCTCCGGTAACCAAAGTTATGTGCCTGCCGTCATAAGAAGAATGGCGATAGCTGACCTAAACATGCTTTTCAATAAACCGCTGTAATGTCCATAAGATAGAAGCTATTTTAGAGATAGACATATTTTCCCCGATGGCAAAAGTACCTTTATATATATACACATTTATTTATAGCGGCAGTATCTTACTGAAATAGTAAGTTTATAGCTTCATCTTCAAAATAGAAAAGGTAGTTCACATCCGCAGTAACTCTTCGACTCGCGAGATATGTCAATCATACCCTTGTCATGATGATGCCATCCTCCCGGGAAGTACTGCTTGACGACATCTGGGGTTTCGTATTCCGAAAGGATCCGGTCCACTTGGTGCTTCTTCCTCCAGAGCAGGCATTGGGACAGCATCTCGCGAGCTTTCTCTACGTTGAAGTCGCGTGCGCGGAGGAACCGTAGGAGAGTTGTGTCGCTTGGCACCTGATTATGGAGAGCGATAAGACCATTTTACTAAGAGCCAAGTGTTGCTAGATGTGGCTTCTGTTGTAGCTAGGTGAACTGCCTCTTGCGTTCCTTTAGTCGCCTCACACACCCGAAGGATGGTGGGGGTGTGACACGGACGCTGTACAAGTAATATATTTGTTTTTTAATAGAGACTCCTGCACCTTTATCGCGGGGGTACAAACATAAAATTCACGAACACAGTACACCTAGGCTCAGAGCAAGTGCCTGAGGTTTACATTTGCCCGACCCCGGTATCGAAAAGGGGACCCGTGATCCAAAAGCGGCACATGCAACCCCTAGACCAACAAGTCAGTATTATAGTATATGTACATGGTCAAAGATTATTTTCTTCTCATCAGAATGTGTATAATACTGTGTCCAATTGAGAGCCACAAATCAGACTTATAACAAGACAGTCACTTCATACCTTCCCCTTCTGCAGGTCGGCGATCCACTTGCGCAGCTGCAGCAGGCGTGACTCCTGCATAGGCGTCAGCTCGCCCAAATAGCGCTTGATGTACTCGCTATCCAAGGTATATTGATCTGGAAATAAAAGAAATAAAGTATCAGTTAAAATAAATACATTCTATTTTCACTTAGATTATTTTATGAACCTCAACAAAGGGTGGATTTTCTTCCAGGAGTAAATGGATATACGCTAGCATTCCGAATTATTACTTTCCTATTGCATAAAACATGTCTTCTACGATCATTCTATTACGTACTACAAGTACGGTAAATTCAACATTCACAGTGATTTTTTAAGAAAGCAAATTGCCGAGCCGTACCGTTATAGATAATGATAGATAATGATTATTATCTATTATTCTGTGTGGTGTCACCAACCCACACTAAAGGGACGCAAAAGGCGGATCCCCTAGACGCAAGAGAAGGACCAAATAATACAAAACATAGTTTATTTTTGTTTGGCGGAAAAAAATGCGTGACCACCCCTCCCGCGTCCGGGAAAGACTCCCACAGTCATGAGGTAGTGTGGGGCCCTCATCCACTAAAACAACCCGACATGCGCCGACACCCGCCCTCACGCGGCGGACCACGGGTACCGCGTACGTTGCTACCGTGGTCCGCAGGCGGCAGCCCCATCGGCCCCCTCTGCCGTGCGACGCCCCGCGCATTTGGGCGTCACACATACCTTCGCGTTTGGCTATACCGGCGGATGGTGGGCTATCGCGCCAACCCTTCTCGCCAACCTACTGTAGGCTATTTTCCCTCCATGAATTTGGAGTAGGCCCGACTCAACAGTGGGACATTTATGCGCTGTGACGACGTAACGACGACTATCATTATCTCAGCTCGTAAAGGAGTGAGCTGATACGGGTCATACGGGTCTTCTCTAATAAAAAGAGATATTAGCCAATGTTGTACCTGGCTGGCAGGTTGACAAAGGGTTTGTAACAAGTTTGTCGTCTCTTGAGGCTAGATATACCAACTACAACCAACTGCAACCAACAAGTAGGTGTTTATAAAACCAATTAAACAATATATATTCAAGAATGAATATCAACGTCGTAGTTAGGTCTGGCGAAGACCGGTTATAAGCAGATCGTTCGCGGAATGATAAAAGCCTGTATATTTATATCATTATTATTGTTACGACATAAATAAATATTAATGGTATATTATGTAGTTCGTTGCTATAGACTGGAAGATATTCAGTATTTATAGAGAATTGGTATCGAATAACAATTGTGTATGTATTCATTTCGTCATGATATTACAGATTTTTGTTTCGGAAATATATTTGCTATTGTCTAGCAAATGTACTTTATCTAACCAAAATTTTAAATGCGACATTTTGATGGATGTATGTTATGGCACAGAAATAATATTATGGTAAACCTTTAACGGTTAATTAATACATCATTTGTTTTTCTATTCCACAAAAGCGTGCGTTTCGATACGATGATGATGATGATGATTAGGCTCGATTATACTCGATTAAGTATACAAACCAACAATTAAGAATATTAAACGGACAGAACTGGAAATACATCATCAAAGACAATCATTTTGAAATAATACGTTCATTACAAATTTCTGTTTAGCACAACTGTTTAGGTCAAAGCGAAACCTGCTTTAAGAACACATACAAACTAAATCTATTAATCCAACAGTAACAGCTTTAGTACTTAACTTTACTAAAGTCCAGTTAAACACAGCCGAGGACAGAGAAGTTTTTAGGCAAAGCAACTTTCAAGGCCATCCCCAGAATAGTGAAAGCTTTGTATTACCATTTTAACTCTGAAAACCTATGCAAAACCAACCTCCTAGTATTATTTGTGACTTAGTATTATTAAAAGTCTGTCTATATTGAGTTTAATTGGGCTAGTTTTTTTTACATAGATAGCGCGGTTCCATTTTCATGCGATAGCCAATTTTATAAACTGCCTCATAAATCGGAATGCATAGTTGTCCAGACACTTTAAGATTTATAATAGTAGTAGGAAGACGACACAAAGCTTTTTGCTCATTTTCTTAGTAACCAACAAAATCCTGGCTCGAATGGCTGCTGTCACGAATGGTTTTCCCGTGCCTATGCTCTATTTTTTTTACACGAAATCGAAGTTTATAGTCGGCTTATAAAATACTTATGTTGCAAACTACCATCATTATCCTTCGGCCCTTGTCCCACGCTAGGTAGCCTTCATACAGTCCTCACTTCTACATTCACACAGTACATCCGTTTCTTTTTGGATGTCTCGCAAACCTTACGTCCATCTACATTCATCATCAGCAGCCTATTTCAGTCCACTGCTGGACGTAGGCCTCCCCCAAGGCTCGCCACTGAACCCGGTCTTCGGTTCTATGCATCCAGTTGCTGCCGGCTGCCCGTCGCAGATCGTCGCTCCATCTAGCAGGGGGGCGTCCCACCCTACGTTTGCCAGTACGTGGTCTCCACTGTAGCACCTGTTTGCCCCAGCGGCCGTCAGTTCTACGACAGATGTGGCCAGCCCATTGCCACTTCAGCTTGCTAATCCTATGGGCTATGTCGATGACACGCGTTCTCGCTCGGATGACTTCATTACGAATTCTATCTCGTAGCGAGACACCGAGCATAGCCCGCTCCATAGCTCGCTGAGCGACTTTTAGCTGATGGACTAGCCGCACCGTCAGTGTCCACGTTTCAGCACCGTAGGTTAGTACGGGTAGGACGCACTGATTGAAGACTTTTGTCTTCAGACTCTGCGGTATGGGCGACGAAAAGACCTGACGAAGCTTCCCAAATGCTGCCCAGCCCAACTGAATCCTTCTGGCTACCTCCTTCTCGAAGTTGTTTCGTCCTAACTGCAGACACTGCCCGAGGTAGATGTATTCCGAAACAACTTCAAGTGGAGTACCATCAATGCTGATTGGTCCCGGACTGACATGTTCATTGAACATAACCTTGGTTTTATCCAAGTTCATTCCGAGACCAACCCGCTTGGATGCAGTGGCAAGGCTGTCCAGCATCTACATTCATACTCAAACTCAAAAGGAACTTTATTTAAGTAGTTTTTATCACAAAACACTTATAACTAGTCTTATTTAAAGTTAACATTATCATCTTACGACGCCTGTCCGACGCTAGGTCGTAGTCTCCATACACACCTATCAGTCGTCATATCTACAGCCCCACCTTTCATACACAATTCCTCATTCTTACAATCCATCCATCTCTTTTGATCTCCCACAACCCTTGCGTCCACCCACATTCATGCTGAAACTACCATCGGTTTGGAATGCTGCTGAAAGAGCACTATACAACACAGTGAGAGCAATTTCGCCCCAATCGTCTCCCTAACAGGTGACGGACGTAGTCCATCAGCTAATTTTAGCAACTCGATAATGATAAACCCTCAACACAACTAGCTAAGTGGTTTTTGATTTTAATGGGCGTTTGTCCCACGAGCAACGTTAACTTTGTTAACTAGTTTCCATCTGCGGCTTCGGATGGATCATATCGGTGTCGTGTTTTTTTCTATTAACAACGACAATTACAGCACGAGTTGTATTTTATACAATATTTTAATATCCATCTTTAGTAAAATTAGTTGCTTAGCGTGTTTTATGAAGCTTTGTCGGTAATTAGAGGAGGAGGGGGGTTGCCTAGGGGTTGGATGTGCCACCTTTGGATCACGTGTCGGGCAATTTGTGTTCGTGAATTTCGTGTTTGTAAACTCCACGATACAGGTTATATCTAGAACTAAAAAAAGAAGGAATATGCCCAGCATTAGACTAAAGTGGGCTAAAGATGTTTGTGAGGTCTGTCTACAAAAACCAATCCATGCGTGGAAATTGTTTTCAAATGCCTACTCGGTTTTGCAATGGGATTAAATACAAAAATAAGTTTTTAATACAACATATTCCCTCGCTGTTACTGCGAATAGCGGCGGAAATTGCGCCATTACCGGAAGCAAAAGCAAAATTGCTTTCACAAGTTTGTTTAGATGTACCTTCCGCTACGATAAAAATGCTTATTCTGCCGCTGATTTCAATAGTGGACCGTATTATTACTTTTTCCAGACAGAATTCCTTATCGCAAAATGCTCAATAAAAGTTGAACTGAACATGCAGGCACTAACTAAGTGGATGACATTAATCCATTTATATATTTTTTATCGCTACCGTAATTTTTTTGCCGGCACTTCTCTGCGGAGCTTCATTTTCAATTGTAAATGGTAACTTTTCAATTTAATTTTATTGTTTGACTTGTCAAAAGAGCTCTATTAAACTTGATTAAATTGGTTTTGATTTTGGTACTATGTCGGACTATATGTAGGCCGGAAGAGCCTTTGCAAGCAGGGTCAGGGAATATCTTGGACCTTAGGATGCGAGGGTATAGGTACCCCGCGGCGACATTTTCGGTTTATTTGATGACATGAATAATATGTTGACAATAATTTGTAAGTGTCCATCGTGACATTCAAGACCTAAATAAAATAAATCATTTGAATTGGTTAAATTACGAAAATTCTCTAAAGAAAACAGAACCCTGAAGCACTACACATCGCAATAATGCGTAAGAGTGTTTTCGAAAGACATAAAGTCAGTTTATGCAAGTTCGGTCAGATCGAAATGAAGACGGCATACTAAATAGTCGAAAGTTTACAAAACAAAGAAACACGACTGTAAGATCACTTATCGACGGGTTACTAACTGTTTGCGAAATGGTATAGAGAAATAAGAACGAAAAGATATCCTATAAACCATATCAAACTTATGCGACATTTATGATATAACGTAAGAGAACTATCATTTATGTAAGTAAGTTAAATTACTTTATATTTAGAGAGATAGCGGAGAAAGGGGAATGGGGAAAGACCCTTGGGTGGTGTTATGTTCCTGCGCGTAAGTAAGGGCCCTGGAGCTCTATCGGAAGTTTGGTGTTAGTAGCAGCAAGAATCCACTTGCCTCGGCTTCCAGCGTAATTTTTTTGCTTTATAATGTTAGTCTAGTCAACAAGTTCAAATACATAAAATAGAGATCTTATAATATGAGCGATATTGCTCATTGGCTCAAAAAATATATTTGAAGGATTTTAGTGCAGGTAAAAAATTGCAATTGTTATTAACAAAATAAGATAGAAAAAAAGGTATGTAGTTTTTCGTTAATATATCGAAAAATACTAATATTGAAGCAATTCTTAAAACAAAACTCGTTGAAGAGGAGGAAATTTCCTAATAACCTAATCCCGGAACTCTATCTTCATTATTTATAATTTTAATTTGACGTTAAAAATAGGGTTCTGCCTTTAGTATATTTCACGTTTTTGAACTTGTGGACTAGATTATGTCTCATTTTTCACTGTATACACGTACCCCGCCATGCTGCTCCTGATAGGGCGCAATGTCCCAGATATCAATAGATCGTCAATTGCCAAATTGATTGTAGAATTCGACAGTTTTATTGTGTCAGTTCGGGACTTAAGCCACACGATTTTAACGCAAGTCCTTTAGAAACCCTAGATTCTAAATTAACGAACATCCATCGTACCGGATAGACGATAGAAAATATTTTTGGCTCTGGTAACCTTATTATTATGTCCAAGGATGATGTTATTTGAGTATGTGGTGTTCTGTAAGGTCCTTCCCCAGGCCCTGTACGCGGAGAGTCCGCAATGCATTACTTCTCTTAAAGTATGAGTATACATATAAGCCTCTCGCTTCTGAGGAGTGCAAATGTCGTTCGACAATTGCGCTGCTTCTGCCTCATTCTTTACGACTTTGATTGAATGAGTGAATGAGAATGAAACCCACAGAAACACAGTTGTCAGCTCAGAAAACATAAAGATTATATAGTCGATAAAATCTGCGGCCGACCTTGAAGCTATAACTAGGTTATTGAGGCTTCCGTCGGGATCCGGCCGGGTGAGGTCCTCGCAAAGTACCGAGATTTTTATCTCTAACTCTGCGAATTCGTGAAGGCAATTTGTCACGACGTTTTTGTACGAATCTGGCTACTAATTTGTCTGACTTTGTCCCGGTTTGGTAAAGACATATATAATGTCTGTTTTACTACTAGTACTACTACTCAGGCCATATATGACCCACTGCTGAGTCGGGCCTCCTCCAATTATGTGGACGGGGACGTTAAGTTACGCCCCCTTCTTAAAGGCCGGTGGTCTTTGGGGCGCCACAGTGGAATTCGCGTCTCAAACAAGACGTGTGAGGGTATACCGCTGGGGGTTTAGTAGGCAGTCGAGTGTTCCGGAGTCCCACATAATAACGCATACTACTATTCAGCCCATAAATAACCTACTACTGAGTCGAACCTCCTCCCATCACAGGGAGGGTAATTAGCCTACTGTGCCACGCTGGCCAGACGGGTTGGCACAGGGTTTCGTATCATTATCTAATACCAGATGTTACCCGCGACTTCCTCCGCGTGGTATTTAACAATGTGGAATTCTCAGTAACTGTACGCTCCAAAGCGCAGGGGGCGCCTATGTTACTCCTAGTTACATCAGCTATCTGCCAGTGAAATTCCCGTCAAAATCGGTCCAACCATTTTAGAGATTAGCCGAAACAAACAGACAAAATAGTAAAAAATGTGGTTTTGGTATATGTACCGTGTGTACATCCAAATGCACTTAGTAAAAAGCGGTTATTTTAATATTAGAAAAAGACACTCCAATTGTATTTATTTGTATAGAGTAAAGATGTGTAGATAAGTCCCTGTAAAACCTAAATAAACTCGTGGAAACATCACAACCAAACAAAGCGTGGGCGCCAACCCACGCGATCTCGGAATGTATATTTCAAGTGACGTCCCTCTGTGCAATGTTTCGCTAAACTTTATCGTCGGTTTCCGTACAATTCGGGACCACAATCCATTTGTCAAAGGTGAGACATGCGACCTGCTTATCATTACAACACGGTTTACGTTCGCGTGTTTTGTAAGCGTATTTCTTGTGACTTTATTGCGTTGTTCGACAATATTAGCACATTTTAGGGTATGTAAAGTTACATTTACCTACGCTGTAATTGACTGAACCATTCCAAGACGACCTAACTGGGCTTGAATCATGAGGCTAAGCATGGGGGGCCGTGGTAGCATGTTGAATCTTCACAAACTTGGTGGCCAAGCCAAATGGCTTCCGAAACGCACGCTTTGTATGAGCCAAGTGGCTTTCGAAACGTACGCAACAAATATATGGGATGGACATGTCGTGTACAATCATATACATTTGTTTTTGTATTCTACTAAAACATGCTTTTCTTAACCCTCCTCCGTACCGAGGAGGCTCTCTACCTCCTCCGTACTTTGCAAGACAAACTAAGCCGTCAGCTCTGTACGAACATCATAATGTTTCTTGGGTTCGTCTCATGTCAGTTGGTGACAAAAAAAATTAAGAGAGAAATAATGTTCCTGAAATTTTGCATACTGCATCTTTCCTCATGTATACGCAATTTTTGTTACACTTTGTACAATAATAAAATCATATGACGTTCTAGAAGACATATGGAAGAACACAATAATATTAGATTTCCTTTAAACAAACCCGAAAGTACTTTGATCGGCGAAATAAAAACTAACGAGCCCTTCAGGGCACCCTTCAAATCTTCCCAGCCTGTTTGTACGCAAAATCAAACCCTTAAGGATCCTTATTTGAATTTATGAGGTCTCTATCGCGAACGATATTGTTAGCGGGACTGAGATTGACTCCTATGTCAGACAGAATCTCGACTGGGATTCTAAATTAAATAATAGGAATATAATTCGTTCCCAAAGTCTAGGAGGACCCCAGGGATCCCCGGAAATAGGGAGTTTTCTATATAAAATAAGTAAGAATATAAAAACAGTTTCGGCCGCAACTACAAATTCCGTAGTTAGATCTAATCATCTTCCTTTTGTCGAATTTTGAGAATATGGTAGATATGTAGCTGCAATACCCCTAGTTACTTTTTCCTTTTAGAAAAAGTGATGGATACCCATCTACCTTCCAGCAGAGCTAGATGAAGCTTAACCTAAATGTCGATTGCGTTCCGCTCTTTCGTCTGGGCCTACTCAAATTCCGAACACGGAATCGAACTGACAACCCATTATACAAAGTCATCGTTTGCAACAATAACAAGGCGTCAAATATTTCCAACTGCAACCGCACATTGTTGCCGCACTCGCCCTATATTTAGATAGGTTACAATTTGGGACTACAAACTTGAGGTAGGAGAGGGTATATCCTCGCCCCTCATCTATCTCCATATCATAAATAAACAAACGCACCAGAAATAGCAGGTCTAGAATGTCCACCCCGCAATGCGTGGGTGTGCCAGCGACCCCGTGTCCAAATGCCAAAGGCAATGTGTAGTATGCTATTTCAGCCTGATGTAATACCATATTTAGGGTTGGCTAGCCTTTGTTTTACTGGCGTTGTTTATACAACTGGATCCATATCGCTCTTGGTTTCATTAGTAACAAATTATGTTGTTCATATCTTGATAAGTATTACAGGTAAAAATCTAATTAAAAATTATACTATAAAGTTTAAGATATTGTCTAGTGAGCGATAACAAAAACATGATCACTAACTCTTTACTCGATAGAAAAAGTTATCCAAAACTGCACTATTTGGGTCATTACAACATTGATTACTTAGGAAACAGGAATTATATCATGGCTCATACAAACAAACACATATTCGTAACCCTTCTATCAAGTCAGCTTTTAAAAACATTGTTTCTGGTCAAGATAGTAGATATAGACAACCTTCAACTGACAACATTTAGCTGAAACGTTATTAATTTATGCTTAATTCAAATGTAACAAAAAAACATGATCAGAAAAAAAAACAAATACAGTAACAAAAGATGTAATTCCAATCATCTGTTCCCCCTTCTACGGCATATTATAAACGAGACTGGAGCAGTGAGGACCAGCACTATTAGGATCGCACAGATGAACAGTACAGAGACATTCTCCCAGCGGGTGAGCAGGCCATTCCGCAAGCTCTGCTCGGGACAAGGGCACGTCACCTTCACCGGGTCGCAATCACACGGCTTAAGTTGTACCTGGATCTGTTGCAGCGAATCCAGGGACTCTGACTGCTGGCTCACGTTCGGCTCAGACAAGGTCACCCTCTTCTGGTCGGTGGTGGATCTAGACCCTGTAGATAGACTTAAGGAGTGAGCCCTGGATAAAGTCTCTTGCAACTTCTGTTTACTTCTGCTAAGTCTTGCTGTAGTGCGTTGAAACTGATTCGTCTTTTTTTTTAAATCCTGCGTACTACGCTTTATTTCTTTTTCCATGTTCTTCACCTCTTTGTCTGCCTTCTTGTTGTTTTTGTTTTGTGAGATGCAGCTAGCTGATCGCGTTAAGCTGGGACTTGTAAACAACTTCGAGGATATGCGCAGGGTTTGTGACTTGGCTGCTTGGAATCGGGATGTACCTGAGAGTAGGATGTGAGGTTTAGGTTGGGATGGGAACAAGGAATTAAGGTGTGGAAGATGCAGTGGCACAGTAGGAAAAGTATCTTGAAATTGGAATGGATTTGGTTTATAAGATTTCAATACCTCGCATGCCTTTTTAAGTTATTAAGAAAGGATGTTGATAGAACTGCTATTATGAATATACTGTATGTTTTTGTGAGCAGCAGTGACGAATGTGTCATAACTCGAGAAATGAACACGGAGAACATGGTTGGTTGACTTTTATTGGTACCCATATTTTGAATAAACATCTGGTTTAGTAAACTTCATACTCAGAGACAAATTTTAAACCTAAAGTACTTCTTTACATTAGCTCTATGCCCTCACTTTGGATGGCTATGGGGTTACACCCTGTACTCTTGGCATAATTGGTTTTGATATGTTGCTGCTCGCTCAACCATTGACGAATTTTTATATTGATTTAAATCAGTTATTTTATCTCCTTCATTTGATACGGAAAACTAAGATTAATTTGTCTAACTAATAGTAATTTTCAAACCCATGTGATCTTGGTCTGAGAGAGTCCCACCGAGGCCCAGACGCGTTGATTTAAGCACCAAGCTTTTGTGCCACGTATGCTTTTGGCCGGAAAAGATGCAGCAGGGTGGGACACAAGCCGGCGTATGTGGGACTCGGGGGCGCGGAAAGGTACCTAGTACTAGTACATCAGTAAATAAATTGTCCACTAAAACCAACGACGTGCGTGGATTGCCCGCTCCTCGAAATAAAATAATGAGTACTCTTGTGCATAGGTACAAATTTGATTTTGAACTTAGTCATTTGATATTCTTTTCGTAATTTGTAAATGCCGTTTATTTGATCAAGCCTCGCAGTTCATAGAACTTGGGGAACAGCAGCTACTATAGCACTTCAAAAGTAAATGCTGCTTTCGTAAATAATGCCTAATTCTATACGGGCCTATTTACGAATGTAAGAGGATTTTAATGAGAACACTTTATCATGACTTCGTTCATTACGTGGAAGATTATATAAATAATATACAGGACCCTGTAAAATGAGATAATTCAATGGGCCAAAACCGATCTAATATTGTCAAATCAATTTTGATTTTCGAATAAGATGAATCAGATAGGTACATTTCCTGCCCCATCGGATGGGCAGGCAATTCCACGGAGAAGAGAAATTTTCAATTAGATAATTCTACATCGTGTACGTTTTTTATGATAGATTCCATCTCTAGACTTAGGAAGATTGCTATTACATACAGATTACAAACTTATAAAAGGAATGAGTACGAATAACAAAATTCAAGGGTTATATACCCTTGAATTTTAGTTTCAATAAAATAATAAAAAGATAACTATATAAAACTTCACGTAAAAAAGTCTAACGATATACAAAATGAAATATTCTTGAACACGTACTAAGAGGGTCATGTCTAATAAATAATTGAGAGTCAACCTGCTTTGTTCCCATACTTAGGTTTGCGTGTCTTCAGAGAATTATACCACGTGCGGTGTCTACAACTAGACTGGGTGGCACTATTTGACCTTAACATACTAATAAGGCTAAATTACAAACGACAAGGGGGACATTAGCTATATGCCACGGCTTCGCCTGATTTTTTACCAAGTCTAATGTTTTGGGGTACCTTTAGATTGATAAATTACTGACAAAATATTGTTGATGTTTGGCCCTTTATGATTATTTGCTTTCGCAAATCTATCTTATCAGTATACAAAAATTTCGATTTCAAAAGTCAACGGTAGAGTTTCTTGTCGACTCTTCAATGTACAGCCTTCCGAACCAGTGTTAAATGTAAATTGAAGTGCCAAAAGAGCTCAGATGAGCCAAATTGATTAAATAGATTTGTGATTTTGATTTAAAATTATCTTTCAGATTAAGCAATTCTTTTAGACAATAAAATTTTCAGAGAATATTTTATGAAATTATTATAATGTAAAAAATGTTCCGTACACGGCATGTACGGAATTTATCTGTGCTTTAATTTCAGACCAATTCCTTTCTTATTTCTCGTTTTTTAAAACGTCTACCACGCACTGCATTTCCCTGAATGTCAAACATCTAGTCTACAAATGCCTCTCAATCAGTCAGTTATCTCACGCCTATGACCGTGCTCCAGAATTGTGATCTGAATGCAACATTTCCAACCAGTAGACCAAAAACAATAAATCTTAAAAGGTCACTGAACTCGTGTCAGGTACCTACCATTGCAATAAAAAGCCATAGGTGTATGTAGCTCTTCCCTAGTCTTACCTGGCTGGGCAAGGCGTGCGTCGTCACTGGGCGCTGGAGGCGACAGGGGCTCGGTACCGCGGGAGACTATCCGCCGCAGTCTTCGGTTGGCAGACACCTCACCCGCTTGCCAGGGCTGCAGCTCTTTCACACCCTCCGCGTGTACCTCCATCATGAATGACTCGATCAGCTCTTTGCCTAGCGACAAATGCAATACATTCCTTCTGATCTTAATTCCTTAAATCTTAAAGCCTTTGGTTCACTGGCCCCGGCTCGGCTCCGGGCTCGGGTGTTTGAGTTAACTAGCGGCACGTGCTCAGAGTCTGGGTGTCATTTGTGTTCGTGAATTCCGTTTGTAACCTGTATTATAGCTAGTGCAAGAGTTTTTTATACTTTAAACTAGCGACGCGCCCCAGCTTCGCACGGGTGCAATGATGAACATCTAAATCATGTATTATACATATAAACCTTCCTCTTGAATCACTCTATCTATTAAAAATACCGCTTCAAAATCCGTTGCGTAGTTTTAAAGATTTAAGCATACATAGTGACGGACAGACGACACCGACTTTGTTCTAAACTATGTAATGTTAATGATAAAAAGTTAGGTTTGCTCGTAACCCCATCTAAGTATATACAAACATACAAATGGAAACGACGGAATACATTTTGTTTTAAATATATTGAATTAATTTGAATAAATTTAACTTTACGAGTTCAGTAAATTTTGGAGCTAAAGTAATCCAGGCTACTGTATCAAACTTCAATTTCCACTTACCCTTGGAGATGTTAGCGGCGTATTGCTTCATCGCAATCTTCTCCACCGTGTTCTCCAGGCCGAAGAAGTTCTTCACGTCAAGCGTCGCACTCTGCTCGAAGCACGTCCACTCCGGGTTCTCGGGGTGCACCTGGGAAGACAGCCTGGTCTACAATGTGCCACTGAAGCATATCTGGAGAATGTCAGCTATTTATCAATCACCCACCTTACAGAAAATCGAACAAGCGTATTAAAAAGTCCGCGTGGCGCCCAAGTCAGCATTAGTTCATTTATGAGTTGAGAAGAAGAAAAATAAGTGAAAAATCTAGTCTTATATACGACCATAGGCAATGTCAACCATTTACCAACGGGCAGGTCCTGTGCTCATCATCAAAGCGTGGGGACCGCTGATAGGCAGGTTTGGGGCAGTTGAAGGGCGCCCTTGATTATAGTGGGTGGGTTGGGACCCAATTACCATCTTTCCGAGCCCCAGAGTCCTACATAACCCGGCCTTAGATAGGTCGGATATCCATGAGGAATAACAACAACAAAAAACGTGCCGTGCTCCATCGTCGCCTTAGTTGTATAAAAAGAAGTCTCCCCAATAGCGGGCTACTAAGTAGTCGGTCGACCGAAATCTTCACCGTGCTAGCTCTCTGTCCCACAACAATTTAAACCGTAGGTACAGTAATTAAAAAAAAAAATAATAAAATAATAAAATCTTTATTGCCTCAAATTAATATAAAATTACAAAATTGAGACATCCCCAGTAAGTAATATACAATACTTGTGTAGGGGCTGTCTCGCTTCTTACCGCGGTTACAATAATAATGAGACTGTTCTTATTTATAGGCTACATTTTAATAATACCATATATCTTATTCATATTGAGATTATATAGCTTAGTAAGTATAAGTAACACATGACTTAAATTTTTGAGAAAGCTTTAACAATTTATCTTTACTAAAATAATAATGAGAAAGAAAAAATAAAAACATGCAATTTACTTATTAAATACTATGTGTGTGTGTGTGTGTGTTTGTTGTTGCGTGGGTGTGTGAGAGAGAGAGTGTGTTATGTTTTAGGTGTGTACTGTGTATTATGCGGCTATGTAGGTGTGAGTCCTTCTGTGTGTTTTGATTATTATAATAATAATAATTATTGTATGTGTGTAGTATATAGGTAAGTATGAGTTTATTTAAAGGATATTTGTATTTATATATTTGGAAGATACATATTTGTATTAGGTAGGTCTAAGGAAAAGCAATTCTGTATCATCATAAGTAAGAGTTTTTAGCCACTCTGTTATCACCCTTTTGCATTCATACATGGCTTTGGAATGAAACTTTAGCTTCGCATTTATTTTATTGTAGATATAGGATGACTGAGCCAGATACTGACGACTTGCAAAAGATGTTTGTACCTTGTACAATTTGGCTACGGTATCGTTTCGTCTTTTATCTTGGGGATTTGGATTGAGTGGTATTGATTTATGTAAGTATAGGATGGCCTGTAATATGTACAGCTTGCGAACTGTTAACAAACCACTGCCTTTATATAATTCATTTGTTGGGTGTCTAAATGGTTTAAAGTGCATTACCTTTATCAAAGAACGTTGGGCTTTTTCCAGTTCCAAGAATTTAGTTTTGGTAGCTCCTCCCCATACATTTATACAATACGTAATTACTGATTGTGCCAGAGCATAATAAATCCTGTTTATTAACTGTGAAGACATGACGTATCGCAATGTTTTGAAGATAAACATTAGTTTTCTTATACGATTCATAGTCGCTTCAATATGAGGATGCCATGATAAACACTCGTCAACAATAACGCCAAGATACCTAGTCGAGCTCAGTCGTTTAATACTTTGGCATTTACAATTTGGGACAAATTGATCGTGTTGTGTGGGGCATTTGTGAATAATGATATTAAAATTTGTATTTGGTTTTGATCTTATGCTGGGCGAGAAACAGATGTAGTTCGTTTTTAATATATTGAGGGTCAACAGGTTTTCTTTTAGCCAAAATGCTATTTCAGCTAGACCATACTCAGCAGAACGGCGCACTTCCTCCCAAGTGTATCCTGAGTAGACTACAGCCGTATCGTCTGCATAGGCGAAAATCTTTCCCCCATTGCTCTGAAGGTTACAAAGCCCGTTGATGTATACTAAAAATAATGTTGGGCCCAATACGCTCCCTTGAGGGACACCAAAAATTACGGTTTCTTCATCACTACAATGGTTATCGATTTTAACTAGCTGCTTTCTATCCAGAAGGTATCTCTCAAAGAGCGAAAGAGCAGTACCTCTTATACCTATTAACTCGAGCAATTAAAAACAGAACAAGTGTATATCTGCTCAAAATAATAAATACCCTTAGATATTGCGGTAAGCGATGTCGTATCGGTTCTGATCGTATTGTTTTAATTAAATTTCAGACACTTTGCAGATTTAAATTAAAAAAGCACGATCGCGACCGTTACGGCGTCATTTACCGCAATAAGCAAAGATCGTGAAAAGCCTGATGATATTTAGAATACGTTTAGACGTTGGATCCAAAGTATGTGAGAAAAGGCCCACTGTTTTGCCTTTCAATGTACTTTACAGCGCAAAAGAGAAATTTCAAGCTTCCTCCTCTTTTCTAATCCAGTTGAAGTTAACCAGCAACACAGGCTCGTCCCGTTCCCAAGCCCTCATGCCGGTTCGTGCGCTAATTAGAAGTCTCAACGCATGCTCTACTTTCTATCGTTGCATCATTACAGCTGTAATCTAACCGCTTATAATTTACTCGCAAACATCGTCAGTGAAGGTTTCCTTAGAATTTTCAGCACATACGTATTATAGGGGATAACGCGATTAGTATTATCAAAATTGCAGCCCATATATAACCCAGTAGTGAGTCGGCGAAATTAGCCTACTGTGCCTCGCTGGCAGGACGGGTTGGCAAAGGGTCTGTACCAAATTTTCGTTCTCTTGCTGCCAGGTGATCTGCCTCTAGCGTTTTGTTTTGTCGCCGATGATGACACACTCGGGATAGTGCGGGTTGGCGACATTATGTATTCTAAAACCATCATAACACGGATGTTTAGTATAATGGGCCGTATTACGCTACGCAGTCCTCGTATTTTTCAGATATCAGAAACTGTAGCACTTGCGGGTTTCTAACTGTCGTCGTGATAAACTTATATTAGGTTGTATCAAAACCATCTATACTTACAAAATATCTACATTTCTCGATAACACCGACCCTGGCCGCAAATGTTTCGTTGGTTGCTTCGATCTCCAGAAATCTGTTCTTGAGGTCCAAAACGTTTTTCTGGATGAAATAGATGTAGTCCACGCCGATCATCTGTCAACAACACGGAAAGTCTTAGAACCAAAATCAAAGCTCACGACTCTTTAGAAAAAGCGTAAATGGCGCCTTCTTTAAATTTGTCATCAAAGTCAATGGTCAGTACCTTCTTGAGCAAGTATGGCGCTTCAACGTTGAGTTGGCAGCGCCTCGTAGTGTGGCGTTGAGAGTCGTCTGCCGACCAGCTGTCCTCTGTTATGACGCACTCGATCACGACCGGGATCTGCGGGCAGCTGGGGAACCGCCGCTCGTACGCCTGCCACAATAGACACCAGACGTTAATTCATCTATCTATACTAATATATAAAGCTGCAGACTTTGTTTGTTTGTTTGAACGCGCTAATCTCAGGAACTACTGGACCGATTTCAAAAAATCTTTCAGTGTTAGATAGTCCATTTATCGAGAAAGGTTATAGGCTATATTTTATTTTCAAAAGAATTAGGGATCCGTATGAAAATTGCGATTATGTAAATCAAGGTGTAAAATCGAGAACCTATTTATGCGTGCGCTGCAAAAACTATTGGCAATAGAACAAAATGATGTACTACGGGTTTATAGGTCTTATAAAAATCTACAATAAAGTCCGCGAGAGTACATATCTAACTATCATACTTTAGTCACAATAACAAAAAAATAAATATGCATTGAGATAAGCACGGATTCGAAGCCCACGCGGGCGAAGCCGCGCGCAAAAGCTAGTTCGTTATAAGATCGCATTCTGAATAACACCAGTAAAGCGGAAAATTCGCTCTAATATATGACAGTAACTATCACTTGTAGCATACCGAGCTCGTAGTAGTATTATACATGACGATTTGTAAGAGTTTATGATAATATCTACATGAATAAAGTTCCTTTTGAATTTGAAAGACGTTTTATCTTGATACGAAACCTGGCATAGCAGCCCTTTCGGCCAGGGTGGCACAGTACGCTAATTACTCTCCATGTAACTGAAGGCCTGAGCAGTGGGTAATATATGGCATGAGTAGTAGTTAAGAACTACTACTCATGCCATATATTCGTTTCATCGGAGGACCTTGGAGCTTGGGGCTCCACTACACGAGGCGGGCTGAGGTCCCCAGGGTCCCGGAGCATGCTCTCCTGTCGGGGAGTGAATCCCGTGGCCCTGGTTCGGACAGTCGAGGATCCCCGTGGGTTTTAGTGGGTAGGTCGGGCGCAATTTATCATTTCTACGCGCCCCGAAGTCCCACATAACCCGGCTAGTCCCAACGGCCGGCAATCCTTGAGGATATCCGAGGTAAAAAAATGCCCTTAAATTAGTTCGTTCGCATATTCTAAATCGGGGAAAATATGAACATCTAAAGTCTTTAATCGCTTTCATAAATGCTCTAATTCACAATGGATACACATACCTTACTCGACTCAATTCAAATATACAATTAGACCCCTAGGAGATTAGTTACGGGGACATCTGTAACAAACGTATAATTCCTATCCTAACTTCAATAGCCTCAATATCTACGGATATTAAGAAACTGGTATATAGCACCCTATTCCATCGCGGTAAGAACTATATCAGAACAAATGCCGTTGAATAGACGACGGATTGAGTTTGTTCGTATTTGATTAAATGTCTACACGGTATTGTAAGATTGTTGAATGGAAGGTCACCGATTGTAGATCAGTATATAAGATCAGACAATGGTATTGAAAAAATTAATCACTAAATCACTACTAATCTGCCTTTATCGCCTGCCTACATAATTTAGTTTTACCATCAAATCAGAATGCCTGTCCACGCAGAAATGCTTCGGACATTACATAAATAATGTCAACAGCTCAGTCCATACTGTGTGTGTCGAAAGAGATATCTCAGTAACTACATAAGCAGACAATCTCCAAGCAAGAGAAGAAGAAATTGATATAAAACTGTGATTCAACCATATACACGGCAGAGCGGGGCATTATAGACATGTCATGCCATCAAAATGGAAGTGACCTTCTTTTTATAGGGGGGAAATATTTTATATGTCCCCAGCCGGCGGCCGGGGCTGGGGCATGTAGGAGTCCACAGGCGTGACAAGATAGTGAAATGAACCTACTAACGTTGTTCCGGTCTCGAGCCAAACCATCTGCGGGAAACTTCGTAATCTTCTGAAGATAGGTGATTGATTCAAAATCAATAAACGTCTACTTAGTATAATATACTACACAGACATCTTTAATATACAGACATTTCTCGACTACATTTTTTGTACCGAAATATACAGACGGCATAAAAATAAATGGAAAAGTACAGCACATTGTAAAATAAGCATGTCCCTTTATAATATTTACTGAAACAATACGCTGGGGAATTTCGGGTGGGCATTTTGGCGTACCGATACGCGTTGTAATTTTACGGAATGTATAATACGGGAAGTTGAAATGTAAGGCCCGCGGCGCAAAATGGGGTCAAGCCAAACAAACGCGAGATACGTACGCGCCGTAATTGCTAAAGTTGGAAGCGTACAATCAATCACGTTTATAAATGTTTACGACACCTACCGATGCTGTAATTTAAAAACAGCGTGATGCTAAAAACAACAACACTAGCACAAGAGTATGTCGAGATAGTAGAGGAACGCCGTGTATAGTAGTAGTACACTCGAGAGCAATGAATGCGGGTCACTTAAAGAATCTTAAAAATCTCGGAAACTAAAAATGCTAGGTTAATGCAATAAATCGTATTTAATAGACAATGTAATACTCCTTAAATGAAGGTATTAAAACTTCTTAGTTATTGTAAAGTTATATCATAAAAAAATCAAACTTGAAAAAGGGCCACTTTCGAAGATGGAACTACGAAATTACACCATTTGGTTTTGCTTTTGTTTGTAATCTGTCATTTATGTGGGTACATAAACCATATTGATAGTGCTCTATATTCATTATTCACGCTGAAATTATGTCGCTTACGCCTGAAGAATGCACCAGAATACTTACAATGCTGGAAACCGGCCGGAGTCAGTGCGATACAGCCAGGACTGTCGGTGTGTCGCTGTCAACAGTACAAAGAGTTCTCCGACGTTACGAAGAAACTGGTTCTAACCTACGCAGACCAGGAACGGGCAGAACCAGGTGTACCACAGCACGAGGAGACCGATACTTGGTGAACACCATGCTTCGAAATCGCTTTCTCACAGGAACTGAACTCACAAATCAGTTTCGACGCCTCGGAGGAAGTAACCCAAGTGCATGGACAGTAAGACGTCGGCTTGCTGAATCTAACTTAAAACCCCTTAGACCTGCAAACGGCCCTAAACTGGAGCGTGGGCATCGTATTTCAAGACTAAGATATGCCCAGAGCCACGTAAATTGGAGTATTGAAGATTGGTCAAAAGTTATGTTCTCCGACGAATCAAAATTTATGCTCTACAAGCACGATGGAAGACACAGTGTATCGAAGACCAGGGGAAAGATTCAAGCAAGCGCATCGAAGAAAAAGTAGCCTACGGTGGTGGGTCTGTACTTGTGTGGGCCGGAATTTCTTCTGAAAGTCGCACAGAGCTGGTGATCATAGAAAACGGCTCTTTAACTACAGCATGCCAAACCGCGTAAACGCAGTAATAGAAGCACGAGGAGGCAATACGAAGTATTAAAATTCAAGAAAATCGTAATAAAGTTCAAAAATTTCATGTTTCATATTTTTGTTTTAAGGAGAGATCAGCAGTTTTTTTCTTTATGTAATTTTGTGTTAATAAAATGTATGGTGACTCTTATTTTTTTTACTTTCATTTAAGGAGTATTACATTGTCTATTAAATACAATTTATTGCATTAACCTATCATTTTTAGTTTCCGAGATTTTTAACATTCTTTAAGTGACCCGGATTCATTGCTCTCGAGTGTATTATTAGGTCGTGTCTCCTCAACGGTGGCTTCAGAGGTCCACATAACTTGGCTAGTGCCTAAAGGAGAGGTATCCTTGAGAATTTTCCAAAAAAATAAATGTGTTAGGGTTTAGCAAATAAAATTAAACGAAATAAAAAGTGGAAATGGCTTTGATACAATTAATTCCCGCGGGTGTTTTAAAATGTTCAATACAAGTTCTAGCAAACTTTACTAACTTATTAAAGGTCATACATAAAACAAAAATCAACGACACCCATTGCGTTAAAGACTACTTAAGGCAATGTGTTTCGACGAGTCGTGATTTGGGTGCTAGAATGCGGCTGAAATCGCAAACATGTTAAAGCCAGATCTATCGAGACTATAATACGGCACAATTTGCTTTGCTACAGAAACTCATTTGCCCTTGCTCTTTATCCTCTGCGGCTTTTCAGGGCACACTGCCCCGCCGTTCCCCTATTTGATTGTTGAACACAACTTGGTGACAATTCACATTATAAGTGTCAGTGGCAGGATACGTTTACACTTTATGTAAGTACTACCCGCGATTATATTACATCAAATCCGTTTATTTAAGTCACACTAATTATGTAAATACTTATTAAGTATGTCAGTATTTAATTACAAATAATATCACTGAAACACGGAGCGGAATCTGTGACGTCACAACTAAAAGAACGTTAAATATCTTTAGGATTCAGTTAATGCTCGGTCTGATGCGGCGTAGTAAGGAAGCCGGGCTTTTTGTTATTATACCATGAAATCCAACTGTGTGAGATTCTGAAAGCAAGGCTGAAGGAAGCATTTCAGTATCTTGGTACACTCAACAACATAACTATGTAACTTTTTTTGTGCTTGGATGTTAGCCGAAAAGCAACTAGGACAGTTTTTCGAGTGCCAGTCAGATTTCTTGTATTATTGATAGAAGATTATACCTCAGTGACAGCGCTTGACGTTATTTTCGGAACTATTATTATTAGGGATTAGCAATGCCAGGCGAGAAAATTGTCTAAAAAATAAAAATCGCCCCATACTTTTCGCTTCTCATGAGGCACACACATAGGCGCATCGACTTATCATAAATAAAATGTATATAAACATTGCTTGGGTAGTGACAGAAGTCTGGCAATCATTTATAAGAGCCAAACTCCAAGAGGCAAGAAAGTACATTCATTAATCTAATATAATCTCCTCTGATGGTTTAATTAACATAAAACAATTACGCGTCCAAAATAACTTTTTATGCGCCGCTAATTCAGAGACGTTAAGCACGTGGCTTTACTCAAATGACGTTAATGTAGGATATAGATATAGAGTTATAGAGTTTAAAACAATTTGTCATGTTTGTATACGAGGTACGAGACCGTTATATGATATGCATGTCTACATTATAGTAGCGTATAGTCCAAAAGACTGTATGTCTTTACTGTGTGTCAAAAAATTGCAACGTTTTAGGAAACCAAACAAATCCTTCGTAACTCGGTATGTCACGCTGTCCATTTGCCGTCGCCGCGTCGTCTCACGTGTTTGTAAAGAGATTAAGTCTTTATTAGTAGATAAGGATTTGTTAAGCCTGCCAACTTGACACAATCGTTTAGTGCCATATAATTTTAAAACAACGATCAATTCTACCGAAATGTAATGTTCAATGACTCGTGGACTATTGTTAAACTAACCTTTCTTAAAGAGGTGGAATTTTACACTTTTAAACAATAGCTATGGCCTGACGGATGACAATTTTGCGTAAGTGCTTGAGAAACGCTGAAATAATTTCCAGTGGTTTTCCTATACTACCCATTCATAAAACTGGGGCCCTGGCTTATGGAAGCTGCCGAGTTAAACCATATAGGTAACACTAGCTGCCAGTGAAAGTCCCGTCAAAATAGGCCTAGCCATTTCAGAGATTAGCCGAAACAAACAGACAGATAGACATTTAAAAAAAATGCAGCATGCATGCATATTACAAACAGACACTCCAATTTTATTTATTTGTATTTTTGATCGATTCGTTTTCGTACGTTGGGTTTTGGTACGCTGATGCCTAGTATTTTATAGGTAAAATATTTGATAGTAACAGTGAAAAGAAAAACTTAATATATGACTCTGCCACAACAAAATATGTTTCAGCTAGTTTATCCGTAACTTTTTAAATGACAGTTAAACTTCGTAACCAATCCATAAATGCTTAACAAAACAATCGATATCATTAAATATTCATCAGCCAATCGTCTACCGAATTGAGTGTATTCGATGATTGAAATTTGAATTTGAAAATGGATCGTCCGTGGAGGGTCGGCCTTCGTTGTATGCTCATCAATGGAACAATCAATTTGTGGGTCATGGGTGTTCGACATTATAACATGGCCGTCACAAAATATTCCAATAAAAGTTGTTTAGGTATTTCTTACAATAACAACAATAAACAAAATTTAAATTCATGCCTTGAGACTCGCCTTGCTTCGCTCTGGGTTAAAATACCCATTATAGAGCAAATAACATACCTATTAGTACATATTGATAAAATGCTACCGGCCTTGGCAACAAAAAGACATAAAGTACTCAGATTTGTTATTTTCGTAAATCAATTTACACAAAGAAGAGCCGGCAAATAACTTATCAGTAATAAAAATAACAATCAACAGAAGCATTTTAGAGTAAATGGTCAAATTTTGAAACTCATTATCATCAGTATTTCAGCCAAGAGACGACCACTCCTGGGCATAGGCCTCCCCCAAAGTTCTCCAATGACGGTGTGTTCTCCAAAATACAAATGTCAATTCTAAAGCGAACGGACAATATAATTAACAGCTGATTAGAGTTAATCTCCGAAATCCTCGATACTTTAATTTGGTTTAGTTAAAACGAATTGGATTAATAAAACGTGGCACAAATCCAATTAACGAAGCCTCAGGAAATCATACAAGTTGCCATTGTGGCAATGGTAATACCGTTTTAATTATTTATAAAGCTGTCTGTTCAGAGCTGCGACTTGCTGTTATTTATACAGGGTGTCCCAAAAATAGCAGGTCACAGCGACACTGGAAGTAGGCAAGCCCTAGGTCTCTTCCACAAAAAAGAGTAATATAATTCGAATATCTCGAAATCCATGAGACTTTTTCAATTTTTTTTTTTGTGAATAGACCTGGGGCGAGCCTACTTCCAGTATCGCTGTGGCGTGCTATTTTTGGGACCCCCTGTATATAAAAAAATATTATGTTACTAGTTGCAACTCCCGCAACTTCGTTGTTATAACTTTGACGTGTTTGTTAGTGGGTCCCTGTATCTGGGTCGTACATAACTCGTGTTCGGGCCTTTCCTGACTTCCAAAAAAGGTTTCAATTCCCCCATCTTCGATCGATAGCAATTTTAGTACATAATATGGTCCAAGCCGTTGAAATATAGCATCAATTACGTATTGATTTCATAAAAGCCAGGCCAACTACGTTAGAAATTTTCATCTATTTCTATAGAAATAGGGCGGACTTTCCAACAAACCTGTCTCCAGGGACCATCCAACTATAGCGTGTCGTTGTCCACTTAAAGGGAACAAACAACGCGAGCAAATCCTAATAAAACTACCTACTGCTAAATTAAGCATCCCAGGTAAGGTCTATTTTGATTTTGTTTTGGTGATATCTCTGTTTTGGTTTTGGAATAATTTATTTTCGTGTTCATAATATCTAGAAAATATTTAATTTCAGACTAGAATTTATTGTAGGAACCACTATATGTACTTCTCAGCCAATACATGACCCACTGTTGAGTCAGGTCTCATGACATGGAGGGTAATTAGCCTACTGTACCACGCTGGCCAGACAGGTTGGCATAGGGTTTCGTATCAAGTTTTCCTTCTCTTGGGGCTAGGTTTTCGACCTTATCATTTCTTTTTATCGGCTCTTACGACACCCTCAGGATGGAATGGGGTGGTGACACCGCGTATTCTAAATCCGTCACCACTGATATAAAACCAACATAAAATTTTAAATTTTGTTACTCTAATACTGCGCCGTAGTAAATGAATGATATAAAATTAGTCTGGCCAAGGTAAGTTTTAGTTCTCTCAGTTGGAAGAGGCCTCACTCAGTAACTATAGAGGTAGTTTCAATATGAATGTGGGAGGAAGGATCATAGGAGACCCAACAAGTTATGGATACACTGTGTGAATGGCCTCATTCACGCAATCTATCCATAACTTATGTCCTCAAGACAAGGCAAGTCCCTCCCTATAAAATAATGTAGAAATAATAGCCAACAGGAGTGCATGGAGAAGATCTAAGGGCCGAAAGATGTTGATGTAGTTTTAAACTCAACAATTTATAAGAGTTTAGTGCCAGTACCTAAAATAGTTTTTTTTTTCGACTTTAGACAATGAATAATCTAATTGAGCTAAATATTCCGAAGGTAAAAACATAACATTAGTAACAATAAAATTGTAGTCCTCGTGGGAATACAAATGTTACTTCAATTACAAACTACAACAATAGACGTAATGGCTACCTGGCCCCAACTGATTGACAACAAACGTTTACATACAACTAATAACTGAACATGAACTTGACATTTGCTATTAGCGGTTCCACGCGTAACACGCCACCATTCTACGCTTCTGGTGCTGACTACATTTGCTAAATTTGTAATACAATAAAACTAACTGGTACAACTGATATACCCTCGGAGCTCGCAATGTGGTGACGAATTTGGAATACACAGCATCACCATCTTAATAATGTCGTAACAATATTTAAATAGGCAGAAAATCTGACCACTGGAGAATAGAAACTCGAAAGATACCACCGATTGGCCAACAACTTTCACTATAGGCTAACTTAGAAAATTGGAGGCCCGCACCAGTAGTGACGCATCTATGGTCACACACCTGCAGACTGGCATTAAAACCTGCAGATCCTGCAAATCTAAAACCTTTTAAGTTAATACAGAATAGAAGCAAATGCGTTTTTGACTTAATGAAATATGTGTATTCTATAAGATATTTGCTAGATTACCCATATTTCTGGGTATCCTTACTAGGCAAGCCAGTATCGAGAAAACTATTACACCAACCATTACATAAATATCTATGAACTAATCTTCCTGAAGTCAAGAAAACACAAATTATAGCGCATATCTCAAGATTATATCAACTTGGCAAGAGAATCGTACAATTCCAGCCAGGTTTAGCAATGTTGTTTTCGGTGTACAATATAAAATTTCTAACGTGTAATACGGGTTCCGCAAAACCGTAAATCTACAAACATGCTACATAACCACAATTTCCTCCATCTACGCCAACAAATAACGTTGAAGTGCCTGTTGGAAATCTGAAAATAGCAACTTTACTAATAGTCCAGTCGTTCAGCTGTAAAAGCGATGTTACCTTGAAAGATTTCCGGAATTTGGTGCAAACTTTCAAAACTCATGGAAAGCTTTCCAAGTAAAACTATTAAACTATAGACTACAGACAGTTATGAAAGAATATACGGTACTTATAAGCAGAAGATAGCTAACGCAATGAAGCCTTAAAAATAGAACGTGATGCGCACAAATCGCCATCTTCGAAATATATGTAAACGCATCGCACACAGCACGCGGGTTAAAGCTAGTTCAGCCAATATTGTTACTTTGTTTACACTTGGACAGTAACAACAATATGAATTCGGGAAAATGTCGTGTAATAAAGCATCGAAGAAACAACCTAATCTATCTGGAGATAGAATTCTCCCGGAGAACCTTTTCTGCTAATGGATGTGCGGATTATGTAATAGTTATATATAGTGATGACCTACTTTGGCAATGTATTTTAAGCTATACCTTTTTTAATGTTCACCCCATACAAGTAATAAATTGTCATATGGATGCTTTGGTTCATCCTATCTTTTAGATCCTCGCATTCATTATGCATGTATTCTTCCTTCTTTCCCCACATCTACTCTAATATTCATAATCATCATCACTCTAATGTCAACCGGTGGACATAGACCCCCACCTGCCCCTAGCCTTTTGCAGATTGTCGCTGCATACAGATGGAGAGCGTTCGACCATAGACATAATCTCATTTAGTTTAATATATTATAGAGAAGTAAGTATATTTGCAGTTTTGTTCATTTTAAGCACTGAACAAGATTTTGTAAATTTCAACTGCATTTATTTTTAAAGAGCATGCATTTGCATAGCGGGTTTTGCCAACACTGTATATAAAAGGCATTTCGGAAGTGCATTATGATAATAACTATTCATGATTTACGATATCGCACCGCCTGCGTCGACACGTGATCTACAAAGTTTTATCTCCTTATAAATAAGACGGTGAACTCTGAAGCCGATAAGAGGATCAGACGTCTCGAGCTAATTCTTCTGAGGATAAAAGTACGGGGTATTGCAGTACACTTTTCAAGAATAATTGCGTATTACCACTGCTTAAATAGTATTACTAGCGGTCCGTCCCAGCTTCGCACGGGTGAACATTGATTTTTACTTGCTATTTATATAGCCTATATTAATCAGTGATAATGTAGCATCCAAATGGTGAAAGAACTTTTAAAATCGGTCAGAACTTCGTCACAAACATCCTTCGTCACAAACATCCTTAGAAATCATTAGGTAGGTTAATTACCCTCCCTCCATATAATTGAAGGCGGCCCGACTCAGCAGTGGGTCATATATTGAGTAGTAAATGTAGTATTGTGTTCCTGCAATATCGTTGTTACTACATTTAACAATTTATCAAGAGAGTGTATTTCAATATGCTCTACAATTTCATTTATTACCGCAAGATCATTAATCGGAACGGCGCAAAGTGGAGCCAAGAGACAAATTGCGGGTCGGACGTTATGAATCCCCAATCGATCTCTCGTTGCGACAAAATTGAAATAGTTTCGACCATCAATCATTGCTTTCGTCGTAAGAAATAAGGGCCACCGACAAAACGATCTATCACATTCACGATAAATAAAAAGCTAAAAACTGTCTTCTCAAACTATCATCATACCAATAGACAATATACTTAATATTGTCATTGGGGAGGAGACACACGCCCTAGTAGGGTCAGGTTGAAGAGGCTTTAAGCGCAGTGTAACATAGGGATTTTATTGTTGAAGCGTATTGTAGAGATTGTACGTCCAGATAAAGACGAAAACCCAGTTACACGCCATTAGCATTAGATATCATAATTACTTCTTAAATTCGACATTAATCTCATACATCTTTTGACGCTACAAGAAATTCTCTACAATTTTATTAGAACTCTGCTATTATAAACATGTTCCGGAATTGTTCTACACCACTCGGGTTAGACGTTAAAGTTGAGACAAATATTAAATAAAATAATACTTACATGTTTGCTGGAGTAGGCATACTACGTAATACTCAACTTTATATAGACAACATGAATACTGCGACACATTTGGTATACAATTGATCGTCTCAATAATGTAGGTATTCATATACGTAGTAAATTAAATTGTCAATCTCTCAACCATAACCATAACAACATACAACTTTACCATAGGAATAATAATATTATTTTTCTTATTACTTATTACATCTATCGCCACCCTTATTTCTAGTTACGCCATTAGGTGGAATCTTCAAGATAGCTGAGAATTCGTCATGATCGCCCAAAGTTTGTTCACGAATCCAATTTCAATTTAAACTTTAAGAATCCCCGAGATAACTTCAAAATCCCATAATATGTAATTTGAATAATGAATCAATGTTTTTAGGTAGGAACTTTAAATGTGCAAAAGGTAAATAGCAATGCTAGTACGTGAAGTATGTCCCGTCACGTATTGTATCTACACTAAATCATCATCATCATCATCATTTCAGCCGAAAGACGTCCACTGCTGGACATAGGCCTCCCCCAAGGATTTCCACAAAGGCCGGTCCTGGGCCGCCCGCATCCACTGCTTTCCGGCGACCTTAACCAGGTCGTCGGTCCACCGTGTGGGAGGCCTACCAGCACTGCGCCTTCCGGAACGCGGTCGCCAGTCGAAGACTTTTTTGCCCCATCGGGCGTCGGTCCTGCGAGCTATGTGCCCTGCCCACTGCCACTTAAGTTTGGCAATCCGGTGGGCTATGTCGGTGACCCTGGTTTTCCTGCGTATCTCCTCATTTCTGATTCGATCTCGCAGGGAAACTCCGAGCATAGCCCTCTCCATTGCCCTTTGGGTGACTTTGAGCCTTCTGATGGAGCCCATAGTGAGCGACCACGTCTTTCTCAGTTGTGATCATTTTCATTGGGGGGGTTTGCCGTAATCGCCACGCTTGGCAGGCGGGTTGGCGATCGCAGTACGGATTTTTGTACAGAACGTCGCTGCTGCCCAACGTCTGTTGTCCCTTAGTCGCCTTCTACGACACCCACGGGAAGATATGGGGTGGTAGTATTCTTCCTCCGCTACCACACTAAATACTACTTTCATAACCTATTTTTTATAATCGAACAATATATTCTTCGGCTTTCTTTTTCCCTAAATCTATAATTAATTTAATCATAATATTGCTATTTAGTCTCATGACTACTCCGGTTATGTTAATCATACCTCGGTGAAACCCACGAGAGCATAAACATAATTTCCAATATTGCTAATACAGACAATAGTCAACTAGTCGTTTAAAACCTTGTTAGCAAATTTCATTACACAAAGTTTGCATCACTAACTCAACTTCCTTAATTAGACACAAACCATAGCCCTCTAACTACGCTTAATTTGCCACGGCCTCAATCCTAGTAGCTCTGGTGTCAGGTTCTAACCAATATCGAAGTTGAGGCAACTGCCCGTAATTATACCTTCGGCTACAAGAATATTTCATTAGTAGACTCGTTTCGAAGGCCGATAAAAAGTCCACGTCGACTTAAAAGCTATTGCAGAGTAACGATTAAATATAAGCTTTAAATATTATCTCATAAATTATTACTGTGTTGTGAGTATCATAGTATGCAACAAAATGTCTCCAATTAACGCATCGAAAATAATTAAAATTAGCAAGTATTGCCATGGAAAGCATCACAGGGTTCCATCCAATCTAGGTTCGTTCGCTATCTGGATGCTAGTTCGTCCCGCCTGTGAAACCTATTTACACGTAGTAGCTATATTAAATCCGCAACATGTCTTTTTCGTTTCCGCAGTCAAACAAAAAAACTGAAGTTTCAATTAGTCTTTTCCTTCCTAATATGTTATGTTAAATCCGAGACTGAAACTAAATTCTTTGGCGATTGTGCACGACATTGCTTCTAATCGACTTCCAATTCAGTTCAGTTTTCAATAACAAGTGATGTCTTTTGCCTTTAGTGGTGGAATTTTACTAAAGTTCTTTAAGATTAACTGAGCTATGTCTGTGTTTCATCATTATTATTTAATAGTATTGGAATAAAAACGTGCCACAGCTGTGGACTGGTAGGGCCAACCACTGGCTAGGATTTAATACCATCCTATAGTATTATCAGTAGATAAGTTATACGCGCTTGTGCAATGCAGGAACTGAAGGCAATATACGTCGGCAAGGAATACTAATTAGATTAGATGTATGTTGACATTGGCGGCGGTCGCTCTTTGTGTTTGAATAGTATCGATTCGAAGCGGCGTATGTTCTCCTTCAACTAAATTGTAATGCCTTCAAACTATTTTTTCAACCCATGAACAACCCAGTAACGAGTTACTAATTATCTACCAAGTTGCCCGAGGTTGTTTTGAGATTTCCTTCTCACGGGGCCAATTTGTCTGGCTGTTCCATCCCTCTTACTACGCCCACAGGATGGACTAGAACGATTGATAAACATATTCATACGTGACGTGAATACGTATATATTATACTCAGTTATACGAAAATTACTTGGAAGTTGGACCGGTCATTGCGTATAAGTTCAGAAAGTAAATATTTTGAATACGCATCAAACATACATCAATCGACAACCTTAAGTGTACCAATAGATACTTCTAATTAAGAATGAAGAAAATTATAATCGAAAACGCAGACAAGTTTGCGAAGAACAAACCACTTTGTAAACCGGTCCATACGAGATTACGCTAACTGGACATAAACGGGCTGATACACAGGATCGACCTCTTATTAAATATCAGCCACAAAAATGAAAGAAGCTTTGAAAGAGTACGCGTATTCGCGTGTTTCAGATGAAGATTGTGGATAAACACACCGCTATTTGAGCACGCGCCGAACATTCGCATTTGGAATCCCACAACATTAGGCTATAAATAAGCAATGTGCGGACACACGTGAGTGGAATCCAATCTTCCACGCGTAACCATGGCCACACTACATTTAACCTCTAATTTAGTTTACAGCATCATTCTGGATCTGGAATCTGGATGTTTGACACAAAGTATTTTGGGCTTTGATCCCATACTCACAACATCAGGTAAGTTACACTGTAAGTGCTTCATATATAATAATGTATGGAAGACAACTGTCATCTAGTCTCTCCCATGACCACGTCTGCTGCAAAGCATTCGAAACGTCGTGTATTATATAATGTTAATTTCAATATCTTGCAATGTTGTATGGTAAAGTTCTTGTACTATAATTATGCCCATGTTCTCATGGAGTGCCGGCCGGTGTTCACGCGCTTAAGTCTGGTCAGAGCACTTTAGGTAATCTGCAACCGGTTCTAATAATTTATCCTTATAGTGCTAACTTTGCTTATTCCAAGCACAGAAATATTGATAGCAATAATCGCGTGTAAATGACTGCGTAATAGCATGAACATTAATTTAGTATGGATAAGTGCTTCAGTTTAGCTGCCTTGTTGATCTAGGGTTTGAATATCTTTCCATCACGGGCCTCCGGTTTGATTCCAGAGTCGAGCAAGTGTCTTTGTGTAAACCAGAGACATTTACGCTGTTATCTGTGTTCGTGAATTGCATGTTTGTTAATAGCCCGGCGATACAGCTTATAAGTACGTAGTGCGAAAAAAAACATATATGCCAACATAGCTTTTCTGTATAAATGTAAGGATAACAGAAAATTGCGTTCTAGCCGGCTGTTAAGTGATTTGCTAGATCGAGCCCTGCGAAAATATCCCAGGTTTTTGTAAGATCTAAGGTAAACAGAAGACGTCGTTTGAAACACGAAAAGGGAGTACTTCTGTTATTTTAAATAGGCCGCCGAGGTATTTTCCCCGAACTCGGATTAATTAGCATTTTTCATACGTTTCCTCTAAACGACCCAATTTACTGTCAATGTGGCCCTAAAAAAATTCGGCCCACTAATGCTAATGAATCTCTGAGTCGGTTCTTATCTTTGTTTGAAAATATCTTCACAGCTGTATAAAGCCGAGTCTAGAATCAGATGTAACTTAAAAGTAACCCATGAATTGAATAAGATATTTAAAAATGTTAAACAATGCAAAGTTACAGACAGTTAACAATCAGCTGGGTACGCTACTACTGCAGGGAAGAACCGGCAAGAAACTAAGTAGGCCAGCCACTTTTGTTCTTTTTTGCAGACCTATTTCAATTTGTTCAGCGTTGTTTTCACAATATAAAAATAATAGGAATTTGCCGAGAGCCCCACGGCAGTAGCAACAAGCATCCCAACTAAAATGACTACTATTTTAAACGTCATTTTTAAAATCAAGTTCTTTATGGTGCCAAGTTCAAACATCTACTATGTTTACGTTACAAATGTATGTATTTACCCAAAACTTAAATGTCAGTGCGCACGAGATGAAGGAGTGTACTCTGCTTATTTGCATTCTTATTTGATCTTGTTATCATTGTCCAGGGGCGCACAACAGTGGGCAACAAGAACGGCAGTAGCCTTTTTACATCCGGAGATTTATCGATATTAATTCACGACGCGTAGGCTAGCGGTGTATCTGTAACGCAATCGATGTGCAGGTGAAGCAAAGGCTGGTCGATGCCCATCGCTTGTGTGTGATGTCAGACCCTCTTGGTACTTCGGAGGGTCCGTGAAACCGTGGGTCCCGGGCGCCATCCTACCATTTATGGCAGTGGTTGCATGTAGTCCGTAGCGTGAAAATTGGAAGACGAGGGAGATGATGATAATTATTAATTACGCCATACATACATAATTATACCAAACGTTGACAACCACTGGTAAGCATGCCACGTGATACCACCCAAACAAAAACATTTAGTACGAGATTTACACTAACACTTGATAACGATTAAATAGTTTATAATATAAACAATGGTTATCAGTGCTGCGGAAATATAGTCAGTATGTGACAAACACATCAATCCGCACTGATTGCGCATTGTTTTAATTAAAGAATGTATTATCTCAATGTCATAAAGATACAAATTGAAGCTGAGACCTGCAACTATGTCATAGAAGTTTCTCCAGACATACGTAAAGCCCTCATAACAAGTGAAAGAGTTTTTGTGAACTGGTCGTCATGCCCTGTTAGAGACTTCACTCTGGTCACCCGGTGCTACAAATGTCAGCAGTATGGTCATGCTGCCAAGTCCTGTAGGGAGACTACATATACCTGCGGTCACTGCGGCGAACTGGGTCATTCAATCAAGGAATGTACGAAGAAGGCTGACGATCCGAAGTGCGCTACGTGCTTACGCTTCAAAAAGCCAAGCAGCCATAGTACAGGTGCCACTGTCTGTCCAGCAAAAACAATGGCCGAAAACAGGTATATAAACTCAATTGACTATGGAGGCGCCTAAGAGCGCCGTACATTAGGGTTTATCTGACCTTTCATATTATTTTTATTTTTAATTGCTTTATTTACACCGTTCACTCTACATCTATTAATTATTATGATTAGTAATTTAATTAACGACTTAGATAATTTCTCTGTATCGGAGTCTATGGTATGTGAAGCAGAAAGTTGCAAACAATACCTTTCCTCGTTCAATACTCCACTGACCATACTAACACAAAATATACGGAGTATTTTTAAGAATTTTGACAACTTTAGTATCTTACTACAAAGACTGAATGTAAATTGTGACGTAATAGTTTTAACCGAATGCTGGCTCTCCAAGCAATATAATGTACCGCAATTACCGGGCTATAATTCATACAGCAGTCACGAAAGTTATAACCAAAACGACGGAGTGGTAGTATATGCAAAAAATCATCTCAATGTGTCTGTTGAGGAACCAAACATGCAAGACTGTAACAGTTTAATAATCAAATTTGGATCCGAGTTTGCGATAATAGCACTTTATAGGCCGCCCTGTTTTAGAAATACAAGCAGTTTTGTTGACTCTCTGGACCATACTTTGCATAAACTATCCTCCTTCAAAAACATAATTCTAACAGGTGATATTAATATCAATATTCTCCAAGAAAACATGGATTCATCTGCCCAAGACTATCTTAACCTATGCTCCTTTCATGGATTACTTCCCGCGCACACGCTTCCTACACATCAAAGTGGCTCTTGTTTGGACCATATTATCATTAAAACAAATTTCCCCGCACTTTCTCTTGTTATTAACTCGACAATAACAGATCACAATGCTGCCCTAATAACCTTAAATTGCATGTTACCTAAATTAGACGTCAGTCGCACAATGTCCAAATTAAACGTAAACAAACTTGAAGACGATTTGCGCAACATAGATTTTGACCCAGTTTATAATTCCGCTGACCCAGAGTTTAATATGTCATACTTTGTAGAAAAATTACAATACACAATTCAGAAAAATACATTGATTATTCGGCGGAATAACAAAAACCATAACATTAAACCATGGATTACGTCGGGGATCCTTCGTTGTATAAGACATAGAGATAAACTACATATGAAAGCTAAAAAAAATCCAGGGAATCTAATACTGCAATTATCGTATAAAAGATATAGAAACTTTTGTAATGATCTCATAAAAAAAGTAAAAATTAGCTATGATAAGAATGCACTAGAAAAAGCGGGAAACAATACTAAAAAGATCTGGAAACATATTAAAAATGTCACATATGCCTCAAAACAGCAAGAGACTTCTTCAGGTTTATTGCAAGCACGCACATCTCCATTAGCATCAGCTAATATTGCTAATGATTTCTTTGTTAACGTCGGTAGGTGTTTGGCAGAAAAAGTTCAGAGCCAATCACCATTCACAAGCACTCCTTTTACAAGTAGCACAAATTTAACCTCCTTTACGCTGCTAGATACTGACGTTTCTGAAGTAGAAAGCATAATCATGGGCTTAAAAGACGACTGTGCAGTAGGATGGGATAATGTATCAAATAAATTCATCAAACAATTCAGGCACATTTTAGTACCACCACTGACTTATATTTTTCAACAATGTCTATCTATCGGACTTTTCCCCAGGTGTCTAAAAAAAGCCGTCGTTATTCCCGTGTATAAATCTGGTAGTAAAGATCAAGTGACGAATTATAGACCTATCTCCCTACTGCCCTCTGTATCTAAAATATTAGAAAATATCATGAATAAACGGTTGGTTAAATATTTAGAAGATAAATTAATTTTAGCAAAGACGCAGTTTGGATTTAGATCTAAATTATCTACTGCTGATGCCGTACATCATTTGACTAACTATGTAGCCCAAGAACTTGACAAAGGTAACCATACCGTAGGAATCTTCCTGGACCTCGCCAAAGCTTTTGACTCCGTTTCCATTCCTATCCTATTGCATAAGCTTTACTCCATTGGTGTAAGAGGCACTCAATTAAAACTTTTCACTAGCTATCTGGAAGAACGTTCCCAATGCGTTAGGATAGGCAATGTCGTTAGCACTGATCAGAAAACGACGTCCTTTGGAGTTCCCCAGGGAAGTCTTTTGGGTCCTACCCTTTTTCTGATTTATATAAATGATCTCTGTAATCTGAGGTTAGGCAATGGCACAATCGTATCATACGCTGACGACACTGCTCTTCTTTTCTCAGCCGAATCAGGAGAGAAAGCTTTCGAATATGCTCAACAGGGTTTCAATGATGTTAATAAATGGCTTCAGCAAAATTTACTAACACTAAATGCTGATAAAACACATTATATTAGGTTTTCTATGCGCAAGCTAACATCTCAAACTAACCCAACACTCTTGGCTCATTACTGTGGAGCCTGCACTAATCAGTGTTCTTGCCCTGGAATTAATGTCACTAACAAAATAAAATACCTGGGAATCATATTAGACGAAACTCTAACATTCAAAAAACACATTGAACTCTTGAATAGCAGAATTCGCAAGTTGATATTTGTCTTCAAAAAGTTAAGACATATTGCTGACGCAAAAATAATGAGGCAGGTTTATTTTGCTCTATGTCAATCATTATTAACTTATTGTATAACCACATGGGGCGGAGCGGGTAAAACGCTGCTAATAGCCGTTGAGAGAGCTCAAAGAGCAATCCTCAAGGTATCCACATTTCGTCCTTTCCTTTTTCCTACTATCGCCCTCTATAAATCGTGTAAAGTACTAACAGTTCGCCAGCTCTTCATAATGAACATAATACTAAAGCAGCACACATCCCTTCGCTTTAGCACTGATAATTATAACAAAAGGCGAAAAGATATAGTTTGCCCCCAGAAAACTGGGTTAAAACATGAATTTATATCCAAATTTTACATCTTTCTAGGACCGCTTCTCTACAATAGACTAAATGCAACAATAAACATATATCCCCTAAACTATACTAAATGTAAGAAAACTTTGCAGGATGTTTTACAAAGTTTGTCCTACGATGATACAGAGAAGTTATTAACTGTGTTAAAATAAAATGTTGTGTTTATATTCTTTTCTACACTTTTATATAATTTTATGCTACGCTATTTTAAGATTTTGTTTAAGAGATATTGTTTAATTTATACACGTAGATTTTTACACCTAATAAACTATACTTATATACTAATATGTACTAGGAATTACATTATGATTATTTTAGTTAATTGTAGCCCTGCATGCCTGAAACACAGGTTTTCCTAGTTCAGGCACCTAGTATTATGTAAAATCTTTACCTAAGGAAATCATTGTACATATGAGATAATTATTGTAAATTTAATTTTTGAATAAATTTGAAATTTGAATTTGAATTTGAATTTGAAATAGTAAAATATCCAAAATTTCTTATTTTAAAAATCTCCGCAATTACAGAGCAGACATGTATTATTTATAATCTTCAATGGCTGAACATATTTTCATGTGTCTTTGTGTAAACCAAAAGCAATTGATCTTATTCTGGATGTCATTTGTGACATAAAAAAGCGAAAAGCTAGTGCGTCATGTCTCTAAAATGAGTCGCTCCCCGGGGTCGATAATATTTACTCGCCAAACATAAGCAAAGGGAAAGTAAAAATATCGTTAGATCAATACTACAAGGGAGCGAGCGGAATAAACCAAGTTATTCATGGTTCGTGTGCGAATCCACGATCCTAGAGGTGGCGCAGGCTCATTTTGTTGCGGGTGTGAATTCCATTAGGGATCCATTAAGAACTACATATTCACAACGGTGGCCACTAAACATCGTTAAGCAACGTCTGGCTCTGTTGCATGTTGGATGACTGCGGGTCAGTCATCATACCTCTTCTTTGCTTCGAAGGGCACGTTAAGCTTTCGCTCCAGATTAGATTGCTATTACACCATGTATCGCAGTCGTTTCACCTAGTCAGTAGTGTGAAATCTGCTGGTCTAACCAAATTATTACCGGTTGGCCCATTGTATGGGTCGAGAAGGTCAGTCAACTAACGTTCCATGTAAATATGGATAGCAAAATCCGGTAAGACCGGAGCCGACCTCAATTAAATTGGGACAAAGGGACAAGGGACAAGAGGTGTAGTAAACAGCTAACAAAGCTACCGAATTAGGCATAAAAGCTTAGTATTAAACCCCACACCAATTCGTCTGGCCAGGGTCCTTCATCAAATTGAAGGACGCCTGATTCGGTAGTGGGTTACAATGAGCAGAGATGGATCACTTTTTCTCAGTGCCTGCGCTAGAGGCTAGGGCGGGCATATAAGATCACACGAGCAACCGTAAAACTAAACACTAAATCATTAATGATTTATAATATTAACTTTTGACTATTTTTATTTTTAATTTATTTATTTAATAATTCATGTACACATACAAAACTTAAGTCGAACACATAGGCACATCATATTTCTAAAGAAATCTCTTCCAGCAGGCCCGGGAGTGGAAACATTGAAATTGAAATAGAGCAAGTAGGGGAACAATTTATTCGAATATGAAACATTTTGATTTTTCGTAGTTCAGAGATTATTTTCTATCATTACTCGGGGTGTACAGCCGTTCGAGATTTCTAAATAACCTATGAAGTTCCTATTAGGACATACCAAACTAAACACAGTAAATACAGCAGCCTATAAGTGCGTGCTTTTTATAAAAACTTCGAAAGCATGAACAGGTGAAAATATTGGTACCAAAGATATCTATGCTGGTTTGGATACGAGCCTGAAATCGACGCGAGCAAAGTCGCAGGTTCCATAAAAACTAGCTAGCATAAAAAGAAACGCGTCAATGAGAAAAGGTCAGAGCCGAGCCATCCTTCCGCATCGCCGGCGCCTGACGCCTGCCGCCTTATCGTATCGGGCGGAAACATGACAAATGCAGCCGTACGATAATGACACTCATTTATCTCTTCTCCTTGACCAAATATTATTGTGTGTCGTCTGACTTTGGATGTGGTGAAAGATTTAGGGTACACAATGGCACCTACCCATTCCACTTTGCCGCGACTAAACGAATGCAAGAAGCAACTATTTGACCGCAAGAGAAGGAAATCTTGGAAACGCTGTGCGAGCTCTCTGACCTCAAGGCAACTCCCTGGAGCCAAATCCACTCCGACACCGTGTGCCGAAGTTCGTCTGGCCTCTCCTCGTCGGCCCACCATAACGATAAGTTACCCTGAGCGATTGCCCCAACGGATCCAAGTCATGGAAGTCGAGGAGGATGATGATGATAGCGTTGCGGTTACGCAAATGCGGTAACAATTAAAACTTTAAACTAATACTACTCGTTATATCGTATCGATATAGTCATAGAAGGTAATTGACGGCTAATTTGTATTTAATGTCTTTCGATGTGGACTGACCACGTACAAGAATGTTGAAAAAATCCGTAGAAAAGAAGTAGACTTCCTCACAATATTCACGCCTTTTCCCCGAACGGCTAGGCAGAGATCTCCGTCAACTTAAAACTATCTTTGACTAGGGCTATGGCTAATATAGGCACCATCATTTTCTGGTTATCTGGCCCTTTTTAATCACATGTGCATATTTTTGATGCTGATTCAATCACAACACAGAAGGAAGAAATTTTAGAAAGCCAGCCACGCTTATTTTCTCTTTCGAATTAATGTGTATTACAATTATAATCTGATTAAATAAGAACATAATTATCTTATTCTTATATAAATAATGTACTAGCGGTGCCTCTCAGAGCTCCTGGCGGCGGCGGCGGCGCACAGTGGGGCATTTATCAAAATTAGGCGGTCAAAATTATTTTCTTTATTTTATGTATTATAAATAGTTTATAATTATTATATCTCAATTATATAAGCTTTTGGTGAACGAAAAAATCAATTGTTCATAAAAAAAATCACGTTTTATTGATAAAACAAAAAAAAATCAGGAAGAGGAGTCCCACGTCTCTTCACCAGAGCTGAAACCTTTCGTTTCATTGTCAGGCCCTTCTATGCCACTTTCCTCGTCCGAGGAATTCTCTTCAGCCGTGTGGGGCTGAGCTGACATAAGCATTTTTATTGCTTCTTCGCTATGTGGCGTAGACCTGTTTTTAGGTTTTGGTCTTATGCTAGATATCAAGGGATCAGAGCTGAGCAATAATCTGTTCATTACGTCTAAATTGCATTGCTCCCTAGAAAATTTTCTAGCGTAATGCTGCCGATACAGTCGAATATGTTTATTACGCGCCTCTGCTGCTTCTTCAGATAATAAACCTATAGGCAAAAGTGCATTTTCCATGACAGTTGCGCCATGAATTAATATTTTATGCATCGTGGGTGTCATCGGATACCAGGGATATAATTCAATGTAAATCTTCGCAGTCTCATACCCATATAGAGCAAACTTTTTTAAATCTACTTTATAAGAGCTGGATATGACTTCCAAAATCACTTTCAAGCGTTTTAATAGATTTAAATCCACGCCGGTGATTTCAGCAGCAATTTCAGGATTGGCAAAAAATCTTCTACTAGTATTGCCATCGTTGGTATTGCCAAAACCAGCTTTCGGCACATCTACTAGTAGGCCCATTTGCTCTCTAAATTTTTTTTGTATTTCTGCCTTTTTCTGTTTGACAATGTCTTTGTCATTTTCCGACCTTAACTGCCATTTTTGAACAGGAATCTTGTATGCCAAATGAAGTATGCTTTCAAAAAACCGAATCCTAGCATGCAACACGGATAGGCCAAACTGTAATGCGTCGCTATCAACAGTTTTCTTCATATCGAGGTTATTAAATTCTTTTGATGTAGCACCACAGATGAAGCATCTCATCGTTGAAGTAGTTGAAGTTGCAGTGTTACACACTTTTGCATCAACCATAGTCAGAGTCATGACGTGCTTTGCACTTAATAACATTTCGCTCAGCACGAATTCACTGGTTTTCAATGCATTTATAGCCTCTTCGACATTTGCGATTTCAGACTTAGTGTTATCCACTGTTTCTTTAGTAAAACGGATCCTTATTGGTCGACAGAATCGTGGCGAAGAAGGAGTTGGATTTTGCCAAACAACTTTTTTGTTTGAACCACATATTAACTGTAGCGGAACAAAGCAACTTTGGAAAATGTTGCTGTCACTCGCATCTCTATCTTGCATTTTTTGTTTGTATTGTGATTGTTGCGACCCATCACATCCCCATTTTGAAATTAGGGTCAAAGAGTGACGGTCTTGTGGACTTAATTGTTTAAGTACATCCTCTAAATATGTTGCCAAACGTTTAGCTGTATGGTCCAATAAATCCTGCAGGTTAATTTCAGCACATGTTTCAGTTATCCGATACGGATCTTTCGCCGGATAACAAGTCTTTTTTGCTTCCTGTAACAATTTGTAGCTCGAATAAAACTTCTTGTTGCCATTTCTAATTATTTCATATTGTCGCCTTGAAAGATCAGCTTCCACAAACATTGAGAGGGCAGTTGTTGGATCTTGTTTTTTACACTGCTTGGTTATTTTGTAAGCATTTTTATATACTTGAGCTGTCTGCGGAGAGTTGGTAATGTTTTTTAAAATATTGGATGCAATTCTCTCTCCAGAACTTTGAAGGGATGTCTGAGCAGCATGTATTAGTAATTCTTTTTCAACAGCACTGCGCACTTCCCTTGTTTTTCTGCGTTTACTCCTTTCACTTGAATCTATAAATGACTTTCTTGGTCGACCAGAAGAACGTCTTCTAGCCCTTGGTATTTCAAAGGTTCCTTGCAACCACTTATCATTCTTTTGAAGGAAAAGCTGTGATTTTTTATGAGCTTCTATCCACTTTTTCTTAAATTGAGACTTCAAATAAGATAATTTATGTTTCACTTCCTTCTTTAGTTCTTCACAATACTCATCTTGCGATAAAATATATCTCTCGAGATAATTCAACTTTTCGTCAAAATTATGCAAGTCTTGTTCCTGCATTTTGTTAAAAAGGTGTTTACGCGTTACTACTCGCATTCCTGAGGTACCCTCAGCTTCTGAAATGGAACGAAAACTGGTTTAAAAAAGGAAAATAAATAATTAGCAAATTCGATGAATTTCTACTACATCATTCATTGATGTTGAAAATGTTGATTTCACGGGAGATCACGGCCAATTTCATCGTTTTCAATTAGCCTAAATACTCTATTTTATGTTACAACTGACAAACCCAATGGGACGAACCCTGAAGTATAACAAAAACCATTTTAAAAACAAAAAAATATATTTCAATACAACAATCTCGAGCATGGTTTTTAATCTTCAAGTACGCTGTATTTTTTTTTAACCATTGGCATAAAACTTATTAATATATATGTATTCTTACCTGTTATACCTGAATCCATCACAATATTCTTCACAACACACCCCTAAATAAAAATATTCACTTTTAAAATAGCAGTTTTTCCCAAAATGTCTAAACGCAATACGAACACTTAGAGCGACGATCAAGTTTAGACTGATATACCTCTGCGTGAGCTTCCAGTGCGGAAGCGGGTGGGGTCACCCATTGTTCTACGGTTACTCACCAGTCGCAGGTAGTCATTTTTTTTTACCTGCGATATATTTCAAGGATTGTATTTTTGACCGCCTAATTCGTAGATTTGCCCGTTCGTGCGGCGGCCAGTACATGTGCACTCCGTCACGTTGCCCCATCTCGCCATGAATGTGCGCGTGATTAAAACGATGATATCTCATAAGTAAGATATTTGATGAAATTAAACAATATCATGGGAAATTATTTCTTTCATTAGGAAATATGAGTATTTATAATGAATAAATTATTTATGCACATGGACGTATAAAAAAAGGTTAATGCACGAGGTTCGCGGGTTTAAACTACAGGCGGGCAAAGTCGCACGCTATTTTTTTAACATATTTTTTAGCTAGCAATTGAGAATTGAGTTTATAAAAAAAAAAGGTTTTTTTTCTTAATTAATAGTTGGTCGGAATATAATGGATAGACGACTGGGAAGTGGATTCTGCTCCCTCGAAAATATGTATCTAGTCTATAACTACGATTAACTGTAAACCGTCTCGTCTATACACGTGTAGAAACACGTGTTAATGTATCGTAAATAAGCACTATTCAACCGCCCGTTTGCAGTTTACATTACTAAAATTAATATAATTCTTCATATTCAGAATTTACGCTGTTACTCTTCCACGGAAAAACTGCTGAAAGGATTTTGATGAAACTTTTCAATAACAATATTCATATACCTACATAATATAACAAGGGTGAAATGTTAAAAATATTTTTTTATGTTTAATAAATTATGATACGCAGTTAAGAAGCCATGGCCTAGATCTGTAATTGGAGATGCAGGGAGGCCGGGGAATAGAAATCGCACAACACCGCAGTTTCCAAATCGGACGTGGCATTACGTACGGTTTTACAGTGACCTTCCTTATAATATCGCTTTACGCGCACCCGAAAAGGGAAGTTTCCTGAATAAATAATAAAGTAAAGTTATTGTTTACTCTCTATTCACACTTCTGTAACACTCTATTCTTAATTTTGAATCACAACCAATTTATGACTCTCATCAGCAGGTCCAAATCGTAAATTAACCAATACTGAATGGGCCTCTTCCAAATTGATGGAGGGATATCGAACATTGGACAACAAATTTTTTGCAATCATGTCCCGTCAATATTCGCCCGGAAGGTCGCCGGTTCGATGTCCGTACAAAACATGTTTTCGACATGTCATCCATCGATAATATTTTTGATTGTATTTTATACTAGTTGTGTAGATCTCGAGGCCGTGCCAAAGACTAATTTATTATAGCTCTATCTTGAGTAGGTCCCAGTTTTCTCCAAATTTACATTATGTCTGTGTAGTGACGGATTTAGAATACAGTGTCCCCCTCCTATTCCACCCTTAGGGGTGTTTTAAGTGTCGACAACAGGCAATGTCAAGGCAAAGTCCCATCTACATTTAGACATAGACATTCTTATTGTGTTTCATTATCATACTAAATACCATCAAAATCAGTCGTCCAACTTAGGGGAGAAAACGCAAAAAATCCCGTGCCTACTTTCGTTACCATAACTTTCACTTTAAAATTAAAATTGTGAAATCAAGGCCTACAGGTTATCCGCGACAACGAAGCTAAGGGCCTCCGCGCATTATGCGGCCAGGCCGCGCGGCCAAGTCGCTGCGGCCAACTAATTCTTCTACGATGTATACAGCTGCGCGCATTACGCGGCCATGTTTTGGTCGCGCGGACAACGAAAAACATCACGTCACATTGGCCGCCGCGGCCAACGAGATACGTCAATTTGTATGAAATTGCTCATTCTGCGCGCACTGGTCGCAGCGGCCACACGCTTTTTGTATGTACAGGATGGCGTTTGATACTGAACGTTTCATTGTTGAAATTCAAAACAGAATGGCATTATGGGACCAGTCATCGGATGATTATTCGGACAAAAATTTAAAAAGGCAATTATGGTTGGAAGTGACTAATATATTCGGTGGGAAAAATTTAGAAGAAAAAGAAAAAGGAGAACTTGGTAAATATTTTTTATTATTTAGTTTTGTTTTTTTACAACAGTTTTGCTACATACGAGTAGGTGTAACGTGTGGGACAAAGAATACTATCTGAGTTCAAATAAATTTAACTCCGTTTAGTATTTACAATTCTAATATATTTACAGAAGGAGTTAGGACAGCAAAGCAGAATGAAATAAAAACAATAAAAATGTAAAATATAACCGAATAGAGAAAATAGCTAAAGGTGACAGTCAATAAATTTGGTTGCCATAGAACCCGCGCACGGAATCTGTTAAAGGACTCGCGTGCGCGAACTCTACAGCGGTATATAAATAAAACGAAGTCTGTCGAGTCTGTCTGTCCATTAAAATAATTAGAAAAAGTAATTAGTAAAAAGTTTCTTTAGACATTCTCATATAGTTCAAAAATTTATTTTCATATTGCAGTACCTCTGGAAAGTATGTGTGATATATTCCTTTTGTAAGCCTCTCCCGTAACAATGGATGAATCCAAAATAAATTCTTGGTCCTTTTTTTCTTTCGCTTTTGTAATAAAGAACAAACTAGCGCAACAATAATGTCTTCTTCGACGTCCATTTTGGAGCACCATGTGAATTCGATTCTGTGTTGCCACATTCCAATTCTATAAATCTGAATTAAAAGGTCAAATATCTGTATGGGAACAATAAGCTACAACATTACTAGGTAAACTGACAAAATAAAGACTATCCTATTTAACATCTCTTTATTACATTTGTACATATTTTTATTCATTTTGGAAATCAAACTGTTATCGATATTGAACTTAAAACATGTCTAATTATTGAGTAATTGTTTGGTTAAAATTGGTCCCTCCATCGTTTCATTACCTAAATGGTTTCTTGTTTTAGTTATAATCAAGTTAATTGCAGAAAATATCCTTCCAACCGCAGCACTGGAGTGAAGAAGGCATAATAATGCAGAAACCAGTTCGATAAGAGAACATATTTCTATTCTGCACAGTTGACTTGATGCCAAAACAATTCAGGATTTTCTTCACTTGATTCCAAAAGCTTCTTAAATGACGCCATTCAGTATCTAATATTTGCGTATTTTTTCCGATTAAGTTGGGAAACGCCTGCGCAATGTGTATCACTGACGATATACTGCGGCGTTTAACTATAATATAAAATATATAAAAAATGATACCTAATAATTAGTTTTTTCAAAAAATACATCCTCATCCTAAAATCTGTATAGATATAAAAGTTAGAAAAATCGTGGTCAAAAATCTCAAATAAATACAGATAAATCTGTATATATGGCAACACTGATTCGACTGACAAATGTGGCCGCAGACGTGGCCGCGAACCCCCGCGCATTATGCGGCCAATCCGCGCGACTGGCCGCGCGACCTGGCCGCCTAAATGCGCGGGGGCCCTAAGGGCGTCAACTGTCAAAGAAGATAGAAACAATCTTGTAGATTGTGCTTTACGGCCATTTTGAAATCGGCAAACGCAGTCACGTGTGAAATGGCGAGAACAGGCAACGAGGCCCAGTGATCCCATCAACGGCACCGATCAAACTGAAAATTGGCCGAGTGACTGGCGACAACTAAAACACAACACTATACGGCACACAATAGAGTCCACGGTGCAAACTTAAGGAAAATCTTCGGCTTTGTCAAATAACATTGAGTTCTGTTGCAATGGAGAAAAGACAATTATTGTATTCTAGATTCATGGTATAGAGATTATGATATTTCATCATTTAGTATATAATCTGTTATTTTCCGTTTAATCACAATTCTTCGTAGAACCGTGAAATTAATTGTTCAACAAAAAGCTTTAGAATTTATTGCGGGATCGACATGTTGGCATTTGGTCAATAATATGTCCTGTAAATCATGTTTAAATGTAGGAGCTTAGATAGAACGGCTGAATCGTGATGAAGATCACCGACATATATGATTTTATACTACAATATTATTATAGAATATTATATATTGAAAATCGGTTATTCTTGATGAAGTATGTACAAAATTAGAACTTAGATTAGCACAAATCCAAAAAAATCGGATACTAGATAATTGTAACAGAAATTAGGCTGAAACTTGGAATAGAACATTAATACTTTTTACCTCGAAAGAAATTAGTCATTGGGTCTATCTATACACATAAAACAATAAAAATTAAATAAAAAATTTTAATAAACCTTCGACACAATTATCTAATTACCCTTTAAAAAGTAAAAAATAAAATAAATACATCGCGTTGGGGGACCGCTCCTACTTATTTATTACCTGACCCCTGGTCGGTATTGAAATCGCTTCACCGTTCGCGAGCTACGGTGCCACAGACAGACAGACACGTCAAACTCCTCTTTTTGCGTCGGGGGTTAAAAAAGAGCGCTGTCGATGATTTAGTTTCTAATTTCTTTCTTGAAGGTATAGTACTCAGCCCATAGATGACCCTCTGTTAAGCCTACTGTGCCACGCTGGCCAGACGGGTTGGCACAGGGTTCCGTATCAAGTTTTCCTTCTCTTGCAGCTGGGTTTTCGGCCTTGTCATTTCCTTTTGTCGGCTGTTACGACACCCTCAGGATAGAACGAGTGGTGAAACTATGTATTCTAAATCCCGACTTGAAGCTTTAAATCTTGGAATATATGTAGGTAAACCCACAGTAAGGGGCTAGTTTATAACCGCGGACTAGAGCACGTGTCGCACGTGTTATCATTCATTACAGCAGTAGCCAGCTTCTGACGCGTGATTGTTTTGTATCACACGTACTGATAACTTGTTAAACTTTGTAGATACATCTACATACATCATCATACATCAATACATTCTTCGTAAAAACGAGTCTTATTTCTCGGATCATGAATGATGCATGGAACGTGGGTGTTCCAAAATGTATAGGAGGAATTAGCCGTACTCGACCGAGGCACTACATCGCATTAGCCTAATATTGCACGAGTTGCTAAAAGATTTGGATTTTTCTTTCTCTCTCGGCCTTCTTTACAAACACTTCGAATGTCACCATGCAATGCAATTGGATCACGGGTCCCTGGTTCGATTCCGGGGTCGGGCGAGTGTCTTTGTGTAAACCAGAGGCACTTGTTCAGAGTCTGGGTGTCATTTGTATTCGTGAATTTCATGTTCGTAAACTGCCCCCGCGATAAAGGTATAGTATAACTATAGCAGCGGTTTCGTTTAAAAAAAATGCTGTTGTTTCATGGACATACCCCAAAGCATTTTCTGCAAAATATGTTTATGTGTACCACTATCTGATGGTAAGTCGTTATTCTCGGCAATGGTCACAATGCCTTTTTCCTTTTTAAAAAATGAAACCAAATCCAAAACCACTACAATAGACAAGTAGAAAAGACAAGAGTGACAAGACCCAGTATCAATTATTTTAAAAATTAAACTTGGTTCAAATACTTTCAAAAGCCGCACGTTATAGATGCTAGACAGACATTCGAAAGTGAATTATTTATTATGTTATTTTGTGTTTCGGTTCGTGTTCTGCTCGCTTGTATGCCGAGAGTTAGAGAAAATATTTATATTATTTACTGTAATTATTATTTATTTAGATTAGATTTATTTCGTTTTTAGTCTATCTTTCTCTTTTCTTTTAAGTATATATTTAAGTTGCTTTTTTTTCTACTAGTTTTAGACGTAGTATTTAATATTTTATTGTATGTTGTCATTTGAAATTAATAAACTAACGTTCTTAAAAAAAAAAAAAGTTTACTGTAATTTAAACGTGTTTAAAGTTACCTGGCAACTTTAATAATCTCTTTCTCTAGAACAATGACAATTATTAATGATTGACTAATATTTTTTTTTATACACGAATTAGACAAGTGTAACCACAACTAGGGTCAATATTAAAAAAAAATGCCTTATTTAAATGATTAGTGAAATCGGTTGCCAATTATCAGAGGTACGTCAGCGCACCATTCACGACATGCTAATATGCGTTCTTTGAATCACAAAGCAGTACGTGCGCGGGAATTTACAACAGATTTATTGACATTACGTTAACATTTGCATCGTCAACCGAAGTAACAAAATACGGATTTTTTTTAAACATGTAATAAAGTCTACGATATGGTCGTCAGACTGCCGAGTCGGACCTCGTTCCTCTCGATGTAGTTCGGATGGCCCGCCAAATATATGAATTTTAAACATCCGATTCCAATAATGAAAACGTTACTACCAAAATACTTTAACACGGTCGAGTTGTTTGGTAAACACGTAACGGTAAATCGCGCGTACAATTTTAACAAAAGAACTCTACTCTACGAAGTGTTACAAAACGCTAAATAACTCCAAGTGGATTTACGCAATCACACACCACAGTGGTGTCTGTGTGGTGTCGGATTTAGAATACACAATGTCACCAACCCATACCATCGTTAGGGTGTCGTAAGAGGCGAGTAAACGAACACAAGAGGCAGATCAACCTTGATACAGACCCTGTGCCAGCTCGTCTTACCAGCGGGGCACAGTAGGCAAATTTCCCTCAAAGAAGCTGGAGGAGGCCCAACCCAGTATTGGGTAATTTATGCGCTGTAAGGACGAACGACACCATAGTGTGAGCCCAAGCGAGTTTTAAAAGATGAGTGTTCAGTGGTATACATAATTTTCATGGTCACCCTAGTTTGAACTAGTTGTCAATGCCAAACACCAATTTCAGTAGTATCCAAAGTAAAATTTGAAATGTGCAAGGTTGTTGCAATGAAATGTGCAAGTGAGGAGTTGTGTGTGAAAGGTGTGAATGTAGGTATGACGACTGATAGGTGTGTGTGTGTAGACTACCATCTAGTGTGGGACAGGGGCCATAAGATGATAAGGGTGTTTATAAATATGACAATTTATAAGAGTTTTGTGATGAAACCTACGTAAATAAAGTTCCTTTTGAGTTTGAGTTATTATTTTGTGTCGGGAGATAGATGGGACATTAAAAAAGGTATACACTGGAGAATATAACTTGAAGGAATGAAATCAATGTCATGATGCGATTAGTTGAGTGTGGGTTCAATATTCATGGGGTCAAAGACACAGGAAAAAGGTTAGTTATCTATAACTTCTTACATTCACAAATCTTCAGATAGACTGACTTCAAATTCCAAATATAAACAATTTTGACAACTTCTTAAATGTATTAATTTGCAAAGAGTTTCAACCAAGATCACAACAAACTCTCGTTGAGTGGCAGGATTAAGCCTTTTGTATTAGGCCTAATACAAAAGGCTGGATTTGGCAAGGATTGTTAGGAGGTTCCTCTCTCCTGAGCCCTGAACCGTCTATAGCTTAGGTCATTGACCTTGTTTTCAATGGTTCTTTGTCCATTTTTATGAATATTTTTTTTATCTACATATATTTTTCTAAATCTAAGTAGAAATAAGAAATAAAGAGACATGCTTAATTTAAGGAGTACTGAACAGATTATTCAAATAACTAATAATAAAATACCAAGTATTAAATTGCATTTAGATAAGTAGTGTCTAATAGTAATAGGATTCCTAATAAGTAATTAGATTTTTTTTAAATATTTACAAAATCTTAGATATAGCCAGTTGGTTTAACTACAGCTGCCGATGAACTTGTTAACTCATTAAATATTGGATTATTTTGTTGTTTTTGATAGATCAATCATTATCAGTTGATGACAACACTGGTCCATTGATTAATATTTTCATTCGTTATTTTGAAGGACACAGATATTAACTAAATTTAAAAATAAGACTATATCTATCACTAAGCTACTATCCAAGGGAGCAGAGCAGTAATCATATTTTGCAACAAAATAGGCCGAACGTTTTATGTGTGATGTAAAACTGATAGAATTAAAATGTTTTGAATAATTTGAATGTAAAACCAACTGTTTCCATATTTGTAAAACTTAGTATAGGGAACATTAATTGAGGAAATATAAGACTACTTTTTGTAAATCAAGAATTTATAACGAATTAAATGCGATTGCAATGCCACTGCCGCTTAATAGTATATAAATTAGTCGACATCAAGCGAGCATCCTGTCCACAAGAGTAAAAGTTTTGCAACTACTTTGACCTTCATTTATGAAAGCAAGATAATGGAAACAAACAAGCACCCAAACAAAGAATCGTAAAGTATCTATTATATGCAATACTCACGGCCATCACCATCTCGAAAGGGTACTTGTGTACCCTTACAGGGGACACGTACTCCTGAACCATTTTCACTAATGCTAATGCACTTAGCTAAAAACAAAACAATTTTTCACGTTTCGCTGTAATTGACAATTTCAATAAACAGTCATGCTTCCCGGATATTGTCACTCCTGATTTATATGTCAACAGGATAATAACTACACGTCAAGTCAGGAGCATACAAGTCGTGAATTTGAAAAAATCACGCAGAGGACAATCACGATACAGTTTAATCGAATCAAAATGGATTGTACTGTTTGCTCTGAAGTGAGATACATATGAGTAAAATCGACTTTATAATCTGACATCAAACACGCAATGTTACTAGCTGAAAATATAAGAAAATTAATGGTGGCTTTTCATGAGTTTCATTCTTTAATACGGTACTCGATTATTAAACCGATTGATCGTATAATACAAAACTAAGGTAATTATTAATACACTATACATTTACCGGAAATTAGAAAAATTTTACTAATAATATTTAGAATCACAAAGATATTACTTATTTATGAAACCTTTATTTGACACCATATAGTTACATAGAGGAGAAATTTACAAGTACACATTTTTCATATCACACAAATGAATTTAATTTAGAAACTTATACGTTGTTGATACGTAAAATCAAACCCTTTCACTAGGTATAACGTGTATCGCAAGGGCAGTTTACTACTATCCAAGTTCGAGTTATTCGAACGGAGGAGTTTACAAATATGAAAATCACGAACACAAATTACACTCAGACTCACATACACACAGACATTTGCCCGATCCTGGCATTGAACCTGGGACCCATTATGCCAACTTGGCACATCCAACCATCCCCCAGACCAACACCAAATATATCTCTATATTGATTAAATTTTGTATTAATGTTTACACAGATTCTTAAAATATTTTATAATTTTATCCGACCAAATTCAATGAATACAAATATACAAATTTCTTTCTTTATTCTTTCAGAACGTCCTGAAGCAAACCCATTGAATAAGCAATTGAAAATGGTTATTAATGATATATAAGTAACGATTTTTTATGTTATGTTATACATATATGTTATACGAATTGTAATTCCTATGATAATGTTGCGACAGTAAAATAATGTTTTAAGCAAAAAGAAAAAAATTTAAAAGATATTTTCTCGATTCTCATATAAAACTCATTTTTAGTTTAAATTCTAATGGAAATAAATAGAAAAACCTCAACATTTTTTGTTTTATTTAAGTGACATGATTTAATTCGTAAAATTTTTCAAACGAATTATCTTCGGAGGTGTTTTTTCCAGTTTCCACGTATATTGCAAAGTGTAACTAACTTCAAGACAGTGAGTAAGCGAGCCTTGACGAAGCGCGAATGTCGCTGTCCACTGTTTGAAGATTATCTCTTCTGAATTTCTCGCAAACCGAAATTCTGGCGATATTGTGCGCGTTCGTGCCCGATGTCTAGTGCTGAAGTCGCCGATAATTCCGTTGACCCCCCGGCGAAAAAGCGGAAATTAAACACAGGAGAAAAACGTTCGAATAACTCGACAATGGCGAACAATGGGACGCGCGTGGAGAACGAGATCGACGAGAGCCTGTACTCGAGGCAGCTGTATGTGCTAGGCCACGATGCTATGCGCCGGATGGCCAGCTCCGACGTACTTATTTCAGGGCTGGGAGGCCTTGGAGTAGAAGTAGCGAAAAACGTGATTCTCGGCGGTGTCAAGTCTGTGACCCTCCACGACGACCGGACCTGTACGGTGGCGGATCTGTCATCACAGTTCTATTTGTCTGAAAGCGTGATTGGACAGAACAGGGCTCAAGCATCGTGCCAACAGCTCTCCGAACTGAACCATTATGTGCCCACCACTGTGTACAATGGCCCTCTTACTGAAGAGTTTCTGCGGAAATTCAGCGTGGTGGTGCTGACGGGTACCTCAAAGGCTGAGCAGGAGCGCATCGCAGCCATAACCCACTCCAATAACACTGCACTGATCATCGCAGACACTCGAGGTCTGTTCTCTCAGGTGTTCTGTGACTATGGCCCAGAGTTTACAGTTGTTGATGTTACTGGGGAGAACCCAGTGTCAGCCATGATTGCTGACATCACACATGAGTATGAAGCTGTGGTGACTTGCCTTGATGATACTCGCCACGGCTTGGAAGATGGAGACTATGTGACTTTCAGTGAGGTAAGGAGTTCTATTTTCAGTTACATTCATGGAAGTAACAATCATACAATTGAAATAACAGTCTAGAAACATACATTACTTCTTTATGTATATGAAATATTATACATTAATTAATGTCTTATTTTTGTTTACTGCACTGCAATTGTATCATGAGTCATTGATACTTTCTAGAATGTTTCACCATCAACAGTTTTTTTTTAATTTTGCCACTACTTTATCATATGTGATTCACATAGGTCACACACACACACGTATTCATACATCTGCCCACTTGAGATCGTGAAATGACTTAGCTCAGATCAATGTCACAGCATTGACATTGACCAAATGTGACCTCTTACAAATAAGTTTTATATTTTGGTTCCTAACTATTTTGCTACTACTACTTGGCCCATATACCCACTGCTGAGATGGGCCTCTCCACTCATCACACGGAGGGTATTTAGCCTACTGTGCCAAGCTGGCCATATCGGTTGGCACAGGGTTTTGTTTCAAGTTTTCCTTCTCTTGCAGCTAGGTTTTCAGCCTTGTCATTTCCCTTTGTTGACTCTGGATGGTATGGGATGGTGACTCTATGTGTTCTAAATCTGTCACCACACTATTTTGCTTATCTTGGAGGTAATAATTAATGTTAGGTATTTTTTACCCATTAATAATGTCATTGCAAAACAAATATGTCTAAATAAAATTCTTTGAACAAATCTTACTGTTAAACAAATATAAATTCTCCTTTGTCATGCCATTCATAAATTTACTCAAATTCTTGCAAAAATAATGACAAATATATTCAATTAACTCTTAATTTACTAAGTTGAGGTTTATTCTGAGCAATTCTGAACACTGTTCAGTTAAGCTAACATCATTAATTAATCAAATAACACTCTTATCCACAGGTCCGGGGCATGACAGAACTGAATGGTTGTGAGCCTCGCAAAATCAAAGTCCTGGGACCATACACCTTCAGTATTGGAGACACAACAAACTTCTCAAAGTATATCAGAGGTGGACTTGTTACTCAAGTGAAGATGCCCAAGAAAATCCAGTTTAAATCTTTAAAGGAATCTTACGCTAGCCCAGAGTTTGTCATCACAGATTTTGGTAAATTTGACTACCCTCAACAGTTGCACATCGCTTTTGCCGCCTTACATAAGTTTGAGGAGGCAGAGGGACGTTTACCCAAGCCATGGAGTGATGCAGATGCAGCAACATTCATGGGATATGTTAAAGATGCTGATGTGTTCAAGAATGGTGATTTGGAACTCAATAATGAGCTGCTAGAGACATTCTGCAAGGTATTTTCATTAATCTATTTATATAATATATATTTGTCTGTATGTCCTTTATATGTAGAATTGTAAACTATGCATTTGATCATGTGATGATCTTCAGCAAAGTGTTGTGCATGAGCCCAGAATGGTTAATGAACAAAAAAAAAATTGTGTTTTTCTTTCAAATTTATTTTAGTTAGTAGCATAGCAACATTCACAGGATACAGCTAGTTTAGTATAAAATGGGATTACTTATACTTGTTGTGAAGCAGAATAGTTAAGTGAGTTAGAGAACCAAAGTGGCATTCTTATCTGTAGTACCTATAGAAACGACTATTAGGCTTAAAATGGAGTGAGATAGAATGGAGTGGAAAGTGGAGGATATGGTGCTATGACCCTCATTAGCGGAGCCCTATGTCTATCAATGAACTGAGAAACCAGCATATTAATAGATCCTTCAATGTCATTGCCAGGTATCAGCTGGTGACCTAAACCCCATGAATGCTGCCATTGGTGGTGTTGTGGCCCAGGAGGTAATGAAGGCATGTTCTGGCAAGTTCCACCCAATAGTTCAATGGCTATACCTGGATGCCATTGAATGCTTGCCCAAAGACCGTTCAGCACTCACTGAGGAGTCTTGCAAGCCGGTTGGGTCAAGATATGATGGGCAAGTGGCAGTCTTTGGGAGAGATTTTCAAAAGAAACTCGGAGACCTGAAGTATTTCATTGTTGGTGAGTACACTGTTAACTATAATAATATAATATTTATATGTCTGCTTTGTCCATGTGACTGATTTGTATGCAGTAAAACACCCTTTATTTCCACCCCTGCTAGATATTTTAAGCTAGATGACAAAGGAGAATTTCTTAGTTTTCTCTTGGATAGCATCTTAATTTTATTGATGCTATTTCATAAGTATGCTAATAATCAACATACATTTAAAATAATCGTGAAACGAATACCTTTTGGTTTGATTAGAGTTTGCTTAATTCAATTTGAAAATCTATTGAGATTTATAATATGTTGCCAACTTGTAAGTGTCCATTGTGTCCTATGCAAATAAAGTATTTGAATAATATTTGAACCATTTGAATGTAGTCGCTCTTTTGTAGTTGGTCAACGCCAAAACTTAACACACATTAACATATCTTTTTCGTGTCTTCACACGGAAATTCTGTGGATTTCTGAATTGTGGTGAAAGCTTAAAACTCAGAACGAACTAATTTCGTGGTTAGCTAAATTTCATTTATAGGACTTTCCAATGAGGTACAATTTGGGACATTTTCAACGTGATTTATATTACATGCTTAAATTCTACTTGTCTTATCAACGACTTCATATTTCTACTTTACTTGGTTATGAATATAACGGCATTTTACGAACATCGTAATAATAACTATAAAAACGGGTTATTAGTAAATTAACGGTTTCCAAGCTTCGCGATTTGTACATATTTTAGTACTAACATATTTGAATAAATTGCGCGAATTGCTCAAATGCATTTGATATTTGTTTATTTATTTTTTAGGTAATATACATCCTCCCATAGAAACATATAAAAAACCTTTAGCCAAAGATATGCTTATTAAATCGAACTATATTTACAAATCCTAGTTGCTGTTATTAATTTATGCATAAACCGTTTTGATGAATTTCCGAATAGAGATATGATGACTTTTTCCCGATAATATAACTGCAAGGTAATCACTACATATTATAAAACAAAGTCGCTGTCGTTTGTTAAAACGTTAAAACTACGCAACGGATTTTGAACCGGTTTTTTAAATAGAAGTGTTTCAAGACGGAGGTTTATAAGTATATTACATCCATAATATTTTAGAGAAACACTGATAAATTTAGAGGTTCGTCATTGCACCCGTGCGAAGCCGGGGCGGGTCGCTAGTAAGGGATAAAAATGAGCACAGGTTCACAATCTACTTGGCATAACCTACTATTAATTATATGCGTAACAAATTTACGCTATGCTATTTCCACTATATAGTAATACTTATTTGCTTATTGCGGTCTTGACACGATAATAAAACCAAGGTTATTTGCCTTTTGCTGAGATTAGACGCTCTCGAATAAATTATTCATTGCAACAACATTAAACAGTAGAAATGTGAATGAAATACGTCCATAGCTATATAGTTAACTTAACTAAACTATAGTTAAGTTATACGTAAAACCACCTGCAGAGGTGGTTCTTTGATTTACGGGGCCCTGGGTTTATAATCTTATCGAATCATTCGATAATCGAACTTAGATGTGCTGTTCTCGACCTTTACTTGTTTTTGTGCCAAATATCATCTGGACTATTCATCAATCTAAAATTTCGTATTTATATATTACTAGCGATGCGTCCCAGCTTCGCACGGATACCAGAGAATTATTTAGTAGGGATCCCATTTTTTTTTCTACCCAATGTAAGTAGGGTTAATTATTATTATGCACTGTAATGTCCCGATAGAAAAGAGCATCTCGGCCGTTATAGGCCCTCTGCTGTGTCGATTATCCTCGAGTTTAATGGAAATAAGCCCACTGCGCCACGATAGCGTGCGCAGGGTTTCTAGTAGTAGTCGGCCCTTACGACATCGTCAGGATGGAATGGGGTGGTGACTCTATGTATTCTAAATCCGTCACCGCACGGTCATTAGTTAGCCAACTTGTTATTAGCGAGTTGTTCCGAGTTCGTGGGTCGGTTGTTTGTTTAATTTGACGAGGCTAATGACCGCGGCCGTGACTCACGTCAAGGATAACGCGACAAACAGATACGGAGGTTTGGTTTCAACACTTTTTGTTGTTTTTAGAAAAACCTAGCGTGGTATTTCTCAAACTCGGTAACTATGGGCTCCTGAAAAGCAGAGGGTTGTGTCAATAATAATACCATCAAGTATTCTTTGTTACATCAGCTATCTGGCAGTGAAAAACTCGTCAAAATCGGTAGAAATAAACAGAACGACAGAAAGAAATATTTAATTTGTATATAGACCAAAAGTGGATAATATCAATAAGTGGATAAATCCAAAAGCGGTTATTAAGGCCCAATTTTATTTATTTGTATAGATGTACGCTTTGTAGCTTGTAAGGAGTCGGAATTGAAATCAAAATCGTCTAAAATACACAGTTTACCTTATAACAAATCGAAATTCTTCACATAAATGAAGTTTTATATGAATCTACAAAAGTCCAATACAATCTGGAACCAATACATTCGAACAAAAACCGACCGAACCGAACCGAAAGCTGTATTTTATAGTATTGCCACAAACCGACCCAGACTCAGCAAAATGCTGGTTGTTGCCAACCAACGCTGATCTTCGGCAGATGACGTCACGCACGGTCATATTATCTTTAAATAGGAGCCAAACATGCTTGTTCATAACAAAAAAATAATAAAAATAAAACAGTACAAAAGGCATAACATATCCCTATTAACATCAGAGTCAATTTTGGTTGTCAAATGCTGGTTTATTTTTCGCTTTTGAGTGCCTATTTTGAAGTGGGTTTACTATTTTGTTTAACATTTTTTCGTGCATTTAACGTATAGACTGTAAGAGAATCGTCGAAATAAAACATTTTGCCGCCACAACAAACTTCCACCTACCTCCTCCTTTTTGAAGACGGTTGATGAAAATGGATGTAATTACAATATTTTGTTGTGTCATTGAAGTGTTTAAATAATGTCCTAGAGAAAACAATGGCGAAATTATCGTTGATAATGTTGATAGGCGTATTACAAAATATCATCCTTACAGATAAGCAATTTCTCGAAGTTAGCAAGCGTGTATATTATGCCGTATTTACTGTAGCGAATTGTAATTTTAACTTTGAGAGGGGGTAGCGATAGGAACTGACTTTTTGTTTTTTGCTTTCAACGTCATGCTTTCACAAAGTCTATGGTTCAGCACCACGGGAACCGGTAATCAGTTACCAGCAAGCAGGTCGAGTACTAAAGCGGCAGTCTAATGATATCAAAAATACGCATAAATCCTAAGACCTCTCACCAGTACGCTTAGTGATGTCTTAGGGTTTCAAAATCCTTATACATTGTGGTAAATAGTAACTACTAGATGACCCGGCGAACTTTGTTTCGCCTTAAAGGCAATAAATGAACAGATTTTTTATTTTATTAAATTCAATTTTTTATCAGGATAAATATAAATAAAACATCTATGATTTTAATTATACTTTATTGGCCATCTATTTTAGCAACTGCACTTTTCAGTGAATCACCTTGTGACAGACGACATTTTTCGGTTTACTATCAGGCGCATGAACAAATAACGCAGATGGTCTTCTGACCCGGAACATGCCACATATAATTTATCTTGGGAAATACATGAATTTTCTAGATTTAGGCCACAAACTTTCCAGGATTGGCCCTGTGATTTATTTTGAGTATATTCCATTGTTCATCAATTCACTTACCACCAAACGCGTTCCGTTGCACAGGTTTGGTGGTTAAGGTTTATATTTGGAAGCAAACTTAGTACGTAGCCAACCTTTAGTCGTAAATTGTGCGGTGGTAAGCCAGGCATATCCAGAGTCTTTTTTTTACACAGTCATTATATTTGAATTAATGCAGTGTACCAATGATTTCATTCTGAATTATGTTAGTTACTTTATGTCATCTACATATTTATTCTTAGCCGCCAAAACAGCTCGCTTAGTCAACCAATCATTATTTTTGTGTTTATGAGTTCGTCCTTCGATGAACAGAAATTCTGAGAAAATAAAATCAATCCACATAATTATTTCGATGATTTGAGGCAAGCGCATATTTCAGCGGCAGCAGTCGATCTTGGAATTAGTGGCAGTGTTTGGCAGAAATAGCCAGACAGTAAAATCATTGCGCCTCCAAAACATCTCGAGTCCTTGCGTAGGTGTTCGGTCGCTTCGGATAAGTGCTTCCAATGCACGTGTATGCGCTATTGTACATTCGTCCCAGATGACGATTTTCCATTTTGATAAAACTTTAGCCGCTGAGGAGTGTTTTGTAATATTACATGGCATCTATTGGTCCAATGCGGACGTAAGTATGCAAGCAGTAATTAGTGCTGTATCGAAATGTTGCTCGATCCAAATTATGTAGTACCTACTTTATAAATTTATTCTTGTGCCTCGAAAATTATCTAGTTGTTGATCTCTTAAATTTGCTCGACGATTTTGCATTCCCAACCGATCCGTTTCACGGGCTGCCTCGATTTGCTCTTGTGATTGAGAAGCACGGATTCAAGCCATACTAATGCGGTGATCTTCACGTGCATTATTTAGTTCTTCTTCATTGTTCGGCACAATAAGCTAATATTTACTCGAAATAAATACATCAACCGGTCAACTTCAAAATTTCTAATTGTCAAATTTGTCAAACTATAGACAACATAGCGTTTAGCTGTCGGTGAAGTTTTGTTATTCCAGCAGTTGCATTTTGATAAACTATGTTTTATATCACGGAACGGGATTACACACATTTACACTTTCACGTTTATAATATTAAGTATGATTTTGTGAATTGTCCAACATCTTTATATATAAAAGAAAGTCGGACATAGGATACCTAAGATTTTTATCCCGTTCCCGTAGAATGTGATATAATACCTACGTGGTATAACAAAGCGCAACTGACAGCGAAACTTTATGTTGTCTATATTTAAATATGGCTGAAAATTTGACAAATAGAAATTAAAATTTAACTTAATATCTCTATAAATTTACACACAATATCTTTATAAATTGTAGCCTATGTGTTATTCTGATGTATAAGCTATATTATTATAAAGTTTCATTAAGATCCATTCAGTCGTTTTTACGTGAAAGAGTAACAAACATCCATCCATCCATCCATCCATCCATCCATCCATCCATCCATCCATCCATACTTACAAACTTTCACGTTTATAATATTAGTAGGATTAGACGGGATTAAAACGGTGTTATTTGCCACCGACTTCAAAAAAGAGAAGGTTAATAAACAATAAATAAAAGCCATTCTGAGACTGTTATTAAAAAGCTCAGTTAAGCTTCTGAAAAGAGCTCTAATGATCCGACTTGATTAAATGAATTTTGAGAATATTATTGAAATACTCTTAGTTTGACAGAAATCTTGGAATAAAATCAACAAAATAATGTTGCTTCTGACACATTGTTGTCAGAAGCAACATTATTTTGTCTTATTTCGACAATTGTTATTAAAGTGCTTTACAGATGATACGTTAATTTGCACAAAAAATAAAAATAACTTATCGAAAACTGTCAACTTAAAAAAAATAAACAACGATTTTAGGTTATTGCCAACTAAAATATACACCTACGTTAATTAGAATATATGGGAGTAAGGAAGAGAATTAACATTATAAGCAATGTAGGAAACATTGCTTATATGTTAACATTTTTTCAGTTACAGTAGACATTTAAGAAAAATCTGTACCAACCCATCTGACCAGCGTGGCACAGGCTAATTCCCCCCTACGAGCTTAGAGAAGGCTCCACTCGGCACTGGGTCATTTACGAGCCGACGTGAGTTGAGTGAATGAATGTTTTCCCTCAGGTGCTGGCGCTATCGGTTGCGAGCTTTTGAAGAACTTCGCGATGATCGGCGTGGGAGCCGGAGAAGGCCAGATCACCGTCACCGACATGGACCTCATCGAGAAGTCCAACCTCAACCGTCAATTCCTCTTCCGCCCCTACGACGTGCAGAAGCCCAAGTCCAGTACTGCAGCCAGGGTATGACCACCGAAGGCTAGCAATGATGGCTTTTCGTGCTTGCGTGGACATAGATCGGGCCCCAAATTGCTGACGGAGACCGGGGAGGAGGAGGCGACTCTACGCCCACCTCCTCTCCGCCATAGAGGCCGGTGGTGGGTCGGAGGACCCGCTACCGTCGAAACCCTCACTGGCTGAGGGCGTCCCAGTTACCCGGAACGCCCCCAGGTAGACGCTACCAGGGGCGTCACAGTGGAATGTGTTTACGCGAACCAAGCGTGTCGTGTGAGGGTATACCGTTAGGGTTTTAGTGGGTAGTTTTTAGTGGCGGTATGCATAAAGCATCTCCCCAGCGTCACCAAAAAAAGACCGCAAATTGCTACTTTCTATCGAATTGCTAATCCGACACGATGTAAAAAGATAGCATTCGTTGTAATTCATAATTGCCTCGTTGTAAATAAATACTTGCGGCTAGGTTTTCGGCTTTATCCATTTCTTTTGTCGGCTCTTACGACACCCTCAGGATGAAAAGGGGTGGCGTCAGTATGTATTCTAAATCTGACACCATACGGAATGACGTAATCTATCAGTATAGATATAGAGCGGAGGGCACCCTGGGTAATTCACGAACACAAATACACCCTAAGACACCCAGACTTAGAGCAATTGACTCTGGTTTACACAAAGACACTTGCCAGACCTCCTGCAATCGAACCGGCGACCTGGGTTACCAAGACGGCACATCCAACCCTCCACAATGAACGCATTTATATTTTAAAAACAGTGGAGACACCTTGGTACATCTATTGATATTTGTTGTTATGCTATAATTACACGAGGAGATTTTAAAAGGGATGCCTTTCGTTTAGCTTTAATCCAACCTCTCCTTCATAAACATGGATTTTTTTAAATTAGAGTTTGCATATGTCCCCTCTTGAAACGCAGGTGATCAAGCGCATGAACCCGTCCGTGAACGTGGTGGCCCATGAGAACCGCGTGTGCCCCGAGACGGAGGCGGTGTACGACGACGCCTTCTTCGAGGCGCTGGACGGCGTGGCCAACGCCCTGGACAACGTGGACGCGCGGATCTACATGGACCGGCGCTGCGTCTACTACAGGAAGCCGCTGCTGGAGAGCGGCACGCTGGGCACCAAGGGAAACACGCAGGTGGGACTCGATCTTTCCAAACACTGATTCACAGACACCAGAGTTGACCAGAGGTAACCTAGCAGCTGAACACAATAGATCTACAGTTTAAGCAATGTCTGTTGGAGGTTGGATGGAGGTCCACTCCTTATTTTTGCAAGGCAATGATTAACGTCATCACATTGTATAATATAATCTATGTATTAATACGTGAAGCAAAAACTTTGTACCCCTTTTTACGAAAATTGCGCGGACGGAGGAGTATGAAGAAATCATTTTTTTTAATTTCCATTATCTGACACACACATATCATTGTTTATTTTTAAACTATATTTATGGCACTAAATATAGTTAAAAAATACATAATTTAAATAGTATAACTTTACTGACTGTGATTAATTATTTGACTAATAATTAATCACAGACAGTAAAGTCAGTAAAAATATATTATTATATACAATGTGCTGTCTTGTATAGTTCGACTAACATACACATTCGAAGACAGATAAAAAGCTGTTCGCTTTAAGTTGTAATTAAGTTTTAATTGCAAAGTAAATAAAAAAAAATTGACATAGTATAGTGTTGTCATGATTTCCCACGCCGGATAAGTCATAATGATGCGGAGGAAGGAGGGGGTTTGTTTGTCTGTCTCATGGGTGGTATTTGACACATTTTGCGCTTATAATAATGTGACCAAAAACATAACCCAGATTAAAAAAACGTCCCATCAGTAAGTGCTGCTGATTCTGAGCAAACTCTTTCAGGGTTTGATACAATAAGTCAACCGGTGTACTCTTAACACCTCAGTACCTCTTTCCAGGTTGTGGTACCTTTCCTCACGGAATCCTACAGCTCGTCCCAAGACCCGCCAGAGAAGAGTATTCCCATCTGCACGCTCAAGAACTTCCCCAATGCCATCGAGCACACCTTGCAGTGGGCGCGTGACGAGTTTGAAGGATTGTTCAGACAAGCGGCGGAACACGCGGCGCAGTATCTGCAAGACCCAACCTTCCTTGAGAGGACGCTGAAACTGCCTGGAAGCCAGCCTCTGGATGCGATTGAAAGTATCAAGGTAAGGGCTTGTGAACATTTTGTTATATACTCATGGAACCGATAAATACTTTAAACAGTGGGATTTAAATGCAACTGTGAACATTATAGTACAAAAAACAGCAACTGTATGCGCTGTTTCCAAGAGAGATTACTCTATAGTATTCATTGTGAAACTTATATGTGTACATTAAAACTGCCAGTAGAAAAATATTTTTTTTTTTAATTTGACTTAGTGAATACCCCATTAGCCAGTAGTTGCACTGATGATTCATTGCATTCTTAACGCGAATGAACTATAGTATAGTTATGACTTAGGCTTTAGGGTGTATTTACGCGATGTTTACGAAATGAAACACTTGTTTTTGGGTTTGTTACCGATGGCCAGAGCGCGATCAGCGAGCGGCCCCTGAGCTTCGACGACTGCGTGCGGTGGGCCCGCCTGCACTGGGAGGCGCAGTACTGCAACCAGATCAAGCAGCTGCTGTACAACTTCCCGCCGGACCAGCAGACCACCTCCGGGGCGCCCTTCTGGTCGGGGCCCAAGAGGTGCCCGGCCCCGCTGCGGTTCGACCCCACGGAGGAGCTGCATCTGGACTACGTGGTGGCAGCGGCCAACTTGAGGGCCCAGGTCTACGGCCTGCCCTCGTGTGTGGACCGCGAGAAGATTGCACAGGTTGCTGCCAGTCTTGAGGTTGGTATAGCTGTTTAGTCAGATAGCGTAAGGTATTTGGGGTCATCCATATATTACGTCACACGTTAATGGGGATGGAGGGTAAAACTGAAATATGACCATGTGGGCCAAGGCGCAGAGAGAGGTCAAAAGTTTAGTGACGTCACATGTTAAGATTAGAAATACGAGGACGCGAAGTTTTGATGTGACTAAAAACTGTAAAAGTTTACGGACTTTATCTATAGTTACTAATAACTAGCGGACCCTACAGACTTCGTCCTGTCAAAAAAATTGACTCTTTGACGTTAGGAACACACCTACATTGCTTAGACAACAGTGAATGGTTGTAATTTAATATGAACTTTATACAATAGTAAACGTTTTTATGGGAAAAAAGGCTGTTTTAGGGGTTCGGTTTTCCGGCAATTATTCGAATTTTTCTCGCCGTACAAACCATCCTTGAACTTCAACGAACATTTAAAAAAAAGAATTGGCCAAATTGGTCCAGGTGTTGTTGAGTTATGCGCTTAACAACACATTTTGCGATTCATATTTATATTATAGATTTAGAATTCTCTCTATTTGATTATAATATTTATGCAACATCATTTAACTTCTAGAGCGGCGTTGTGATGCGAGTTGCAAGGATGTCTTCTCTCAGTTATCTATATAGTCATGTATAAATTAAAAGATGTGTAACGTCAAATCAGGAGGTGGGGGATTATAATAATGTGATGCGCTGCTCTTCCAGGTGCCAGAGTTCAGCCCGAAGTCCGGCGTCAAGATCGCAGTCACTGACGCACAACTGCAGCAGAACAACGACGATTTGGACGCAGACCGCATACATAACATCATCTCCGAACTGCCCCCTCCCTCCAAGCTCGGGAGCCTCAAGATCACGCCTCTGGACTTCGAAAAGGACGACGACACCAACTTCCACATGGATTTCATCGTAGCTGCGTCCAACCTACGAGCGGCCAACTACAAGATCCCACCTGCCGACAGGCACCGGTCCAAGCTCATCGCTGGCAAAATTATCCCAGCCATAGCAACCACCACATCCGTAGTGGCCGGTCTCGTCTGCCTTGAGCTCTACAAGTTGGCACAGGGCTACAACACCCTGGAGGTCTTCAAAAACGGTTTTGTCAACCTCGCTTTGCCCTTCTTCGGGTTCTCGGAGCCCATAGCCGCACCCACTAACACTTACTACGACAAGAAGTGGACCTTGTGGGACCGGTTCGAGGTGAAAGGAGAGATCACGTTACAAGAGTTCCTGGATTACTTCAAGAATGAGCATAAGCTGGAGATCACAATGCTCTCACAGGGCGTCTGTATGTTGTACTCCTTCTTTATGCTCAAAGCCAAACGGCAGGAGAGGCTAGAGCTGCCAATGTCTGAAGTAGTCAATAAGGTAAGCAAGATTTGTTGTAGATGAAATGTTCTACTATCATTAAGCGTCAGGCTACTAGACTTAATGGCACTAATACCTTTCGAAAACATTTCAAATAGTAGTAAGTAATTTCAGGGAAGTCCTATATATGTATATTTTTTAATGCTCGCATCATTGCGACGCGTGCTTGCGTCCCCCGCCGCGTGAACAGTGTGCTATAGCAATGCCGTGGTGTTTACAAAAATGAATGTAGAACTCAAAATCCATCACTAATGTGCTAGGTAAGCATTTGCGCTGCGGCCCGACATAATGTCCTCGAACCTTAAGATTAATCTTCTAATTGGATGAATCAGTTTTTATTTACATTTTTTCTCGAAGGTGTCCCGGTAGGAAGTGTAGGTACTTGAAGAACTGCTTCGTGTCTTCCTGTGTGGGGTTTACAATAGTCCATCCTTGCAGGTGTCCAAGAAGCGGCTAGAGCCGCACGTGAAGGCGCTGGTGTTCGAGCTGTGCTGCAACGACGAGGACGGCAACGACGTGGAGGTGCCCTACGTCAAGTACACGCTGCCCTAGTGGCCGCGGGGGCACCCCCTTAGCTGCCGCACACAGGGACACCGGCCTGGGGAGCATTAGTATAATCCGGACGGTAGCTCAACTCCTCTGACCAGAGGTAGCTCATTCTGAAATCAACGCAAGCACTATCACAGATAGTCTATGTCTCTGTGTTCACAAATGAAAAGTAAGCAGAGATTGTCATTATTGTTCGCATTATATGGTCTGTGTTTGTGGTGACCTATATCTGCTCTACTGATGCAGTAGTGTGTGTGTTCACATATAGAAATCACAGTATATATATATTGTAAACAGTAGCTGGATGTAAACCGACTTGATTATACCCCAAGTGGAAGTTATATGTTTGTAAGCTGTTGAGTGTTCCAAACTAGACGAAACGAAATCAAGCTTGTAATATATATGCTGTCACACACAAACACTGCATAACTATAAATGCAGTAGCGTAGTTCTCATCGAGGTCACATATACTGATGTCAGAGAATGAACAGGCGGTGTCTCTGTGCGGTGGTTACTTATGAATTGGGCACAGCGCGCAATACAACTAGTCTGACGTTTTGCGTATTGTAAATTAATAATAACGTACATTTTAGTGTCTCGAGTGTCTGTCTACAGTATATTCTGAGCCAATCTCTGACTACACCTTAGATGATTAAATGATACGAGGATCTTTTTGTTCGCGATTAATAAAACAATCTGTACAAGTGATAACTGTCGCAACTAACAACGGATTTTGTGTCATTGGAACATAACGTAAGTGTGATTAATGTTAAAAATTATTGTGATAGTCAAAAGTGGTGTGGACCAGTTGTTTTGCGCGCACTGTTGGCATTACTAGCAGCGGCGGTATATCTTGGCAATAAAACCGGACTAAGTCAGATACTTTGCTTGACTTTCCATGCCTTTGAAAACTCCTCATCTACAGATGAAAGATAATGCCTTAATGGCTGTGATGAGTGATTTAAGTTTAATCTCTGTGGAAAGATTGCAAGGCTCTAACTTCCAGTTTTAACCGCTTAGTTGTGCTATGAAACCTGCAGATATTATGCTGTGACTGACAGCATTGTGTGCTGCAATTGTATGTTACTAGTAGCTAATACATTAACTGAAGACGAGACTGAAAACAAGCTGCATTAATATCTCTTTTCGAACATAGGCCTTCCTTATATAGCCACAAAGGACAATTTGCAGTAAACCGCATCCTTGAACCATTTAGTCGGGATTTGTATTATTAGGGACGTAACCATTTTTTGTACTGAGTCTAGTCTTCAGTCTATATGGTAGCTCCATGGTTGCTGGCTGCGCCTGAAGGCAGCCTTTGGGCCGATAGGCCGACGAATTTACTGCGCCTAGCTGGCGGCTGTACAGTGATGTTTACCGTGTGACTTGTTTTATGCTTCGGAACGCCTCCAATTTTATATACAGGGTGTAAAATGTACTGGAAACCAGTAGATGCAAAATTATATGATACCGGCACATAATATGTAAGCAGGTGGTCTTCAAACGGGTGGACGGATTTTCCACAAACATACCCGATACAGACAAATTTATTAAAATTGAAAACGTAATAAAATAGTTTCATTTTTCGATTGTAGTGAAACTAAGGCTATCATGAAATTTCTGGTCATCCATTTTCTTTAATAGAAAATGCCAATGACAGGTTTCTAATAATTTTAATATTGTTAAATTAAACTGAAGCCCAACTCCCAACCAACTAGTTGCTGAAACAGTGTTTGTGATAGATGCACAGGCTTAGCAATATCGCACACCGTAATCGAAGCAATACTATTTGAATAAGTCCGTTTGTTTGATATTATTAGAAAAGGACCAATATTTTATTCATTCATAATATTGCTTTCCAGTGCTTAAAAATATTTACCGTTCCATAACCTGATCATATTCACCCGATAGCTAAAAAGCAATTAATCTTTCGCGCGGCGGCGTTTGTTAATACATCATGTTAAGATTCGTGCAGAATAAGATAATACAGCCCTTGGCGCTAAATCGTAACATTACAATGTACGAGACGTTGTAGCGTTGCGGATATCAGGGCATAGATCAAAATCTCAAAAAGCTGTCAACCGGTCGATATGATAAAAAGTATTTCTTGCCTGTGACGGAATGTTAACGGTCATGTTATGGAACGGTTTAGTGGATAACTTATTATGTCACACCCTGTACGTATTTATAGTAAGTAGTATATATTTATTGCTCACGTCTTACCGCTGGCATTTGTATTTAGTTTCTCGTTCGTGATAAAACAATAATTTTACACCGATTGGATAATTTTAATGTTTAAATCAGATGGGTCTGTATATGGAAAGGAAATAAATAACATTTTGTCAATATTATCGTTTTATTTTTTACCGTGACAGTTAGTTTATACCATAATTAAAAACTTATCGGGACTTATCGCGCACAGAATTTTTCGGGTGAAATATTTGGAATACAAAGTGTCCATCCTGAGCGTTTCGTAAGAGCTGACAAGGCCGGACCGAACCGAACCTATCCGCAACACAAAGAAAACTTTATACTAAACACCCTTTTTTTACGTCGGAGATCCCATGGATACTGTGCCGTTGGGGGTCTGGCCGGGTTCTGTGGGACTCTGGGGCGCGTAGAGATGGTAAATTGCGCCCCGACTTACCTACTAAAATCGACGGCGATCCTCGACTGCCCGAACCAGGGCCACGGGATTTACTCCCATTGCGGGAGCATGCTCCGTGACCCTGGGGGCCTTGGCCTGATACGAAACCCTGTGCCAACCCGTCTAGCCAGCGGGGCACAGCAGGCTAATAAAAGCAGTGGGTCGGGTCACATGAGCCGAGTAGTAGTTCGACGACAACACGGCCATGACTTTTGTACGTACTAAACTTTTTTTTAGTACAGCAATTTGTTACACATTATTTTTTAATTTGTAATTGAATATGTCAAACGTGCTTCGGGCAACGCGGTGACTGCGCAGACACTTCGGTAATAGGGATGAAGTAGTGTCCAGTTCCTTAAAATGAACCGGAACTCGACACTGACAAATAGGGTTTAGAAAATAAATAGAATAAAAAATATGCTATTCATATTTAACCGTTTATTACATAATCTCGTCTTATAATCAGTAAACAGTAAAGTTAATCTTACGGAATGCCGATGAAGATTTTAGAGAATACACTTTTCAAAAGTATATAAAATAAGCGTAAACAATTTTTGGTGTAAAATATTCAAAACTTACACACTATGACTTGGCGAATTAAAGTATAGAACGACTAATTTATAAGCCGACATTTTAAATAGGAAACAGTGCATTATTTTATAGTGCCATCCGAATAATGGCTGTTACAAAATATATTTTATGCTAACTTTATTCACAACTTTTCTTTTTCTTAAAAACAATCACAAAATATGCTCTTATTTGTCGTAGATACTATTATACAAAGGAATATAGATATTAATAACTTAAAAAGGAACCGAAATATAGAAGTAAAATTCCGGACATTACGGATTGTGAGGTTTTCTGTGTATAACCATATAGATAATGTTCGGCAAATTATAGTCATTAATTACATCATGTGCTACTATGCTCAATAGCACGAAAGCGTTTTATACACTCCAATCAAGAGAAGCTTCCTTGAGCTAGAATTTATCGTCTAGAAAATTAATGTTCATTAAAGAGATACGCGTCTAGCTGTCGTGACTGTTCTTCTGAATGAAATGTATTCAATACTCTGTCATGTTCTAGGCTTCTTTAGTAATATACCCTTTCTATTACACCCTGTATTTAAAGCTACAAAATAACAATGACAAAAATCTTCTACATAATTGTTGGAATATTATACAAATACCTGTTTGTAATATAAATCGACTAGCGACCCGCCCAGGCTCCGCACGGGTGCAATGATGAACATTTAAACTTATCAGTGTTTCTTAACAATATTATGCATTTATCTATACTAATATATAAAGCTGCAGAGTTTGTTTGTGTGTTTGTTTGTTTGTTTGAACGCGCTAATCTCAGGATCTACTGGTCCGATTTCAAAAAATCTTTCTGTGTTTGATAGTCCATAATAGATTTATCGAGGAAGGTTATAGGCTATATTTTATTTTCAAAAGAATTAGGGATCCGTATGAAAATTGCGATTTTGTAAACCAAGGTGTAAAATCGAAAACCTATTTATGCGTGCGCTGCAAAAACTATTGACAATAGAACAAAATGATGTACTACGGGTTTGTAGGTCTTATAAAGATCTACAAAGAAGTTCTCGAGAGCACATATCTAACTATCATAGTTTAGTCACAATAACCGATTTTATGTTCATAAAAAATATGCACGGGTTCAAAGCCAACGCGGGCGAAGCCGCGCGCAAAAGTTAGTTATATATATAAACCTTTCTCTTGAATCACTCTTTAAATTATAATAGCCCGCTTCAAAATCCGTTGATTAGTTTTAAAGATTTAAGCTTACATAGGGACGGACAGACGACAGCGACTTTGTTTTATACTATGTAGTGATAACACGTCAACTGTCAAGCAATATAACTAGCTTAACAGTTTTTTTAAGGTTTATGAGATGTACTGTTGAATCATGGGCAATACCTGCACCCCTATCAACATAAATGCCCTTTCAATTGAAATTTATTGAATCTCAATCGCTACGATTGAATTAATTCTATTTAAAAATAGCACAACATGTACACCCTTCACAATGGATAAACCCTAGCCTCTTGTCAAACTCATCGTTGATTGCGTTCGTTCATAAACATAGATCGGGTATGACCGTAACAGAAAATGAATATCGTAGTTAATATAAAAAAAATGCCCCTGGGTGCTTCGCCGTCGGGGTGCAGTGCGCCTTCCTAATAATGATCATCAACATATCAACCAAAATACGTCCACTGCTAGACATAGGCCTCTCCAGGATTTCCACGAAGGCCATAGTGAGTGACCACGTCTCTGTGCCATATTCCATCACTAGCAACACAATGTTTCCTTACGGTTATGTAATAAATTTATGACGTACAGTACAATACGATAATAGCATTTAATTTAATATGATATACTCACTATGGGCTCCATCAGAAGGCTCAAAGTCACCCAAAGGGCAATGGAGAGGGCTATGCTCGGAGTTTCCCTGCGAGATCGAATCAGAAATGAGGAGATACGCAGGAAAACCAGGGTCACCGACGTAGCCCACCGGATTGTCAAACTTAAGTGGCAGTGGGCAGGGCATATAGCTCGCAGGACCGACGTCCGATGGGGCAGAAAAGTCCTCGAGTGGCGACCGCGTTCCGGAAGGCGCAGTGCTGGTAGGCCTCCCACACGGTGGACCGACGACCTGGTTAAGATCGGCGGAAAGCAGTGGATGCGGGCGGCCCAGGACCGGCCTTTGTGGAAATCCTTGGGGGAGGCCTATGTCCAGCAGTGGACGTCTTTTGGCTGAAATGATGATGATGATGATATACACTTGTGGAAATGTTATCACATTTCCTTCAGTAGCTTAGGGAGTAAATGCACTGTGATATGTAAACAATCGTTTACTTTCTAACACTCGCAAACTTTTACTGGATTATTACCAGTGTTCGCGCACCGTTTTTCAACAAAAAATCAATCAAACCGACAATTTTGGGGGTAGCTGTGGCCACAATTTTTTTTCGAGGGCTGCATCCGTTCCTCTTGAGACTTGGTCTACAGTTCGTCGGGTGGGTTTACCCAGCAGTGGGCGAAGAAGCGCGGCAGACATCGCGCTGCTTGCGCTCGTCAGCGCCAAGGGCGGCGCTGCGGGGAGGGTGGGTGCCGCCGGGACACCGGCGCCTTGTCCCCACTATACATCTCTACGGAACGATAGGAATTGTATCATGTTTCGTCACCATGAATTGCCATGCTGGTCTAACTTGAAAAGTAATAATTTTCCAGGCTAATTTGTATTTTGTTTCAATTAATAAAAAGAGTAATAATGTATAGTCCTCGCCAAACTTTATGGCCGCTCCGAACCTAGCCGCATTACGCTGCGCAGAAAACAAAATCAGGTATCAGCGGGACGTACGCGGGGCGGGGAGGCAGGGCTGGCCCGCACGCGCCGTTTTGCACCCGCAAGCGTCCTCGCCACCCGCGTGTTAGTGTGAGTGAGCTACGTTCGTATTGGTTATGAAATATACGATGCGCAAGTTCGCACCGAGGGCTACATAAAGATTGGTGAGGACTATATATACTAAAATGAATACGTTATATTACTTAACTTCTGAAATTGAACTCGGTTTAGATTTTGTCGAATTTCAAAGTAGGGTTGGCTCCCAGTATCTTGCTGGTGTCGAACACATTTAACCTTGTTTGATTCCATTAGTTTATTAATATGAAAATAATTGATATGATAATAATTTATGGATGCCCTGCAACCTACGCAAGATCTAAGATACTACTGCATGGAAAGATATGAAAAGGAATTACAATACCGGTGTTTATAATTCAAATACAATACAATACACTTTATTGCACACAAATGAATAAGATAATACATTGCATAAATTAAGAACATAAAAAGTAATGCACAATGGGCGATCTTTTAAGCGATTTCTTCCAGAAAACCTTGATAAACTAATATGCAGACTATCTTTATGGGGTCTTTTCGGAATAGTTAGTTATCTTTAGCACCTACTTTTATATTTATCCTAGCCCCTCAGATTTTTTGACTTACCTCGTCCATCCTTTTATACTACAATCTATATTCTAAATCGGTAACCACAGGGAGTTCCCTAAAGCATGCGAAACACGATAGAAGTATCGGTTCAAAATTGACGGAGATATTGGTGAGCACTGATAAAATATATACAGGATGTAACAAAATCCACCCGAAGCGAGGGTTAGACTTCGCTTACGCATCGGAAATTAGGCATCTATCATATTATATTAGGCCTGATTTTTATACGCCCCCCTTCGGTTTCGGTAAAAAAATGAGGTAAACACTAAGCTGAACGTTTCAAATTCGTGTCATATGTCTGCATTATGTAAATAAGAGCTTGGTTTCTCTGCATGAATCATAGTTTAGGAAAGACAACCAACAAAACAAAGATCAACCGTTACAGCTCTCGGTTAAGAAATGGAAACTTTAACCAGCTTTTTTATACATAAATGTTTAACATCTTGCTAAGATGTGACAAATATATTCTGGAAGCATGCGCTTGGACAGAGACCATGCAATAATTATTAGTTATATGGGAATAAGTTAATACGATAGTATTCATAAAATCATCTAGTTAAACAAAACGGGTACAACTATTCTAAAACAAAAAAATACGACACATTTAGTAAGATGATTTAATAAGCAACGTTCGCTTGGCAACAATAAGCTCGACATGCGTTCTGCACAAGCTGGCAACATTCTACGCGCGTCTAGTGTTACCATAGTTGGACTGAGTCATCGGCGAGGCAGGAGCGCGTTTGGAGCGCGCGGGAAAGGACCCGCTGAAGCTATGCGACATTACATCCCTGTCACAAATGGGAACATATTTTGACAACCGTCATATTATACGCTATAAAAAGTTTATTTTTTTTTGCAGGAAAGTGCTACCAAATAACGCTCCTGGGTTTTTACTGGGCATTCTTTTTTGCTTCTGATGCCCACATAACCTGTCCATCGGTAGAAGATATTTCCCGGGAAAAAATTATGTTAAGGTTAGCCTTAGAATTTATATGATTCTTTTTTTATGATTGATGAAGGTTTTAAGAACATTGCGATTACCCACCACCACAGGTTAAATATTTACCAGTTTTGTGATAAAACCTACGTAAATAAACTTCCTTTTGAGTCTGACTTATATTTATTGTGGAACTTTTCTGTCAACAAATTAATTTGATAAGCTCCCGTAATCACGTTCAAAGAAATCTTCAATGATTAAAATGTCACCACAAAGGATGACTGTGAATGATTTATTAGGGTCAGCGCTGACGGGCGGAGTGGCGGCGAAGAGGCTATTTCAGTAACAATTTAAATTCAACCTAAAACGCTTCAGAATACATATGTATTTAGAATACGCTCGCCACGCGTCGCTAGCCGCGCGTCGCTCGCCGTCATTGTATTTCGTTGTGTCAAATACAGCTGTATTCTGAAGCGCTTTATGTTGAAATTAAATTGTTACTGAAATAGCCTCTTCGCCGCCACTCCGCTGGTGGGCGCTAACCCTTAAGCGAAAAAGACAATGTACAAATGTGGTGAAACTCACGTTTGTCTTAAGTTTCTGGGCGATTGTTTCGCAGCGAGGGAGTTTCTTCGGGTGCGATCGGCCGCTATCATAGCGCACCGCTCAGTAGGCGTACTGGTTATAAATGTGTCATGGAGGGAGTAGCAGGCTGCCGTGATCTGTAATATACTACTGAATTAAAGAATGAGTTGAGACTGGCTTCATGCCAAATTCCTTTTATCGCTTTAATATTTATGTATGTCACAAATTATTGTGTGACATTATTATCGAGGCTCTAGTTCTGTTTTATTACATTGTACATATTGTTTTGCCGTCATCTTCACCATACCAACCAGAAGTCTACTGCTGCATATGAGTTTCACCAAAGATTTCTACAAAGACAGGTCCTGAACCGGCCGCATACCTCGAATTTGGGCGAGCTGGGGCCAGATACAAAATCACTACTAACGGTATCCGCAATGCTAAATGTATGGATGGCATTTCAAAATCGTTAAGTCATGTTTTGTGTTCATGTTTGACGACACGGTTGGCGCAGTGGTTGAGCGATCGACTGCTGCGCAGCATGTCGCGGGTTCGATTCCCGCACAGAAGAAATATTTGTACGACCTACAAGTATTTGTTCCGGGTCTGGGTGTTTTCTATCTATAATATGTATGTATTTACAAAAAGGTGGTTAGGTGTACTTAAATATTGTTTCACATAATCAAATTAACAACTTTCTTTTAATTAGTAAGACTTCCACTAAGCTTTTGCCTTCGATGTTATCTTGACGTAATAAATAAATAAGAAGCAACCTCCACCAAGAACACAAAAAGCAGCCCAATCACCTGCTGAATCAGTCGACGGTGCAAGTCTACGTCTGCGCCCCTGATGCCTTCGCGGTCCTGGTGCAGTTGCAAGGCACAGAGCAACGCATCTTTGATGGTTTGCACCGTTGCCTGCACTCGCTCGGTCTTCATGAGCCGACGAACCAGAAACCCTTTGGCCTGCGCTACTATTTTGGTCGCTGCTGTACGCTATAAGGTTACCATAATCATGGCGGATGTACATAAAATTGTTTTAAAAGTCACAAGCAAGAGACGTCATAGGAAGAGCAATGGAAGAGGAAGCAGCACAGTGCATGTTGTACAATAAGAAAACGCGCACATTTTCAGTGAGTGATGAATAAAGCTGACAAAATAATCAACAAAGACGGATCCAAACGAACCATTGGAAAACGACTTAAAATAAACTCCATTTTACTGAACTGCATAATGTCTACCCAATGTAATGAAAGCGTGCAATTTAGATAAGCTGAAAATGTATTACTCAGAAATAAGGGAAGATCAACAAGATAGTCCGGGATCCCCGGTACATTGTTTTCACTTGATTACTATCAAGCTAATTTTTCGTGAGTAGCTTCATTTTCATGAGACGCCCAACATTTTCTTGTCGACTACTCTTGATTGTGGTAGCTAACAGAGGTAGCAAGGGGGAAATATGTTGATTTTATGATTCAAAAAAATTTATTACTAACCGGGTGCTTTTTGGTATATCTGATGATAATTATCTAAATTATTCGAAAATGTATTTGTCCTACAAAATGTATGGTTTGATCAAAGAGTCCTCCACCTCCAATATGTATGGATAACGAGGTCATAAAAAATGATTACTAACCAGCTGGTTTTTTTTTATTTACTTAGTAAATATTTATATTATTTAACCGTCATATTGTCCTACAAGTTGGGTGGTACGTTATCCCGGTCCTACGCTCAAAAGTTGTTAAAACCACAAGACCCATTTTGTCATCACTAACTGTAGGACAATAATTTTACATGATTGGTTAGTGTATTCTCTGCCCAAATGATACAATGTCCTACAAGAAAACAGGTAGGTAACACGAGTCCGACAAAAATTGTAATTTTTTCGTTTTCCTACTTATAACTTACTAGCGACCCGAACCGGCTTCGCACGGGTGCATGTATTATACATATAAACCTTCATCTTGAATCACTCTATCTATTAAAGAAAACCGCTTCAAAATCCGTTGCGTAGTTTTCAAGTTTTAAGCATACATAGGGACGGACAGACGACAGCGGCTTTGTTTTATACTATGTAGTGATGATACAGTGAAAACGTCTTTCTTTTATTTAAATAAATTATTTTTCTTAAGTAATACAAAAAAACAATTATTTACATATAAAAATAAATAATATTCATCAGATTCATCTGATAAATTTTCAGTATCATCACTGTCATTTTCATCTATTTCATTTTCCTCGTCTTCTGTCTCTGTAATGACGTAAAAAATTAAGTATTATTTAACATAAAATGAATCCACTTCGTTTTATAGTGTGCAAAACTTTTTATATAGTACATTATACGGATTCCGCTATACAACGACATTCACCGTTATGTTTAATGGATGAAAATTATTTTATTAGAAATTTAGTATGTTAAAAATAATTTAAAAAAATGGATTGCCTGAAAAATTCCTAAATTTATAATAAAATAATTTTCATCCATTAAACATATCGGTGGTCGTTTTATAGCGGGATCCGTATGTACTACATATATAAAAAGTTTCGTACACTATAAAACGAAGTGTATTCATTTTATGTTAAAAATACTTAATTTTATACGTTATTACAGAGTCAGAAGACGAGGAAAATGAAATAGATGAAAATGACAGTGATGATACTGAAAATTTATCAGATGAATCTGATGAATATACATTTATTTTTAAGTAAATAATTATTTTTTTGTACTAATTTAGTGAAAAAAAAATTATTTAAGTTAATAAAAAAGATGTTTTCACTGTAAGATAAGTTATAAGTAGGAAAACGAAAAATGACAATTTCTGTCGGACTCATGATACATACCTGTTTTTTTGTAGGACATTGTATCATTGGGGCAGAGCATACTAACCTATCATGTAAAATTGGTGTCCTACAGTTAGTGATGACAAAATGGGTCTTGTGGTATTACCAATTTCTGAGTGTAGGACCGGGATAACGTACCACGCAACTTGTAGAAAAATATGACGGTTAAATAATATAAATATTTACTAAGTAAATAAAACAAAACCAGCTGGTTAGTAATAATTTTTGATGACCTCGTTATCGATACATATTGGAAGTGGAGGACTCTTTGATCAAACCATACATTTTGTAGGACAAATACATTTTCGAATAATTTAGATAATTCTCATCAGATATACCAAAAATCACCCGGTTAGTAATAACTTTTTTAGAATCATTAAATCAACAGATTTAACCTTTGCTACCTCTGTTAGCTACCACAATCAAGAGATGTCGACAAGAAAAAGTTGGGCGTCTCATCAAAACAAAGCTATTCACAAAGATTCAGCTTGATAGTAATAATTTTTTTTCTATGATCTGTAGAACAACTTTTGAGTGTAGGACCGGGATAACGTACCACGCAACTTGTAGGACAATATGACGGTTAAATAATATACATATTTATTAAGTAAATAAAAAAAAACCAGCTGGTTAGTAATCATTTTTGATGACCTCGTTATCGATACATATTGGAAGTGGAGGACTCTTTGATCAAACCATACATTTTGTAGGACAAATACATTTTCGAATAATTTAGATAATGATCATCAGATATACCAAAAAGCACCCGGTTAGTAATAATTTTTTTTGAATCGTTAAATCAACATATTTCACCCTTGCTATCTCTGTTAGCTACCACAATCATGAGTTGTCGACAAGAAAATGTTGGGCGTCTCATGAAAATGAAGCTACTCACGAAAAATTAGCTTGATAGTAATCAAGTGAAATCAATGTACGGGGGACCCCGGACTAAGAAGATCAAATGCTGAGAAACAAAAACCACACAGTAACGAGTAACGAAATAATGATGTTACCTGTCTTTCTGAAGGTGGGTTGTGCACTCTTGGTTTAGTTAAACGACCGGAGGAGCTATTCATCGACTTTTTTATAGAATCCTCCATTTGGCTAATAGCATTATTTGTGCGAGAGTACATTTCGCGAAACTCAGAATTGCGACCATTACTTTTCGTCTCATTTCCAGACACATCTTTAGGCATGTCAAGCTTTTTCCTGGAATACACGCTATTATTTTCATCGCTGTTGTCCGAGGGAAACGTTGTATTCAAGTCCGCCAATGTATCGTTCGTTCGATCGGTCAATATTTGATCGTAGTCATGATCTAAGGACGCGCTCGTATCGTAATTAAGTCTCCGGGATGCCAAAGTACTCCTTTGGGTTGGAGAGTGAGTTCTTGTAATGCTGCCTTCAAGATTGGGTTTTGAACATTTAGCAATATCGCCATTTCGAGCTGCACATTTCTTTTCACTTTTCTTGAAACTTTCTGTTATATAACGACTTTTCTTCAACATATCGTCACAGTGACTTAAATAGTTATTTGTGTCTGTCAATGTGGACGATACAGGACTATCTAAAATGCTAGAATCTGGTGACTTATGATTAATCAACTGTTTTAAACTGACAGGACCTCTTTCAACTTCTTCATTTTTATCAACCCATGCCTCTTTTACTTCAACCGGAGATTTTGGGCAAATAGTTTTCAGCTGTTTGTACAACAAGTTGTTTTGCTCTTCAAAAACTTGTTGAAGGAGCAACTGTTCCTTCTTCTGCTTTTCCACTAAGCTCGCCATTTGAATCAACTGTTGATTTTGAATTTTCTCGTATAACTCTCTTACACGTGTCGCTGGGTCATCTGATTCGGATTGCACCAGAGATGCATTCGGTTGTGAAGAGGTTGGTGTTTTATTTTTGGCAGGAGTAATTTCTTTGGCAGCGAGTCGCTTAGGAGTAACATTACTTGGGTTACTTCGTTGGGTGTTTCCTTGAACAGGTTCAGATTTTGGCGAGTCTTTAGGCGTAAAGTTGTTTCGCCGCGTTGCCGTAACCGATTTTGATCTAGGTGGGGTCAATTGAGATGGACTTTTAATATTAATTTTTCGCTTTACTTTTGTATGTGTACCATCAATCAAATTTCTCTGTTTGAGTTCCAAGGCCATTGACGACCATTGTTCTTTGGCCGTTTCCAAATCCCAACTTCTCCTTTTTTTGCTGGGCGTATTGAGATTTGAAACTGATTCACTCATAGAAATCAAGTTCATTTCTAGGCCAGTGCTTTTTGACTGAATTTCGAGATGAGCCTGCAGCAGAGGCCCAGGTTTTAATAATGTGTAGGACCTTTGGCGAAGTAATTTAGGGCCACTATCTGTACTTCTTAATCCAGTAATGTGCAAATCATTCAAAGATCCCGTAAAACTTTTTGAGCTAAGTGAGGAAGGCCCATCCTGCTTAATTGTTAAGTCTGTAAATTGGTTCAACGCATCTTCTTTGCCTATGAAATAATTTGCTGCCTGCTTCGAACTTTTGTTAAAGTCAGATAAATGGCTGCTATTGCTTTCTATTGCATTGTAATTACCTTTTTTGACACAATTGTAGTCCCTTTCAGGTAAATCTACGGGAGAATTATATGTAGTATCTATATTTTTAACACTACTTTCATTGATACTAAAATTAAAATCTATTACTAATTTGGGCGAGTTGGCTCTAATTGATAAATCATTTGACTCCACTGTTATATTGGAATTCACAATATTGTTGTAAATATTTGCTGTTACATTTTTAGGGGAACATGATTCGTAGTTAGTATTATATATAATTTTATTTGTATCATGATTAACATTTGCTGCAATTTGATTTTGAGGTTCACTGATTTGTTCAGATTCTGGTAGTTCAGGGGCATCAGTTTTGTCTTCAGAGTCAGATGCCTCATCTAATATGTATGGTTCCAATATTGAAATGCGCTTTTCAACTTCTTTGGCAAGCAATTTGTAATACTGCATTTCCTTATGACATTCTTTAGATAGCTGTAATAGGAATAATTAATAAAGCATATTTATTTAACTAAACTACTTTATCCATACAGATGTTCAAACTTCATTGATGCCATAGAAACTTATAAAGATTTTGTCCCAAAACTGTAGTGGTGGGGGAAAGTTTGTGCCTTTCATCAAGTACCAATCACCACCAAAGAGACTCAAGAAGCAACTTTTGCATAGGATAGATTTTAGCTCAAGATATTTGTAAGGGATGTTACACTGGTATAATAATAGCAAATTGAAATTATAATAATGACTCGAATAAGAAATACCTATATAGATACTCCCTGCAGCATACAAAGTATTAAATTCTCTTTTCTTTATTACTGGTAAGCTATAACATATACAACAGCAGACATTTTAATTAAACAAATCATACAGGAGAGTATCTACCAAATTTTATTGGACACCGCAGGTACTAGTACCAACATTAGCAGAATATTTTAACTCTTACGCTTACTTGGTTGAATTTAAAACATCTGCAACAAAACTTCGTTAAGAAATAAATGAACTTGACATACTGTGGCACAAAATCTTTTTTTTTAAAACAGGCATAATATTTTAATATGTGTATATTAATAACTTACAACAGGTGGAAGTAGTGGCACACCATTCATCTTCATACAGGACACATATTGGCCAGCTCGCCGCACTGATTTCACGTCCCACGGATCGTTCATCATGTACAAAATTACATCAGCAACTAAACTGCAACCCACACCCAAGAACCACTTAAAATTTGCCGAATCATCAATAGCCGACCTCCAATAAGCTAACAGATTTTCAGCATTATTCGATCACTATCAGGGTATTAATAAAGTATTTTGGACCATACACTAAGGGAATTTCAATTACGTTATATGCCGACCGCATCCTGTTCTCGGAGACTTGTCATGTCTGCATGATTACGTCAGTTTTAAGCACATTTATATACACTGCGGCAACTATTTATATTTGACGGTAAGTTTAGGATAACTGTGTTGAAATAAGCATTAGTTAGACTACATGAAATAAATTATCAGTTTACAAAACACAAGTAAAGTGTATCATTTCAGCTACACGGACATGAATTTTGTATTTTTTTTTTGGTTTGTTCTCTATTCCCTTTCAAACAGCAGATCAAATGTAAATAGAAACTAGCCAATAGAATTTTAAATGTGGAACATTAGTTACCAATTCAATACCTGAAAATTTGTTTCTTCTTTGTTAATTGGTCTTCGATAAAAAATCATAAAACTAGCGAAATTGAAAACAGTAGAACAGTTCAGACTCTATTTGTCAAAGTTGCTAAACAAATATTATGTTACCAGGACAACGACAGTTCACAGACAGACAAAAAAATCTAGCAAACTCAGAGAATTTTTTTTCAGAAAAGACTATTTATTTTTATTTATCTATTTCAGATTATATAATGAGCGTCTATCCTATAAAAATGAATCGCAAAATGTGTTGGTAAGCGCATAACTCAATAACGCCTGGACCAATTTGGGCAATTCTTTTTTTAAATGTTCGTTGAAGTTCAAGGATGGTTTTTACTGCGAGAAAAAAATCGAAAAATTACCGGAAAAACCCTAAAAATAGCGTTTTTCTTTTTCCCATACAAACGTTTTCTAACTAAAACGTAGAGACAATTTGAGCTTTATAGCTATTCTTTAAAGTTCATATTAAATTAAAACCACTCACTGTTGTTTAAGCAATGTAGGTGTGTTCCTAACGTCAGAGTAAATTTTTTTGACAGGACGAAGTCTGTCGGGTCCGCTAGTTTCTCATAAAAATAATACCTTGGTAATTTTGTACAGTGTCTCAGAACGATCCAACTATTTCAATTAACAGTTAAAAAAATGCTCTTTGTAATTACTTATTTATTTATACGAAAATGTAAAGAAAGAAGGAATTTTACTTTATAAATATTACATTTGATAAATTACGAGTGATTTTTTTGACGACACTCTTCAAATCTTGTGCGGACGATATTGATGATTTCTAAGAAGTTGTTGAGGAATCAATCTCATCTTCTCTTCAATATTTATTTTCAAATCTTCCAAACTTTGTGGATTGTTCTCGTAATCAACACTCCAAGAAAAAATCAAGTGGGGTTCAATCAGGGCTCTGTGGTGGCCCGAGTCCTGGACCGCTGCGATGCACCAACGTCCTCGGGTTGGCGCCGGGTGAGGGCTGACGGGCCTCCTTCTGCGAGGCCGTATGTCGTGGAGAGGGGCTGCGGGGTGGATCGCTGGTGCGCTGCGGTAGATTGGGGCTCCGGGGACTTGGGTAGACGGCCCTGTCCTCTGAGTTTCCCTGCGAGCCCTGGACGGCTGCGGTGCGCCAGCGTCCTCAGGTTGGCACCGGCCCGAGGGCTGACGGGCCTCCTTCTGCGGGGCCGTTGTGTCGCAGAGGGGGGCAGCGGGGTGGGTCGCTAAGGAGGGAGCTCCGGCTGACCCGCGCCGCGGTTGGAGGCAGGGGTGGGGGGGGGGGCTCGTGGCGGTGCGGGCCCCTTTTGCCCTCGCCTAAGAGGCCGGTGGTGGTTCGGGGGAACCGCCACCGACGAAAGCCTCGATGATTGAGGGCGTCCCAGTGTACCGGGAAGCCCTCTCTGATAGTCGCTTTCCCGCGTATCGGCACCACGCCGGGGCGTCACAGTAGACTGCATTTATGCGAACTTGTGGCGCCCCAAGCGCGTCGTGTGAGGGTATACCGCTGGGGTCTTAGTGGGTAGACGACTCTTGGGTAGACGACCCTTGTCGGAGTCCCACATAATCACTGACCTCTCCCCCGGGGGGCGGTGGTATGCATAAAGCAATTCCCCAGCGACAACAAAAAAAAAGGGCTCCGTGGTGGCCACTCAATGTCACCTTTTCGAGAAATCACCTTCTCGGGAAACAACTCTTGCAGTGCTGCTCGCGAGTTGTTACAAAGAGCATTTTTATACTGCTGTTTGAAATAGTTGGATCGTTCTGCGAGGCCTGAAATAGTTGGAACTCCCCACATTCATGCTCGGCCGCCCCGTAAGGGTATTTTTGTTCTGTGGCCTATAAGAAATGATTTACAAACAGAGTAAATTATCACAAAAACACAAGATTTCACCAGAACAATACAAAATACCACCTTGCCACCGAGGTCGTTTAAGTAGAGTCTCCCTTTCAGCAAACCAGTTTGCACTCCATTACTGCTTAGGTCAAACAACGGGGTCTTGAACAACTACTTAAATTGCGTTTTTTGAAGTAAACGACTGTTTTGTCGCAAGTTGAATGCTTAACGAATAAAATATTAACATTGCTGGATACGAACCGCGAGAAACGCATACTTAAATGTATTGTGTACAAATACTTAAAAGTATTTGTAATAGTTACATATTTTTATGGCAAAAAACAGAGAAAGTAAGTCAAATACATAGGACGAATAAGTAAGACGAGCAAAGATATAAGGATTTAAAGAATGAATATGTATGTGATTAGTTTTTTCATTGCAAAATTATTCTTATTTGCTAGTAGTTGTATAGTAAACCGCATCTCATCTAGGCCTCCGCGAGCCTCCCGCGCCCGCTTGCCGGGGCGTTTTCAAGATTATGTGTCTCTCTCGTAGCTATTAGGATATCTCGCTCGCGTCGCCAACGGTTCCATGCGCGCGCGCCTCGATGCGCCCGGCAGTCCGCCGCCCGCTCTCGTCTAGTTCGTACGCGCCACCCTTGGCCGCGCCGTGAGCCCTATCTTTACGTAGTCACTTTCACGAAGTATATTTTTTTGTATTTGGGTAATTTAAAACCCACCACTTAATTAGTTTGTTATAATAAATGTGTATGTGAACGTTTTACCCAATATACCTTTTTATACCTTGCGCCCGCGTTCATATTTCACTCTACAACCCTGAGACAGACATTTCCCATATATGGCACCCAACGTTTTTCTCGTGTAATAGTGACTTGTGGTAAATTCAGTGACAATGCCAGTGACCAGGAGTAGAGCGGCTAGTTTAACTCGCAGGGATGATGCCGGCGAGGCATTTCCTGACCCCTCGCGACCAAATACACCGCTCGTGTCGCCCGCTCAACAAGATGGCGGCGATACTTTTTCTTCGCCCCGCGCCGAAGCTGCTACGTTTTCTGGCGAACACGTAGCGTCTATCATAGCTACCCTGCAGCGCTCACAGACTGAAGCCTTTAGGGAGCTACTTCACTCGGTGTCCCGCGCGAATGCTTCGACTCCTGAATCATTGCTCCTCCCAGGGCAGGGTACCCTAGCACGCTGTAAAGCGACTTTTTCCGGCCATCCGAATGAATCGGTGGAAGCGTTTATAGACGCTGTCGAGGCTTATAGCGATTGCGCTCAAGTGACGGACTCAAATATTTTGCGAGGATTAGCGTACCTATTCAAGGATCAAGCTGGTACTTGGTGGCAAGGAACAAAGGATTCTGTGTCATCGTGGCGCCAAGCTAAAGAAAACCTAATTAGCGCATACGGCGACCGCCGGCCGCCTCATCGTATTTACAGAGAGATTTTTTCCGCGCCGCAACAAGACGAAAATACCGACATGTTCGTGGCGCACATTCGCGCTCTCTTGGCCAGGTTGCCCAAGGGTGACATCGCAGAGTCAGCTCAGATCGATATGACCTATGGCCTCCTCCACTCTAGAATAAGGAAAAGATTGAGGAGAGAAGATTGCAGTAGCTTTCCAGAACTTTTACGTCTCGCACGCAACGTAGAAGATGCTTTTGACGAGACACGTACGCTTACGACTCCGCCGACGAGTGAGCCCCATACCCAAACAAGTATGCGCTCTTCCACTACGCCGTCTGCAAACACGCAACCACTACAACACGACGCACGCGTGCAGTCACGCCGTGGCCGTGGCGCCCCCGCCGCCGCCCCTGACGCACAGCGCCAGCATCCCGCGACGCCCGCGCCTTCTCCGCCGATTGTTGACACCAGCACCACTGCAAAGCAGCGACCTACCTGTGCCTACTGTAAAAGGCAAGGCCACACCAAGGACCAGTGTCGTAAGTTGTTGCAGAAACAAGGTGAGTCGCAATCCCTTACTAACTCTGCGGATGTTCACGAAAGTGTTAAAAACGTGCAAAGTGTTCCTGTCGATAAAAATCAATCATATTTTTATTGTGTTCAATCGCGTGAAGTTTGTAAACAAAAACCGCGTAACCGCCGTCGTAATCGCAATCGAAAGTCATATCAGTGTTTTTCATCGAAAAACTCCTCTATAGACTCTAGCAATAATAATAATGTTAACCCTTTTTCTAATTCATGTTGTGATAGTAACAATGTTTCATCTTGTTTTAAAAATTCATCGGTTCAATGTTTTTGTAAAAAGTGTCGTAGTAGTGTTAACCCTTTGGACGACGAACATTTTCGCTCCCGCCAAGTTAACCCTTTGGACGCCGAACTTTATTAGTTTTTCTTGTCAATCCGCAACTAATGCAAATGTGGCTCATTCTAATTCCATTTCGCGAAAATGTTCGGATTCCGGCAATCGTAAACAAACCGATCGACATCACAACTTATTGTCTTCAAAGATTTTTTATAATAATGACTATAAGCATTTTAAAAATATGTGTTGCATACCAAAGTGTAATAACTCAAATTTTATGAAAATTGAGAATGTGCCTTTACTTTTATATGATGATTGTACTGTACGTAGTGGAGACGCATCATCGAACGGTAACCATTTTCAGGGACCGGTTCTCTCTATTGGCCGCGATTTACGTCCGATTTTTAATATTAAAATTTTGGGTTTTAACGGAACCGCGCTGATAGACACAGCTGCCAAGCATTGCATTGCGGGTTATACGCTGTATACTCTCCTTCTACGTCAAGGACATCCCCTCAGCCCTTCCACACGCGAAGTTAGGCTTGCCGACGGTTTCGCCCGTACTATGGATGTACTTACCACCACCTTAGAGGTGTGCTTAGAGACGACAGTTATCACTATTCCATTCTTGATTTTCCCCGAATCTACCAATAATGAAACATTATTAGGTATAGATTTTATTACTGCTGCCGGAGTAGTTATCGATTTCCATAAAGAGATTTGGTACTTTAGCAACAATAGCCCGGTACAGTTTAAGTTGTCCTTTGAACCAACCTCTCGCGCCGTGTCCTGCGCCTCTACAGATATTCTTAGGGATGATGAAGGTACTCACCTTAAGCCAGCTGAACGACAAGCACTCGCTGACATCCTCACCAGGCACGCCGACGTCTTCAAAGCAGGGGGAGGCCCAACTCCTTATGCGGAGCACCGCATTGAAACCGGTGACCACCCGCCAATTGCAGTTCCTCCCTACCGCCTGAATCCTTCAAAGAAGCAGCTCATGAAAGCTGAAATTGGTAAGATGTTGGAGGACGACATCATAGAAGAATGTGAATCGGCTTGGTGTTCCCCGGCGCTGATGGTACCGAAGCCCAATGCTGCACAAACTGCATATATTATTCGAGAGTTATACGACTCTCCAACAGCCTGTTACCCAGGTATCGACAGGACATACCAAAAGGTAGCCCAGCTGTATTATTTTACAGGGATGCGGAGAATAATCACTGATTATGTCAAAGCCTGCATCCACTGCCAACGTTACAAGGCAAGTAACACAAAGCCACCAGGTCTACTCCAGACGCCAGTTATGAACCAGCGTAACGAGGTGTTGGCCATCGATTTATTCGGTCCATTACCGGAAGGAGACCAGGGGGAGCGTTGGATTCTACTGGTTGAAGACACAGCTACCCGATGGACTGAGCTTTACGCTCTCAAAGAAGCCACAGCCGAAGCCTGTGCTCATGTCCTTATTGAGGAATATTTCATGCGATTCGGCCTCCCGCGCCGCATCATTTCGGATAATGGGGTCCAGTTTATCTCCTCAGTAATGCGCCAATGTATGGCCGTACTCGACATCAAACAAAATTTCATCCCACTCTATCATGCAGAAGCTAATCCTGCTGAGCGAAAAAACCGCGATCTTAAAGCGATGCTTGCACATCTCGTGGAAGACGACCATACTTCATGGCCTAAGAAGTTGCTGGTGATTCGTTTCGCCCTGAATAGCGCCAAGTGCCGCACAACAGGCCAGTCACCAGCTCTTTTATCCTTTGGCAGAGAAATGCGATCGCCCACAGAGGTCGTTCACGACCTTCGTGCAGTTTTAGACAAAGAGAACTTCGTCCCACAAATAACTCCTTATCTCAGGAATTTTCTTAACTCTCTATCAGCTGTTCGAGAACGTGTGGAAATCCAACAGGACAAGACAAAGCACTATTCCGATTCGTCGCGCCGACCAGCCGAAACCTTTGAGGTAGGAGGTCTGGTTCTGCTGAAGTCTCACCTCTTGAGTAAAGGTTCTAAAGACCTCACTTCCAAATTCTTCCCACGTCGCGACGGTCCTTATTTAATCGTAGCAAAGGTTAGCCCTACTACCTATACCGTTGCCAATACCGAACAGCCTGATGTCGTTCTTGGGAAATATCACACCCAAGACCTTACCCGTTACCAAGGTAACCAGGCCTCCTTACCCAAACCAGTCGTCCCTAAAAGACACCGGGGTCGTCCCGCTAAGGTTACTCAGTTACCAGTCCAGGAACGAGGGCGTTCTCCAGAACTGGAGGGGGAGTATATAGTAAACCGCATCTCATCTAGGCCTCCGCGAGCCTCCCGCGCCCGCTTGCCGGGGCGTTTTCAAGATTATGTGTCTCTCTCGTAGCTCTAGCTATTAGGATATCTCGCTCGCGTCGCCAACGGTTCCATGCGCGCGCGCCTCGATGCGCCCGGCAGTCCGCCGCCCGCTCTCGTCTAGTTCGTACGCGCCACCCTTGGCCGCGCCGTGAGCCCTATCTTTACGTAGTCACTTTCACGAAGTATATTTTTTTGTATTTGGGTAATTTAAAACCCACCACTTAATTAGTTTGTTATAATAAATGTGTATGTGAACGTTTTACCCAATATACCTTTTTATACCTTGCGCCCGCGTTCATATTTCACTCTACAACCCTGAGACAGACATTTCCCATAGTTGGAAATTCGATGGTTGACAAATTTTTTCTCAACGTTGGCGTTTGAATTTAGAGACAACGTTGACTCAACCAGTAAAATAAATTTACTACTATTGTCGTATAAGTCTGTCTATAAAGTCGTGACAATAAATGAGGGCGCTGCTGACGTGCATGTAGCAACCCTTTATAGTGTGACCAAAATGATTTTGATACTAGAAATTCGTAAGTAATTTCTTTTATTTGCTTTGATTATCAAAAGTTTTACCAAGCCAAGTTTACTAAGTTTTTATTCTAGTTATATTATTGTTAATTGATATAGAATATTCAATTATCAATTACTGTACTAGAATAAAATAATCATAGTTTAGTTAAGTCTATGGTTCAGCTCTTCACGGGGGACGACATTACAGATGGCGTCACGCCAGATTGCAAGAGAATATTATAATCTATAATCTCCGCTTCACTACATATCACTATCACTACATATTATAAAACAAAGTCGCTGTCGTCTGTCCATCCCTATGTATGCTTAAATTGTTTGTTTGTTTTATTTAATAGATAGAGTGATTCAAGAGGAAGGTTTATATATATCATACATCCATAATATTGTAGAGAAACACTGATAAATTTAGAGGTTCATCATTACACCCTTGCGAAGCTGGGGCGGGTCGCTAGTATTAAATATATGAAACCGATACCTCTCTGAATTCTCTGATGCGACACCTCACAACACGTTAGTCAAATAAAAATCCGTGTTATGTCCGGTGCCAAGCAGTTTTACTGTGTTTTGTCGTGTGTATGTGAGATGTATGTTGCAAATCGGTTACTACTCCTAGTGTGTATGTTGTTGTATACATATATTAAGGTGTATACTGACAAATATGGTTCCTGTTGTTCCAAATAAAACAATTTATTATTATAAGTATATTGCTTTAATTTATATTTTTACATACATATTTTACATACATAATTTTTACATACATGTATTGTTAAAAAAACATAGATATTTAAAAAATATATTTATGACTAGCTGACTGGACAGACGTCCTGCTTGATATTAGTTTAACGACTGCAGCGCCATCTGCCGGGCCGATTTGTAAATCTATACCATCCTAGGTGCCACACAAACGCATACAAAAAAAACATTCAAATCGGTCCAGCTGTTTAGGAGGAGTTCAATGACATACACACGTACAGTAGAATTATATATCTAAAAAGATAATAGAAAACCCGTAAACAACGAGGTCATTGACCAGAGCTACCGCCGTTTCTGGGCTCCAGACCTCTTCACAATCTTTGCCGAATCCAGGATGACAGCCTTTAATATCAGGCACTTAGTCCAGCAACTCAGCGAGTTTCCCGCCTGATAGTATTCTCTGATTTTCCTGGAAAAAAAAAGGAATAAAATATTACAGAATGGAAACAATAACTTATTAAAATTAAGCAATTAATTCAAATTCGGTAAATATCCAGAATGGACTAAGTTGTGCCATTCATAAGTATCAAAAGTTATGGTCGTAGTTTAATAAGACCTACTTACAAAGTCAATCTAACCTAAAAATGAGCAATGTAAACAATGCATTTTTTGGCCTCCAAATCGTAAATTCAGTAACGTTGTAACTTCAGGTAGATTAAAAACAAACAATAACACGATTACATACCCGTCATAGATGCTGTTCGCCCATAAACATCATCCAAAACCCATAAAATTCGTCCTGCTTTGTACTCCGCGAAATATCGCTGGAAAACTTAACAAAATCACTTCCCGCGTGCCACTCAGATTAATTTCACTGATTTTTGAAACTTTTCTGCGTAGTTTTGTCTTAATTTATTGCAGTTTAATCTAAATAATAAAAAATACAAAAGGAAAACGCAAACTTTATCATAATATTGACAGCTGATATACTTATTTTGGTGTTGCCAGCCACATGATTAATGTTAGTTCCTGAAACATTCATGTCACGACTTTATAGACACTACTACACTATTTTTGGGCTATGGAAAAAAGGGCTATGAAGCCATGCCAAAATGATTATTAAAAAAAAAATCATTTCAAATAGCATAGTTGTCACATATGGATAAATACTAATGGCTTAACTGGATTTCCTTACTTATGAATGAATATAAAACTAATGAATTTTATTGGAATTACTTATATTATGGATATACATACTGATGAATTGAACTGGATCGACCCTACTCAAGAAAACTGCTAACTGGTGACTAGGCAGCATGGTCTCAGACCCTAGCCTGTTCCATCAGGAACGAATAAAAAAAAAAAGCATAGTTTAGTTGTCATTTTGTCCAAAATGATGAAAAACTAAAAGATCTCAAATATTTCAAAATGCGAAGAAAAGTATAGCAAATAGTATTCATTATTAAATTTTAAATTTCTGGTGATGCTCTAAATCAAATGCAGTTACAACCCTTATCATATAATTTTTAAAAGAGAACAGTAATGGATTTATTAACTATAAAAAATGTTTGTCCAGCCGGGAAACAGGCTCTAATTTATTTTTTCGTGTCTCTATTGATATTTACTGTAACATTTTTCTCTGGTGACATTTTGGGCCACACCTCGGAGTTATGGGCCCTCACTTATTGGGGTCCAGCGCTGTATTTTTGTCTCCTTAATTTTATTTTGAGATACTGCTATAGAGGATTTATTTACGATGTAAGTTCCACTTTTATTTGTAGTTAGTGTAGCAGAATACCTATGATAAATATTATACTTCTTTACTTCTAAAAGATTTTTATAGATAGACTTGCTCAACTAAATTTTTATCACTTGTTTTGTCTCCAACTTGAGAGAAGGAATTCACTCCACTATATACCCTATTTATACTAACATCATTTTCTTATCCTGTGAGTAGAATCTCTGCCTATTTCATTTTGTTGGCTGTATGAGAACTGTACACAGTATGAGAAGGGATGGTGACACTTTATGTTACCTGTTTTACATACTACAGGGACAGAACTGAAGTGTTGTTGCATAAAAGTGAATTTATTATTTCAGGTGACAGTCAGATCAGCTTTCTTGGGAGCTGCTTTTGCCATGGGCATTTATTTGGCCACATTTGACAATGGCTGGAGAGTGTTTGGCCTGTACACCATGATACTTTCAGCTTTCCACTTCTCCGAGTTTATGGCTGTTGCCCTTGCCAACCCAAGGACTCTGTCTGTGGATTCATTTATATTGAACCATAGTGTCCAATATGGAGTAGCTGCTGTGACCAGCTGGATTGAATGGGCAGTTGAATATTACTTCTTTCCTAGTAAGTTTTGCTTCATTAGGTACATTATCTATTATCTATGGTCATAAACAAAATAGCTAATGTCTATGGCTTTGCTTGTTATGACCCAGATCTAGGTTCCTGTAATGTTTTGCTTAAATAGTGTAAGTTAGTTAAGTTAAAATTTGTTGTAGTAATAATTTTATAATTATATAAATTAATATTGTCAATTGTCTAGTGACTTTTATGAAAATATTTACATAATATATTTATTACATTACTTTTTTTATTCCAGGTATGAAGGCCCACCTCTGGATATCTGTAATAGGGGTGGTCCTGTGTGTTGGGGGGGAGGTGATGCGGAAATTGGCCATGTTCACCGCCAAAAAAAATTTTAACCACACTGTGAGCATATTGACATTTAATTTTTCTTTGGAGTTTAAGGATCAATTGAATGGTTACATACATACATATATTTGCTGTGCCACCTTTGGATCATGGGGTCCCCGGTTCGATTCCGGGGCCAGGCAAGTGTCTTTGTGTAAACCAGAGGCACTTGCTGTGAGTCAGGTAGTAATTTTACAATCAATTATTTTACTACTGCTAATTTCACATTTGTGTGAAATGTCCAAGGATATTTATTTATTTATTTACCATACTCATTATATTAACAAACTGTGTATTTGAAAGGTTTCAAAGGACTTGTCTCTAGTGACCACCTAGACATCCCCTCTAACATGCTGCCATCTTGCTGTGGTGAGGGGGCTTGCCTGCCTGTAGGATCTGTTTTGTAGGCCCCTAATAGCCTGGCTATTCTATGGCCGGGTATAGACTAGCTGCAAAAGAATGAGCAGCAAGTTGACCAGCATGGCAACACAGGCAAAGTTTGTACAGATTGGAGGAGGCCTTACTCAGCAGTGAGATATTAGTCCATTGTCATTTGTCAAAGACGTAAATGGAGCTAACTGCTATTTTGCAACGTGATCTTCCAGGTCCAGTATGTGAAGCAGCCAGACCACCAGCTGGTGACCCACGGCGTGTACTCCATTTGCCGGCACCCCAGCTACGTGGGGTGGTTCTACTGGTCCATCGGCACCCAGGTAGGATGCTGGATTATTACGGAAGTGGCCGGTACTATCTATATGTAGTTCAAACTCAAAAGGAACTTTTTTACGTAGTTTCATGACAAAACTCTTATAAAACGTCATATTTAAAATTACCATTATCATCTTACGGCCTCTGTCCCTCGCTAGGTTGTAGTCTCCACACACACCAATCAGTCGTCAGTCGTCATACCTACATTCACACCTTTCATACGCAATTCCTCTTTCTTACAATCCATCCATCCCTCGCATCGAGAAAAATACGCTCAATGGAGTCTTTGTACCTTCTGAAGCACCAAGCAGCTCAGATATTACAAACTACCGGTCCGCGCCGAATTTTTAACAACAGTAGTATTTGCGTGAAAGAGTAACAAAAATACATTCTTAAAAACTTTCATGTTTATAATATACTAGCTGACCCGGAAACCATATAGATAGCGCTATTAAAAATAGGCGTGAAAAAGAAATGTCTAAACAATATAAAAACAAAAAGTGGTGGATGTGGACCTCAATTAACATTTAAGGGGATGAAAAAGATGATAGTTAGATGTTGTCGATTCGCAGACCAACCAAATGTGAATATAAAATTTCATCAAAATCGGTTTGGCCATTTCGGAGGAGTTCAATAACAAACACCGTGACACGAGAATTTTATGTATTAGATATAGTAGGAGTGTGAACACCTCACCAGATCACCCTCCTGAACCCACTATGCACCATCGTGTACGCTCTGGCGTCGTGGACGTTCTTCCGCGAGAGGGTCTACGCCGAAGAGGTGACCCTCCTGGCCTTTTTCGGGGAGAGGTACGCGCGGTACCAGGACTCGGTGGGCACCGGCCTGCCCTGCATCCGGGGCTACGAGCCCGGGAACACCCAGCAGACCTTACACGAGGACCATTGGAGCTACTGAACATGGTAAATATCATCATAAAATAACATCATCACCATATAAGATCCAAAGCTGAGACACGCCTCCTCCAGTTTCATGGTGGAATTTAGATTCATCATAATTTCAGGCCATAAAATACCCACTGCTGAGCCAGGAAAAATAGTGTACTGTGCAACGCGGCGGACAAGTTGGCACAGGGTTATTAATAAGGTGTCCTTCTCTTGTGGCAAAATTGTCGGTTCCTTTAGTCCCATCTTAGGACACCCTCAGGATGGTACAGGTTGGTGACATTGTATTCTGCACCGGACATGTAGCTTAATGCGCCTGTCGGTGCCCTATCTGGTACCAAACGGAATATAACGTATTACTTATCAATAAACTAGGTACACGATTGTTATTTTTTTTAAGTGTAAACTGGTGGTTAGTTTTGACGTATGTCGGACTGTGGTGATATAGAATACATAGTTTCACAACCCCATTCCATCCTGAACGTGTCATAAAAGCCGACAAAAGGAAATTAAAAAGCCACAAAAGGAATACTTGATATGAAACCCACGAGCGCGGCTCGAGAGGTTAGATGGTCAGTTTTGAATCACGTGTCTATATTTCAGATTTACCATAGGTGGAAGAAAAGCAAAAGTAACTAGAACTGTGATGGTGTGACGTCACAAATGCATCAACTGCTCGAAGACCAGGCGAACAGTGTAACAAAGCACATGTTCCTAAAGTTCCTGAAAGCATGGATGAGTAGCAGACACTCGACAGCCCGCCTGTGTTTTATCACTAGCTACATCCCGCGGCTAGAGTGGCTATAGTGACCACGCTAAACGCCTCTTTTTACGCCCGTTTAACCCAAATAATCTATACAAATTACTAGTGTTCAAAATTTAATTGGTTTAACACAACTCATTACTCGATATTCAACCATATGTATGTTTTCACACAGACTTTTAATTAAGTATATAGAACTTTCACCTAACTAGATAATATTGGTTAAATTTGTTAAAACTATTTATATTGGTTAAATTGGTATAATTGGTTAAAACTTTTTCAAGCTCAAAGTCATTCTTGCACCTTTATGAGCTTGGAGGGTTGTATTGATGAGTTTGATGATTATAATTCTATAACTACATACGTCTTACAGCCGCGAATAACATTTTAATCAACATACAACCTAGCACTGACCGCCAAATTTCAAAAAACGTACGAAAATTTGAATTTCGCGGGCTACCCTGGAACATTCACCTTAAATTTAACATTAATACTATCAATGTAATTACTCTATTTATGTGTGAATAAATAAATGAAATTATTAAAAAAAAAACCACGGTTTCTACCCGTTACTATCACCACCGTCAACTTCAACAACGGTGTGGTTACTTGTACATTTCTTTTTATATTATCAAGTTCAGAAACCCAGATGAGTCAACGCCAGCGAAGCCGCGGGCAGCAGATAGCGTATAAATAAAAATACTATCAGCTGACAGCCAGAGAAACCAAACATTCAGACAGTCATTATATTGTAGTTGTTATTTATTTATTTTATAATTTTATACTATTATTGTGTCGAAAACATCACGAGAATTTTCTAACACTTTTTGTAGAGTGGGTGTTTTTAAGAACATAGCAGTTTGAACATATCATCTATTCAGCAAAAAGGCGTCCACTGCTGTACATAGGACTCCCCAAGGATTTCCACGAAGGCCAGTCCTGACCCCTGAGCCGCCCGCATTCATCGTTTTCTGGCGACCTTAGCTCATAGGTCCACCGTGCGCCAGGCCTACCAGCACGCGCATGCGCTTTCCGGGACGCGGTAGTCACTGGAGGACTGTGCTAATGGCTATGTCGGTATTGAATATATATATACTAGCTGATGATATTTTCTAATGTAAATAGTTTTATAAATAACTTTTACAAACACTTATTTGGTATCCAAATTGTATACTTAAATAAAAATCTATGAATAGAGTAATCGAGGTTCAATAGTTTATTATAATTTTCGAAATGTTGTTTTTTGGGTACATGAAACTATAAGTTGAGCTCTTAAGTTAAACGTGCTTAAACACTAACAGTATTGCTGTATTTACTGATGACAGACAGTCTACTATAGTATTACGTATCTACATACAGTCTATTATAGTATTATCAATTATAATATGTAATATCAATTATAATCAGTACATAGTATAAAATAAAGTCGCATTCTTCTGTCCGTCCCTATGTATGCATAAATCTTTAAAACTACGCAACGGATTTTGAAGCGGTTTTTTTTAATAGATAGCGTGATTCAAGGGGAAGGTTCTTAAGTATAACCCACCCCCGCTTTGCACGGGCGAAGCCGGGGCGGGCCACTAGTATGTAATAAAATGGATGCAGTGTTTTGTAAAACAAGTATTACTTCGCTTTGTCATTAAAAAGCTTACAAAACCCAACCTACCCAACAGCAATATTCGTACTGTAAAAATAACTTTTACAAAAATACTAATTTACTTAGTATTGTATTGAAGCGATTTAAATGCTACTTATGTTGCGCAAATAAAAATGCGACAGCACCAAAACTGTTTAGATAGAATGAGAAAGTTCGAAACATGAAGACAAACTGCGATAGTGTAATGAAATTTAGCGCCTGGCTGGATAATTAACCATTTGTGCATAATCTAGCGTTTAGAGAACAGTCGAAGCAAATCGAATATTTGCTGCGAAAGTGTACTAACAATAGCGATGATTTATAATACCCTTTTTAATATTCGGTTAAATTATGTCCTAAGGCTTTATGTGCGATCAATTTCAAGATGATCTCAGCTTGAAAATTTGTATGGTTGTGAATGTCTGTACATGTTGAATCGAAATAAATATTTTTATTAGTTGTCTAATGTAGCGTTGTTATTTTTTCAACATAAATATTCACTACATGACCAAAGCTTCTCTTCAGAAGAGTTAGCGCGAAACATTTGAACCCATGTTTCGCGCTAACACTTCTCACTCACACTTCACGAAAATCTACGAGGTAAAAAAAATGTCTCGGGGAAAATGGCTGAGAACACACCGTATCTTCCACCATAAACCAAAATATCCAAATATGCTCCATAAAGCGAAAATATTATTGCTCTAAATTCAAAATACAAACAAGCATTTGGTGCATAAGGCAGACATTCCCAAGAATACCATATACCTTAACCACCCTTATCTAACCTAATGAAAGTCAGTTGGCACAAAAGTAAATCGTCGAAGTGCATAAAATGTTGCCATCAAACTAATAAGTGATCAACAAAGTATCATTTAATAGATTCTGAACCGATTGTGATAATTATGGGATTAATCTAGACGTAATACCAATCGCCAATAGCCCTGTGGTGTAAAGAATACCAGTGTCACCACCCCATTCCATCCTGAGGGCGTAAGAACCGACGAAAGGAAATGTCTAATCTAGCCGCAGCAAGCTAATTACCCTCCATACACCAAATTGAAGGAGGCCCGACTCAGTAGTTGGTTATCTATGGGCTGATTAGTAGTACATAGTAGCAGATCTGTGGCGACGGTAACTGATGAAAAGCTTTTTGCTATAATGATACTAGCGATTATGCAGCAAGCTTTAAATATTACATCGCATTAAAAGTCGATGAAGATTGTGGGGCGGGTATGAGCTAGTCCGTGAGAGAGAGGGAAAGCTCGGCATTAAACCATTTTAAGTTCAACATACCAACGTGATAAAGGTCTTTGTGCGATACTAGTGTTATTATTTGGCAGTGAGTTAGTTCAACACGCCGCGTAAACTCAAAACATTGGTCTGGCAATGGCGGGCGCGTTCGTGCTCGTTTTCTTACTGGACGAACTACCAGGTAAATATTGCGTTTGTGCATTTTTTAAACAATGATTACGCCAATCTCGTTGTTACTGTACCGCGGTACTAATACTGATACATTTTAAAAATTTACTACAAAAAAGAAAAATTGCTACGCAAGCCGCGAAAAAAATTTGCGATGTTTATGGACCTAGTGCAGTGTCTGTGAGAGTAGCACAAATTTGGTTTAAGCGTTTTCAATCCGGAAATTTTGATGTCAAAGATGCACGTCGCTCTGGTCGCCATAGTACGGATAAAATGGATGCCATATTTGAAAAAGTGGAGCACGTTCGGCTTAACAGTAGTTACGACGTAGCTGAAGAACTGGCAATTGACCACAATACAGTTTTGGCGCATTTGAAAAAAACTGGGTACCTACATAAAAAGATCGATTATTGGGTACCTCACGAGCTCACTGAAAGAAACCTAATGAACCGTGTACTCATTTGTGATTCTTTATTACGACGTAATGAAACCGAACCATTTTTGAAGAAGCTGATGAAAAGTGGATCACGTACGACAAGAACGTGCGAAGAAGGTCGTGGTCAAAGGCCGGTCAGGCTTCACAGACTGTGGCGAAACCCGGTAACAAAATGGTACCTACATACTTTAGTTAAATGTAAATAAACTATATTAAAAAATGTTTTGAAATTTATTAAAAAATGCGAAGAAACTGAAGGGGATCTTGCGTGTTCTTGATTAATAGAGAAACTCCAGTCAAGGTGTAGCGAAGGAATGATTTATTGAGTACATCATCGTCATATTAATACAGAACATAATTTTTTAATACTAGTTACTAGTGCTACAGGATACAAGAGAGAAAGAGAGAGCGCGCTTGTGTGAGAGAGATAGGGTGCGCCAAGAGGGGGCATCGATTCGATGTGTGTGTCTTCAGAGGGCGCGCGCATCGCGTGGGTATACACAGTCGCACGGCGCGAGCGCTCGCTCTAGTCGCTCATTTGGGCGAGGCCGAGGCAGCCAGCGCGTGCGGATATCTCCACTTCTCCAGCGGTAGGCGGCGGCCGTCGCGTTCGTAGCCGCGTGCAGCGCTGAATCGGCACGCGTGGAACCGTCGTCTTCAAGCGATCTTTTCAGATCCACTTCTTGTTTCATGAATCGATTACGACGTTTCTTGAAGCACACGCAATCGACTGATTATACATAGACTTCCTCCTTGCATTGTTGTTTTATTGGTAACGGTAATATTCTTGGTAAAGATAAGGTAATGGTGCGGTAGCGTATGTAGGTACACGGAGGTAAGGTATGTACCCTACAAAACTTTCCCCAACCTATTATTATAATATACTAGTGGCCCGCCCCGGCTTCGCCCGTGCAAAGCGGGGGTGGGTTATACATATAAACCTACCCCTTGAATCACTCTTATCTATTAAAAAAAACCGCTTCAAAATCCGTTGCGTAGTTTTAAAGATTTATGCATACATAGGGACGGACAGAAGAATGCGACTTTGTTTTATACTATGTAGTGATGATATATTTTGCAGAATTGTTCTACACAATGTACCTATGTGTGGAGGACACAGAAGGCCTAATTTATACAGTCTATACTAAACTCGGCATTTTATTTTTTGACGTTATTTGGCCACTACCTGGTTTTATCCAGAACCAGATCTAGTTGAAGCACTGGTAATTATATGGTTAGACCAACTGTCAGTTTTACGCTACCGACTACGTGTAACGACTGCCATAGAGCCCGACGGCTTTACGTGCCCTCCTAAGCACGTCTTGTCCTTAGAACCAGTAATACAATAAGTTACCAAATTTTTTGAAATTGCTGTTTTCACGAAAGGCTAAACGAAGAAGAAATATATACAGTTAAGAAAGATCGATTAACTAACAATGAACTTTTGCGTATCGACGGACATTTCGTTTTATTCTCGTGTATCTTTTCTAGGGTTTAATAGACATCTCAATACGACCTTACATAGTATCTTCAACACAAACCTAACTTCTCAAATCCAATCATGCAACAGTACAGTCGCTTACGAAGTCCTAACTATGGCCAGTAAAGCTAGCGACTTGCTTTTAGTGCCTGCGTGGCGAGAAAGAGCAAATAATTTGGAGGATTCGGAGACTTCAGACAATTTTAGCAAACTAGACTCCAATTTGGATTCAGGTGATACAAACTCCATTAACATCAGAGAAACTGATGGATATAGACGCAACTATGACGTAAGCGATTGTGACGGGACTTTTTTAAGAGAAGTAAAACTAAATGGATCTTCAAAGACACAGTTTCCGCAAACTGCACCGTTTTTAGTCGCCATTTTTGAGACGCTGTCGAATGTCACTGCCCAGACTTGTGCAGGGACACTAATGGCTCCAAACTGGGTGGTCACTGCTGCCACCTGCCTTAATATGTTGCGAAACTTGTATCCAGAACAGTGAGTAGTATTCTTTTGATTAGGTACCGAGTAGCTTCATTCATTTGTCATTTGTAACGAGTGAGCACGGTCGAAGGCAAAACGTCTACAAAACTTGTGGACGTGCCAAACAATTCTATTGCAATTTTTGTCCATCCATTAAATGGACTATACCATCGAAATGGAACATACCTCAACCCAGTTTTGACAGGAGATAAGTTGGACAAATGGCACCAATAGTCGGCAGTTAGTCGGACTTTAATCTTTTTTCGCTCCGATATAGGTGAAACTTTGTTGTTAGTCGAAGTAATTTAAAGCTATCGGTTATTCAATTATAACGTTTCATCAATTAAATATTAAAATGGAAGTATTATTATGACTTTTCAGTAATAGCAGTGAAAGCCGTTACACAATCATCGCAGGGTCAAACCCTTTAGAAGAAGGCGCAGGGCATAATGTAACGAAAGTTATTGTACATCCCACTGGGAATGACACGAATTTGGCACAAAATACTTTTGTGCCGCCCGATGCTTTGGCACAAGCCAAGAGCCCATTACTGGCCCTTCTCAGAATTGAGCCAGGGATTCCTGATGGTGCGGTGAGGATTGTCGATGGAGCTATCACCGGCCGTGATGTAATGGTATACGGATGGGTGGTCAAGAAGGTGATTTGTGCTTTTGTTCGTCTTTAATTAATTTTAAAGAAGTGTAGGCTCGAACTACGGATACGACACGGTTTCAATTCTTTTCTCAATTCATTAGTATGCGGTATCATACAAGTAAGGGACGTGAAGCTACAATTTGTTTTGATTTAATTTATAAAATATTCCAGGTTGCTATTATGAGCACAGGAGTGTACCCCTTTTTTGCCCATAGCTCCGAAATAACTCCGCTCTCCCACGGGTCGAATAAAGGGTATTTTCTATGCGCAAATGAAGTGTTATAAATGAAGATTTTCTTCTGGGCCATACCATATAGACGTCCTAATAGTGATGATAACTTACTATTTCAATTAATGTAATATATCATATTAGTTATTTACTATTACTTTTAATGCCCAGAATGCCAGTGGGGCGGACATATTGACAGTTACTCGAATGTCAGCCACCATCTTGGCAACGGCGCAGTGTCACGCCATGTACCCCATGCGACGTGACATTCTTTGTCTCTTTAACAACGCCATCGAGAAAAATATTACTCAGGTAAGGGCTAGTTTTTTTGTGGAAATAGAATGCGATCCGTGTAGTGACGGATTTAGTAAAAAACAGTGGCACCACCCCATTTAATCCTGAGGGTGTCGTAAGGGCTGACGAAACGAAATGACCACTAAGCCGCGAGAGACGAACAGTTTGACAAGAAACCCAGTGCCAACTCGTCTGGCCAGCGTGGCCCAGTAGGCTAATTACCATGAAAATGAAGTAGGCTCGACTCAGCACTGTATGGTAGTCTATGGGCTGAATTGTAGTAGTACTAATAGAATACCGATCACAAGGCAGCCAACACGATTTCTTCTGAGCAGTCAAGTTAACAAAGGGTTAACACGCAGTTTCTTGCCGGCTCTTCTTGAAGAGTTTTCCGACATATCACCTGTTAAAAACTGTTAAAAAAAGTGTAAAATACCTACTTAAATAAATCCAGTTTCAGTTTTCTGCTGATCTAACTAAACTCTTACGTAAATCGTAAGAAGAAAATTAAATTGTTAATCACAAGGCACGATCAGAGTTCACCGTGGTAGGTTTTGGTTAGTAACCGTGGCGCAACATCTGTCTCTTCGTGCACCTATGGAATCCCACATAAAACCCAATCCCTCCTTTTGCTTGGTATCCATATAGGATCCACGGGAAAATGTATGAAATAGGTTGAATATAGTCACGGAACTAACACTGTTAAAGATGACAGTGTTACTTATTAGCCACAGTAACTGTAAATATTATAGGTTTTCCCTCACACTAGAAAGAGACGACCTTCATAATTATGAGTTAAATAAGGTCGGTAAGATTTTCGTGCTTGTTTTAAAAGGAAAAAGATGATGATATAAGTTTTGCTGTTTGTGCTGTGTGTTAAAATTATCAATTCGGTTTATCAGCTGAGTTCTGGAGCCGCTGTGCTGGCGGTCCACAACGACCAAGTGAGAATGCTGGCGGTGGCGCAAACTGATGAACACCTTTTCGTCGCCTACTCGCTAGCGGCTCACCTTCCTTGGATACAAAACGTTTTGAGTGGGAAATAAAATTTTCAGTATAAATGGTTTTTTTTATAGACTACTGTTATACTGGTTGTAATTAAACAGGGAAAATAGGAGTTTTTCATTTTCTCTGTTTAAATAACAATACCGCTGTTTTGAATATCTATAGATAAGAGTATTTAAGTTTCCTCTCTGATGTTCTCATCTCCTTTTGTGTTACACTGTGCAAATAGTTTCACTATTCGTCACTAGATGGCGGTGGTATGCAATAACATGACGTCACCATAAAATAATGAACATGTTGTATATTTCCTATTATTAACATATTTTAGATTATTTGTAAGGATATCACAAAGCAATGTGTTTTATAGTCACAAAGTCCATTCTTCAGTAGTAGTCATCTGATAAATATGTAGAAGGCACAACACATCGATTTCTTTTTATCTGTCTTTTACCTTACCCGTTGACCGGCGTGGCACAGGCCCTTAAGTCCTAATTTCGCATACAACGTTGCTTTGCATAATGGGTATTAACATACCACAAACGTTATGCGACACCAAGATATGCAAATCTTCTGCGTAAGACGGCAGTTACTGGCTCAGTAGCTTGGAATGTCATCATATTCAAATAGGGTTAGCAATGAGATTTACCACATCCACTTCATTCTTGATGGGATAACTAGTGTCACTCACTTGATCTAGTTTACAATGAAGCTATGGTAGCGTAGTATGGTAGTCCATGTTAGATGAAGCTATCTAGCAGGAGCTTGAAGCAAACGCTGAGGACAGTACGATGGGACTCCATATGGGAGACCTAAGTGCAGTGGAGTTAAGTCGACTGTCGATAATGAAGGTATGGATGCATCATTCAGATGCTTTATTGTTTAATCTTAGCCCTAGCATGACTCAAAGCTGTCAAAGTCAAGTCAAATCATTTATTTTGCATAGGACACAATGGACACTTAGAAATTGTCAACATATTAATAAAATGTATACAAAGCAAAGTAATGTAGTTTACCACCAGTTCGGAACGCGACCACTGCTAAGAAGAACTAGCAAGAAACTCAGAGGGCTTTTCATTCTTTTCTTTTTTATTACTTTGCGGTCCTATTTAATAATTTAATATATGTATTACATACCCAATAAATTCCATTTATCAAACTGTTCTATTGGATCTGGAAAGCGTCAACGTAACGTCACGTGGAACGTCAAGTCACGTTCCACGTGAATAATAAAACAATACAACTTTATTAAAATAAACTAAAACTTCCTTGGTCTACTGAGCCGACCAACCCCAAACAGCAGCCCCTGTTCACAAGTATAACGCATGTGACAGCCATCGATCTCCTCAACCATATTAAATTAAAGGGAAGTAACCGACCCGTCACATGTCGCTACTGCTGCTCAGAGTATTTTAGTGAGCATGACAACTCACTAACCAAAGCCCGATCAGCAGTAAAGGAAAAATAATTGCTCGAAAATTGCCAGGCCTCTTCCAATATCCCGTGACCAAAGGCGGCACATCCAACCTCTACACCATTAAGGCAATCAAAACAGAACGATGTCCTGCTGGCGCTGGATCAAATCTTTTTCTTGTACATTTTTTGCTAAGCAGAATCATACGCCATGTCCCCGTAATTTTCGTACAAACAAAATATTTTATATAAGTGTTTTTTTGAAAACTTGGTACGATGCCCTGTAAGCTAATTCCCCTCCTGCAATTGGTATAGGTCCGACTCAGCAGAGGGCTGACAAGAGACGAAAATAGTGTTTCTTTACAAAACAATGCCGCCTATGAAACGATCACGTTCGGAATGCTGCGCTACAGAGAGGCGCTGGCAGGAAACTCTGCAGTTGCTTTTGTCAATTGATATTCCTGGGCCCAATAGATATGTTAAGTATTACACAAAGCACTAGTCTTGTGGTATATCCGTAAAAACTTTGGATTCAACGCGGCTAGAATAGCATCGGTATCACGGAGATATCCGTAAAGGGGCGCGCTCCTCAATCGCCAGATTCCAGTCCGCCTAGCCCGGCAACAAGTCCTAGACCCACAATTCGCACGGAAGTCCAAGAGAAACTGCCCGTAGTGACGTCACGAAGAAAGTTCTCACGACGAGCCACCAGCCGGCTGCTAGCTGGACAGTCGACGACTCGCGCGCGCCGCGGACACACGCGTCCCACGATGCACCTTACACGCCAATAAACTGCACAATGTCCATCCGGAGACTGTTGAGTGCCATGCGATCGGCGCGCGAAGCCATTACCAGGGGCGCCCCCATGGCAGACGGACTGCTCAAATCCCTGCTCTCAGTTATAGTTCTTATTTGCCTCGCAGTTTCGTCTCCTCCTTCGGCATCGGCTAAGCCGTTCGCTTTTAGCTTCCCGGCTGGTTGGTCTTTGGCGGGATTGGTGGGGACCGTGGGGGCGAGATCGGACGATGCGGACCGCGAGCCCCCGGCCGGAGCGAAGCCCTATACGGGGCGGCGCGTGGCCAATGACACGCTGCGCATGATCTACCATCATGATCTGACGGTGGCTGTGGTGGAGCTCGGCCCTAATAAGTTGCTACTCAACTGTGAACTCATTGAGACCCAGTAAGTCCTATAGATCCTTTTTCAGTTTATAGGTACTTTGTGTGGAGGTCATGAATATAAAGAGGCAGTTGTAATTGTGGTGTGCCGGACTAAATTTCCTTCAGGTATATGTCATCTAGGATGGAAGCTCCTGATAGATTAAGTCCGAAGTAATAGTAGATTGTATAATATTAAATGGTTAATGTTTAACTTGACACTTAAGAATTTGTTTATTTATTAAAATCGGCCTCCTCTATTGATAGGATGTAATATCAAAACATCTTTGTAGCTGGGTTGTATTCTCATACCTAAAGGTTCTGAATATAGTTATATTCAGAACCTTTAGGTACGATGATAACAACACTAATATATGGTATTGTTAAGAACTGCACCGGCCATTTTTTTTTATTATTTATTTACATTATAAAAATACTACAAGGCATATGACTCTTGTGTTGTCAGGACTTGTGTCAGTCCGGACTTCCACATTAAGTAATTTTGCATCACTCTTGTCTCTAATTCAGTAATTAACTAAGTAGTTCAAAGAAAAAGTAAGCTATTTCGTAAAAGTTAATATGAACTTGGTTAAATGGTATACTTACAAATTCTCTAATTTGTTAAGCAATTACGCATATTTATGACAAGCTTCCGCCCGCGGCTCCGCCCGACCAAACATAATTTTCTCTTCTTTGGCGGGGAATTTTCCAAACTCCAACCAAAATATTTGATGCCCACACATAAAAGAGCTATACTCCTACTACTTCTCAGCCCATAAATGACCCACTGCTGACTCGGGCCTCCTCCAACTACATAGAGGGTAATTAGCCTAGCACTTCCTTCTGTCGGCTCTTACCACACCCTTAGGCTATAATGGGGTGGTGACGTCTATGTATTCTAAATCCGTCACCACACGGACATAAGAGCTAAACGGCCTCCAAACTTTAAGTATCTGCGTTTGTCGGTTTAGGCTGTGTGTTGATCGGTCAGTCAGGACGACAAAGCCGTTGATATAATAGAAGATTGAATAGAAAAAAATACAGTTGGATTACCTAGGTTGGACTTACGTCATTTTGTTGAGAGTCTGCGCAAGGAATGTAACATCATTGCACACAGTGTATAAGGCTATTGTGTCGCGAGAAAAACGGATTACACTAAAGCATGTTCATTTGACTCGCGCCGATGTGTTAGCTGTGCCTATTTGTCTTATCCCAATTATTATTGGCAATTTCCTCTCTCTACCCTGCATAACTAATAGATGACAAAAAAACAACTAAATACTTTCATGTCGGCCCTTCTCTGTAAAGCAGCATTGTGAATCATATCCACTCAACGATTCAAAACAGTGGGGGAACTAACAGGGGAAATCTATGTCGAAATGGATTGACTGATAAACGAGCAAGCGGGTCACCTGATGGTAAGTGATCACCGCCGCCCATGGACACCCACAACACCAGAGGGGTTGCAAGTGCGTTGCCGGCCTTTAAGAAAGGAATAGGAAACCATGGATGGGGTGGGGGGGAGGGCCTCCGGCCCTCTCGCTCACCGAACGAAGCGCAGTGGCTAAAAGCTACTACTCAAAAGTCGGTCTTCTGCGAGAGTGTGGTACTTACCCGGTCGAGCCGGCCCATTCATGCTGCGAACAGCGTGGCTCTACCATTAATATAAAAAAATACATGGCAACAGAGAAGTACAACAAAGAAATGTACAATGGGCGGTCTTATCGCACTAGGCGATTTCTTCCAGACAACCTTTCTTCCAGACAAGAGTTGATTTAGAATCAAATTTATGTAAAAAAAAAATGTTTTGCAACAATTTCTAAACTCCTTATCCATACTCCATGGACTTCACATAAATTCATAAGATAATAATTATGCATTGGTTAACCACCATTCGTGTGGTTACGGATTTAGAGTGTGTGGAGGAGCCGACAACGGGAAATGACAAAGGGCAAAAACCTAACGGCGAGAGAAGGAAAACTTGACACGAAGCCCTGTGTCAACCGTTTGGCACAGTGTGGTAATAATTACCCTCCATGTAACTGGAGGAGGTACGACTAAGCATTGGTTCAGCTATGAGCTGAGTAGTAGTATACCTATGTAGTATCTGCGTATAATAACGTAACTAAGGTCCGCTTTCACCTACATGACATTTTGTAAAAGTGTGTTTATGTTGTTTAGGAACCAGACAGAGAAAAAAGCTACTTTGTACATTACTTCTTTCGATCACGATTCTTTGTAACCACTGAATTTCTAAAACAACCTGAATGAGACAAGACGACGTGTCTAAACCTAAAGTAGAAAAATTGTTTCCTGCAAATATATCATGTTGTCACCACTCAAACAGTTTATGGGAATTACAGCCCAAACATGATTGCTTTACAAGAGCATAAACTAACAGGGCAAACGTTGTTATGCCATAATTATAGAAATAACAAAGCGGAATTTTGTGAAATGCGTTCTCAGCTGACCTCTACTCGAATAATATTCCTGTATTTTTTTTAATAAATATAACCCTGCTTTAGGTATGACCTGCATCGCGGGGGCAGTTTCCACCATTTCAGCCAAAAGACGTCCACTGCTGGACATAGGCCTCCATAAAGGACGGTCCTGGGGAAATTTACAAACATGTAATTCACGAACACAAATGACACCCAGACACAGAGCAAGTGCCTCTGGTTAAGACATGTATGCTCATGTATATTCCGGGATCGGAATCCCGGAATATACATGAGCATCCATGTCGTACAGGGCGATGTGCTGGCCTAGCGACAAAGCCCGCCAATATTTAATAATATTAAATACCTAAAGAAAAAATAAATTGTTTTGCTTTTTATATAAAACACAGACTATTTATATATTAATGTAACATTAACCATTAATATTGACTTGAAATATTTATAAATACTAGTTATTTTTTTCTATAGTATAAGCTAGTAACAATAATTTTGTAGCGTTTAGTTAAAACAAGAACAATTTTACTGCTACGGAGCTCAATGCTACGGAGACCGTTTGACGATCAATTGGCTATGAAACGATTTAGTTCGGAATAATAGAGGTTTTACTCGAGACAGTCGAGACTCGGATCATATCATAGTCTTAATGTTTGTTAGCTGAGGCATATAAAATCGGCCAGGTGGATATTCTTCTTTTTCTTCTCAGTAGGCCTGTGGTGACAGAATGCTAGAGAGCAGAGAAATTCGAAAAAAATACGAAAGGCCAAAGAAAACACCTAGGCTTCTAGGCCAACGTGTACCACCTTAGGCCTCAACTTCGCCATCCATCAAGCGAGATTGAAGTCAAATGGAACCTATGAAAAAAAATGACTGGGATAAGTTCGGCAGCTCGTGCCAAGTAAAACCTGGCAACACCCATTTGGGCCTAAACAACCTCTGCCGAGTCCGTGTAATTTCCTTTAATCGAGCCGATTACGACACCCTTAGGACGGAAGTATTATCTATCATCATCAGACAGTTTATAAAATACACGACTGGGGTGTAAGCCCAATCAGCAATTTTTTTTATCCTACTCCTCTGGCCAAACCTGTATCGCGGAGGTAGTTTACAAACATGTAATTCACGTGCACAAATGACACCCAGACTCCGAACAAGTGCTTCTGGTTTAGACAAAGACACTTGCCCGACCCCGGAATCAAAGGCGGTACATCTAAACTCTAGACTTACGAGTAACCTAGCCTTTTGTGTTCCTTTAGTCGCATCTTACGACACACTCAAGACGGGTTGGGCATCTGGCGCAAAGGGATCATCCAGCCATATGAGGTGGTATGTCTGTCGGGAGCCGCGGCGCCTATCCCCCAATGGCTGTTGTCGTGGATTTCTTATCCCTGCAAACAGCTCTTTGAACTTTGCTTTTCCGATATACTCAACTATCTCAGTCTCAAAGGCAAGTGAGACTCGGATAAAATTCATGTACGGTTAAGCGGTCTTGCAACATGAGCATTGTTTGGCCATGATGCAAGAGTTGCCTAGTTAGATTCATAATTATTCCTCAGGCCATCTCCACACTCTTGCGAAACGTTCGTAACCGCACTTTATGAGGCTCTTTAGAAGGTGATGGCACATACATACAATTTAGCGTTTTGGATTTTAACATACGTATACATGGGACTTGATTTACCGCTAAAAGAGGTTTGGTCTAGGCTAGGGGTTGGAAGTGTCTCGTTTGGATCATGGGTCCCTAGTTCTTACTCGGGGCCAGGCAAGTGGCACGTGTTGGTGTAAACCACTTGCTCGGAGTACCCTGTACAAGATAACTTGATCGGTTTGACAGACGGGCTAGTGACGGGACACGGAAAATATCTAGTAGTCCAAAAAATAATACTTGTAACTGTGACAAGTAGGCGTCATTGCAAAGTAAAGGTATGATTCCGAACTACACTGAACGCAGCAGTACTGCCGCAACAGTGCTGTCGCGGCACTACTGGTCCCCATACAATATTTTTAAAAGCTTATATGAGATTACATTCCAAGCTAGGCAGAAATGTAGCGGTTGTATGGGGACCAGTAGTGCCCCATACAACCGCTAGTGAGACCAGTAGTGTCGCACTTCTGCACGTGCAGCGTAGTTCGGAATCATACCTATAAGTCGATCAGAAAAATTGACATCTGTCAAATCGATCAAGCTATCGTGAACAGGGGGGTTTAGGTTTCATTTGTGTTACAATTATATCTTTCAAAACTCCTATCCATCCAGAGGTTGTCTGGAAGAAATTGCCTAGCGCGATAAGGCCGCCCACTGTACATTTCTTTTTTGTATTTTGTATAATGCCATGTTAACACTTTTTATTACTGGTGTACAATAAAGATTATCCTATTCTATTCTTGTGTAAATAATTCATTTTCCACGGTCTGGTCCGTATTGCTATTATTTCTTCCTAACGTGTCGGTCAGTAGTCTGCACCTCAGCTTGCCCCTTCAAGGATAACGCCATACAAATTAGCATACCGCCTGACGTGACCAGCATATGCTGTCAGCTACTGGTCCAAGGAAAGTTAAACTTGACTCTTGTAAATACAGTAGAAAGTGCTCTTCAAAAGGGACGCGCGGCATTTTATTGCATACTAAATAATTCGTTTCAGCCCAGAAATTACCCTCTACTGAGTCGGGCCTCCTCCAAATCCATGGAGGGAAATTAGCCTACTGTGCCACGCTGGCAAGACGGGTTGGCACGGGCCTCTTGCATTCTTGTAGTCGCCTCTTACGACACCCTCAAGATGGTATGGGTTGGTGACATTGTGTATTCTAAATCCGTCACCACACGGACTGATAAACATGCGCTTAATAATTAATGCATGTTTATCAGCGGTTTCTTGTCAGTCTACAAATGACCTGCAATAAGCGGGCGCAAGGCTTACTCATTCTTAGGTGTCGAGGTTTTGGCTGGTTAGTCGGTACCACAGGCACACCAAGATCCGTTACCTTGGAGTCACACTTAGCCGGACTCCTGTCATAGTAATGGGGATAGGCATTTCCCAAAAAAAAGGCTCTACCAATTTGATAGATCGTAATTAATGAACCTATACATTACATTAACTTACAACGCCGATTTAGATTGTTTTCAAATTTTCCTCCCCTTGTATTGCGGATATTGTCAGTGTATTAAGTGGTGGGGTGACGACGATATGCGTTTGCTATCGTAGTTACTTTGCAGCAAAAAAGGAAAAAGCATGGCTTCGAACTACATTTCTTTTTGGGCTTTTCAGCCCTTGTGGAGATCATTGTGGTGAATGGTAAATAATTAATTTTAAATGGTAAATTTTAAATGTTATTTTTTGTTACTGCTCTAATGAGCCAACTTGATTAAATGAGTTTTGATTTTGATTTCATTGGAGGAGGCCTGGACATAGGCCGCGTGGATGATGATGATGATGATAATGACATTTCCTTTTTACCGGGATTTTGTAGCGACGCTTGAGTGACTCTGGTGTTGCAAACGTCCAATGGGCGACAGTGGCCGCTTACCATCAGGTAGGTGCCACGCTACGGATTGTTATGCCCTTAGGACGAAGAACATTACTGACACTTTATTTTAAATGTACGGTACGTACGTGTAGGTACTTTAATTTATATTGTCCATGAAGAAGCCTTGAATTGTTTTTCATAAATGTTTGATCAGGCCTACGGGTGGGCTTTTTAGAAGCACAATCGATACACAATACTAGTTAAGTCACAGTCAAGGTTGCCGTCAGGAAACTTACCAGCCATTATTGACATATTTATAAATGTTATTGAACGTGAGCGTCCCCTATGGGCTGGCTTATATTGTAAAATAATCCATATCATAACTTTGTCTGTCTGTCTGTTACGCAAAAACTACTGAAACATGGACTTTACTTCTTTTTAATGTGAAAAAAGGGTTGAAAAGGGGGGGTGAAAAGTTGTATGGAAGTATCGTAATTTTTAGAGGTAGAGGTTGAATCTTGTTTTTTAGACTGTTGATTCAATATAAATAAATATGACATTTAAAGTTTGTAAATGTTTTACTCAACTCAACTCAAAATTATCTTTATTTACGTAGGTTTCATCACAAAACTCTTATAAATCGTCATATTTAATAACACAAACTACACAATCGTCTCCACACAAACCTATCAGTCGTCATACCTACATTCACACATTTCACACACAATTCCTCACTCTCAAAATCCCTCCATCTCCCCAGATCGCTCACAATCCCTGCGTTCACTCACATTCATGCCGAAACTACCACCGGTTCGGAAGGCTGCACTACAGAGAAGAGCCGGCAAGAAATTCTGTAGTTGTAGTTGTTGTACTCTCAAAGCTTTCAAATGTCAGGTTTATGTGAATGTTTTATAAGTTTTCGAAAAGTGACAAAATATTGGAGCTATATAGATAGATATATAAATAGGATGATTAAAACCTATAAATCCGTCGTATTGTATCATTCATCATCACCATCATCATTTTAGCCAAAAGACGTCCACTGCTGGACATAGCCTCCCCCAAGGATCTCCACAAAGGCCGGTCCTGGGCCGCCCGCATCCACTGCTTTCCGGCGACCTTAACCAGGTCGTCGGTCCACCGTGTGGGAGGCCTACCAGCACTGCCCCTTCCGGAACGCGGTCGCCATTCGAGGACTTTTCTGCCCCATCGGGCGTCGGTCCTGCGCGCTATGTGCCCTGCCCACTGCCACTTAAGTTTGGCAATCCTGTGGACTATGTCGGTGACCCTGGTTTTCCTGCGTATCTCCTCATTTCTGATTCGATCTCGCAGGGAAACTCTGAGCATAGCCCTCTCCATTTCCCTTTGGGTGACTTTGAGCCTTCTGATGGAGCCCATTGTATCATTATTACGATATAATAAGACATTTATCATTTGATATCATTTCATAAACAGCCATTTACCATATCGTTTACTACAATTGTTTGGCGTAAGATTACCTCAGGTATTGCGTGAGACAATCGCTTCAATGCGACAATAATGAAAGAAAACAAGTTGCGTGCGCGCATCTCATCACTTTTATTAGCTAACGCCCGTCCGCGACTTGGCCTGTCTTGACTTTCATAGGACTATAAAAAACGTGATTTTTTTTTCTGGTGAGGGAACCTTAGTACTTCATATGTTACGGAATATAACATATAGTAAAAAGTAAGTGTTCAGTTTAGTCTTCTAGATTAAAGAACAATGAGCCATAAAATATAACTTTTCGTCTATTACTAGTAGATTCTAGGAACACAAGTGACAGATCTCATTGCCACAAGAGAAGGAAAACTTGAGACCAACACTGCCAATCGTGCGTGGCACAGTAGACTATTTACCCTCCATGTAGTTGGAGGAGGCCCGATTCAGTAGTGGGTCATTTATGGGCAGAAAAGTTGTGTGAATCGTTTCAACATCAGTAGCTTATGAATTTACTTTCAAAGCTTTTCGCTAATATTTCGCGAGCTCAAACGTTAAACTTTCGCTTTCGCCATTCTATCACAACGTTACACAATCCCATATTGGTGAACCACGCTAGTTCGGCCAATTTTATATTGCTGAGGTACGTCTTAACGACTGCAGTCCGCTATTTTGCAGGTACTTTTATATTTCTACACCTAATATATGAACATTATAATCAACTAGCTGACCGGGCAGAGGTTGCCCTGCAAGATATTCGTTTACCGACTGCAGAGCCATCTGTCGGGCTGATTTGTGAATCTTAACCATCCACGGTGCCACCCAAACGCATTAAAAAAATCATTTGAATCGGTTCTGCCGTTCTTGAGTTATAAAATTACAACGAAAAGTGGCATTGATTTTTATATATATATATAGATTATAACAGAAGTATTGTAATATAATATCTACTGGCACATTTCTATATCAGCCATTTCTAGCCTCCGAATATGAATTGGTCCCATTCCGTGTAGAGTCCTTGGTCCGTGGGGTCCTAGCGCTATAGGCCTTTTTAAGGAATAAGCAAAAAGGTTAGTCGACATTACAGGAGACCGAAGAGCTGGCAGCTACCACGGACAAAGAATCAGTCTAGGACTCAAGGGGGAACGATGCCAGTATCTTCGGAACCTTGCCTAAAGGGACTCCTTAAAATAATATCATCATCATTTCAGCCAAAAGACGTCCACTGCTGGACATAGGCCTCCCCCAAAGATTTCCACAATAATATAAAATAATATATTTCAGTATTTTTTTAGGTTTTTTTTGTTTTAGTTTTAGTGGTATTTTTTAAGTATTTCTCCATTTCTATGCTTTAACAATATGCCAAGCACCCAGCCGTTTACATAATCGGCAATGCCGTAATATGTTTTTTGCGAAACGTGCAAAGTATCCAGGTTATAGAAAATTACTTTTTATGAACTCTATGTCCATGGGCGCTATACAATGTAGCATTCGAGTGTACCACTTATACGTAAATTTGTCCGCCCAAATGTACAATGTTGTGCACGTGCAGCCAGAAGTGCCATAGGCGAAGGTTGAGTCACGGAATATTACAAGACATTCACGAAAATGAGCAGCATTTAATCAATTAGTTATGCAACCGGTGAATCTCGCTTCTGTCACAGCCTTCTAGGCTAAACCGACGTCAAAATCGCGGAGGCCGTCAGATATTTGTATATTTATTCGCGTGTTAAATATTTTTTCTGTCATTTATAAATAGTAAAATAGGTACTATCTATTATTAAGACGTGTCCGACCCTATTTTTATACTATTTGATTTCCAAACCGCTTTGCATAATTTTTTTAACTGCATTAAGACACCATTTATTCAGAAAGATTTTAATACAAATTATTTTGTTTCGTCGAATGTGAACCTACCACCGGATCGGCATACTGCTCTACAGACAAGAGCCCCGGCGAGAAACCGTGTTATTATTCTTACTTTAAAATAATCTTTATCAAGATTTTGGCTATTTGCGAAATTATAACACGTTACTAATTCACTTGTATATTTTAATATGTTTTTAAAGAAGATAACTAAACTATGATTTGGCGAAACGAAGTGTACGTGTAACGAAATTCTTTGACTTAGAAATAGGCTCTTCAAGCCGGGTAATGAAATTAACACTACGTCGCTAACATATCGGTGTACTAACACCGACTTTCTATCTTGTCACTCGACATTTGATTGTGCCTGTTGCTGCTGCATCCATTTCTAGTAGCCCATTTATATGGTCAAGGATACTAAGCCCTTTGGCCCTTGCCCTAGATATGGCCATTCATTTATTATTTATTCTTCGCCCCACAAGTAAAAACTACTTTTTTTCAGTTACGAGTAGAACCAAGTGCAATATTTAGAAAATAAAATTCTCTAGACTAGTGTCTGCTAAATATTAGAGAAGTATCTCTAGTGGGCAATTAAGTATTGTAAATGCATTGCTTTAATATCTGTTACACGTTAAATTCTTGTAAGTGACCGTGGTCTTGAGATAAGGCACGTTTTAAACAAAATAGGTTAAACGGCCACCTACAGCTTGGTCAAGTGGATTGCATGCCGTATGTAATTAATTTACAAAATTGCCGTTTTTCTATTTTAATGAGTTGTTTCACATAGAACTGGCTTTGATGGGCGATTTTGTCAGTTTTGGTACTACTAATAATATGTAGTGTCAGTTCGAGACGCATGCCACACGATTTTGAAACAAGGACTTGCGAAGTATTGGCAATGCCCGACATTGGCGGAATCGTCTGTTTTGTCTCGCCAATTAAGAAGAAGAATTCAGCAGATTACTGTTAGCGATTGCTGGATATCGGATGGGCACTCCAATAGAAAACAGCCAGTTTAGGACCATGACCTCCGCTCTCAACCCAGATGTAGACTAGCTTGATCATTTCTAGAAGTGTCAAGTACCGGGCCAGTGCGGGGGAGGGAGGAGAGCGGAGGCGATCGCCTGATTGGATCATTGAGCAATTGAAAGACTGACGACTGTATGCTAAAGAGAGTCAGTTACAAATGCTAGCAGTCTTCATCATTCATCTACGCTGACCTTAAATGGGGTTAGTTCCTGTTTTGCAAATACAAGTCCAGTCGCTGCTTCAATTTTTTATGAACGGTTGTTTAGTCATTTCATTGTACCTAATATTAGAAGGATGCTTATTCATATATTACTTAGAAGGAGGTCAGGCAGGTACAGGCGGCATGCTTGAATAGAGAAATGTGAAAATGTGACGCTGTGTGAAGTTTGTCTTGTCTGTGTGTATGTTGTGATCCTAAGTGATAGATGGACCAACATTTATTTAGTTTACTAATTTGGTGGTTAAAGGTATACAGGGTGGTCAAAAAGTCGTGGATCAAACGAAACCAGCGGTTAGATGGGGCTATCAGCAGCAAAAAATTGTTCTACGTGAGGTCCTTAGGGTCCACCCCTGCGGAGTTACAATTGCTTTTGTGTTTTTATGAGAAATTGTCTATTTTTTACTAAATTTTGATAAAATTGGAAAAAAATCTCCCACCCATGTATCCTTTTTATAATTTTTACAATATTGGTACTGATGAGTCCTTTCGTTAGACGTGCTATTTATAGTAGTTACCCATACCATATTGAGGGTGTCGTAAGAGGCGACTAAAAGAACGCATTAGGCAGATCACCTAGCCGCAAGAGAAGGAAAACTTGATACAAACCCTGTGTCAACCCGTCTTGGCTGCGTGGCACAGTAGGCTAATTTCCCAACATGAACTTAGAGGAGGCGCGACTCAGTAGTGGGTCATTTATGGGTTGAAACGACGATAAACACCCTGTAGTCCGGAAAACGATCACGCTTAGGTAAGGTTAGGTTAGTAGGCCTAACCGAGTTTTATGTATGAATTAACTCTGGCCTTGCTACGAAAGATCGTCCTTGAAAGATATCAAAGCCACGCATAGCCATGTGTAATACCTTTTTAGAATCCCTATTAAATGCGCCAAAAATTGTGATACAGGGGCACTTTTCTGTAGAGTATTTTTTTTTCACAGTGGGGTCCGAAGTAAATAACAAGTTTTGATTTAAGAATTATTTCTTTCGTAAAACTTAATACTATCTTCAACACACCCAATAAACTACCATAAATAGCATGTCTAACGAAAGGATTCATCAGTACCAATCTAGTGAAAATTATAAAAAAGATACAGGCTGTAGATTTTTTCGAATTTTATCAAGTTTTAGTAAAAAAAGACTATTTCTCATAAAAACACAAAATCAATTGTAACTCTGCAGGGGTTGACCCTAAGGACCTCGCGTAGAACAATTTTTTGCTGCTGATGGCCCCATCTAACCGCTGGTTTCGTTTGATCCACGACTTTTTGACCACCCTGTATAATTCAGAAAGAGCGTACGAAATTGTAGCGGTATAATATGTTGAAAATCTCGTCAGCCTCTTTGTGTATTTTTTTACCCCCGTTAAAAAAGGGGTAATTTATAGATATTTGATGTGTCTGTCTATAGTTGTATAAAATTCCTAATTATTTTTGCTAGTAGTGAATTGGGCTTCGTGGTTAGATATCGTTTGAGACAGACCAACATTGCTCACTCGCAAATCTACGCTGGGACCAACACGTGACTGCAAATGGTACAGACGCGTATAAAATTTATAACTATTTTTGGTTTATAAAAAAAAGGACGTATATCACTACATAGTATAAAACAAAGTCGCTGTCGTCTGTCCGTCCCTATGTATGCTTAAATCTTTAAAACTACGCAACGGATTTTGAAGCGGCTTTTTTAAATATATAGAATGACTCAAGAGGAAGGTTTATATGTATAATACATCCATAATATTGTAGAGAAACACTGATAAACTCAGAGGTTCATCAGTGCACCGGTGCGAAGCCGGGGCGGGTCGCTAGTTTAAAATAAGTAATAGTTAACAATATTTAAGCTATTTAAAATAAAACCTTAGTTACATTATTTGTAGTTACCGTGACAATACCTCTGAATTGCTGCCATTTCAGAACCAGCGGAATCTGGTGCTTTTAAAATTTAAAAAAGAAGCTAATTTACAGCTCAAGCTCATTGATGACTGCTAAGTAACCTAACGTAACGTAACGCGGTGCGTCACAATAGTCTTAACATAACGCAATAAGCCGGTAAGCAATCCTGTAAAATTTTATGCAACCGACACGTATGTGTTTCTAAAGTCAAGGGCGAACTGCCGCATTCAACTTGGCCACTTTCTCCGCTTCCGACTTATTCAATACGTTTGCTTTCTATCAATCGGTTTGTGCTATGTGCAGTGACATGGTACAATTACAAAACCGTATTGTAAAACTAATCGTGCCTAAATTTATAAGTCCTTAAAGTTTATACATCATAAAGATGTTTAAATGGCAAAGTGGGCGTGCTTTGTGCAAGCCATTGTGTGGTCCGTGTGTTCCAGAAAATCTGCTGATTTTGGACCCATAACAGATAATTAACTAACCTTATAATATTTATGACTTTTTAAATTTTAAATGAGTGGAAAGTTTACTGTTTTAAAGATCCTCCAGTTGACTAAACTGACTGAGCGACAATGGGACGCGGAGCAAACAAAGCATTTGTCAAAATTCAAATTCAAAACTCATTTAATCAAGTTGGCTCATTAGAGCTCTTTTGACAAGTCAAACAACAAAATAATATTTAATTTAAAATGTACCATCTACCACCGGTTCGGAATGCAGTTCTACAGAGAAGAGCCGGCAAGAAACTCTGTAGTTGCTCTTTTTAGATCGCCATTTTTAGGTACAAGGCCGTGATAAGACAGTTTGTGAGAGCAAACACGCGCAATAGTCGCAAAGGGCCAAACATCAGCCAGATCTAATCAACAATACTAACCTTGTAACGCCCGAGCCAACCAACCCCCAGCAACGGCACCTGTTCACAAGCATGACGCATGCGGCAGCCATAGCCCTCCTCAACCATATTGCAGGGAAGAGAACGACCCGTTGCACGACGCCACCACTGCCATGAGTCTTAAAGTGAGCATGATAACTCGAGCACCAGAAAACTCAATATTTAAAAAGTTATACTAATAAGGCGTTAGTATGCTCTCACATACTGTGTATAAACATCACATTAAAAGAACAATATTTCTAATTACTTTATCTATATTCTAAAAGTTTCTAAATAAGAGCATCGGACTAGCAACAACACAGATCAGTCATTTCCAAGCATTTTTATCTAAGATATAGTCGTTAACTCTCTTGAGGATGAGCCGACTTTTGATGTGACAATTAAACTGTTCTAGAGGCAAGTCTTGAATGCCTTTAGGTATTTTATTATATAATCGAATCCCGAGACCTGCAAAAGTTTTGTGCACTTTTTGCAGCTTGTAATGAGGGATTACTATGTGGTGTCTATTTCTAGTGGACATTTTATTTTTTTTGATATCGCCACTCTTTTCGTAATCGCTGATATTTTTACGAATGTACAGAATATTGGTAAATATGTACTGCGATGCGACTGTTAGAATACCAGTATCCTTAAAATGTTCTCTCAGCGATTCTCTAGCATTATGATTATAAATTGCACGCACCGCTCGCTTTTGTAATACAAAAATGGTTTCGATGTCGGCAGCATTTCCCCACAATAAGATACCATAAGACATAATGCTGTGAAAATAACTGAAATATATTAATCTAGCTGTCTTACACCAAAGCTGACATTGCTTTCCAATGCTATGGAAATTAAAGTCACTTCAATTGTTGAGTTAGAGCTATAATGTCAGTGACGTCACGAACATCTTCCCGCCAATCATTGCTATAATGAATGTATTGTTTAATGCCATACTTACAATGTCTGATAAAAAGGAGAGTTATGAGAAACTTTATTGTCTCAGTGCAAATTATCGTTAGAATTTCTTACGACTCTTATAATTAGCTCTGAGAGTAACAAAGACAGCAAGTACCCACACCAGGTAGATGCTAAGCAGAAAAAGTGAGTGGGTTTTCGGCAATATAAGGTACCTAATACTATACTACTGCTAGTCAGCCCATAAAGGACCCACTGCTGAGTTGGGCCTCCTCCAGTTTCGTAAAGGGTAGGGTAACTAACCTATTGTACTAACCTATTAGCACAGGGTTTCGTTACAAGTTCTCCTTCTCTTGCGGCTGAGTTTTAGGCCATGTCATTTCCTTTTGTCGGCTTACAAGCCGGGTGGCTTCGCGATGGAATTTGGTTGTGACACTGTGTATTTTAAATACGTCACGACATGTAGGTACCTAATATTTTAACTGTAATTTATATTAGGTTAACCTACCTCGCCCTCGCGAACTTCTGGCGTCCCAATCGAGACGTGTGGTATACCTTTGGGTTCTCAGAACCTCAGCGCATTAGGCGGCCAGGCCGCGAGGCTAGCTCGCGCGGCCTGGCCGCCTAATGCGCGGGTTGGCTGCGGGGCGACCAATTGGCCGCGTGTGTGTCGCGATGTTTTTCGTTGGCCGCGCGGCCCAAACTTGGCCGCGCGGCCCAAACTTAGTCGCGCGGCCTGGCCGCCTGATGCGCGCATCTACATACATCGTGGAAGAATTAGTTGGCCGCAGCGAGACATGGCCGCACGGCCTGGCCGCCTAATACGCTGAGGTTCTAAGACCCCAAAGGTATACCCTCACACGTCTCGATTGGGACGCCACAAGTTCGCGAGGGCGAGGTAGGTTAACCTAACATAACTTTATCTGTGTTTTGTCCTTTACCTACTGTATTTTCAGTGATCAATTGTGTGTTATCATGAAAATTCTGTGTAAAATGTTACCATGTTACCATTTACAACTGTTGCACACAACCGGAACCGGAACTTATCATGCAATGATTTGTCCATGGTTTGGATGTCGTGTTCACGGTATTGGGATGTTAGCTAGCTAGCATTGGTCACGCTAACTGTGAATCCGTATGACATTTAGAGCGGGTTGCACCAAAGGGTTGGTCAACGTCACATAAATCTTAACTGGTGTTCTGCCCGCGCGCTGGTTGAGGCCAAATTGTTCTCAACAGATGTTTCAAATTCAACAATGTATACATATAAATGATTCGCTCATCTATGCCGTCAAATCAATAATGATTAGGTATAACTAAAATTCTATACTTTAAGGAACCCCTGATACTACTAGAAAAGGGCTTTTTAACCTTTTTGATAAAATATGTCCAAGAAAATCTGCTGTCAAATAAAAATACATCACATTTTGTCCATTCCTTTAAGAGCGAAGTTGCGACATACCTACACACACGTCAAACACCCCATTTACGACGGGGTTTTAAAAGTTAAAACTCGAATAGGTTTATTTGTATAATTGGAATCTGTTTGAAGGTTTTAGCTTCAACATAGTTATGAATAGTTTCCATTAAGACACCTTTCAACGCCGTTGGTTTTAGTGGGTAGGTTGGGGCGCAATACCCATCACTTCGCGACCCAAAGTCCCACATTAGCTGAGTGGCGCTTTGCAGTCGGGTATCTATGAGGATTTCCAAGGTAAATTTTTTTACGTTCCGCGGTCTCCATCCTTGAGCCACATTGGGTTGCATCACACAACTCTCTACTCTACCTTGTACTGTGCGCAGTAGACACGTTTTTATAATAGAGCTATCTTAACCCAGTCTTGTGTTTAGTGGGTCATGCTGTAGTGTAGTGAACTACTGTGGAAGCTGCATAACAAATAACAAGGCATAAACAAAGAAAATATCACGGTAGCCTAGTAAGTAATTTATTTTTTTAAATTTAAAGTAAGTATTTTCAACCAGTTGTCCGGCTGGTGACGGATTCAGAATACACAATGTCACCCACCCACACTATCCTGAGGGTGTCCTAAGAGACTAAAGGAAACAAGAGGCAGATGACATAGCCGCAAGAGAAGGAAAGTTGATACAAAGACAATGCCAACCCGTCTTGCCTAGCGTCTTACAGTAGGCCTCAGTAGGCTGATATCCCTCCAAGAATTGGGAGGAGGCCCAATTTGGTAGTGGGTATTTTATGGGCCGATACGATGATGATGCTTTTTAGGCTAATTATACTACTGTGCCAGGCTGGTAGTGAGTAGTATTCCTTCTCTTGTGTTCAGTTTTTAGCCTTACTATTCCTTTAATAAGCTGTTACGACATCCGCAGGATAGTATCGGGTGGTGACAATATGTATCCTAAATCCGTCACCAGGCAGACAGATGATACTTCAACACATACCATAACGAAAGCAGTGTTATATTATCTGTATGTAAAAATATCGGTTTAATGCTTTACGTGGCGTATTTGAAATGACAGAGTGACTACTAGCGAGGTTAAACATTCAAAAGGCTTCGTAACTCCCACCTAACCGACTGAACTGGATTCGAGTGCAGGTTACTATTATCATAGGCATTACGAGTAGGTATATATTATATTACGTCCCTTTTGCGAACTAGCAAACAAAAAATACTCATTACGAAAATTAACTAAATCCTACTAATATTATAAAATAAAAGGTGAAAGTTTGTAAGAATGTATGTTTGTTTTTGTAAGTAATATGTAATGTATGTATTAGTGCCAAAATAATATAAATATTGTATAGCTTAGTGGCGCGTGATCTTTAAACCCGTGCTTATTTCGGCTTCACTTAAGGTGGATGTTCCGACCTATCGTCCATACATTCTGGCCTAGACCTTTACACTTAACACAGATACTCGTTCTTTGAAACTAATCATTTTATCACATTACTACAATAAAATGTGTCCGCGTTTGACCATTTTAGGCAATAACTTACAATACTTACTGAGAAAAACAGCAGTGAAATCCCGGGAAAATTGGACAACTTCTGTAATAGTGTGCGTGACTTGTTTAGAATTTGCCACGATAGATGGCGTGCAGAAGATATTAAAATTCTGATAAATAAATTTCACATTTCATTATTTGGTTAATTTCGTACCAACTAGTAAAAAAAAAAACAGTTTTAAATAACTTATGACTGATTACTTCATTTTATTTATTTACTTGATTACTTCATTTTCCATACATTCATACAGCCTGTATGTGTTACTTAGGTATGGTGGTCCAGTAGTTTTTGAGTTTATGCCTTACATACAAATCCGCTATATATTATTGTATTGATTTGTAATTAGATATTAATCCAGAAAAGCATCAATTGTTTACTCGTATTTCAATACACAAAACTAAATTATAATTTGACATAATCCAAGTCTTTGGACGGCTATAGGCCTTTAAATATAACTATGTAAATGTAACTATGCAAATGTGGCAAGATCGTGAATGGTCGGAGAACATACATGCCATGCTATTGCGGATGCTGTACAAAGGACGGCTTAACCAGTATGTCCTGGATTATTTGCACGGACTAAACGTAGTGATACCTTGCTTTGCAACGTTTCATTTTAACCGACTTCAAAAAGGAAAAGGTGCGTTGTTTCGATCGAACATTGTCAAATGTAAACTAATTTGGAGAATTATTTCTTACACTCGATGAAAAAAGAATGTATAGTTTAAAGTTGTCAGGCCCGGTAGCCATTCTACGGTCTCCGGAATCCTTTACACGTAGTCAGTAGCGTATAAACTGACAGATGGTCTAACCATATAATTACCTTTGGTCCCACTAGATGGGTCGCGGAGGGCAAACGGCAGACACTCCGTGTAAAAACTGGTTGTTAGGCAAATGTAATTGAAATTACAACAAAGCCGAGGGAGATACAGGTTTAAACAATAATATAAATCTCACTTGTCTCTATTCTATGGCATGAGCTCATAGACGCGACCGCAGATTTTCCTTCAAATAATTTAGCTTGTAAGGTCGTCGTACCTCTTTTTAGTGTTGTCTCTTATTTTTGTATTATGTTTTTTTTTTTTTTTTTTTTTATCTGTGTATTATTTGCGATCAGTCTTGGACTATGAGCAGATGAGTTCCGTGATGCTTGTTGTGTAGAGTGTGGCTTCCATTGATGCCATCTACTCGTAGGTTTTTACGGCTTTACTGCCGGTCCTCTAGTGCCATGATACTGTGGCGCTTCAAGCGGAGCACGTAGTCTCGTTGTGTCAACTGACGTGCTAGCGCATTCGGGTGGATGGCTAGCCGTTCTTTATATTTCCCTGCTACATTCCGAATCTCCTCACTCACTGTTGGAATAGCTAGTTGTTGGTGGATTTCAGCGTTTGTAGTGAACCATGAAACATTGACTATTGTACGTAGTATTTTGTTTTGTTGACGCTGTAAGGTGGCTATATTGGAGTTGCTTGCGCTTCCCCAGAGCTGTATCCCATACATCCAAACGGGCTTCAATATTGCTTTGTATATCAAGAGCTTGTTATCCAGTGAGAGTCTGGAGTTGCGGCCCAGTAGCCAATGAAAATGTTTAAATCTGTGTGAGAGTTCTTCTTTTTTAGATTTGATGTGTTGTTGCCAGGTTAATCGTCGGTCCAAATGAATTCCCAGGTATTTGACACAACTCTTATGTGGTAGGATGGTATCTCCGAGTTTAACAGATGGGCAGTCTTTCTTTCTGAGTGTGAAGGTGACCTGGACAGATTTTGCAGAACTTGCCTTTAGTTTCCACCTTTTCATCCAGATGTGTATTTTATTTAGTCCTTTCTGTAGAAGGTTTGATGCAACTTCTGGGTTTTTGTGACTTGACAATATAGCCGTATCATCTGCGAATGTTGCTGTAACAACCCCAGGTTCCGTCGGTAAGTCAGCTGTATATAATATGTAAAGAATTGGCCCCAGAACAGATCCCTGAGGGACGCCAGCTTCAATTCTGTTGAGGGTTGAGGTATTACCCGATTCTTTTACGTAGAACAGTCTATCTGTGAGGTAGGATTTCAATATACTAAAGAACGGGTGGGGCAGGTGTTGTTTGATTTTGCATAGGAGGCCTTTATGCCACACCTTATCAAAGGCCTGCTGAATGTCCAGGAATACAGATGAGCAATATTCCTTTTGTTCCAGCGTTTTTCGTATATGTTCACTGATCCGGTGTATTTGTTCTATTGTTCCGTGTTGTTTTCTGAAGCCGAACTGATGGTCAGGTAGAATATTTCTCTCCTTGAGTATTGGGGCAATCCTGTGCAGTAATACTTTTTCAAAGATCTTGGACATTGTAGGCAAAAGGCTTATTGGTCTATATGACGTTTTTTCTTGGGCAGGTTTCCCATGCTTGTGGATCATTATGATTTCTGAGATTTTCCATTGCTCAGGAAAGTACTGTAATCTTAGCATGGAGTTTAAAAGAACTGTTAGCATAATTATGCCCTTGCGTGGCAATTCTCTCAGTACTTCCTTCGTGATCAGATCATAGCCTGGTGCCTTTTTACTGTCAAGGCATCTTATAGTCTTTTGGACCTCTTGGGGTGTAACTGGTTTTGGTGGGAGACAAAGTTGAAAGTCTTCTTTTAAGATACAGTCAATGTGGTTTTCTATATCGCTGTCGTCATCGGTTTCATCATTTGGATTAAAAACTTGTGATAGGTGTTTTGCAAAGATATCTGCCTTTTCCTGGCCTGTTCTAGCCCACTTAGCATCATCTTTTATTGGGGGTTTTTGTTCCTGAGGCCTGTCATAGTATTTGGTGAATTTCCATAGCGAGTAGTTGCTTTCTTTAGTTGCGGTTAAGGACTCTAGTTTAAGCTGGAGGGTGTCATCATTAGTCTTTTGAATTAGGCTTTTGAGTTCTACTATGGCCTTATTCAAGAGGGTCTTATCTGAAGGTAGGCGGGTTTGGTGCCAAATCCTGCGTAGTCTTCTCTTTTCTAAGATTTTAAGTTTAATTTGTAGTGTGTAAATTTGTTTTGTATTATGTTATATTAAATTTCATACAACTTCGTAGTTTCTTTATACAATTTTGGTTATACGTAGGCTTATAATATTTTTTTATAAAAGCAAAATATGTTCTTTATACTATGTTACTTTTTTTCAACTTCACTTCGGTCGGACGTATTATATTATAACATTTTTGTAACATAGTGTATATCAACGAGAATATAAACAAGCTCCGCTTAAAGTAGGTCTGTTCATCCTTATGAAAATATACGACTAGATTAAGTATGCATTTATACGATTGGACCTGTTCAACCTGTACGCCAACGACAGTGAAAGTGTTTCAACCGCATCATCGCACTTGGCTGTACAAGTACGTTACTACTGTAACTATTCACGTTAAGGCTAGTCAATGGCCGAAGTCAAGGTCGAGATCCCACTGTCTGCGGCTGCGGCCGACTCTTGATGCACAGTAGACACTGAACCCACTAGCACTTATTTTTACTAACATTTTATAAAGATAAAGTTATAAATATTAACTACAATTGTATCTCTTCCAGCGATGAGGAAGATACAAGGCGGCTCCTCCGGCAACTCAGCAGGATCAACAGGCCTCTCGGAGTCACATTCCCACAGATGATCAAGCTCATGGGTCAATGCCAACAGGTAAATTGAAGTCATCACCCTATTTCATCCTGACAAAAGTAAATGACAATGCCTATAACCTAGCCACAAGACAAGGAAAACTTGATACGAAACCCTGGGCCAACCCGTCTGGGCTCAAAAGGCTACTTACTCTCCATGTAATTAGAGGTAGTAGTAGTAGTAAATTGAGGACACGCTTGTAGAGCATACGTGTAGCCGTCTCCCAAATTCATTAGGGTCACCAGTCTATGGCTAACTACCAGTATTTACGTGCAGCGATTACCGTGTGCTTACCGACACCCATCAAGTGGAACAACCGGTAATCTTAAAATCGGTTTTCACGTCGATGAAGGTCCGAATTTACTCCTCCATGCATTGAAGCCAGTCCGCGTAGCCCACAAATTAATTGCGTACCTCGCTATTCGTGTATCGTAACTTGTGGAAATCCTTCACACGCCTCGACTGCAATCCACCTATCGTGGACACTACGTGACTAGTCCAATCGGATACTGACGAAACGTACGAAAGGTACATTTCCAATTGTGCCTTTAGAAATTTAAAATTATGTTTATACAAACATCAACGTAGTACGAATAGTCGTTCAGCAAAGTCCTGAAGGTCTTGAATTACGTTTAGTTGACTGCACAAAATTAACAAAACTGCGTCACAAAATGTCCTCACGATGCGCATCCTTGGCCGCACCTATCTAGATCCGTCTATCGAGCTCAAAAGATGGATATTTAAAGGACTCTGGGACTAAAAAGATTCTACCTGCGCAAAACCGTGCATTGTTTGTGAAACAGACTAGTACCTATCGGCCGTTAATATGAGCAAACAGCAAATGGAATTCAAATTTGATACATGAAATACTAATTGTAATAGTGTAGCTATGAAGATAGAGCAATGGAAATTTGTGGTCGGAACTAGGTCCAATCTACATCAACGGAGATTTCAACTATGTAGTATCAAATAATCAAATATGGCCATAATATCTGATTTTATTAATATACCTTATATGCCATTCTGCGGTCATAGTATTTTTTTATTATTCTTCATTTCGTTTTAAAATTAGCCTAAGTCACTTTGAGCACCTATTATCAGGTTAGGCCTTTATATCTGATTTAAGTCTAAACAGCGTCGTGGCTACATGGCTTGTTCCGTGAACAATGGTGGTGCATTCATTGTCTTTTGTCAACAACATATTCTTCGGAAGTCGATCGCTGAAGTATCATTAACTTGGCACTTTGTCTGCTTTATCGTGTGTTTTATATACCTACACCTCAGATTAGCAATGAGGTTCTGTCCTACAACTTCCTTCAACGTAATTGCACGTCTTTAAGACCAAGTTTGCACATATATGAAACGTTCACCTAAGCAGCCTAGCCGATTTGAAAAATAACTCTTGCTACTGGGTTTCAATTGTGTCCATAGATTACATGTTTGAAAACAGCTCCCATGATATAAAGATAACAATTGCGCATAAGCCTTTTTAATAAAAACAATAAAAGTTGATATGAAATCGTCAAATTGTAAAGTATGATCTATACTTGAATATACCGCGGTATTTGCCTCGAGGATTTCATTCGTTTATTAGCCATTTATAACAATGAACGTTATACTAGGTAAGTCAACATACATTAAGTTCTTATTAATCGCAATTTACTACATAAATTTGCCTCGAAGCAGAAACTTTACGCATCACCACGCGACCTTAGGTCCCCAGCAACGGCACCAGCATTGGCGCATGTGACAGTCACTGTTGTCCACAACCACATGGCACCAAAGGGAAAGAAGCGCCACCACAATGATCAAGACTGCAATGTAGCGTTCTACAGGGGAGGCCGCTGTTCGGCCGTGGACAGCATAAATAGTATCACCGCAATCACAATCAGTAAATTTGATCAAAAACCATTTCCACGATTTACTGAACCATGACTTGATGTGACAATGGTACATTACAAGCGTGTCATTATTACCTATGGTTTTGTAATTAACCTTCACACATGTGGGCTGTCCTTCGCCTATATTGCAATCAATAACGACTGTAATATTGATGGGTATTCAAACAGAATCTGTAATTACAAGTTGGAAGTTTGAAATGCAACGCCCCGGTTCTAGTCGCAGTAAGCATCAATATTTGGTATTTTTTAAAACATATTGGATATTGTCTGCTACGAGTTAGATAATGATGCCTAAGCATGACAAATTTAAGACGAGAATGTCGGGCTTATGGGTGGGCACCATTTCATCAAACTAATTAAGTATTAAGTATTATGGAGGCTCTTGTCTAATTACAATTGAGAATTTATGAAACCCCTTTGTCAATGGAAAAGAAGTTAAGTACATAGTAATAATTCTTAAAAATTAGATTTATTCAATACGTAACCAGGAACACTCATAACACACCTTTTCAATTTAAACAAACGAAAAATATGCTAAACGAAATAGCTTCATTCGTTCCGGAGCGAAGCTACAGAAAACAGACCGAGGAGTTAAACTTATAATAAATAACTACCTCTCGTAGTAAGAGTTTAAAGAGAGATTGTCGTTTGGCGACCTGTGAATAAGACTTTACCATATTTCGTACCTACCGTATGAATTACGGATGAATTAAGGTTATGTTAAGGTAATATTCCGTGTGGTGACGTATTTAGAATACATAGTATCACCTCCCCATTCCATCCTGAGGGTGTGGCAAATGACAAGGCTGAAACCCTAGCTGCAAGAGAAGGAAAACTTGATACAAAACCCTGTGCCAACCAGTCTGGACAGCGTGGCACAGTAGGAAAATTTCCCTCCCTGTTATGAGAGGAGGCCCAGCTCAGCAGTGGGCCATTTTTGGGCTGAGCAGTAAGGTAATGCTTTCCACAAGACAGGCTAACTATGCATCACTACATAGTATAAAACAAAGTCGCTGTCGTCTGTCCGTCCCTATGTATGCTTAAATCTTTAAAACTACGCAACGGATTTTGAAGCGGTTTGTTTTAATAGATAGAGTGATTCACGAGGAAGGTTTATATGTATAATACATACATAAATTTAGATGTTCATCGTTGCACCCGTGCGAAGCCGGGGCGGGTCGCTAGTTTTAAGATAAAAGCAAGTTCCGGCTAAAACAATTGAATTGGCGTTTTGTTTTGTAAGTAGTTAATTAACCGTATACAGTCAATTATTTAGTTAATGTGTTGTGTGTGGGAATTAATTTCTTCGGAATACAGACATTATCGTTGGAAATAATGAATGGCTTAGGTACTATTTGATCGCCATCTAGTGTCGAATAGTATTCAACAATCATCGTCAAATGAGATGGCGTTTCATATTATTGTTTTAACTTAACTTGTTTATTATTATATCCTTTATTATGTTATATATATTTTTACCTACAATATTAGCCTTACGATCCAATGATTCCAATTTAACCTCGTTTCGTTACCAATTTTCTATTTTTATTATGGAAATATTCTTAAAACTTAAATTAAACAAATAACAAATTTAATCTTATTGATTAAAAAAGGTTGCACATCCAACATTTTTTATTTTTATGTTGGAAATCCTCATGGATATCCGACCGCCAAACGCCAGCCGGCTTATGTGGGACTCCGGGGCGCGGAAAGATTGTACCTATTTGCGCCCCAACCTACTCACTAAAACCAACGGTGTCCCTCAACTGCCCGAAACAGGGCCAGAGCTCTGAACGCTCCCATGGAGAGAGACGCACGACATGGCACTTGCCTCCGTCAGGCGCCGGATGAAGTGGCGCCTGATCCACGCGGCGGCGGCGGCGGCGGCAGCCTGGGCCCGCCGACCTGGCCGCCCCTCCGCCCCTATCACCGCGCGTGTCGCGCCACTTTAAGGCTTTCGATTTACAAAAAAATACATGTGATAAATGTAGTGATGAGAATAAAGAATTTTTAATCCAAATTAAATACACTTACAACTTCAAGAGACATTCATTTCAGTCAGGCATTTCACTGCATTGATTTACAAGAAGCCCTAAACTCGGTGTGGCTATTAGCAATGGCCTCCTCAAACGATTTCCATCCACTGTTGCCGGTTCTGTGCCGCTCATTTTCAGTTGGGTCTAACTAATCGTTTTAGTTCATCCTTCTTTGGCTTCTTTTGCTGTCGCTTTGGTACCATTATGTGATTAGCTTACTCCGCTTCCACATTTTATCAGGAATAATTTATGCCCCGCCCCCATAAATATAACATTTAATTATAAAAATCACAGATGTATAATCTGCGATTTTTATTATTGTGTGTAATTATCGAATATACTGGAGAGACATAAAGATCTCGTTAACTGTCGCCGCAGGTGGAAGGCGTAGAGGCTTCAGATGAGCTGAGGGTAGCTCAGTCCACACAGGTATGGCAGCCAACCAGCTCCGAGGACGCGCGCGCTCGCCTTGACACTGGCGGCACTCATGCTGGTCTACTGGGAGGTAGCCCACTGACGCTACTGCAAGGAATCATACCAGGTGCTGCAGGTTTTCATATATCTTAGTTATAGTCCAATAGACGAGTTGGCACAGGGTTTAGTTTAAAATTTTCCGTACCCTGCTGCGTCGTTATCTTTTTATAGTCGGCTTTTACAAAACCTACAGGAAAGAAAGGGGAGGTAATGCCATGTATACTAAACTAAAATCGTAATGCCTTAACACATAATTACATGTGTCTAAATTAGAAAGCTTTCGTGTAATTAACATAAACTTTCCCTTTGCATAATTCTATGCACAAATTTGCCATGAAATCATAATTACATATCATTAACTAAAGCAATATTTTCAATCCTAATGGGGTTATCAGCTTAATGGTCACAGTTACGATTGGCAATCATCGTAAAATTATAGATTATCGTGTGGATTACGAGGAAATTGCCTACGTACTTTTTCTCTTTTATACTGAATCTGTCACCAAAACTATGTTATTTCCTATTATGAAGTTTCTTAAAGATATGGACATTAATTTTTGCTTAGTAATATTTAAAGATATTGATAGTAAAAATAACATAATGTAAAAAAGTTTGAGGAGTATTGATGCACGCGATTTAGAATTGACAATATGTACTTTCCATCTGTGAAAGAAAAGCATAAGCTTGGTTTACCACTAGATCGCGCGGCCAACTCCAAATCGCAGTAGAGTTCAATGGTTTAGTTCAATAACTGAGAATACTATCCGCACAACTAGGTATCGACTCGGGTGACCTCGCTCCCCACTGGTTCCGCGGGGAGTGGAGTACCGAGAGACAGTTACCTATATTTATAATATGTGTCTTTGTACCTAGAGCTTAATTTTTATTTATGGACACCTGCAAAAATTACTCTGTATAGAAATAATAATATGTTTCTTCTCTAGGCACAAAGTGGTGTGGCACTGGTGACATAGCCGCAGATTATCACGACTTGGGTGCAGATCGCCCGCTCGACCGCTGTTGTCGCACCCACGACCTCTGCCCTACCAAAGTGAAGGCATTCTCCAAGCGATACAACCTCACAAACAATTCTCTCTACAGCAAGTCCCATTGTATATGCGACGATATGCTTTTTGACTGTCTTAAAGCAACAAACACATCCGCATCACATTTAATGGGACATATTTATTTTAATTTAGTTCAAGTTCCTTGTTTAGAGGACTCTCCGGAAGGCAGAAGATTTCGAAGTGCAAGGATAGGATTTTAAATCCATCTAAAACCTAATAGTGGAATTAAAAATTGTAAACAGCGCCATCTCTTAATATATTTTGCAATAATTTAGAGTTGCTGTAAATTTCTGCATTGTGTATGTAGTGTTACGAACAAAAATATCATGTCATTAATGTATTTTCACTTATATGACGATTGTAAATATTTTTTTACTACTCTTAACATTAGATATCAAGCTGTGATACGTCTGTGCCTTTGTAAATGTGTTAGAGAGTAAATAGATGGCGCTCCACAAATAAAAAAACTGAATCGTTTTTATCACCAAACTTAGTTCTAAGTATTTATTTTAGCAAACTCTCAAGACAAACTGTTACTAGTAGTCAAATATGCGTTTACAAAACAAATAAAAATGTGTTTTGTAATTTATGAACATAGTCCGTACCAAATAAAGATATTTGTTACAATACTGTAAACTGTTTATTTCATTATATATCACTTAAATCTTTGCTGGGGTCGCTACGGTGTTAAACTTTAAAAAAATTAAATTAACCACTCCCACTTATTTATTACCTGACCCCTGGTCCCCCAACGCGAAGTATTTATTTTTATTTTGAACTTTTTAAAGGTTATTGTGTCGGTTTATTTAAATTTTTAATTTAATTTTTATTTTATACTTTTTATAGGTACATACTTATTATAATGTAGATTTTGTTAAATTGCACGAGATTCGCTTTCATTTGAGACCCCACTCGATTATATTTGCAGACATTCGGTTATTCTTCCCCACTTTCACTTTCAAAGCCTAGACGACAAAATAAACAAGATCTTAAATTTCATGTCGTCATTCGATGAACGTTTAAAAAAATTGGAATGTAGTGCCAATATAGCTACAACAAAGCAAAAGCTGTTCCTCAAACACATGGTCCCACACTGTATCAACCCAAGAAAATTGTAAATAGTCAACCTGTGACGGAAAATCTGTCATTTGCCCAAGTAACCCAAGGTGCCACCAAACCACAGGCCCAGCCCCAAGCAAAAGTAACACAAAGCCTAGACGACAAAATAAACAAGATCTTAAATTTCATGTCGTCATTCGATGAACGTTTAAAAAAATTGGAATGTAGTGCCAATATAGCTACAACAAAGCAAAAATGATGAACCAATCGATCACAATTATGGCCTGGAATGCTAATGGACTTCTTCGGCACCAAAACGAATTACAAATAATTTTAAATATAGAAAAAATTGACGTGTGTCTCATCTCAGAAACACATTTTACAAAAGAATCACACATAAAATTCAAAGGCTACAAAACGTACTGTGCACTGCACCCAGACAACAAAGCTAGAGGCGGTAGTGCCGTATTAGTTAGAGATAATATACAACAGTTTGTGCAATTCAAATATGAACAGCCTGAAATACAAGCAGTGGCCGTTTGTATCACAACTAAACGATACCCAATAACTATATCATCTATATACTGTCCACCGAGATATCAACTAAAGGAACAGCATTACAAGAATTTTTTGACACAACTTGGAGACAGATTCATCCTAGGCGGTGACTTTAATGCTAAAAATACGCACTGGGGCTCAAGACTTACCACTACTAAAGGTAAGGAACTTCTAAATGCAATAAGAGAAATGAAATGTGAAGCCTTATCCACAGGAAAGCCCACATACTGGCCAACAGATCCGCAGAAAATTCCAGATCTTATCGACTTTTTTATTATTAAAAATTTACCAATAAGGCATCTTCACATTAAAGAGGGTTTTGATATGAGTTCTGACCACTCATCAATGACACTTACAATAAGTGAACAAGTAGTTAATACAAAAAAACCTCCTACACTAACAAACAAGTATACAGATTGGGAAAGCTTCAAATATGACTTGGATTCTATTATTGACCTTAAGGTTCCCTTGAAAACCTTCCAAGAACTAGATTTAGAAGCATTAAAATTCATCACTGATGTCCAAAGATGTGCTTGGCAAAATACGCCTGAACTAAAACCAATACCGCATAAAAACATCTACCCGATAGAAATAGTGAGTCTCATCGCAGAAAAGAGAAGGCAAAGGCAAAAATGGCAGCGGACAAGATTTCCTGCCGACAAGACATTGCTAAATAAGCTGACCAAACGTCTTACCAAAGAAATACAACAATTTAATGACAGCAGTATGAATAAACGCCTCAGTGAACTTACAAGTGATCGTAGAACTGATTACTCCTTATGGAAAATCCTTAAGAATGTAAAAAAACCGATAACGCAAATACCTCCAATCAAAGAAGACAACGGTCGCTGGGCAAATAGTAACGAGCAAAAAGCCATACGGTTTGCGCAACATCTCGAAAACGTTTTTCACTTAAACCACGACGACAATGAGGAAACCCAACTCGAGGAACTCAATCAGGAAGGTGATGATTTTTGTATCAAACTTGCAACACCTAAAGAAATACAATGTGAAATTAAAAACCTCCACAAAAAGAAGTCACCCGGATATGATTTAATAACTGGAGAAATTCTTAGAAATCTGCCTCGGAAAGCAGTGATCAAAATTACAAACCTAATTAATGCTACATTCAGATTAAAACACGTACCGGATGTATGGAAAGTAGCTGAAGTGATAATGATACCCAAACCTGGTAAACCAACGTATGACGTGGCATCATACAGGCCTATCTCTTTGTTACCAATAATTTCCAAAATATTTGAAAAGACTTTGCTTCGGCGAATAAAACCCATTATAGAAAAAAGAAATTTAATACCTGACTATCAGTTTGGCTTCAGAGAAAAACATTCTACGATCGATCAGGTACATAGAATCACTAACATGATAGAGAACTCATTAGAAGGAAAGAAAGTTTGCTCTACTGTTTTCCTGGATGTAGCACAAGCATTCGATAAAGTGTGGCACCAGGGGCTCATATACAAATTAAGACACATGTTTCCAAAATACTTATCACAGATACTGGAGTCTTACTTGATAGGACGGATGTTCAGAGTAAGGCAAGATGATGCTTACTCTGACTTGAAAACTATAAAAGCCGGAGTACCGCAAGGAAGTGTTCTAGGTCCAGTCCTGTACCTATTATACACGTGTGATATCCCGGAAATAGAAAATGGAGCCATAGCTACTATAGCAGATGACACAGCTATTTTAGCTACTGGAGTCACTCACGAAGAAGCTGTGAAAAAGGTCCAAAAGGCCGTAAACACCATCTATGAGTGGACAAAAAAATGGCGCATCCAACTTAATGACGCGAAGTCAGTACACATTGATTTCACTAATAAAAAAACAACTTATCACCCGGTGTACATAAATAACCATAGGGTACCATATGCAAATACTGCAAAATATCTTGGGATGACCCTCGACACAAAGCTCCGTTGGAAGTCACATGTCAAAAAGAAACGCGATGAACTAGACCTACGCTACAAAAAACTGTACTGGTTACTTGGTAAACATTCTGCTTTATCAGTACAGAATAAATTACTCCTTTATAGACAAGTCCTAGCACCCATATGGACCTATGGTATACAACTGTGGGGTTGTACCAAAAAAAGTAATATGCAAATCATACAAAGATTCCAAAACAAAGTACTCAGGGGTATAGTTAACGCACCGTGGTACATCAGAACTAATGACATTCACCGGGACCTTAAAGTGGACTTTGTTGCTAACGTCATAAAGAAACATGCTAAAGCGCATGACCATAGGCTTCATCGCCATGTGAATGTCGAGGCTATCCAGCTCCTCGACACCACTGACATTATAAGACGGTTAAAAAGGACTAAACCTTTTGAACTAGTGTAGTGAATTAGTGAATAATAGTGATATATATAGTACAATAAGTGCAATATTATGAAGATCACATGAACAAAGTGATTTATAATTCTAGAGACAATAAGACAAGTGTTAGTGGACACTGCCTTAGTTTATTCATTTCCGTAGTAATTTAGGACAGATACAAATTACTTATTAGCCTAAGCTAGATTGTAATAAGAATGGTGCAGTTTTAATAAGAGTGCACTATTACAAAAAAAAAAAAAAAAAAAAAAAAACTTTCACCCGTCATAACTTTTAAACGGCTCACCCGATTTTCATCAAACATGTCTAAGAACACTCGCCCGTAACCTCACACTCACCTTTCATACAAAAAAAACTTTATTGAAATCGCTTCATCCGTTCGCGAGCTACGGTGCCACAGACAGACAGACACGTGAAACTTATAACACCCCTCTTTTTGCGTCGGGGGTAAATGAAAATGGAGAGAAAATTGTATTAACCTTTTAGCCTAACATTTGACACCAAAAACTAGTTAGCCTCCCAAAAAAATGTTATTTTAATATTTTCGATTAAGTCCTTTGTTCATCGTTTGTTATTATTTGTTCGCTGTTATTATTTGTGTGTACTCCATTTATTAATTTAAAAAAATAATTAAAAATATACCTTCAACTTAGCCCTCCAATTCTCATTCTTCAATCTTGCAATTTTTAATATATTTCCGTCAACAATGACTCGTAAATATTTATTTTCGATTGTTCGTACTTAAAATACGTTTGTTCTCTTTCTAAAATAATCAGTTTTTGTTTAATTAACTATTTTAATTTGTCTCTAATCTCATGTGGTATTAACTGAATTCGAATGTAATTTGATAGAGATTTTCCAATGTTCAATCGCTTATAACAATATCAGTACCTAGACAAAATATATATCACCTATAAATCTGCGATGTCCGGCACGCAGCGTCAACTGGTAACTCGGTGGTTTAATATAATGGAAGTTGAAGAGTGGGTGGAGGCAAGGCAGGACTTAAGTCCAGCTAATGAAAATGTTCCATTGTTGGTGGACTCAGAAATTGTGCAGTGTGAAAGGCCATCAACAAGTGGACCTGAACTTAGACCTAGAAATATTTCTTATAATAAAATAATAATAATAATAATAAAATGTTTATTGTTTCACATCATTTCAATATGCACCATAAATGTTTACATAGAAAGTCACATATAAGTTACATGGTATGTACGGCTGGTACTTAAAATAGGATAAAACCTGAGCTATAAGTACCAGCCACCTTCCAAGGATACAAAATATTTTAAACTAGCATATTGAGAGCGTTGGGACAGTAAAGGTTTTAAATTGACTTGACTTATTAGTATAATTAAGTGTAACATAGAAAATAAAATAAGAAAACAAAAGAAAACAGTAATTCTAAGTGTGTATGTGGTGTGTGTGAGTGCGTGTGCGTGTGTGTGTGTGCGTGGGTTGAGTGTGTGTTTCAAGTTATTGGAAGTAATAGATTTTCGGTATCGTCATATGTTAATTTTAAAAGCCATTCGCTTACAATAGTCTTGCATTCATGTTTGTTATTGTTGACTATGGATAGTATTTTGTTTATTTTATCATAAAGGAAAGGTCCGAGAAAACAATAGAATCTCTGACTAAATGAAGTCCTGCGAGTGACAGTAGGTGGAAGTTTGTATCCACGAGTAACTTGCTGTCGGGATGATAGAATTATTTGGTGACGTTTGGTTAAGTTTGAGTGTTGTCTTAATGTGATCTGTAGGACAAAAAGTTGTCTAACAGTCAGGACCTGGCAGTATTCATAAAGATCTTTGGTGGGGTATCGAACTGGTTTAGAGGTTGCGACCTTTAGCACTGCTCTCTGAGCTCTTTCAACACGTATTAGATGGCTCTTGGACGCGCCACCCCAGGAAGAAATACAATATGTCAACAGAGATTGGCAAAGAGCATAATAGACTATCTTAAGCACACCAGGGTCAGCAACGTGTCTTAAATGTTTAAATACGAAGATCAGCTTACGAACTCGCTCTGTTAGCACGTTTATGTGTGGAATAAAGCTTAGCTTTTCATCCAAAACTACGCCTAAGTACTTAGTTGTGGCAGCTTTTTCTAATCTTGGACAGCTACATGTCGAGTGACTATTTGCTACGTGATCATGAGCGGTAATAAAATACCTAATAAAGGTCATTTGCATATTAAACCATACATACCACCCTCATACATCCAACGGGACTTATCGCGCACAGAATTAATACCTGTTTTTGCTCGACGTTTCGACCATGTTACAATGGCTGTGGTCACGAGCTGACTGCAGACCGCAAGTTTTTTGGTGGGAAGTGAGGATACTTTGGTCTCCTACCCTCACTTGGTTTTGCACACACGTAAGGTTGTAAGTAAAAAATAGCATAAACGTGGATACCATTATCTAATGAAATGTCACCACAAGCTTAGCTCGTCTCCTTCAATCAATTAGCTCATGACAAAAGAATGCGTAAGAAAACAAATTCCTCTTAAAAGAAGAATAAGACATACGTTTCCTTATTTTTTATATCTCGATTCTCGACACACATGAATTACACATATTTTGCCGAAGAAAGACAAAAGAAGAATAAATATCAGCTGGCAACACCAGATATGAAACGTCAAATGCTTTTCGTGACTTCATCTGTATTTCGCAAAAATATTCGTAGTTTTCCAAAGTTTCCTTTTCCGAAATTTTTCTAACAATGATGCAATTACGAAGAAACGGTGTCATTTAACAAGAAAAAGTGATAATTACATCGATGTCCACAATGTCAACTGAAACAGCAGATGGTCCAAAAGGTGTGTTATTTTGTCGGTTTGTTTGGTAATTTAGGCAATCAATGAGTTGTGGAGGAGCTGAGTGGTGTTTCTGTTTCAAGTGGAGGGCGTGGGGGAGCGCAACGGGCCTTCTCCAGACCCTACGAGGCAGTCGCTTGAAGAAGAGTTTAATATCCAACGAGCCAAAATGAAAGAGCTATTCTTACAAAAAGAAGGTTCGTTACTCTGTTCGAGTGGTACAGGTTGTTCCGGTGATATGTAGCCTTGGTTCTGGTTTACTCAGCAGCCTTACATTCTAGTATGTTCTTTTGATATTGGCGAGATTTTCAGTGATGTGATATTCTGTACGCATAATTCATCCATTAACTCAGTTGAACATCTTTGTCCTGGTCTAGATTAAGGCGCGTTTTCTGTAGCATATACTCTTTGTTTTATTGAAAAAGTATCTTGTGCTGTCTTGTTATCACTAACATTAATTAATGTGTCTGTGGGTATTGTTGGGAGATGGTATCCTTTGCTCCATTAGTGCTGCTTGAACAATCAGGTCAGAACATATTTTTTAGAAAATCCTAAGGTAAAAGTTAAAACCAAAGTGTATAAGAGTATATCTTAGTGGTGGTTAGTAGTCTATATTATGCAAAGTTATAAATTTTATTGAGTATTGGTTTTACCAATAGTTATAATGTACATAAATATCCTTGGACATTTCACACAACGCCATCTCGTCCCAATCTAAGCAACTTAATGCTTGTGTTATGGTAACGAGATGGATGATAAACTACTTATATACATTTTTTTTTGTAAATACATACATATTATAGATAGAAGTGACACCCAGACTCCGAGCCAGTGCCTCTGGTTTAGACAAAGACACTTGCCCGACCCGGGAATCGAACCCGGGACCCGTTGATCCAAAGGCGGCACATCTAACCACTAGACCAACGAGACCAATTTAATGCACTCATTTAATGCACACATTTCTCAAACCCAAACCTTAATTAATCTTATTAATCAATTAAACCCCTTAATTTACTTACAGTTGAAGAATGCTCTATAGGTTTTTTAACCAGGAAATTCTAGTTATTATATTATGATATACAGTAATAACATAAACAATTTGCAAATGAGTCACTTTGCTGCATTGTGAAAGTGTTAAAAATCACATGTTAGCTCTAATACTTGTCTCACAAGGTCAAAGTTATATTATATATATTAATATTATTAACTTGCATTTTGCACAATAACAGAGCAATATACGAGGGTGAATCAAAAAATTCTTGGAATCAATATTAAAAAATGCAAAGATTTAAATAATAATAATTTATTTTTCTACATAATCTCCCTCCAATGCAATGCATTTAGAATAACGCGTTTCTAACTTCCTTATTCCTTGTGAAAAAAAATTATTTTCTTGACTCTCGAAAAAGTCCTCTACGGCAGCTATAACCGCGTCATTATCGTGAAATTTTGTTCCACGAATTTCCTCTTTTAATTTTGGAAATAAGTGAAAATCACTTGAGGCTAAGTCCGGAGAATATGGTGGGTGGTCAAGGAGATTGAAGCCAGCACAGCGGATTGCGTTGAGCGCAACTTACGATCGATGGGCAGGAGCGTTATCTTGAAGGAACAACACGCCCAACGACAGTTTTCCACGACGTTTTTCTTTAATCGCTTCACGCACTTTCGGGATTAAATTTGCATAATAGGGTCCAGTTATCGTCTGGCCTTTTGGCACGTAATCAATAAAAAGGATTCCTTCACTATCCCAGAACACAGAGGCCATAACTTTGCCAGCGGAAGGAGCAACTCGAAATTTCTTAATGGATGGAGAGGATGGTCGTTTCCAAGACATGCTTTGTCTTTTAGTTTCAGGATCAAAATGGTGGACCCACGTTTCATCCATGGTGACAAGACGACGGCAAAAATTATCCGAATCACGCTGGAACATTTCGAGATTACGCTTGGAAATTTCCAAACGTCGCTTTTTGTTTTCGTCGGTTAACATTCGTGGCACCCATCTTGCAGACACTTTTTTGAACCCCAGTGAATCAATTAAAATGGATTGAACGCTACCAAAAGATATCTTTAGGATCTCAGCTATATGTTTTATAGTCATTCTTCTGTCTTCCAAAACCAGATTCTCAACCTTTTTGACATTTTCTTCTGTAACGGAGGTTGAAGGCCGCCCAGAACGCGGGTCATCTTTACAGCTTGATCTACCTCTTTTAAATTCAGCCACCCAGTACGCAACCGTAGAATAGGGTACAGCATCACCCCCTAATGTCTGCTGAATGTCCAAAAAAATTTCCTTCGTAGACATTTTTTTCAAACTGAGATATTTTATCACCGCACGTAACTCACTTTTATCCATAATTTTGACTTTTTAGCAACTCGTTGCACAAAAAAATTTATTACATGCGAACGAACTGACAAAAACAAGTGACAGTCTGCATAAATATAGTGTGATAGACACTCTTTAATTTGAATATCGAACTTGATCCAAAAAGGTTTCATATATATGCACTTCTAAGAACTTTTTGATTCACCCTCGTACTTTGCCTTTTCCAAATTTCATTGACTTCACTGGTCTACATGGAACAATCATCTAGTAAAACTACTGATTTGAAAATTGGTTTAACCAAATAATTACATTTGGTTGAACCAATGTTGTGTTCTCTGAAGCATGGAGGAGATCAGATGTTACCTGGATATCTATCCATGTGGGACGGGCCAGAGGAGCTAAACATTGGTTAAACCTGCATATCATCATCATCAGCCCACTCCAGTGCATTGCCAGGCTAAAACTTCGGACTCCTCAACTTCGGAAAAACCATCTACTTAAACATATCACAATGCATGCATTCTGCGTCAATTTTATTTTTGACATAATTTTTAAATGATGGTAATATTATTGTCAAACATTTTTATTTGTGAGGATTTTCGTGATTCAACTAGTTGTTTTTAGTGGTAGTTCGCCAAATATTAGACTGCCAGGGGGCTCCAATGAAATTAGGTAAAAGACTAGTTAAACAAATGTATGTCAATGTTGACTGATGTCAATCACACCACAATATGTGTCTTAGATTTTATGTTACACATTGATATCAATTCATTATAACAGTAGTGAAAACTTGTAATTGGCCATATTCTAAATTATTTATATAGTGACTGTACCTACGTAGCTGTAAGTTTTCCTTAAAATAAAAATAAAAGATTTATATACATTATATAATTCCCGACAACTGCTGCAAAGCTTTCGACCTTCGGGACTTGACTAATGTAGAACACTGGCGATACCGTGTGGTGACGGATTTAGAATTCACATTCTGTCCCCAACCCATGCCAAACTGAAGGTGTCGTAGGAGGCGACTAAAGAAACGCAATTAGAAGTACATATGTTTTTTTTCGTCGGCTCGTCAGGCTGAAGACTGATGACGGCAGGATCGTCACGTCGAAGTCCGAGATTTTGGGTGAGGTCGAGAGTTTCTATGGACAACTGTACACGTCTACACAGGAACCCGTCATAAATCTAGCAGACGACCCACGAGCTAGATTAACCCGGCACTACACCGAAGACCTACCGGACGTCAGCCTGTGTGAGATCGGGATGGCTCTCGAGCAACTTAAAAACAACAAGGCGGCGGGTGATGACGGAATTACCGCAGAACTTCTGAAGGCGGGTGGAGAACCGATCCTTAGGGCCCTTCAGAAGTTATTCAATTCCGTCATACTCGAAGGACGAACGCCAAAGGCATGGAACAGAAGTGTGGTGGTGCTGTTCTTCAAGAAGGGAGATAACACCTTATTGAAGAACTACAGACCCATCTCACTTCTGAGCCATGTCTACAAGTTGTTCTCGAGGGTCATCACGAATCGACTCGCGTGCAGGCTTGACGATTCCCAGCCTCCCGAACAAGCCGGTTTCCGAAAAGGCTTCAGTACCGTAGACCATATTTTAACGCTACGGCAGGTTATACAGAAGACCGAGGAGTATAACCTGCCCCTTTGTCTGGCGTTCGTGGACTACGAGAAAGCCTTCGATTCGATCGAGACGTGGGCAGTATTGCAGGCTCTCCAGAGGTGCCAAGTCGACTATCGGTACATCGAAGTGTTGAAGTGCTTGTATGAAAACGCCACCATGTCAGTCCGACTCCAGGACCAGACCTCGAAACCGATCCAGTTGCAGCGAGGTGTTAGACAGGGAGACGTTATCTCTCCGAAACTGTTCTCCGCTGCACTGGAAGATGTTTTCAAGGTTCTGGACTGGAAAGGGCTGGGCATTAACGTGAACGGCGAGTACATCACTCACCTTCGATTCGCTGACGACATAGTCGTAATGGCTGAGACCATGGAGGGCCTCACTACGATGCTCGATGGCCTCTGTGGAGCCTCCGAACGAGTCGGCCTTAAGATGAACATGGAGAAGACGAAGATCATGTCTAATATCCATGTTCAAGCCACTCCTGTTAACATCGGAGGTTCTACCCTCGAAGTTGTTGACCATTACATTTACCTGGGACACACTGTCCAGTTAGGTAAGTCCAACTTCGAGAAAGAGGTCAATCGTCGGATCCAACTCGGCTGGGCAGCGTTCGGGAAGCTGCGAAAGATCTTCTCGTCCACAATACCGCAGTGTCTGAAGACAAAAGTCTTCAACCAATGTGTGTTGCCAGTGATGACATATGGAACAGAGACGTGGTCGCTCACTATGGGCTCCATCAGAAGGCTCAAAGTCACCCAAAGGGCAATGGAGAGGGCTATGCTCGGAGTTTCCCTGCGAGATCGAATCAGAAATGAGGAGATACGCAGGAAAACCAGGGTCACCGACATAGCCCACCGGATTGCCAAACTTAAGTGGCAGTGGGCAGGGCACATAGCTCGCAGGACCGACGCCTGATGGGGCAGAAAAGTCCTCGAGTGGCGACCGCGTTCCGGAAGGCGCAGTGCTGGTAGGCCTCCCACACGGTGGACCGACGACCTGGTTAAGATCGCCGGAAAGCAGTGGATGCGGGCGGCCCAGGACCGGCCTTTGTGGAAATCCTTGGGGGAGGCCTATGTCCAGCAGTGGACGTCTTTTGGCTGAAATGATGATGATGATGATGATGTTTTTTTTGTTTTCGCTGGGGAAATGCTTATTGCATACCGCTGCCCCTCGGGAGTGGGGTCAGGGGTTATACGCGACTCCTGACAAACTGACTACCTACTAATACCCCAGCGGTATATCCTCACACGTCTTGTTGGAGACGCCACAGGTTCGCGAGGACGCATCTACTGTGGCGCCCCGACTGGCTACGACTATGGGAGGGCATCCCGGGTAAAGAGGCGGAACCTAGAGAAGGACAACTAGATACAAACCCTGTGCCAACCGGTCTCGCCAGCGTGGCACAGTAGGTCATCTATAGGCTGAAACGACTGGACGTAAATCCGTTAATGTTGTAATAGTAGGCATAGGGAGTGAACAATGAGACACGTGTTACGCAGAGTGTGGTATATTTGGGAATAAAATACAATATGCTATAAAATATAAAGTAATGAATATTTGACAATTCTATAACATATTCAAAAAACATCAGAGTGGTCAGGGTGTTCACATTGTGAACCAAAGAGGTTTAACAGTTAATAACTGTTTAATTTCAGTACATCACATTGATTCATTCAAAAATGTTTGATAGAACTTTTATTCCATGTTTTCTATAATGTCATATAGCATTTGTTCAATTTAGTAGATATAGTGAGATTACCTAGCTAAAATGGGTTGGGTTGGCATCAGTTATGCCTGGGTACATGTAGTGATGTCGCCTGCGCAAAACAGGCCCGGGAGGAAGGTGCGATTCGCGGTTCCCCAGCGGTGGAATGGGGGAGGGGAATACAGCCCCCCTTATAATCGGATGGGCCCGCCTCGGAGCATGGGGCTCCACTAGCTTTACAAGAGGCGGTCCAAGGCCTCTAGGGTCATGGAGCATGCTCCCGCAATGGGAGTGAATCCCGTGGCACTGGTTTGGGCAGTCGAGGATCGCCTTCGGTTTTAGGGGGTAGATCGGGGCGCAATTTACCATCTCTACGCGCCCCGGAGTCACACATACCCAATGGCCGGGTAGACATGACGATCTCGGACGTAAAAAAAAAAGTTACATGTAGTGATGCTTGTTAACAATAAGTGTTTAATCCTTTAGCTAAAATTTAATGTCTTGTGCATCTGTGTCTGTTCAGCTGGGCTGTGTCTACATCATATTTTCGTATAGAATCGTGGTTATATGAACTGTTTATAATAATGAATAACTTGCTGTGTGAGTTTATGGTAATAAACTATTCATCATTTTATTGGTGTTGGCACCCATCTAACCTAATCTGGGTAACTACACTAGTATTTACATGGAACGATTGCTGTCTGCCCTCCGCGACCCATCTAGTGGGACAACCGGTAATTATATGGTTAGACCAGCTGCCATTTTTTACACTACTGACTATGCGTTACTGCTTTATGCTGCCGTAGAGCTGGCAGCCGGGAGCGAAGGCTTTATATGCCCTCCGAAGCACGAAGGAGTCCAGGTGTTATAAATGTTAGACGCCGCAACGTCCACTAACCTTATCGATGCATGGGCTCACATACATACAATATTCACTTGACGTCACATATTTATTGCCGTAAAAACAAATAGTTTCTTTCCAACTTCAACTTTCTAATTTAGATTTATTTTGCAGAGGATCTGCGCAAGATCCTCCATGATAAGGAGCAGTTGGAGTCTGAGGTACTTGGCCTTCGGGCTGAGCTGCAGCAGTTGCTTACCCTCAGCGAGAACCAGAAGTCCGAGATACAAAGCCTGCAACTTCTTGTCAGTGGTATGTACACTAAATTGCGTCCACTATTAACATCACAACATTTTCAGTCATAATCGTCATCATTTCAGCCAAAATACTTCCACCGCTAAGCATAGACCTCCCCCAAAGATTTCCACAAAGGCTGGTTCTAGGCCGCAGGCATCCATAGTTTTCCGGCGAACTTACCTGGTCATCGGTCCACCGTGTGGGAGGCATACCAGCACTGCGCTTTCCGGAACGCGGGCGCCACTCGAGGACTTTTCTTCCCCAACGAGCGTCGGTCTCCGCTGGCTTGCCTGCTTATTTCCGCAAATTATAATTCGATCTCAAAGGGAAACTCCGAGCATAGCCCTCTCCATTGCCTTTTGGGGGAACTTTGAGCCTTCTGATGGAGCCCATAGTGAGCGACCACGTCTCTGTTCCATATGTCATCACTGGCAACACACATTGGTTGACTTTTGTCTTCAAACACTGCGGTATTGTGGACGAGACGATCTTTCGCAGCTTCCCGAATGCTGCCCAGCCGAGTTTTCAGTGCTTGGCAGCAATCGTGGTCAGGAAATAAACTAGTTACAAAAAACATGGTACGATACCCTTTTTTTTTTTTTTTTTTTTTTTTTTTTTTTTTTTTTTTTTTTTTTTTTTGGTTTCGCTGGGGAAATGCTTTATGCATACCACCGCACCCCGGGGGAAAGGTCGGTGATTATGTGGGACTCCGACAAGGGTCGTCTACCCAAGAGTCGTTTACCCACTAAAACCCCAGCGGCATACCCTCACACGACGCGCTTGGGGCGCCACAAGTTCGCGTAAACGCATTCTACTGTGACGCCCCGGCGTGGTGCCCGCAACGCGGGCAAGCGACTATCAGAGAGGGCGCCCCGGTATACTGGGACGCCCTCAGTCATCGAGGCTTTCGTCGGTAGTGGCTCCCCCGAACCACCACCGGCCTCCTAGGCGAGGGCAGAAGGGGCCCGCATCGTCACGGACCCCCCTCCACCCCCGCCTCCGTCCGCGGCGCGGGTCACCCGGAGCTCCCTCCCTTGCGACCCGCCCCGCTGCCCCCTTCTGCGACATCGGCCCCGCAGAAGGAGGCCCGTCAGCCCTCGGGCCGGCGCCAACCAAAGGACACCGGCGCACCGCAGCCGTCCAGGGCCCGCAGGGAAACCCTTAGGACAGGGTCCACCGTCAACCCAGGTCCCCGGAGCCCCCGTCCAGGGCTCGCAGCGAGACACTGGGGACAGGGTCCCCATCCACCCAAGTCCCCCGCAGCCCCAATCTACCGCAGCGCACCAGCGATCCGTCCCGGAGCCCCCTTCTGCGACATACGGCCTCGCAGAGGAGGCCCGTCAGCCCTCGGCCGGCGCCAACCCGAGGACGTTTAGTGAGGACTCGGTTTGACGGCCAACCAAGTTGAGCGCCAACCCGAGGACCTCATGATGCGCCGCAGCGGTTTACGACTCGCAAGGCAGCTCTGAGAACAGAGGAGTCCCTGGAGCCGCAACCCGCCACGACGCTGGGTGCCGCTCTTCGTCTCACCTCTCCCCGTGGGCCCGCCCGGCATGGGAGGCCCTGGCCGGTATGGCCCCACGGATCATTGAGGCACTCAAGCCCCCTCACCACAGCAAGGTGGCAGCACAGTCGAGGGGGATGGTACGATACCCTGTGCCAACCCGTCTGGCCAGCGTGGCTCAGTAGGCCTCCCTGTGATGGGAGGAGGCCTGACTCAGCAGTGGGTGGTTTATGGGCTAAGTGGTGGTAGTAGTAGTGTGATATCGCGAAAACTTAATACTTTATCAGTGTTTTTTGTAGTCGTAAAGAATTAGGTACTGACGATTTACTACGTTATTCAGTAAATGATGTAATGCCACAACTGCGTCCTTGCAGTGAGGTTTATTTGAAAACGGAACCCTAATTAAAGTTTATTGATTCCTAATTAAAAAATATAAAATAATTATCAAGTTTTCCTCGTTCGAGATTAGTGTTCCAGAATCGGTCGTAATGTTGCCATCGTTTTGCCTGTCGTGGGGCACAAGAGGTACTTTATTTTAACTTTTTACGGCGATATAATGCGAACTGGACATTTGATTACATCCCTATGTCCTAAGGTCTATTCACGGAAGGTGTTTAACCGTTATAGATTAAACTAATTATTAATAGGAATATCGAATCGTCGAAATTCATCAATTCAATTTCAATTTAAACTATCCGTATATGTAAATTAAAATGGCTTAAACTTGCTTCCGTCGCACTGAAAGGCTGCATTCTCAACATTGATATGGAAATTAAGTGTCGATAATCGTACACCGTATATTTGGCAGCAGAATTGTTAGCCGTTGTGCAGGAACAGCCTATGTTGTCCGTGTGGTGAACCCGTCATTCAGAATATAACATGCCACCATCCCATTCCATCCTGTGGGTGTCGCAACGCAACAAGCCCGAAAACCTAGCCGCTAGAGAAGGAAAACTTGATATAAAACCCTGTGCCAACACGCCTGGCCAGCGCGGTAAATTCCCCTCCTGTAATAGGAGGAGGCCCGACTCAGCATTGGGCTGAGAAGAAGAAGAATATGTTCAGCAGCGCACTCTGGTGGCTTATAGACTGATATTGTGTCTCCCGTGGGCAGAGACGGTGGAGGTGTCGTCCTCCGGCAACGAGGAGCTGCGGCGGCTGCGGGCCAGGAACATGGAGCTGGAGCAGCAACTGGCTCAGCTGCGGCAACACGTTCAGCAGCAACAGGTGATTGGCAGCAACTACACACACAAAATTGAATGGCAAAACTCACTGCAATTAAAAAATATATATTTTGAATCCTCGAAGAATAAAGTTTCTACTTGTTTTACAGAACAGGAACTATGTGGCTTAAGTTTTCAACTGATATTATTTTGAATGACCTTGAAAATGGTGACAGTAGATTCGATAAACGCTTACCTTATAGTAAAAATTCTGTGTGGTGACGGATTTAGAATACACGATGTCACCAACCCGATACCATCTTGAGGGTGTCGTAAGAATCGACTAAGGAACCCAAAAGGCAGGTCATCTAGCCGCGAAGGAAGGAAAAAATGTATACAAACCCTGCGCCGGCGTGACACAGTAGGCTAATTTCCCTCCAATTTGTAGGAACCCCGGCCCAGTAGTGGATCATTTGTGTGATGATAGTAAAAATGGTAAATTAACAGGGACAACAGTATATGCTAGTCTTCGCTGAGTCCGTAATCTCTAAATCGCTGTTGGACTATTGAGTTAGGCCAACTCTAATAACAAAGAGGAAAATTTGCTTAAATGGAACTGCAGGCCACCTTCACGGCTATGGGTTGACTAACCAAAACAAAAAACGGTTTTGGCTTTCCACATATTAAGTGTTTAAACAACAAACTTATGCAAATTACTAGCTTACGCAATTTAAAAGATGTCGCTTGAATATTGATGAGTCGATAGTTGCACGCGCCTAATCACTTAGTACAAGACAATATTATCGTTATTCACTATCGCTAACACAACTTTAACGTGTCTCTAAATTAAGGGGGTTAATAGACAAGCGAACCGGTGAGCGAAGCACGATGTTGGTTTTGCTCGACCTGTCCGTCGAGTGACGGATTTAGAATACACAATGTCACCGACCGATACTATCCTGAGGGTGTTTAAAGAGGCGACTAAAGACACACAAGAGGTAGCCGCAAGAAAAGGAAAACTTGATTCAAACCATATGCCAACCCATCTTACCTAATTTCATTCCAAGAATTTGGAGGACGACTCAGTTGTGGGTCATTTATGGGCTGAGTAACATACCCTACAAGTATCAATAAAAATGATGTTTTGGAAATTAAAAAGATTCCTGACTGAAATGTGTAATAAGTAGGCACTCGCAAGATGAGCCATCTCAGCGCATTCAAAACTGAGTCGGGCCTCATCCAATTGCATTAACGACATTGGCCACTGTCACTCAGTTTTCTGGTTGGCATTCAAGTTTTCCTCGTAAACCTGTTTTCTGTTAGTCGCCGCTTATATAACCCCCATTATGGAATGGGTTGGTGCCGCTAAAAGAACTAATCAGGTATAGAAAACCGCAGAAGGTAAACTCGATATGTACCCCTGTGCCAAAGCACCAAACAATTCACCGCCGTCAAATTTGAGGTTTATCCGCTGAGGTCTTCTAGTGGCACTTTTTAATCAGTTTTCATATGTCTCTCTGCCAACCCTTTTAGCATTTAACGGCCATATAATACAAGTTATCGCGAGCGCTTATCACTGATACATTAGCCGTGTCGAGGTTTGAGTTGCCAGTTCACACTTACAGCACAGTTTGCCGACGATGCCCGCTGAAGCGACGTAATTTTTGTAATGTTGTGCAATTTTTATAGTTGTCAATATTTTTACCTAGTAAAATGGTGCTACAATTATGCCTACTAAGAACTTGCATTAGTACAAGCCTGTGTGTGAAGTACATTGCTTTATTAGCCCTGTCTGTGCAACAGTGAATTTAAGTTACAATTAGTGCTCTTAGTACTTTTTTAAAGTCTAGTCTAGGCAGATGGTTACTGCAGTTTACGACGTTGGTATTTTTTTAAAGTTCTTAGGAACTGGTACCGCAGACTTATTTATAGTAAAAAATAAACGCAAAATAAATATGTACATCGGAAATTTAGACACTAAAATAGAATTTTGTGATAGTGCAGCACTCACTGGTGTGTAAAAGTAAATTTAGTGGGAAAGGTCTATTTTGGTTAAAGATGCCCGTATGTTCGTACATACGGGCTTTCAGGTTCAGTATAAATAAGTTTAGCATGGCTATTTGTGTGGGTGGTCAGAATAGTGTGAGAAATGTCGCGTGTGGGTGAATCGATTGTGACTCACCGGTGCGCGAGTCGTGATGTCCAGCGATGGGCATTGGGTAAAACGTGGGTTGTGGCAGGACATGACGTTGGCGCCGGCAAACTTCGTGCGGTCACTGGCCAACAAGCTCACCGCCGTCGCTGACGTGGAGCAGCCTGTCAGAAAGGTATGCCAAATCTTATTGTACTTTTATTATGAATGCTGAAGTCTGAATGGGAGATTTTTGGGGTTTCTTAATAAACACATACATCACGAATACAAATGCCTACCAGGCTCGGAGTGAGTATATCTGGCTTACACAAAGACATTTGCCTGATCGCGAGACATAAGTAGGGATCTGTGTTCTCTACACACTCTATGATGTGGCCCTTGTAATTCCTAGAACCGACAAGGCGTTTGTAATAGTGTCGTTTTTAAACTGCTGAACCAGATTGGGTGGATGAAATGTTGGTGGAAGATTTGATATATTGCTTTGATATATAAACAAGTTTATTATGTTTGGATGTGTACGAATTAGTGTTACCTATGGTATCTTTTGATGAGTAATATCATATATTTTGTTAATTTTAATTTTTGTAAACTGGTTTTCCATCCGCTCGGCATTTAGAGGTCTGGTTGAAAACCAGCGCCAGGCACCCCGTCTGGCTTATGCTGAACCAGCGCCGTTTCAGCGCAATCTAGATTAGAGTTTAAGTAATTATAGTTATTGTGTAGTAGTGTATATAAGATTGCGCCGAATAAATTATTTTTCTTTCTTTTCTTTCTTTCTTTCTTTCTTTCTTTGTAGCAGTGTTGGTCGCGGGAGAGACTCAGTCTAAAAAAGTGTTTAATTTCAATGTGTAATAATCGCGAAAACCTAAAATTTGATATAACATAAAGTTTATGTCGTTTACAGTTACTCAATTTGCTGCACACCCATTTCTACACCCCCAATGCGATGTTTGGAAAATCGCTAAATGCGATAAGACCGCCTATTGTATTTACGTTTTTTTTTGTATACCTATTGTCTGATGCCTTGTTAACTGTTATACCAGTGTACAATAAAGAATATTCTATTATATTCTTCTCGCTGCTTCGCATTTGGATTGTGAGCTGTGTATTTTTTGTAATAATTTCCATTTATCGCAGAACAATGACGAAGATGAGTTTCTGCGGTCTATAATTCAACCGCTGGAGATGGAGATTTCGGTGCTTAAAAACAAACTCAGAGACACAGACACGCAGCTGCAAGAAGCCTTGGCGGTAAGTCGTTTACGGGCTTAGAATACATAGTGTCACCACCCACTGCATCCTGTGGGTGTCGTGAGAGCCGACAATAGGAAATGACAAGGCCAAAAACCTAGCCGCAAGGAAAGGAAAACCTGATAAAACCCTGTGCCAACCCGTCTTGCCAGCGTGACACAGTAGGCTAATTTCCCTCCATGACCTCCCGACCCGAGTCGTGGTAAATTTATTGACTGAAATAAAAATGATACGATAATTGAATATAATGTTTTGGTGATTTGTATTGCAGAAAGCGAAGTCAGTGCCAATAACGACGGCGCCCGGCGGAGACGCACGGGTGGAACCTGGTAACATTTAAACTATATAACAAAGTATTTAATATTACGTACTTACCATACCATCCTGAGGGTGTAGTGAGGCAACTAAAAGCACGCAAGAGGTTAAGGAGATCACCAGCTACAAGATAGGAAAACTTGATGCAAACTCTGTGCTGACACGTTTCGCGCAGTAGTGTGTCATTTATGGGCAGAAACGAACTTGTTCAGTTCGCTGATATACAACATCTATTTTGCAGTCATCTCAACTGTCAGCATCAAGAGTAAACATAGAACAGCTAATTTTACAGAATAGTTAATTCGCAATAATAAGAAATCCCCGCTCATCATAAGCCTGGCTGGATGATGGTGTCTCTAACTCATTCCATCGCGTAAGAGAATTCGTCGCCATATGCCTACCAGGCAACCCTCCATGGAATTGGAGGAGGCTGGACTCAATAGTAGGACCTTCCTTGGTTCCAGAGGCGGGCCGGCATTGCGACATGTGCGCCAACTACGAGAAGCAGCTGGTGTCGGAGCAGACCAAGGCGGAAGCGGCTCGCGACCGGGTCACCGCTTTGGAGGTGGCCCTCAAGCAGGTCAGTCATAGGTTCGCAGCCCGACCACTGGCTATGCAGTCACACATTACCCGGCTATGCTCCCAATGGAGGTGATCTCAATCATCAAACAGTATATAATTATTGCCTCATTTTTTTTTAAATTACACCTCTCCAGTTTAGAAACAAGAAATTCACGAACACAAATGACAACCTGATTCAGAACAAGTGCCTATGGTTTACACAAAACACTTGGCCGACCCCGGAATCGAACCGGGGAACCGTGTGTAAGTCGGAAATCACGACTTTTTTTTCCTTTAGGTGGGTTCCTTTAGCCGACAGGACGCACGATAGATACTATAAGATTATAACCTCATAGCTCGCGCCTTTGACACTGTGTAAACAAATAGTGATTGTACTTGTTGTTGATTTGTAAGTCGGAAATCACGACTTTTTTTTCCTATAGGTGGGATATGGCAATAAGTACGGCTGTTGATGCGAGTATTAACTGGAAGTTTAATCACAAAACACATTAGTACTTATGAATAATACACGTTACTTAAAGGAGACATATGTTTACAAAGACGATGTAATGCTAAATACCTGAATCAACAACAAGTACAATCACTATTTGTTTACACAGTGTCAAAGGCGCGAGCTATGAGGTTATAATCTTATAGTATCTATCGTGCGTCCTGTCGGCTCGGCAGCGCCGCTCGCACTGTCTTCCCGCTCCCCTCCGATATCACGATGCCGGCGCGTGCGCTGCGCTGGTTTGATTCAAGTCAAACCTACACGTGTTCCAAAGGCGGTACTGCAAATCCAACCCCTAGACCAACAAGGCATCTAGCAGTAAAGACTTGTCAATTATTACGATTATAAGGCTTATTACAACCAAGGAAGCTATATAAGGTACAGCTACAAGGTATCGACGTCGGCTTTAGGCTCGTTATTGACTTCAGCCTTGGGTTCGCTATCGGTGTCAGACTTTCGTTTTCTATCGGTTTCGGCTTTGGGCTCGTTATCCACGCCGGTCTAGGATTCTTTATCGGCGAGGTAAGTTTGTGGCAGAATCGTATACTATACCCATGGAAGAGTTACTTATTCCGTGGAGACCAGTACATCAGTATTAGCATAACACAAAACCAGGTACCAGCGGGACGTACGCGGGGAGGGGGGCAGGCCACGCCCGCGCGCGTCGTTTCTCACCCGCATGTGTGAGTGAGCTACGTTCGTATCGGTTATCAAATGTACGATGCGCAAGTTCGTACCCACGGCTACATTCAGAGCGGCCGTAAAGATTGACGAGGACTGTATGTTCTTACGTTATAAGCATTTGTGTTTTTGGCACCATCACACGGTCACAACTTCTCCCCAGGCTACAGAAGAACTCGAGGGAGTGCGTTCAGTTCACGACGAAACAGTCCAAGCGTGGCAAAGTTGGCGTGCTGACAGTGCACAGCAGTTGGAGGCTCTCCAGGCCGCCATGAAGGAGGCCAGAGACGTCCTGGACGAGAGAGCGGCAGCCGCGGAAGCTGCCTCCAGGCGTGCCCTCCATACTGTTACTCAGCTCACCGTGGACCGGGAGACGTTGCAGAAGAAGCTAGATTGGTATAACTACTTTTATTTATGTGATTATGTGACAAGTGCCACGGCAGACGAGTTCTTGAATGGCAAGCCTCATCTAGGAGGTCCTTATGTTAGGCGTTGTGGTGCTCATTAGGGGAGACCTACGTCTAACATTGGACTATTATAGTAGGTATCCTAATGATGATCAGAAATCTAGCCTTTATTCCTATATGATTCAAAGCGATTAAACCAACGCTTACTCATGCATTAATTTTCCATGCCTAGCTTAATATAGGCGTGAGTTAATATAGAGGCATAATATAGTTTATAATATAGTTTAAATCGAAACCTGATGGTCCTTCGAGCCGGATTTCCTGCTATCTTTAGCTCAAGCCAACATCTGAGTTAGTTTTTCACTGCCTGCTGTATGTCCCACTGGGCCTGACCTGACCTTCTCGCTACACACGCTCAAATATGTAATTCATTCTGAAATGTTTTCTTATTTACAGTTTAGAAAGGGACAATGCTATGTTAATAGGGGAATACACTAAGAAGGCAGCTGAAATGCAGAATGAAATCATAGACTTACCCGATAATGTTGAGGTATGTATTAAGGAGTATTCGTTTAATTGTTGAACTATATTTTTGTTGCTTTTAACTGTCAGCTGTTCGAGTCCAACACAATTGAAAGTCCCGGTAGATGGGTCTCGGAGCTCGTCCCTCCGAGTAAATACTGGCATTTAGCCAAATCAGATTAGACCAATTTCGATCCTAATGAGTCAAATGTTGATGAGTGTTAAGATCAGAAAGTTTTTGAATAAATAAAATGTGTTATATATGTAGTTGGGGTTTCCAGGAGTTGCAAGAGCACATGCTGCGACTCCGAGAGCAGCTCATCATGTGCGCCGTGGGCCGGGAGGAGGCCAGGGGCGCAGAGAGGGACCTGCGGGCCCAGCTGCTGGAGCACGCCTCCATGCTGCACCGCGGGGACCTGGAGCTGCGGCAGAGGCAGCAGGAGCTGGCTGCTGCCAGGTGACGGCAATCATATTGGAATTATGGAATACGCAGTGTTAACGGAAACTTCGTTGGTTGTAACTTGATGAAATTGTAATTGATGTCAATAGGAACTATGCAGGAATTAAGTTCTTTTTGCATATGTTGGAACGTGTGGTGGCCGACGGATTTATAATACATTGTGTTGCACTACCCCATTCCATCCTGAGGGTGTCAAAAGGAAATGACAAGGCCGTAAACCTAGCGGCAAGATACATTTTTAAACGTAACTCTGTGCCAAGCCGTTTGGCCAGTGTGGCACAGAAAGCTCCATGTACTGAGCGGAGGCCCGATTCAACAGTGGGTCATATATTGGCCGAGTAGTAGTATACAAAAAATATGTATTTTGGTTTTAGGGAGGAGTTGGATCGGCTGCAGACGGAGAGGGAGCAGATGAAGGAACTCGGGGACAAGTTGCGGCAGTCCAACGACACCATAGAGAAACTATTAGATGATAAGGTACACCATTTCCTGCAGCCAACCATTTCACTGTCTCGGCACTAAATTCAAGGAAGCTTCTTTTTGTTATAATACATTTGGTTAGTTTAATTTGAATCTAGACACTTAGTTAATGGTTTATTTTCGATAAAAATTACTCATTCTGTTTATCAAAAATTATGCTTTTTGTGGAACCGATTCTAGTCAACGCTGCGTTCGCTTCACAGAAACGGCTGCAGAACGAAGTGCACGAGGTCCGGAACCGAGTGTCGGTGCTGCAGCAAGAGCTGGACAACGGCGAGAAGGTTCAGCAGGACTTCGTGAGGCTCTCGCAGTCGCTGCAGGTAAGTCGCTCTTCGGGCAAGGTACCGCTGCCCGGTCTCGCAGCTTCACACCTCGTCCGACGCAGGGTCTCTGCGATGCCGTCACTATGATCCGAGATGGTAGCCTAAATAGAGAGCAATGCCGAACCTTGCCGCAGGTGCAGCTGCAACGCATCCGGGAGGCGGACACCGAGGTGCGGTGGCAGCACGACGAGGACGTGCACGCGTGCCCGGCGTGCCACACGCCGCTGCCGGCGCGCAAGAAGGTGCACTGCCGCCACTGCGGGCGCGTGTTCTGCGCGTCGTGCGCGGGCCACGCCGTGCCGTGCGGGCCCCGCCGCGTGCCCGCCAACGTGTGCTCCGTGTGCCGCACGCTGCTGCAGCCGCACGCCGCGCCCTACTTCAGCACGGAGCCTCCGCGCAGCCCGGACTAGGCTGGGCCGCTTTCATCCCTTCATCACCGACTCCATACTACATTGAATTGTGATAAACCGACACTGCTATACAACCAAAGGCCAATTCTTCTTATTGGGTTACGCGTACCATAAAGGCACTCGTCTCTTACAGTGACGTAGTTCAAATTGTTACATTGAATAATATGTACTATAATTGAAAGAAACGTGGTGTGTCCACGATCGGTTCAAGTGATATCTCGTGCTAACAATATCAGATACAGAGTTCGCCCTTACTGATAAAATTAACTAATTGATTAAATGTTTTGTAGGCGCTTTTGGTAAACGGCATTATTTAAATGTGATTAATTTTGTTACTGGCAATTCTAAAAGAATTGAAATAAAAATGGTATTGAAGCATTGTTTTAATGTCAATACATAACAGAATACGCAGGCGACTGAGGGAATAGGAAATTTAACCAATCGGTCTGGCTGGGCAGACTAAACTGATTTCATAAATGTGAGGGGGCCTAGCTCATCAGTGAATAAAATACATCGTTTTAAATTTATTAGTAAGCGGTGAACGCTGCTCTTAACTAAACTAATACGTACATTGAACACTTGACAACTTGTTCTATCCCGAAGTACTGCAGCTATGGTGTTGCCAAGTTTGGGATAGCCAATTTGCTTAGAGCCAAATGTACACGTATTATAGTGTTAGCTGTAATAGTTAAGGTTGTAACATAAAGAATTTTATTGTAAATAAAAGAGCTCGATATTGACCATTTGGCGGCTTTTTTTTACAACCCATACTAAGAGAGACATCTAATGAGTGTGTTTAGATTCACATTAAGATGTGAACGAACTTTAATAAAACAACAAGTCACTATAACTTAACACTTAGTTTATTGATACAATTATATTGAGTAATAATTAATCAATTGTATGTCAAACAACATTGCCACATAAACAATAAAAGGTGGTCAACACTGCAAGTTGAGTTGTCGCATCGAAAAATTAATTAAAGATTAGTGTCATTAAACCAATTTCTAAGCCATGTGCCATGTGTTCTGAGTTGAATTTTAGCATGGCTAACTAATCTATTGTTCAGCAATGTTGTTGGACCTCATTAAACCTTAATTTTATATAAAAATACTTTTCAAAGTGAGTTTGGTCCTCCTAATCGTTGTACTCCTCGAGGCTGAGAGTCATGACGTCACTGACAAGGCAATCGGCCGGCTGAAAAAAGTATTAAATATTAATGCAGAGAATTTAACAGCAGTGGCTTGGAAGTAGTCACGACGATAGAGGAAAGGAAAATGTAATTGGATAGGAAGGATGAACCCCACCTCCGAGCAGATGCCGACGAGCGCATCAGCGCAGCCGTAGAACTCCTCCTTGAGCGAGATGACGATGGTCTGCAGGCCTCCCTTCTTGCTGCGAATGTACGAAGCCACCTTCCCGATGTTGGTGTTGTCCAGCGCCGCGTCGATTTCGTCCAGCAGGAAGAACGGTGCTGGCTGGTAGCTGCACAGTACAACCTTCATTAGCTCGGATTTGAGGGTAGGCAGAAGCCTATGATTATGATAAATCAAAATCGAAATCTAAACAATTAAATCATTCATTCACTCGTTCAATTCTGTAAAAAATCTTGAATATTTTTCGGCACATTAACAACCCACTGCTAATGAATGAATGAATGAATGTGTGTGGGGTGCACCTGTGAATCGCGAAGAGCAGCGCGAGTGCGGCGACCGTCTTCTCCCCTCCGGAGAGGTTGGACATCGGCTGGAACCTCTTCCCGGGCGCCACGCAGTTGTAGTTGATCCCGTCCAGGTACGGCTCCTCGGGGTTCTCGGGGCCCAGGAACGCCTGCGCCGACTGGTTCATCGCCAGGGCCTGATCATGTCACACGAGTATTACACATAGCTGCCACCAACTCCTATCATTCGGAGGGTTTCTAAACGTCATACTTACGGAGATCTTATCGAGACGGAAAATACAGAAAACTAAAGGTAAATTTCAAAGAATAAAAATAACTCTACAACTAAACAAATAATATCAATAAAACCAATTGGTTAGTTAGTAAACTGACTAACTATAAATTACCTTGTAAATTGCATCAATTTCGTTCGCGACGTGCTCAAAACATTCGATGAACTTGTCGTGCCGCTCTTTTTTGACCTGTGAACCAGATAACCATACCTTACTAGATTTTTAATAGACCAAAAATCTAACTATTGTTTGTTTGGTCTTATTGGTGAAAGACTAAAAAATTACTACGATTAAAATCGATAATTATAAAAAAAATACCATTGAACAGTTTATCTACTTTAAGGAAATCGGTGTGCTTTAGCCATTTCCCGATGTACAAGAATAGACATAGACATATTCTTTATTGTGGCACAAGACAAAAAAAAATACAATGACAAACAAACACATGAGATAGATTTTAAAATTTGAATAAACAACAATTGTATTTTAATAATAATAGCGGTCCGAACCTTCTCGAAGGCCAGCTTGGCCTTGTGCGCGCGCTTGCGAGCCGCCACGAACGCCTCGTTGGTCGCGTTCACCTTCTCGCGCACTTCGTTCAGCTTTTGCATCGCCTGCAATCAATTAACCAATCAACTACGTCATTGTCACCATAGATAGGATTTAGAATATACAATGTCACCAGCCCGTTCCGTCCTGACGAAGTCTTCCGAGGCGATTGATGTGCAAGAGAGAGATGGAAATTGATACAAACCCAGGGTCAATTCAACCGATCATTGGAGGAGGCGTCTCTCACCTGTTGGTCTTTATATGGGACGTGGAGAAGAGATTTACCCGCATGTTGGGCGCCTGGATCTTGTCCACGGTGTTCTGTAGAGAGTTGATGGCTTTCTGCAACTTGTCTGCCTTGCGCTTGATTTCGTCTGCCTCTTCTAATTCCTTCAACGACTCTGGTAGCGAGCGGTAGTCCACGCGGATCCTGAACACAACACATTTACTACAGTTGGAACGCCTGACTGCTACGAATAAACACATGTTGTACTGATAACTGATAAGCCAAATGTTTAACAAAAAGTACTTTGAAGTTTTATGGGCGAAGGTATGATGATGATGAAGCCAGACGATGTGGTCTAGGGCCGCAGCGCGTATACCCCGATAACTGTATATCGGGCATTTCTTAACCGTGCGAATTGCTCTGTAAACGTCTCTATCGTGGTGTAGAATTTCTTGGTAATTCCCGCATTTGTAGACGATATTCTTGACGTTATTAGTTCAGATTTTTCGGGTAAATTGTGTAAAGTATGTATCATGCAGGTCGCTACAAAGTGTTCTATCGGCCGAATAGATTTTATTGAAATATAGCTTGAACTCTTGATTACCACTCTATTCAAACAAACATAAAAACTAGATCTGTTTGTCTTTTAGGAGCTATGATGTCACAGGCATTTCAAACCGATGACAACCGCTTTCTGTCAGGTTTTAAAAATAATATTAATAGAATACCTAGATTCTTTCCGATAGACGTGTGTAGTGGACAGTGAAGAGGGGTCCGATTCGGTGTCCGCCGTGTCGTCCATACTGCCCTCCAATAGCGGGATTATTACGTCATCGATCTGTAAGACAACACTGATTAATAAAAGCAATAACAGATGTCGCCCCATGCCTAACAGAATCTTGGCAGAAAATCTGGTTGCAGCGGAATAAAATACACACATCCTACCACGGTACAGAAATAATGTGATTGAGCAATATGTAATTTCTGAGATCATCATCATTAACGAAATTACAGTAGACAAAATGAATTAAATCTTATTTCGAGTGGGTCAGAGTATTTTCAACCTTGCACTGTCGCAGGATGTTATGTCGGTCGCTGCGTCGGCTTTCGATTCGTGCTTCGATACTGGCGATTTGCTTTTGCACCGCCTGAATATCTTTCTGCACACTGGTTAAGTCCTTGCGAGCCTGCGGAAGGGAAAGACGCAAATACAAATCGTCAGTTATCTCTGTCTGTCTCAGTCCTCAAATGACAAACGAGCAATAAGGCACCTTATTGACGTCCTCGTCGGCGTGCTCCTGGCGGGCGCGTGCGGCTGCTCGTTCGGCCTTGAGCGCGTCCGCTCGCCGCAGCTCCGCGTCGATCTCCTGCCGCTGCTTGGCCTCGGCCTGCCGCCCGCCTTCCAGCTCGTCCTCGGCGTCCTGCACGGCGCGTTCCCACCGGGTCACGTTCTCTGTGAAGATGTGACGATAGAGAAGTGCAGGGCACAAGGGGCGCCCAGCTGAGTAGGCGGGCAGAGGGGGACTTACTCTGCGTGTCGCGGGACCTCTCGAACTCCAGGTTGGAGGTGACGCGGTCGATGTGCGCGTCGAACTCCATGCGCCGCTTGGCGCGCTCCTGCTGCGCGCGCAGCTCGCGCTCCTCGTACTGGCTGCGCACGCGCACGCGCACCACCACGCATTAGCACGGAGGACAGAGCCGCCAGACGTTACTTATTTTCCGAGTAACAGCTAGCAGGTATGTACACCTTCAGAGTATACACTAACACTACTCTGTACGATACATTTTTTACTCAGAAAATAAGTAACGACTGGCAGCCCTGTCCTGTGAAACTTGAATGTTTCTATACAGAGTGTAGCAAAAATCTTGTACCCATCTGAACCGGGGGTTAGGACCCAATCAAAAGAAGCAGTTCTATGTTAAAAATGCGTTTCTACCTTGTAGTATGAGTGAAATATGGTCGATTTTCGAAATCAGATTTTTGTGGAATTAATATTAGTAGAAAATCAACCAACTAGCTATCATTATAATTATTCTACAAGTTTAAATAATCTGAGTTGCATAATGTTTCTTTGGTTCTCTATGCTTATTTCTCGAGTTCTTTCCGTTAATTATCCCTTTGGATGATAAATCAAAAACAAACTGAACCCCTGTACTGCAACATCAAATTCATGAATACAAATGGCCCAGAATCAGAGCAAATACTTCTGGTTTACTCAAAGACACTTGCCAAACCCGGAATCGAACCTGTTAATTAAGTTACTAGACAGCTAGACCAGCAAGGGAGTCTACCTAAATTATGATTGTTATTGCTGCAAAGTACAGCCGGCAAGTACGTTGTACTTGCTTCCTCTTTCAATTGATTTAGATAAAGCTGCCGGGGCAGGCAGGTACCGGATGTTGGCGACGCCGATGTCCCTGCAGAACTGGCGGAAGACGGTGTCCTCGACGTTGTTCATGTTCTCCTTGATCTCCTGGATCTTGGCGTCGCGGGCTCGGATGGTGCGCTCGATGTCCTCCACTTGCGGCTGGCGGACAGGCGGACACGTCCTCGCTTAGCTTAACACTCGCTGCCAGGCCTTGGGCAAACCCAACGAGCATTGGCTCATTCCTAACTTTAGTCGGTTGATTGCACACTTACTACTTTAGCAACTCATTTTGTCAGTATAATATGAACACGCGTGATCTTTTTGTTAAAACTGCGTTTTATTATCTTTATTAACTGTGTGAAATACTAAATCAGCCAATTACGTACCGCTGTCAGTATGATCAATTCTGTTTACAAAATTAAATTAAGCATGAGATATGAAAAAGTAGACTGTTACCACAAACAACTCCATTTTCCTCTCCAACTCGGCGATTTCGGCATCCAGCGTCTTAATTTGTTTTAGCTGCAACAAATATCGCCATAATGAATTAGAGGACGTCCATGTTAGTTTCGTCAGAGGTTTCTTACTAATACTATTCAGCCCATCAATGACCCACTGCTGAGTCGGACGTCCTCCCATCACACGGAGGGCAATTAGCCTACTGTGCCACGCTGGCCAGACGGGTTGGCACAGGGTATCCTGCACCATCTGAGCTTAATGTTGGTAGAATCAACCCCATTCGATTCCTCTAAGATGTCATCCCAATCTGAGTCACATTTGCTTGGATTTGCTTGGAACATAACTCTTTTAGTCCCTTATTCATTCCAATACATTTATAATGGCGATAACAAGCAAGTTGATTAAGTCACCGTGGTGTCTCTGTCTGTAATCGCGTATTTGAGTCTGGACTCCAGGCCCCGGATTTGCGAGTCCACCGTCGTCAGTTCGGATTCCTTGCGGGACTTCTTCATTGACTCGCGGAGCTCTTCTGTTAGTTTTTCCTGTACAGGAAAAGTAAGTTTACAGACGTATTTTTTTCAAATGAACCTAAGAGCAATGATAAAAATATATGATAACCTAAAAGTGATAGCTCATAAATGACCCACTACTGATTCGGGTATACCCCAAACTCATGGAGGGTAAATAACCTACTCTGCCAGGCTGGAAGGAGGATTAGCACAGGGTGTGTATCAAGATTTTTTCCCTTGCAACTTGGTGATCCGCATCTTGCGTTCCTTTAGTCGCCTCTTGCGACGCCCTCAGGATAGGGTTACACTAAGACAAACAAGTTACAGTAAGTGCGTCTGTCATAATGTAATTAAAATTGAAATGTGGTAGGTTTTTTATATACTTAACAAATGGATTATTTAGAAACCGATGTACATTCTATAACACATGGTAAAATTGTTGCAGAGTCTTACCTTTTTGGACTTTAGTTGCGATAGATGTTTCTCATCCCACCTTTTGGCCTTTCGCGCCAAATCCAATGAACCACCGGAGATGATACCAGATTTCTGGTAGAAAGTGCCATCCAAGGCGAGCGCCTATCGAGAAAATATCGACAAAAGTATAATTAATATAGGACTCATAGTGCTAACCTATGGAACACCAAACAAAAAAAAAATATTAATTTAGTTTACTTATCAATGATATATAGATAACAGAATGAGATTTTAACGTATTTAATGAATTTTTAGGAAGATCCTAATACATGCGTGAGAATTGATGCTAGATTATAATAGGTTGGGGAAAAAGTTTCTTTACATTTTTTAAGAAATTTCAAATCATTTTTTAATATCGTTTATTTACATTTAACTAAAGTATGTAGGTACTGTTGTGAATGATACGCAGATTTCACCAAGACTGATTTTATTGAATGCCGGTAGGACAATATAACACAGTTAATGTTGAAGGTACTTAGACATAATACAACATCTCCCCCGAATTTTTTTAAGCTAAACAATTTTCATACAACTCATCATATATTTTTTTTTTTTTTTACAAGCTACGTTCATTTATCCATACTAACCCATACATGCATTTTTTTTTATATTTTTAAATTATTTATATTTAAGTATACTTACATGTTTTTTATTTTTTTTTATTATATAATTGTAGCACTTTATTTATTTAACCAGTAAATAAATATACTTAAATTATGTAAGTATATTAATTGTATAATAATACACCATTGTTATTAAAATTAATATTTCTATAGTCTAAGTATCTGCTCTAATTTTTTACGTGCAATGACAGCCGCCGGTCTATGGGTACGCGCTGAATACGTACTATCGCTAGATTTACCTGACAAATCATTGGTCTCGTTAGAGTTTTCTTTACGATTACCTAAATTTTCATCTTCACTTTCAGCACTAGACCATATTTCCTCCTCACGAATAGGTTTGTATTTACCGGGTTGAACCATGGGATCACCGCTCAGATCTTGGACGGAGCCGCTTCCAATTAAGTGACGCCTATTGCGTCTGTACCGCCTTCCTGACATGTCCGAAACAAAATAGGACCTCGGTTGAGCTGCCTGCCGTTGCACCGTTGCTTGTTTACGCCTATTGCCATCGATCATAACCACATTATCGCCTGGTTTCAAGGGAGGCAGAGATCTAGAGTGTTGGTCATAATATTGCTTGCTAATTTCTTGGTTGCGAATAATATTCCTATAATCGTTACTGTTGTCACGACTAGGCGCTAGTTTTATCTCGTGAGATGGCAATCTACTGTTGAGTCTACGCCCCATTAATAACTGCGCGGGTGAACTTATACCATCACGAGGCGTATTTCTAAAATTTAGCAACCCGAGATAAAAGTCTGTCTGTGATTCAATAGATTTGATTAAAATATTTTTTATTGTTTGAACACTTCGCTCACTTCGGCCATTAGATTGCGGATAATTGGGTGAAGTAGTAACATGGTTAAACCCCCACTTATTTCTAAAATCGGCAAATTCCCGTGACACGTACGCCGGACCATTATCTGTGATTAACTCGTTTGGCACGCCATGTCTAGCAAACTGGTCTTTCATGGCCAATATTACTGCTTTACTTCCAATGTTAGTCAAAGGACTAACCTCAATGAAATTTGAAAAGTAGTCTACTAAAATTAAAAAGTACTTTTGCCTGTATTGAAATATATCTGAGCCTACTTTAGCCCACGGCATATTCGGAATGTGATGAGGTTTGAGAGGTTCCCTTGTAGGTCGTGGTTTTCGCTCCAGACAGGCCTTACATCGTTTCACCATATTCTCAATGTCGTGCGACATGCCTGGCCAAAACATTACGTCACGAGCATTACGTTTGCACCTATCTATCCCCATATGTCCGTCATGTAGTCGATGTAACATTTCCGTTCGTAGTGAGCGCGGTATATAAACTAATTTATCCTTAAAAATAATTCCATCGACATATTCAAAACTTTCGTTATATGACCACTGTGCCCTCAAACATTCTTCAATCTGGTGTTTATTTATCGGCCATCCATTTTGAATATATTTGATAACCAATTGACACTCTTTATCTTTCCTGGTTTCTTCTTTAATTAAATGCATCTTACTATCACTAAATCTCACAGTTTCAATCAAGAAACACGATTGTTCTGTAATTTCCTCAGAAATACTTTCTTTGACGTTATCTGGTAACGCCGCCCGTGACAACGCATCCGCCACAAACATGTATTTACCTGGTTTATATACCACCGTGAAATCATAACCCTGTGTGCGCAACATCATGCGCTGTAAACGTGCCGGAATTGAGTCTAACGACTTTTTGAATAACGCTTCAAGGGGCTTATGATCCGTTTCAATTGTTATGTTACTTCGCCCAAAAACATACTGATGGAAACGCTCAAGTGCATACACAATGGCTAATAACTCCTTTTCGATTTGAGCGTAGCGACACTGTGTATCTGTAAGGGTCGCCGAGGCAAATTCCACTGGACGGCCGTTCTGTAATAACACCGCCCCTAGTGCACGTGAGCTCGCATCCACTGATAACAAAACCGGTTCCCGCGCTGAATAAAGTGCCAATACAGGCGCATCGCACACTGCATCTTTTAATCGCTGTACAACCGACTCGTGCACTTCATCCCAAAGCCATTCAGCGTCTTTTTTCAGCAAACCGCGTAAAGGTGAAGCAATCTCAGAATAATTCGAAATAAATTTTGACAAATAATTAATCATGCCTAGAAAACGTTCTAAGGACTGTCGGTCATTAGGACTGGGCATCTGCTGTATAGCCCTTAATTTATCCTTATCTATACGCATACCTTGAGCACTAAATGTATGCCCCAAGTAGGTCACTTCCTGAACGCAAAATTCACATTTTTCTTTGTTAAACCGAATGCCTACTTCTTGCGCTCGATCAAGTAATAACTTAAGCCGTCTATCGTGCTCCGCTTTGCTGGCGGCCCATACAATGACGTCATCAACGAAGGAATCTACCCCCTCCAAGTCTTCTAAGATTTGTCGAATCTTAGAATGAAATACTTCAGAAGCACAGTTAATGCCATATGGCAATCGCAGAAATTGATATCTGCCAAAGGGCGTTCCAAAGGTGCATAGGTCTGCACTTTCATCATCTATTTGCACCATCCAGAAACCTGATTTAGCATCTAGTTTACTAAAATAAGACGCCCCTTGTAATTTGGTAGCAATTTCACTAAGCGTCGGCAGCGGGTAATGCGCGCGCTGTACGACGCGGTTTAGTGGACGTGGGTCGAGGCACACTCGAATAGTGCCATTCTTTTTGGCGGCAACAACTATTGCGTTAACCCATGGTGTAGGATGTGAAACTTTCCGAATTACTCCGATTCGTTCCATACGATTTAACTCGACCAATAATTTGTCACGGACACCTATAGGTATTTTACGAACTGGACATATCGACGGCTGAGCATCGGCACAAGTTATAATCCTATATTTGCCTGGCAATTTTCCTAAACCTCGGAATAGGCCATCATAATTCTGTATATTTAAGGAAAATATTCGTTTAATTATACCCAAATCTTCGCAGGCGTGTTTACCTAATAAACTATGACAATCTTGTTTGGAAATAACAAAACGAAGGTCATAAACTTGTCCTTTATAAATCCAGTCAATATAACAAGATCCTACAATTGGTATGTAATTGCCGCAAAACGATAAGGCTTTTGTACCATCACAATTTAACTGTTTAATTTGAAATCCTAATCCTAATCTTATGAAAGTTTTTATAGATAATACATTTAAATCAGACCCAGTATCAAGCTTAAAGATTTCTTCTTTACCATTAAACAATAAATACAAAGACTCATACCATTTAGTGTCCATAGATATGTTGGTTCCTTCAATAACAGAAATATAATACATCTCCTCCTCACTTATATCGTCCTGCTCTAACTGGTACACTGCACGTTGGTTTAATTTTGGACACACTCTCTTAAAATGACCGCGTGTATTACATAAGAAGCACGTTGCCCTCGACGCTGGGCAATGGGATCCATCACAGGTCGTACTTGCACATGACGCGCATGCAGGCCTCGCCACAGCCGGGTGCCGTCGGTGACGGTGCTGTTCTTGCAATCGCCGGGAGCTGCCCCCACGCCCGACCTGTGCTCGGCGGGCCCAGCCGCCACGGATACTGCGTGACCCATACACTGCATCCACTACTGCAGCCTCCTTGCTATCATTACTACCTCCAGCCTTGGACTCCTCAATCTGCTGCTTTTCCTCGTATGACATCTCATTTGCTTGGCATAACTTGACAGCCCTAGCCAAAGTGAGATCCTCTGACCTAAGGAGACGGTCCCGTATCTTGCTATCGACAACACCACAGACGATCCTGTCCCTTATTAATCCTTCTTCCAGATGTTCAAATTCACAATATTGGGCAAGAAGTTTCAGGCCAGTAACATATTCATCTATCGATTCACCTGCCGATTGATTCCTCGTGAAAAATTTAAATCGAGCCATGGTTGTATTGTGTTTCGTCTGAAAATGTTCGTTAAACTTGTTTATGAGAGATTGAAAGTCTTCTTTGTTCTCATCTTTTGTGAATTTGAATGTCGTATATACGTCGTAACCGTCCGGACCAATCAAATTTATCAGTAAGCTGGCTTGCACGTCTGATGCCTCTTTATTCACTCCAGAGGCCTTTAGGAACACCATAAATTGTTGAAACCATTTTCGCCACGCGTCCGCTCGGCTAGCGGGTCCACCTTGCAGACACAACTCCGATGGCGGCCGCGCATGTTCCATATTCACTGTCACTTTACACCGCCTAATAGGCACTAATGCTATTACTTTATACGGGATACTTCGAATAAAACGTTATAAACTTTAAAACACCGCTGTCACCATGTTGTGAATGATACGCAGATTTCACCAAGACTGATTTTATTGAATGCCGGTAGGACAATATAACACAGTTAATGTTGAAGGTACTTAGACATAATACAACAGGTACCATTTTGTTCGATAACTTTTTGCCATCTTGTAGGTATATAAAGGGACATGATCCCATTGCTATAGAAATTTTGGGACTTCTGATCAAAATACCGCGACAAGGGACTGCCAAGACAGTCCTCTCGTCATGTTAACCTGACACTGCCTAAAGAATTCTGAAGAGACCGAAACAGGTGGAAATCTGGAGGTGCAAGGTGAGGACTATACGGCGGATGCATTAACACCTCCCAGCCAAACTCTTAATTTTTGCTGAGTGGCTAAAGCTGTGTGAGGTCTAGCATTATCATGATGAAAAACCACACCCCTTCTGTTGATTAATTCCGGCCGCTTTCTCTCAACTTCTTGCTTTAATCTCATTAGTTGTTCGCAGTAGAGTTCAGGATTGATGGTCCTGCCTGGTGGTAACAGCTCATAATGAATAATGCCCTTCCAATCCCACCACACACACAGCATCACCTTGTTGCGAGTTAACCCGGGTTTCGCTACAGTCTGTGAAGCCTGACCGGCCTTTGACCACGACCTTTTTCGCACGTTCTTGTCGTACGTGATCCACTTTTCATCACCAGTTATCAGCTTCTTCAAAAATGGTTCGGTTTCATTACGTCGTAATAAAGAATCACAAATGAGTACACGGTTATTAGGTTTCTTTCAGTGAGCTCGTGAGGTACCCAAATATCGAGCTTTTTTGTGTACCCAGATTTTTTCAAATGCGCCAAAACTGTTTTGTGGTCAATTCCCAGTTCTTCAGCTACGTCGTAACTACTGATATGCCGAACTAGCTCCAGTTTTTCAAAAATGGCATCCATTTCATCCCTTTTTCCATTCAGTCCAGAGCGACGTGCATCTTCGACATAAAAATTTCCGGATTGAAAACGCTTAAACCAAATTTGTGCTACTCTCACAGACACTGCACTAGGTCCATAAACATCGCAATTTTTTTTCGCGGCTTGCGTTGCATTTTTCATTTCTTCTTTAGATTCACTCATCTTGACAGTACGAAAAACAAATGAAAATCCTAAAAAAATCTCTGCTTATATTCTACGGTTGGCGCCATTTTTGTTTATAAGTCATAAATGATTAGTTAGTTGAGTTTATTGTGTTTTTATTATTTTATTAAATTGCTTCATTTTTTCGCAACTGTATTAAAAATAGTCGTTCAGTACTAGTGCGGAACCGTCATTGCAACTTGTTCCGACTGTCAACCCTGTAGACATTTGTCGGAACTCGTTGTAATGACAGCCTTTCCGCACTTGTAATGAAATATACTATTTCCCCAACCTAATATTATTATTATGCCGTAACGTGAAATTACATCAAAAGCCGTTAATAAATCAGATGTGAATTATTACAAAAACATAACACAATAGATACTTAGAACTCATTTGAGAAAGTTAAACAGATCGATTGGTAGAAAATATTGTTATAGCGGTACAAAAAAAACTACTGAGAGAGCTTGTCTATGTGAAGGTGAATGCGCTACGCCAGTGCTCACGTCATATCTGCTGTTCTTGCTGCGGTCCAGGTCGTAGGCCACGCGCGAGGCGTCCTCGGGCGACTCGCACACGAGCGCGTTGTTGGTGACGAACAGGACCGCGCGGTGGATGGCTGGCGGCTCGAAGCGCAGCACGTCGAACAACAGCTTCACGTTCTTGGGTTCCTTGATGTCTCTGAACAACATAGGCATCGTCAGTGTGAATACCACGACTAGACGACTGAAGTGGCATACATGCAGCTGATAACTTATGATACATACCTTAGTCTTTCTCTCAGTGGCTTGGCTTGGATATAGTCCAATGGTAAAAAGGTTTCAGGCTCCAACATCCTTTCTTTCAGCACCTTAAATAATTGTCAAATATACATAAGACTCAAAATATATTACATTAACTGTGACAATCAAATAAAAATCTACGAATAGCTGCTGTAAGGTGAAGTGAACTTAAATGCTATACAAATAAGGTTAAATATGAAGTGCATTTCTTGAAAACTATGATTTTAATGTATAGCCTCTGCCTCGCCGTGCGCCAGACGTCTACACGTCGAGTCGTGCGAGGCAGAGCCCAGAAACTGCCGCCTAAGCAAACATAATAAATTGACCGTTCCTAATAAGATAGCCGACCTGGATGCACCTGCGCGCCGTCTTCTCGGTGTCGACCACGATGGCCTCCATGTACTTGCCCAGCACCTTCGTGATGGCCACGTTGTACCGCTTGTGCGTCGGCTGGCACATGTTGATCATGCGGTCGTACTGCAAGTAAGAAACATTGGGAGTGTTCCAGGACCCTCAATGAAGTTCTAGCAACCAGCATGCCGCATACTTTACAAACAGTTTACCCGAAAAGAAACTGAACTGTAAACATCAAGAAATATAGAATTACTAAAAAGTCCTACGCCGCAATAGAGCAGCTTACAGTGCAACTCGCACGGTTTAGAAATCCGCGACTACCGTTACCGGGAGGTAGGCGCCGCGGCCCCCTGGCAGACAAACCGCTTCGTCTGGCTAGATGATCCCTTTGCGCCTAAAAAGTAGATATGCTGAAAGGACTAAAAGGCTCACCACGCCCGGGATGTCCCGCTTGAAGCTCTCGACGATCTCCTGCTTCTTGCGGCGCCGCGCCTCCTCGTGCTTGTCCACGCGCGCGTCGCCCAGCGCCGCGCCCACCTGCTCCAGCTGCAGCTGCAGCTCGGCGGCCCGGCCGCGGCACTCGCCCACGTCGGCCTGCGACGCGCACACGTTTCAGTCAACGGGACTTTATTCAGTAGGAACAGCACGAGTCTCACTCGATGTACCTGCAATTCGGCACGAAGGCGGCGCTGCTCCTCCAAAGCCTGTTCCGAAGTCTTAATGTGCTCGTTCAACTTGTCCACCCTTTTCGTAGCCTCGTTTCTTTCGTGACCCTGCGTTTCAAATAAGTTATCCTATGACGTTAACGTTTGGGACCTAAAGATACATTACTCTGATACGTACCTTTTGCCTGTGTTTATTCTCTAGCTCGCCCTTCTTTCTCATCTCGTTTTCGAGTCGGTCCTGATCGGCTTTCTGTTCTCGATTGACGGAATCCAAGTCCTGGAGGTAGCGTGCTGCTTCGCGCGACGCTTTCATTTTCAGTTCTTCGTATTCACGAATCTGATGACAAGCTTATGTACAGTATTGGTCCTAAAGTGGAAACCTGTACTACTCCACCATCTACAGTACAATTTGAATAAAAATACACGTGATATTATGTGTATTGATAAAACTGATAATGTTTAGACAGTTGGCAAGGCTATCCTACCTGCGCCTCCTCGAGATGCACATCAGCGCGGCCAGTGTGGCTGGCACCAAGAGACGAATGCTCCCAAGTGGCCTTTTGTTCTTCAATCTCCCGCAGTTCATCCTCTAATTTCCGTATATCGGCTTGATGAGCTTCGTGTGCTTTTCGAGCTTGTTCTAGAGTCTTTAGTGCACTCTCCAATTTTTTCTGAGTATGTGTTACTCGTTCTTTTGCTTTAATGAAAGTTGGCCGTTTTTTGGTGATTTCTGCTTCCTTTAAAGAGAGAAAATATTCAATGTCTCACACATAATATTGACAGTTTTAGTAACTCGCATAAATAATACTTACCACTTCTCTTATGTCTTGCTCAATCTTGGCCAACTCTCTTTGTACAGCACCTGCTTCTTTTTTTTTCTCCTTCAATGAATCTTCTGCTTTTTGTCTCTTTTTCTCTATCTTAGTTAGATCCTGCTGCTTATGTTTCAGTTCGTCTTCATTGAACTGAATGTCTTTTTCATTGTGATAAAGATGGAACAACTGTAGTTCGACTTTTTGTTCTTGCTACAAAAAATAATGTAATCCTTTTACGTTAATGATGTCTTTCTTAGGATTAACAATGTTTGCACATTGCAGGAAATTATTTAGGTTACTTTAATATTATTCTCGAGGTTTCGACGACTTAGATGAGACAGGACTGTAAGGGTCGGTTCACACCGGAATGGCAGCGGCCGGCAGCGGCGCGGCAACCACTTTCAGTGTAAAATAATTTTAAAATTTATGCTTTTTAAAAGGCCGCGTGCCACGAGCGTCTTATCGTTGGTCAAGCGATACTGATCTTTTAAGTATGTAGATAAAGTTTAAAATTATTTCACACTGAAAGTGGTCGCCGCGCCGCTGCCGGCCGCAGCTATTCCAGTGTGACCCGGCCCTAAGACATCTTGTCAAAAACAACCAATTCCAGGCAGGGTTCAAGCTGCCTTTTATACTTTAAAAAGAATAGCAACTGCGACAGTCATCTAGTTTCTCATATCCTTACATCCCTTATGTTTTCAATAAGACAAGTTATCAAAAAGATCATCTTCCAATGTGAAAGCCTATGATATGCCAATATGTTATAAACAACTGCTGAATTCCATTCATAATTGTAAATAGTGTTTAGAATCTCACCAGCTCTTCCTTAAGTCTTGTATATTTTTCGGCTTCTTCCTTCTCAAATTTGGCTTCCTTTCTTTCAGCTGCTACACCCTTTTTCTTTTGGTATGAGAACTGTGCCTCCTCATCAGCACGGTTAACTTCTGCGCGACAGGCTTCGTACTGTTCTTTGAGAACACCAGATCTGAGACGGATGATCATAGTATAAAACAAAATTTTTACATGTTTTAAGTATAATTTTACTAACTTCAATAACACTTTAGGAGGCCGATTCAAAAGCTTCTATGTATTATTTCTAAAAGAAAAACACTATAACGTTATGTTTTGCAGTAATTGAATTTGGAAATAATGGTTTCTCAGGGATAGGAAAATGTTTGAATATAACATGTTTGAATGCAGTGACAACTTTCTTACCCACTAATCTCTTCAAACAGGGCAGTCCTTTCTTTAGGGTTTTTCATGGCTATACTTTCAACAGCGCCTTGGAACACAAGGAAGTTCTTGGCCTTTACATTGATGCCCAATTTCTCCAGCTCCGCCAAGTAATTGCTCACTGATACTGACTGTAACATAAAAAGCTCTATGAAGCATGTTTAATTAGACTCTCACACCATGCAGCATTCATTCCTATTTTACTAATTCCTGAAACTGGAATAATATACATGTAATTAAGTAAATAAATATCCTTGGACATTTCACACAACACCATCTGGTCCCAAGCTAAGCAACTTAATAAATAAATAAATATCCTTGGACATTTCACACAACGCCATCTCGTGTTATGTATCTCGTGCTAAGCAACTTAATGCTTGTGTTATGGTAACGAGATGGATGATAAACTACTTATATACATTTTATTTTTAAATACATACATAATATAGATAGAAATGACACCCAGACTCCGAGCCAGTGCCTCTGGTTTAGACAAAGACACTTGCCAGACCCCGGAATGGATGATAAACTACATTATACATATTTTTTTTGTAAATACATACTTATTATAGATAGAATTATGTGTGTAATTGAAAGCACACATTATGAACATGTTCTGAATATTTATTTAATATGTACTTTATGCAAAAAACATGCAACAAATTACATAGGAGGACTTAATGCCAAGAGGCATTCTCTCCCAATCAACCTTTGGGTATGCAGAGAGGGGTTTATGGCAGATGCACTGGGAAATTACGAAAGCATTTAATGGCTAATAATATAAAATATCTGGATGATTTTTTTTTATAGATTGTGTTTTTTGGAAATTATATTTAAGTACGAATTACGCAAACACTCATTGACTTCGTGTTACTTAACAACGCCATCTGCTATTGTGCTCACAAAAAAGTAGTATTATTATTCGCCAATAGATGTCAGGAATTAAGTCTAACCTCAAAGCAAACACATATTGACTTCGTGTTACTTAACAACGCCATCTGCTGTTGTGCTCTATTCGCCAATAGATGTCAGGATTCCTAGCTAGATCGATTTATCCCCCCCTAAACCCGAATAAAATGACATATTCTAAAAATGATTCCTAGCTAGATCGATTTGTCGCCCCCGAAACCGCCTATATACAAAATTTCATGAAAATCGTTGGAGCCGATTCCGAGATTCCATTATCCCCCCCTAAACCCGAATAAAATGACATTTTCTAAAAATGATTCCTAGCTAGATCGATTTGTCGCCCCCGAAACCCCCTATATACTAAATTTCATGAAAATCGTTGGAGCCGATTCCGAGATTCCAATTATACAGGGTGTAAGTGGCGGCGTCCCGAAAAAAGATACCAGCGATTCAGTACATGATACTGAGGCCCATGGCGGTCGAATTTTCCGGATTTTTTTTCATGAATTTTCCGATTTTTCTTGGTATTATTTTTCCATATAATATAATGAAGTAGTTACTATTGTCGAGCTGCACTTAATTTTTTGTAATATTATAAAAATTAAACAATTTCCCAAAAAAACGCAATGTAGTTAAGACACGAAAAATCGCACTACCAGATGTTACGGCGGCAAGTACAATGACACTATCGCGCGATGCCGCCCGCGCCGTGTGCCATGCGTTCGTTGACCTCTACTCCTCGTCCGCGACCTACGTCTCCCGAAGAATCCCCAGAGATATAGGAAGTTGCGTAAAATTTGGTCAACACTAATGTGTGGATCTCTCCGTTTGGTGACGGATTAAGAATACGCAGTGTCACCAACCCATACCATCCCGAGGGTGTCCTAAGAAGCGAATAACCGAATGCAAGAGGCAAATCACCTAGCCGCAAGGAAAATTTGATAAAAACCTTGTGCCAACCCGTCTTGCCAGCGTGGCACAGTAGGCTAATTTCCCTCCATGAATTTGGAGGAGGCCCGACTCAGTAGTGGGTCATTCATAGGCTGTAACGATGAATGTGTAAATAAGTTAACTAGGTACTAAATTTCATTATTAGAAAGATAGACGAGGGCAGTGTAAAATTCAATGAAATGTATTAAATAATGCATACCCAATGCAAGTACATAAATATCCAGTTTTGTTATTACGCTGTATTACTACCTACCTGGCTCCAAACCTACCTACGATTACGTAGCTCATTAGAGCTTAGAAACACCTACTTAGTGTTATTTGATGATCGACTACATACCTACCTACTCATTAATCTAGATTTAGTCTGCCGAAGTATTTGTGACGTACCTAGGAACAACGTAGGTATTTATTTTGGTGAAATACAAAATCCAATTCAATACTTCATACGTTTTGACTGGTAAATACTTATTGTTTCATTATTGTTCGGTAATCATTGCTAAACGTGTAGGTACACGATATTTTATACGATCAGCCTGTCTTGCTAAAACGGTTTTATTTTAGTTTTTAAATAGACAACTCGGGTATAAATCGTATGTCACAAGTATCTTTAGAAACATTAAATTAACGGACACACTGTACACCCATACATGAACCATTATTTTAGATTGTTCAAAGAGTTGTCTCGTACGAGAATCGAACCGCGCAGTCCAATCTTCAGCACGTCAACGATTACGCAGGCCGCCGCGAGCGACCGTCATAACGTCCACACGCAGGCGCTTACCGGTGCAAACTAAACTGGTTAGTGCAGGCGGCATGCTCACAGGCAAGACGGAGCGTGTGAGCTTCGGAACTAGAGTAATACCAATCAGTTGATGTGATATTATTATCGAAACAAATTTGCGCTGAGTCTTGCGTTTATTTAAGCGATTATTAGGGCGGTATTTCTATTAAATACCTAATGCATAACTTTTAAGAACTTGTTAGTTTAGGACTTACTTATGTCAAAATAACAATAATTATTTTAGTTACTTTGTAATTCGACGTCATCTAAAATTACGTTTATGTAAGAAAACGACACTGATTCATTGTTTAAAGCTATTTCAAATACAGTTTCACACGAAGTCTAATTTCATTAATCGTTTGAAACTAATCGTCGATGATGATCGTTTTATTTTATTTAATTCCCAACGTTTCAGGCACTTTCGATAGTATCGATAGTTTTCACATGATACTATTATCTCACCTCTATTTGTTTCAATGTGCAGGTTTGTAATAATTTTCAAATAATAATAGATAAATTCGTCAGTTCGCCGGGACTTCCATCGGAAATCAGAAGTAATCGTAACTGTTTTGTGAATAATTAGCGACTTGTGACTTGTGAAGTGAAATTCGATTAGTACTTTTGTGTGTTGTGTCTTTGCGTTTTGTGTGTTTCATTATGAATCGGGTCCCGTTTTCTGCGCGGGAATACGGGGAGATGCTAATGGCATATGGTGAAGCAAGAGGAAATGCTTCTCTAGCGTTACGTATTTACGCTCAGCGCTACCCTAACGCTCGTCATCCGGTGGACAGCCGTGTTATCACTCAGGCTTATCAACGGGTACTCGATAACCAGCCCATCGTACCACACCAGGAAGGCTCCAGCAGACATATTAGCGCCCGAGTTGAGCAGCGAATACTGGAGACAATCCAACGCAATCCCCGCCTTGGCACACGAACTGCTGCAAAGCTTTTGCGGCGTCGTGGTATACGCGTTTCGCACTGGACTGTGCACAAAGTCCTACGTAGAGAGCGCCAACGGCCCTATCGTTTACACAAAGTTCAGGCGCTCGTGCCTGGGGATGAGAATCGTCGTCTTGCGTATTGCAGGTGGTTGGGGAATCAGCAGCGGTATTTCCCTGACTTTGTGTCGCGTATAATTTGGACAGACGAGTCCACGTTTACGAGGAACGGCATGTGGAACCGACGCAACTCTCACATTTGGGCACGAACTAATGCACGTGAGTACCAACAGACGGGACATCAAACGCGTTGGTCTGTAAATGTTTGGGCGGGGATCTACCACAACAAAATTCTGGGTCCCTTCTTTTTACCAGGGCGGATGAATGGGCCAAGGTACCTGGAATTTTTGCAGCAGGATCTGGCCAATACTCTTCGTGAGTTAGAAAATGATTTGGCTCAGGAATGGGACCAAATGGATGAAATTCCAATAGCACGGTTGCCAAGGATTTGGTTCCAACATGACGGTGCGCCACCACACGTTGTTCGACCAGTGCGGGAGTACCTTAATGATGTGTTCCCTCATAGGTGGATTGGCATATTCGGGCCTCACGCGTGGCCAGCGCGGTCTCCTGACTTGACGCCGTTAGATTTTTTTTTATGGGGTTACATCAAAGAAAAGGTGTTTGTAGCGGAATGCGACACTGCGAATGAAATGCGTCGACGCATAAGTGACGCATTTCAAAAACTAAAAAGTGATATCGCAGCCGATCCCACGATGATGTCTCGTCTCCACGCAAATACGTCATATCGCGCCCAGCTTTGTGAGCAACTTGGGGGACGCCATTTTGAGCCGAATCTTATAAGAAGAGAGAGACGTTAAGGTATGTTTGACTTTCACCAAACTAATTTATCTTTGAATGTGGTATTGTTATTACTTAAAACAATATCGATGTAAGATTTTCTTTGCGTCTATGCCTAAATTTTAAATGTACTTTAAACCAATAGCTGATTAGTTAATTGAGTCATAAGATGAGCACAGCGACAGGCCGAGTTCTAAGCCACAGCACCGTGTAGGTAGGTAAGAGCCGTTGCGCCGCGCGTGCGGCATGCGTTCATTGACCTCTACTCCGCGTTTGCGTGTGGTACGACGCTGCAGCGATAAATTGTATTGTTCGTTGTACATTGCGTAGTGCGAATTAACTAAATAATGATAAATCTTTTATTCTTCATTTTTTTGCTGAACTGAATTTTGCATGATAATAAGTGCCCATAGAAAGCCCATTTCACGAATTTTTCGGGACGCCGTCCCTTACACCCTGTATATATACAACAATTGCTCATTTAAAGATATAAGATTAACTTATAATAAACCTATTTAAACCATGGACGTATAAAATTTTTTTTATACGTACTTGATTTAAACATACATGTACATCATACATTATATAAGTGTAATGTATGTAATGTTATAAAAGACAAATACTCATATCAAATATACATAAATATATAAAACTAGCTGACACGGCGAACTTTGTTACGCCTTAGAGGCAATAAATGAGCAGATTTTGGATTTTATTAAGTTAAATTTTTTATTAGGATAAATATAAATAAAAATTAATGATTTTAATTATACTTTATTGGCCATCTAATTTAGGACTGCACTTTTCAGTGACTGTCGACATTTTTAGGTTTATTATCAGGCGCATGAACAAATAATGCAGGTGGTCTTCTGACCCGGAACATGCTGATCTTGGGAGATACATAAATTTTCTAGATTTAGGCCACAAACTTTCCAGGGTTGGCCCTGTTATTTATTAATGGTCACGGTCGCGAATGCACGACGGATCGGATATCATTAAAACTATTATATCAGTTGATATCATCGGGATCCTCAGATGAGAACTTCCTCATCTTCCAACTTTCCTTTGAGTATATTCCATTGTTCATCAATTCACATAACACCAACCGCATTTTGTTACACAGGTTTGGTTGTTTTGGTTTATGTTTGGAAGCAAAGTTACTACGAAGCCAACCTTTAGTCGTAAATTGTGCGGTGGTAAGCCAGGCACATCCAAGGAGTATATTTTTACACAGTCAATATATTTGAATTAATGCAGTGTACCAATGTCATCTACATATTTATTCTTAGCCTTCAAAAGTGCTCGTTCAGTCAACCATTCTTTATTTTTGTGTTTGTGAGTTCGTCCTTCGATGACACAGAAATTCTGAGAAAATAAAATCAATCCATTTATTTCGATGATTTGAGGCAAGCGTTTATTTCGGCGGCAGCAGTCGATATTGGAATTAGTGGCAGTGTTTGGCAGAAATCACCAGACAGTAAAATCATTGCGCCTCCAAAACAACTCAAGTCATTGCGTAGGTCTTCGGTCAAATTATGTAGTACCTACTTTTTATAATTATTCTTGTGTCTCGAAAATTATCTAGTTTTTGATCTCTTAAATTTCCTCGACGATTTTGCATTCCCAACCGATCCATTTCACGGGCTGCCTCGATTTGCTGTTGTGATTGAGAAGCACGAATTCGAGCCATACTAATGCGGCGATCTTCACGTGCGTTTTTTTTTTAGTTCTTCTTCAGGCATTTCTTTCGCAATGTGTCGAATCCTAATTGCATTACGGCTTCGTCTGGTAAGTTACGATCGTCTGGTCACATCATTGTTAATGATAATATAGTGATGAGCGACTCGAGTCAAATAACCCGGGTAACTCGGGTCAGCCGTCTAACCCGTTTGCCCGAGTTCATGTTTTCATATGACGGGCTAACCCGCTGACTCGCCTCGGTAGGTAAATTTAAATTCGGGCAAGAATGAACGGGCGGCCGCGCCGGGTCGACGCTCGTCGCAACTCGGCAGTACTCGGCACCGGCACATGACGACAAACGGTTCGCTTTGTATTATAAAATAATAAATATGTTGACTGTTATAAAACTTATGAATACCTGTGATTCATAAAAATACATGACATAAATTTAAGTACTAAACCTTTTAGTATATTTAATTAATACGAAAGTTCTAGAAGAGCGGGATCTTCTCTTACAAGTATTTTTTTGCTTAAAAGAAGACCCCACCATGTGTATACTTGCTTGTGTTACATTAAATAAATATTTTCATGTTGTTGTTACTAGACTATTTTAAGAATTTCGAGGCTTTGTTTCAAATCTTTTTAAACAAAACTAAGTATTACAAGACAGCCCAACCTAAGCCAAGTCAAATACGCGCGAGTCGAGCCCGTTGTATACTTATTAGGCAGATAACGGGCTAACCCTACTCAAGTTCATCCATAGTTCGGACGGCCAACACCCGTTCTTTCTCAACTCGGGTCAACTCGAGTTGCGACCCGGGTTATACAAAATACGAACTCGGGTTGCCCGGGTTAAAAAAAATGCGACGCGTCCCATCGCTATGATAATATCGGCACAATAAGCTAATATTTACTCGAAACAAATACATCAACCGGTCAACGTCAAAATTTCTAATTGTCAAATTTGTCAAACTATAAGACAACATAACGTTTCGCAGTCAGTGACGTTTTGTTATTCCAGGCCAGTTGCATTTTGTTATACGATGTTTTATATCACGGAACGGGATAACACACACTTACACTTTCACGTCTATAATATATATGACTGCCTCGTTGGTCTAGTGGTTAGATGTATTAATTCTTTGCTATATATTTAGTTAATAAAACGCTAAGATAAACGGGCACCATTTTAATCAGCAGAGCAATCGGAACAGAGAGAACATAGAACATTATAGTTTTTGGAAGAGTTGACAACCATAGATAATAATATACTTAATATGACACCATAGATAAACAATCCTTAATACAGCCCCTCAATTTTCAGAATTTATAATTACATAGCTGTATTATTGACCTAATAAAATTCTTAAATTGCTTATTAAAACTAAGAACTTAACTGATAACTCTATTACAATTCTATGTTATTTTGCTCATAAATCTATGCAATACAATAATTATTTTAAACTAGACAATGTTCCAAAAAACATAGTAAACACACAGCTTAATAACAATATTCGAAAATTAGTAAAGACACAGCTTCATTACAACATGTACTTCAAATCAAATTCAGCTTAATACAAAAATAGTTATGTTTTTGAATAGGTAATGATTTGGTAAATATGTCTGAAATGTTTTCATTTGTAGGTACATATGAAATAGACACAACTTTCTTGTAAATTAAATCTTTTATATAATGGTATTTTATTTCAATATGTTTAGATGCTTTAGTGTTAATTTGGTTCTGAATCAATTTAATAGTGCTCTGATTATCAATCAACAAATGAGCTGAAACACTTTCATCACCTAAGAAATCAGAGAGTAAGCCTTTTATGTGTATAAGTTCACTTACCGTATGTGCTCCTGCTACATACTCAGCCTCAGCTGTTGACAGAGCGGTACAAGTCTGCTTCCTAGAGAACCATGATATTATATTGTTGCCTTGATAAATAACACAACCACTTGTACTTTTGCGGTCGGTTTTATCAGCTGCCCAATCTGCATCTGAGTAAGCTAGAAGTTTCATGGAATTACCTGTCTTTGTATATAACAGCCCCTGTCTGGTTGTTCCTTTGAGGTAGCGTAATACTCTCTTTCCTGCCAACCATAATTCCTGAGTAGGCTTATCTAAAAATCTGCTCAAATAGGCTACAGCATAAGTAATGTCTGGTCTACTATTCATTGCAATGTACAGTAAAGAACCTATTAATTCCTTGAATGGTACTTCAATAACTTCAGATCCTGTGTTTGCATTGAAGTTGACTTCCATGGGAGTTTTACATGCTTTGCAATCTTGCATTTGGAATTTCTCTAAAAGTCTTTTAATCATTTCACTTTGTCTTAGTTCCAGTGTGTCCTTTTTCCTTGTAATTTCTAGTCCTAAATATTGATGTACTTCTCCCAAGTTCTTCACTTTAAATTCTTTTTCTAAAGCTCTTATCATCTCAGCATCATCCCCAAGGTGTAGAATGTCATCGACATAAAGTAGTATCCATGTCTTTCCTTTTCCATATAAACATGAATCATGCTTTGATTGTACATATCCTTTATTAGTTATGAAGTCATGAAATCTTCGATTCCAGCATTTGGGTGCTTCTTTTAATCCATATAGGGCCTTTTTTAGTTTTAAAACCTTTCCTTCACTTATATTCATTCCTTTAGGACATTTTATATATATTTCTTTATTCAAATTACCATTTAAAAATGCTGTTGGCACATCCAATTGTTTAAGTGTTGAATCTTGTTGAACTGCTAAGCTTATCATCAATCTTATTGTTGATAGTTTGGCTACTGGAGCATAATGATTATCATTACTATGTAGTTGAAAACCTTTAGCTACCAGCTTTGCTTTCTTAGTGCCATCTTGCTTTGTTCTGAATATCCACTTAGTATCTATCGCTTTACTTCCTCTAGGTAATGCAGCTTCTTCCCATGTTTGTAATTTTATCTGCGAGTTTAATTCCTTTTGTATCGCATTTTCCCAATCTTTATCCTGAACTGCTTCTTCATATTCTTGAGGATCTCCTGACAGTAGACAGTATGCTGTATACAACTCATAGTCCTCTTCAAGATTCTTTGGCTTTTGCACATTTCTTCCTGACTTTGTTGTATAGTATTTTACTTCTTTTGTATTCTCTTCATTTTCACTTTCTTGATCTATTTGTTCAATTTCCTCATACTCTTCTCCATTCTTCTGTATTTCTTCCCTTCTTTCTTCTCCTTTTATTTGATCCTTTTGTCTGTTTTCTTTATTCTTATCATGTGTTTTCTTTTTCAGGTTTTCTTCTTGGTCCTTCTTCATATCTTTTTCAAGCTCTGACTCATTTTCAAATTGTCCTTCCCATTCTCCATGAACTTTGTTCTTCATCTCTTTTTTATATTTTATTTGAGTCTCATCAAATCTCACATCTCTAGATATTATTATCTCATTTGTTTCAGAATCCCATAAACGATATCCATTTAGGCTATATCCTACAAATCTCATCTCTTTTGCTCTTTCTAGTAGTTTGTCCTGTTTTGGTAATATATGTACCCAAGCTTTTGATCCAAATACCTTTAGTTTTGTCAAGTCCTTGTTTCCAGTCATCTTTTCAGCTGGTGTTTGAAAATTGATAGCAGCAGATGGACACCTATTAATTTGATAGACAGCACATTTTATTGCTTCACCCCATAGCATTTTTGGTAATTCTGTTTCAATCAACAGTGTTCTCGCTCTGTTGTAGATGTTGCGATTCATTCGTTCTGCAACCCCATTTGATTGTGGACTATATGGTGTAGTGAACTGCTGAATAATTCCTTGGTCTCTGCAAAATTTATAAAGCTTTTCATTTTTGAACTCACCACCATTATCGCTTCTTATTTTCTTAACTTTATTTCCTGTTTGTCGTTCCATTCTATTGACATATTCTATAAGTCTATCAGTTGCTTCGCTTTTCCTTTTTAATATGTACACCTCACAAAAATGTGTGAAATCATCTATGATTGTATGATAATATATCTCACCTTTAGATGTCGGCGTACTCACCGGTCCAGATATGTCAGTATGTATCAACTCTGCAATATATTGGGAACGTGGTTTTCGAGTGTGATAAAATGGTAACCTAGTAGACTTACCTTTCATACATGGCTCGCATGGTTTGTCACTATATGGAAGATTCATCATTTTTAATGTTTTCCTGTTGGCATGACCTAGCCTCTGATGCCATACATCCTTTATAATTAAACATTTTTCATCAATTAATTTTGTGTCTATAACATATAATCTATTTTTATTTTGCCCTATGACCTCACCTATTGAATTATTAATGGATACACTATTATTATAAAATTGTACTTTATACCCTTTCTCTAGTAATTTTCTGACTGATAATAAGTTGTGTGACAATCCAGAAACAATTAGTCCTTCTAGTTCCATTACAATATTATTATATTTTAATTTTAGTTTACCTCTTTTATTACTTTTTAAATATTGGCCATTTGCCACAAAGATTTTAACTTCCTTTTCTAAATCAGTTATATTAGTCATATATGGTAAGTATTGAGACATTATCAAATGTTCGGTAGCTCCTGAGTCAACAATTAATTGAACACAATCATCTTTTATTTTATTATGAACTTCACTTACACTGAACGCTGTAAACACCATAACATTGCCTTCATCTTCAGTCTGCGCCATTCCAACAGTCTGTGATGGCGTTCGATTTGGCCTTGAATTGAAGCCTCTACCTCTGCTCCTCGTTCCTCTTGAGTGGCCTCGTCCTCTTGTGTTTGGACGTTCTGGTTTCTTACACTGGTAAGCTTTGTGACCATCTTTACCACATTTAAAACAGGTTAAAAAGCTGTGGGAATCTTCAGATACTACCGGGTGACTCTGAGTTTTTAACTCCGCATCCAACAATTTACTTTTGACATATTCCGTTGTGAGTTCCATATTGGTTGTTTCCAAAGCAGCAATCGTCGTGTTATAGGTTTCAGGCATGGTTAACAATAGATGACACACTTTATCTTGCTCTCCCATTGTACCTCCAGTTTCTTCTAATTGTCTGATCAATGTGTCAAAGTTGTTGAAGTGGTCACACAATTCCATATTGACATCACATTTTAAGGTTAGTAATTTCTTTCTTATGTATAATGCAGATAGTGTACTCTTCCTCTCAAATACCTTCTTCAAGTTTTCTATCATTTCCCTTGCACTTTTTGCATCTCTCACGTATTCCAAGTACTTGTCGCTTAGGCTGTATACTATTAGGCTTCTCGCTTTCGCATCTCTTTTTCTGAAATCTTCCGATTTTGCGATCTCCGGCTTTATATCATCTTCTATAGTTTCTTTGCACTCTTTCTCTTCCAGAATGCATTTCATTCTAAATATCCATGTGCTAAAATTCGTGCCTGTGAATTGCGGCAGCATTTTTCTCGCCGCTTCATCCGCCATATTTTTCCTCTTGTAAATTTCTCAACTTTTCTATTACTTTACGTATACATAATATACTTTCGTAGTAATATTTAATATCGACGGCACATAGCCATCTTTTTGCACTTAGCGCAGTGGAAGCGTATTAATTCTTTGCTATATATTTAGTTAATAAAACGCTAAGATAAACGGGCACCATTTTAATCAGCAGAGCAATCGGAACAGAGAGAACATAGAACATTATAGTTTTTGGAAGAGTTGACAACCATAGATAATAATATACTTAATATGACACCATAGATAAACAATCCTTAATAAGATGTGCCCCCTTTGGATCATCGGGTCCCGGGTTCGATTCCGGGGTCGGGCAAGTGTCTTTGTCTAAACCAAACGCACTGGCTCGGAGTCTGGGTGTCATTTCTATCTACAATATGTAGGTATTTACAAAAAAATATTTATATAAGTAGTTTATCATCCATCTCGTTACCATAATACAAGCATTAAGTTGCTTAGCTTGGGACGAGATGGCGTTGTGTGAAATGTCCAAGGATATTTATATATTTATTTATTATTATAATATTAAGTATGATTTTGTGAATTGTCCAACATCTATAAATATAAAAGAAAGTCGGACATAGGATACCTGAGATTTTATCCCGTTCTCGTGGAATGTGATATAAAACATGGTATAACAAAACGCCACTGACAGCGAAACCTTATGTTGTCTATATTTAAATATGGCTGAAAATTTGACAATAAGAAATTTGAATTTAACTGAATATCTCTATAAATTTACACACAATATCTTTAACAATTGTAGCCTATGTGTTATTCTGGTGTATAAGCTATATTATAGTAAAGTTTCATTAAAATCCATTCAGTAGTTTTTACGTGAAAGAGTTACAAACATCCATCCATCCATCCATACTTACAAACTTTCACGTTTATAATATTAGTAGGAAGTAGGATATAATATTCCACTGTATTAAGTAATTTGAGACTTATTGAACTTATTGTGAAAATGGTCTACCCATATCCCCCTATCCAGTTTATATGTGTTGTGCTATGTATATTCAATTCAATCAAAATTAGTAGTAAACATAGGAAAAAAGCAACCAGAGTTCCAAGTAAAGGTACAATGGTATGCTTGTACTCATTTTGAAACTTACATGTCCATCAATTTTGTGCTCAGAAGATTGCCCTATGACAGACCTCTGGAACTGCTTTTCAGTCATATCTTCAAGAACAAATGTGGCTGTAACAGATGCACTGCAAGTGAAAAGAACTAGGATCAATACCAAATAGACACAAAAGTAGAAGATTGCACTATTTATAACAACAATTATTAGTTACAACCATAGTAAAGCTCAATTGAAAGTATAGCAGGTTACTTAGTAGAGAAGGAAGAACTATAATATGTTTTTTTTTTCCAAACGTTAATCAATATTTTTTTCCAATGTGTGTACTATGATATTGGTTGTAAATTTGTTTGCAAGGAACAAACAAACTAATAGCTATCAGTAATAGCACTCAATGAAGCTATCCCTAAGGAATACATAAACCTTTATTAGCTGTAAGTGTAAGTCCTCCATGCAATAAATAAATAAATAAGTCATTAAGGGAAGACTAATCAACTTAGTGACTGCTTGGAAAAAAAGTTCTGAACATACACCATTGTCTTTTCAGATTAACACATAACTTTATGGGATGACTTACTTTCTAGACACTGGCTTGTTAATAGAAGCTCCGTGGATTAGATCACTTAGTCGTTTTACTCGAAGCAAGGAAGTCTTCTCACCCATCACAAAACTCACTGCATCCATGAAATTCGACTTGCCTGTTAAATATCATAAGTTAATAATGGCATTAAAAACTAATGGTTGCAGTCTAGCACTGATAAAACATTAAGTATGCAATGTTGGGAGTGCAACAGTGATAACTGACGAAAATATTTTTGCAACTACCTTCTGTTATTATCAAGATTTAGACATTCCGCTAACTTACCTGAGCCGTTAGGGCCCACGACCGCAGTGAAAGACTTCAGAGGACCTATGCGGTGCTGTCCACGATAAGACTTGAAATTCTCCATGTCTATATATTTAAGGAACGCCGGCATTTTGGCAGTTCTTAAAGTTTACGTCGTCATAGAATAAAATAAAAGTGTTATCTTTTCAAGAAATTTTAGATTAATATTGTTTTAAGTGAAATAGCGCCAAACATCACATCACTCACCCACACACAACACACAAACAATGTCTTCTTCTTCGTTTAGGTTTACGTCAAATGTCAATCGACAACATGGACTGACATGTTTCCTTCATACTTTGCAGCCTTAGGACTGTGATTCTAATAAATACCGGTTTATTTTTTACATTAAGTATTTAGATATTAAAATATCTATGAGATTTTTTCTTATTGCATTATTATCAAAATTTTATAGATATTTTTTGGGTTATTTTAGAATCAGAATTTCGTATAAAAGCGTCAGGATCAGTCACGTTCCGTTCCGTATTTCACGGACGACAAAGTACCAAATGAACGATACCCTAAAAATTAATAGTTCATTAATTTTATTAATTAATTCCTTTTAGTGCATGTAGTCATCATCATCATCATCATTTCAGCCAAAGGACGTCCACTGCTGGACATAGGCCTCCCCCAAGGATTTCCACAAAGGCCGGTCCTGGGCCGCCCGCATCCACTGCTTTCCGGCGATCTTAACAGGTCGTCGGTCCACCGTGTGGGAGGCCTACCAGCACTGCGCCTTCCGGAACGCGGTCGCCACTCGAGGACTTTTCTGCCCCATCGGACGTCGGTCCTGCGAGCTATGTGCCCTGCCCACTGCCACTTAAGTTTGACAATCCGGTGGGCTATGTCGGTGACCCTGGTTTTCCTGCGTATCTCCTCATTTCTGATTCGATCTCGCAGGGAAACTCCGAGCATAGCCCTCTCCATTGCCCTTTGGGTGACTTTGAGCCTTCTGATGGAGCCCATAGTGAGCGACCACGTCTCAGTTCCATATGTCATCACTGGCAACACACATTGGTTGAAGACTTTTGTCTTCAGACACTGCGGTATTGTGGACGAGAAGATCTTTCGCAGCTTCCCGAACGCTGCCCAGCCGAGTTGGATCCGACGATTGACCTCTTTCACGAAGTTGGACTTACCTAACTGGACAGTGTGTCCCAGGTAGATGTAATGGTCAACAACTTCGAGGGTAGAACCTCCGATGTTAACAGGAGTGGCTTGAACATGGATATTAGACATGATCTTCGTCTTCTCCATGTTCATCTTAAGGCCGACTCGTTCGGAGGCTCCACAGAGGCCATCGAGCATCGTAGTGAGGCCCTCCATGGTCTCAGCCATTACGACTATGTCGTCAGCGAATCGAAGGTGAGTGATGTACTCGCCGTTCACGTTAATGCCCAGCCCTTTCCAGTCCAGAACCTTGAAAACATCTTCCAGTGCAGCGGAGAACAGTTTCGGAGAGATAACGTCTCCCTGTCTAACACCTCGCTGCAACTGGATCGGTTTCGAGGTCTGGTCCTGGAGTCGGACTGACATGGTGGCGTTTTCATACAAGCACTTCAACACTTCGATATACCGATAGTCGACTTGGCACCTCTGGAGAGCCTGCAATACTGCCCACGTCTCGATCGAATCGAAGGCTTTCTCGTAGTCCACGAACGCCAGACAAAGTGGCAGGTTATACTTCTCGGTCTTCTGTATAACCTGCCGTAGCGTTAAAATATGGTCTACGGTACTGAAGCCTTTTCGGAAACCGGCTTGTTCGGGAGGCTGGGAATCGTCAAGCCTGCACGCGAGTCGATTCGTGATGACCCTCGAGAACAACTTGTAGACATGGCTCAGAAGTGAGATGGGTCTGTAGTTCTTCAATAAGGTGTTATCTCCCTTCTTGAAGAACAGCACCACCACACTTCTGTTCCATGCCTTGTAGTCATGTAGTCATGTACTTAAAAAGTAAAAAATATACTTTCATGTCAAGTACTACACAAACACAATACTAGCATGCTCAGTAGATGCAGCAGCTATATGTCAGTCTGACTGATCAGTCAGTCAGGCTGGTCTATCTATCCAGAGAATTTGTTGTCAAAATAAACGGAGAAATTTTGTTAATCGATTTATTACACTTACCAGCTTTTGCATGGAATATGGACTATCGTGTCGGTTAATTAGTACACGTGTTAACTGGAATATGTCCACCGACTTAAGTCCGGCGTCCCCAATTGAGATAGGCGATCACGAAGAAGTATTTCTCATGGATCCTTTAGATCATGAGCGTTCCCGATACCCGTTTTGCATAGTTTGGACTCCAATACCTGTGCTAACGTAAGCTACAGAAATATTATGCTCACTAATGTAAATTTACACTCTTCCAATGTTGCTCTGCTCATGAGAGAAAGAATATCTCCAAAATGTTTTATGCTATATTTCTATTTAAATACAGATGGATCTTCCCATTTCTGGGCCACATGGGTATTTGCACTTCAAGTGGTGTTATCAGAGACTTTGCTGGACCTTACTTTGTTTCTGAAGATCTCATGGCATTTGGCAACCCTACAAAATTCTGGCAACTGTCTCCAGAAAAGGCATCTAATGGCCAAGCTGGCTGGGATGCAGCCGTTGCGGAGGCTTCCGAAATATATAAAAAGAGAATGGTATGATCTGTTTTGCTTTTGAAGTGTTTTACTTTATAACCATTGATATATGGGTATTTAGCACATAAAAGTTAATAATGATTTAAATTTCTCCAACTGCTCAATTGTTTTAATACCATCTTCTATTTGAATATTTCAGCATATCATTTTCTATGATAACTGCCATTCTCATGTGGCAACAGCGTTAAACATTATGAACTATGACAATTGCAAAAATTGGAACATGGTCAAACTGGCTCTCTACATGATCCCATACTCAAGATACATAAGGTAAGCCATTTGTATTCTGCATTATACATACATTTTGGTGTAATAAATATTTTTTAATGTTTGTTTATATTGTGGTAATATGAAAAGGTTTATAACTACTTTTTGTTTTTATAATAGTAACTAAATTGTATTTATGTTAAGAATAAATAATTTTGTCTTAAGTTTGTGCATTGTTGAATATAGGCCCAATTCTGTACACATATTTATTATTTTTTTATTAAAAATTTCCAAAATGTTTGCTGGTTAAAATTATTCCATTATTTTCCTTTCAGTTTTGGTGGATTTGTGAAAACATGGTTGCCATTTGTCCTAATTGTGGCATTTACAGTGGCATTATGTGAGCTTGCATCAATCATCTAATCTGATTGTTGGAAATAAATTGTCTATGAAAAGTCTGCATTTAGTTGGTGCTGGGGAGTTATGAGCGGATGACACAGGTGAAACTGACATTATTTGATGTGAACTGAATTCTGTTAAAATAACTGTTTAAGATAACATTATATGAATTATCTTATATAGTGTGTGCACAATCTTTGAACACAATATTTAACAGGTGGGTAGGTTCCCACTGTAAAGTTGTTTAGCATTACATCAAAAGAAATGAAAGTACATTTTATTCTTCATTAGTGCATACTGTAAATTAAAAAAGGTTTTATGAATTGATTGCATTGCAATTGTTAGCATAATAAAATATTTATTGTAATTTAAGTAATTAATCACTGTTTTGAATTTTAAATCTATACTAGCTCATAGGTTTCTCAATTCCAGGATTTAAAATGTTGAAATAATAATGTTGTGTAAGTATAATTAAATTGACAATTTAACATTCTTATCAGTGTGTAGTTTATAAATTATAAATAAAATATGTGTCACAACCTTACATTTCAATAAGACAATTTTATTGAATCAGTAGATTAACATTGAGGGTAACAATACATAATTCTAAACTATGAATATGGTTTGCTTAATTATCTTATTTTACATCACATGTAGGTAGTACCTTTTATGTATACAAGTTAAATTGTTTTTTTCAATTATTGTTGTGGTAAAATCAAATAAACACTGCATTAAAACTTATTTTAGACCCAATACAGCTTCCCTTTATTAATTATTAAAACTATTTGTAAAAATAACTTTACTGTACTTGCTCTTAAATAAGCAAAATTATTATAATATCTGACTTAATATTATAATAATTTTGCTTTCAAAATCACCACAGCTCTATAAGGCCAATAGATTTTTATTATTTAAATATACATTCCACTCTAATACATTATAACAGTGTAATTAACTAAAACATCTATACATACATGGTGTAATGATCATGTTACCTTTTTTTAAAATAAAAACAAAATTTGGTCTATAAAACTTCAGTTTCTTTGATGTGTGATTTTATATTAGCAATCTGAAAATCAACATTAACATTCCTTCAACACACTCTTCTCCATTGAAAAGTCGTAATCGAATCCACTCATATTGACTTTGTTAGTAAGGAAAGCAAGTAGATCTGCTATTTCTGTCGCAAATGCATCTTTGTGTGAGGCCAGCTGAAGAGTTTTAGACAGCACGAATGGCACACCTTGTAAGTAATGGAATGTTGGGTCGACAAACGCTGCCCGTGGCACAGGCGCCGGGGGTGCCGGCCTCTGCGGGTACGGCAGTGAGCCGCCGCCTATGTTGGGATATATGCTGGTGCCAGGAACAGGCGGATCTATGTGTACAAATCCGTCATCTGCTTTAGCACCAGGTATCGGTGGTGTATCGTCTTCCACTGGAGACGATCTTCGTTTACCGAATATAGATGAAAACATTTTCTAAACGATAGATTTTATTTTTCTAAACAATACGCAATTATATTGCAAAATGAGTGTGTGTACTTAAAAAAAAAAACTTCACAAAATGACAGTGACACTAACAGCGTTTGGTTGTTGGTTTTAGCCGAGTCATTAATGACTCATATTTTATATTGAAATGTAAATTATACCAAAACAATAAAGTAAGTAATGGATAACAACATTAACAGATAAAATTCTAGGCGAATGATACAAACACAGTTTTTTTTAATATTGACTATAAATTACCGATTGCTTCCTTCCTAGTTATACAACATAATATTAAATCCCGGCGCTAAAATCTACTACTAACGCATAAATAAACTACGTTAGGTCGGGTGTCCTCCCATAACATAGAGGATCTACTGTGTCACGCTGGCCAAACGGGTTGGTACAAGGATTCGTTTCAAGATTTCCTTCGCTTATGGTTAGGTCTTTTTGGCAACGCCGCCACCTTATTTTTTTTTATAATAGTAATACTTTCTTTTAACATATATTATAAACACGGTAGCCGTAGTGTTATGGGCAGAAAAAAATTCAAGCCACCAAGTGGTTAGTGCTGCAAAGAGAGCACAAACATTCATGCTCAAACTACCACCGGTTCGGAATGCTGCTCTACAGAGAAGAGCCGGAAAGAAACCATGCACTATCTTTAGGCATTAATATCATTATTGATAATAATCAGTTATATTGCCAAGCATATAAACTATATTTGTATGGATGTTCACTTCGCTTGCAATAAATGATACTCAGCTAAACGTTACCGATGAAATAATGCCATTTTTAATACGCCTCAGTTATCGCTATGTCAGTTGCATTATATGATTTATTATCACTATCACTACTTATTATAAAACAGTCGTTGTCGTCTGTCCGTACCTATGTATGCATAAATCTTCAAAACTACTCTTCCGGTAAAAATCACGAAATATCACAAGGGGCGTGGGGGGTATAGTAAGATATCACGTGTATTTAATTTTTCGTCAAACGCTTGATTTATAGACAGAAAAGCGGCGTGTATTGTCGTTACCTTTGAGTGTAAGATTCTCTGTAGGTACTAAAAAATACACGTGACTTTTATGGGGGGATGGGGGGAGGGTAGTCTTAAACCTCACCACGTATCACCAAAGGGGAGAGAGGGGTTAAAAAATGATAAAAAAAACATCACGTGATTCATGGACAGCCCCTTACATGTAAACGTCGAAGTCCCATTGCATGGTTAAGGGTGATAGAAGAACATGCACACCATTAGTGTAGCATAATTCGGTATGATTTACATAATATGATGACATTTAATTCATCGGTCGCTTCTGATAATGTATGTTCAGCTTTACTTTAAAAGTCTCTTTAGTCGTGTTACAGCAATATGTTTAAAACTTCAAGCTGTGGCTCAGTTATCCATCAGGCTGTCCTCGATCTTGATAGAAACTAAGCTGTGATTGGAAATAGTGTTTGATTTGGTATTATCGGCCAATGGAAATCAATAAAATGTGCCCAGATTTTAGTATTAGAGTTGTATGTTGATGTTGAGAACAAATAAAAGTTTACATGAATTTACGTCAAATTTCTTCAAAACATAGAATAATGGGCTTGTTTTGAACCCCATGAATGTGGAATTATAAGATAGCTTCAGTGTCAATAACATTATTTTAGTGTACTGAGTGATGTGATTAATGTGTCTAAATAGAAACTGTTAAATGTATGTGGTAATCATAATTTTTGGTAGACTTAGAAATCCACTGGTTGTGGGTCCAGCTGTTCAACGTTAAGGTATTATTATTTTCAATTATTTGCATGTATTTCAACATAATATTAATTAATTTCTGGGGTTGTAGATCTATTTAGAGATTCATATAATAAATATATATTTTAATAAAACATAAAACTGTTTTATAAAACATAAAACACTCTTTAGTGAAATGTTTGATAATTATTTCCACATTTGTTAATCTGACATCATTCTTGAGTTTATTCGTGGCAAACTTACAAATTCTTGCTCTTTATAAATTTTATTGGTTTTGAAATATGTATGTTTTTTCAGGGACTGTATGCTGATATGGCTGATGACCCTGGCCATTCCTCATGCCATTCAGGTATGAAAATCGTTGAAAACCACCTGTGCAGGCTTTTTGTTCGAACTTATTTTATTCTGCACTTCCTTATAATATAATGATTTATATTCTATGTTTGAAATGAATTAAATTTTAATTTTGTTTAGTTTTTCATAATCTAAAAAATGATAACTTATACCCATTTTAACATAGTTTTGTAATTGTTAACTTTCAAAATAACAGTTTCTTTTCAATAGTCATTGTAAATATTCAAAAGAGTTTTGTGAACAATTCATATTACGGAAAAAAAAAAAATGTTTTTTTTTATCTGTACTACAAACTTTAGGCAAGAAATGTTTGTTAACCACCATCCTAGTCAAGCTTTCTTTCAGTTTCAGTGTTTAGTTTCATTTATTAAGAAGAATGTTTCTCCTTCCTTGTGTTGAGAACTGTTTTATTTTTCCAAAGTTTATTAACATAATATGTTGCTTAGTTCTGGGATCTGGATTCTAATATTGGGGATTGTTTATGTTTTTGTACCACTACACTGGCCCTGGAGATTATGGCGTGTTTATGGCTGCCTGAGGATGCTTGTAACACCAGAAGTGCCACTAATGTGTTGCCAACCCTGTCCAAAGGGAAAGCATTACAATGTCAGCAGTGGCAAAGTGGATTTCTTCTGATGAAGTGTTGGCACAAGGCTTGTATCAAGTTTACCTTGTCTTCTGGTGTGGTGGTGTGTCTCAAGCATTAGTTGCCTCTTACAACACCCTCAAGATGGTTTGGGTCGGTGACACTATGTATTCCAAATACGTCACCAGCCGGAGGAGCGAGTGGTATTCCACTGTTACCTGTCTTATGATGTGGCATTCATGTTTATAGGGATTTCTTACCAGATTACTTCCTTATCTGAACATTCATCCGCTTATCTTATTAGATGCTGATGATATTTATGTAATGGATTATATCATTGTGGTGATAAATATTAATTTGTATGTATGTGCGAATAGGATGGACCAAGTTTGTGCACATCACTCTAAGGTAATAATATCTTTCAGGATGTTACTTATTTAGTGCTGCATGTCAACTTTGTTTTTAATTTGAGAGTCTTACGTAGCTTCGGAGCATGTGTTGGCGGATTAAGAATACTTGGTGTCACCTCAAGCCCGCTCTACACTCGCGCCGCGAAAGCCCGCGACAACTGCGAATCACGAGTTTAGATGTTGTTCGCGCCTTCGCGTTCGCGCTTCGCACCGTTCCCCGATCAGTGTCCGTTTTTTGGCCCGCGTCAAAGGATTTGCTTTAGAAATCGCGTCGTCGTCCATCATAGTCGTGAACACGCGGATCACGCCATTTATTCACGGCGTGAATTCTCGGCGCGACGTCACGCGTGAGTGTAGAGCCGGCATCACATGAACATATCAACATTCATATAGGTTTTATCACGAAACTCTTATAAATTGTTATGTTTAAAACTATCATCATCAGTATTTGGCTCTTGTCCCATGCTAGGTGGTAGTCTCGATACACTCTGCGTATGCGTCATGATGTGACGAATAATCTCTGGCTTATATATTTGGATTATTTCGGATATAATGTTATTTTCCAGGCGTTAGAAAGTCGGTAACTCACATGTTTCGTTATGAGGATAATATGTAAACCAACTTCGAAAAACGATAATAAGCTAAAAACGCCATTTTAAGTTTGTGCCTTGGCTATACGTCGTCTGTTTTATGGCACCACCGACTACGAATCGGTTACTTTTCGCTTTACGGAATTTTATTGTTGATGAAGTCTGTTAAGTTTTTTCGTTAATATGTATTTATTTTTAGTCCATTTAACTTGGAACAAAGAACTAAGAAGTAAGTTTCGTCTACGAATACTTATCAACCCATTAGCTTCTTACAAATGGGTTTCTTCACTTATTTGAAGTTATATAGCAAACTACTGAACTGATCTCGAAAAAAAATCTATCTAATCTGAAGCCAATACCAATGGAATAAAAACAAATCGGTTTTAAAATTATGGAGTTATGCGATAACACAGAAAAAAAAAACAAATTGAGAACCTTATTAATCTTTGTGTAAAAGAACTCTATATTTTGGACACTACAGCCGTTTATTCAAATCCTTCACTTCCAACACTTTCGCCTTCTTATCGGACCCTATCAAGTTATTTTTCACGACAACCACGCTTAGGCTCCCTTCTTCTGGTCTCTAGATAGTCGGTCAACGTTACAAAAATATGTGAACTAACAAAAAATACTTTATCCTGTGGACAGCCCAGCTCAAGCAGCGAGCTGTCGTGTTGTGACAAATACATAAGTATACAAGGTGTAATAAAACCCATATAGCCATAACGAAAGTGTCGATAGTACTACTGACAAAGATACTGTGTGCAAAATCCCAGGGAAAAAAGTAACTCATTATCGACATGTTCGTGAAGAAAGTGTCATATTCAGACACATTAGTAATTATACCTGTAGAATCATTGTGGAACTTGTGGGATAATACTTACGACAAGTAGACGGCTCATCTCCGACGTTGTAGTTCCGCATTTTATGATTAAAATTTGGTTCGCATCATACTTTAAAATAGAGTAGATAATAATTTAGATACAGAACTGCTCCTTTCGGTGGGTGCTATGCCCTCACTTCGCATGTACTCGTATATGGGGGAATTTTCACACACATCCTGTGTAATGGATTCGCTGTAAATGCTAAACACCGCTTGACCATTACAGGTTCAATGTACAACAATCGGCTCATAAATGAGGTAATTATGTTCTTTTCGTTGCTGTGATGTGTTGCTTATTCCGAATATAAATGTTCCACATTATCATATTACATATTATGATCCTCCGTTAGTCATGGAAGGATCTTCAAACCTTTAAAGTTAATAAACGTTAGGTATGATAGATCATGAACGAATTAATAGACTCGAGCTATCGTTCTGGCTGTAATCGGACATTTTAGTTTATGTATACATATTGTAAATAAATATACTATACCTAACGGAGGTTCCCGCTCGCCGCCCTGCAGGAACTTTCCACTAGCGCCCGAGGGTTGCCAGGTTATTCCTAAGATTCCCCTCCTCATGAATCACTCTAGCTAATAACGCAATGGGCTTGATAGTTAGTTTAGTAGCTTTTAAGTGTAACGCGAACAGTCACACAGACGCGGCGGATGACGTTGTTTTATGATATGTAGTGATTTAGTGATGATACACTTTGGTATATTTTTTACCAAATGAAATATTACCTCTGTCGTTTTTTTTTTCAATATTTGTTTGCTTTTATGCACTTCACTTGTGGTCGGTATTTTTTGTACGGCTTGTTTGACAAATATTCTGCTGACACATTTCGCTTATCAAGTATACGAGTAAAGACGAATGTTGGAGTGAAACGCCATCATGATGGTCAATTACTTAACCGGTTATTAAATCTGAATATGTAGATATACAATTCTAAGTTACAAGAAAGACAATTCATAACTGGCCTAATGACTCCTAATGACCAAATTCTACTACACTTCTGCGGAAAGAAAAATGAACCTGTGGCGTAAGGTATTGCACCTGGTCTAGGCACCATATTCCTAGGTATTATACTGCTCTAGGTAATAACGATCTTGTTTTGGCTATATATTATGTAAATATAACCAATTATACAAGTGTAATAGACACATTATTTGAATGTTTGTAGTTTCCTCGAATGTTAATAACTATTATAAAAACAAAAAGATTTGTAATACATATTCCTTAATACAGTCATTTTGAAACCGGGGAAATTAACCGGACTTTGTAATTAGGTGAGGTACCACCGGTCGAATTCAACCCGGATAGTTGGCAACCCCGGCATCGTACTATGTCGCTGGGGGCTTGTCCTCCACACCCCATTTGTCGGGATCGATGCGCCCAAGACGGGCGGCCTGTTATCGATTTTATATAAATAGCAGGAGCACCGCTGCCCCTCCGCGCCGCACCCCCTCGCCAGTCTCCAGCCCCTGGATGGAGGTACAGGGCACACCAGTTCGATGCCCGTTTAACCTTGGTGTACAGCCACGTGTAATGAGCCCTTAGAGATACCTGTTTGTTTCACCGGAAATCACCTTGCGGAAGTGAATGTGGAACTTTGAGGCATTGAATTTGTGATCTCGTGTTTCCAATAGGAAATTATGGTAGGGCCGCTTTTGTCTCTCGACTCCTTCCGCGTAGACCTGCCTGGCCTAAAATAAGCTGCTTTTAAACGCTGTAGCAGTGTCGCGTACCGGGTCAGAGCTGCGTCTTTCTCAGTGGCTTTCGTGCGTTGTACGTAAAAATTCATTTTTTATAGAAAAATATATTTAACCGTTTGTACTTTACCGACATGAGCGACTTATATTTCCTTATTCAATCTAGTGATGTCCTTTTGTTCACGTAATTTGGTATATTAAAGCGAACTCAATCTACTATATTATACATATAATTAGTAGATTTCATATGATAACATAGGTAGAGCTTAGGCATACCCGTGAAAACACATCAGTAACGGACCTAAATGCTTGGATCATGTTTTGAAAACTGCCTGTTCATCCCGCTAGGCGTAACTTTTAGCATGGAAGAGGAACGGTACATTTCGAAAGTGAGGATAGTTCCAAGTACTATGTTCGAAGTAGGATAGAAGAAGACGTAAAAGACTAGGACTATTTTCAACATCCTAAATAAAAACTAAATGTTGTGTGTGTCCCATCAACAAAAGCCCTTGTATAGAAATGGTTGGATATTACTCCATCGACAAGAAAGTAGGGCTCAAGTATGGATGTAGGATAGACGTCTAACGTTTGTGATGCTGTTGCATCTCATTTTGTGCCTGAATTACATAGAATCCAATGTGTCCATTTTGAGAGACTGAAGTCACCTTAAATTATCTTGGTGCCTGTGTGGTATTTGCTGTAAAACTTTCCTTGTACAATTTCAACATTTCTCCTTGCTTCTGCCGCCACCCTTATTCCTCATCTCTCTTCTCGTTGTTCACGTGGAAATGTTTTCTACGGAGGCGGAGTTTGCCCTCACCACAGCGGAAAACAAGTAGAGGGATCACTATTGGGCAATTAATTTTGTTTACGCGAATGATTCATGACTAATGAATATCTGTTGGACTAATGATTTTATTTTCCGTTTGAGTCAGATGAAACTTTGACAGGTTATTTTTTAGTCGTATAGCAAATAAATATCCTTGGACATTTCACACAACGCCATCTCGTCCCAAGCTAAGCAACTTAATGCTTGTGTTATGGTAACGAGATGGATGATAAACTTCATAAATAATTTTTCATCCCCCCATCTCGGAAAGAGTATTTTTGCTCTTCGATATCTGAGTGCAAAAGCCGTTTTTATTCGCTAGAGAATAAAGTATTTTTGCTCTTCGATATCTGAGTGCAAAAGCCGTTTTTATTCACTAGAGAATAAAGTAAAGATTATTCTGTAATACTTACCTGTCATAATGTAGTAATTAATACCTAAACTGAAATAAAAGTGTACCTATCTTGTGATTGTAAACGTTTTTTTTTGCATTTAGTCATTTCCTCGCTGAGGTGGAATGAAAAGTTACGTGTTGCACTCGAGTGCAAAGATTTTTCACCTCGTGCTCTTTTGATTCCCTCGCTAACGTTCAGGATTCTAATTTTGAATCACTCGCTGCGCTCGTGATTCAATTTTAGAATCCTTCGCTTGCTCGGTCATCAAAATTGAACACGCGGTTAAAAAGCAACTTTGCACTCTTGTATAACAAATAACTATTGTTTTTGTAAATACATACATAATATAGATAGAAAACACCCAGACCCGGAACAAATACTTGTAGGTCGTACAAATATTTCTTCCGTGCGGGGATCGAACCCGCGACATGCTGCGCAGCAGTCAATCGCTCAACCACTGCGCCTACATTGAGGAAGTCGTTTTGCGGACTGTGTAACGCGAAGCAATCAATTGGTAGGTTGAGCAAAGTCTGGCTCTACTGGATGTCAGATAGGTGCCAGTCATATCCATCAGTTGTGTGTAGTATATGACCACCTCCGTGCGGCGGAAGGCACGTGAACCCATCGGCCCCGGCTATCATTCTACCGTCTATGGCAGTCGCGACACGTAGTCAGGAACATGAAACGTGACAGCTGGCCTAACCATACAATTATTACAGGTGGTGCCACTACATGAGACACAGATGGCCGACAGCGAGCGGTTTCTGTAAATATTGGTAATTAGCCAAATCAAGTTAGGCCGGTGCCGCAGGAGACATTCTGATGTATTCGACATTAAATCATGAAATTCAACCATGAAGTCGGGTCAACTACAGAAACAAACAACTGAAAAATCCATTTCATCCACAGACGATTAGCAAAATGAATCTTCAATACTCCACTCCCATCAAATTCCGATAAATAATTAATTTATATACAAATACATATTTTTGGGTTATGTTACTGACCCGCTCACTAATTGATATTGCGTCAAAATAATATGATACTATACACTTAGCTGAAGGCATGGACGTATAAAAAATGTCGGACGGAACTCTGGCTAAGACAAAAGTGAGACACCGTAATGGCGGCAGCTCTGTATGTGTGAGTTAATTTTGGGGTTGCCAAGATACACAAAATTTTGCCATTATAAACACTGTTAAAATATAAAAAAAAAAAATTCTAAATTGTTATGTTTAACTATAGCATCCTAAATTCTGTGTAGTTTTTTTAAATAATGTCTTTTACTTTGAGAGTTCTTGAAGGTTCTTGAATTTCCTCTAATTTCAAGATGTGTTGAAAACGATTCTAAATCAAAACAATGCATTCATTTCCAAAATTATTTTTTGAACTATTTATGTTGCCTAACTATAATTATAATTTTGAAAAAGTAAGCGGCAATGGTTCAATTTTTTTTATAATAACCATGTCTTGGTTGATTGCTAATTTACCTTTTTAGGTACTGCATAATTAACAACACGCCGGAGTCCTCCTTTAGTTGTATTTTTTCTCATCCGCATCAAAATGTATATGCAAATAATTTGTTTGGAATCCAATCGTTTTCACCATTACAATTTCTAATTATTTGAATTCAATCATTTCTCCATACTTCATTTTCCTTAGAAAATCTAGCAAAATATAAATATCAAATAAAATACCCAGTAGTAACTATTAAATAATTAACCATAATAATATATTGATTTTAATAATAAACCAAAAAGTGCCCATTTTTCGGTTATTTTGCACTCGTGAATATTGGCAACACTGAACGCAAAATTGATTGTTTTGTTCTAGCAAATTCAAATTTATTTTGATGTCTATATTCTGGAAATAAGTGATTAAATTATTCATTTACGTATGAAACGTGATTCCTGGATTGTTTTTCTTTCGGTCACTACGGTTTTTACACCATTTTACCACGCAAGACATGATTTATATTTATATTTTTTCGCCGCTTATTGCGTCTCGATGCATCGATGTTCGCGCGCGTAATGGCCGACTAATGTGTGAAAGTGTGCGTACTGGCGTGTACATACAGCTGAGCTGGCCGACTATGGTGTCACAGTTTTTAGTTAGCGAGACTGTCCGACTTTTTTTATACATCCATGGCTGAAGGTAAACATTTATATTATTGTGCAAATCCTCCAACGCGCCTGTGTACTACGCAGTGTTTGAGGCTTCTATTTCTTGAACCCCGGCAAATGACAGGTTTTGCGGCTGGTAGACTACCGTACCTCTGGCGGTAGCGGCGGCTGGCGAGGATTTTTTACAGGGTTTCGTATGTTGCGGCTATGTTTTCGGCTTTGTCATTTCCTTTATCGGCTCTTACGAACGGTGGAATGGGGGGATTCCATATCATACGTCATGTGACATATTTTTTTTTTTTCATTACTTAAACTGATTTAGATTTTGTGAAAAATATTTTTTTAAACCGAAGTCTATCTTTCAGCTAGCTCCACACTTTGATCGAAGCTCTTCCTAAAGCCACGGAAATAAGGGTGGTGTATAATGATGTCATTTCACGATACACATATCCGGCTTAGTTCATGTTTAATACAGAATGTTCTAGAAGTGGGCCTTAACTTAAGCAAGAATTTGGTCGTTTATCGTACAGTCAATGTAAAAGTTAAGTTAAGTCAAAGTTAATGATAATATTTATTTCGCATATCGCTTAGAGCACATAAAAATAAAATTAGTTTTTGCTCTGCTTCGTTTATCAATTGGCGCCAGATGTCTTTATTAAATAGATTCAATATAAGGTCTTTATTGAACATACCTTTCAGTTTTCACTTTATAACCTTTCCTGAGGGCACGTCACAAATTTTACAAATTTTGCATGAATTTAAAAATAATCGGGAGAAACAGCTGTTTTAATTGTTTACTTATTTTTATTAAAGTATAATCGAATAAAAGCAACATAAAGTATGTATTTTAACATGTGTTTATTTGTATATCTGTATTTTAACATGTGTGTCACATATCTATTGACCCCCTCCATGCCCCTTGTCACACTTCGGTGATACCCCCCCCCCCATTAACGTGTGACGTAATTTATGTATGACCCCTAACTCGACCCCCACTGCTGGGTCAGTCAGGCCATTTAGTGAATGACATGGAAAATCTCAGAATATTAACATTGTTTTAAACCTCCAGCTAAGCAAGCCTGATTGATTTTTTAATAATCTTAAAGAATAGCTAGCTGACTGGTAAAATAATATTTTGTGTGTTAATAAATCTCAAAATTTCCAAGCTTAACTAAGTACCTTTAAATTTTTAAAGTGGTTTTTATAATATGTATAATAAACGAGGTGGCATAATAAAAAAAAAGAGCATCTGACTTACTAGTGACGGAACCCAAAGGCGAGCATGGCTTATCAGACAGGCGTCGGCGTAGCTTGATATAGTGATAGGCTGAGCTCATTCATATCATTAACGTGAGTAGATAGCTGTATCGCAGGTATTTGCGGTGCAATCACTGACGTACTGTATGGTAACTGAAATCCACTTACGTTGAGTCTAAAGAGTATCCGATAAAATTTAAAAAACTCACCAAACCATTCAGCGGCGCATCATTTGTGGGGTCAGAACAGGAATCAATCATTGCCCTAAAATTGCCTAATCTCATTCAAAATCAAATCAAACTCAACAATCTATTCAAGTGGCTCATCTGAGCTGTTTTGAACGATAATATTCATTTACCATTTGGAAGGCTGCGCTACAGAGAAGAGCCGGAGAGAAAACAAAGAAAAAGGCTGATAAAACAGAGTTTTGTGAAGTTATTCTCTTACCGATGTTAACTTATGTTTTGTTCAAATTCGATGCATCAGCTCGATCTTAATTGAAGACTGCGTCACTATGAAAGCGATATTATGATGATGATATACTAATGATGTATCATATCATCATCATAGGTCTAATCGATTCGGTCAATGATATCCGCAATAAATAGGTCGCTAATGTATAACCGGAGGTTCCCATTGAAATTATTCCACTCCAAGTTTGACACTCGTAAACATAGTCCTGGCAAAATATTGGGGCTTTTTTTGAGAAGAATTATTTTGTTTCCCATATCCTTGATCTCTTAACTATAATTTATTTGGTTCCGTAACTTGATTGACATTTGAAAATGTTGTTAAGCGGAACTCTTTATATGATTTCATTCGTATAAAATATTGTGGTTTGCCTGGACCTTTTGTTAAAGTTTGTATCGCAAGAAGTTTTCTGGTGTACTGGAAACGTAACTTACTATGCTCTAGCGCTCTGAGACATACTCATACATGTTAAATATAATGCATTCGAAAGTAACTCTGTTTGTTGTAATTTTCTAAGCTTTTACATCTAAACCGCTGGTGTTTTGTTCCAGCGTCCAAAAACAGATTCTACTTTTTTGTCACAAAATACACAAGGGTATGTTAAACATTTTCATTATATGCAGATATTTTATTTATTATTTAAAAAGTTCCCTTTGTAATTACAATGTTATCCCATGTATCCCAAGATAATACAATTTCATAGCTCTTCACGTAAGAACCTTTTTCAATTACGACCCGGCTTACCATTATTTACATTGAAAAGACATGTATTATTCATGTATATTTATTACCATATTTTTTTCTTGAGTATTAATAATAATTGAATCCAAAATAATATAAAAAGGCCAACTCATGGCCGATTTCTCGCCAAAGCTGTAAAAAAAGCATAAATACTTTTGTTCCCGAGAACATAACTTGAATTGAAGGTAACACGAGCGATTGAAGAGTGAACGATTGTTTAAAAATGCCCAATGGTTAATATTTTTCAATAGAGTTTCAGTATCAGTGTGTAGCCTAGACACGCGAACCGTGCAGGTTCTACAATAGGCCATTAGCCTTATCCAAGAAATTCGGCGTCACTAAACCCAACAAGGGAAGCCAATACGACCGAGAAAAACAAATTATCACCAGCGCCCCTAGCTTGTTGTGACTGTGGTTGTTTGGATACCGAAGGTCAAGGACGGATTTCGGGAGAGGAGAGCGGTGGGAGTGCGGGGGTGGGGGCCATATGGGCGTGGCTGCGGCTCGAAATAGACACAGCAAAACGTTTGTCAACACACGCCTACGCAGCGTGGCTCTACTTTCCCGGGAGGTTAGACTCCCGGGCTAGCCTCCCCTCCTCACACCCCTACATCGGGTGGGGGTGGAGTTCGCTAATGTGCATGCTCAACCCGAAGTGTTTCGGTTTTGTAAATGATGGATGGATGTATAGCTGTCAGCACTTTATAATAACATACTCTCTAGGTAGTTGCTATGCCATTATAAAGGAATCAAATTATTGTCTCGCCAGGAGCTAGTCTTAGGTAGGATCGAGTCTGATATTGTTGACAAATTAAATATTGGATACTACTAATACTACTATTCCGCCCATAAATGACCCACTGCTGAAGCGGGCCTTCTCCAGTGGAGGGTAGTTATATATGCTTTGAAGTATTTATTATTATTTAGTTATATTATATACTTATTCTTCTATACAAATACTTCAACTTATATACCACTCATGTTCTACTACTATAATAGTAGAACGGTTGTCACCACCCCAACCCATTTTGAGGGTGTCGTAAGAACCGACTGAAGGAAATGACAAGGCCTAGCAAACCTAGCAGCAAGAGAAGGAAGACTTAACCCTGTGCCCTCACGAAATGCAAGTTGAAAACTTCATTCACATCATTTTGTAGATATCAGGAGAGCCAGATGAAAAAGCAACTTGAGGTTTTGGCTTTAAATCCGGTGGTACTCTTGGTCAAAATATATGACTAAAAACCAGTTAGTTTTAACTATTCGAGACGTTGTTGTGTGAAACTCATTTGAATAAAGTTATGTTTGAATATTAATTTAAACCGCGAATCGCAGACGTTAGTTTATTGTTTTGAAAATAAGATGGAAGATATTCATATTTAGCTTATTTTAATACAATACGTGAAACACAAACTATGTACCCCTTTTTACGAAATTTGCGCGGACGGAGGAGTATGCAATTTCCCACACGTAGAGGTCGTTTATATGAAGGAGAGCTGAATGCTGAGAATCATTACATTTTCGCATTATATACTCTTTCGTTTATTGATAACTAGCGACCCAACCCGGCTTCGCACGGGTGCAATTATATTATACCTATAAACCTTCCTCTTGAATTACTCTATCTATTAAAAAAAACTGCTTCAAAATCCGTTGCGTAGTTTAAAAGATTTAAGCATACATAGGGACGGACAGAAGAATGCGACTTTGTTTTATACTATGTAGTGATAGTGAAGTATGTAGTCAAATTGAGAATACAACTATATTGTATAAAACTAAAATTCGAATTAATTATGGCCGCAGTTCGAACGCTTTGGTACCTACTAGTAATTATCTTAAGGTACTTTTGTCGTCTTTAAGTCTTCAACCAATGTGTGTTGCCAGTGATGACATACATATGGGACAGAGTCGTGGTCGCTATCGTATGCTCACTATGGGCTCCATCAGAAGGCTCAAAGTCAAGGGCAATGGAGAGGGTTATGTTCGGAGTTTCCCTGCGAGATCGAATAAGAAATCAGGAGGAGACGCAAGCAAACCAGGGTCACCGAAATAGCCCACAGGATTGCCAAACTCAGGTGGCGGTGGGCAGGGCACATAGCGCGCAGGACCGACGCCCGATGGGGCAAAAAAGTCCTCGAGTGGCGATCGCGTTCCGGAAAGCGCAGTGCTGGTAGGCAGGCCTGTGGACCGATGACTTGGTTAAGGTCGCCGGAAAACGATGGTTGCGGGCGGCCCAGGACCGGCCCTTGTGGAGATCCTTGGGGGAGGCCTATGACCAGCGTTGGATGTCTTATTAAGTATGTCTCTTGCTGACTTCAAATTTCTGTACGTGTGTTACCACATTAATCGGTAATTCATAGACCGATTCGGAAAATTCTTGTTATTCGTGTGTTGACGGTGTCGTAAGAGGCGAATAAAGGAACGCAATAGGTAAACAACCAAGCCACAAGAGAAGTGAAATTTGATACAAACCCTGTGCCAATCCGTCTGGCCAGCGCGGCACAGTAGGCTAATTTCCCTCCAAGAACTTGGAGGAGGCTAGACTCGGCAGTGGGTCATTTCAGGTTCATAAAACTAATAAAAAAATCAGTTCAATTTGTGCTATGAACAGCGAACTATCGAGTATGTATGATCATGAATGCGTAACATGTTTAAGGGTGATCGAAAAAAGCCGATACTCCTAAAAATCGTTTACGTGACGAGCTTAAATGGATATTTTTGTATCGTCCTTTCACTCCAAATAGCTGTTATGTCACACCATACGAACTAACTTTCTTTCTTGCAAATCCTTTCACTTGACGATGTTTTTCGAATCGCAAATCGTTTGGTACTACTCGCTATTTTGGTAATCCTCCGTTTGGAAAACGGGTCAAACCCAAGTCATCGTCAAACTATAACTCGCATTCCCACTGAACTGCCGTGTTTATAGAATGTTTATCATAGTTTTCTGCTTGTAAGACGATCTTTAGAAAGTATTGACCATTTCTTCTACGGACACAACAGCTGCCTTCCGCGGGAGCCCTCGCGTGCATTTCCAATCCTTGCTTAACCTTCAGAAATGATGAGTCATGGCAGATCGGAAAAGAAAAAACCGCATGTCACTAACCAGCAATTTCGCTAGGATGGATTAAATTTGTCCCCGTTACCATAATATAAGCTAGTTCATGAATTTGTTTTGTATTTACTTATATGTATTCGAACTTTAAATGTTTAAAATTGTCTTACTGCACAAACGTTTGGTACTCGTTATTCAATCGTAGGAACAGGTGAGAGGTAATCTTCAAATAAGTAAAGGTAGTCACTTTAAATGTCGCATTTTGTCCTTTGGGAAGTGTGTCAGCCGTCCTGGATTGTATGACCCAGTTCTGATGGGGGGACGCGCTATCGGTGGAGAGGGCCGGTGCATGGCGCATCATTGCGGGAGGGTGGGGAAGTTTTGAACCCTGGTTATGGCTGGAACTGGCATAATATGGTGTATTCTTTTCTATTTCTTTTTGTAATCTATGTTCGTTACACATCGTTTCTTAGCCATGATAATTACGAATTAGGCCTGTTAATTTTTTGTAAAACAAAACAGAAATCGGCATTTTATTATCAAAAACAAATTGAAACACAAGTGGATTATGTCGTTAAAAAGTGGTTATCTCTTTAAATATAATTTTTGAACTGTCAGATTGTATTTGTAAAGTCGCCACTTTACATGTCTTTATTTCTGGTTAAAATACCATACGCGCTGAGTATTTACCAGACTTCAATGGGAAACCGGTATGTATATAATTACAATAATATTATTACATAACACGTTTGGCTACCGCTCCGTCACTTTGCGCGCGTAGCTATTTGCAGATTATCTATCTATCTACATTGCAAATTATCTAGATGGGTTGGTAGCTTTTTTATGTTTTGCGAGAAAAACACAAACTAACTGAGTTTCCATGAAATTATTGCCATGTGATGGGATTTACTTACCTGACGTTGACGACGTACGTTGACTTCAACCACTAAGGCTAGCAAATATCTACATCCAATGTGCGAAAAATTAAATGGCTCCTCATAATATACTACGTGAACTTAAAGCAAAGCTGGTAGGAGCTGATGGCGGGTCGGCCGCGAAATTGAGCCACATCAATCTTCGTCTGGAGCAGCCATTAGTCAAACTGAAAGCAAACACCTTTCAAGACGCACGCAGCGCTGACAATTTTCTCATCTTTAGTAATTATTATAAATACGCAAAAGTAATAAGTACGAATAATATTTACCTACTACGTTTGTCCATGCAGTGACGGATTTAGTATACACAATATCACCTAACCTCAACAACTATACCATCCTGAGGGTAATAATAATAAGTTTATTGGCACAAAATAAAGACATACAAGCACTTAATGTTAAATTTACACATTTATTACACATTGCTGGTAGACCCCCTGGCTGCGCCAAACGGAAACGAATTCATCATATGCCAACCAATTGTAGTCTGGCACTGGAGTTCAATTGTTCCCTGTTTGCCAATAAGAGAAATTTAAGAGAGAAAAAATAAATAAAATTAAAACCACGGGAAAGAAAACTTATATAATGCCTAAATTATTGAAGTGTTGTGTATGCCACAATATGTTTCTGTTGCTCGTTTAGAAGAAAGAGACGCAAGCGGCTCTTATGTACTGATCACAGGGTGTCTCAAGGCTTGCTGGCGTGGCCCAGTAGGGTAATTTCCCTCCATGAATTTACGAGCTGAAATCATGATGATGATTTTCAACTTGTATTATATGATGTCGTGTTACGTCCTCCATCGGGTTATATAAACATATCGAACTGACAACGCCACGGGCAACTCCCCAGTTGTTTTGTCGTAAATGACGTGGGTTCTTTCGCCAGCTACCCCATTAAGTAGCTGCAAACTGCAATACTGAACACCTGTAACTTCATCCAACAATTCCACAAATGTTTCAACGTAATAACTCGTCGCGTTATGCGCACGAAATCGTCGTCGAGATGCTATTGATGATGTTGCGATAGAAACCTGTTACTTGCGCGTCCACGCTAAAAATAGCATCAACCCTCTTATATAATTACTGCTTGGAGGCTGTGCTTCCTGGCCGAGCCCTCGTCAAGCGCCCACCCCTCGGGACACAGGCCAGTCCAGTCGGTGTCGGCTCGTCGTGCCGATCGCACGTATTGCTTATCCCTCCATAATCCGGAGTAAATGCGAAAATAAAATGATAAAACAATAAAAAATGCACATTGTTGTAAGAGAACGATTCCGATAATCGCTTCAGATAAGCTCTGCTAGAAAAAAAAGTAACAGTAGTTGAAGTGTATGTCAAAGTAATTAATGTCTGAACATCGGACAATTAATTTTAATGACTCCCAGCAGATTCTGCCGCTATTGTTTGTGTTGCCATGACATTGTTGTACATTTACTGTAAGTTGTAATTGATGTGATTTATCGGATCCGGTGTGATTATGATATTCGTTTAGTGCACTTGAAAGCGATTTTGTTCCTGATAGAAACATGGCGGGTAACCCTACTGCAGTGGCCAAAGGTAAATTTGTGGTAAATTTATGTAGCTCTAAGTTTTTCTGTGCATTCTTTTGTTTATGTGTAAGTCTAGCAAGAAAAACTGTGTTCCTTGCTCTTTTGCGGCCTTCAATGGTTGTTTCAAAAGTCTCGTTAAAACTACATTCAACAAATTGTAGCTTCTTAAACAAATTGTAGGTTCAATGTTAAAAGTGAAGAATTTCTATTTATAAGGTGTTTAAGGAGTAAGAATACGACGAGCCCTAATCGCCGCAGTAAGAATACGATACTTGTCCGATTAATAAATCGTTGTTACGCTAATTTCTTATAATTTGGTTATCAACCCATTCTAATATGTACTAAATTTCTATACTTGTGAAGTTCGGGGACGTTTGTAGTGTTCAGCCTTTAATTCCGAATGCCGAAGCGGTTCCAAGCCTAATTCTGAATTGCACCCAGTCCTTAAAACATTCTTTATATTTTAATGAACCGTGCATTTTAAACAGAGTAGTACGAATGGGATTAGATAGTAAGCTAAAACATTTCTGTGGAGCGGATGTAATCAGCGCCGTAAATCGACGTCCCTATTCGATTAGCGACGTGATTGGCTACGGTCTAATGTCATTAAGTGAACGGCCTAGATTCACATAGCCACATAAGCTTTTCGTCTCCAGAAAAAATCGTAGGTTCTAGAAACAATGTAAGTTAATATGGTTATTATAGTCTTGGCTTGCTTTTTATAGTCCCACTGCTAGAAACAGATTTCCTCTAAACTACGTAATGAGGAAGATTTTCTTTTTTAATTGTGGATATACATATAAGCGTTTGACCACTGTCTCACCAGGAGGCGTAGACTCGTGTCAATCCGATATTGGGATTTTTTCCTACCAAAGCGAAAGCAACTGGGCTACAGTCGCCGATGCTTAAACTATTGCATCCGCATATATTTTTATGTCCCTGTACTTGATTCGTACAATTTTATTAAGTAGCATTTAGTTTTGATCTTTGCATTGTTAACAAAATCTAGCAGTTTTACTTAGGAATGACTATGTACATATTTGAAATCAAAATGATATATCATCGCCGTAACAAATATTCTATTATATATAAGTACTACTACTCAGCCCATAAATGACCCACTGCTGAGTCGGGCTTCCTCTCAATACAGGGAGAGTAATTAGCCTACGCCTAGTGCGACGCTGGCCAGAGTTGGCACCTGGTTTCGTATCAAGTTTTCCTTCTCTTGCGGCTAGGTTTAGGTGTTTATTTTAGTGATCATGTTAGCACAACAGTAGTGGGCTTCTGGAAAGCCAACCATTTCATTCACCAACCATCTCTGGTTCTTAAGATTGAACGGTCTAAGTACTCTGCCCCGCGACAGGTTGATCAACATACATACAAAGACAATTAAGACGATTTGGATATCAGAACGGACTAAGCGTCGGACAGAGTTCTGTCCGTCGTATTCTGTTTACAGGCTAAGATGATTCCTAATATAGAGTACCATAATTTAAAATGTTTAGTAACTGCTGATACTAATTGAAACGCAACAGTTCATTGACCTCAAACATCGATGGTTTTGATAACTGATAACTTCTAAGATAAGTCTAAGAACTACCGCTAGAAAACCTGCTTTCAAATTAAAAACAGAGCTACGACGCCGCTGATAGACACACAAATATGTCAGACTTATAACCCTTATATTTTGTTGATGGTTAACACTTTTGCTAGAAGCATTGTTTGATCTTAATAATTGTAGACTACTATACCATCAAACCAAATAAAACTCAACAAATACGTCATGTCTATGACACGAACCCCAGACTATGACGTGGCTTACATACAACTCATTATTTCCAGACATGATATTTCAAATTCCACTTATTTTTCAAACAACAATAAAGCTTCACTGTAAAAAGGTTTATTTTTTTAAATAAAGAAGTTCACAACGATATTATCACTTTTAGTACTCGTAGTGGGAATGAGTAATGTTCTTTAGTTAAATTTTACTATCGTATTCAATTACTTTACTAACTGCTACAGTATTTATCGTCTTCATTGTTACCCAAATGTTGTGTCTCTATACGTGTTTTGTTTTCAAATAGTGGAAGTTTGACAAGTTTTGCGATTAATTACTGTAAAATGTTTTCAATAGAGGCGCCCCATTTATATTACAAGTGAGGAGACAATGACGACGATATTAGCATTATTTAAACTGATAGAATTTCTACGTACTCCTTAGTTTTGAAACAGACGTATTATAGTCATCGACTCATTTTTGTAGGTTTAAGGTGTCGGTGACGTCATTGTGCGTCCGTGACGTGTCCAACGCTAGAGTGGATCGCGTGAGACATAAGGTTAAATAGCCCTATATTCCGCCATTTCCAGAAAGAGAAATGTGGCGTCATTGTTGTGGGAGTTGGTCACATTTTGGTAGTCACGCGATTTTATCGGATTGCGGTGGTGCAGGTGAGCAGTCATGCTGTAATTGGTGCTAGAAGTATAAAGAGCACCGTCTTCCGTGCAATGAAGATACTGCAAGTATGTCCACAAAAGTGAAATAAATATTTGCCATGCTGTTCCAATCACATTAAACTTCTAAGCAGAAACGATAAGTGAGTTTAATTTTATAAAAGTTCACAAGATATATGTCTTAAAAAATGTTGTTCTGGGTGTCATGATATCAATATTGCAGAACCTACACAAAGTTTCCATAATTCCGCCTACAGAGATACTGCGCATTTCAAATTAACATTTTCTGTACGTCGCCCACTAATCTCATCTGGGTGGGTTATGATCGCATTATTGGGTAGGAAGCAACACGCGTACGTGAAAGGTCACTCGTACTATTTTAAGTCTCATTAAAGCCCACACTACTTGCAATTGCAAATCAATGGCTCACTCATCTGCGGTTTGCCGCAATTCCATCAGGCACAATGACCCTCCCGTCATCAATGACTGGCCAACGTAACTCTAGTTATTTAATGCCTACTTTACCCTGGTAGTCGTTATTTAAAATCATTCAAATTACGATTATGATTATTGTTAGCCATCACATCACATAATATCGTTGTAAGATTCTTTGCTTTCTTTGATTTACGTATCAACACAAAGCCGAAGTTACACATTGTACGCTTTGGAAGATATTGGGAAATTCATCCCAATAGTGGTGAAAAGGAAAATGGAGCTTACCTAAGATATACATATCACTTGGCAATTTTCAAAGTAAGTGAAAAACTGTCATCGTAAATATTGGCATCTCGCTCGGGTATGACGTCCTCGATCAGGCTGAGGACGTAAGTTGTTATATAATTTAAGCTTTTCTTGAGTTTTCGCGAAATATCGTGGTGAATTCGAAGGTGTTGCTTGCACATTTTGTAAGAACCGCTTTCAAAGTTTAATAAGTGGCTTGATATTTACGGCATATTTAACAGAAGTCATTTGAAAAAGAGTGATTTACCGCGGATCAGTGGCCGTAACACTTGCTCGAATGGACTGGTTGCTTATATTTAGGGCATATTGACGCACGGACTGTCCATCGCTTGCGTGGAGTCGTCTGGCGATATTAGGGCTGTTAATACTCCTTTCTTTTGTTTTTAGCGCTAATACGTTGCCACACAATTTTTCAGTTACGTGTTTTCTTTGATCCAATAAATCTTCGTTACATAATAATCCTTTCCTTATGCTGTTTATCTCAATAGATTTGTCTTACTGTTCTTTGGTATTCTTTTATTTTCATTCAGTTATTATATTACGTTTCACAAATATTTCTTGACGCAGACACTCTATTCATCATCTCAAACAATACTTCACCCAAGCTGATTCAAGTCTCTTTCAATTTTGTGGAGGGCAATATTCCGTATTATCTCCCACATGTTAGTGCTATGGCAACCCTGGCTGACCACGCTGGGATTTCCCAGGGAAGTGAGTCAGCGGCGCGACACCGACTCAGCTAATGTCACCTGCCGAAATAGAGAGATGCAGGTCGGCTGATGTTGTGGTCCTCGTTTGTGTTTATGTTGCGTCTTTGTGTTGATACTAAGAAACGCTTTCTAGGATTCCAAACTCCGGTGCCACTCATTCCACCTTGAAGGTACAGAGTCATTGATGAGCAGATCGAATTATATCTTGGACAAAAAGACTTGGACATTACTTACTGCCACTGAGCATCATGTCTGGCAAGCTCGACACTATAGGTTTTTTTTTTTTTTGTTTTTTTTTTTTTTTTTTTTTTTTTTTTTTTTGTGTTATGGTAACGAGATGGATGATAAACTACTTGAAATGACACCCAGACTCCGAGCCAGTGCCTCTGGTTTAGACAAAGACACTGGCCCGACCCCGGAATCGAGCCCGGGACCCGTTGATCCAAAGGCGGCACATCTGACCACTAGACCAACGAGGCAGTCAAGTCATTTGAACTAAAGGAGATTTTAGTAGGAAGAGCAGAGATTATGTGAAGTCTTATCTTAGAAGAAACTACTATTAAGAATCTCTTTATTAAACATTGTCTTGTTAAGAGCGCGATTATCTTATTCTTTGTGTTACATCTTTGTAATTTTCATATAAGTGGTTATCATTGCATCGCATAAATTATCTTCTACTTCTGATTCCTTCGTCCAAGCTTACGGAGGGATATTAGCCCCCCACGCCACGTTGACATTGATAATGTAACTTTGGTTAGTTTTCGAACCAAACCCTGACTTTGGCCCAAGAAATGTTCAATACTTGTCGACTTTTATTTCGACTATCAGTATAGCTCTATTGGTTACAACAATGTGAATCGGGAGTGTATACCAGCTACACAGGCATGTATTTTAAGACTTCACCGACACTCGGTTAATCTGGTACGCTCTCGTTTAGATTAACTAAAATAGTGTAACCTAGACAAGGACCCACGCAGCGAGCACGACCACCAACTCGCCAAACGAGCAAAGTTTCAACTAGTTATTTATAAACACCTTGATGATCTTTATGGCCACTTCAACTACCTACTTGATATGCTAATCAAATTCGATTAGGTATCTTTTATATCCAGATTTAGATTGACCTTTTATGAGTTAAAAATAAACGTCGGTTTCTTAATGGCTAGAACTTTGTTCAAACTTTTAACTGCGCTCAATTTATTCATGTTTCATTTATCATTGATTGTTTTATTTTATGTCATACTAAAGTTCAAAGTTTGATTATGACTAAGGGAGATATGTTTATAATTATCACGGAAATCTTTATTAAGAAATATTGAAATGACGCGCTTAATTCACATACGAGGTGTCACTTATTAACATATTTTATAAAGCCTAAATACAAATATTAATACGCAGTTAATCTGCTAGAATGAATACATAAAACCAGTTCATTACGAATTTTAAGCCTGAGCCATTGATACCTATTAAAGTTTTATGAAAAATCCATTCGTCTTCCATTTGAATCCTGTTGTATAGCTAAACTTTTCAAAGCAATTTTAAAGTCGTTTATATTTGGCCGATATAGGTGTTGTGTTGCAAAATCTAAATATTGGCTCGAAATATAATTGTACAATGTGTAACAAAACTCCTATAGCCATAACGAAAGGACCGATATTACTACTGATACACATATTGTGTGCAAAATATCAGGACAATGTAGCAACTTCTTTTCTTAGTGTGTTAAAAGTGTCACAACTGTGACAAGAGCTCGGATAACCTAAGAATCAATATGAAACCCAGGTGATTGAGCTTGTAGGATCGTTATCATGATAACGATAGGTAGCTGGTGGGTTTTCACTGGAACCCATTTTTTGTATTACAACCATATTCAGAATAACATCAATATCTCACTCGTACTTCACGATATGATAATGTTGTGTATACTTTTGTATTCTGTTGTACTGCTTGTTTTGAATAGCTCTATGACATCACATAGGGTTTTTGTTACAACCTATATAGTCAAACATCTTGAGAAACAGTGTCGTGGTGGGGGAATGTCTACACATGTCATCAACCAATCGCGTAGGTTTCACCTACACGCTCCACTAATGAAACACATCGACTTCTACGCAAGGTTTCAAGTTGTTTGCCGGCTATTATAAGGCATTTTAAAGATTCGCCTATTAAATCGAGAATGTTGCAAAAATACTTATAAAAATACAATTTAATACAAAAATACAAATACGTTCGCATCTTCCATAGGATGTTCCTCTGACTGCCGCCGGGCTTGGCTCCGTTAAAAACATTTTTCAACGGCTATAATCGATCATACGAGTACCTACTTCGTATACTCCCAACCTTCACTTGTTTATGACAAATTTCCCTAGGCGCCAGGACAGAAATATTCTTGTACACATGAGTGGCCACTGAGGCGTCGGGCCGTCGCCGTGTCACATCAGATCACACGGAAGAGCTAGATGAGTTAACTTGGGTGTCGTAATCGGCCAACCCTGTCTGTACACTCTATTTCGAGGTTCCGAGGCGCCACCATTGTTTGTGGCCAAGCGTCGTCACGAGGTAGCTCATCCTGCGAATATAAACGGATGACGCCGATGATTTACTTCAGTGTGAGGTGTATTCTCTATTTTAAGATAGCATGAAGTGCTTAGCTGTGCGGAGATTGGTGGTGATTGGTCGCGATTACTCTGTTCCGACAAGACTAGGCGCCGTCTGCTTGTTTGTAACTGTGGCATCGTCGTGACGGTGACGAACAGTAGGCGCCGGCGCCGCTTGTGATTGTGACGACGAGGCTCGCGTCACGCAGTGCACCGGTTATCAGGAGTGAAGTAATCGCTTCGTGTAAAATCGGATCGAAAATTCGATCAGCTTATCATTATTGACTCGTAAGTAATGATGTGGTTGAATATCTAGAACCGGATTTATACTAGAATTGATCTGCGATATAGCATGCGATGTGCAAAATTTTATCCTGTGTAATCTTCCGATCTACATCTTTTATCTCACGGATATTATTACCGAAAACTTGTTTGAAGTCTGCCAAAGGTTTGGTGCTACGTATCGTGACGACCGACTGTATGAAATAATGTCTATTGAATGAGTTGGGTGATGGTTATGAATTGAAATGTAGTTAGTTTGGTAGTATTGTAGCAAGGCTGCGAGCTGCCAAAGAATAACATCAATAAAAATGTGTTTGAGTAGTACGCCAGAGACTAAAACTGGGCTAACTGTCGTATCCTGAGCCAAACGTATAATTGTGGGGCACTGTTTTATTACAATAGTGAAACACTTTGCTATTTAAAATACAATCGACATTAATTTCATTCTTCGTGGCAACAGAAGCGTATTATTCAGAGAAATTTTAATTAATAATTATTTAAGTTAACCACCAGTTTCCAAAAAAATACTTTATTTAGTAAATCTTATCCGCTTGATTTCTTACCTAATCTGTTTTCTCAATTAGGCAGGAATAGTTTTACATTTCTGGTTTTACTATAGAGGTCGAGCAAAGTTTGTCTCTATTTTTAAGGTAACTTTACAAAAATACATCGATACAAACTCGTTTGCTAGGAGACACTCGCTCTATGTGGCCACGTGCCGCAAAGCGTTTGAAATGTTAAAATGTATACACGAACACTTTACCGTAACCGGTTCTCAGGGTAATTTTGATAAGAGGTATTTGAAACCAGCCATACATAAAACAGCACTTGTGTAGGGCATGCTAGATAGATAATTCGGTTACTGCGATACTTCTTAACGTGAGAGTGAACAGACCAAGCTAACACCTAGACTATTTTTCTTAAACGTCAGCAATTCTCCGGCGTTTGGTGTAGTTCCAGTAAATATTTGCACTGAGAAAGAGAGCGCTGAAGCTAATAGCCGGTTTCAATTATTTACTATATTTTTGGATCTGTCAGAATCCTTTCATAATCTACAGACTCAACGACGTGGTTCCCACGAAAAATATGTTGGCGCCGTGGCCGAACAGATATGAAATTCAACACTTTTTTACTGCTGGTTATACACTGTTCTTATTGCCAGCGACGTTTCCAATGATGCCACTTGTTTTTACAATTAAATAGAAGCACACACCACAGCCACTGAGCTTTACCACTGGGTAAAGCTTGTTTTATTGATTGCAATCCCTTGGCATGCAATGGTCGCCCAGTTTCAAGAAGTCTTGCAGTACAGAGTTTTGAAAGCACAGCGCAGATCTGAGTATTTTAAGTGCTTTTTTTACGAATCAAAGTTTGGTCGTCAACGTGAGGACTTATTCGACTTAAAATGTTAATGTAAGATAGTGATGATATAATCGATGTTAGTTAAGATATCTAAGATTCTTATGTTACTTTTAACGTTTTTAGATCAGAATTTTGGATTTACAATTACATAGAGACCTATCGCTACAACCGCTTAGGATAGTTAAAATCAACCTTTTTAGGTAAATCCCAAAATTACTTTCAAACTCAAACTCAAACTCAAAATTAACTTTATTTACGTAGGTTTTATCACAAAACTCTTATAAATCGTCATATTTACAGTTACCATTATCATCATCATCTTACGATCCCTGTCCCACGCTAGGTGGTAGTCTCCATACACACCTATCAGTCGTCATATCTACAGTCACACCTTTCATACACAATTTCTCATGTTTACAATCCATCCATCCATCTCTCTTCATCTTCCACAACCCTTACGTCCATCCACATTCATGCTGAAACTACCACCGGTTCGGAATGCTGCTCTACAGAGAAGAGCCGGCAAGAAACTCTGTAGTTGCTTTTTTCAAATCAATGGGTTTGTTTACAAAAAGCACTTAACAGCATAGTGGGAGCAAGTTCGCCAGATGAGAGAAACACACAACACGTTAACGCATGAATGACAACTAGGCCTTGGGTCAGGGCCAATCAAATACAAGTCCGCGAATTAATAGCTATCCATTGCGTCGTTGCTCACACATACAGTGTACAATATATGACATTGTCTAAATGCTACGTACAAGTGAGATATATTATTCAAGAGGCTAAAGGAACAGAGCACAGGCACAAAATGACAGTTACTTCCAGGCATCAATGTCACACAGATAGTCATTGACGCGGTAGTACCCTTTATTAATTAAAGTAGCTTTCACAACATTTTTAAACTTTATGAAAGGTAGACTGACAATAGCGTCAGGAATTTTATTAAACAAGCGAACACCAAGGCCTACAAAAGATCCATGGGCTTTCTGCAGTCTGTGGTGAGGTATCACTAGTTTATGCCTATTCCTTGTCCGGATAGTGGACGTAGTGACATCACAGTTGGTCTTATACTGACTGATATTCTGTCTCACAAATAAGATATTAGCAAGGATAAACTGCGATGCCACAGTCAAAATTCCTATATCACAAAACTTATTCCTAAGTGATTCTTTGGGTCCTAGATTGTAAATGGAACGCACAGCACGCTTTTGTAATACAAATACTGTTTCAATGTCTGCGGCGTTGCCCCAAAGCAGAATACCATATGACATGACGCTATGGAAGTAACCAAAGTAGACGAGTCTCGCGGTGTCTACGTCGGTGAGCCGTCTTACCTGTCTCACAGCGTAGGCTGCTGAACTAAATTTATCGGCAAGTTTAAGAATATGGGGCTTCCATTGTAACTTGGAATCTAAAGTGATGCCCAAAAACTTTGTTGAATCTTCTAGGTCTAAATATTTATCATTTAATATCAATTTAGTAACGCTTTTTGAGTAAGAGGTAGTAAACCTAATGCATTTTGTCTTAGCTGCATTTAACAATAAATTATTTACAGTAAACCACTGTGATATTTGCACGAGTGCGCTATTTATTTATTTATTTATTTATTTATTTATTTACGTACACACATAGAACAAATCAAGTAACAATTTTAGGAAAATTATGTACAAAGGTACTACTTATTTCTAAAGAAATCTCTTCCAGTAGACCCGCAAAAGGAGATGGTGAAGAAGTATAATAGGCTTAGGGTGTGTAAATAACAATACTGATAGATTAATGAATAATAAGACGAACAAATTTTAATATTACAAATGTGTAAAATAAATACAATGCAGATATTAATATGATAGAATAGATACATAAATTAATCCGCAATATAAATACATACTTACTACACATATATATAAATATATATATATATAACATAAATACAACAACTATGTCTAGCAACAGGATAGATAATATTCTTTGACTCTTCGCTTGAAAGTAAAAAGGCAATCAGAGCTCCGAATACCAGCGGGAAGTGAATTCCATAACCGAACGGCGTGTACAGAAAAGGAGTAGGAGTAAAAATCAGATGAATGAGAAGGAAATTGAAGGATGGAGCGTAGGTGGGATCTGCAAGGAGCATCAGTTAAATGAGCAAAGGAGAAACGTTCGCGCAGATAGGATGGAGAGGCAGGATTGTGAAGGATATTATATAGAACACACAATATTCGAGAGTTTCTGCGAAGACGGATTGGGAGCCACTTGAGACGTTTGCGAAACTCGGTGACATGATCATATTTTCTCAGGGAAAATATAAATCGTATACATAAATTTTGTAGACGCTCAAGTTTATTTAGAAGCTCCTCAGTGGCATCCAACAAGCAACTGTCAGCGTAGTCGATAAAGGGCTGAATGAGAGTTTGAGCGAGCAGGATTTTAGTCTCGACAGGTAGGAAATTTTGGAGACATTTCAGCGAGTGGAACGTGAAGAACGCCTTATTGCTGACGCTACTAACATGATCGACCCAAGACAGATTGGAATCAATCAATATTCCCAAGTTTTTCACCGTATTAGTGAGCGCTATGTCAGACCCAGCCAGACTGATTGCAGGCAAGGAAGTGAAGTCCAAACTCGAAGTAAAATACCTACTGCCAATTATAATAGCCTGTGACTTTGCAGGATTTAGTTTTAGCCCAAAGCTTGTGGCCCATGAACTGATGCGGCATAGATCCTTGTTCATCGCATAAATGGCATGTGCAATGTCACTCCTAGCAAAATGTCTGTATAGTTGTAGATCGTCTGCGTATAGATGGAAATGAGATGAGATGACTCGAGTGACAGAGTTAATATAAATTGAAAAGAGAAGAGGAGATAAAACGCCACCTTGAGGCACACCCGCAAGCAGAGGGCGCCAATCAGAGAGTAATTCGTCATGGCGGACGCATTGTGAGCGGCCCCGAATATATGAATCAAACCATTTGACACAAGAATAAGGTATGTTAAGAGATGTGAGGGTGCCAAGAAGAATATCAAAGTCTACCGAATTGAACGCACTGCTAAAGTCAAGTAGTACAAGTAAAGTGAGGGATTTATTTTCCATAGCCCAACGTATGTCATCAGTGACCTTGAGAAGAGCCGTGACAGTGCTATGCCCAGCACGGAATCCAGACTGTAGTGGACTAAGCAGATCATTGTTTAGTAGGTATGATGAAAGCTGGCGATGGATAATGTGCTCTAGTACTTTGGAGAGAAAAGGCAGAATGGAGATAGGTCGAAAATGAGAAGGGGAAGATGGGTTGGAAGTTTTAGGCAGGGGGATGATATGAGCCTTTTTCCACAGATGTGGGAAAGACCCGGAAGTCAACGAAAAATTAAAGATGTGGACAAGAGCAGGAAGTATTTCAGTGAGGATAGGGGTGAACATTTTGGAGCACATGTTGTCGCTGCCTATAGCCGTGGAAGCAATAGCTGACAAAGACTTTTTAACATCATCGATGGTGATGAGGCTAAAGCTGAATGGAGGACAGCGAGGGAGTGGAGCATTAGAAATAACTGCCAAGGTTCGAGACCTAACATCAGGGTCAAGAGACACCGGGGGATGTGAAAAAAACTGGTTTAAGGCGTTCAGATCGGTACTTGAATCCAGGGCAAGATGAGAAGAGGATTTCCCGATTCCTACTGATCTCAGGAACTTCCAGACATCGGTAGCACTTCGATTTGTTAGAGAGTTGTGAAAGTAGCGTTTCTTAGCATCCCTACACAGACGACTACAACGATTGCGAAGAATTTTAAATTTTAATAGGTTTATTTCCGACGGATTTCGTCTCCAACGTTTCTTAGCCCTGTCTCTACATGCCATGAACTCTTTTATTGAAGGAGAAAGCCACGGAGCCGGAGCATGCTTGAGTTTAACTCTACGTACAGGGGCATGGTGATCAAAGAGCTGGGTTAGTTTACTGTTAAAAAAATCCAACTTGTCATCAATGGATGAGAGACTGCTTAATGTTTCCCACTCAATAGCAGCAGCATCTCGCTGTAATGTCTCCAGTTTAATTGCATTATAATTACGCAGAAAAAGGGATTTAACCTGCTTCTTGGGAGGGCGTAAAACATAGGAGATATAAATCAGGTCATGATACGAAAATGGGGCTAGGAGTTGTCCATGAGAGCTCACGCGGTCAGGGCTCGAGACTATGATAAGGTCCAAGAGAGAGGGTGTACAGCCAGGGGACTGATGAGTTGCGGAAAGAGTTAAAAGGTGGAGATTAAAAGATGTTATGATTGAATTTAGTTTGCGGGAACGTGAGTCAGCTTTTAAAAGGCAGGTATTGAAATCACCCATAATCACGATATTGCTGTAAATAGGACAAAGGTCATTTAATAGAGACTCGAAAGAGTTGAAATAATTGATCGTAAGGTTAGGAATGTAAAAGACTCCTAGTAACAACTTAGAGTGGCGAATTGTAAGTTCCAAGAATAAGTACTCGGACGTAGCCGAGTACTGGGAGGGAGAAGAAGTAATAATTTTGAAAGGTATTTCGGTGCGCAAATATATTGCTACACCGCCACCACCTTTACCTATGCGGTCATTGCGTATGAGAGTAAAACCAGGAAGGGAATAATGCCCAGAAAGCAGGGAAGGCTTAAGAAACGACTCTGAAATGAGAATAGCGTCTACGTGACTATTGCCGAAGAATGCCAGAAGTTCATGATAATGTGCAGGAACACTTTGAGCATTGATGTGAACTATATTAAGGTTATCGAGGAAGCTGGTGAAGATGGTCGACAAGTTGTCGACTGAGGTCAAGTTACAGGAGTCACTCCCCACACTGACGAAACTCTCGGACGAAGTACATGACAAAAAGCTATCATCCAGTTTACATAGATCATTCATAGTTGCAGAAAATATAAATACATATTATTATAAAAATTAATATATATATATATAACAAAAAATATAAACTTATATGATCTAAAACTTAAATATATACTAAGATAGTATCGAAATACTACTATACTCTCACCAACTCGCCATGCAAAAGAATTGGTCGACACGGTAAAATATAAAAACAATAATGTGGCAAAACATAAGCATAATTGACACTGCAGACATTAGGATATAATTAACAAACAAAAGAAAAGGAAGTTTGACAGACTGATGGCTGAAATGATAGGATGACAAGGACTATTTATCAAATGTCAAACGTCAGAAAACCAAAAGTGACACAAGACTCAAGAGGTTCAAAAACACCTACAAATACAAATTATAAATTAAAGAATAATAAACACGTAGAGGGAAAACTAGCGGCGAGTCTTGCGAAGATTTTTGGCCGCAGGTTTTGCAGGGGACACTGCCTGTGTGTTTCCAGCATGTGGAGGGTTGTTGCCGGGATTCACAACTGGCGGGAATCGACCGATGATGGAATCCAGTTCGTTCTTAGAAACAATCTTATGCCGTGATTTGTCTGGCGCGGCGATGATGATACGACCTTCGGACGTCCAGCAGTTTTTTAAACCAAAGTGGTCTCGCGCTGTCATGAATACACGGTGTCTGGGTCGGGTCAGAAACTCAGAAAGTGTGACGCCTGTTCCTTTAAGCGTCGATTTATTGTCCCAAACTGAATGGCGAACTTCCATGTCATGAAACCTGACAAGAATGGGGCGGGATTTTCCCTGTGAGCTGCCCAGGCGGTGGCAGACGTCGATACAATTCGGAGGAATATCATCCAGCTTCATTTTGTCAGCGAATAATTTATTGACCAGGTCATTAACCCTCTCATTATTCTTCTCGGGAACACCATGTAGCAATAGGACCTTACGCCTCAGAGCCATTTCGTGCCTGTCCAGACCCAGTACCAAAAGCTCAACTTGTTCCTTAAGTGCGGTCAGTGTCTGCCACATGAATGATTTAAACTCTGCAAAGTCATGAGCTAGCGACGGAAGATCTGCCCTGCTGGATGAAGTGGCAGTTTGAAGCTTGTGATCATACTCACTCATGCGGGCGACGAATAACTTTTGCAAGTTTTGCAGACTGGCTTCCAGTTTACCATCCATGATTCGTGAATTATAAACAGTGTCCAAGTGAAAGTGATATAGAATATGGAGAGTTGGTGAGATGGAGGTAATAATTAAAACATTAATATATGTAATTTACTTTAGATATTATTATATAATAAATTTTAATAACAGCACAAAACTTTTATGTTTTACTCCAAGCCTACCCTCAAAAAAAGATTTTGCTATTTACATCGTCAAAATTTGTTTTCTTACGGTCAACTTTAAAAATAAGGGATGTATCATCAGCAAATAGAACAATGTTACAAATATCTTTTACAAAAAAGGCGAGATCATTTATATAAATTAAAAACAAAAACGGACCCAGAATTGACCCCTGTGGCACGCCCATTGTTAATGGTGAACCAGTAGATTTGACTCCATTTATGTCCACAAACTGCATTCTGCTACTCAAGTATGACGCAAGGAGATTAAGCGCGTTTAACTTGATACCATAGTGTTGTAGCTTTCTCAAAAGAGTGTTGTGATGTACACAATCGAAAGCTTTGGATAGATCACAGAAAACACCAATCGCGTCTTGCAAGTTTTCCCATGCATCATAGATATGCTTTAAGAGTACAGCACCGGCATCAGCCGTAGAGCGACCCTTAGTGAACCCATATTGTTCACTATGTAACAATTTATATTTGTGGAAGTGTTGCAGTAGCTGTTTTAAAATGATTTTCTCAAAGATTTTACTTAAAATTGGCAAAATGGAAATAGGTCTATAGTTGCCAAGCTCTTTCTTATTGCCAGCTTTGTAGAGTGGGATGATTTTACCATGTTTAATTAAATTTGGGAATACACCCACATCTACACACTCATTAAATATATTAGCAAGCTGAGGAGCTATATCTGAAATAACCCCTTTAATCACAACAGTTGATATATCCCACAAATCCCCTGTTTTCTTCAAATTAATACTATTAAAGGCTGTAACTATATCAGTGGGGCTCACATAAGTGAAACTGAGTAAGCCTGACGACTCTACAACATTATCCTTGAGTAGCATTTCAGCATGGACAGCAGATGAAGCCAAAGACGTGGTGATTTCTCTTGGAATACTTTCAAAATATTTATTAAAGCTTTGAGCTACATCAAAGTTGTTATTTATGACACTACCATTTATATTTAATTCAAATTTAGATTCAAGTAGCTTTGCTTTATTGGTTTGTATTAGATTCTGCCGCGCTAAGCCATACCAAGCAAGTAAAAACATGTTCACTGTCCATGCAGACTACGTCATAGATGTAATGAAGAACAGGGTGCTTTTAGTCATGGAAAGCCTTTCGCTTAACAGGACGCCATTTATCCCTATTAACCCGGGCTTTTGCACCCAGTTCTTGCCAAGCCATCAATCGACCTCATCGATTGTCTCCCCACATTTCTCCGGCCATTCCTGGTTACTACAAATTATGCTCCATCTATTGTCACCTGTGCGGCATATGACTGGCCTACTTCCACTTCACTCGACCTTTGACAGTTCCCATGTCAGTAATTATATTCGCCTCCGGATTTCTGGCTTTCGAATTTTCTCCCTGAGAGACACGACTAACATAGCCCGGTCTACAGCTCTCTAGCTCCTATCTTAGGGACTCATCAATATAAAAACGTATAACGCAAGAATAGCGCAACAGTTGAATGCATTACTTTAAAGATCTGTCGATAATTTTAGTTTATAAATTAGTATGCCGATTAAAATCAATTTAAAAGCTAGTACTTGTCATGTGAAATTTACACTTTGACGACATGGTAGGCGCAGTGGTTGAGCGATTGACTGCTGCGCAGCATGTCGCGGGTACGATTCCCGCACGCAAGAAATATTTGTACGACCTATAAGTATTTGTTCCGGGTCTGGGTGTTTTCTATCTATAATATGTATGTATTTACAAAAAATATATATATAAGTAGTTTATCATCCATCTCGTTAGTCTCGTTACCATAACCCAAGCATTTAGTTGCTTAGCTTGGGACGAGATGGCGTTGTGTGAAATTTCCAAGGATATTTATTTATTATTTATTTACACTGGTAAAGCCACTGGCTTTTACTGAGCTCAATTCAAGATACGGCAACATACACAAATTGTGTGACTGTGCAAAAATGTACGTGTCAGTATTAGTCAGAACTAGTCAGTCCAGACAAGGTTGATCACCCACAGGCGGCGTGCGCGCACTCTACTCGGCGTTATCGATTCAGACTATATTTATATTCTAAGCAATACCATGCTTATTAGTTTGTGATCTCTTGCGCCTACATTATCTCCCTGATAATTACAATATTCTTTATAGAGGTCAATCTGTTTTATACACCATCTTTGACCTTTGTATGGTGGCGAAGCGAAGTTTGTCTTGCACCGAAGCTACACGATCAGCTTTTTGCGAGTTGAAATCGAAATTAACAAAAATGGACTCGAATGTTTCAGCGTAGACTAAATTAAATAGTACTAACCGTTTAAAACAAATTGAGGATCATAACGTGTGGAAAATAGTAGATCACTGATATCTCGGAATATTTTATTTTATGCGAATGAAATCTCATCTTTCACAACGCATTTGCCTTGATCGTGATTTTCAAACTTATTTCTGCAACATTTCGTTCGAAGAGTCGTAGTTCCGCAGAAATGTCAAAGTGGACAAGCTCGAAAATAACCGTTATGTCACCAGTTTTTCCCGGTAAATAATAAAGAGTCGTGTCTCCGTCGTGGTGGGAACGTACGTAACGAAATTAACTGTGTTTTGGCAAGTCAAAACCGAGGTCATTGGTAGATGATAGGGTTGACGCTCCTGCAATAGCCACTGAATTTGTACAGAGTGACATGTGACCATCAAACGTTGAGATTAACGTAACGTAACATTATGGTAGCCTGGAAGAGATTGATTGTTACCGATAAGGCCGTCTAAGCGCTTATACACACGAACGGCATGTTGTCAACGGCACACACAACTATCGTTCGTGTGTATGAGCGCTAACTGTACTGAATTTGATAAACCGCTATTATCTGGACCAATACTATTGACAAAATAAAATGGACGTGTATGAATATTATTGTACGTGAATACGCAATCCGTGGACTTTTTTGACAAACTAAATGTTCCATCTACACGTAGCCTTTCATGTTAAATATGACAGATACGCGCATACGATTAAATAGTAAATATTTAAGCAGTTGGAACCAAACTATCCTCCCTGACGTTTTATTCATATGTTTTCAGTATTTTTTCCCAAAACAGCAAATTAAATAAGTCAAAACCGACAACCCTTACGTATAGCAGAATATGCTGCGTTGTTGTAGTCAGGGTGCGCTTGCGCATCATTGCGACGAGAAGTCGCCGAGTTTTAGTGATTCAGACAGTCGCGGTTGATTTAGTTTTGATATCTGAAGCCGTGATATAATATAAGTTCTATTTTTAAACTCAACGGTTTCGCATAGAGTATAAAGCGATACTCGGAAGCGAGTGAGTCAGGCTTTGCGCGTTCAAAGCCACACCTAATCGTTTAATTTATGTTAGTCCACAGTGTCATGTAACATAATCTGTGTCGTTATCGTCATCATGATTTCAAGCCCTAAAAGACCTGCAGCCTAGTCGGGCCTCCTCCATTTTCTTGGTGGGAAATTGGCCTACTGTCACTCCTTATACTCCGGATAGCCTTTCTGCCTCTTGTTTCCTTTACGCCACTCTCAGGTGAAAATAGGTTGGTGACATTCTGTAAATGTTACCGATCGTGTGGATATCTATGTCGTGATTACATGTAAATCCATTTTCACACATCACTCGCAAAACTGCTGTGCTAACATGTCGTCAGTTCTACACGTGTAAGCTTATTGCCTTGGTGCCGTATTACAAACTGATATTGGCGATAATGTTTAAAGAACTTTGTGGTTACAGTTTAGGATTGTTTAAGTTAAATTTATCCATTAGGTCAACACTTGGTTGTTTCTAATTTCTAACCCTGCAAAAAGGCTTTTCTGTCACATCGCTATTGATTGATCTATTATATTATCACATACCTTCTGATTATATTTTAATAGATACGATATGTTAAAATATTTTACATTTAATGTATCTATACCGTTTGTGTCATTTAGGAGGCGTTCAAAACTCATACATACATATAATCACGCCTCTTTCGCGTAGGGGTTGGCAAGAGACCCCTTCTTTCCACTTGCTACGATCCTTACATACTTGTTTCACTTCGGCACTTTCATTATTCCCTTCATACATGCTCTTCGGTTTAGGGTTATCTTGACCTGGCTTTTTTTTCAAGACGTCCCTAAATTGGTCTCGAAACGGCCACCTAGGTCTACCACTTTCATTCACACTCGCCTTATACACTTTTTTCGTCAATCGTTCTTCATTCATTCTCTCGACATGGCCAAACCATCTCAGCATACCTTGAGAATGAAGATGTAGTGACAAACATAAATGTTTGTTACTACATTTTCATTCAGACCACAACGTTTCCGTATCTCACTATTTCGTATCCTGTCAGCGTTAAGAAGTATGATAGGAGTTAAACTGAGTGCAGTTTAACTCCTGTCATACCTCTTAACGCTCTCATCTCAACTGCATTTATTCTGTTTTCATGTTTCTTCCACCATACCCAACTTTCACTTCCGTACATGAGTGTAGTACATGCACAGCCAGACGAGCCTTGTTGGGCACTGGACACCTTTCCGACTGTTCATAAAGGCGTGCAATGTTCCATTCACCATGTTTCGTGCATTCACTCTTTTCTGACTGCCTCGTTGGTCTAGTGGTTAGATGTGCCGCCTTTGGATCAACGGGTCCCGGGTTCGATTCCGGGGTCGGGCAAGTGTCTTTGTCTAAACCAGAGGCACTGGCTCGGAGTCTGGGTGTCATTTCTATCTATAATATGTATCTATTTACAAAAAAAAAATGTATATAAGTAGTTTATCATCCACCTCGTTACCATAACACAAGCATTAAGTTGCTTAGCTTGGGACGAGATGGCGTTGTGTGAAATGCCCAAGGGTATTTATTTATTTATTTCAATATCACTCTCACACTTTCCATCTCTTGTAAACTTTGAACCAGATACTCACTCATTCACCTTTTCAATTTGTTCACCTCCAATCACGATATTGCAGCTTTTCAAACAAAATCACTTCCGTCTTCTTTACATTCATCTTAACTCCACCTCTAACAAAAGCTCCACTCATACAGTTACCATCTCCTGCAACTCTTCGGCCGAAGACGCAAGTAATACTTGGTCATCAGCATAGAGAAAACATTTGACGAGTAACTCATTCATTCTCAACCACTTTCATTATCTTTCAAATCTGTCTATGAACAGATTAAGTGACGGTCACGCTACACTTCAAAATAGAGTTTTGAAGCTAAATCGCGTGTGACGTCTTGGAGCAAAAGTTTCTCATTCATGTGAGTGAAACGCTTACGCTAGAGTTCCATTTTGTAAAACAAATTCGGCCTATCTATGTATTTCACATTTTCATTATTGACATGAATTTTTAGAGCATTTTCTCATTATAATTTGGACATTGTTCATTTCGATGTCAATGTTAATAATTATGATTAATTCCTTATGTTTATTGTTGTTCGTTACAAATGTTTATACATTCATTGGACTGTTTCAACAATTTTCCAACGTGTGTATTGATAATGGTATCGAATTTTATCTATGCCTCGTAGTCGGACTCTGATACAAATATTAAAGTAAACATGTGCAATTTTAGAGCTATTATCGCGATCGATTCGTCTCGAGTAAAGATATCAAATAATCAATCAAATTGTCATTAAAATTGTCATCGCTTGATTAGTATTTTTTATTCGTACATTGTTAATACTCAACCAATTCTCGAGGGTCATCACTAATCGTCTCGCATGCAGGCTCGACGATTCCTAGCCTCCCGAACAAGCCGGTTTCTGAAACGGCTTCAGTACCTTAGACCACATTTTAACGCCACGGCAGGTTATACAGAAGACCGAGGAGTATAACCTGCCCCTTTGTCTGGCGTTCGTAGACTACGAAAAAGCCTTTGATTCGATCGAGACGTGGGCAGTATTGCAGGCTCTTCAGAGGTGCCAGAGGTGTCAATTGTCGGTACATCGAAGTGCTTGTATGAAAACGCAACAATGTCCGTTCGACTGCAGGACCAGACCTCGAAACCGATCCAGTTGCAGCGAGGTGTGAGTCAGGGATACGTTATCTCTCCGACACTGTTCACCGCTGCGTTGGAAGATGTTTTCAAGGTTCAAGACTGGAAAGGGCTGGGCATTAACGTAAACGTGTACATCATTCACCTTCGATTTGCGAATTTTAGTAATGATATCAATTATTAATTAAATTCGAGTAGTTAATGACCCCCATAAAGAATTTAAATATTGTGGGCTACATATATGCAAACAATTTTATTGCAATTCAAAGTTCACTTTTGCAAGCATTTTGTTATTATCCGCGTTATTGTCCGTGGCTTCTAAATTAAATGCCTGAACTTTTCCATTGCTCTTCCCATGTTTATGTCGGTGGTGCTTGCGTTGGAATTGTATGTAAATGTTCGGTAATGAAAAGCAGATTGCAGGAAATGTTGGATCTCACAGTCTGGCGTATTTTTTGCGAGGGACTCATTGCCAAGTTTGAAGTCGGTACGCGGTGGTGGTGCGTCACGGCTGACAGCAGCAGCGGAGAAGCAAGCGGCCGGCGGCCGGTAGCCGCGTCGCTGCGAGGGGCGCTGCGCCCGCGCACACTGCGCCTCGCCTCGCCTCGCGCAGTCAGTGTTCGACCGCGTTCCGAACTCACCTGTCGCTCCATTGAGCGTCCCACCAGTCGGTTTGTGCCGTTCTACGGCGAGTGTTCAGTGCCCACATAAGATGCTTGCGCTTGTCGCAGTGGTTTTTGTTTGTGTCACAGTTTGTTAGTGCGCTCAAAGTGGATTCCGGCGGACTTTACCAGGCCGTGGAGCACGCGAGGAGGCTCGAGCGCTCCCAGGCCATGTATGTCATCAATTTAGGTGAGTCCGTTTTCCCCGACTTGTCGCTGCTCAACATTCTGCGGCTTAGTATGGCTTAGCATTGCGGAGTGATCCTATAATTGGAACCACACTGAACCGGTATCTGCCCGCTCGTATAGAGGTTCCATTCGTATTGTAAAATTGGGCCTAGTTTTCATCGGCGTATGCAAATTCGAGGTCAGTTTTCGAAATCGGCTTTCACTTGCGACGAGTTTGTCCTTTGATCAATCGATTTGACGTTTGGGCCGCAGCGTGGCCGCTGACTTCATTCACATAATCAGCTCTCTTGTAAGATTCCATTTCAATTTGTGTCTTATTCGTAGCATAGTGTGCGTGTCTATGTATGTTTTTATTACAGTTCATGTACGACGAGTGGGCGTGTGTTGGTGTGTTTGCGCTATCGGAGAAGCTATTTTTGTATCCTATCATTGTGTGCGTCGATATGTTTGCATTGGGTTGTTCTCTGTGTATGTTTGTGTGGACCTCGTATCCGCGTTGGGTCTGTTATCGGTCTTTTCGCAGTAATATCAATATTGTTGCGAATTACGTGATGTTTTACATCATTATTTTATATATTTTTCATTCCATTTCGATTTATTTTTCTCCCAGCGATCAAAGGAGAGATTTAAATTAATAGTAGTTTATGAAACAACGCAACAATCCTTTTCGTAATGTTAATTTATTAAAAGTATTGTCTTAATCTACATCTGTGTCTGTAGTTATACCTTTAGTCTCACAGCTAGTTGTTTTGCTTCTGTCGTTGAACCGGTTAATGGGATATTTTTTATAACCACATACATATTATATCCTACTACATATCCAAGTCCTTCGTCGCTTATGTACTTGCCACATTTAATTGTCAATGAAATATGCAGGATACTAATGGTCGTTTAACGTAATTAATTTTCTCATCAGTACAGACTCCACTTTCTAGTGTCATTATGTGTTTTTATTGTTTCTTCCGTTAGTTTTATGTCAGTTTGTACATAATTGTGATTACAAACTGATTTGTTATATCTAATATTTGTGAGGGAATGCAAGTGTAGTAAACCTTTATCTGTATTTATGTAGCAATTTTATTTTATTTAGATAATATTTTTGTTAGACAGAAACAGAAGTGGTTTTATGTTAGTAATATCCGCTAAACCTCCAAATTTTGAATTAAATACTTGCACTTTATTTCGAAGACAAATTGCTACTTTTCGAGGTATTTTGCTAACTATATTAATGTATGTTCCATGATATTTTTCATGACTTTCAATTGGAACAGCCCCGAACACAACAAAAAGAGTATAGTGTTTGCGGCTGGATAGATACATAAGTAAATACTTTCGTCGCCTAAGTTCATGGTTTCCTTCACAAAATTATATTGATTATGTACTAATACAGTCAGCTCCTATCTTAGTTATGGTTTATTATATTTAGAACTGTTGTAGCATAATCACCACACTCATTTTGGTGCGGGTCTGTCGCTGTCCAGTACATGTTTGTATAATCTATCGCCGCGACACAAAAAGATAATATGATCATCTACATTTTCGTAATTGTTAGCTCGGCCCAGTTTGCGTTCACATAAGATTTAATGTACCCAAGTGCTATTTTTGGCCTATTCTATCTTGTATTGTGATACTCTTCTCATTATTTGCTGAATTCTTTAGAATTTAAATTTAGAGGTCGCACGTGTCGTCATGGTTTGTATACATAAAATATAATGCTTGTGAAAACCGTGACAATACGTCTTAAGTTTTGGTTTCGTTACGTTGATAAACATGAGTTGATAAACGTCACTCTCTGGTTTGTTAATGGATTACGAAGCTTAAGTTTTTAACAATCAATTAAAATACAATAGATCATTGCTTTTTTTATTTGTCATACAGGGCCGTACTTAAGATTTTATAATTTTAGACAACAACGAACAGTTAATAAATCCATACGTATTTTAGTGTACCGGTCTATCTGGTATTTTGTTTTTCTAATCTAATTCCAATTCTTTGGAAAATTAGTAGATCTACATCATCTCATGTGTTTTCTTCTACTACTACTACTCAGCCCACAAATGATGGAGGATAATTGGCCTACTGTTCAAGTGTATCAGTTATCCTTCTCTTGCGGCTAGGTTATCGGCCTCGACATTTCCTTTTGACGACACCCGTAGGATGAATTGGGGGGACATGTTTTTATCGCGAGTTAATTTTGTGTATTTTCGTTGACTAGTAGGTATCTATTGTTTCAAAACAGTCTCTCATCAGTCCTTACAGTTACAGTTCAGTAATTGTCTGTGAATAGAAAGTTGGCCATTTGTTTACGCGCGATACGGATCCGAGTGTCGTAACAGTTCTAAGGTCAACTATGTTTACTAATGTTATGAAACAACCGATTCGTTTTGTGCGTAAATACAGTTTCGACGTCAATTGTATTTGAGGGGGATTGGGAGATTGCTCAAGCAAATATTTGTGAGTTTATACCCACTGCCATGGACGTATAAAAAAAGGCGGACGGAACTCTGGCTAAGACAAAAGTGAGACGCCAAAATGGCGGCAGCTCTGTATGTGTAAGTTAAATTTGGGGTTGCCAAGATACACAAAATTTTGCAATAAAAACGTGGTAAAATATAAAAAAAAATGTTTGAAATTGTTAAGCTTAACTTTAACATCCTAAATGCTGAGTATTTTTTTATAATGTCTTTTACTTTGAGAGGTTTTTGAAATTTCCTCTAATTTCGAGATGTGTTGAAAACGATTCTAAATTAAGAGAAATGCTTTCATTACCAAAAATTTTTTTGTGATAATATATTTATGTTGCCTAACTATAATTTATTGCGCACCTCTTGAGAAGCACTGGTATGGTACAGTAACAGTTTATTCCTCTGCCACGTGTCTTGACTCAAACAAATATTAAACAAAAATAAAGCACTGGGGATTAAAATAATGTATAAATATTTTTACGATTCGACGACACGGTTGGCGCAGTGGTTGAGCGATCGACTGCTGCGCAGCATGTCGCGGGTTCGATCCCCGCACGGAAGAAATATTTGTACGACCTACAAGTATTTGTCCCGGGTCTGGGTGTTTTTCTATCTATAATATAAATATCCTTGGACATTTCACACAACGCCATCTCGTCCCAAGCTAAGCAACTAAATGCTTGTGTTATGGTAACGAGATGGATGATAAACTACTTAAATTTTTTTTTGTAAATACATACTTATTATAGATAGAAATGACACCCAGGTGCCGAGCCAGTGCCTCTGGTTTAGACAAAGACACTTGCCCGACCCCGGAATCGAACCCGGGACCCGTTGATCCAAAGGCGGCACATCTAACCACTAGACCAACCAGGCAGTCATTAAATATGTATGTATTCACAAAAAAAGTATTTAAGTAGTTTATCATCCATCTCGTTACCATAAAACAAGCATTAAGTTGCTTAGCTTGGGACGAGATGGCGTTATGTGAAATGTCCAAGGATATTTATTATTATTATTTAAAACCGACACAATAGCTACAATGTACATTTAAATTTTGAAAAAATAAGCGGCACCGTTTCATATTTTTTTTTGTATTATCCATGTCTTGGTAAATTGCTAATTTACCTTTTAAGGTACTGCATAAGTTACAACACGTCGGAGTCCTCCTTTAGTTGTTTATAAGTCATCCGCATCAAAATGTATACTGCAAATGACACTGTATTTGTTCCGAATCCAATCGTTTTCACCATTACAATTTCTACTAAGTAATTTTAATTCAATCATTTCTCCATACTTAATTTTCTTTAGAAAATCTAGCAAAAGGAATATAAAATAAAATACCTAGTAGTAACTATTAAATAATTTATCATAATAATATATTGATTTTTATAATAAACGAAAAATTGCCCACATTTCGCTTAATTTGCACACGTGAATATTGGCAACACTGAACTTAAAATTAATTGTTTTGTTCTAGCAAATACAAATTGATTTTAATGTATATAATCTGGAAATAAGTGATTAAATTATTCATTTACGTATGAAACGTGATTCCTGGATTGTTTTTCTTTCGGTCACTACGGTTTTTGCACCATTTTACCACGCAAGACATGATTTATAGTTTTTATTTTTTCGCCGCATATTGCGTCTTTAAGCATCGATGTTCACGCGCGTAATGGCCGACTAATGTGTGAAAGTGTGCGTGCTGGCCTGTACATATAGCTGATCTGGCCGACTATGATGTCACAGTTTTAGGTTAGCGAGACTCTGTCCGACTTTTTTTATACGTCCATGCCCACTGCTAAATCAACTGTCTTCAAAATTGATTGAGGATTCTTTGACTCTTTATCTTTCTCTTTTAAAAGTACCAGAACTAGTTATACTAGTAAGTTTTTTAAAATGGTATCTAGTACGAATTGGCAAGTATTGACATATACGGTCATGGCAGCGCGTTCTAAATACTGGACATAAGTGACACGGTCCCGAGCTCCGTTACGCGGAACCTGTCCTCTTCGGGAGAGGTGCATAGGTGCAGACCGGCCGGCGCTGGCCTACCGTCCGCGTCGTGGTCACTGACCCCGACTGCCGGATCCTACGTACTGGCGACTATAAGCATTTGTTTTTACACAACACTGGACAGCGTGTCAATGCAAGCGTGCCAGTTCTGCTTCGCCAAAGGTTCGCTTCGTTTCCTTGCGCAGAGTTTTTAGTTTACCATCAGATAATTAGGATTAAGATAAAAAAAATAAGATTTCATTTCAATCATCCGGCTGGCAAGATGAATTGGACGTTTGCACCAAGTTTTCCCTCTTGTCATCAGCCTCTTGCTTTCTTTTACTCGTTAACGTGTTGATTTCACGATTATCAATGTTTTATTGGTGTAAATAAATTGTTTCTTGACGTGCGGTGTCGTTTCCAAATGAGAACAGAGAACCCACAAGTAATCTATTGATCCGTGTCAAAGACGGACTAGATGGCAATCCCAGTCTACTCCATAGTAAGTCTGAATCCCTGTCGTGGGTCTGATATTGGGAAATAAGCCTACTGAATCATGATAGCGAGACGGCACGGGGGTTGTGTCAACATTGCCGTATCTTACGCCTTGTACCCTCATAATACAATGGTGGTTAGTGTGACTCTATACTCCATACGGTAATCGCACGAAGGTTAATGAAGTCAAGAAAATTAATATTGTTATTGTGTTATTCATCAATACGTAGCATGCTAAAACAATGTGATAATAATGAACTTGAAAAAGTTTGTGTTTCGGTTTGTGTCAATATTTGTAGATTCGTGGCAATAATATATGAATGTAGAATGCATTCGCTGTTTACCTTTAGTCCGAGCAGAACTAACGAGAAAAATTTGCATACCGAGCATGGAATACCGTCGGTAGTGATGATTACAATCCCAAGAATAGAATTAACAACACTTTTAATTCGTTGACTGGGTTGAAAGAAATAACTAAAGTCTTTGTAGACGATTAAATAGGATCTGGTACATTCGTTTTATTGAACCATTACTGATTCGTGCTTCTTCCTATGGGATGGAGGGAAGATTACCTTATTCTGCTGCGTTGGCAGCATTTAGATTAAACACACATGGTCGATCCATTCCTACCTATAAAAGCCTGGATAGACAGAAAACCTAGCCGTTAGAGAAGAAAAACTGATGCTCACAAGCGTAGACAACAGCGTGTGACTAGCACGACACCGTAGACTAGTTGCCCCCATCAGATTGGAGGAGGTAAGCGAACTAGGCGTACAAAGACCCTTTCAGTAGATCAAACTCAAACTCTCTCAACTCATTTTCGCTCAAGTCTATTTGCGTCTCAGCTCAGATTGATGCTAATTGAAGTACAAACATTGACGCTGATCCGAAGAAAGGTCTTGCTATCACCAAAGTCAATTTGTACCTGTTCATTGTTGAGGTAATTTAGGATTACTCTTAACACATTTTTCTGCTTTTAATATGTGCACATTAAACGAGTCAAGTACCTGTACTTCGATAAGTATTATTCGTACAAAGACTTGTGCCATAATGTAAAAAACCAGAAATTTTCTTAAAATGTGCACAAAAGTAGCCACAAGAGAAGTAAAACTTCTACCAGCCCGTCTTTCCAACGTGGAGCAGTTGGCTAATCTCCCTCCTGTAATTGGAAGAAGGTAAAATACACGCGATTAATCCGTTAAAATGTGTAAAAACATAAGATATAATTAGTTCAAGTACTAAACTATTACTCGAAAAGTTATTTACACCAATTTAATTTTTTTGCAGTTGGTACAATTTGGCACTACTCGATGCCTTACTCCGCTCACAAAAGACCCACTACTCAGTTGCTCTTATCTGACGATGGGAATTATCATGGATTCATATATCAAGTGTTCCTTTTTCTTGTGGCTAGATTTTCCACATAACTTGTTATTTTTCACCTACAACACCTTCAGCATCGAAATTATTGGCACTTTATTCTAAACAAATTTAATATTTTTCTAAATAATGTCCATTGCCGCACGGACATATATTTTAATTGCAATGTTATTCAGTCTTATACTATGGCGTTACACAAAAACATACCTTATGCTAATATAGCATCAATAGTTATTTGTTATACAAGAGTGCAAAGTTGCTTTTTAACCGCGTGTTCAATTTTGATGACCGAGCAAGCGAAGGATTCTAAAATTGAATCACTCGCTGCGCTCGTGATTCAAAATTAGACGTTAGCGAGGGACACTTTTATTTCAGTTTAGGTATTAATTACTACATTATGACAGGAAAGTATTACAGAATAATCTTTACTTTATTCTCTAGCGAATAAAAACGGCTTTTGCACTCAGATATCGAAGAGCAAAAATACTTTATTCTCTAGTGAATAAAAACGGCTTTTGCACTCAGATATCGAAGAGCAAAAATACTTTATTCTCTAGTGAATAAAAATGGCTTTTGCACTCAGATATCGAAGAGCAAAAATACTCTTTCCGAGATGGGGGGATGAAAAATATATTTCTTAATTATCGCATTACAAAACCGATGTAAATCTGCTTCTTCTTACCTTCTTATGTAGGTAATTTAAATATGACGTGACGTACATATTACATGATTACATGTTTGAATAAGATTAGATTTTATAAGTATAATTGTTTGATGAAAAGATACAGGATCTAGAAATGGCGCATAGAAATTCACGGAACAATTGGTCTGGTTAAGAAACATCCTATAACATCAATCAATCAATCAATATGGGAAAGTCCCCGTCAGGTTTACTCTGTCACTCTTCGTCAGACCATTCGTTTATTACGTGCGAATACGATATCGTAAATAGCAATCAAAATATTAATTTTGACAAGACTTCTAGCCACAAGAGAGTCTGGTCGGCCGGTATGAGATGATAGGTAACGGATATTTCTTCTCTCGAGACATTTCCCTTTGTCTTTGCCTTTCTTCTGACCTCCTACAATAAGCACAGCGTGGATATATTGGAGTTTGTATACATATTCCATCAAATACGCAGACACATGTAAACTGTTAAAAGATGGGTTACGACAGATTAATTTAATATTGCAATTCGTATACGATATGTTAGCATAAAACGTCCAATTGGTGAAGTCGAAGGTGACGAATCATTGTTGCTACTTCTTAAATGCCCACCGGTTTTCTTGAACAACACGCCACGTCAACCGGCCTGACCGCATTGACGTCAAGGAACACGCCACCCGGACGTGTCCAGGTAAACCCTGCAAGTAATGGTGCATTGACAGAGCTGGTTAACATCATTCGTTCTACATTGGCAGATAAAGGAATGTATTTATGATTCAACTAGCCCCTGTGAATCTGTAATAGGCTGAAATAACAATATTCATTAATCGTGGCCGCATTGTCATACAAAGTATTAACGTTCAGAGGTGCTGTTTTGGTAAACACTGATACACGTAGTTTTTGTATTGTACACAGAGGCAGACACAACATTTGGTATCTTGAATGAAGAAGTAACCAGCTATACATAAAAAGTAGAAACACTTAATTCATCCGTTCCAGATTCTTCTCTTAGTTCTCTAATTTCTAATATAAAAGCAAGGAATCTAAGGTTAGGGATTGAATTACTAAAAATCATTCCTTTGGGCGTTGTGTGCGTCTACTTAGAGGTAAACACGACCTTTACGGATTTAGTTGATATTGTTGCTTAAATTTGGTCTGTGCAAGACCTGATACACAGTGAAGCGTATATAAACTGGTGAGGTTTAAAACTAATTAGATAAAACAACCAAATTGGTTAGGTTTAAAATGTAAGTTGTGTTATATTCGCGCCATGAATGAATTTCCCTGTATTGAATGGACGCACGAAAGTCTGACGTTCAAATAATTATCAAATAGGAATCGGGGAAATAACTGGCACCCAACCACAAATGTTGACATTTGTTTGTGTGACTAATTGGAGGGGACGTATTTGTGCTATTCATTTATTGCGCAGTTATTGTATTATTAACAGTATTAGCTATCTTTTTTCCTATGAATGAATTTTATCATCACCCACTATCGCATTTATTATATAAAAACCTTATTTAAACAAATTATATATTTTTTCGTGCTTATGGTTACGCACAGGGAGGTAATGCTCATCTAGATGTTTACTTTCGTTCGCGATTCACCCCCTTCGAGTGATATTTTCGCCGCCCAAGGCCCTCATTTCCAAGGTCCCATATGTTTCTGTCACAACATATTTTTAAATTGGTTAAATGATCTATGTGAGAAAGCGTAACAGTCAGACTTTGCAACAGACAGTTCCATTTTGCATTTACAATGTTAGTTTGGATGAATAGGAGTGTAAACATTTTGATACTGTTTATATTTTTTTACAGTTTGTTTGTATCACATTTGAGTCTATTTACGTAACTCCTGCGTCTATGTCAATTAATGAGCGTGAACTGCTGAGCAAAAAACGAGCAGCCTTGATATCTTTTGTTGGTCAACGCTTCCGTGCTCGCCTTCCGCTTGCCCCATTATGGCCTATAGATCTCTTACACCCGCACAAAGCGCATCAATAAATAATGATTCATCACTGAGTCGGGCTTTCATCATATACATAGCTGGAGGGTAATTGGCCTACTGTGCTGCGTTAGCCAGTTGCCCAAGGCGTCATATGGACGTTTAGAATGTGGAAATAGGTCCACCTGCTTTTACATCATAGCCAAACTGGCAATATCATAAAGTTCACACACACATACACTTTCTAATCTGAGTTAAGTATACATTTCAATTGAAAAACCAGACTACTAATCCCTGATTGGCTTGTGTACGCCGGCTCTTTGGTTCCTAGTTTTTGTATGATTTGAACTAATAGAATTTATTGCTCATTCGTTCTTCTAGCTTTTCAACAGAACTAATTTGATTTCGAACCAATAGCATTGAAATGTTTTCTTTTATATTGACTATCTTGGTTTTCTGAGAACTGTTATCAACAAATTAATCTCCTAGCAAGACATGGCATTGTTACCTTTTTTCTAACAAACTCTTCCAAGGAAGTCAGATGGAATTTAATGTTGTCAATTTCAAGTCGACGGACCGTAAAATTGGGCTGATAGTTTTTTCCCATCAAATGTAAGCTTCCTTAACGATACTGTCGGTATAGGAAGTTTGAGCTGAATTCTGCTCGGCATCTTGTTCTAACCGTTACTTTGCTCGATTCTTGAGATCTATTTGTTTGTTTCGCTAGGAAGTCTAAATAGTAGGTGGAGTACATAGTTTCGTTTCACCAACCCTTTAGGTATCGTGTAATCAAGGAGAATTAGGAATATTTATTAATTGCGTGATTAACTGCCATAATGCGTAGGTGGTGAAATTTTATATATTACGTAGCACGTGCTCAATAACGGAGAAATAGGGTCGTAACTTAGTCCGGTTGACCTTTATAATTGCGTGGGCAATCTGAAAACAAGTAACTATTCCTAGAAAAAGCTCCCGTAAGTTTCGAGCTCAATTGAATCATGGCAGGACCGCTAGGCCTGGCGACCATCAGCTATCGTTGCAAACAGTTAGTTTGGACAGTAATTGGAAACACGTTATGTCTAAAAAATACCCCCTAGTTTGTCGACTAGTGGATAGTGCAGAGCGCAATTGATTTGCAGGGCAAGCAACGGCTGGTTGTTACCATTATATAATATTTGACCTCCTCCATGCTTCGCAGGGCACCTGAACCCAATAGGTTGGGTATCATTTTAGTATCTATGGCATCGAACGAAATTAATGTTTATGTAGAATGGTGGCTTGAATTATAACTAGGTCTTCTTCCAAGTGAGTTAATATTCGCTCATCTTAGATGCTAGCACATAGCGAACTCAGGTTTGCGTAGTGCCAACCTCTATAAAATAGGGAAAATGAAGATATAATATATAGTAACAAAGTTATGTCACTATTTCGGCAAAGATAAAGTAAATGACATCATTCTCTAATATAGTGTTATGATATTTTACGTGTATAACAGCAACATTTACGTATTTGCGTTGGACTTAAATTATCAAGTTAGTACATACTTTATATGTGTAGATAAGGTTGCTAACCAACATTTAATAGATTCTTTGAATTGAAGTATGTGCACAGGCGTAGGAATCTCGGACCAAAAACATCAATAAAATTGAAGTACATACTTCTATTAAACACTTAACGCATGCAGCCTAGTACGTATTCATTCTTATAACAAAACAAATTTAGTTTGTGGAGAGTTATAAATTGTCTATAAACCACGTCAGTCAGATCCGAATGGTGTCCTAATTCTATAATGATTTTACTATGTCGTAAATCTTAGCAATTAACTAATGACTTTACAACTTGTATTATGTTGCCAACATTTGTAACTAAGTATTGTACCCCGGTTTCGATCTTATTGTGATGGAAATGTCGATCAGCACGTCCTCCGCAGTCCGCACTAATGACAATTATGTCGACATCTTCATTCATAGTTCATACTACATTGGAAGTCATGGTAAGCGGCAGCGTGACGCATGCGATGTTTCGACGCGCTGACTTTAAGCCTTTTGAACCAATCTCACATTTTCGCATTCCGGGCAAAACTTTAAAAGCCTTTTAATCTGATGCTGATGCTTCGAGTTCATAATTCAATAGTAACGTGACTAGAAAATCGTCGTCTTGTGTATTAAAATCTGTACATTTTCGGCAGAAAGACTGTCTTCCTTATCTAAAGGTGTTAGTATATGAATGAATAGTCTATTTATAGCTCAGAGGTCTTGAGCAATTGTTCTCATTGTAGATGTAGAGGGCAGGAAGCGGTAATAACCGTATGTCAACAGTTCAAATACCAAAACGTACCAGATCACTCCACCACCTGCTGGTTGCGGCCAATGTTGGGTCCAATATAACCAGTAGGCTTATAATACGTTGGCGTACGTATGTCATGCTCTCACACATGTGTAGATGATTGGTTGACGAATTGGCATGTTAGAGCCGAAGAGTTAATTGTACGCTATTAAAAAAAAAGGTGTTTATGTATAAGGAATTAAGCATGATACTCGCCCCAATTGACAATATCACGATATTAGATTTGTGCTGGCTGGAAGTTTGTTGACTAATTCAAGACTAGTTACGTGAGTATTATTTGCCGATGCGAAAGTGAGATAGCGGTAGATAAAGTTACTTATAAAGACAGACCGTCTCACATATTATCTATACATATGAAGGTAGTAATGCGCGTCTGTCTAATTTAATACGCAGACCTGAAAAATATTTGCACGAAAATGTCGAAACTTATCTGCATGATTTTTAAAGTTTTCACAATTGTTAACTTTTGATAAGTAGTAATCCTTTTATTTTCGCCGTCCAAGGCTGAAGTTATGTATTCTATTTATATTACATGCTCGAGTAATCTTTGAGTATTCTTTATTATCTTTAAGGCAATGGATATGATTATCTAAGTACACGTGCTACACTGTCGAATGTTCACCAAACGCCCTTAAGGTGAATGTTCCAGGGTAGCCCGCAAAATTCAATTTTTTTTAGTAGTCCATTGAAAAGTTACATTTGGGGTTGCGTTTCTTAGAGGACGCAATTTTATTTTTTTGATGTGTAGGGGGGGGTAAGTGTAAAGCTAAAATCAAGTTTGTGGGGTCGCCACCCTTGTCCCACGGCCGCCATCTTGAAAATAGGGGTTGAAACGGTTTTTACGATATATCTCTTGAACTATTTATCTGATAAAAAAAAAATTTAACGTTTTTTGTTGCAAATTAAATTCTCTATAACTTTGGTCCAGTAACTTTTTGTCGTAAAACTATAAATAAAAAAGTTATAAGTGAAAATGTTCAGAAAGTCGAGAAAAAAAAATATATTTTTCGATATAACTTTTTTTTATCATTTTACGAAAAAACGATATCAGACCATTTTTGTAGATCGTTTTTTAAGGAACAACTTTTATATGCAAGTTTTTTCACTAAGTCAATAGCTAAGGTTTTACAGCGCTCCGAAGTGAGTACTATTTTTCAGTACTCTTAACTATACATATTTTATACGTGGGTACTAATAATGTGTCATCAGTTATTTTTTTTTTTTTTATTTTGTTATTATAATTCTTTTAATTAGTAATTTTGCAATGTTATTAATAATTAATTATTGACTCTTTTCCTCACCACCCACGAGGTAGAGTCTGGAGGCGCGTTTATTTTTTACGTGGTATCCCCAATAGGCCTAATCCACGGTGATTTTATAAATTTGAACTACTCCGTCCTCGGTCTTTTCGATGGACCAGGCTGCGGCTCAGCATCTGATCGGTTTTCTGAATCAAATATCAGTGGGAGAACTGGAGAAGGAAGGGGTGTCAATGTCGGCGGTTCATCATCAAAGTCATTTTCATTTATTAATTCTGAGAGTTCCATTACGTTGCTGCAAGTCTCTCCAGAACAATGGAAGCACACTGCGGAACATTTTAGCCCTGCTTTTCGACATCCACACATCGCTCCACAGTTTCCTTTGCATTTGCAAAAGATCAATTTTAGAAGCTCAGGGGGTGCTGGAGGTTTAGAGCTCTGCACTGGCATCAATAATTTTCCACATTTTTTCCAGCCCCAGTCTTCAGGATCATTATTATTACCAAGCCACGACTGGACCTGATGGTAGACTCGGAAAGTATGAAAGCGAGCTGTGTCTTGTGTTGGAGGATTTGATGATTATTTTAAAAATCAATAATTGTAATATTCTGTAATGGAGTGGAAAAGAGGCAATAATTAATTATTAATAACATTGCAAAATTACTAATTAAAAGAATTATAATAACAAAATAAAAATAAATAAAAAATAACTGATGACACATTATTAGTACCCACGTATAAAATATGTATAGTTAAGAGTACTGAAAAATAGTACTCACTTCGGAGCGCTGTAAAACCTTAGCTATTGACATAATGAAAAAATGTTGCATGTAAAAGTTGTTCCTTAAAAAACGATCTACAAAAATGGTCTGATATCGTTTTTTCGTAAAATGATAAAAAAAAAGTTATATCGCAAAATATAATTTTTTTTCTCGACTTTCTGAACATTTTCACTTATAACTTTTTTATTTATAGTTTTACGACAAAAAGTTACTGGACTAAAGTTATAGAGAATTTAATTTGCAACAAAAAACGTTAAAATTTTTTTTTTATCAGATAAATAGTTCAAGAGATATATCGTAAAAACCGTTTCAACCCCTATTTTCAAGATGGCGGCCGTGGGACAAGGGTGGCGACCCCACAAACTTGATTTTAGCTTTACACTTACCCCACCTACACATCAAAAAAATAAAATTGCGTCCTCTAAGAAACGCAAGGTAAGGCCTAAAAAATGTAACATTTCAATGGACTATAGTTTTTTTTGCAATTTGTAGGTCAGTGCTAGGTTGTATGTTGATTAAAATGTTATTCGCGGCTGTAAGACGTATGTCGTTATAGAATTATAATCAAAATCATCAATACAACCCTCCAAGCTCATAAAGGTGCAAGAAAAACTTTTTCAACGTCAAAGTCAGTCATTTGAATTTCGCGGGCTACTCTGGAGCATCCACCTTAAGTTTGGAATTGTAATTTATTTTCTAAACAATAATAATGAATTATAGTTTACATCAAGTCTCCTTCACCACAATTTTAACATACATAAATTTTAAAAAGGTATTTTTTACTTACATACAAATAAAATACCTACTAATTAACACTAATACTACTACTAGATCGAGCTCCGGGTGCTGGCTGAGCATAGAATGAAGAAGGGTCTACTCTCTCATTCTAAAATAAATTCCTACTAGTTTCGGTGGAAGCTGTCCAGGTCGTCTCCCCTATCGATTCCTTAGCAAGCAACTAATAATGCCACGTCACGCTTTGACCTATACCCAACCCACCCTCCATCAGAAATTTTACGCCAATTAAAGCCGTCTTGATGTGTAATACAATTTATATAATCAGCACGAATCGTATCATACAAATGATTGATTAACTGTATTTATCAGTCGCAATACATCATTATATTATTTCTGCGAATAATGCTAACGTTATTCCGGTAAGATAACATGGTACACAGATAATTGGATGGGAGAGTGGGTTTTATAGCTACGGACTAACTGCGCAGTAAGCCCAAAATGTAGGAATTTTCCATTAAGGACTCGGGGTTCATTCTATACCAACTTCGGGATATTGTTAATAAAACTAGCACATAAGGTTGTAGCTACCGCGCCTAGCTTACGCGTTGTACTTCTCGTTGGTCAGAAGATCGCTTGTAGGAAGCTACGCGCGCGTGCTTAGCACACCAATAGATTATTGCTTGTAATCAAGTGCTGCAACAGCGTTTCTCAGTCGCGACCTACCGCACGCGACGCCACTGCCACCCGCCCACGCACTGGCGAAGGTCCCGGCTCCGGCAGCCGCGCAACAGGTGGCCCACATCCAGCAACTTTACGACCAACCCTTAAGAGGGCCTTCTGGGTTTAACCTTTTGGCAAGGCCTTAACCTACATTAAAGTCAAATGGTGTGTAGCCGTCGCTTTATATTTATTTAAATGATTATGGCTAACACACTTCATGCTCGGCTTTTCACGATTAAGTGGGAGGATAGATTAGCTGTACTCGTAAAAGCATTACAACAGAGATATGTATTATCTGTAATCTGCCATTTCCTGATTTGTTTAGGCATATCTTTGAAGTAAACTCGCGCTGCTTTTTAAACTCATTCAAACTGTAGATTCTACAAGATGAACGGATACAGTTATATTGTAAGATTGTGTCGTAGTATGCACCCATTGCAATGTGCCGTCCTTGGAATCTTGTCAACATTCATTTAAGTGTTCAGCCCTAGCAGTAGTGCCCAGTCCACATCAATTAGCGGCCATCGGTCACCCCAACTGACTCAGGCATATGCGGTAATGGTTAAAATTATCTCTGCAACTCTCGGCTTTGACTCGCTCAGATAATTACAGTTACGTTTCAACATTGTATTGTGCTAATATGTGGAGCGCTGTAATGGAGTTATGGCTTAGAAAACTAGATTAAGTGGGCTGCGAGGGACGGGTGTAGAATAACTAAATGCTAAGCCGAGGCGTTTAAACTACGTACCTGTTGAAGAATCAAGCGCTCCTTGTTAATAATTCACTTTGTCCTGTCCTCTATAGTTTATACATTTTGTAAATTTTTAAAATCAATAATATTTTAATGTAATCTTAAGAATAACAATTGATTTGTCAACGGATTTACCGGAAATCTAAAAAGACTCGGGATTCCGAATAATGCAGCACCGGAAATGACGCGCGCGTAGCGAGTGCCAGCGTTTTATCGCCGATGTTCTTGGCTTGTTACAACACTCGCACACTGAATGGCGCTGCCACTGAAAACTTTATGGGTCCAACCAAACATGCCAAACCCGTAATGTTAATTGGGTTATTGAGATATAGAATTTTGAGAAACATTTCAAGCGAAGCTTTGAATACTTTGACATTTTGTACTAAATTGTTTTCGACTTTTACCGTCGGCTATAATCAGCACCTTCCGTAGACTGAACTGTAATAATACGGTAAAACCCAAAGTTACTTAAGATTTAAAATAACTTCAGAGCTTCGAGAGTAGCCGGCCATGCCTTTTAATCAGTTTCTAAATACATATATAGTTATATATTACCTTATCTAATTTGATTGAATCTGTTCCGCAGACGTGCTTCATGGGCACCGCGGGTCTAATTTTGTGCTCGCCGTACTCGAGGGTCGTGGCTTGTGTATGTTCTGCTGGCTATTCTGGTTAGGCTATAAATGGCGCCGGTCCGTCCCGGGTATTATTAGCTTTGGCCGAACGATTCCCGACCACATACGCTTCGCACCTGATTGGATCTGGGCCAGATTTACTTCACGTTATGAACGCTGCAGGATTCGAGTGTCTTGTGTTAGTTATTGCTGCATTACTCAAGTACATACTAGTAATGCTTCGGATTGTTTAGATTGCTCCTGTTTGGATTGCGCATATCTCAGGGAAACATAGGTTTAATAGTTAAACAGATGCTCTTGCAAAGTTCGTAACTTATTTGGAATTGAAAGGATGCATCTTGGCCTGTTCTTATATTGGTCCCAGTTTTATGATTCAATAGATTAAGTTTGCATTATAGCCGAGGACTACAGTATCTTGATTCACAATGTTTGTTGAACAAACAAAGAAAAAGTACAGGACAGCAGCATCAATGCGTTCAATAATTAATTTGATCTTCAATGCTTAGTAGTTGGTTTGATTGTATAAGTGTTGGGAGGCGTGTCGTGTCATCGGTTTCTGTTTTAGTTGGCGTGATCCCGCGAGGTCGTCGAGTAATTTGCTGCTGGATGCCAAGCAGATTAGCAACGGATCTTGGTCGCCGGGTCGAAGACATTCAGCCCGTGATTGTGTTGTTTACGTAAAATAGGTCACTGGTTCGACAATTTGTTTACATTGCGTTAAGTAATTGTCTTGTAAAATCTTTATACTATAGTGTTACTGTGTTTTCCCATTTTAGCTTTAGGCGATAAGCTTTAGATTAACCTATGTTTATTTTGCAACGACAACATTGCCACGTGGAGCCACGTCATTACCATCACCTGAGTATTTATTTACTGCTCGGCCTGCGGCTCAATTGGCTCGGTGGATTGAGTCTTCGTTGGATCTATAGGAATTGTGCCGTATATTGTTTAGGGACGTTTCTCGCATTCGTGGTGGTACGCTTGGCATAGCGTTGAGATTGTCGCGTGATTTATCTGGTGTGATTCGAGATGAGTTGTAGCGAACAGCTACTAGTGATGTGATCATTTATTTCGTTGTCGCCAATTAGAAGAGGGTTGACAGTAGCTATGCTATACCTATAATATATCCATGTATTGATGTTTAATAATTTTTCTTGCTTACTTAAACTTTGAAGAACCGTGCTGCATAAATAACATTGCTCAGTCGCCGGCACGTCCCTTCCAATTGCCTGCAGCGTAAAGTCGAATCAACAAAACATGGGACAAAGACTTTGCAATATGATTTAAAGTAGACGTCACCCACAAAGATGAATCGCAGTTATCACCCAGCTGCTATTTATAGAGGTTCGGTCTCGGTTCGTTTGAGATTGCAACAATGAGTTGAGCGGCCTGCTTATGCTAGTAGGTAGGTACATTTAATACATAATTACTAATACAAAGAGTTTTATTCTACATAATATAGAAATTAGCCATAACGAGTTAGTCCTAAAGCTGTCAGCGTTTAAGCATTGTTTGCGTTTACTACTGCTACTATTATTCAGCCCATAAATGACCCACTGCTGAGTCGGGCCGCCTCCAATTACAGGGAAGGGTAATTAGCTTACTGTGCCACGCTGGCCAGACGGGTTGGTACATGGCGTCTTTGCATTTTATTATGTTGTTTGTAATTTAAAACAAAGCCACGACTGCTCGTTGAGCGAGAATAAGCGAGCAAAACTCATGACCATTGTATAGATTTTGTTTAGACCACTTTAGTCGGGCTCTCCGATCGTTCTCGGTAGCCCATATTTTACTGCTTTCATTAATTTCGTTGCTTCTAAAAACAGATACCAGGCTACGTGCACGACGCTAGCACGTGTTGAGTGTTTGCAAACTAAATGGCTGATCACTAACACTTTCAGATACTAACGTACTATACATATGTTATCTTTATCTAGATAAAAAATGCTTTATTTTTGTATAGCTTCATAACATTGGCCTAGAGCCTGCTTCGAAGTTTCTGTTTATCCCGAATAGGAACCAAAACATTCGGTTAAGGTTGATTGCACCCTATTTGAGTGACTGCATCATATATTTGGGTGTACTCTGGGCTTCAGTATGGAATTTGTTGTGAGAATTTATAAACTGCGTTTTTGTAAAAAAGTTTACAACTTGTTTAGCGTCGCAGACATAGAGACGCCACGGTTGCGCGCGCGCAACTGCTATAGATAACGCTTATCTTGTCCTACATTAGGCCCATAGTTTTAATGAGACTTTGTATTTGAATTGGAATTGTTAAAAACATATATTTTTATCTCTGCATGTATAATAATATACATGTATAAACGGTATTCAGCCATATTTTATACTATATCAGCGTTAAAGGTGGAACATTATGAGGAAAATCTAGCTTGATTTTACCGTATTTACCTTATTTTCTTTGTAATTCCAAGGTTTCATAATAAGTGCCTTTGACATAGGAGCCATGCAAAGAGGCACTGACTCGATAGAGATTCTCAATCGAAATTGTTATCTACATCCACTTCCTTATTACTTTAAGAATATATTTTTGTAATTATCATATTACGATGACTATTTATAGTTATCTATCCGTAATAAAACTGGCGTGACTTACGATACACGAGGCTGAAATTGATCAAGTCGATGAATGGAAATTTAATCTGTCATGATTACCAGGCTTATAGCTAGCAGATTTAAATCTTGTTTGTGTAGGTGTAGCGAGCAGCATGCTACATACATCAAAATATCAAGAAATATCACGTATCAATGCGAGAATTACGACAGAGCAATTCACACGGTTAAGAAATCACCTCATCTAAATGGATGATCATCCATTTGCGCCTAAAGGCGTGGCTCTACGTCTTCTCAGCTTCTAATTACGCTATCACAATATTCACGTTGGCAGCGTGAGTGTGATACCAGCGACGGATGCGACAGGCGAGTTGGAAAGCGGTTCAGCGCCAGCGAACTTCATGGTGGACACCACTGACGGGAACTTGCGTTTTCCTTTGCTTTACGTCGACTGGAGTTTACTTTCATCCAACACACACAAGATACCTTCATAAGTATTAATAAAATATTGACTAAATTTTATTCCACTGAGCAATGTTTTTTTGCTTGACTAGTCTCTGAACCTAACTTAAAATGTCTATGTTTTGTATAATAGCCCCCCATTTATATTACATTATTAAAAACCGTTCTCCAAATCGTTATGTAATTGTTAATACTACATTTGCATTACATACCTGGTAAAGATCGTAAGGGTACAGCGAAGACCTTATAAGTGTCATCTAAAACGGGCGCTGCGTGATCCCGGTGTTGCAACGGTGCACCGGCGTCGGGCGTTGGGCGGTGGGCTGTCAGGGCGCAAGGTGACGCGTCGGAATAGCCCGCTGTTGTGCAACTCCGCGCTGCCGACGCGGGGCCAAGGTCTCGTCCGAATTAACCCAAGCGCTGCCCATTATATGCGTTTGTTATCCCAACACGTGCCCGAAAAAATTGTGAATCGATTCGTCCGCAAGTCTAAAACACGAACAATTTTTCTTCCTTAGTAACACTACTTACTTGGGTTTTACACTTGAATAGAGAGCCCCGGACTTGGCATAGTTAAGACTTGGGTTACAATCAATCTAAGAATCTAGCTCATGTGTTAGGCCCGGTTTTCACCAAAGCAGAGAGGGGAGGAGACGAGAGGAGATGTGTTTTGAATAACCAATCAGGTTTCGTTATTCTATTTCCACCGAAGCTAGGCGGAGAGGAGATGTGGAATTAACGAAAACTGGTTGGTTATTCAAAACACATCTCCTCTCGTCTCTGCTTTGGTGGAAACCAGGCCTAAGAAGTAAGGTCTAGTGGTTAGATGTGCCGCCTTTGGATCAACGGGTCCCGGGTTCGATTCCGGGGTCGGGCAAGTGTCTTTGTCTAAACCAGAGGCACTGGCTCGGAGTCTGGGTGTCATTCCTATCTATAATATGTAGGTATTTACAAAAAAAAATATGTATACATATATGTAGTTTATCATCCATCTCGTTACCATAACACAAGCATTAAGTTGCTTAGCTTGGGACGAGATGGCGTTGTGTGAAATGTCCAAGGATATTATATTATATTTATAGGGGGACGAACATTGATATACAAAAAGTAATAAAATTGCTATCCAAACTTGATTACTAGTCTTCACAGGTCAGAATAATGATAGTAAATTGATATACATTTTTAGGAATTCCTGCTTAACATGTGATTTAGTTTTAGTAAAGGGTTTTCAGGTCTCACATAAATGCCGTCTCGTGTCTGTGTATATAACGCGGCATATAAATTGCACGTGAATTGTCTGCCAATCACCCGTTGGGGTAATTGATGCGTCTGTCAGGTCGGGCGCCAACTGGACCGGTCACAGATGCGATCGGGAACGGGTGCTTATACGGACATATTTTGCTTGATCATCAGCATTATTTAATTAACTAGCCAAATGACAATGGATCTCATCATTTCTATTTGTTGCATTGTTCGATTCGGTCTATAATAGGTAGTGGCAGTTATTTATAAGTCGGCTATGCAGAAGCTTACCTTAGTCTGTCGACCTTTGGTTTTGCAATTCAATCAAACATTCCAATCGATACATATTGAAGATGTAAAAAAGAATGGCACCGAATGAGTCACATCAGTCCATCGAACAGCGGCTCAGACGAGTGTTACGCAACATTAATCCGGGCATAAGTTTTCTGAATGGGATGACGCCACGAAGTTCGAGGGCGGCCGACACGGCAAGCGGCAGCGCGCGTATTTACGTCGAACTGTGTCAAAGGAATTTCCCCTGCGACAGCGCTGCGGCTGCGGCTGCGGCTGCGGACGGCGACTGCACTTAATGGAGGAAAATCACCGGAGCGCGCGCAGCCGCAGCCGTGCCCGCTCCGTACGCCATGAGGCATGTGCACGCGATATCACTTCTGAAATTTCCATTGCCTTGTCTTGCATCTCTCATGTGTGTCGTTGTCACGTTGTTGTGATACGATGACAGCGTGAGATGCTCCAAAAGCTTATCTGTTAATTTATGCACTCAAACTTTATTAGTATAGGTATTTTTTACGAAACTTACACATCGTCAATTTAGATACTACTACTGTTGTCCAATGCTGCACTATACATAGAACAGCCGAGAAACCGCTGTGATTTTTAAGGGCTGTTAGAATGGTCATTACACAACTAATTTAAACACAATACGGTTCTGATTCTGAGTCGCGGAGTAAGTGCGGTTTTAGGATGGCCTGTCTTCTGACCTCAGTGACCGCAAGCGTGATCCGAAAGCTATCAACCCTGATAAGTGGTTAGCGTTCCTTTCTAACCCTATCCTCGTCGACTGAAACGTCACATGTAGATGTCACCCCAGCTGACCGATAGGCGGCGGAAGGGCGGTGACCTCACCGGATGCGTTATCAACATTGGGAATTCGCCTCCACACACCCGCTGCCGATGCGCCTAGTGCTTCGCAGTATTGCAACCTTATCGCAGTAGCGTCCGTGCAGATTCCCCCAACTGCTAATCAATGTGCCGAAATACGGAACTAACAGTGCGTCGTGCTGTACTGCTCGAACAGAAAGTGTTGAACATGCAGCAGTCGAGTAGAGTATTTCAAGTGATGCAAAGTAATACTACGCTGGCGACAGCGTCAGCTCCCGAAGTTCAGGGCCGTCTACCTACACGCAGCGACCGATTGAGCTGCTTCGAAATACTGTATCAATATCTTGAGATTAATTTAGATACAGTAGGGCGTGCACACGCGGGAATCATTTTCGCCAAACGCGCACGGTCTGACATAAAAAGAACGTCTGTTACCAGCAAACCTTTTTCCTCTACATTCTCTGTATTATGTCCTAGTTATGTAATTACTTATAAAATGGATGCAGTTAAAACCTGCATCGCGGGACTGTTTACAAACATGTAGTTTCAAAGGCACAACAGAAGGACCAACAAAGGCAGTAAGGTGGTTTGCCCGAGAAGAAGGCACAAACTTAGAATTAGGCGTATATAGGTGTGACTGTAGATATGACGACTGATAGGTGTGTATGGAGACTACCACCTAGCGTGGGACAGGGATCGTAAGATGATGATGATGATGATAATGGTAACTGTAAATATGACGATTTATAAGAGTTTTGTGATAAAACCTACGTAAATAAAGTTAATTTTGAGTTTGAGTTTGATATGCTAGAACTGCAACTTTCCTATCTCTGTAGTAGCAAAACATGCGACCTTTACACAATATGAGAATAACAAAAATTAAATTATTCTCCCTTTTTAGTTTTTTTTTTGTTATTGAAGTCGGTTGTCAAAAGTGTGATCGAAAATATTTCAACCTTTGCGATGCTAAGTGTGTGTAAGTAAACCTTAGATAAAGGTCCGAAAATAGGCTTCTATAATAGTGATTGACACCGTTCGTACTCTAACTTTGTTTAGGAAATCGGTCTATAAATATGTTGATTGACTGCCGATGTCAGCCCTAAGCGCGCGCGTTGGCGTGGGAGCTAGGCGACACGCCATCGCTGGAAATAGAAACCAAGTAAAAACTCACTCGCGGAAATTGTATTTGTGCGAGCGCTGAAATAGATTGGCGAGAGACAACGGCCCGAAAGTCGTGCTGTGTTGCCAACTACGGAACTAATAACGGACTCTATTTGATTATAACTCGTATTCATTTGTGCTATGCTTATAAAATGTGCCACGCTGGCCAGACGGGTTGGCTTGGCACAGGGTTTTGTTTTAAGTTTGCCTTTTTCTTGCGGCGAGGTTTTCGGCCTTGTCATTTTCTTTGGGCGGCTCTTACGACACGCCTAGGATGGCATGGGGTGGTGGGTGACACTATGTATTTTAAATCCGACACCATACGGATAAAGTAGTTGAAACTGACCGTTGGTTCAACCATATAATTACTGTTGGTCCTATACGCGACCCGGAGGGCTATCGTTCCTTGTATTTAGCCTATCCAGGTTAGACCGGTGCAAACCCCAATGGAATTGGGGAGTAGGGCAAAAGGAGATTTGCTCTGTCGCTATAACTGGAAAGAAATGCGATCCTTAGTAATATAGTTAATGATATTACATTATGGAGTTACCGAAAACAAACCTGACAGGACCGTGTGTCTTGATTTTGTTCCTTCTTATTTATATCCGATCTAACTAGAAAAATGCGTTATTAATTTCTTTGCCTGCTCTATGCTTTTATTCAATCTATCTTTAATCTTTTCAGGTAAGCAAATAATTCGCGGCGTTGACAACCCAGCACGTGTAGTGTGATATTTTTAGTTATCGCAATGGCTTAATTGGACTACAAAACAATGTGATCTGGTGAGTGAACATCCAGTAAAATTCAACAAAATGACTGAAGATGTGAAATGTTGCCTAAACTATGTTAATAGGTGTATCTCATCTTTATACGAAAATTAGGATAGGTTCGGTATTTAATAGAACTTCCGCGTGGTAAAGTCTTGAGAATACGTAGTACCAACAACTCGTAGCATCCTTTAGTTACGGGTCAGAGGCAGCTGACGAACACGAGAAAGAAGACTTTCATCACTTTGGAGTTAAACGAATAGTAACAGCTAACTGTTCCTGTGTCTAAACTCAACATAGATATAGGATGGTGGTGTATTTAATCGCCCGCTAATAAAGCGGTGAATTTGCCCGAAATTTGTAACCAATAACGGCCTTTTCGCAATACCACGTCAAAGTGACTAAAGTGAATTTGGAAGCACTCGAATACTTTGAGAAAGTTCAGGAGGCACATAAAATCTGCTCAAGTGAATACGCTCTTATTATCATGACATAAGGAACAAAAGTTACAATATCCTTTGGAAAATGCCCTGTGCATATCAAGTACCGCATATGCTTTGTATTCCTATTCTGATATTTCCAAAAGTCATTTTTTAAATGTTCATCATCCTCATTAAATTAATGGTTTTCCTAATTGGTCCAGTGGACCTTGCTTTGGATCTCTATGGTCAGGCAGTCTATGGTACCTACCGCAGGTTTACAATTGCTATGACCTGATTTATTTATCAGACCGGACAGATTTACCAGACTAGTTTCTACATGAAACTTCGTCCGCGAATATTTCAAGCCCTTAATTTGTGTTTGTTCTCTTATTCGAATCAGAGAGGAACCGTATTAGAGGTCATCGAAATCGAGCCAGCCGTTCTTGAGTGTGTCTTGTACTTCTAGCCAGCTTTACAACACGAATAAAAGGCAACATAGGAAAATAAATAAACGTTAATGTACCCAAAACATGAGCTCTAAATCAATGAAGAGGTTACCATTATGTTGTTTTTGTCATTACTTATTCACATTATGTTATTTTCCTTATTAAGGCATATACACAAGGAAAATAACCGCCATTGGAATGAATAATATCTTATCATATGTAATTACGGCAGTACCGGGAAACAAGTTATTTTTAACCTTCCTCATATTAGTTATAGTTAACTTATATTAGTAATAAATATTTTTTTTTATAAAAAGTATTCTTTTACCACCACTTTTACTATCAATGGAAGAAATATTTTACTATTAAGTCAGATTTTGTCTCGGTAGCTAAATATAGTATTATATATACCCATTGACCTACCCACTGCCGAGTCGAGCCTCCTCTTAATCACATGGAGGGTAATTAGCATTCTGTGCCACGCTGGCCAAACGGGTTGGCAAAGGGTTTCGTATCAAGTATACCTTGTGGCTAGACTATCGGCCTTGTCATTTCGTTTTGTCTGCTCTTACGACACTCAGAATGAGATGAAATGGTCGGTGACACTATGTATTTTAAATCCGTCACCACACGTTCTTCCAGTGCTTGTAAAACCTAGACCAGCAAATATACACACTGATACGCCAGATAGTCAGAATGGGTCGCCAGGTGAAGTGATTCTACCACGAAAAATAGTTTCGCCCCATTCTTTAATGATAAGGAGGTCAAAAGACGGCCGCCTGCCACCAACGTGACTGCGACACGTGGCGGCTTTTATCTGACTAGTGACCACTCGGTCGATGTAAACAGTTACTGTTTAGTGATCACTGAGATCGTCCAAATAGGTCCTTGGTTTAACATAACAAAGAGCTCATCAACTATCTACTTCCCCGTGGGTGATTCTCTTGCGGCCAGATTCGTCTAATTACAATCCATGTAATTGGAGGAGACCAGACTCAACAGTCGTTCAACTATGAGCTGGGCAGTAGCAGTAGTAGAAGAACAAAGTGTGAAGTATTTACGAATACGAATCAAACATATTAGTTGTTCAGTTTTCCTTGTAAAACCGATTAATAACTGATTATAATAAATCCTTATATTATCTTAAGTAGATTCCCTACGTTGTTATTACCATTCAAATCTAATAACTTCAAACGACATTGACACCATTGCTACTGTACGAGTAGGTACCTACTAATTGTCGTGACATTGTCAGACGTCTTTCGCTTCTCTTTCATCACCACTTTCATATTCTCTCTTTGTAGTACCTTATGCCTGGCTATCCTTTGTCACCTGGCTGAGATACTTTCTTCACTACTTTTCCATAATTAATAATTTCATGTTCAGATACAGAATTCCTTTAATATTGCACTTTTCGTCGAATTCATAACTAACAAACATAATTTAATGTCAAGACAACACGCCCGTCGACGAGACACACGGCGCGGTAACGCCGCGAACACGCCGAGTTTATTGTCAACGTGATAAAACCAGAAATAGCTGGCACTCCGTATAAAACTAGATCTATAAATACACACAAGTGACAGGAAAATAACCAACGTAAATAAAACGCTCAAAATAACGGATACGAGTCGCCATTGTGTAAATGTGTCCACTTTATAAATAGGTTATTGTTCTGTTTTTGCTGTATGAAACGTCATGCCATTCCTAGTGAGAACCATTGCAATCCGGTTCGCGTTGTCGCCTACACTATTTTAATATACGCCAGCGCTTTTCAACAATACGAATACACTGCAAATGTTCTTTTTAACATGACAGACGGTAGCTTACAAATATAGCCATAGAATTAGATGGATAATTGAAGTCTATCATAAATAAAAATTCATACAATTCTTTAAGCTTTACATTTGCATACGTTATATCCAACAGAACAAGAATAAATTACCCAAAATGTTATGTATGCAATTAAGATCTTACAGATTAATTATTATATAATACACATCAACAACAATCCGGTAGCATAATATTCTGTTTTAGCTTTATTTCTGTTCCATAATCGAAATAGATTCGTAGTAAGATCGAACTAGGAAGAGCAGCAACGTGGATGCAGTTGCGAGATGCAGACTATTTGGCACTAGCTCTTAGTCAGGGAACAAATTAACAAAGTGTATGCGACCTCACTTCAATAAACGAAGTGCCATTTCTTTTTTATTCTGTAGTGGATTCACATAGAACCGACCTGTTAGTAAGATTATACTACAGCCCTTAACGATTTATGTCATTCACTTCATTAGAGATAGATAACTAAATTCGACTTAAAACCACTATTTACACTACTTGCACTTGAAATCTTCCCTTCGAGTCACATCTAGATCATTATCATCTGCAACAGCTTTACCCAAAGCCTAGCCATAGATAGATTGTATGAATTAAGGCAGAATACTTCTTGCGTATTTATAACATTCTTAAGAGGCTTAACCCTTTCGGTCTTGTTTATATTCCCACACTGTAAAAAAGGCCAGGGTGTAAAAAACCTAATGAGGTTCATAGCTTCCAAGTGCAAGAATGGCCATTATCTCGTTTAATTAAGCCGTGTAATAGCAGTGAATGAAGGTAAGTGGACCCGAGGGAACTATGAGTTTTTATAGCCGGTTTCTGAGATTGTAGCGTCCAACGCAATAGAGCTGTCTCTAAATTAAAGGTAGTTGTCCGTCCTGTTTACTATAATGTCATTTCGTGCCATAGAATTTATTTATTCTTTTGTGCGTGCTAGTATTTTTAGTCATATATTTTGTCTCTGACTCAACACTGGCAATCACGTACATTATTAACTGGTTTATACATCACAAAATGTTCGGGCTATGCTTCACTATCGCGTCTTACGTTAATTTGGCTTTAAATACTAATACGGGTAGTACAACATAACATGGAATATGCCACGATGGCAAGCAAGGCTATCGCACGGCTTAACATCGTAATAAGGTCCGCTATAAATAGCCGTGCTGAGTGATGCGCCAAGTGCGCGGGCGTACCAAACAAACACGCCATGGGAACAGGCTGCTATAACGGATTCGCCAAATATATGGGTTTTGTTGTTTGCTTTATGGACATTTCAGGCTAGCGGTTGCGCTAGTCTTTGGGACAACTCCGTGCTTCGTTTGGCATGGAAACTTGCTTATTTATCAATGAAGAGAGAAACTGTTGTTGCTTGCATCTATACCTTTTAAAGGTGAACTTTCACTTATTATCTTGGAGTGACTAGATCCATTCTTTGTTTTGTGATTGCAAGGCTGCACCATCGGCCAGCTCAGACTTATGTTAACGTCAACATCTATTTATTTCTATGAACAATTCGTATTATTCAAGTTTCTTACCACAACTCGACTTTCAACTTCCATATAAAATAAAATCACGAATCAGTTCATTGTGGACATATCCAAAATAGCTCCATATTTAGCCAACTTCTCGATTGGAGCCGGTGGGAAAGTATCGACTGTTCTATTTATATCGGCTACGAGGCAACTTGTTGCTCAAAAATAGCCATGAACCCCTCACACCGAACGATGTGGTTCCACTGCGTATTTTCGGTGCGCAGAACAGGTCCCATTTGAATATTCCGTTTTAGTAAGCCATTCGGTCGTGCAGGCGACGCCGACGACCCAACTTCGCCTGATAAGCTGTTTATAGATGTGATTAATGAGCCAGAACGACCCGCGCTCTCGTTAAAACGTGAGAGGCTCGATAAGCAGTTTAAAAATACATTTTTGGTAGGTGCGTATGCTAATCGGGCATGTAATGACTTGAAGAAACGATATTTAGTATTGTGCTTCATCATAAAAGCTTATATAGCAAGATCTTGATTGCTTAAGCGTATTCTTATTTAAATATCCAATATTTACTTTGATGGGTGCTTTTGCATCGTCAGTATTAGACAATGTCTTTCAGAATTGCCTTTATGCTTAGTGTGTACTTGCAATTGCATCTAGTGTACCTAAATGTGTTCAAGCAGACAATTTTCTTGGTATAAAAAGTTAATCACCTCAAGACTCGCTGGTTACAGAATTAGGTCCCTCTTCTAAAAATAACTCTGTATGGAATGCGTTCATCTGCTTATAGCGCGGCCGACCGAAGCGGGGGAGACTTACTAGTCTATTTTTGTAGAACCAATGGAGACAAGTATGAACAGGTTGACAAAAAATCTTCAACTTGACTCTGGAACAAGTGAATATGTTCAGAAGGGTTCAAAAGCAGGTGCTCTTGGGGTTGATGTTATATTGGTTTTTAAAAAGGGATGGCGTTTCGTAGTGTTTATGTGGTCTAAAGATAAATGTTAATCTAAATTATATTACCCATGTTGAAGCATCAAAAGCCAACAGAATTACAAAAGAAAAACATAACAATAAGAAGATTATGGGAATACAGCTAAAGACCATTGACTTCATTTAAACGATCAGAGTTCACAAAGGACCAAATAACTTAAATCGCTGGAAAATTATACGGGTGTTGAATAAAATTACAAAATGTGTTCACTTTCAGTGCAATGCAGAAAGCGCTTCAATTTGATAGATATAGCATTCCGCACCACAAACACGTTGGTATGGTCTCCGCTGAAGATTTCCTTCTCCGCTAAAGCTGAATGCCGCTAAAGCTGTAATGGATTCTGAATGTGTCTGTGCTAGCATTTTGATAGCGACATAAAGGGAAAGCGGTCTTTTGTCGTCCTTCTCAAAACAAAGAGCTTAATTATACATCGCTGCCACGATAGCCTTTGTATGGTGTAATTATATATTGGCTATTTATAAGCGTGATTCACTCCTGCGCAGCGTGTGTGCCTAATAGGCGTAAATTATCTCGTGCATGTGGTGACTTGGCCCATTTTTACTTTTGTCTCGTATTTGTTCTGCTGTTTGATCTAATTTCTTTCGACCAAGTTGATTTTGTCATAATTATTTTCTAGCTATACCAAGTAAAGATTTACTTACTCGAAAGCTCATCTACCACTGGTCAAAAGCGGCTCCATTATACTAAGAAAAATAAAGATTATTGTATACAAAAATGTGAGTCGAGAAATAATTATTTACATCGGAGGAAGGCTTAACTGAGTAACTTATTACTCGTGTAAGGACACAATCTTGACAAACAATTGATATCACTGTCGTTTACATTAACTTATTGCAATGCAACTTAATTGGTCCGACTTTATAGTCTACGCATTTTACATTTATGAGCCATTTGCTAAGTGATTATAACATTCGGAAACTACAGGATTACACAGTCCCGTTTATCACTGAACGGATTCTGGTAATGTAGTATGTATAGTAGATGGGTAGTACGCTCTTATAGTCAGTATAAAATTGGATCATTCGACGCAGTTCACAGAAACACGCGTAAACGCACGTACAGAATTAGATCACAAGATGAGTGCATACGCTATAGAATTGCTAACTGAAACGCTGGTTGACGAACTATCTGTTACAGCAGTGCTTTTTATGTAAATTACTCTGTTTTGTCCTGTAGGCAGTACATAAAAAACCACGTAAAACGGATGTATTCTGCATTACTTCAAAGGAAGTTAGTGTAATACGAGTTTTATTTCTTGAAAATATTTATATCTATCTATAGAACTTAAGCACTGAATTCTGAATATTATAAAATAATATCTATTATTATATAAATGCTGAAGAATAATGTTATTATCTGAAGGCGGTTTCCTAGCCAGACATTGCTGGGAAAGATATTTCCATACTTGCAAATTTAATATTACATATACAATAGTACGACTCCTATGTAATATTAACTCCAGCAGCTACACGCGTTGATGAGCACCGTGCCCCCTGCGTGATATCGTCCAATTGTTTTATCTATCTTTATTTTTAACCGTTGACGTACATACGGGTCTCGGCGGTGACCTCGCTTGCGTCATTAGCCAATATTACTGGACAAAAACTGCAAACTTTCAGACATTCACATAAAAGCCTCCTGTCTCTAAAAGTTAAATTAGTACAAATCCGTAAAACTGTTGAAACTAGTCAATCTCAAGAATGTGAACTGGGATAAAATCAACGGAATGTTGATGCCTATAGCTTTTATTTAGCTTGACCGTAACCTTCTAACCTACTTTTATGAAATATGGATCGTATCTTTAGCTTATTTGTCAAATGTTTTTAATTTAGTTTTTGATTGAAAATTGTGAATATTGGTGAACTTTTTCATGGCTACAAAGATAATAAAAAATTTACAATCAAATCTATAATGTAAGTTAATAAAACATTTTACCTTTAAACGGTATTATTCTATAGAGAAATAAAATTTAAATTGAGTTACTTTAAATAAATTAACGTTACAAAATTATTCGCTCTCCCTGACCCTTCAATTTCGATAACCACCTGTTCTTTGAAATATCTCATAAGGTACATTTATTCAATTGCAGTACTTGACTTCATTTGTGTAGATTTTTAGAAACATCGTGAATTACATGTTGGTAAACAGCACCCGCGATACAGGTTATACATAGTGCAGGGGTTTCGTTTAAAAAAAAAAGAGAACATAAACATAAGTTTTTTCCCTACTACTAATACTTAGTCCATAAATGACTTATGCTTCTGTCAATTGAGTGATAATAAGAATAGGTATTAATCTATTTATTATAATGTATTTAATAAAAACCTTAAATAGTATGACTACTACCTGATATTACGGCGTTCAAATAAACAAACTTGAAAGATTGAAAGCAACAGCGACTTGAGTTATATCGCATATAACTGTAAATTACGTACCGTGTATTTTCTTTCATTAAATTAAATTAAATCGTCATTTAATAGTTTTTACACACAGTTTTATACATTATATCAAATGAATGACTCGCTGATACCGAATTTGATTAATCGCAGTGGATACGTACGTTACAAACAGCCGTATGTTTCCTCGTTCTGAAACGTCTCACTCCTATTGCTCGGACTCGCCTATTTTCGTTCTCGATATTTTTAGTGCGTGTTTTTAAATACACGTTGAATTTATATTTTCAAAACCCCCTTTGTTAACGTTGCTCGCTATTATTGATTCATCTAACAAAAATACATTTTACCCAGTAACTGAAGGCAAAGGACCAGTTCTATGTTAAAGTATGAGGGAGAAACCTACATGTTCTGAACTAATATTTAAATACAAAACGCGTTCTATTAGAAACAATTCGACAAGATATTGTGATTGTTGTCCTTTAAGCTTAGCATCTTTGTATTAGGTCGTTTGTTGCTTGGGTCTTAGTGATCATTTCTATAGATAAGATACATTAGCGTCCAATTTGTAAACAAAATTTAAAGACGAAACAAGCTGCCTTACTGTAATTGTAGTAGAAATATGAAGGTTTATTAGTCCGACGTAATTCACCTTCATATTTCGTTCTTTAAAATGTGTACAAATAGCGAAGGTTTAAAATTACTAATCACACAATCTGTATCATAAATCATAATATTAATGAGGTTTTTGTTACACCTGGTAGGGTTAATGTTTTGTGCACCAAGAAATCGTTAAGACATTTTATTTATCGCTAGACGACAGCTTGCTGCATAAATATAATACTTTGGAATTGTTTATATAGTGCCAAAGAGAAACAATGGGTATATGAAGTAAAGTTAACAATGATGTCTCGATTTATCAGTGTAATTGGCGTATCGTTCCTCGCAGCTGCATCGGCGTCTGTGACGTTATTACAGTTAAATATCTATTTTATTGATTGGTTGTCGACAACTATAAGCACATTGTGAAAAAGTATAGAGACGTGACAAATGTCTACAACAACTCCTTCTTTCGATTGAACCAAAAATAAAAGAGGCCGCTGCCACTGATAAAAAAGACCATAATCCATTTCTGATCTTTCCGGTGGCGACTGCATTTAGCTGTTTGAAAATAGAAACTGCCGGCGGCGCACGCGCATAGAGAAATAAACATTTACCCATACAGAAATAGCGGCAGTCCGGTTTTGAATGTGGAACGGGTGAGGAGTTGGCTTTTATGGTGCGCTATTTTTGGGAAGCGGCACGCGGAGGATGCAGGAAAAGCAGGAGGCGGCATCCATCCTCCGCAAATGATGCCATGAACACCAGAAAGCGTGCGCTCGAGGATATGCATCTTTTGCTTTAGACGCTAGGACTTGTAAGACATACCTAGTCACCTAGAGTGATTGAGAGCTACTAGGTCAGTGTTAATAATTTAATATATTTATCCACCTCACCTTTTTCCAAATTTCAATTTGCGTCGACGAGCGAATTCCTTCTGCACTCCGAGGTCCATCTAGCAGGACTACCTGCTGTCGTTTGGTTCGTCCAGCTGTAAGTTTTCACTTGTCGGTTGATATGTCGATATTAGAATGACACTCGGACTTGTATGTATATACCCTTCGAAGCACGGGGAGGTCCAATGTCTAACATCTGACTGAGCCAGTCGTCAATCGACATGCAGAGCATTCCGCACGATCTACGACGCTAGGCTACGATTCGGTAATGACATGATGGTTTAAAATGTTATTACGTACGACAATGTCACGATGCGATACGCATGAGCGTGGAGTCCTGTCGATCCCCTCACATTCGCATGACCGCGGTCATACACCTGACGAGCGACTCACGTGCGCTTGAGCATATCCACCGAGGACGCACGAACGTTGTGAGGTTCCACGCACGAACATGTTATTAGAATTTTCATCGTAAGTTGTAAATGTTGAATACTGTGGGCACTGTGGAGTCATGGCCTCATATAGTTTGAGAGGTTTACTATGCAGTGATAGGAAAACGTCCAGGAACAAATACTCCGAAACTTACTTACGGTTGTTGGCTAGACGGGCTTGATGGGCTAGATATTGATGCTTTACGGACTATCTGCTCTACTACTATTATATGCTGAGAAATTCCGGAAAATAACTTAACCGTTACTCTTCAAGGCTGGAAACCTATGGCTATGGAAAAAGCCTCACGCTACTTATTCTGTAACAAGAAGTTAATACTCTTGACACTGACAAATATAAATGTGTGTCGCGAATACCGGAACGTTCACATTTTATTAAAATCACGAAATTGTTCGTAGTCGAATCTTAATTGCCGTATAATTGATTGGTTTCGCTAGAAACATTTATAATAGTGGACACTTTGTGGAACACCAAAATAACATCAACGACATTGATGTCATACACGTGTTGACTTGAATCAAAGACACACGAAATCTTCAAGAACTAATTTTAAAAGCAATGTCAGCTTAGTGACAGGTGGACATGGAGTTTAAAGCCGGCGACTTCGCCGTTTGTGTGTCTGCATGTATTTTGGACTCTTCGAGTTATCCGCCTCCGAGGTCCCAAATCATCAAATTTTTATTTAGGATTTAAAAAACATAATGTCATTAATGGTGTCGTCTTTAGAGCCTACAAAAGGAAATGACAAAGGCGGAAACCTAGCCGTAACAAAAGGAAAGCTTGATACGAAACCCTGTCAACCCGGCTGGCCAGCGTGCCACAGTACTAAGCAGTGGGTCCTCACAGTGTCTAAGTGGCAGTTTACTCATTCTTCTCGCAAAATTTTTCAATTGTCGTTTACAGAAGTTGGCGCTCATAATTTATTCCACTGATCAACTATTTGGCCAGAAAAACTAAAATCCGTCGTCACTAACTTCAGAGAAATGAAACAATAATGATAAGTCCTATGTTAAAGCATCTTATTGTCTAGAGATAGATCGTGGTCGATATTCTATTATAATTTAACTGACCGGGATAATGCCTATCTGGCTATTGAACATTAAATTTAATGCTATCAATAAACTTTAACTGATCCGTGTTTGTCAAAAACATCCCAGCCATGTACAGTACACAAAAAATGATATTTGCGAATTGACAAAAAAAAAGTTTCGTAGCTCGCGTGTGTGCTTCTATTTTTAGAGCATAATAATTTTGCTCTGTATTGTTCGCCGTCCCTTTCTAGCGGCCGTTTTAAAGTATAGTTAGAGGGAGATGGGGGTATAGTGTTGCGAGCGAAGAGCGTCCTTCAGTTGTCGCGCCGCACGTTGCCTGGTGTTCTAAATTTAAACCACTGGAGGGGCGGAAAGGGTAGAGGGGTACTGGCTTTGTTGTGCTTCTGCCGTTGTAATAATAAATTAATTGATTGTATATAAGTCTACAACGAAATACATACTAGTTTTTTTGTGACGATTGTATACGGTGTGCGACTAAAAGGGGTTATTCATATCCAAAATAGATGAAGAAGAGCAGTTAGAGAGGAGAGTAGTGTTTAAATTATTCGTGTTTAAGTACAACTGCATGTACCAACCACTCTACAACTTTTGTTTTAAAATTTTATGCCAAATTACAACACCCTTGCGATGGAATAAGCTGGTGAAATTTTGTATTCGAAATCCGCCCTTACGTGTGGATAGACTTAGCCTAGCGAGTCACGAGAAGCGACCCGCGGTAGTTCACGTCACACGTAACCGTAGTCGTAGCACACCGTATCGTAGAAAGTGCTACGCGTGTAGCAAGCACACAAACACACGAATTGTTTTCTCAACAAGTTTTATTAATAAACTCATACAAACTTGCATTTTTCCATTTTCTTTTGTTTGTTGTTTCAGTTGTCCAACAAGTTGAGCACTTGTAAATATTTGAAAACTTGAATTGAGTACAAGCACATTATATGTAAAGCTTACTTTAAATTACTAGGATGTTTGTATTGATTGATGCAACTTTAATTATAATTAATTACCCTTAAAATGGAAAAAAGATAACACATAAATTAGAACACTACGCGATAAATCCTACTAAATATAACCATTCCACCATTCATTCTGTCCTATGCAGCAATTTGTAAATATGTATAATAAATTGAAGCAGCGACATCTGTTAGCAAAAAAGGAACTTACCCAATTTAAAGTACGGACAGACCAGCTTGCGGGTAGCACCTAGTTAAATCATAATTATATTAAAACGACAAGTGTGCCAAATGTAGGTAACATTCTCTAGCGTGCTCTATTTGGAGATCTTTTGAATATTGAAATGTGCTCCACAAATTTAAAATATCTGGCTAATATGAGTACGACGGCTAAGAGTGAGTCGGGCACTCGGTGGTCGGCTTTATTTTTATAAATCTTTTATTTATGGTTTAAACTATAGCTATCCCAGTTTCCTAAATATGTCAATCATTACTTATAATAGTAGTATAATCCTGAAGGGTGGAATGACACACTATATCAGTCACCACACAGACGAAACATTATTCCCTCTATTCTTATTTTAAACTAGCGACCCGCCCCGGCTTCGCTCGCGTGCAATGATGAACATCTAAATATATTAGTGTTTCACTACAATATTATGCATGTATTATACATATAAACTTTCTCTTGAATCACTCTATCTATTAAAACAACCGCTTCAAAATCCATTGCGTAGTTTTAAAGATTTAAACATACATAGGGACGGACAGACGACAGCGACTTTGTTTTGTAATACTTAAATAGTGAAAAGACGTGAACCGTTGTGTCTCATATTCAGTCAGGAATTATGGAAAGTATAACCTTTAAGAATTCTAGGTTGACTTTAATTTGGCATATCATCTCTACTAACTTCCAGTTATTGGACGTACCAAGCCATGAAATATTACCATATACCGTTATGACAACATGTTTGTGACAAGCCGATCGATAATACCCAGTGCGGTAAATAGGATAGATTTAGCAGTTATTTATGCACCACCTTACCCATGCATTTGGCTATTCCGAATAAAAGCCGCTCTCGGCACAAGTTTGGGAATAATTCATCGCGGTGACCAATTTTATTAGGCCATTAACCCACTTAACGCTTCTACTATTCCATGCTTGCAAATTTAGCATTAAGGCCGGCCACCATCCCTTTCTTGATGGTACTGAGAGGCAGGTAGGATCACTCTTGTATTACTGAAATGATACTAAAGGAAAAAATAGAAATAACATTTACATTACTACCTAACGAAATCAAATCTTCAGGTCTACCCAGTCTTAGTAGGCTATAAAGGTCCTGCAATACAGAATGTAGCATAAGGCAAATTCAATTCTATTTAAACTAAAAAGGCTTCCCTATTTCACAATGCGGAGTTGAGATTATGTTAGCATCTATTTCGCCACCATATTTTCAGACATTCCCTCTTGTCTTAAAATAGCGCAACGAAATTACAAAGTTGCTCGCTACGCTCCGATGTAACTTTGAAATTTTAAACCAGCACTCGATAACAAATTGTCGAAACCCAAAGGGGCGATAACTAAAAATAGACCATCTTCTTTGGCCAATAAGGCTTTATTTACGTCAGAGTGACCTCCGCAAGCCTTTCCGTCCTCCTTGAGGTCCCGGCCCACCAGCTCGTCTAAATATAGCCGAGGCTAAAAATAAATGGCACACCTATAAGCCTTAGAATGTCCTCCCCCTGACTCCTCACCCTTTCTCCCCTCCCCAACCCCGACAACCTCCCGCCGCATTCCCTCGGCGACCTACATTAAACGAATGACAATATGTATCTGATTTTATGAAGACATGTTATGGAAGCTAATCTTGCGAGATTTAATGTTATTCATATTCGAATAAAATACCGAAATAAGCGGTGATCAAGACACTATTGTACAAGTACCTACACGGTATATACTTAATTTATTATGTGGTTTTCGGTAGGTATATTGTGTACGTTGGCCAATCTTACGAATAGGGTGTTCAGGAAATTCTAAAACGATGTGTGTTTCACAGCCGGGGCGGACCAAGACAATTATCTGTAGAGTTCTATTAGCTTGTAAATTCTATTGTTCTATTAGTTGTGTGATGGGCATTGTGCAAATGTTACCTACATGGCGGGTCGCGTAATAAGGAAAATTGTCCACAATCATACAAAACCAATAAAATTTGCCATAACACAGCGTTGTATCACCAAATTATACGGCATCGTACTTTATGTCCCGTCCCGAACAACCCATAACTCCTCCGTGTTTACTGCGATTACGGTGAATTGTGGAAAATAATCTATTTTGGCGTAAACATACTTAATACTCTGAAATTGTTTACCATAGATCCTTTATATTGCTGTACGATCGCTCCCTCTTTGCGTAATAAAATCTTATTTGTTTCATCTCGACTAGAAAACCTACCCCCTTCTCCCGCTTTCACCCCATACCTGGGGTATCCACGTCACAGGCGAGCTTATGCCGTAGGCCTGCATTTTTACTCGTAATTGTACAAACCTATTACCATCTATCTAGATGCTACTGACGTAATTATTTTGGGATTTTTATCTTTGACTTGATTGCCTTTGACGATGGAAAGCAACGCTTAGATGTGAGAGTAGTAGCTAGCCGAGCGGACCATTAGTAGATCCTACTGAAGCATCCTGGGTTTTGTTGACTTTTACAACACACGTTTTTTCCCAGCGTGCGGTGGGGATGTGTATTACTTATTACGAGATTCTCATAATATTTACCCTTCATGTAAAAAATGTTGAATACTTTATTTATTGTGTGGCTGTTTTCCTTCTATGAAATTTAAAAAGGCTTGATGCAATGGGTAATGTAGGAAATATTGCTGTTGGTTTCGTACAGTTTAAAATTTCTGTGAGAATGATAAATTAGTGATCGGGGATATTTCAATAGTCATGCGTTCGTAATAGTAAGTAGTGTAGAAATGCTGGCCAGTAGACCTGAGTCCGGAACCAGAGCGTGATTGCGGATGTCTTGTTGCAGCGGAGATGGGGCGTGAGAGTGCGGCTGGTGCAGATGGCTCCCCGCACCAGACGCCGTCGCCGCCGCATGTACCACGACTGCCCCTGGCTGACACTAGTTTCCATCAGCAGATTATGCAGGTGAGGGAATCCTTCCTCCAATGTACCCACAGACCCCGAATCTTCTCTTCGTTAACCAGGCGCTGTTTGATCGTACGTAAGACGGATATTAGATTGGATGTCAACTCGATATGCACGTAAACGCGCAGGATAAAGAGCGGGTGTCGGCATCGGACATCACACGGTGGACTGACGACCGAATTAAGGTCGCCAGAATCACGGTACGACTAGAGAACGGTAAAAAAATATTCACAGTTGAGTCTCTACAAATTTGATTTTGGAATAGTCAAAATTTCACCAGATAAGTGAAATACAATGTATGCTAGTTCAAACTACTAGGACAATAACCTCATGCCGCAAACTTAAGTCAAACCGACTGTTTATTAAATCAACTATCAAGAATAATATTACGCAACAATAGATACCAATATATATCTTTTGTTTATTCTAAACGTGGAGTCATTAAGGTGCGTCATTTCTCTATAAATAGGCGGCACGTGTATGATAGATGTGTTAATACCGCCTTTTAGCCGATATAATGTACCACCACGGGCAGCGATTCTGTTTTCAAACACGCTTTTTAATGGTGTCCTTTGCCCAATATTTATCAATGTTTTAGTGGAAAATTTCGATCTCCTACTATTAAATAGATAACTTAATACATATCACCTAAAAATAAACAATGACACAATCATATTAGTGGCGCGACTAAATGACCAGTTTAAATACATTTGCACTAAGCTTTTAGAACTGGATTTTCTCTACAGAGCACTACAATAACCCGACGACTGTTACCGTGACCTTTCACCGAATTCGCGAACGCTCGTCGTCCACAACGGGTGGACGCATTTGTAGCACATATTCAATTATTTTTTACCGGGTATTTATTTATAAACAGCATCGGCGCGCGCGCCTCTAATAATAACGTAATGTACAACTTTGTGTGGATACATTAATATAACCACACTTCATAGTTCATACATATGTATGAGTACAAAGACAAAAGCTATTCGAATGTTTTAATAAGTCAGTGCACCGTAAACTTATCGTTTGGGTTGGATACAAGGGCTTGTCTCATAAATACAAAGTGCATAATTTTACAGACTGGTGCACGTCAATTAAAACTGCCTCCTCGCATTTTCCCAAATTCGTATGCCAGTTAACAGTTAAGTATTGTTATGTATGTATACTTACACCAATGTGCGTTGCCAGTGATGACATATGGCACAGAGTCCTGGCCCCTTACTATCGGCTCCATCGGAAGGCTCAAAGTCACCCAAAGGGCAATGGAGAGGGCTATGCTCGGATATACCTGCGAGGTCGAATCAGAAATGTGATCCGCAGGCAAACCAGGGTCACCGACATAGCCTACAGAATTTCCAAACTTAAGTGGCAGTGGGCAGGGCAAATAGCGCGCAGGACCGACGCCCGATGGGGCAGAAAAGTCCTCGAGTGGCGACGGCGTTCCGGAAAGCGCAGTGCTGGTAGGCGTCCTACACGGTGGACCGATGCCCTGATTCCAGCAGTGGCCGTGTTTTGGGCAAAAAGATGATGATACATTACATATATGTACTTACTTACATACATTTATGTAAATTAGCACGTATTAAAGGTTTATTTCAATATTCAATCCAGCAGTCTTAAATTGTGTTCTCGACTATCCCCTCAATCAAGACTCTGTCCAATAGGGTTGCTTTAAGAGAACTCATTCCTTGAGTTAAGGTAGAATTTGTACTTAAATACTAAATATGTTTTTTACTCGACTGCATTTCGTAGATACGATAAAGTATAAATGAATAATTACACCGTTAATAGGACCATAATGTATGTCCATAATGTAGAGTATTGTAGAGTATCAATCGCTTATGCTACACTATTATGTATTAGGTAAGTCTGACTGGTATAAGACTTAGCAGGGGATAAGCTGAGTTCTAGATTGTTTAATTTTCAGTGTAACAAAAAACAACGTTACTACATATTTGGTAAATATGGGCTGTATATGTAATAAAGCTGTATTTAGTATTCTTAATATGAACAGCCCCTTTGTTGGCTATTTTTATCATGCAAATTATTTTACTGCATTCACTTTTATCGATCGCATTTTGTTTAATTTCCTGCCTCGTCCAAAAATTACATCCAAAAAAACATGGTAATTGGTCCGTGTTTAGATATTAATGTGTATTACTGACATATTCGCACTATAAATCGATTAAGAGTGTTCTTTTATTTTGATGTGGTTCACTAAATATTACGTTTCTTTATTAAGGCTTTTGCGGAAATTATTTTGCTGGGACTTACGACCTTACTGACGAAGACATAAGCGAGAGCGCGTGCCAAACGATATCGTGGACCGTCCCCAGGGGCTCCCCAAGCACGACGACAGTGTGTTGCCCGCCCACGCAGCGCGCAAAACATCCGTTAACGCGCGCTATTCACGGCGCAAGCGCATTCCACGCGCCCGCCATTTTTCCCCATCGAATAAAAATAATGCGCGCCAAGCCAAAAATATGCGCCGACGCGGCTCACGTCGTTTGATTGCGATATATATATATTAAACTTTTGCAATACCTACTTTTGGCGCTTCCGTTCTTTCCAGCAAGAGTATTTACTCGACCCAAGCGAGGGAATTGACTATACTGTTGAATTTAACTACTCCGTCGCAACTACGACAGAATTTATATCCACCTCTTATATGATTACAACCTTCGATGACTATTGTCTTGAAACGACAATCAAACTGTGAAATAAGTGCCCAAATATCTCCCCCCACTTCCAATAGCTTCGCGGTCGATTGACTTGTGTCCTACATGAATTTCATCTCTCGTTGTCAGAATCAGAACCCAAGAAAGAACCATATAGCTGAGAGGGCGAAACAGTCGTTAGAGAGTAGTTTCCTGCTGCAAGTGAGTCCAAATTATGCACTAATACCATTAGCACCACGACCATTTTTACCATCCAATCGTACCGTTGATTTCAGGTGGATTTTTCTTTGCATCATGACTGCATGGCCTTGCATTTCGTTATATGTTGCGTTCTGCACTTTTCTTATTGCCTGTTAACTCCAATCATGAAGGAATGTTTATTCCATTAGGATCTAGCCGATTTAAGTCATGATGCAAGTGAAATTAATCATCCTTCGGCAACCCGTCAATAGTACGATTCGATAGTATCAGTGCTCCGATGTGTCGGCTAACAAAAACAGTGTATGTGTGTGTGAAATTTTGTGTCGCATTCGATGATTTACAAGTGATGTTCTTACTGTAAAACGGTGAAAGTATTACAGGAATCTTCACTGTAACTTTATTTCTTTAATATTTCTTCCATCTTTTGTTTGCTTTTCAATTTTTACTTTTTAAATCTGTTGAATATGACACGAAACGTTTGGCTAATATAATATTTAAATAGGAACTTAACATTCGCAATGGTAAACGGGTTGATTTAACAAAGTTGTGAACTAAAAAGCAAACATAATTCATTGACATTAATGTTTTTCGTTTTCATTTTATCAAAGTAGTACTACTGGAAATTTATTGCGTACCGTAGGACATTATAATGTTTCCACGTGGAGCTATACCTCAAACCTCAATCAAGACAATTAAGAAAGAATAATTTCATTGCATTCAAATGTGTAAGAAGCACATTCATTCTCATATTTTAATTTATCCTCGGCAACACCTCATTGGCTGCGTTTGTTTACATTGTCAGCACTTCTGCGACTGCTCTGGCAGTCGTGACGTCATTTAAGATTTCCATCCCTGTTGCAGCTCAAAAAGCAGCAGCAGCTTCAGCAAGAGATCTTGTTGCAGCATTTCCAGCAGCAACGGCAGCAGCTGGCGCAGGAACACGAACAGCAACTCATGCATCATTTAAAGGTAAATAAATACAATACAATATGGTTTCTTTCGATTCTATGCAGCTTTACTATTTAGCAGGGCTAATTAAGCTCATTCGTTTCGGTGCAATAGTACAATTGCTGATAGAACATGGATGCCGATAGTTGATTTACGAGAAGGTCAGAGAGGCCAGCACATTAGCAGAAGTAGTTGATAAACAAACTACGGATTGGTAAAGCTGAAAGTTTTTTACATTGTTCAAGTTGCTACATAATGATAAAATCTCAGCACTAGTATTCAAGGTCATGTTTTGAGTGAACTTTGTATTGCGCGGTGCAAATTTTGATTGACTAATTAAATATGTCTTCTTTTACGAATTTCATTGTATTTTAAACAATACTTTGCGTTTAATTATCTTTGATATTTCCGTGTTTTGGTTCTCCAAATCGACTACACCTTTGGGACATTTTAAAGGCATCAAGTCAGTCTATGAACGAAAGGATGGTTGAAAAAAAAAGTTGAGGAGGGAGTGTTAAGGCTAAGCGGTGGTGGTGTAGTAATACCATGGTACCCAGGCTTGTCTTCCATTCGCGGGTGAGTCGGAACGCAGGGGTTTTAGGGAGGGCGGCATGTCCTTAACGATGCGGTGTCCCCGAGTTCGCACGTGTCCTGGGTGGACGCGTACTCGCTAAATGGCTAATGGAACACAGAATTGATACTTTAAACTAACAATAAAATCTTATTATCACTCAGCATCATAGTTAAAAATAATGATTAGTAACCGAGTAAGGAATCCGAGACACGGTTTTTGTTTGAACTTTTATATAATTGTTGGTATCTAGTTATATGTATTGCCAACTGGTTTCGTCTCACGTGAGCAACGGAACCGGTTGACGAGAGGGCAAAGTGTGGTCGCATGTTAATCATTATATATTTTGGTAGACGTTAAATTAATTTCTTATGACGTTCCATTAATTATATTTTTAAATATCATCTAAAACACTGGCAAACGAATATACAATTAATATCAGAAATAGGAGTACAGAGTGGATTACCTAAATGATGAACGATGGAGGGCATTGGAGGGTTTGACGTTAACGTAATAAAATTTTATAGAACTATGGCGTTACAATTTCTAACAGCAATGTACAGTTCACAAGATTATTAGTTTAAGTTGCCAAATAAACTCCAAAGACAGTGCATTGCAGAAATTTGTAGGAATCCTCATCTGCGCTAGAGATTTCCAAGCCTACGCATTCCACTCTAGCTGGCACATGGCCGCGGTGGACGGCGTGTCACCAGCGCAGGCTAAATATATCTCTCAATGGCCGCAACAATCCCTAATTGCATCATTCGTATGTAACATGTGTAATTGTATTAACCTCGATGTAGGCTAGGCGGACCCACTCGGAATTGGGGTAACTGAAATGATTAGAGCAGTGATGACTAAGATTAGAGAAGTGATGGCGCGTGCTTAGTGGGAGAATCGTTTGAAAGTGCCAGTGCTCGCTATGCAATATTATACACGTGGATCATTGTAGGTTCTCACAGCAGTTAGAAGAATGATACTATTAAACTGGTTGGTTTTTCTTCCGTCTTATCTACGATTATGAGTGATGCTACTTCTTTAAGATAAGATAACAAACATGTTTGGTTGTTTACCACCCAGGCCATTGTACTACAACAACAACAAAACAAAGCCGACGTTGCAAACGAAGGATCTTCGTAAGAATAGGTCTGACAAAGTATGAAGGCGCGCGAATAATCGTAATACGAATCACGTATATGCGGAATGTGGTCAGATCATGGAATGTGTCCAACAATCCGATGGAGATGTCCAAATGGGTGACAGCAAGAGCCATGACGCACGAACCAAACACGCCTTACTCACCGCCACTGACGATTTTCATACAAATGTAAATAGGTACTATCTTTCCATAAGATTTTAGGCGAAATTGAGTGTGCTTGCCATATATTCAAGAAATATTGTTGCGAGTCTCATACGTATGAGGATATAAATATTGTAATGTCAAGAAACAATCTAATAAATTTAAGGCTTTTTAGCCCATCCAGTGGCCATTCACCGAATGAATATTTTAAAATTGCTTGTTTAATTGGCTTGCCGGTTAACACGAGCATATTTTAAGAGTATCAGTAATCTATATTGGTAATCTAACCAGTATGAGCAAAACTACGATCGGTAATGAAACATCCAATTCATGTAGGTTTTATCGCAAAACTCTTGGTGAATATATTCCGATGTTAGTCAAACTGCGTGTATTAAGGTGTGCCCTCTCTCGTTGACTCAGAGTACTCCATTGTGGACAATGTTCCAGCTGTGGGAGCAGCAGAAGGCCATGGAGGAGGCGGCGAGGCGAGAGGCCCGGGAGGCCCTGGAGGCCCGCGAGGCCCGAGAGCGCCACGAGAGGGACCGCGTCGAGCTGCTGCGGAAGAAGGACAAGCACGAGCACAGCGCCAACGCCTCCACCGAGGTCAAGCAGAAGCTGCAGGTGCGTCTTACCCACCCAATGGGTTACTAGAATGTCTCTTGCACTTGACGCACATTAACTTTGACCTGTTTTATCCTTTATTCGTATTGGTTTTCAGCAATTCTTAAAGAAGAAGCAAGCTACCGCCAATGGAACGGTGCCCGGTTCATCGTACGGAAAATGGTAAGCAAGTCATGACTGAATTTGTTGAACTGGCTTGAAATACAAAAGGGACTTGTTACTGCTGTGTCCATTTGGTGTTTCGCATCGTTAGCAAGTCTTAAATTTCACGTCGTGGTCAAAATCCATGCAACCCATACCACTAAGTAACAAAATAGCAAAGTATTGGTTGACGGTGGCGTCTGGTCCGCAGGGGCATAGTGAAGTCGTCGTCGGGCGAGTCGATAACATCGACAGGGTCTGCGGCGACGCACCCGTACCGGTTGGCGGCCCCGCTCCCGCTGGCGCTCAACGCCCCGCCGCCGCAGCCTTCGCCGGCTGACTTCCCGCTCCGCAAGACAGGTGTGTACGCACCCTTATTCCCTAGCATCCCGTGTTCAATGTTATCTGCGAGTTGAAACTAACTTGGCATAGATGCCGCTAGTGCAGTGTCGTTGGACATGGCAAAGTAGTTAATTGTGACAAATATATTTGATAATCCGTTGAAACATGATCGATAATTGTAGATGATGCCCGTCGTGTACTAGTCTGATTATTCTAATAGTTATAAATAGCATGTTCAAAACTAAAGAGTCCCAAGGTCTATTTTGAATAGTACTTGTAAAGTCAAATGAAGTTAAAATACAATTAACCATGTAAGCACTACGCAGTTGGCAACCAGTTTGAGTAGCGTCATATCCACAAACTCAAAGTCAAAAGGAACTTTATTTACGTAGGTTTCATCACAAAACTTTTAGAAATCGTCAAATTTATAAATACCAGTATCATCTTACGGCCCCTGTCCCACACTAGGTGGTAGACCCCACACACACCTATCAGTCGTCATACCTTCACTCACACCTTTCATACACAATTCCTCACTCCTACAATCCCTCCATCTCCCTCGATCGCTCACAATCCATGCGTCCACTCGCATTCATTCTGAAACTACCACCGGTTCGGAAGGCTGCTCTATGAACTATTATTTGTCTGATATAGATTGTTTAAGTCTCGTTTGAGATATGATATGAAGTATATTCATCTATCAAATAAGAACCTTGGTGATTATAAAACATAATAAAATAAAATGGAGTGTTGTAATGTCTGTGATCTTTATGCATGTGCCATGTTTCTTGCCATCAAATGTACTATGAAGCCGGTAAACTATTAATCATAATAATTTTGTGAAATGTCACCTTAGTTATAGAAACTTGATGATTCTTTTGACGAACGACATAAAGATGTCCTCGGCTATTATGAAATAATATATGTTAAGCTTTTTGTTGAATATGGTTTTCTATTACTTTCTGAAGCACCAGAAGATACAGACAGAAAATGATATTCGAACTAGCAGATGAATCGAAAATGCAGGGTTAAAATTAAATTCAGGTTAACAATTTGAGTAATGACAAATGGCAAGAATACCGACTGCCTCGTTGGTCTAGTGGTTAGATGTGCCGCCTTTGGATCAACGGGTCCCGGGTTCGATTCCGGGGTCGGGCAAGTGTCTTTGTCTAAACCAGAGGCACTGGCTCGGAGTCTGGGTGTCATTTCTATCTATAATATGTATGTATTTACAAAAAAAAAATGTATATAAGTAGTTTATCATCCATCTCGTTACCATAACACAAGCATTATGTTGCTTAGCTTGGGACGAGATGGCGTTGTGTGAAATGTCCAAGGATATTATTTATATTTATTTATATTTACCATAAAGCTAACTTTAGAAATAACCAGGATGACGATTGGTACTGATATATGTTCATTACAAGGGCAAATTTTTTCGAGTAAGGGTAAATCATTAATAATCATGAGTGAATAAAAAATAATACAAAATTATAATTGAATAATAATTCATACACCAGTTGTTTCTTTAATATGGTATCATTCATACCCTAGAGATTTTATATACCCTATCAAAATAAACTTGTCATGCCTATAAAACATATCACCGTACAATCCGTGATCTAACAAAGTCGGTGAGTGCGAGTGTGTGCTGTGTGTGTGCGTAACATGTAAAAGCATGCGCGTGGACTAACCTTGCAGCGTCGGAGCCGAACATGCTGAAGCTCCGGCTGAAGGCGCGCGTCATCGAGCGACGGGCCTCGCCCCTCGCGCGGCGTCCTCTCAAGGCGCGGGCCAAGCACCGCAGTGAGTCCTTTTCTTTGCAAATATCCCATGTACACCACTGGCGGGTAACAATAAAACATTTGAATATGCTTGTGAAATAACAATTATATAGGTCAATAAAGGCCGCAACACTGTAATTGCCTACTGGCGGCAAATGTCTTATAAAGCTCATAAGACGTTCGCCACCCAGACGCCAATTACGCAGCGCGGACTCTGTGAAAGCATGACGCCGGCATCAGGGTGAAAAGGGCTCCTTCCGCTGTCAACCCTCGCTAATAGGTCTCTGGGACATTTGTCATTCTATTCTACCGAAGCGGGAAATTCGAAAGTCACTTGGTGCCCTTACTCTGGCGCAAGAACTCTTTCACGAACGTAGGTCATAAAAATGAAGCGTGTTGCAGACTGCGAAGGCGGCTCCCCGCGCGGGTCGCCCCCCGGGGCCGCGGGCGGCGCCCCCGGCGTGGCCTCGGCGCCCATCCGCGAGGAGGAGGAGCAGTGCGGTCGCTCGGCAGAGCTGCTGTTCTCGTCCCCCTCGCTGCCCAACATCAGCCTGGGCCGGCCCCACCCGCCCAGGATGCACGCCCCACCCCCCACGCACCCCGCGGTAAATATTCCTTGTATTATTGATTGTATATCAGTGCTATGTGGCAGTCCCTTCAATTTAATGGAAGAAAATTTATCACTAAATACCATGAGTATCATTTGAAAAATGTTATTTCAAGTGGCCCATCCCATGCGACGTCAGTGGAAATAAATGTTGGATTCTGACAGGTGGGCAGCTCACTACCGCCAGTGTCGGAGGCCGGGGCCACGGCAACCGCGGGGGCCATCGCGGGGGCGGCCTGGTGCCCCTCCCGCAGCGGGAAGCGCCCCCTCGGCCGCACCCACTCGGCCCCTCTTCCACTGGGGGACCCTGCGCTGGCGCCGCCCGCGCATCACTACCTGCGCGACCAGATACGGAAAACTGTGAGTACATACTTTAAAACTATGCAATGTATTTTTCTATTATTCGAACATTTAATTTATGCGATTTTGCAACAGTATTCAATTGTGCATAGAATGTGATTGAAGTTTTACGTTTGTAAAAAGTACTGTGCAATTGCTTTTTTAGACATATCACAAGCCTTTGATAGGGTATGCTGTATGTTGCTTGCATGAAGGCCTATTATTTAAAACAAAATCTTTACTTCCTATCTATATGTACAACATCATAAAGTCTTTTCTGGAAAACAGACACTTCCTTGTGCAAAATGGCGAAGCACTCTCAAATCTCCACCCTATTGGAGCAGGAGTTCCGCAAGGCAGTGTTCTAGGCCCAACATTGTACCTTATTTACACGTCTGATCTTCCAACTTCAGAAAGCATCACCACCGACACTTTTGCCGACGACACCGCGATCTTAGTATCTCACTCAGAACCAGTTGAGGCCACGGCACTCTTACAGCGTGGGCTTAATGATATATCTATCTGGTTAAAAAAATGGAGAATTAAGGCGAACGAAGGCAAATCTCTAAATGTTAACTTTACGCTAAGACGAGGCACTTGTCCACCTGTCAAGCATAATAACCGCGAAGTCCCACAATCTGACCACGACAAGTATTAAGGGCTACACCTTGATAAGCGGCTCACTTGGCAAAAACATATTTTCACAAAAAGGAAACAATTAGGACTGCAGCTACGAAATCTGTATTGGTTAATAGGCCACCGATCACAACTGTTATTAAGTAACAAGCTTTTGCTCTACAAAACGATCCTTAAGCCGATTTGGACTTATGGAATACAATTATGGGGGACAGCCTCCCATTCCAACATTGAAATATTGCAAAGATTCCAAAACAAAATGTTGAGGACGATAACCGGCGCCCCCTGGTTTGTCAACAATGAACAATTACCACACGACCTGCGTATGGCGACAGTTAGACAGGAAATTCTCTCCTTTACAAAGAAGTATAAGGAAAGAATTAAAGACCATCCTAACAGCCTGGTCAATGTATTGATGGAGGAAAACTATACAACTCGAAGATTAAAACAAAAGGTGCCAACTGACATAATTAAATTTCAACAGTGAAGTAAAGTAGGATGTGACGTAGGTTGCATTCCGAGCATGTCAAAAGAAAACCTAACCAACCCCCTGATAAATGTCCCAGTGGCGACAGATAGCAGTGTAATAAGAGACAAAAAAAAATAGTTTTATGTTTTAATTGCAATTAAATTTAAATATTAATCGCAAGTAAAAAAACATGTACATTTTAAATACTATAGAAATGTAGTAGTGTAAGTTATGAGAATGACAGATTGCTTGCTTCTAAAATAGCCGTTACACGTTCCGCTGTGTTCCTTCGCGCAGGTGCTGACTCGCGCGCACGACGCGGCGGCCGCGCAGCTGCGGGAGGAGGAGGGCGAGGTCATCGACCTCACGGCGCGACGCACGGCCGCCGCGGCGCCCGCGGGGGTCGCCGCCGGGGCCGCCTCCCCGCCCGAGGGCGCCGCGTGCGAGCCGGCGCCCCTGGCGCGGGCGCTCTCCTCCCCCCTGGTGGGCGCGAGGACGCCCGCCACCGGTCTCGCCTACGACGCCCTCATGCTCAAGCACGGGTATATATCACTGTGATGTACGAATTGGAATTTGGAATGGGTAGAACGGGGCTCTAAAGCGGCCCGTGGCTTGCTCGGCAGGTGCGCGTGCGGCGCCCACGCGCCCACGCACCCCGAGCACGGCGGGCGCCTGCAGTCCGTGTGGGCGCGCCTCTGCGAGACCGGCCTGGCCGCGCGCACCGAGCGCACCAGGCCCCGCAAGGCCACCTTCGACGAGCTGCAGGTACGTACGCGAGGGCAAGGGTGCAGCGGTACCCGTTATCCGTTGGCGGCTGACGCTAACGTGCGCGTGTCCTGCAGTCGGTGCACTCGGAGTCGCACGTGCTGCTGTTCGGGGGCCGCGCTCGCGAGCCCGCGGGCGCGGGGGCCGCGGCGGGGGCCCAGGCGGCGGGCCCGGGGGCCGCGGCGGCGGGGGCCGGCGTGCGGCAACTGGTCCGGCTGGCGTGCGGCGGCCTGGGCGTGGACCGCGACACGGCGTGGTCGGACTCGCACACGGCCGCGGCCGCCAGGATGGCCGCGGGCGCCGTGCTGGACTTGGCCGTGCGCACTGCGCGCCACGAGCTGCGGAACGGGTGAGTCACCTCCCTACTTTATGGCCGCTTTTGTAACTTGTCATCATAATTGTTATCTTAATACACATCGGTCAAATCATTACTTTTTGTATGTATGATACTTTACAAGTTGACATGCAATTCAAAATACTAGATAGTTTTCCACCATTTTCTACCACGCGACAGTCTAGCGAGTAACTAAATAAGTGTTTGCATCGGCAGTGTGTCAGTCATTTAGTGCCAATTGCAAATGTGACCGTTGGTCAGGTTCGCGGTGGTGCGGCCCCCCGGCCACCACGCCGAGCCCAACCAGGCCATGGGCTTCTGCTTCTTCAACTCCGTGGCCATCGCGGCCAAGATCCTCCACACGCGCCATCGGCTGCAGAGGATACTCATTGTGGATTGGGTATGTCGTCTTATTATTTTAAATCTAAAGATATTTATCATAGAGTGAACATTTCATAGTATTCGTATTTTCATTTACCTCCTTTATTTATATTACGTTAAAGCTCACTTCCTGTAAAGGTTTTATTGGGATTTAAACTTATCTCTTCTCAACCCACGAGACTCGCTACCGAATTGAGCCTATTCGCCCATTTAAAAGATACAAGGCCATTAAATGTATTTTCGCCAGATCTTAGTTGGGGTATCTGGTAGTACTGAGAATTGATGGAAACTTGGTAAAGCGAAATGTGCCTGCGCAGGACGTGCATCACGGCAACGGCACGCAGCAGATGTTCTACTCGGACCCGCACGTGCTGTACATGAGCATCCACCGCCACGACGACGGGAACTTCTTCCCGGGGACGGGCGCGGCGGGGGAGTGCGGCGCGGGGCCGGGGCTGGGCTTCACCGTGAACGTGGCCTGGCCCTCCGGCGCGGGGCCCCCGCTGGGCGACGCCGAGTACCTGGCCGCCTTCCGCTCCATCATCATGCCCATCGCCAAGGTACCCGCCACTGCCCGATTGCCTATGGTGTATCTTAAGTAAAGGGCTATTCATGAGGCACTGCCTCCGCAGGAGTACGACCCCGAGATCGTGCTGGTGTCGTGCGGCTTCGACGCCGCCGCGGGCCACCCCGCCCCCCTGGGGGGGTACAACGTGTCGGCGGCTTGCTTCGCGCACATGACGCGGGACCTCATGCAGCTCGCCAACGGAAAGGTACCGCCGTCCGTCATTTATATTATTTATTCGTTAACGCAGTCCGAGTACATAATTATACCGAGATCTTTTATTCGTTTACTTTGTCCAATCGTATTCCATTTATACTTTAAGAGGATTCCAAAAGTATCCTTTTCCTAGAGTACCTCATATATGCCAATTTATATCACCCAGCCAATTTATATACCAATTTGTTTACATTGGGGTCATTAGATTATTTTTACACTAGACTGTTATTCTCGATAGATCCTCTTGTATTTTAGTAACAACCTCTGTGGAATTTACTGTTTGGTAAAGTTTGATGTCGTCAGCAAATAACATAAATTTGCAATTTTTTTTTTTTTCTAATATATATTTTTATTTAATACACAAACAGAAAAACAAATATGAATAACATTAAAATACTTAAAAACACTAAAGAAATATTAGAAATAGGAATAAACTAAACCTAAAACTTAAAGATAGAAATAGTTATTGTTGAAAAATAAAATTAAATATAAAATACTTCATCCAGACTGCTTCCCTTGGGGAGGGTGCCCAAAATGCTGGCGACATTGCCCCGCTGTATGGCGAGGCTTATTCGCTGACCGAAGTATGCGCCAGCCTTCCGGTCACCCGTGTGGTCGATTAGTCTAGACGAAACAACGTTAAAAAAATGTTTTGTTTCATCTCCCCATGAGCCTAACGTTTCAACCGCAAAAGGTAAAAATATATAGTCACGACTCAGTGACATATATTTTCGCCTCTTGCGAGTTTGCGCATCAGACGCCGCCGCACCCGCCGCTTCTGAAGTTGCATGTAAATGGGAAGGTGCCAGTGTGTCTACGCATGTTGCATCCCACACTAGACACCTTCCACCTTTCCATGGAACTAACGTCAACCCATCAGGCCTCTTGCCATCATCACGTGCAATACCATTCGGTTCTAAAAGAGCCGGCACGTTGATGGAGACCAGAGCCCGACGGACGACATCATTCAGGGCAGCATGGCGCGACATGCGACCCGCACTGCGCTGGCACGAAAGCCCATGGTGGCCTAGACGATCTACCATCGCCCCACAAGGACAGCAGTGTGGGTGATTCGTATGTAGGCCCAGTCGCAGGCTGACAGCAATAGAGAAAGTTGCAATTGTATATATTTGTTGATACATATATCATTAATAAAAATTGATAAAAAGAACGGGTGCTATATGGGATCCCTGTGGAACACCAGAGGTAATCGTAGAGGTAACCGTAATAGTGTTGAAATTCGTAGCGTAGATTAACTGACACAATCTGAAGTCTTTTACCTAGATAAGAAAGGCACCAGTTCAAAAGGGATCCTAAAATAAGAAAGATTTCAGTTTCTTTAGAAGAAGGTGCCGATTGACTTTGTCGAATGCACTGGCAAAATCCACCCGATCTAAACCGTAATGTATCGCGCGGCTCTCGTCTAAGTTGGAAAGCCAATAAATTAGAACGGTCCCGGAACAATCAACTTCCTGTACGTTTGTGCATAAATAACCCTGGAACGCCCCCGACCAGGTGGTGCTGGCGCTGGAGGGCGGGTACGACCTGCCGGCGCTGTGCGACTGCGCGCAGGAGTGCGTCCGCGCGCTGCTGGGCGAGAGGCCCGCCGGGCCCGCCTACGCCGAGCTGGCCCGCCCGCCCGCGCCCCACGCGCAGGACGCGCTGCGGGCGGCAATCGCCATCCAGGCGCACCACTGGCCCTCGGTGAGTACGGCGCGCTCGGAGCCCGGAGCAGCTCCGCCCCTCGCCAGTGGCTCACCGCGGCCTTGCCCTGCGCAGGTGAAGCGGTTCGCGGAGCTGGCGCACGTGTCGGCGCTGGAGGCGGCCCCGGCCGTGGCCGCGGCGCGCCTGGGCCGGCTGCAGACGGAGCGCGACGCCGCCGACACCGCGGCCGCCATGGCCACGCTGTCCATGCACCACCCGCAGCCGCAGCCGCAGCCGTGAGTACTCGAGGCCGTCCGCTGCCTTGCGCGTTCCCCCCCTCCCCTCCTCCCCCTCGCTAACCGCGGCTCCGTCCCTCAGGTCCGGCGACAGCTCGCGCTCGGGCTCGCAGGAGCCCATGGAGCAGGACGAGGGCAAGTGAGCGCCGCCGAGGCCCGCACCCGAGAGCTTTAAACGGAGGAGCCGAGCGCGGCCGAACAATCTCGTAGAAGTATCGGCCCGGCCTCCGGACCCCGGCCGAGACGACCCTGGACTTTCTACTATACCAAAGATTGTTTCAAATTCTGATGTTACAAAAAGTATTTATTCGTTGTAAATAAAAAAGAAGCGGTCCGGTGGGACGCGTCGCTCCGCGGCGAGGGCGAACGCGGGAGGGCCCGCCGAGCTCGTGGAACGGGCCTCGGCGGAGTCCCGGCGAGATCTTCTAGTTGACTAGTAGTGGTGTCGTGGGCGCCGCGCCGGGCGGGCCCGGGTTCCGAACCCGGCCCGGCCTTGTAAATATATGTGGGTGTGACTGGCGGCGAGTGCCACTTTTGTAAGCGAGTGATGAAACGAGTGCATCGAACGTGCGGCGCGGCGCCGTCTCAGTGTATATTTTATATGTAAAGTAATGTTAATGTTCTATGTGATTCGCCCGACGGGGCTTTTGTATCGTATTGACAGAGTATATAAGATTTGTAGACGAGGCGAGGCGTCTTTTATAAGAGAGTCCTATATTTAAAGTTGCGCGTAATGAATTATGATTTTTCTCAATAGAAACGGTTCAAACGAAGTGGCGATATGGTCGGTCCATCTCGCGCCGCGCCAATTCGAACCCTATCGTCTCCAGATTTTAAAGTAACTCAAAAGTTGTAGATTAGTAAATGAAATTATATTTAACGCGTCGGGGATATTGCAATATGAAATCTGAGTGCGGGGCGATAGAGTTCAAATTGGCAGACCTCGCACGGCTGTCGGCCGAGCTGCACGCGACGCAGCCGTCGACTGACTGCCGCTGCTATGCGATTCTGTCCATTTTCAATTCTAATTTCGACTTGGACTCTCAGGTCTTTGTCTGGCAACTTGTCTACTTCTAAGCATAATGTTCTTGTGTAAGTCTTTAAGACTTGTTTTAGCGCAAAAAATCTTGGCCTCTGGTATATTTGTATAACATTTTGACCACCGTCTCATACCTGAGGCTTGTTTTTGAAATTTATCCGATGTACGTTTTGCGTATCGGACACTTTGTAGGGTTGACTAACGAACATGTTAAAATACTCTTTGTAGAAAACGTTCTAAGCCAAACTGTGCTTCATGGAAAGGCTCCGCCACAGTCAGTCGACGGCCGATTTATATATATTTTTGTAAAGGGCTGTCCGCGTGCTACGTACCTTGTACGATAAACAGATTTAAACAAATGTTGTGTCTTTGAGAATTTTATTGTTAAATTGGAATAAAGAAGAATTAATTATTTAATAAATGTATATATTATATATATATATATTTGGAAATATAAATGAATTTTTATTAACTCATTCCTAAGCTTTACTACCTAATTCTACTGTATCGATCTGAAGACAGTGAAGTATGAAATAAAAACTTGAGAATATAAAAAGTAGTTTTCTTTCAAAGCCTCTTGTCCCCAAGAAAAAATCTCATCCATCCTACCCGACTACTTTGCTTTTGACTCTCGATTGGCGGACTCTGCGACGACAGAAACTGGATTCCCAAGCTCTACTCGTGTGTTATGTGTTGAAACCGTAGGAGCATGTTTTTGTCTGGTCCCGGATATGCCGTCGGCAGAACCCTCATCCGAACTATAAAACCAAGCAGCAGTACGGCCACAAGGAATAATCCGCTAGCACAGAACACCCGTAGTATCGACAACTTTTGCACAACTAGCCCCTTTGTTATCAATATATGTTACGTTCACTTTTTAAATGGGTCTCCATTGATAGGCAATCATTTTGTCAACAATTTTAAAATACGTTATTCGAATCTGCCCGGCAATCAAAAAGACCAGAAATTTTGAAATTAATTTAAAATAACATATGTCTGTAGTTACTGTAGGCAGTTTTTCAATTGCTACACATGGAAGAAAGTACAGTCCGCGCCAATCTTTATGGCCGCTCTGAATGTAGCCGCATTACGCTGCGCACAACACAAAACCAGGTATCAGCGGGGCGGGGCGGGGAGGCAGGGCACGCCCGCGCGTATCGTTTTTCACCCGCAAGCGTCCTCGCCACCCGCGTATTAGTGTGAGTGAGCTACGTTCGTATTGGTTATGAAATGTACGATGCGCAAGGTCGTACCCACGGCTACATTCAGACCGGCCATAAAGATTGGCGCGGGCTGTATGTTTTGTAGCAAAATATTGCCACGCTTACGAGAAATGGTATGGCCGGGCTATCAAATTAAATAATTTTCATATCAAAATCGATATCGTTTAATTAACAAGAATGCAGTTAAATGTACAGCCCTAGTAAATATATTATACCTACATATAGTTTTTGCGTTGTAGCATGGTGCGGCTGACAGTTTCAGTAACATTTCGTTTCACTCTTGAGAGTTGCCGCGATTTACAAATTATGTCTTAGTATTTCAGCTGTACCATATTCGTATTAAATTAAATCATTACTAACTGTAAAAAAATAAATTAAACCAACCAAAATGTTCTAGTTTACAAATAAAATCAAATTTAATGCAAAATTAAGCAAAGTGTTATGCGTATAACGTAATGCCATAGACGTATTTTGTGATTGAATGTACTGCTACGATGGATAGTCGATATTTTTCCTAATACGAAACGTATGTTGTGCGTAGGTCAACTTTTATTATTAAAATTGGTCTATAATTCTACAACAGAACATTTGGGTAAGGTTTTAAGGTTGCTAAGAAAAAAATCTTAACCCGATTTTGATTATTTTATATAACTACAAACATAATTATGTAGCCATAAAACATTTATATGGACAAGTTTATACACATAGTTACACTAGACAACTGAATATCTCACTAATTTCCATAAAAATATTAAAGAGAACTAGATTCATGCTGCGAGTATCGTCAGCGATAAAAATGAATTGCATAACGTCATATCCCTAGTAACGTCATACAGGCAACTGTCACCCGCACCATGCTACAGCGCAAATAGTATAGTACATCTAAAGAGTATTTTGCTTACTTACTTTACAGCCAGTAAAAGACCGACTGCCGAGTCGGGCCTCCACCCATCACTGGGAGGGTAATTAACCCAGTGTGCAACGCTGGCCAGACGGGTTGGCATAAGGTTTCGTATTCAGTTTTCCTTCTCTTGCGGCTAAGTTTTCGGCCTTATGATTTCTGTTTGTCAGCTCTTATGTGTACTCTCGGAAGGTTATGCGGTGGGAACCCTATGAATTCTAAATCCGAACAAATTCTGTATTTTGTTTAATTCCATCCAACGTGGATGTCATTTCAATATAAGTCAAACAATTTCATGTACAGTAAATACAAAAGGACTTACAAAAATAACGATTCTTACCAACTATATAGTTACAAAAATATAATTATGTTTCTACGAGTAGTTGCAATTTAGTGAAATAAAAAAGTTACAATACAATTTTATTGAACACATAAGCTACTTCCAAGCATTAAAAGAACTTGGCAACATAGACGGCTAGTACCAAAGCCGCCTACCAACATCATTTAAGTTACAGCATGATATATACATTAGTTTCCGACATAAGCATCGGCAACAAAGTGCGATTTATACATATATCCGTTGAATTTTAAACTAAGCTAATTAAAATAATTGACGTCTCGCAAGTATAGTTTAGTACAGAAGTATATAGTGATATAGTATAGAAGTAGTGAATATAGTAGATATATACCTACATGTGGACTAGAATATATCTACATTAAAATTCAAATTACAAAAGTAAAATATGCATGATCAAATGCAATAACATGGCGGCGGCGGACCATCTTCTGATTAATCAATTTGATTGATTGAACGAGGAGCGATTAGGAACTGTCTTTGCTCTGTACTAAAAGAAATTTCCGTAACCGGGCTAACATTAATATTTGGTCAATTCAGACTCTTACATTAAGAACGAGTGCGCCATGATCAGTGTAGCGCAGTACCCGACTGAATTCGCTACAAAAACGAACTTTAAGTGACGAAGAGTGGAGACCGAATAGTTCAGCTAATGGAATTAATAGATCCTAATAGTACACACCCAAAATGAAATATTACAGAGCGCGTTATATTTAAAGAGTACAAGGCTAATCATCATCATCATCATTATCTTTGCAGCCGAAAGAAAATATCCTGTTTGACTTCAATAAACTCTTAAAACTATAAAGGATTGGCATACAGAGACATACATTTTATGATCGATGATATTTAACAATTTTAAACAGAGTTCGCGCATCAAATCGCACGCTTAATAACAATCTGATCGATTAGATAGTATCACAAAGTGTACCTTACTAAGAGTTCAACAAATTGCTAAATACAAGATACATTTTGGGCATAGACCAAAATGTTTTAGTCAAAAAACTACGTAACACAGGAAGCCATGAATGTTTCATGTGTTGTTGTCCAGTTGGTATACCGATTGCGGTAGGTCCAGTCCGGTGCGGGCGGAAGACTAGGTGCGGTCGGGAGGGTCGAGCGAGCTGCACGGACAGTTGCAAGAGCTCACGGGGCACTCGCGGTGTTCCCTGGCGACATCGTGGCCATTTGTTTCAAAAATCAGTTACAACAATTATCTTATGACCTTGATGTAAATTTGAAGCGGTAAATAACTTAAAGGTACCGAAGTTCATCGCGGTAAATGCTAACGGCAAAGATACCACGATCTAAAACCCGTTAAGTTCATTAACCACCATGTGCAAGGATCGAGCCCACTCCACGGCCACACGGGTCGGCCCGGGGTTTCGTATCAAGTTTTCTTCTCTCGCGGCTCGGTTATCAGCCTCGTAATTTCCTTTTGTCAGCTCTTACGACACCCTCAGGATGGAACGGGGCGGTGACACTATCTAAATCTAAAATCGTCACCACACGGTTCAAACACTTTAGCAGCGTATTCATAAAATTGGTATAGGTTCCTTTTTTGATCAGAGAAAGGTTGTCTCAAGTGCGGGGTATAAGGTATAAGGCAGAGGCACTCACTTGAACCAGGCCAGCAGGTGCGCGGCGTGCCCCCCGTGGCGGCAGGCCACGCACCACGCGAACCAGCCGCCGAAGGGCGCCCCGCCCGCCCCCGCGCCGCCCGCCCCGCCCGCGCCCGTGCCCAGGTGCAGCGAGCACACGCCGCAGCGCGGCAGCGGCTTGCGGCAGTTGGGGCACGACGAGATCTGCTGCTCGCCACACGCGCACGCGCACGCGCATGCCGTTAGTCATACTCGTCAACATAACCAATTCAACCAAACCATTCTCTACACTCGATCGATGATTGAGGCAGAATCACATAATTAGTGTGAGCGCTCATTTTCTTTTAAGAATCCCATCAATTGGGGGTAAGTTCAGCCACTCTGATTTCCTTAGTCAGCTCCTACGACACCCACGGGACAGAATGCTCCGCTCACACGATATATTCAAAATCCGTCGTACAATTAGCCACGACGTCACAGTGGTGAGGGCAATATGCGATGGCACATAGAATATTCAAGGTACCTTCATCTTGGCGGCGGGGGGCGGCAGCCGCGCGAATGCCGCCCGGGGCCTGGCTCCCAGCGGGGCGGCCACGGACTTCCCGCAATAGGTGCAGGCCACGCACACGTGCCTGGCCGAAGCCGCCCCGCCCGCGCCCCCTCCCGCCTCCGCCCCGGTGCACACCCACGTGTCCAGCGCGCATCGCGCCCACCACAGCTGCCAGCCGTCCAGGATCGACCGGTAGCTGTTACCAAACACACGATTGACGACCGCGAGGAACCGCTCAGTCCACCTACTGTCTGTCGAGTCAGTCGTCCTGTTTGGAACCCTACTGGACTGGTCCTCGAACATACCACTACTACTAATCTGCCCATTAATGAGCCACTGTCGAGTCATTCCCACATGGAAGGTAATAATTGGCCTACTGTTTCGTATCGAGTGTTCCTTCTCTTGGGGCTAGGTGTTCAACCTCATCACATCTTTTTGTGGCGACACTATGTATTCTGAATCCGTCACCACAGATCATCATCATCATCATCATCAGATCTTACCCCATATATCTCTTTCCACCCTCCTCCAAGATGATGAAATTAAATTACAAAGTCTACTGCGCTATACATATACAATTTTCCTTCTCTTGCGATTCTGTTTTCCCCATTTATGTATATCGGCTTGTATAACTAACTATATACTTAATCGTTCACATTATCAACTACAATTTTGTAATTGTATAATCATCGCAATATATGAATGCATGTTACAGTTATGCAATTGATAACGCGATTCCCGAACGCAAACGTTGTTAGATAATATGTCGCCCCTTAAAACAGGTAGCGTGGCCGAGCGGTCTAAGGCGCTGGTTTAAGGCACCAGTCTCTTCGGAGGCGTGGGTTCGAATCCCACCGCTGCCAGGCATCGTTTTGCTATCCCAGAAATGAGACTAAAGTATTAGCATATCAAATTAATGACTTATTTACTGGAAAGATGAACAAGCATTAAAGAACATGACTTCATCTTAAATTTCATTGCTTTTCGAATAATCTCCAGACAAGGAAATCGAGAGCCCGCCTGGTGACTCAAAAGAAATAACATCTTTGGAGATTGCTATCCCAACGATGCGATACTGTCATGTTGTGCTAGATTGACCCGTAGATGTAGCAGTTGCAATAACTGTTATGGCCGTAAATAAATACCCGGCGTACGTGTCCCTACTGAATCAAGTGGGATTGCTACACCTTGGGGATGTAACCAGTTAATCACAATCATATTTGAACTTGTATAGTTATCACCAATTCGGAGGGCTCTACAGAGAAGAGACAAGACATTTCAATCTTGATTTGCCATCCCATATCAATATTCAGTGGATCCTAATGTGATGAAATGTACCACCCTAACATTTAATTTGAGTAAGACCTTACCGGAAAAGACAAGTTGACAGAGCAGGACCTCATTAATAATTAGCTTCCGTGTCTTATATCTAGAAATGCTAGAATTGCTTGGATATTTTTTGAAAAAGAACTCTTACTTTACTCCTCTTGGTATGGGATAATAGGGACAAAAATACTCTGGCAGCGGTGGGATTCGAACCCACGCCTCCGAGGAGACTGGTGCCTTAAACCAGCGCCTTAGACCGCTCGGCCACGCTACCACATATTCCAATGACCAATTCAATTAGTAGTAGCAGCGAATAGACGTAAATCTATATAACAAATGCAACATTGCGCAATACAGCGTTTGCCCGCGTCTGCACTATACGTGACCTACTTGCACTAAAATAGAATCGAATTTGTAAACAACGAACTTCACGAGGAAGTGAAGATTATTTATAGAACACATATGAGTTATATTGAATCAATACGGACATTGGATAAAACAACCGAAAATGTTAACACTTGGCCAAGTACCAATGTGTAGGATATGATATGTCCCCCCATGTGTAGGATATGTTTAAAGGTTTTATTAATTTAAAACACCTTGTTAAAAAATACACTTGAAGCGGTAGAGAATTTTAAGGTCTTGAATTATAACAAAAGTGCTATTTATGTCTTCCACTTTTTTTTAGATATTTTTTAGGAAAACATGCAGTCATGCATAAGTATTTTAAAGACTTCAATAACAAATAAAATATTTCCATTCCATACTAAGTTAAACGATAATTCGCCCCAACTAACGGAATGGGAATAATTTTGAAACAGTTAACAACATCCATTTGATACCCAGAAATAGGTGAAACAAGTGTCAACCCCAAAGTAATTAGGAATTATCCAAATTGAACAACAACAAAAAGCTACTGACCTTGAAACTGCTGAATCGATTTTAATAAAACATTTCTAAAGAGCACTGGCAAGGCTTCCTAAACCCTGATTAAAAAAAAACACATCAAAAACTCATAACACCCCTCTTCATGCAGGGGGCAAAAAAGGTATGTAGATAAATAGTAGTGCGGATCGCAATGTGTTACCTGTCGAGCCAGTTGACGACGCGCTGGTCTTTGAGCAGTTCTGGCGTGAAGCAGCGGGCAGCCACCAGGGCGGCACTCTGCACGTCGCCCGTCTGCTCAACCCAGCGCTGCAGCAGGGCCACCCCCTCCTGGCTGGCACCTTTGGGAGGCGGAAACGATCTCTTCTTTGCACAGGTTAGCAAACACTTTGATGTTAAGTTTTACTTGTCCTCATGTAATAAACCTAAATTAGTCTTTTTAAGGGCGAATTTCAAATCAACTTTGATTTAATTATTATTGAGGAAACTTTTAGCCTATGTAAAGCTTCTATCAGTGGTGATATTCTTCCGAATTGGGTATAGAAGCAACTTTCATCATCAAAAACAGCCAGAGCGCCAGGTTTACCGGTGAGCAGCATCCCCGAGAGGTCCCCCCGCTGGACGAGCTGGTCGGTGGTGAGGCGCACGTAGTCGTGCAGCTTGGCGTCGGAGAGGAAGATGCAGGCGAAGGCCACGCGGTCCTCCAGGCGCATCTCGGTCTCGGCCAGCACGGGCGCGAAGTCGGGCGGCGGCGGCGGCTGGTGGTGCGGCTGCGCGGCGGGCGAGGACGCGGCCAGGAACCGCAGCAGCGCGCGCAGGTACGCGTCGGGCAGCGCGGCGGCCGCGGCGGCGTGCGCCTCGCGCCACAGCCGCTCGTCGCTCAGCCCCGCCAGCGCCAGCGCCACCACGCGCAGCTGCGGCTCGCGCGCGCGCCCCAGCACGTCCAGCGCGGCGCGCACGCGCAGCTGGAACGCGGCCAGCGCCGCGGCGCGGCACGGCGTGCCCTCGGCCTCGGCGCGCTCCACGCCCGCCAGCGCGTTCTCCCACGACCAGCCCCAGCCGCACAGCTGCAGCGCGCGCGTGCGCTCGGCGCTGCGGAACACCGTCACGCGCCGGCTGGGCACGTCGGGCAGCAGCGACGGCACCATCTCCGACCGGTAGCCCCCCTCCCCCGCCGAGCGCAGCACGCCGCGCACGCCCGGGTGCTTCCACGGGCTGCCCCGGATGCACCCTGCCGCGGGCAAAGTCAGCGGGGCACGCGCGTCTGCGTGCCTCGTTCGACCGCTTCGACTTACCATCTTCCACGAGGGATTTGCTGAGCGCGAGAAAGTGCCACAGGGCGCTGAGCGAGTCGTCGTCCGCCAAGTCGGCGTTCTGCCACAGATCCGGCTGCGGTCAACCCGTCCGGTTAGTCGCCTCCGAGTGGTCAGCACAATAATGATAATGAGCACTACACGAAGCCGTACCTTGAGGCCGTAGTCGGTGGCGGCCCTCCGCCGCATGACGCAGGACACGTCCCCGATGGCGGCGTACAGCTCGTCGGCCGCGGACCTCAGGGCGCCTCCGCCCCCCGTCCACGTGAGGGGCCCGCAGCCCCACGCCACCGTCACGCGCTCGCACACAGTGTAGTCCACCAGCGTGCCTGGCCAACGAGTGACATGCTACGCAGGCGAAAGGGACGGAGCGACCGACATACTCATAGCTCAAAGATTGCGCATCAGTAAGTCGCCCGAAGAACGCATATAGAGAGAACAGATAGAGAGGTATAGCAGATAACCACTGCGTACTTTCGCCACCCGACGCGCGACCCCACAGTAAGCCGCAGTCGACCAACACCGCCCTTCGGTGTCGTGTGCCTATGCGTTGGTAAGGTGCAAGCATGCAGCAGAAGGAACCTTTACGTTTTTACAGTGACGCTTCTGTTATTGCAAACGTCCATAGGCAAGAGTAACCGCTTAGCATCAGCTCCACCACTTCGATATGTTACCGTTTATGTAACATAAAGTATATCACATGAAAAAAGCAGTGGTCGCTCCAAACTGGGCCGCGCCAAACAATTTGAACGTGTACATGAAGTGAATTTGGTTATTGCTCCGCGTGGGGAGTGCGATGGGCGCACCCGCCCATCCATACCGTCTGCGACGGCGACCAGCAGGCGCCCCTCGTGGGCGGGGTGCCAGCTGCAGGCCGCCAGGGAGGCGCCGGCCGCGGCGGGGGGCGCCACGTCCCGTTCGATGACGCTGGGTCCTCGGGAGTACTGCTCTTCAAGCTCGGCCTCCACCGCCGTCTGAACCAGTACAGTACAGTTAATCGGGGTGCTGAATGCAAGTTACTTTTTAACCTATTTAGAAATAGCATGACATGTGAAGACCAATTTTCATACAAGTAAACATAATGTTATCTATTAGTGCTGTGAAGTGTACTCGAACTTCGTTTAGGGACAAATGCATTGGATCGACAACAACCTGACCTATAGATTTACATTTATGGTGGAAATTCTCTGCTATTTTACTGTCTAATTCACAAAATCCTATTTAAACTAGAGTATAAATTATACGTGCTTGGGCAGCACTATTTATTCATTTAAAACGTTGTGCACATGATATGTATAGAAGCGAACTTAATGTCATAGGCATTCTCCACTAGTCAACCTGTAGACGGTGCAGAGAAGAACAAGGTAGACATACATTGCTGAATATAGGCCTGTTCCAACGGTTATCTTGGCCCTTCTACGGAGTTCCTCCTTGATAACTATCAGGATCTGACGAATTAACAACATATTGCGATAATTCTTCAATTTCCGAGAAAACAGGTTTTCTGATGTAGGCAGTTTGTAGAGCACATAGAATACTTACCACATTGTCGACGATAACGGGCTTGGCGTCGGCGCTGGCCTGCTGGATGTCGTGGATGCGAAGGGTGGGGCTGTCGCGTTGCTGGCACAGCAGGAGGTTGCGTCTGCAAGGACACACGCCAAGTCGTTATATCAGCCTGGGACGTGTCCGAGCAGCCCCGCAGCCTACCTGGTGGGGCACCAGTGCACGGCCAGCAGCGGGCGCGGGTGCAGCAGCGTGAGCAGCGGCCGGTCCAGGCGCCGCGCGTCCCACACGCACGCCGCGCCCTCCCCGCGGGACGCCAGCTGCCACGGGCTGAACGGGTCCGCGCACACGCCCAGGCAGTGCCTCGTCGACGCCACGCTCACGCCCTTGTTCGACAGGTCTGCCACATTGTCACATTGTCTAAAGTGTGCATTTTCATGTCAAAATGGGCAACACCCATTAAAAAGACACTTGACGCGTATCCGGCGCCGGAGTCTGGCTGCGATACATGTTTTATGTCAGTTCGTTACATGTTTTCGAAGAGCATACATGTATGGCATAGTGCCATGACTTTTCATGTTAAAAAAGCATTTTAAATAATCACAACTTACCACGCAAATCAAATATCTTGATATATTTCAAGTTCATAGATGCCAAAAGGGTGCGATTTGAGCAATTCGACCAAGCAATATTGTGAGCCGTCTCCGAAAGACCCATCTCGGCAATTGGACGGCTTGGTTCCGAAGTTATTGACGCACCGTCAGTAGCTGATGACGAATGACGACACATATTTTAGTGGTATTTTCAACCATATCACAGAATGAGGTAAAATAGCTATAGTTAAAAAGTAGCTGGTAAAAATCTGTACATACTGAAGGAAAGTATTCAGTGCTTAATACTACTACCCATATTTTTTTTAATTAATAAATTTTTACGCATTTAGCGCATGTATATTTTGCTTTATTTCATACCCGAATTTTCGAATGCTTTGCAGCAATTGTGGTCATGGAAATCTCTAGACGACACAGGGGCGTAGCGTGCCTTGGTGGGGCCCCGTATAAAAAAATATTTGCGGGCCCCTATGAAGCGTACAGATTACTGACAAAAGAAAAAAAAATGTGCGTAAATAAAATAACCGATGTAGGGTGTTGCCAACTTAGGAACGCACGCTCCACGCGAGAAAAAATAAATTACTTTTGTTTACATTTGTCATTTCTGAAATAATAAAAAATTGGGAAGTTTTAGATAGTTATCGCTTACGCACGTCGGGGGCGCGCCGTGGCCCGGGAGCCCCGTATAATTGATACGGCAAATACGGCGGTAGCTACGCCCCTGATGACAGTGGTATTTATACGCATTTACTTGGTAAAAAGTGGTTATTTTATTATTACAAACAGACAATCCAATTTTATTTATTTGTATAGATCCTTCGACACGAGGTACCATCAAGGTTCCGATATACCATCCATTTCTTTCATAGCTTCAATTCACAGCACATTAGCAGACATAATACATACTTTATGTGTTCTGTTCATCTGTTTATACCAGTTACTGTCCAAAAAGCATGGGGTAAAGCTGGACAAATAACATTATCCAGTCTTAAAAAGGAAACATTTTAAGTTACCTTTTGCTTCCTCAGACAGTGAGGAGCCTTTGTACACATCCCACAATAGTATACAGTGGTCACTCCGGTGCTTCTCCATAGCAACTGCCAGCAAATTGGTCTCTGTGTGACTCCATGCCACGGAATTACATACTCGAGAGTGGCGCGGACCTGCAGTTCATTTAAAGTTTTTTAATAGCTTATTCATTGTCAGTAGAACCACACAATATTGTTTTACATTATGGAGGTTTGCACCTAACTTTACAGAACCAATTTAGCCTACTATGACATGGCAGCCATAGGTCATTTTACATTATCAAAATAATTAGGCCATAAATAATTACTAGCCATAGCCATTAATATTTTAGTTTGTTAGAGATGTTATTTGTATAGTATGAAAAAATTAATGCTGACATTAAAACAATACCCTCAGTGTTTACATTGACTCTTCTAGGAATAATGTGTTGGTTGTCTGGAAGAGATTGCTTTTTACTGATAAGGCTGCAAATTGTATGTATTTTATATAAATTATATTCAGTAAACTATTTGTTTCTTGCAAATGTACAATAAAGTGTTATCTAGCTATCTATTTAATGACAAAAGTATTTATTTTTATTTTTTATTAATTGTAACACAATATTTCTTACTGAACTCCCTGTTGACAAGTCCAAGTGGATCATACGTCTGTTTGAGGGTAGTGAGTGTGACTTTTCCACTGGTGTAGCCTAAGGCCAGCAGGGGTTCGGGCTGCTCTGGTATTGCACTGATGTCTACACACCGCACTCCACTTGCACTCTGGGATGCCACTACAGTGGCAGCTCGTGTTGCAGATATTGGAGTAACTGGGAATAAAAAAAATAAAGACACCTAATGTTTCAGATGGCCAGAATGGCCTTTTCTTAAATAACTATCTTCAAATCAAATCACTCTCACAACTCTTTATTTGCTGATTATGGGTACATTACATTGTGGTTAAAAAATATATTATGTCCAATTCTACATTTTACCCTTGTGGGGTGTGCCAAAATTATATAAGAATTATTAAAATTAAGTTAAATATAGATACAAGTCAGTCTTACGTACAGTAGGTTACTTATTGACTATTAAACATTGTAATATAATATAATGCCAGCCTCATACAAAAGTGGGCAATGTCCTGAATCAACCACACTCATTTATGTAGATTAGCTTAGTTAGAGCTTCTTTTAATTGTTCATGTTAAATTATTGGATAATCCAAATTTCATAAATTTACAATCAACAATTTTAATAAATAGAACCACTGACTTGTACAAACAAGGACTTGTTAGGTATCTTCACCATCATCAGCCTCCATTAGTCCACTGCTGGACATAGGCCTCCCATAAAGGTAGCTCATAACCTGCTAATTAATATAAATAACTTTAATGTATGATCTGTTTTATTATCATGTTTTTTTGTGAAACCAGAAACATCTAGTTGCCAAGTGATACGTACAAGTTGTTTTTTTCTCGATCTCCTTTATACGGGACACTTCATATAAGGTTATATCTGGACCCCATAAGATAAATTTATCGTGGTGAATTGGCGACCAAATAACATCCAATTTAACTCCTGCCATTGTTGGAAATCCTAAGTACAATACTATGAATCTTTAATATTTTATAGTTGTTTCGCAGTTTTGGTTTTAAAAAAATTGTTTTGAAGTTTGACTTTGACGTAGGTATTTGACGTTTAACTATACGTTTTGTAATTGCTACACCACGTAATTTTACCAAAAAGCCGTTTATTGAATATTTTGTTTTAACACAATGGTTTAAGAGATTTTAAACTATAATATGTAAACAGTTAGAGACGCTTCTACATATATCACGATTCCTAAATGGTTACCAAATTGCTGTATTATTGGCTCCTCAGCACTTTCATTTCTTCAAAGACAGAGGGCGTTGTAAGTCTGCATGCAGCTTTAGCAGAACAACAACCACGACGAGCAAGCAAGACTGAAGACCCTTTTTTGACAGTCGCTAAATTATAATGACAGGGGAGTGTAATCGAAACGAGACATCAAAGTGAAATCTCCTCAAAAAAAACCCACTGAAATCAAAAGTTTTTCGTGGGAAACTTATCTATCGGTGAGTTTTAGAATAATATCCTGACGGATTGTGTAGTTTCTGAGGTGATATAGTGGCGTGTAGGTCAATGACGTGATGCCTGAATGTTTACTACAAAGGCAACGCCTGGCGCTCTCCCACAGTTTCACGCGTATTGTCTAAGTGTTCTCACGTGTAAGCGTACTTTTACCGACCTGCTTTGCCAGAAGAATACTAGTGTAGTGGGCTGGATTCCGTGCAATACAGTTATTTCGATTTACGACATTGCTTTTAGGCGTTCCACCAGCACCAGCACTGTGACTCATTTGCTGATTGATTTTCCACGAATTTTCCTTGCATTTACCCATTGTTACTGTCTTAGTAACATTTAACATCTGTGGAAAACAGGTTTACAGCATAGTGTTTATTTATTATGAACAGTGAGTGTATGATGACACTATCAGGCCATACTCTCGCGTCTCCTGCGTTCAGGAGACGATGCTGAGCATATCGTCATGTTCTCAACCCTAGCTTACCAGCTATCAACTAAGTTTTTGGAAGAACAGAAGGTAGGTGTAAAGTTGCATGCAAATAATCACAAATAATAGGTAAACCATAACTAAAGGATTCCAACATTAAACAATGAGTATTTTAAATTGTGTTGTAGGAGATGAAGGGTTTGTAGGAGTGAGGAGTTGTGTGTGAAAGGTGTGAATGTAGGTATGACGACTGATAGATGTGTGTGGAGACTACCACCTAGTGTGGGACAGGGCCGTAAGATGATAATGGTATTTATAAATATGACGATTTATAAGAGTTTTGTGATGAAACCTATGTAAATATAGTTCCTTTTGAGTTTGAATTTTGTGTATTACACAATGTTACTATGACCTTAGAGAATAAGACTTTCCCAAGATCTGCCAATGGTAATAATTGGTGTGCAAGGGCAATCCTTTCTACCATTTTGATGGAATTAGCAACCTCCAAAATGATGACTAAGGTCAGTAGTGAAAAATGTTGGTATTCTAGAGTTGTTATACACCATATAAAATATATTAATAGTTAAGGGTTCTTCATACTTGAATTAATTTTATAGTAACCTAAGATAATGATTCTGTTGTTAATTGTTCCTCAGGCCGAATATGCATCTGTTTCAACTAAATTCATGCCCCAGAGGACAAACTAACTCGTCCATGTCTCCAGTCAATTTTATTTTCTTATTAAAGTTAATTTTCTTTATTACTGCAATTATCAATAGTTTGTTTGTACCTAGTTTCAATAATAAGGTTGTACCACTTATCAGCTGTTGCCCTTGTCCTCTGCCAACACAATGTAGTCCAAAGTGAGTATTACTGTCTGTTTCCATGAATGACATGAAACCCTTTGATACAGGAATCCACAATACCTTAAAATAATTTTATTTCATAGATATAGTGTATTGTATGGATTACATTACTATGTTTGTAATATTGAACACACACTATGACAAGGAGATACATAGTGTGTGTTTAAAATATATAATATGAATAAATAGGTACTATGTATAAATATACACAATAGAATAGTCCCAAATTATAATATGGGAAACATTGATTAATATCTAATCTTCATCTAAAAGCATTTTAATGTCAATAATATTAATCATTTTACAATTTAGTGACTAACAATATCGGATAATCTGATATTACATGGCATACTAATAATTTTTACTATACAATCACATGACAACAGTGGTCTTAAATCATGTTTCGAAGGATTCATTACCATGGCTGTCAGCCATGGCAACTTGAACATATCAGCACATATGCACCATAAAATATTATTTAAGCCCTAAACAGTGAATTACAAACTAAAAATGGAGCTTAACTAAACCATTGCCTAAAGTCATTTTTTTAAATGTAACCCCTGCTCTAAGTGTAACCGATAACCTGTATCACTGGTGCAGATTACAAACATGTAATTCACGACCACAATGACACTCAGTCTTAGAGCCTCTGGTTTACTTAAAGACACTTGCCTGACTCCGGAATCGAACCAGAGACCAGTGATCTAGAGGTGGCACACCCAACCCCTAGAGCAACAAGGCAAAAATGATTGCTCAGGGTAAAATATGGCAATAAATCTGTCACCATTAGAATGCTATACAATCCCCGAGTAATAGCTTATCTGCTGAAGCTAAGATGAGTAAAGCCCACGCGTGTGAGTCTGCTTGCTTAAGCTAGTCTCACATAGGTATTTTTTTCTTCACATTTACATTCTCTCAAACCAACAGCTGACTGCATTGTAAACTATAAAAGCGAAACTTAAGGAATGTTTATTTTTGTGCGTATTTGTAGATGAAAGTGTAACTGTATGAACTATATTATGTATTTAAGTACGCACTTCGTATGCGGCTATGCGCCGATCAGTATTCAACCCGTGTCGTCTAGCCGACAAAGCGCGCAGTTAACGGTAAAACAATTTTTATACGGTTTTCATTTTCATTTGTTAAATTTAAACAAAAATATGTGTAAACGCAGATAACGGTACAGTATCAATGAAAGTTGACCTAAAATGTACATCGTGTTTATGAGTAACAATTTAAATCTTAGGCTTAAATTTTTACATAGTATAACAAATTCGCGCTGGCCAAACTGTTTGCCACAAGGTTACATTTTCTCGCGGTCCAATTTTCTGCCCTTCGTTTGGCCATCTCTTGCAACACCAAACATAACAACAACTAAATTACAAACTTTAAATTTCTCTCTAAGTTCCACTCTAATTGTGGTAATTATGCGTTTTACAAATGGTCGAGTCTAAGCGTTATCAGCGGTCTGTTTGTTATCTATGAGTCATGAATGACGCCACATTCCGCCAGTCTCGCGTGGTGTGTGCGATTACCCTTCAGAACTGTGTTAATTGTCTTGTGTTTCGGTCATTGATCCACATGTTCACATTGTCTACGCGTGCCTAAATGGTGGGCATGATTCAGACGTCCCGGGATTAGGCAGTCAATTTTATCATATATTATTGATAGACACGATAAAAAACACAGATATCAATCTGCGGATGATTACGATAGTCATTAAAATATCACTAAAATGGGAAGATGCCCCATTAGTTTGGGAAGCTGCGAAAGATCTACTCACCCCCAATACATGTCTGGAGACAAAAGTCTACAACCAATGTGTGTTGCCAGTGATGACTTATGGAACAGAGACGTGGTCGCTCACTATGGGCTCCATCAGAAGGCGCAAAGTCACCCAAAGGGCAATGGAGAGGGCTATGCTCGGAGTTTCCCTGCGAGACCGAATCAGAAATGAGGAGATACGCAGGCAAACCAGGGTCACTAACATAACCCACAGGATTTCCAAACTTAAGTGACAGTGGGCAGGGCACATAGCGCGCATGACCGCGTTCCAGAAAGCGCAGTGCTGGTAGGCCTCCCACACGGTGGACCGATGACCTGCTTAAGGTCGCCGGAAAACGATGGATGCGGGCGGCCCAGGATCGGGCTTTGTGGAAATCCTTGGGGGAGGCCTATGTCCAGCAGTGGACGTCTTTTGGCTGAAATGATGATGATGAAAGAAAAACTGCAACGAATGAAAAATCAGATCAACAACACCACGTAACAGCTATTATGGCGCCCTATATAATGGTCATGAGTAGTACATCTAGGAGTTGACTAGTATTTAATTATTTTATTTAAAAACTCTATTACTCTACACTAAAACAAAAAAGACACAGAAATTAAAATATTCTAAGGTAAAGTGTACATTGGGCGGCCTTATCGTCAACATAGAACGTATTCCCATAGAAACATATCCTAGACTGATAATTTGAAAAACTCTTCTCTTCTCTCTTCTCTGTAGAGCATTCCGACCCGGTGGTAGTTTTAGCGTGAATGTGGGTGGACGCAAGGGTTGTAGGAGATCAAAAGAGATGGATGGATTGTAAGAATGAGGAATTGTGTATGAAAGGTGTGGACTGTAGATATGACCACTGATAGGTGTGCCTGGAGACTACCACCTAGCATAGGACAGATGAAATTGGTAATTTGACGATTTTTAATAGTTTTGTGATAACCTACGTAAATAAAGTTCCTTTTGCGTTTGGTTACGGTTATCGGTTCTTCTACAGATATGACTACTGTCAATTCAGCTCGCTAATTCTCTGAACTATGTCGGTGGCTGTCAGCTAACTTTCAGGAAAATCCAAGCATACCGGTAGAGATTGCATCTGGTTTATGATTCTTAGGCTGCTACTTCATTCGGCTATTCGTGTTTGCTATTCATGTTTGTTGTGTTTGTACACATGACAATATAGCCGCAGGAGATAAAACGAAATAAATGCGACAATGAATATCAAGGTGAAGAGCCATCATCATAAACAACTCTAAACGAAATCCGATTTCGCTGACGCGACAGCGCCGATTGGCGGACCGATGAGAAACTTCATTAATTAAACCCAATTCATGTGTTATGGGAAATTGATATAGCTGCATATATAATTATTGATTATTAGTGAAAAAAGTCATAACAGTTTTTCTACTATAGATGGTTGAAATTAAACACTTAACGTATTTATCGCGCGTCTATTACATTGCTGTACTTGGCGGTTGTTATTGCAAATTAATGCAAAGATTACTCCAAGATGCTCACTACAACTCTTTGTACGTTAATAACAAGGAACTTTTAATGTCGAAAAAGAGATAATTATTAATAATTTTATTGCATGTATGATTACGATTATATTTATATGACGATAACCGCCTGTAAACCTGTGCATTAAATAATTTTAATCTCGACACGTCGATAACTTTGTAGCCTCCCTGTTCAATTAGTCCGGGGTCCCCCGTACATTGATTTCACTTGATTACTATCAAGCTAATTTTTCGTGAGTAGCTTCATTTTCATGAGACGCCCAACATTTTCTTGTCGACAAGTCATGATTGTGGTAGCTAACAGAGGTAGCTAGGGTGAAATATGTTGATTTTATGATTCTAAAAAAATTATTACTAACCGGATGCTTTTTGGTATATCTGATGATAATTATCTAAATTATTCGAAAATGTATTTGTCCTACAAAATGTATGGTTTGATCAGAGTCCTCCACTTCCAATATGTATCGATAACGAGGTCATCAAAAATGATTACTAACCAGCTGGTTTTTTTTTATTTACTTAATAAATATGTATATTATTTAACCGTCATATTGTCCTACAAGTTGCGTGGTACGTTATCCCGGTCCTGCACTAAAAAGTTGTTCTACAGATCATAGAAAAAAAAAAATTACTATCAAGCTGAATCTTTGTGAATAGCTTTGTTTTGATGAGACGCCCAACATTTTCTTGTCGAAATCTCTTGATTGTGGTAGCTAACAGAGGTAGCAAAGGTTAAATATGTTGATTTAATGATTCTAAAAAAAATATTACTAACCGGGTGATTTTTGGTATATCTGATGAGAATTATCTAAATTATTCGAAAATGTATTTGTCCTACAAAATGTATGGTTTGATCAAAGAGTCCTCCACTTCCAATATGTATCGATAACGAGGTCATCAAAAATTATTACTAACCAGCTGGTTTTTTTATATACTTAGTAAATATTTATATTATTTAACCGTCATATTGTTCTACAAGTTGCGTGGTACGTTATCCCGGTCCTACACTCAGAAATTGGTAATACCACAAGACCCATTTTGTCATCACTATCTGTAGGACACCAATTTTACATGATAGGTTAGTATTCTCTGCCCAAATGATACAATGTCCTACAAAAAAAACAGGTATGTATCATGAGTCCGACAGAAATTGTCATTTTTCGTTTTCCTACTTATAACTTATAACTTATGATACAGTGAAAACATCTTTTTTATTAACTTAAATAACTTTTTTTTTTACTAAAGTAGTACAAAAAAATAATTATTTACTTAAAAAAAAATGTATATTCATCAGATTCATCAGATAAATTTTCAGTATCATCACTGTCATTTTCATCTATTTCATTTTCCTCGTCTTGTGACTGTAAAAACGTAAAAAATTAAGTATTTTTAACATAAAATGAATCGACTTCGTTTTATAGTGTACGAAACTTTTTATATAGTACATATACGGATCCCGCTATACAACGACCACCGATATGTTTAATGGATGAAAATTATTTTATTAGAAATTTAGGACTTTCAGGCAATCCATTTTTTTAAATTATTTTTAACATACTAAATCACTATCACTACATAGTATAAAACAAAGTCGCTGTTTCTATCCGTCCCTATGTATGCTTAAATCTTTAAAACTACGCAACGGATTTTGATACGGTTTGTTTTAATAGATAGAGTGATTCAAGAGGAAGGTTTATATGTATAACCCACACCCGCTTTGCACGGGCGAAGCTGGGGCGGGCCACTAGTCACTACATAGTATAAAACAAAGTCGCATTCTTCTGTCCGTCCCTATGTATGCATAAATCTTTATAACTACGCAACGGATTTTGAAGCGGTTTTTTTTAATAGATAGAGTAATTCGAGAGGAAGGTTTATAGGTATAATATAATTGCACCCATGCGAAGCCGGGGCGGGTCGCTAGTTTCAAATAAAATAATTTTCATCCATTAAACATAACGGTGAATGTCGTTGTATAGCGGAATCCGTATAATGTGCTATATAAAAAGTTTTGCACACTATAAAACGAAGTGGATTCATTTTATGTTAAACTAGCTTTTGGACGCGGCTTCGCTCGCGTGGACTTCGAACCCGTGCTTATCTCTATGCATTTTTTTTAATTAATATAAAAGTGGTTATTGTGACTAAACTATGATAGTTAGATATGTGCTCTCGCGGACTTTTTTGTAGATTTTAATAAGACCTACAAACTCGTAGTACTTCATTTTGTTCTATTGTCAATCGTTTTTGCAGCGCACGCATAAATAGGTTTTTGATTTTACACCTTGGGTTACAAAATCGCAATTTTCATACGAATCCCTAATTCTTTTGAAAATAAAATATAGCCTATAACCTTCCTCGATAAATGGACTATCTAACACTGAAAGAATTTGAAGAATATAAATATTTACTAAGTAAATAAAAAAAACCAGCTGGTTAGTAATCATTTTTTATGACCTCGTTATCCATACATGTTGGAGGTGGAGGACTCTTTGATCAAACCATACATTTTGTAGGACAAATACATTTTCGAATAATTTAGATAATTATCATCAGATATACCAAAAAGCACCCGGTTAGTAATAAATTTTTTTGAATCATAAAATCAACATATTTCACCCTTGCTACCTCTGTTAGCTACCACAATCAAGAGTTGTCGACAAGAAAATGTGGGGCGTCTCATGAAAATGAAGCTACTCACGAAAAATTAGCTTGATAGTAATCAAGTGAAAACAATGTACTGGGGATCCCGGACTAAATCCAAAATCCGGATCCAAAATCGCCCATGACGTGTGAATACTTCTAAACGCAGATATTCTCAATGCCGAATGCTAGTCTAAACTAACATACCACATTGTATATGTACCCTTTAGTCATTCAAGAACTAGAACTACTGAACATTGCATATACTGTGGACACTTCTCCCACCGACTACTAACAGTGCATTGTCGTGTTAATTTCTATTTCTGCACAAGTCAAATGGAAAGCGGTTGTTTTGCATGGAGTTATTGCTCTTGCTAGTCCAACACGCACACTGCAGCTCATCAATTCCTGGATTGTGTATGGACTCGTTACTTGTTCACGAATATTCTGTTTGATTTTAAGTAAACGGATTGGTGACGCACCTTATTCATAAATTATTTACAACAATCTCAAGGATTATTCACTATATGTCTTCTCTCTATTGAGAGTAGTTCAGCATATTCTTTCTCTATGGCTTTTAAGCCTAAGCTGCTCTATCATGCAAATTTATAGTTATGCCTTGTGACTCGCAACTACAGTGATTCGAGTTTATAATTTTGGTTTGTAGGAAGCGAATTACTTTGTCCAGCTTACCGGATACGTAATAAATTATGCCTTATGTCGGTGCGTAATGCCCACTCCAGAGTTCTGCTTTTATCTGTGCTTTGTTCGTTTCAACTATAGTCAATTAGTCCTATTTCCTCGTGTAATAGCAATTGCTAGTATTGTTTTGAAGTACCAAGCATTATGACACAGCTGCGATGTCAATCACACAGACACGTATGACACCATCAACGGTGATGGTTATCGCAGGCTGCGGAGCGAGACCATGGTTGCGTCACAGCGGCACGACATTTGGATTCAATTGTTTTTTTGTTCGAATAGAACTTCACTTCGAGCTCGTTATATGCCTTTTTTAATTCCTGAGACGTATAAGAAACCTCTGACAACAGTATCTAAAGGATTCAGGCAAATAAAGAAATTATTGACAGCTCAAACTAAATATGTATTGACTTGTGTAGATAGGGGAGAGCGGGGTTGGTGTTAACGGAGGTAAGAATTAACAAGCTTATTCCTGCCGAACGTGAAGGGTTAAAAATATGAGATTTGGTTTAGGATAACTATATACACAGCCGAACATGTCCTGACTTGTCGGTTATCAACCGGCCGTCGTTAGTGATAGATATGCGAAGTAAACTCGGATTGACAGGTAAACCAACTTTTCGTATTTCGTGATAAATTGATTTAACATTTATTTCTTCGCTAAATTCAATCAGAGTTTATTCTAAATAAAGTTCTATTTTATTGACTTAAAAACTAATATACTTGTTTGTAATTATTTATACTAGATTTTTTTGTGTAGTCGATTAAGTATAAAAAGTCACCTTGGGGCTAAAATTAACAAATTGAGTGGGGTAAGTATTAACATGTTAATACTTACCCCATATTATGTAGGTATGTGATTTTATAAATGTTTTTTGAAGAATGAGAAATTACAAACGAAAGAGTTCAAGGGGGTCTACGTCTGAAGAAGTTTTTGAGCTGGCAGCTGCAGAAGTTCTGGTAAAAACAAGAAATTTAGTGAGGTTGCCACGGAATACGATATTTGTCATGTAACACTGTTTATATAAGTCAAGAAAAAAGAAGGGAAGTTCTGTTGAATTGGGTTATAAAAAAAACCGTCTAGTTTTCAATACAGAGCAAGTAAAAATTATTGCAGATTATTTAGTAAAATGTTCGATCATCTAGTTTGGATGACGATATCAAAAAATGAGCTTACGAGCTTGCCACTTATAGATAAAATTCCAGAACCAAAAGAAAAAAAACCCTAATACCCACTCAATTGTTGTTAATGAGTGCAGATTTATAAGATTAATACTATTTTTATACCTCATTAAGAAACTTAAAGACAGAAAGAAGTGTAGATTTAAAAACATTTTCTTTACACGGGCACAGTAGCGGTTCATTGAGTTACTATCATAAACAAAGTACCGATTTGTTTAGCTTTAAGGACAATAAAACATTTTCATCCATGTAAATGTCATTTTATTTAAGTATTTGATAAAATTTTAGTCTCTGTTAATAATTGCCCCTTACGTTAATACTTACCCCAGCTCTGTTAATATTTGCCCCAGATGCGGGGTATGTATTAACAAATGACTTTTTTCGTTTCCATGGCTCTCTTTCTGAAAGTACTTACTTACCTCATGGTTTTTGTTACTAATATCATAGCTGTATAACCAACGCACGTTTTCGACAAAAAATAAAACGAAAAAGTTTATTATTAATGAAAATATAAACCCTAATACAAAATTTGTTAGTACCAGCCCCGCTCTCCCCTACACTATATCATAGTATAAAGAAGAGGGAGTAGGCTATCTCCGGCCCAATTCGCGATTTAATTGCCTACTGTCTTAGGGTTGTCACTTTTAGCTAAATATTAGGCGCGGCTGTTCTCGCTTCGCTAGCAACCGCATGAACAGCGGCAACGTGAAGTCGCGGTCCCGACTCGCCATGTCACCGCTAGATGGTACAGGCGGCAAGATAGTCTGAGAGCTTGTGTTTAATTTATTTGCTTAGTGCTTTATACAAGTCAGCTTTTTTTTTATTATGCTTAATGTAGTATTTTTACACATAAAGGACCACATTTATTTTTAATTAATACAAATATCGATTGAATCACACATTTATTACAAAATTACAAATTAGCTACAGAAAAATACTTTCTTCGGTTTCGACTATTACGAAACGCCTTGTTATTAAACTATAATGTGTAATATATCCGCATCCTTATAAATAACTTTCTATTTATTTCTATTTGGTTGGGATTTATTTATGAAATCCTCGCGGTCAATTAAGCGCAGCCACTGAAGGCGTCTGAAATAAAAAGCACATTTAATATACATTAGGTATCTAAGTATAATAAAAAATGAATAAAGTGAATAAAATATTATCATTAAAAGAAATAAAAACAACATTAAAAACTAACGACTGTCTCTTAGACTATAATCGAATTTGTTGTAATGATTCAAACTTTGTTTTATATGTATTTGATTTACTCAATGCTCTATGACATTAGTCAATTAGGTACTCGTACATACTTATTTTGAATTACGATTTTCTGTAAGTAGGTAGGTATTTAGTTACTATACCTAAAATAATGAGAAATCGGCATCATCATCATCATTTCAGCCAAAAGACGTCCACTGCTGGACATAGGCCTCCCCCAAGGATTTCCACAAAGGCCGGTCCTGGGCTGCCCGCATCCACTGCTTTCCGGCGATCTTAACCAGGTCGTCGGTCCACCGTGTGGGAGGCCTACCAGCACTGCGCCTTCCAGAACGCGGTCGCCACTCGAGGACTTTTCTACCCCATCGGGCGTCGGTCCTGCGAGCTATGTGCCCTGCCCACTGCCACTTAAGTTTGGCAATCCGGTGGGCTATGTCGGTGACCCTGGTTTTCCTGCGTATCTCCTAAATCGGCATAACTAAACGTAAATAAAGAAATAGCGGCAAACCAATTGCCAGATCAAAAGTACCTAATACATTCTAGTAGGAAATTAGGCCTACCTACCTACTTCCTGTGTGAAAGAAAACTAATACAAACAAAAAATATGTAAGTACGTAGGCATCTCATCATCAAGTAAAATTATATTATGCTAGAATAAGTGACTAACTTACCTTTCCTGTTCAATAGGTAATCTGAACAGAGACAGGTCTGGAATCGATGAATTATTAAGACACCCAAACACACAGCAATACGTTCTTCTGCGATTATCAGACATTTTGATGATGATATTGATGAATAAATCATTTAGCGGTGCCGAAAAGCCGTGACGCGCGCGCAAACCTTGTGCAGTGTTAGCCCCGACTGGCGCACTGAGAAACGGGTCGAGATTTTGTTAAAGTGTGCGTGCGTCGACACATAGATACAATAGCGCACACATACAAGCCGCGCGCGGTGCGTTTGTATGAAGATAACCTACTTCCCCTCTCTTTATACTATGACTATATTGAAAAGCAAACGTAACATTTTAGCAAACACAGGTTGTGCTAAATGATTTAACAGGGTCTTACAAATAACACTTCATCTTAATTCTCAGCCAATAACTGACCCACTGCTGCCAAGGAAATAATCTTACCGTGCCACGGATGTCAGAGGCGGTTTCGGTTTGCTCTGATTTGTGCTCGTTTTGTTTAGTCTACTCTTCCGACACTCATTTCAGTTGGTGAAACTGTAAATCTTTAACCCTCATAACACGGACATCTTACAAACATCTACGGGAAGGAATGGCTTGGTGACTCAAGCTTAAGTAAGCTGACATAGCATAATAGGCCTTGTAAATACCCATAGTAAAGGCCACAACAGTTTCCTGCACTTTTTAAAATGTTTCGAATGACCGTGCGAATATTCTGTTAGTATGGTTATCGTAATACAATCACTTTCACCGTGCTCCACTGTTTAGCAGAACTTGAATACTACCTATAGCCAAAGAATTTTGGAAAATGAAAGTTGTTCGGGCATAACAATTGCTTGTTTAAAAATACACGGTTAACTTTTTCCGACTGAAACCGGTCGTTGTACATTCAGGCAATTATAAAATGAACTTGACATTTCGTGTTTGTTTTGCTAATTGCAACTCCAAATTGCTGCATTCTTTTTTTGTGTTTTATATGTATCGCGATACAGGTGGACTGCAAAACTAAGGTAAACTATCTCCCGGTTTATTTATGTATGAACTCTATGCCACACTAATAATGGCACCAACCCATACCTTCCTGACTAAAACCTCAAGCCGAAATCCCTCCGTTACGGGATATACGAAGTGGGTATAGACAAACCTGCAATATACTTTCTGAAAAAATCCTGGTTACACTCCGCGGGCTAGTGATAAATAAAACACTTTGAATGGTCCATCCTTCAGCACTATTGTTATAAGGATTAGTCATTTGCAATACAATTATGACACGAGTGAAACCAGCATCCGAGATAAGCATCATTTCGTCTAAATTAGAGTATGGGGTAGGACGTGTGTGTGAATTAAATTTGAGTAAATTATCTGTTTTTGTGTTAATCTCGTGATCGGATATGCCACGGTTGTTCTGCGTGAGTATTACCGTGATCAACAGTCTCTAAGTGATTCATAACTTTTGTGATAAGAATTAGTCGTTTTTAATGTTTATGTGAGTCACGCTCAATTTACATGGCGAGGTCGTACTTGTTAACGCCTGTTTTACTCTGGATGGGATCAAAGGTGCTCTTTATTTCGGAGAATTTGCAGCAGAATCGATAAACGTATTTTCTTTTTGAATAAACATTAAATGAATTCCTTCTGTTCGTGTGATGACGCATTATTAAAACACAATGTCACCAACTCATGGTTTCGTAAGAGGCGCCTAAAGGAACGCAAGGGGCAGATCACCTAGCCTTATGAGAAGGAAAACCTGATACAAACCCTGTGCGAACCCGTCTTGCCAGCGTGGTACAGCAGGCCAATTTCTCTCCACTAATTAGGAGGCCCGACTGAGTAGTGTGTCATTTATGGGCTAAAATATTCATGATGATGATGATGATGATGAATGTATTTTAATATTGACGAGACTATTTCCAGTCTTTCCCAGACTCCAGCCTGTTCCCAATGCTATTGTATTGTTATCCGTTTTGTGCAGAAAAACACGTTCAAATTAGTTTAAATAAGTCTCCTAGCCAAGAAGACTAAGAAATAAGTAACGATTGCGCCGGTTAACAAATCAGCCAAGATTTTCCTGAGAGCTGAACCGTAATGGGAGCGTTCTTAAGTGAGACGTAGACGCGCATCATGCCCACCCGGTAGATGCCCTAATCCTGTTACCTCGTAAGGTTTCGTTGTTGTGCTATCACGACTAACACACTTCTGTATTAAAATGCACTGATTCATTGCAACTACATCCAGAATAAGTAATCTGTAACATCTTCTTCTATATCTCGGCCTATAAATGACCTACTGATGCGTCGGGTCTTCTCGCAAGCCATACGGGTTGGCATAGTGTGTCTTATCAAGATTTCCTTCTACTGCGGCTAGGTTTTCAACCCTAACTATTCCTTTTGTCGGCTCTTACGACACCCTCAGGATGAAATGGGGTGGCGACACTATGTATTCTAAATCTGTCACTACACATAATGTAAATACTAGATTAATTAATTACATATTTTTGGGTCGCCTTTGAGTCTTTTTGCAACAAATGCTCAAAGGCGACAGATCTCAATCTCTCAGCCAATTTGATAGAAAGCAATATATCCTACTCTCCCACACTGGCTGGCCAGTGATATCGTTTAAAATGGGATGTTGACATGCCACGTTTTCTAAATCCATATAGACGGATCCCAAATGAGTTCCACCAGAAAATTGGTTTGCTTTTATCCAGCTCGCACTTCTCAGTTGGGTTGTTGTGGTTCCGTTACCTGGCCGTACAGTTCGGTTACGGGAAGGTAAATTAGTATTCGGTGAGCAGCTGACGGCAGGTGGAGCATACGTAGACAACTGTACGCTCGGTAATGCAAGGTGCGTTGCATGTTCGTTGTGACCATTTCTGGTACCGGAATATTTTCTTTGTTGGGGATGCTGCAGTGCATCTGTTGATGACGAAAGGCTTAAAATTCGAGGTGCATTTTTTATTCTCTCTTGTATAGGTTAATGCTGTGGTGTTTTTTTTTTCGTGGAAACAACAATGTATTAACGGTACAGTTTAGCTGAGTAACATAGTTTTTTTTTAAACTTTGGCTCAGTGTTACCATTCGGACAAACTTAATTTGCTTAATGTTTTTTATGAATGGAATGATCATAGTTTTAATGATGGTTGTTTTAAATATGATGATTTATATAAGGGTGTTGTGATAAAACCCACATAAATAAAGTTTCATTTGAATTTGAATTGGCGGAGAACGAAAATGAAACCCTCCCGATTGGTTCAACCAGTGACACATGAACATGCGTGAACTTGCTCAAGTTGTTTGGTGTAGACTACATTTACTTTAATTCCATTATTTAGCTTAGCTTACTAAGTGACACTGGTTTATAGGAAATATTGTAATTCGATCGTTCTGTTTTTGACTATCGGAAAGTGAAAGCTAGTATCGTCATTATAAAAACTAAATTGGTCTGCCAATGCAATAAAATGTTAAATCAAAACTCCGGATGTTTCGTCAGCGAGGAAGTGACAAAAATACTCGTTTAATTTATTTTAGAATAATTTTTGTGTTTTCAATATACGAAAATGCTAGTAAGGTGCAAAAGTGCAAACTATTGCCAATTCGATAGCTAATTTTAAATAATTAGTGAAGTGAATGCAAATCACCCTCCATATATTGGGAGGAGGCCGGACTCGGCATTGGGCTGAGTAGTAGTAGTAGTGAATGCGATCGGATAGTTTAGACACACAAACCGTTTAAATTACCTGTCAGTTAATTAAACTAGCCTATTGTTACCATGCTATTGTAATTGAATCAGCACAGTCTAGTCTGTTTGCTGACTCAGACCCCATTAGGAGTTATGGCAATGTTTTTAAGGAGACACCTCGCACTATATCTATAATCTATTCTATTCTATATCTGTATCGCGAGAGTTCTATAAAAACGTGTAATTCACCGACATAGATGACTTACTGAATAGTTGCGAGACACGAGGCAATGCTGTGTACGTCACGAGTATTTATTTGAGTCATATCGGAAAGGTATCGATTTGTACAGACGTCATGGACATTTGATAGGACCGCGGTAAGACGAGTATTTTCAACGATTTGTTATCGACTTATTACGACTACGAAGTTTTAATTACATTACACACTGCGTAGGCGTAGTCGAACCTCCTCCAATTTGATGGAGGCAATATAAAATTATAGTCTCGAAAAAGTACTTACTATTTATCAAATCCTGTTATCGTTTATCGGACAATGTTGAAACTTATATTGTATCTTGTGGTTATCTAACTACATGTGTTGTAATGAAGATACGGTTCTCGGCATTTTCGATCGTAATAGCGATCGGCCACATAGCGTTATTTAGTTTGAAGATTCAGATTTAATGTTGAAGACTAATCCTAGCATTCAAGTTGAAATTATACTTGTTTGTCCGTCTCACTTTCAAACCTTAACTGGTCAATACATATTGAAATATGGATAAGATATTTATTTTAATGTTAAATAATATTGGTGCTATACTATAGTATCTTGTGTGCTCAAGATCTTTAAGTTCAAATTTCTGTATGCTTGTATACACTTTCACTTATCTGATGTCACGATAAGCTAGTAATGCCTTATACAAATTAACTGATGATAATATGAGCATTACTTATCAATTATTTTATGCACCCAACTGGTGTATGCCCCGTATTATCAAGAAGTTTTAGAGCCCGTGAAATTTGGTAGAGGAAGATAACATAATCATCATCATTTCAGCCAAAAGACATCCACTGTTGGACATAGGCCTCCCCCAAGATAACATAGTGGAGATAACATAATACTCCAAAATAAATGTAGTGGCCAAAATTCGAAAATGTTTATCAATATTTAGATCGGTCGTCGGTCACCGACCTCATCATAGCTATAAATTTGTGAGAGTTGTTCATCGCTAAAATAAACTTCAACGTAACATCTGTTCGTATAACTATTACTGGCATTTAAAAGGTGATTGAATATTTCGAATATATAATATTATGCGCCCATGGCAAGTATGAGTGGCCGGCCACACCATCTTTTCCTAGACGCAGCTAAGGAACATGTGGGTACCATTGCATGGCAATTTGCTATAAAACTCGTGTTTTAGTGACATTATTTATTAACTTCATAGTGCCTTTTCGCTCGTAGATTATGAACTGGTGTAAATGAAAAACTAGAAATAAGTCCGGTGTGACGCTTGGCTCCACGAGATTGATTTAGAGGTCTTTCTAAGCAGCGTGTTTCTATCAGATCTATAGATTTTTTCTATTATTGCCTTGAATGGCTTTGACCTTAGGCTTGCGTGATGGAAAGCAACGACAGGGTCTAAGATGGAGCATCTAAGATGGCCCTGTCGGACACCAGCTCTCACATGCACATGACGAAACACAGTAAAACTGCTTGGCGGACTTATAACTGATGGTGGTAGCTAGCCGGGCGGACCATTAGATCCTACCACCAAGCGTGCTGGGTTTTGTTGAATTTTACAACACGCGTTATTTCCCAGCGTGCGGTGGGGCAGTGTAATATTCTGCTCCGTACGGGGGAAATTTTAACGATAACATTCTCATAAATTGTGGATTTTTTGTCTGTATATTCACCAAAATGTTTTACTTAGAGAGCCACCGATCGTGTGATCTTTGACAAACAATTTGTTTATTCAAAATGATATACTTTTGAATGCCTCGCAGATTGCCAGGCGTTGCCAGCGTTATCTATTGCTATTTATTAATAGTCAAGGTCGTTCCTTATCTCCTTAGTGTCCGTGGGCGGTGGGGCTCTCGGAGCCATCAGGCGCAGCGATGTCAAAGAAGCCGGCGGCGCAGCCCACGCTGCACAAGGTCATCATGGTGGGATCCGGTGGCGTTGGCAAGTCGGCGCTCACCCTGCAGTTCATGTACGATGAATTCGTGGAAGACTATGAGCCCACCAAGGCTGACAGCTATAGGAAAAAGGTAACGCCACTGCTGCCTCAGGCGGCATCTGAGACCCCCTGCTGAGACGGGCTTCGGAAGTTAACCTAGTGTGCCATACTGCCCAGATGATGAAGTTTTGCTTCTCTGACGGTGGGTTTTTAGCCGTGTCATTTCCATTGGTCGCCTCTTTCGGCACCTTCAGGATGGGATGAACTTGTGACACTTCTAGAACCAACTCGAAGACTGGCAATAGGTGTACTACGGGAATGCTAGAAAACGATAGCTAGTTTAACTTGCGGGGCTAGAATCACGTTTAAAGCAAAAACCTAGTTTTCCGCAGATCTAGTTAGTTCTACGACATTCTCATGGTGGCATACTATTCTAAATAAATATACAATATCTTTACCAAATATCTCTAATGTCTCTACTACTAAGGCGTAAAACCTAATGACTAAAATGACTAAAGCTACTACTAAATGACTAAGACTGCAGAAAACAAGTCTAAAGCTACATGGAAGATCATAAACGCTGTAAAACAAAACTATCCTAAAGAAGATATTCCGAGGATCAAAGTACAAGACAAAGTTATAAGTAATCCTAAAGATATAGCCACCGAATTTAACAAGTTTTTCATAAATGAAGTAAATATTATAAACGACTCTGTAAAAAAGACCTATATCAAAAGCAACTGCAAATCCATGTTTATGAAGCCGGTTCATGCTGAAGATGTAGTAAAAATAATAACGTCACTTAAAAATAAGAACAGTGTAGGTTATGATGGTATAGCTACTAAAATAGTGAAAGCAGTACCACATACCTTGGCACCAGTTCTATCCTATTTAATAAATTTATGTATAGAACAGGGTACCTTCCCAGACAGTTTAAAAATCTCCATTATTAAACCGTTGTTTAAAACTGAAGATAAAGAAAATATGCGATATTACAGACCTATTGCACTACTCCCAGTGTTTTCAAAAATTTTCGAAATCTTCATTCATCAAAATATATACAATTTCTTTGAGTCGCATGAATTGTTTGCAAAACAACAGATGGGGTTTAGAAAGGGTAAAACTATTAACATGGCCATCTATGATTTTCTAAACAAGGTTATGATATCTATGGATAAAAGGACTCCAGTAATAGCTACATTCATGGACATATCTAAAGCTTTTGACTGTGTAAATCACTCTATATTACTAAACAAGTTGTATACATATGGGGTTAGAGGTAATGTTAATAGTCTAATAGAATCTTATTTAAGTAATCGACAGCAAGTCACGCACATCACAAAAATCTGTCGAATATCGAAAACAGAATGTACGTACTCATCAGATCCTGGAACGCCACATTGTGGCGTACCACAAGGCAGTGTGTTAGGTCCACTACTTTTTTTGGTGTACATAAATGACCTTCCCCAAATATGTAATCACCACATGACACTGTTTGCAGATGACAGTACAGTGCTTTTTACTGGAGAAAACAAAGATACTTTTGAAAACGATATAAATTTTACAATTAAGAGTATAATAGAATGGATGGCATGCAATAATTTAAAAATGAATATTGACAAAACCAAATTTATAAATTTTAATCAAAGACGAAATAATGACTATAATTTAAATATTAATTATAATGGACAATCAATATCTCAAACTGACATTACAATGTTTTTAGGAATAATAATAGATAATAAGTTGACATGGAAATCTCATATAGAGCATGTATGTAATAAATTGAGTCAAAGTTGTTACGCGTTATACAAACTCAGTACTCTTGCAGACCGTAATACTGTTATCACGGCCTATCATGGATATGTTGCATCCATCATACGGTACGGCATAATATTTTGGGGCAACTCAACAAACAAAGAATTAGCATTTAAAGCCCAAAAGAAGTGTATAAGAGCCATATGTCATATAAAATCTACGGACAGTTGCCAACCCTATTTTCGGTCTTTGAAAATATTGTCACTTCCATCTCTATATATTTACGAGACTGTATTATTCGTTAAAAGTAACCAATATCTTTTCAAAAATAAAAACAGATCGAGACATCGAGACATGTTATGTTTGGTACCCTCACGTACAACTATGCTCAATAAAAGCATTTTCTGTATGGGACCTAAAATTTATAATAAATTACCTCAAAGTTTGCGAAGTGAAGAGAACATTAAAATATTTAAAAAACAAGTTAAACTATTGCTCTTAAATAAAACATATTATAGTATTGCGGATTACTTGAACGATAAAGACTTAAAATAATAATAACTTAATTTATGTAATAATAATAATTCACCAATGTTATTTTAAATTTTAAGACATAATATTGTACACCGTCTAGTACGGTATATCACAGCGATCTGTTCACTATGTTAAGACCTTTGTTTAAGTTTTTATGTACCTGTGATAACAATAAATAATTTCTATTCTATTCTATTCTATACTTTCTGTTAGTCAGCCCATTAATGACCCATTACTGAGTTGGGTCTCACCCGTTACGTAGAGGGTAATTAGCCTACTGTGCCACGCTGGCCAGACGGGTTGGCACAGGGTCGTTTCATGTTTTCCTTTTCTTGCGGCTAGGTTTTCTGCCTTGTCATTTCCTTTTGTCGGCTCCTACGACACCCTCATGATAGAATGGGCTTTCAATTGATATTATTAGTTGCGATATTATAACCTATGAAATGTAACAACTGGTACCATCTTGATGGGTTTCGCCTTTTTCGGACTTCAGGTGGTACTGGACGGGGAGGAAGTACAGATCGACATCCTAGATACTGCGGGTCAGGAGGACTATGCGGCCATCAGAGACAACTACTTCCGGTCGGGAGAAGGTTTCTTATGCGTATTCTCTATCACGGAGCCGGAGAGCTTCGATGCCACACAAGAATTCCGGTAGGGAATTATGAAATGTACATTAATATTCATTTGTAAGTAAACACACGGGTCAAGGTAGGCAACCCATCGATGCATCATCATCATCAGTCACTTCTAGTCCACTGCTGGGCAGAGGCCTCGCCTTACGAGCGTGACAACCTTTTCGTAAATACATATTATGAAAACGAATATAATATATGGTGTGGATAACAAGAAACACAATTTATATATTTATTTATCGGTCTGTCTACTAGTTCCATTTGCGACGGCAGGTATAGGTAGTAGTTAACAAACATCTTGAGCCTAAATATATTTCAAAATGTTTAGTTTTTCAAGTGGCTCTGCTTTAGAAGCTTGCCCGACCCTGGAATCGAACCCGGGACCCGTTGATCCAAAGGCAACACTTGTAACCCCTAGACCAACGATGCTGGCAATCTATCCTGCGCAATAGCCGATTGCAGGCACAACTATTTTTAATATAAAATCTGTGGAGAATCCCGTAGGGGCTCGATTAGCACGTGCTCATAAAAGACCCGCTGCTGAGTCGATCCGCATTCAATTACATGGAGGGGAGTCTACTCTACACTCTACAATTTTTGTCAATGTCTACCTGTCCGCAGAGAACAAATCCTTCGCGTGAAGAACGACGATAACATTCCCTTTCTACTGGTTGGCAACAAATCCGACCTGGCGGATAAGAGACGCGTCCCTCTTGACACGTGCCGGGAAAGGGCCCAGAACTGGCAGGTGCCATACGTAGAGACCTCTGCAAAGACGAGGGATAACGTGGATAAGGTGAGACAGACATACACACGCGTTCTTTACCTTTATTCATCGTAGGACACCCCCTAGGTAGCAAGCTACCCTGAGTTGCGCAGTCTACCCCTAACGGGGGGAGGGAAACCTGTGGCTCTATCTTGGAATCTATCTTGCCCTAGCTCTCATAACAGAGCCGTTTGTCCAAAGGCTGGGGTTGAATGGATCTCTCTCACCATAAAAAGGATACCCTAAACTCCCTAAACCCTAACCTAACCAAATTGACTTAGTCCTTACCTGGCACTTTAAGAACTTTAAAAAACTATTTAGGTGTTTTTGGGCAGTCAAGCGACATGGGTTGGTGGTTGGCATATGTTTGATGGTTGTTTTTGGGGTTGGTGCCGTGGCAGTGTCATTTTTTTAATTGGTAATTTCTTTGACGCCCTTCTACAAATTGCAACCAGAAAAAGCCTACCGAATTTAGATAATAAATTGATTCCAAATAACAACTTGGGAACAAGTGTAGGGGAAGGGAACACTACCTTTGCAAAACGCGTTTCCGGTTCGATTCCGGAGTTGAGCAAGTGTCATTTGTGTAAGTAAATTACGTATTTGCTAACGGCTCCAGGCTTCCCTAGTGCCGGGAGTGGTTCTGAAATGAGTATACCGACTAACAAATTTAGCTGCAATAACTTTTAGCCCAATGCTGACCATTAAAATAATTCAAATCTTCACAACTATAATAAAGTTATCTGAAATGAAATATTGACAATTAATTTTTTTTCTCCATTGAAGTTGGCCTGAGCTTTCACATTTCGCTTTTTATTTTCACCAACGCCCCTTTAATCTAGTGATGTGCAGCTCTGGATGGCTTGTTTAGAGTTGTGCTGCCTGTGATGACGCTTCTAGCTTTTTATTGTCTCTGGTAGTAATATAAAAAAACAACTAAATCAACAAGACACTACATATATTCACAGTGCTATCGCTCATAAATTACTCACTGCTACGGGGAATCTGTCTCCTGTGCCACCCTCGCCAATCCGTCTGGCACCGAGTTTGAAGTCAAGTTTTCTGTATGTCAGGAGTATTTCCTAGTAGTCTCCTACGACGCCTTGGCATGGCAAAATGGCATGGATAGGTGACATGATATGTGCACGAACTTTGTGCTAAATCTTTCGAGTACAATAATAGTGTGAGTGTTCTAACATGTCTTTCAATGACCTCATAAAATAATTAGATAAGTATAAATCTTTCCATGAAACCTTTCTTCAACCCGTTTTGCTAGCGGGGCACAGTAGGCTTATTTTCCTCTTTCAAAGTGGTTAACTTATCGGCCGAGAAGAAGTCGTTCAATATCCTGAAACCGCAGCACAACTCTAAACAGGACTCGGTACAGTTCTGGCCAACGTATGTGTACCAATGGTAGCGGGTGGGTTCGCTTGTGTGTTCGTCCGTGTGACTGTGTCCGTCCGCCCCGCAGGTGTTCTTTGACCTGATGCGGGAGATCCGCTCGCGCAAGTCCGACGACAGCCGCGCGACCAACGGCGACGTCAAAGGGAAAAAGCGGAGGAAAATTAAGTGCGCCATATTGTAGAGCGGCCCCTGTACGTGGCGCTCGACGGGCCAATGACGCGAAAGATGGACTAGTGTTGCCACTACAGGAAGGTGCTAGTGGTCTGGCGCTCCACGTCGCAATAATCACTTATATCTTGTTAATGGTTTTTATAATTTGGAAACAAATAGTAAACTACACTGAAGTAAATCGGTTTTAGCACCGTCACAGTCGTTCTAACTTTGTCTGTTACCGTGTTATTGTGAACACCATTAATTTATAAATATCTCGCGATATTATAAACTGTCGCCTAGTTGTAAACCGCGCCATATGCCTTAAACATTTTGTATTTTTTTTTGTTATTTTGTAGTTGGTCGACCATTTAACTGTTTGATATTATTAGCGTGCGAGCTATCGAAAACTAAATATGTCAAATTGTAAGGTTCTAAAGTACGACACGGTTCACAATTTGTACACAGTTTATAATATCACGAACTATTTCTAAAAAGGACAGTGTTCATTATAATTCGTTTAAGTTCATTATTTATTGTATTTAGTACTCACTATTAAATCTTGCCAAACTTAGCGTCGATTTTAAGTTGTAGCAATACCTTTTCCAATCATTTGGTAGTACCAGTCGAGTTACAGGAAACCACCTTATCTGTAGTAAACTGTCACGCGATTTCCATCTCAGTCATCTCGTTGAGTGTCCACCTTTGTTAAATCTATGTCCTTAGTTCAGTGATATTGGATGTGCGAAATGTAATTGGGCTCCTATTTGTTGTTGTACCACCGAACACTGAAAGTAAATCCTGTATATAAACTATATTAAAATGTATCTTGTCATTATTAGCGGTCTTTTAAACTTCAAGTTAGTTACACATTACCAGAATCAAGATCAACTGACTTGGTGTCTTAGAAGGGTTCGACCAGCGTGTTCAACACACAAGTTGCACAACTTTACGAACACTACTTAGAGTTCACAATCGCATGTCGCCAGTTTTCACTAAACTAATGCACATAGTAACTAGAGTAAGGGCTAAGTTAAGGGCACCGCATACAGTCGTCCTGCACAGTTGATATGTGAATACAGAGCGACAGTGTGCGATGACCCTAATGTATAAAATAAATTATCTCGCCTATATGGTGCTTGCTTTATTGAATGCTGTTCTTGATGAATGTGTTTTGGTTTGCTCAAAAAATATGACAATTTTTAAAACGTTTTAAACTTATCTATGGAACTCAAATTGTCGACATAATATGTCGTCATTTCGACCTTTAAAAACCCATTACCCAGTTGGGCCTCCTCCAATTTAAAGGGTAAGTAGGCACTTGGATGTTGTTATGAAACACGTAGGTCGTAAGCCTTGTTGATGTAAGGGATGCTAGCGCTCCTACGATTCCGGGTTTGGACAGGCTATGGCTAGGGGAAAGATTCATTTAAAAAAGATTTTTCACTTCAGTAGCTCAAACATGTAGGTTTTGCTCACTGAAAACAGTGGACAAAATGCGATTTTGCCCACTGAGTGAGACAAAGTAACTTTTTAATTCTAATTCGAAACATTGACACTATCTCTTTCCCGCCAATAGAAAAGAGAGAGAGACAAAGACCAAGTGGCCAGTACCAACAGCTCCGATTTTTCTTCTTCTTCTTCATTTAGGTTTTGGCTTCCATCGTTATACCGATGATTTTGCCAATGACAAGTGTGTTGTGTTAGAAATTTCGTGTGATTATGAAAGTTAAATTAATTGGTTATAAGTTGCGTTCGAGTTATGAAGTTACATGTTAGCAGGTAGCGCTATAGAAAACAATACAAAGCATTAAAGTACAGATTATAAATATTAAATTGATAGAGCAATATTATGGGAACTATATTTGATTACATACAAACTAGACGTACTTTTAACAGTTCGATTGGATGAAAGGAGTTCGTTATGGGGTTACTCCGATTTTTAATTCGACCTCAAAGACAAACACGTTCGGAATTTCGTACTAACTAAAGAAATTTAGCAAAAATGATAATTATATCTTTTATTGTAATTCATTGAATTTTTAACTTATTGTTGTATTTAAACTAAAATAAGTATTTACTGCTTAAAAAACTGATATTTAACTTAAAAATATTTAATTATAGTTTCAAAAATGTTACGTAATATATTTCATTTCCTATAGTGTTCTCGCTGCTGAAGTGAAAAGTTATGTGTGTTACACGAGAGCAAAATTTTTCGCATCTCGTGCCTTTGAATCCCTCGCAGCACTCAGGAATCAACTTTAGAATCACTCGCTACGCTCGTGATTCAATCATTGATTCCTTCGCTTACTCGGGATTCAATATCAGCACTCGCAGCAAAAAACGACTTTGCTCTCTTGTTGCACAAATAACTATTATCCGCGGCTTGATTTCTTCATAGAAAAAAAATTATACCGAATTAATTTGAAAATGGACACATCCTCAGTGGTTCATTACGAACAGAATTCTATAAGATATTTTTTAATTAATTGTTATTTATAAGCTTGTGTTTGCACGATATGTGTTTGTACCGTATGCGAAAACTATTCCGTAACTTATAAACAGTGTCCGAACGACGAGTTTTGTGGTAGTTTCAGCTTAATTCCATTTAGGACATACTTTTAATACTGTAATAATTCACACCACATACTGTCAAAATTAACCGAATTAATATGATAAAAATAGCCAATGGTAACGGCAGCTGAGCTGAGAAAATCTGAATGATTACGAAGCGTACCGAAAGTTACCGATGCTTGTCGGAAGTTAAGTAAATGACTCGATTGCAAATGATTCGTCGGTCGGACTCGAATGGCAACAGCAATTGTGATTGCAACATACATACACTGAGACAATACAAGATACGATAACGCTACAGCACTGGAGTTGTCAACAGTCCTTGTCGAGATTGTTCCCCAGTACCTACAATGTAAGTTTTGATGCGAGGAATTCGCGAAATAAGTTGCAATACGTTGGACTAAATATGACGTCACGTTACGCCACGCACCCAGTGCACGTAGCGTTCTACACGCATCGACACTTAGTACACGCACGGGAGCGAAGGAGTAGAATAAGTTTTGTATTTATTTTCTATGTAAGTGCTAAATGTATCGTGGTTCGCGGTGTGTTGTGGCGAACGCTGCTACCGCATTTTGTCACCGAAGCAAATGCACCTAACATATAGAATCTCATTAGATAAATCATCTCAGCCCAGTTTAAAATTCACGTAAATGTGGAGCTACCCGTCACTGGGTTGGGCCTCCTCCCATTTTACGGAGGGAAATTGGCCTACTATACAGCGCTCATTTCCTACCAAGTTTCTAAAATTAGAATCTAATTTAGAATTTTAATAATTATTAAAATTCATTAGATGGCTAAAATAAAAAGCCAATACATTTCTACCTATGTAGTTCTTTTAGTCGTGTATTCTAAAAACTTTTTAATGCAAAATGGGACTTGATGTCTGGTTGTACCATCTTGTTGGGTCTGTATAATTATGTTAGTTGTGATAATTACCAAGAACATTAAAAGAAGTTAAAATTGCAGCCTCAATACTGACGGTGACAAAGTGCTGTAGTAGCATTCTGCATTGTGGAGTGGTGATTGTGTATCTTTAGCGTGTGACTAGCAGGCGCTAGGCCCACTACTTGATGGTTTATACTGTTGCAAGTATATTGTCAATGCAAATAGTAGTTTTTCATGTATGATAACTACCATTGTCATTTTGTACTATAGTGAATGGTTAAACATGCACTGCCCAACTCATTGTTTCAATAAAATTCGGTTCGGAGAATCGATAATGTTATCGATTTCATTCGCTCATTTAAAATAACACATCGCTAGTGCGAGACCTCTTACAGAACGCAACAAACAGGTCACAATATTATTGGCAAAATAATTGATATCATTATCGAATAGTAGTTTAATGCTAGTTACTAAAATATTTTATATGCGATACGAATGCGAGCAATGCAATTTTTGTTAATGAAACGTTTGATATTATACGGACTTTGCCATTTTTATATTTATCCACCCGAAAACTTGTAAGATTATAAGTAAATGTGAAAATGCATATAAATGTGGGAGTTTCAGTTATCATTGATTTCTGTAATTGCAGTAAGTTGATACCTAGCCAGTAACTTAATAGTTCCTGAGAATACCTATTATTTTAGACTTCTGAAACTTTTAATTCAGAATTATACTGTTGTTTTAAATAACACACACTAAAGATTAGCTCTTCGACGTTTCTACATGAAGGCGATTACATCTTAAACTGGCCAATGAACTGCTAATTTTATAGCCTGATGTCTTTAGTGTGATCTATTTCTCAGATTCAACGTGCGTATTGCGAGTCATTTAAACTTATTCGATCATGGTAACTATGAACTTAACGCACTTTTTCTTAACCCGGTCACTTTAGAACTACAATAATTTAAATGAGGATGTACGACGCCATTCGATTGATCTATACCTCGTGCGCGTTAAGAATGCGGCATCATTGTCCACCGGCTTAGCCACGCCCCATGACCAATCAAATTAGAAAGTCACGTGGACAGTGGCCAACAACCTTTATCCTTTATTTTATTGCATGCTTACGCAAACGAATTGAAGATGGCGTTCTTACAACATGATTGTATACTTTTAACAGATTTATCTCGTGGGTTTTAGTATAAAGTAGGATAGGATGCACATTATTTTGCTCGGGAATAAATATAACCTTTAATTTTCATGTAAGTATAATAATCTCGAAAATATAAGCTATCACTACGTGATCGAATAGGTGAAAACATTATGCGCTAATATAGCATCATACTAATGACAATGGGTAAGGTTTATTTATTTAAAAAACATATTTTTGGTTCATATGCCAATCTGGATTTGCAGTACTATTGACTTGTGGGGGAGGAGAGCTATCCTATGATATTCTTCAATGTATTCGTAGTGTAGAGATTTTAGTTCACAAATGTATGGATTATGTACCAACGTGTATGTATGTATATGAAACTCACTGAACAAATGAATGATATTTATAATGCAGGAAATATACAGATTTGCAAAATGATGCGTTTCCTTTTCACATATTATTTTACGTCGATTTCGCCTAGGCGAGTGCTAGTCCCGTTGTCTTTGATTTTGGAATTCGAGCTAATTCATTTAAAATGAAATTCTTTTGAATTTATATCTTCTTCTTCTTCAACCTTTCACCACCCAATGCTGAGAGTAGGCCTCTTCCAATGCACGTCATTCTTCGCGGTTTTGCGCCTTTCGCATCCAGTCCTTTCCAGCCATTTCAATTATTTTATATTTATGAATTTTGAATTTATATTAGGGTGACCAAATGTGCAGTTATAAATTCCCCTACACGGCTACTGCCACGAGCTCCTACTGCCACTGTGCCTGTCCACAGGCATTCCTAACCCTGATCCGGCAGATGTCGCAGCTGAAGAAGGGCCAATCTGCAGACCAGCTCTCGGAAGACCACAAGAAGAGGTTCGAGGTACCGTGCTGCGTACTATCCTAACTACAGCCGATCTTCGATCCAGAGACAGCCGACTTTGGCCGAAAGCCGCAATTGCTGGGCTTACTGCATATTCGCCTATTTAGCTACGCTGTTGTCGAATTAATGTTAATTTGTATATGGGGTTCTAACACAATATTTGGACAAACTAACTGGGGTATACGACATATTCGTCAGCTAAACCTATAATTGGCCCACTGCTGAGTCGGACCCCCTCCTATTTCATTATGGGATATGAGCCTAATGAGCGACGCTCATTTGGCGCACAGCGGGTGTATCAATTTCCTTTAGCTACCTCTAAGAAAACCTTGGAAAGAGAAAAGGTTTGGTGACATCGCGTATTTTAAATCAATTTAGAATTAAAATTAGTTCGCCGAAAAAACGGTGAGGTATAAAAAATAAAATTGACCGATTAGTTTTGCATGTCTGGTGGCGTAATGTCTGGTGATATATACATCACTGTAAAGTTTTGCCAAATATTTTATAGGACCTTAAGTTTATTGATATTTTAGAGATGTTATCTGGCAGGGCCCTTCTGTATTAATTCTATACATATTTGCGCCTGAACTTAAATGTTATGTTAAAAACGCTATTTCTACAGTTAAGGAATTATTTACGATATTGTCTTGTTTCTAACTGCAAAATATATTACAATCTGATAGATTGAGCAGTTTTTCTTTAAACGTATTTAGCTATTAAGGTGAAATTTGTTGTGAATTTCTTTTGAGGAATAACGTTCTTTAACCACAATGTTCCAGGGTAGCCGCGAAATTTAAATTTTCTTACGTTTTTTGCAATTTGCAGGTCAGTGCTAGGTTGTATCTTGATTAAAATGTTATTCGCGGCTGTAAGACGTATGTAGTTATAGAATTATAATCATCAAAATCATCAATACAACCCTCCAAGCTCATAAAGGTGCAAGAAAAACTTTTTCAAGGTAAGAAAATTTGAATTTCTCGGGCTACCCTGGAACATTCTTAGAACACTTGCAACCGAAAAGAAAAGCAAATCGGTTTCGGTTCAACCGTTGAAGATCTATGATGCCACAGGCGGACACATCGAACTCATAACTCTCCTATTTTTGTCCGAGGTTAAAAAACTGCAGCTAGATTTCTTGTAATTTCATGATGGATGACACGCTGGTCAAACCACTTAGCACTTTCCTAAATTGCAGTTACTGTAAATTTTAGGGCCATTTTGATTTTGTTTTAACAGGGTCGCTCAAAAGCAGCTTACTGTTAATATTCCTAATAGCTCCATATTTAAGTGCTAAAAAATGGTGTAAAAAGTTGCACACCGATTTGTAATAAAAGTCTACTGTATCACGTTTGCCGTTTTATTATTTTCATAACATATTCACTTATTATACATTTATTCAGTCTGAAAAATAAATATTATACTTAATGCTATTATAATATGTACAATAATTGTGTGTGGTTTTAGAATCTGCGTTTATGTAACAATTGTTGGTTCTTTAGAAAATAATACATAATTATTTACATGCCCGTCACTTTACCGTCAATTTACGGGCGTATGGAAGAAAACGCGAAGCTCCTGTTTCTGGATCCGCTAAAATTACATCTCAATCATGCTCACAATTTATTTTAACATGGGGACTGGATTTAACTGAAGCTGGTATCGACCACTGGATATATTCAGATTAAAGGATCTCTTCTTCACCTTACAATATTCGTTTACGTCTTACTAAAGCTACATTAAAAAGATCATATTTAATCACAAGATAAGCATACAGAAACGTCATATCAAAATCCAAAAAATAACCATAACTACATATTACGTAACTTGTTTCCTTTCGTTTTACGTGGTAACTCAGAATATTGTTGATTATAATATAAATAAGTAAATGGACTAGATGTACTGTAAGGAATGCAAAAAATATAACCGCGCATTAGATAATATTACAGAAAGGAACTAAATATTATACAAAACAAATAGACGAACTTCGTTTTGTGTTCAAGTGATACCGTACTCCGCCAAACCCGCAGCGGGAGTAAAAGGGTCAGAGTGCGACAGCCAGTGCGCCCGGCCCGGAAGGCAGGCGCGGCTAGGGTCAGCCCAGCTGGCACTGGTGGCCGCAGCCCGCGGGGCACAGCGCGTGGCTCTGCATCCAGGCGCGCAGGTGCCCCAGGTGCCCCCCGTGCGAGCAGCCCTGGCACCACGCGTACAGCCCGCGCACCACCTGCGGGCAGGCCACGCTCAGCAAGGGCAAGGGCTCGACGTCATGCAGCGGCGAGGGACAGAGGCGAGCACTCACCTGGTGGCACACGGCGCACAGGTCCGGCGGCGCGGGGCTCCCGGCGGGGGGCTGGCTGCAGTCGCAGGCCGCGTGGGGCCTCGTGCGCCTTCCGCAGCGGGCGCAGCAGACCGCCACGCTCGTGGACTGCTGCGAGATGGCCCACACGCTGCTCAGCCACGCGCAGCGGATCACCTGCCGAGCCAAGGTTCACGACCCTTTATGCGGGGGGCGGACGCGGGCCCTGGCTCCCAGCCCTATGGACTTCCTGGCTTACCTCAGTGGCAACATTCCAGAGCTTGTGTCGCTGTAGTAACTCGATGTAGCCCAAAAGCCAATGCTCCTGAAGACTTTCGTCGATGTACGGGAAGAGGTCACTTCTGAAATGGATATTTATAAAATGTATTACCATTACTCAAGTAATGATTGCGCGAAATAATAAAGACTTGTCGTACTCTATCGTTAAAATGACACTAAACGTAATGATGTCTTAGGTTTTCACGATCTTTGCACAATGTAGGAAATGATTTCTTGACGAGTCTGATTGTCAAAAGAAACGTTGGGATTTAAATAGAATAGGGAAGAAAACGATCAGAACCGTCAATATTTTTTTTCCCGCAATGATACTAAAAGTCTTTGCTTGAACTTAAGGAAATCCTCGCCAGCAACAGCTAAGTGCAGGCACCTGTGGTCGTGCAGCACGAGGCAGACGAGCGCGGGCGTCTGCACGTCGCCCAGCTGCGCGTGCAGCCGCAGGGCCCTGGCCAGCAGCGGGGCCGCGTCCAGCTGCGCGCGCGCCTCCACCACGCGCACGGCCAGCCCGCCCTCCCCGCCCTCCTCCAGCTGGAACCACCGATCACTCGCGCTCAGCCATGTACAATAACTTGCATCATGGATTCCGTCTGAAGCCTTTGACTGTACAAAAAGTACAACTAGGTATCGTTTAATACTTTGGCGATATTGGCTGAGAGTGCCGTAAGGGACCTCGTTTGGCCCGATTCCAGTTAATATGTCAAACTGGCAACAAGTAGCACTGAAACGCTAAACAATCACTCACATTGTGATGCTGAAACTGGTTGGCGGGATGCTCTGGATTTGAGCCGCTGGAGCCACTGCTGGGCGACGAGCTGCCGCCGGGAGACGCGCCACCGCCTCCCGTCCGATTTAACACTAACATACATATTTTTGAATTAAAGTGATATCGCTAAAATGTTCTTGTGCATAAAAAGTCGTCAACATCTTCAACCTAATACTAGATATTATACAATCACGCAAGATCACCGGGAATATTATTGGTAGAAGCAATATTTTTATGGTATATTTGGAGTTTGTTTAATGGCTATTTACAATCAGTTTTTATAATGACCGCTGTCGTCCGTGGGAGGCGCGGCGTGGGTGACGTGCGTGGCGTGCGCCACGTGGGCGGGCTCGGCGTGGGCCCCGTGCGCAGCGTGCGGCGCGGTGCGCAGCGGGAAGGCCTCCTCGGGCAGCGTCCAGTCTGCCGCATCCACGTCCACGTAATGGGCCGACGCCGCCGATATCCAACCCGTTGGTTCTGTTCCACATTTCAGGTCAGCGAGTATTCAACCAATATATGTAATAAACTATTGGCACATTTTCCGAAATAAGGTGTCTGAGAAGATCGCCACACAGATTTTAGAAGGGCAACCACGAATATCGAACGTCGTAAACGATCGAATGCGCAAGAATATTAGAATAGACGATATTCATTTGATAGAAAAAAATTTAACACTCAATCCACTCATTGAAATAAAAAAAATTATATAAGTAGTTTATCATCCATCTCATTACCATAGCACAAGCATTAAGTTGCTTAGCTTGGGACGAGATGGCGTTGTGTGAAATGTCCAAGGATATTTATTTACTGTATATTCTTTATTCATATTTTTTACATAATATTTATAAAAAAGAGAAAAACATTTTTTTTTTAAATATTATATAAAAATCATAGCAGCCCTAGGGGCGGAAAATTTTTTCAAGCCGCCTAGTGGTTAGTGTTTCAAAGAGAGGAACCGCCTAACAATGCGCGCCGTCTCAAGTAAAACTGCCTTTTGCATCAGACGCTTCACCCAACCGGATATCGAGAGTTGATTGAGATGTCCATCAAAACTTTTCGATATCAAACCATGCACTGATAAAACGATCGGAATAATACTGGTTGACTCAGCACTCCACATGGCGGTCACCTCATGGGCCAGGTCTAAATATTTAATCATTTTTTCTTTTTCCGCCTTCACGAGGTTCTCATCATGCGGAATGGTGATGTCAACCAGCTTTACGCGGCGTGTAGACCGATCTATTATAACGATGTCAGGTTTATTGGCAGCAATATACCTGTCCGTTATAATAGATCGATCCCAGTAGAGCGTGACATGGTCATTTTCGAGAACTGGTTGAGGCTGATATTGGTAATATGGAACTTCGGTACTCACAAGGCCATATTTAAAGGCAAGTTGTTGATGAATAATCTTGGCTACTTGGTTGTGTCTATGCAAGTACTCCCCGTTAGCAAGACGAGAACAACCGGAAACGATATGTCTGATAGATTCGCCGGGACGGTGGCATGCCCGACAAATGTCGACCGTGCCGTCCTTCAGAATATGCTTCCGGTAGTTGTTCGTCATCATAACTTCGTCCATAATTGCAAAGACAAACCCTTCAGTTTCCCCAAAAAGGTTGCCGAAGCGTAGCCAGTCCACGGATGCGAGTTGGTCCACATCAGATCCCGTGAGAGCTCGATAGAACCTGCCGTGTAACTCCTTGTCTTTCCATATGGCCGTGCGATCCGAAATACTCATTACCTTTGGCTTCCTCCAGTTCTCGATAGCAAGAGAAAGCGGGGTAAGTCCTTTATCAATCGCGACAACATTTCGATACATATCCACGTTAACCTTAAGAAAATACTCTCTGAGATTATGTATCTCGCGATTATGTAGGTCCTTGGCATTTAAAAAGCCGCGGCCGCCGCATTTCCGCGAGATATACATTCTCATTACAGATGAACGTGGATGGTGCATTCGATGTGCTGTTAGCAATCGACGGACTTTTCTATCCACAGCGTCCAGTTCCGTCTGAGTCCACCTTAATATGCCAAAGGAATATGCGAGTACCGGCATGACCCAACTATTGAAGGCTCTTACTTTATTGCCACCCGATAAAAGGCTTTTTAAGACCTTGGTCAGGCGACTATAAAACCGTTCCTTCAATACTTGCTTCATGTCTGCATCAGCAATACCTAGAGCCTCTGACATACCAAGGTATTTGTATGTTTCGGATTCAGAAAGACATCTGAGTGACACGTTCCGTGAGACCTGCAAACATTCACTGTTTACAATTCTCCCCCTTTGTATATTGAGGACCGCACATTTGTCCACACCAAATTCCATTCCAATAGATTTGCTAAAATTGTCGGTTATTTTAAGCAACTCCATTAGGTCAGGCTTTTTCGAAGCATACAATTTGAGATCATCCATATACAAAAGGTGCGAAATGGCCTCATTCTCTTTCCGAAGACGATAGCCAAGCCCGGAACACTTTAGCAACGTGCTCAAAGGGTTCAGAGCTAGACAAAACCACAATGGACTTAAACTGTCACCTTGGAATATACCACGCTTTATCTTAACTAGGTTCGATGAATCAAAATAGTTTACATGACCTGGATGAAGAAGGATGGTAGACCATTGTTCCATACAAGTTGATAAAAAATCGCATAAAGTTGGATGTATTCTGTATAGATTCAATATCTTTTTTAACCAGGAATGGGGTACAGAATCATATGCCTTTTTATAATCAATCCAGGCCATGAAAACATTTCTCTTATTCCTACGAACCTGTTGGCTAATGGCCATGTCTATGAGGAGTAAATCCTTGGTACCTCGTGATTTGGCCTTACATCCATTTTGACTGGGGGACAAGATGTTATTATCCATCACATGCGCGTTATTATTAAAATAATATTATATATTATTATAAAAAATATATTATTAAAAACAATTTCAAAGTTCGATTTTCGTGGTAGTCCTATACTTCATTAATTTGGATACCTGATAGATGTGAAAACTACTATACTATTGAAATAGTATTTTCAGATGATTTATGAAATGACACATGGTCATAATTATGACAACGATGTAATCAGTTTATTTTGAAGTTAGTGAGGGTAGAGTGTGGTAGGATGCGTAATTATTTAAAAAATACATCAGTAGTAGTACCTTTGAGTCAATAGCTATGTCGGACAATCCTGTCCTTTTAAACCATATCCGAATCATTTGAGAGCTTCATACGCTATGTTACTTTTCATGTCATGTCATGTGAATGACAACATTTGTCATCCATGTCATTCGTTCAAGTCATTACCGGCAAAAATAAAGCCCTTACCATCAGCTCGGAGCTGCTTAGGCGGCTTGACTGGTGGAATGTAGATACTGAGCGTGGGCTTGCCAAGTACACCGCTGTTGTGGAACTGCGTCTCCGCCCAGTCTTCTACTTCTTCCAGGGGCTCCTCTTCTACGGCGCTGCTGGACAAACATTTCATCATCATTCATTCATCATTTCAGCCGGTCGGGCCTCCTCCAAATTCATGGCGGGATATTAGCCTAGTGTGCCACGCTGGCAAGACGGGTCGGCACAGGATTTGCATCAAGTTTTCCTTCTCTTGCAACCAGATGATCTGCCTTAGTCACCTCTTACGACATCCCCAGGATAGTGTGGGTTGGTGAAAATGTCGCCATTACTATTACATTTACACAATGGTGTATTGTGACTACCAAACGTAACTGTCGCCACACGGACCCCCCTCCGGGAGTCGTAAGAGCCGGCAAAAGAAGGAAGGAAGGACTTGACACGTCAACGACAACCCGTCTAGCCAGTGTGGCACAGTGGGCTGATAGCCCACCATGTATATGGAGGAAGCCCGAGTGTCACCTATGGGCCGAGATGTAGGAGTAACTGCCGCTCAACTTGAAAATACCCGAATAAAAGGCGCTAGAACTCTGCCAGGGAAGCATGGTGTCGACAGTGGACATAATATCATAATATCTAGTTAGTAAATAAGCATTTTATTTTTTTTACTATTGAGATACGATCTATTGTGAGCTGCAATAAAATTATTTTTCATCCCTTCTATTATAAAAAAGTCGTTTTGTTCCTCTTTAAGCGGCCCGAAAGCACAGCAGAGCGAAACCTTCTAAGGAAGGAGTGAGCAAAATTGTTACCTATTCTGATAGGGTTGGCAAAGGAGGATTAAAATAAATATAATAAAAAAAAATTGTATGATTTACATATCTATAAATCATTTATGATCAATACCAAAGCGTTTTTTGCACCGTCACACCCATATGAGTTTCTTTCGAAATTGAGACAGATGCATAAAATACGAGGTATCTATCTTAACTAAGTAAAAATAAAAATTTATTATAGTTACTACTTACCTAGTGGATCTATAGATATATAGATAGTCTTTGGGATAATTAAAAAAAATACGTCTTTATTTTTTTTTTTGGTGTTCATGCAAACAGTGCAATACACCATATCTACACTTTATAATTTAGAAAAAAATAAATTTTTAAATAAATACGCACGACGCGACACACAGCGGTGAGGTAGCCCTTTGTTAAAGCATTGGCCGAAGTTGTTTATACCGGTTTCGTTCCGTGCGTGACGAGCCGCCAGTGGCCCCGCACACACGCGTACCGTGCTAGTAGTGTACCTACCGTGGCGCTGTTCTGAGAAGGTTTCGCTCTGTATTACTCTCTACTCCTGTGCCTAAAGTAGCTTTTCTGTTCTAATTCTAATGGGTTCTAATGGGATTTGAATTTGGAACTTCATGTTAATTGAAATCGAACGCAAATTGTTTCGACTGTTCCGAAGACAAAAAGGCCTATCTGCAATACTGCTTTGAAACCATTTTGAACTTCATATTAAATTATACAGGGTGGTCAAAAAGTCGTGGATCAAACGAAACCAGCGGTTAGGTGGGGCCATCAGCAGCAAAAAATTGTTCTACGGGAGGTCCTTAGGGTCAACCCCTGCAGAGTTACAATTGATTTTGTGTTTTTACGAGAAATTGTCTTTTTTTTACTAAAACTTGATAAAATTCGAAAAATCTACATCCTGTATCTTTTTTATAAATTTCACTAGATTGGTACTGATGAGTCCTTTCGTTAGACATGCTATTTATGGTAGTTTATTGGGTGTGTTGAAGATAATATTAAGTTTTACGAAAGACAAAATTCTTAAATCAAAACTTGTTACTTACTTCGGACCCCACTGTGAAAAAAAAATACTCTACAGAAAAGTGTCACTGTATCACAAATTTTGGCGCAGTTAATAGGGATTCTAAAAAGGTATTACACATGGCTATGCGTGGCTTCGATATCTTTTGAGGACGATCATTCGTAGCAAGGCCAGAGTTAATTCATACATAAAACTCGGTTAGGCCTACTAACCTAACTTTACGTAAGCGTGATCGTTTTCCGGACTACAGGGTCTTTATCGTCGTTTCAGCCCATAAATGACCCACTACTGAGTCGGGCCTCCTCTAAGTTCATGTTGGGAAATTAGCCTACTATGCCACGCAGCCAAGACGGTTTGATAAATAATAAACAATGTCACCAACCCATACCATATTGAGGATGTCGTAAGAAGCGACTAAAAGAACGCATTAGGCAGATCACCTAGCCGCAACAGAAGGAAAACTTGAAGCAAACCCTGTGTCAACCCGTCTTGGCTGCGTGGCACAGTAGGCTAAGTTCCCAACATGAACTTAGAGGAAGCCCGACTCAGTAGTGGGTCATTTATGGGCTGAAACGACGATAAAGACCCTGTAGTCCGGAAAACGATCACGCTTACGTAAGGTTAGGCTAGTAGGCCTAACCGATAGTGGATTAACTCCCGAAACAATAATAATAGAACCCAATAACGTCATACAAAACTTAATACCTATGAAATCCCGGGAGATATATGTAAAAGCCTATGACAATTTCATACTATGGAATAATTTGTGTAATGTGAAAGTGCATTTTGGCGTATTTTCAAGAATTATCCAAAACGTATGTATTTTTTTAGATTAAAATTACTTACTCATTATTTGCTTAATAGGGTCTCTTAGTTATTTTCTCATAGAAGGGGATGAAAAGTAGAGTGTATAACTCGGGAGCAAACATATTTTTCCCTAGGGCGATGTACTTTGAATCCCTCGCTACGTTCAGGATTCTATCTTAGAATCCCTCGCTATGCTCGGGATTCTATTCTAGAATCCTTCACTTCGCTTTGGATTCAAAATAGCGCCATCGCCTTAAAAACATTACTTTACTCCCTTGTCAAACAATCTACTATTCTTTCTTTCCCACTTAACAGGGTCGGTGACGCATACGCGCTTACCACTAGGCAGGCCGTAACTTTAAGTTACTCTGATTAGGATATAAGCGATATCCAGAGCTCCAGGGTCATGTATACATAGCAGTTAGTGCACACTCACTTGCAACTGTACGTGTAAGGCGGCGGCGGCGGGGGGTCGGGGCGCGGGGGGAGGTCGCGGTCGCTCGCAGGCGCCGGCGCCGGAGTGGCCCTCCCGCCCCCGCCGCTGCCGTACACGCAGCGGACCACCTCCCACACGTGGCTCACCTGTACACGGTCACACTGTCATAGGCTTTGTTGCAGGCGTGACGTCAGAAGGGCAGTTTACAAACAGGAATTTCACGAACACAAATGACTACAGACACAGACTCCGGAATTGAACCGGGGACACCTGATCCGAAGGCGGGATATTCAACCCCTAGACCGACAAGGCAGTAGCGGATTGCTTCGGAGTATGTCCCAAGTATTATGAACACAAAGATGGTTTGCCTTATTCTACGATGTGCGGTGATGACGTCAAGTCTGCATAGCAGCATGACGCAGAGGGAAACATGATTCCTTCAGATGCCATGATACTCCCGGTGAAGTTCTGACATCCCTAACACTACCCGGTGGGTATGTTGTGAGGAGGAACTTCTTCCTCAGCCGCACAGCTCCAGCAAGCAGATGGTCGTCCTTTAATTGTATCAATGACAAGAAGAATAGACGTGAACTGACCATGTGTCTGTTGTGCGCCCGCGCAACCGCGGCGTTATGCGCGGCGAGGTCGTGCGCAGGCGCACCTCGCATGCGGTACTGCGTGGCACACGATAGCACGCTGGACACGTTGCCCACGTCTCCCATGCTGTAGCGGCATAACGTGGACGACGCGCCATCGGGGAATGCGCGTTCTAGGGCCGCTTGCGCACTTGGGCTTAGCGAACCGGCAGTGGGTTGCTTACGCCTAAAAAAAATTGTGTTTTTTTATCCTAGACACAGCTGGAAACGTACTCCTAATTTATATCACTACACCTTTCATTTAGAAAAAAACAAATCGATTAATCCCTTCAAGGGTCATTGCCGCGTCATCTTACAGCCAAAAATTGGTTAAAGAATAAATGAATTTGTACTGTTGGTACATGTACGATGCAATCATACATCGCGTTGCGCGCTGTCAGCGTTTTACGCCAACGCGCGGCGTTTCGAGTAGTATGCGTCCGATCACCACCACCGGTCCGCGTGTGCTCATTCATACCATTTTATTTTAACCATACCATTTTAAGATTATTCAATACCATTTTTGTGCATAATTATCTTTAAATCATAAACCATACAAATCTTCACACCGTACAGTACAAAAGCGCCATCGAATGCACGAATGAATGCAATTAAAGCGAATGATTTACCCTAAGCCGGGAATGTGTCTGTCCGGAGGGTGCGCCGCGGCTGGCAATGGCGGCAGGGGCCGTTCGGGTGCGGCGTGGGCCAGTTCCCCCCTCGCAGAGACGCACACCCCCTGCGGGTTAGCCCACAGCACGGGGTGGGCTGCCTCGCTGAAGCGGTGTCGGTATAGCGAACAGTCCTACACATACAACATCGGGCTCTTCTTTGTAGAAAACCTCAAATCGGTGACTCGTTTCAGCGCATATATGACCCACTGCTGCGTCGGGCCTCCACCGAATTCATGGAGGGAAATTAGCTTACTGTGCAACACTGGCAAAACGGGTCGGTACAGGCTTTGATATAAGATTTGTTTTATACAAACCCCTATATCAACATCTCTTGCGGCCAGGCTGGTCTTCCTTTAGACGCCTGTTACGACACCCTCAATATCGTGTAGGTTGGTGACAATTTATCATATGAAAAAGAAATTACAAGGATTGACATGAATAACCCGAACACCGAATAACAGAGACGCACTGCATCATAATAGATCCACTCGTTTAAAAGCAACAATTCACAGATATACTCGGAGAACTTTGAACACCCCTCTTTTTGGCGGGGCCTAAAAGCGGACGTAAAGGTAAGCTCGTCAGTCGGTCACATACCCGGCTGGTGGAGAGAAAGCAGTGCGGGTCTGCCAGCCAGGCGATGGCGGTGGTGACGTCCCGGTGCTCGGCGAAGGTGGCCAGCGGCACGTGCGGCCGGCGCACGTCCCACACGTGCACCGCGCAGTCCAGCACCAGCGCGCACGACGCCACCTGGTACCTGGCGTGGGGATGGGGACACCACCTTCCATTGGATCGGAATTACCAATATCATCTTACGGCCCTTGTCCCGCGCCAGGTGGTAGTCTCGACACACACCTAGCGGTCGCCCTATCTACATTCACACCTTTCATACACGATTCCTCATTCTTACAATCCATTCACCTTTCTTGATCTCCTACAACTCTTGCCCACATTCATGCTCAAAATACCACCGGTTCGGATTGTTGCTCTACAGAAAAGGCACGGCAAGAAGCTATGTAGTTGCTAGTAAGTGGAGGAAGCCCGAATCAGCAATGGGTTATCTATGAGCTGAGTAGTAGACTAAAGTTATTTTTTCAGAGTAAATAAAAAAAATCGGTTCTATTATATACTCGTACATTCTGTATTTGCCCCAGGTCACAGCCGGTTGAAAACAACTAGTAATTGACGTCATTAACATCCTAATGATTGACACTGTGCCATTATCAGCTGATGTTTTACAACACCTTATTTCATTACTACCCACGGCTCAAATTCAATTGGCCTTCGATCAGGTGTGGTTGATTCCCGGACGTCACATCATTGGGAAGGCTGCTCGAAGTAGCCATTAATGATAGGCGCCTTGTTGGGATACGGATTGCTCTCCAGGCCCAGGCCAACAAAGCGACAATGATTTTACTTAACTAAACTCACTTCTTTTGAGGTCGCCACTTCACGTGCCCGACAGACGCGATCGTATAGATGGTGTACTCCAGGTTCGGTTTCCCGAAGATATCCCATACCTGCAAGTATTATATAACCATTATACACGAGCGAAACGACCGAACAATGCTCGGTCACTTGACACACACATCATTAAAATGTTCATGTATTAAGTATCAGAATATAACAACTACTACTCAGCATAGATCTTATCAAGTTTTCCTTCTCCTGCAGCTAGGTTTTCGGCCTTGTAATTTTCTTTTGGCTCTTACGTCACCCGCTGGATGGAATGGGGTGGTGACACTATGTATTCTAAAATCGTCACCACACAGACCTTCAGAATATATAGTAGCTTCGTTCCATTCGATCTGGAAGCATCTTAGCGCGCCATAACATGCCGGAAATTAACACAAAGTCTGAAGCCCGACTCGACAGTATGTCGATTGTGGTAAGCTAATAAGGTAAACAAAGACGGGTTATCGATTATCACAACTTCGCCCCGTTTTGGCTGAAGCGATAAGCTTGTTTGTGAATATCTTATACTAGCTTTTGCGCGCGGCTTCGCCCGCGTGGGCTTTGAACCCGCGTATCTCTATGCATTTTTTTTATGAACATAAAATCGGTTATTGTGACTAAACTATGATAGTTAGATATGTGCTCTCGCGGACTTTTTTGTAGATTTTTATAAGATCTACAAACCCGTAGTACATCATTTTGTTCTATTGTTAATAGTTTTTGCAGCGCACGCATAAATAGGTTCCTTGGTTTACATAATCGCAATTTTCATACGGATCCCTAATTCTTTTGAAAATAAAATATAGCCTATAACCTTCCTCGATAAATGGACTATCTAAACTGAAAGATTTTTTGAAATCGGTCCAGTAGTTCCTGAGATTAGCGCGTTCAAACAAACAAACAAACTCTGCAGCTTTATATATTAGTATAGATTTCTGTGACATCGGGGAAAATATTCACGGAATGGGCAGCACCGCTTTGTCAATTTACTGACAAATAGCAGTGTCAAGTTCTGATTATGTAATATTAACATCTAGACAGGTATGTTATTAAACAACAGGAACAATACAAAGTGTAACAAAAAAGTGTTTATACTTCGAATCAAAAGGAGAGCTCTACCTTGAAGTATGATGGAAAAACCATAACCTAGGCTGGCGATGGTTTGAAGTATTAAGGCAATCAAATCAATTGAAATTGGATACACGCTGTGAAATAAGAATATCGACCATTTCTCCTTCATACTTGTCGAAATTGAAAATCTATTTTAAACATAGAAATGATTTGTTTTCTTTTTATTGCACCAGTGTACATGCACTCAGTAGAACTATCGATCGAAATCAATATTGTGTTTTTGTTTCTCGCCGTATCATAGATACAAGATAAATGAATAGTACCTATGTATCTAAGTACATCTGTCTATCACCTCGGATGCGTTGTCGATATGTTATCTATTGTACATGCGCCGCTATCAGCGCAGAGGTCACGTAACGGCAGCCAGACGCCCCTATCTCTGCGACCCACATGTCTATCGGTGAGCCGAAATAGATTATGCTAATATTCAATACGATAGCTGCGAATCCTTGGGAATATTATTTACTGACAAGGATTTGTCCGTGATGAGATTGGACAGTCTTGCCACCGCATTCCATCACGAGGGCTCTATACCCTGTAAGAGCAGACTAAAGGTTTTTATTACAAGGCAGGAAACCTAAACTCTAGAAAAGACAAACTTGTCAAATAATACTCTGCTAAGCCGTCTGCCCAGGGTAACAGAGTAGATTAATATCTGTCAAATTTCAAGGTTAATACAAAGACACTTGCCGGTCCCCGGAATACAACCCGTGATCTTTGCTTAGCGACTACGCGAATAGTGCCAAATGACCTTAATTGTTTTGTCCCTGGAGGCAGTAGCAAGCCAGTGAGCGTCGGGGTGCCAGTCGCAGGCGAAGACGGGCCCCGAGTGCGCCGTAAACTGCAGGAGGCAGCGCTCTGCCCTCCGCACGTCCCACAGCTGCACATTGCCGTTCTCGGACACGGCTGCAAACGTGTGTGCTTGGTGCGGACTGAATTGCACATCGCGGATCGACTCCGTATTGCTTCAAACAAATACACCATAACAGAAAGATTCACGAATTATGTAAAGGACGATGTTTCAGCTGTGTGTGAATGGGGCCAAATTACTTGAAAGTCTATGGGAAATTGTGAGAAATGCTCAAAGGTGTCCAGGGCCCCATTATCGAGAAATTTTAATCAGCTTCTGGTTCCTAGGTGAATTTAAAATGGTCATCAACCCATTTCTCCCTGAGTGTATCATAGGACATTTCTGCGTGGTTAGGTTACCACGCATAGCCTCAGCTACTATCCTGGCTTATGCCAGTCTTCTGAACATAATTCTACCTATTCATATTCTATGTGACCTTTTCCTACCGAATTTGAACAAACTCTGATTTGTTCAACCATCCAGTTGACGGACTGAAATATGTGCCCAGCTGGGTAGACACGTTGGCACAGGCTAAAAACATAGTCCAACCTTATAAAAGTCCTGGCAACTTCCTTCATCCGCAGGTCAAAGCACTTCATCATTCCATCCTGGGAGCCTGATATCAGCAAGGACGGCTCGGTCAGGTGGAAACTGACCTATCAAAATAAACAGTGTTGTTCCTAAACTATGACATATTATTTAAATTTAGCAAAAATATGAATCTTGGTACTTTTATCTATTATGACATTCTTTTATTGAATAAAACACAAACATTTTTCTTATTTGTATTAAAAATATGATTATGATTTTCACAACATGCATGGTATAAATAAGGTGTACATTTCCTACTGATTTTGATTTTCCCTTTTGAAAGAATGAAACTACAGTTTTCAACTAGCTCTTCTCTGTAGAGCAGAAATCTAAACCAGAGGTGTTAGGTGTAAGTGCAGAGCTCCACACGTGACTATTCAAAAGCATTTGTAATGAAATATTATACTATAGAGTTAGTTTTAATTAAACTTTGCATGAAATATACCTTATTGACAGTCCTCTTGTGATCAGAGAACACATGCTCCTGCTTAGAACGGCCTGACCTGCCCAAATTCCATACCACCACAGCGCCATTGGTAGCAGCAGTTGCAAGAGTGTTTTCTAAAAGGAATGTGTTAAACTTATATGAAAATCAATAAATTTTCTGGCGAGCTAACATATTGCTGCTGTGGAATTTATATATATGTATTTATGACTCAAATTATTATTGATAACACTTTCATGTACAGTAGTAGTACTTGATGACTTTTTATGCTAAAACTATTAAGTTACATACCTTCTATAGTGCTCCAAGCAACGTCAATGGAGGAAAAGTTGAGATTTAAATTCTTGCCCACCCTCAAGTTGCATACTTCAGAAAACTCGTTTTCACCTATTGAAAATACTTTGAAAACTGAAAAAAAAACTTCATATTGACATAATCCTAATAATATTATTCACAACAAAGACAGATATTCGCTTTTACCATTTCTGCCAGCTATAACCACTTGTGTACAGTCTTTGTTTAAAGCTAGAGCGTTTGCCGGGCCTTCCTGCGAAACGCATATCGTATTTGATGGTATCATTGCCAATAAACTAACACTAAAACATGCACACAATCAAAATTATTCCCGTTTAATTAAATACAAAAACTTTCCGATACCAGCATTCCGGTATCACATTAAATTGCAAATGCGCTGCTAACTGATAACATGATTTGAACCAGTGAATTATATTTGTAATAATCAACACAAAGTTTACAAATACATGTTTGTTTTGATATGATAGTTTGAGGTTATATTGGCTACTTGTCATTCTAGTCAAGTTCAAGACATGACAATTGACAATCATTGCCATACCTAAAAATTGAATTGATTTGACAATTGACAACTATACTTTTGTTCAGAAACCATTGAAATATCAATTAATTGAAACAGAAACCATTGAAATAAATATTTTTATTTAAGGTGGATGTTCCAGGGTAGCCCGCGAAATTCAAATTTTCTTAGGTTTTTTGCAATTTGCAGAGCAGTGCTAGGTTGTATGATGATGAAAATTTGATTCGCGGCTGTAAGACGTATGTAGTTACAGAGTTATAATCATCAAACTCATCAATACAACCCTCCAAGCTCATAAAGGTGCAAGAATTACTTTGACGTTGAAAAAGTTTTTCTTGCACCTTGACTACCCTGGAACATTCACCTTAAGGTGAATGTTCCAGGGTAGCCCGCGAAATTCAAATTTTCTTACGTTTTTTGCAATTTGCAGGTCAGTGCTAGGTTGTATGTTGATTAAAATGTTATTCACGGCTGTAAGATGTATGTAGTTATAGAATTATAATCATCAAAATCATCAATACAACCCTCCAAGCTCATAAAGGTGCAAGAAAAACTTTTTCAACGTCAAAGTAATTCTTGCACCTTTATGAGCTTGGAGGGTTGTATTGATGAGTTTGATGATTATAACTCTGTAACTACATACGTCTTACAGCCGCGAATCAAATTTTCATCATCATACAACCTAGCACTGCTCTGCAAATTGCAAAAAACGTAAGAGAATTTGAATTTCGCGGGCTACTCTGGAACATTCACCTTAAGGAGAGTATGAAAGTGATTTTTGCAAGCGATATTGTTGAATTTTAGTTCCTCTTGACGTCCGTCACGGTATGTGCCTATAGATAGAGTATAGATAGTATATATTTATGAACGCAATCTAGTCAGTCAGTTGTCAGCCCATGCATATTTGTTTGTTGACAAACTCGTCAGTCAACTTTGATCAAGACGTCAAACAAAGATTTTATTTTTCATCTCCGACGAGTATTTTTTATGAAAACTCAAAATATAGCGAAACGTTTGCGTAATGGATATTCATGCAATTTTGAATTAACAATGACGTTATCGAGTGTTAATTAATGTAGGGTTCATTCATAAAATCAGCACAATGGACGGTGGAGACAGGATTTTAGTTGCTGCGGGATTAACAGCTGCGGTTGTGGTGGGAGCGTTTGTCTTGTGGGGTCCAGGAGGAGCCCCCAAGGTGCGCAAACGTCGGGGCCAAATCGCGGGACTCCAGAACTTGGGCCGGACCTGCTTCTTGAACACGTTACTGCAAGCGCTCGCTGCTTGCCCTATTTTTAATGAGTGGCTCAAGAAGTACGCAAAAACCGACGGTCGCAACAGTATGATAACTACGTTACACACTGTCATTGAAGGTATCTAAATCTAGCCGTAAATTACTTGGTAAACCATTTTTGTTATACTTAACAAAAAGTAACAACTGTATAATGATTTTATAATTTATCTGTTTATCATAACATTGTAACATGCATTTTAAACTTTTATTGTTTAGTTAAAATTTTAATTTTTTTGTCATAGTGTTTTGTCTATTTTCTATAAAAATAAAAAATTATATGCTGTTCGTTAGTCTTGCTAAAAATCGAGAATGGCTGGACTGATTAGGCTAATTTTAATCTTGAAATATTCGTGGAAGTCCAGGGAAGGTTTAAAGGGAGAGAAATGTTTATGTCTTTTATTTAGCAATTGAGGCACTACAAAGTCTGCCGAGCCAGCTAGTGTTTTATAAATATTTGTCTATTGTAGGCTGGTTTTCTGTTAACCACTTTAAAGTTTAATTTATAGGTGATATAGGTTAGGTATGAAAATATATCTATATTTATAAATAAATGGTGGGAATGTAGCGAACAAGCAGACATATTTCATTGTAATCTGAGTTGATTGTAATTTGTTAAGGAATGTAAACTATTAGTAGTTGAATAATGGTCAATTAATATTACCAGATATTTTGTATGTATATAGTGGTTAATGGAACACATGAATCTGCCCGGGGCACTCCTGTGTGCCCTCTGGGTGTGCTGCAAGCACTCAGAGCAGCTGGGTGGGTGGTACCGGCCGACCAACAAGATGCACATGAGTTGCTGCATGTGTTACTGTCTTGTGTTGAGGAGGAAACTGCTGTAATGGCCAAAAAGGTACACAATATACAACTCGGGTGGATCTTGGAACATGTTCACAGCTAATACTTTTTTTTATTGTTGGTTTAGCCGGGTTGCCTGTCAGACGCACTAGGACTAGGTGGCGCTCGCGCGTGGTCGGCACTAGCATCGCCCGCGACTCCGCCAGGGCACGGCACGCGGGGAGAGTCCACGCCCCCCACGCCTTCGGTTGTGGCCGCCCGACCGGCATCCGCCGCGCCAGGGGACGAGCCGGACCTTGTCGAACCTGGTAATAAAATACGTAGAATCTTTGATAAAATATGTGTCGTAAGATCATAAACTGTAGCACAGATATAATAATACTAACTGTAGTAACTGAGCTCAGTAGTTTCGGTATCAGGAAAAAGAGTTCTCTTGAAAAGTAGTAGTACATAGTATGTTGAGATGAGTGACAGCTTTTTTTTCTTAAGACTGCAGTTTAGGTCGGCGGAATGCGAATTCGATTGACTCTAAGGACCGGCCAATGTGGAAATCAATGGACACCTATGTCCAGCAAATAAGCAAATACACGAAAGTGTTGACACAACATAGCTAATGTAACTGGCATGATTGACACATAGAGCCAACGATGGAGGCTCCTCGTCTGACGAAGGGCGTCTCCCGCTCGTTCTGCCACCTGAGTGCGGTGGGGCGCAGGTGGGCCGCGCCTCCGTTGGCCCCCGTGCGGCCTCCTCCAGTGCCCCCCTTCCGCGGCACGCTTGCTTCACGTCTCCAGTGCACTGTGTGCTCCACAAAGGTCAGTCTTCATTCCCACAATGGGTGAATACGGCAGCGACCGTGGCTACATTACAAGTGCCACTTTCTCTTAAAAAAAGAAAGTTACACATACATTAATAGTATTTTTTTTATTGCGTAATGTTTGTTTTCAGAGTCCCATACGATACGACAAATTCGATAGCGTGTCTCTGTCGATGGCTAACGCGAGCATAGGCATCAGTGGATCCTACAGTTTGGCAGGTAAACTATTAAAAAGTCCACCACGGGTAGTTGAAATTCCCCTTCGGGCGTAATTGAAGACAACGGAGCATATCCGCAGGCCTGCTGCGCGCCTTCACCGCGCCCGAGATGGTGAAGGGCGTGCGCTGCAGCAAGTGCTCGCCTGCCCCCGGGGGGGGGGACCCCGCCACCACCACCCCCATCACAGACGCCTACACCAAACACATACGCAGCGTCAGCTTTGGCAAGGTCCTTGAAATTTATTTCAGTTAGTGGCGTAGCACCGCGTTTTCTTTTGTAGGTACATTAAGTCGCTGATTTGATGATTGCAGCTGCCGTTCTGCCTGTGCTTGCACATCGGCCGCGTGGAGTGGACGGGCGGCGGACTCAGCAAGCGCGCGGAGTTCGTAGCCTTCCCGGAGACCTTGTCCATGGCGCCATATGCCGCCGTGCAGCAGCCCAAGGTGCGTGTGATTTCCACAAAGGCCGGTCCTACGCCTACCAGCAATACGCTTTCCGGATCGTGTTCGCCACTAGAGGACTATGTACCCTCCTCACTGCCACCTAAGTTTGACAATCCTCATGTTCATAAATAACCCACTGCTGAGTAGGAATTTCCCAATTCCATGAGAGGAATTAGCCTACTGCGCCATGCTGGCCAGACACGGGTTTTAGTTTTCCCATTCTTGCGGTTAGATTGTTTCCCACTTGCATTCCGTTAGTCGCCTCTTACGATCCCCTCAGTATAGAATGGGTCGGTGTGCCTTATACTAATAGCATACAACTTATTTTTGTTATTCTATTAGTATTTGTCATGGAAGAGGTCCCAGTCAGTAGTGGGTCCTTTAAGGATAGAAATAATGATGATCTTAGAGCATACACTGTAGCTATAGCTGTAAAATTGGAAATGTGGCCTTGCCAGGCCGACCTGGCGTCCCTGCTGGGCGCGGGCCGGGTGAGAAGCGGCGTGAGCGCCCTGCGAGCGGCCCAGGGCGGGGCTGAGTGGGGCGGGGCCGAGGGGGGCGGGGCGCTGTACCGGCTGGCCGCGGTGGTCGTGCACGTGGGCGGGCCGCGCTCCGGCCACTTCGCCACCTACCGCCGCGGGAACGGCTTCGAGGCCAACAGGTACTGCACCCCACTTCTGTAGGCTGTAGGCTGCTGAAACGTTTTGGCGATGCCCTTGGAGTCGGCGTCCACTACACTACTTGGCTGGATTGTCGATGGACGACGTTAGTTAGAGTGCCAAACAGCCTAAAGTCCGTTCTCGGTAACTCCGTCAACAGGCGAGAATCACCGAAATCGATGAAGATATCGATCCAACATTCTCATCATTGAAAAGGGTTGATAATCATGCAGTAACAATTGCGATCGCTTATCGTAACCCTTTGCCCCAGATGGTGGTACACGTCCGACACCCTGGTCCACGAGGTGTCCCTGCAAGAAGTACTCCGATGCTCCGCCTACCTCCTGTTCTACGAGAGGCAGAGGGAACACGTGCTGACCGCTTCCGCCCATACGCACCACTTCTAAATCGCAAGCACTTCACCTGACGTGACCCTTATCGTATATTGAGCAACTGCTCCAACGACGCTGCTGTTAGAAAGAGACAGCTTGTCGGAAGGTACCATAGCTCCTTTTTTTGAATGTGAAATCTTTTTGGCGGTGCGAGGCGTGTGGTACTTGCACCCCTGACTGCCCCGTGGGTCCCGCCTGTGGGCTTCAAGGGAAGTACCATAGCTCCTGGGGGGATGAACGGATTGTGATGTTTTGTGTCTGAATTCGATAGTGTTCTTAGCTACTCTTTTTTTAAGATATCAAATTTTTATATATTCTATGCATTTCAGTCACCATACCCAAAGATAGTTTGGGCATTGCAAAAGGATACAATGCAATCTCTATTAAACTTTGATATCTGATTTAAACATTTCGAAAGTTGGTTTTGTATGGGATAGCTTATTCCGAAGTTTTAAATGAGTAAAACAGAAAATCATTCTGTGTAAAGTTTGCTATTTACGAAAATTCTGTACATTAAATGATTACTAACATTCTTTGGTCAATGAAGCCAGTATTAAAATAAATTTATCGAATGATATGAGATTTTCAAAGTTGCATGAGAGGCTATTAGGTCAAAAAGAATATGAGTTAAATATTACACACGGTCGTCGATATACAAGGAGAGTGATGTTTCACCCTGTATACTCAATAAAACATATCTTGGCACTGACAAATATTTCATCAAATTTATTTTATAATCTGCTCATTCAAATGTAAATGTTAAGCAACGACGTGCAAACCAAAGAACTTTCTGTCTTAGCGTAGAAAATTAAAATTGCGATTGGTATGTTTAATATTGTCAATATAATATTGCGGGGCGGCACCAGTAGCCCAGTCATGGGGCCCCGCTCTATACAAGCGGGTGCCTAAGACTGGGCGGGCACCAAATTTATGTGACTATCTCCAAACCAATATGGTCACGTGACAGTAACTTACGAGACAGATTTCAATTCTAGTTTCCAAACTTTAACTGACGATAGTCAAGGTTATTTATAAATGATAAAACATTAAGCTTCTCTACATATTTACTCCTAGTTGTATTTAGATTACGTAACTTTACCTAACAAATCTATTTTTCCACTCTTGTCTTTTCTACGCCTTTGGGCTGCATGTGAATTTTTATGTAAAAAATGTTGATAACTAACTTGACGTTCCGATTTGCCGTCCCTTTTATTGCGGTTACTGGAAGCTCAACGAATAAAGGACGTGATGGGAATGAATATTTGCGGATGACCCAATGACCTATTACTTTAATTTAATAATCTTATCATTTCAATTAGCTAGTTTTGATAACTTGTTATAGAGAAGGTGTGTGATTGAAGAAATTCGAAAAGCTTTAAATCGAGCCTTGGAATTACATCTGCGTGGAGTCCGGTCCAGATATTGCGCATAATGACCGTAGTATATATACGTGAATGCGTTAAAACGCTTCGTCGCTTAGGTCGCGGGTAATGTAACGTTGTGCCATTATTTTGAAGTCATACTTCTTGATTACTCACATTTGTGTCCTTAAGGTGAATGTTCCAGGGTAGCCCGCGAAATTCAAATTTTCTTACGTGTTTTGCAATTTGCAGGTTAGTGCTAGGTTGTATGTTGATTAAAATGTTATTCGCGGCTGTAAGACGTATGTAGTTATAGAATTATAATCATCAAACTCATCAATACAACCCTCTAAGCTCATAAAGGTGTAAGAATGACTGAGCTTGAAAAAGTTTTTCTTGCACCTTTAAGAGCTTGGAGGGCTACCCTGGAACATTCACCTTGAATCTAAAAGCACTAAATATTAAGTCCTAATGACACGCTTTTCGATTTATAGTAATGCATATTGTATTAATATTCTAAGCTCCGGATTATTTTTATGATTATGTACTTTATCATCAGTTGGGATAGCTGACATGCTCTACATTATCATATGATATTAATTATCTATAAGTTAGCGTAATCATCTTGGAAGCCCGCTCAAGCGAAAAGAAATAAGCCACGAGTATTGTATTACCTAGGAGCCCTGGGCATATGGATAATATATGTGGTAGCACTCACTTGGCTATTCGTATTCGCGTATTGGCTACATGTGACGTTATGAGCCATGTGTAGAGGGAACATTAGTAAAAGTCATCCAAATAGCCAACAGGAATACCGAACACAACGAAGCCTTTGAAGTGTCAGCCTTACGTAATGAATACGGTTGTACCCTTCGATTAATTCGTCGGTAATTCGGCATAGTTTCACATTGTTTGTACATTGTTGTGTGGTGTCTTTGATCAATAACAAGAGAGGATCACGAACCGATACACGTCGGGAAAGTAATTAAACGTATACCTTTTGCCTGTGCTCTAATTTTCTTTTAATACTAATAAATCTGTATTTGTACAAAATAAACTACAAAAAGTTGTTGTCCAGATGTGTCAGATAGTCTCCTGCGTCCTAATTGACTAAAATAAGACCCACATTGAGGTTTTATTTATCCGATGGGAACAACATTTCAAGTACTGGCAGGGGCGTAGCTACCGCCGTATCAGCCGTATCAATTATACGGGGGCCCCGACGTGCGTAAGCAAAAATTAATAAAAACTTCCCAAATTTTTGACTATTTCAGCGGCACAAACTTTAGAAAAACGAAAGTCATCATTAGCTTTAAATCATTTATTAAATCAGTTTGCCGAAAAAAAGGCAAGGAGCGTGTCTATTTAATTTAAATTGTCTGAAAATTTGTTTGAAGAATTTTGAGTGTTTTGAATGTTTATCCTTCATAAGGGCCCGCAAATATTGTTTTATACGGGGCCCCACCAAGGCACGCTACGCGCCTGAGTACTGGTCGGATATCTAGAATATTATTGATCGATGGAGGCCAACACTATCTTTTGTTTCGGGGGGCTTGTTTATATGGAACGAGAGTTAAATTTACTCTTAAAATCCAATGGTTGTGAATAACTATTAAATTATTTTGCACGAGCACCCAATAGTTAAATTAAGTCCTTGTACGGTAATTGAGAGAAGGTCGACAATTTTAAACATTGCCGAACATTTATACATTAGTTCTGTTCATCACCACGTCAGCCGTGTCTCCTCAACTATAGGACTGGAGGGAAATTAACCAAGTTACTGTGCCGCAACTTTTACGTCACCATTATTATGGAATGATACCATGTATTCTAAGTCACCACACCAACATAATTTGGTTCGGTATTTCTTCTTTCAATTGTCATCGGACAAAAATCATGACAAAAACCAACTACAAATAATAAATCCAACTACCAAGAGTATTCAAGGAGGCTGAAAAAAATTATCAATCTAACTCAAAAAGCTCAAAACAATAATTACATTAAAAATTCTACCAATAAATCGAAAGCAGCTTGGCGTCTAATTAACCACAATAAAAACAGACTGGAGCCGATAGCAAAGATTATCGAAGGGGACCGAATAATCGACCATCCAAAAGATATAGCTGAGACATTTAATACATTTTATATCGATCAAATAACAAATAATAATATACATTACAACAAAGACATAAATATTCTGAAAAACAATACACATTCCCTATTTATGGCACCAGTTGCTCCTCATGATTTAATGCGTATAATAAAAAATCTTAAGAATAAAGCAAGCACAGGCTACGATAATGTACAAACAAAGGTGGTTAAGTATGTGTCTGATGTTATAGCTGAGCCATTATGTCACATAGTCAATGCTTGTATAAGTGCTGGCAACTTTCCGGACGACTTAAAAACGGTAATCATCAAACCGTTCCATAAAAAGGGCTGCAAAGAAAATCTTACGAACTACAGACCAATAGCTTTAATACCTGTATTCTCCAAAGTACTCGAAAAAGTGATATATGAATCTATATACTCCTTCCTCTCTAAATATAATATTCTGTGCGACGAGCAAAAAGGTTTCCGGAAAAATAGCAGCACCAACCTGGCAATATATAACCTTATAAATAACGTAACAACCAATATGGACAACAAAACTCCTGTTTGTGCAATATTTACCGACATGTCTAAAGCTTTCGACCACGTTCATCATAAAATCTTGCTAAATAAACTAGAGGCCTGCGGTATCAGAGGTAACATCTTGGATTTACTAAAATCATACTTGAGTAATCGGAAGCAATACACAGAAATATCGAGAATAAGCTCAAATACGCGACGGCAAACTAAATACATTTCTAGTAGTAGAATAATAAAATATGGTGTTCCGCAAGGTAGCATTCTAGGGCCGCTGCTATTCTTGATCTACATCAACGATCTTCCACGACAAACTAAACATCCCATGGTTTTATTTGCAGATGATAGCACAGTTATTATTAAGTGCTCTAATAAAAATAGCTATAAACTAGAAGTAAGCAAGACACTCGGTACCATCGTAAACTGGCTCAACAATAATAACTTATTAATAAATTTACAAAAAACTAAAATAATGAACTTTTACCAACGTTTAGAGAAAAAGTTAAATCTTAAATATAAAGGACAAATCATAGAAGACGTAACAGTAGCTAATTTCTTGGGCATACTTATAGATAGCCAATTATCATGGAAACAGCAAGCAGAAAACGTATGCAGGAGGCTTAGCAAATCTGCTTATGCACTTTTTCACCTCTCTAAAAAGGTTAATATTGAAACAGTGCTGATAGCTTATCACGGAATGGTTTCTTCAATATTAAGGTATGGTGTAATTTTTTGGGGAAACTGTACAGCCAAAGAATTAATATTCAAGTCCCAAAAGCGCTGCATTAGATCAATAATGAACTTAAAATCCACGGACAGCTGTGTAACCGCCTTTAAGACCCTAAATATTTTAACCTTCCCATGTATATATATTTTAGAGGTGGCATCTTTTGTAAAACAAAACTTGCATCTATTTCCCTCATTACAAGACACTAGAACACGTTCGGTAAACCTTCGCACACAATATGCCCGTCTGTTAAAAACTGGCGAATGTAAAACTGCACTAAGGCAAAAAAGCATTCTTTGTATGGGTCCAGCCATCTTTAACAAATTACCGGCCGAATACAAAAATCAAACACATAGGCAATTTAAAAATAGTTTGATCAGTTTTCTCATGCAAAAATGTTATTATTCCGTTACAGAATTTATTGATGAATGAGTGTTCAATATAGTAAGTAATATATATAATTGTACTTTATGTTTATTTTGTTCATTGCCACAGTTATGTTTACTCTTATTAATATTGTATAATGATAAATCTAATACATATAAAAATTGCACGCCGTAAGGTAGAATGTAGCTGGATGTACCTGTAATAGTCTGTAATATCTCTTATAATGTACCTACATTGTACGCAATAAATGATTGATTGATTGATTGATTGATTGATATGTTCTATAATTTAAGTATTAATAAATTAGCCAGACAATTTTGTTTGTGTTTACGTAGTTTATATTTGTAGTTTTTCGTTAATTGGTTACACTTGCTTGTTCGATACATAGATAATGCACTTTGTACAAAGGTCGTAAGTTAGTTTGTATAGTTATATACGTGTTATTTTAGTGACTGAGAAGCCTCGAGCAGTTTTTAATGAGCATTTACGCTGCAACGGTTATCACTCCCATAAGGTGCTGCTGCTATGTTGTATGTTGATTAAAATGTTATTCGCGGCTGTAAGTCAAAAACTTTTTCAACGTCAAAGTCATTCTTGCACCTTTATGAGCTTGGAGGGTTATATTGATGATTTTGATGATTTTAACTCTGTAACTACATACGTCCTACAGCCGCGAATCAAATGTTCATCAGCACTGCCCTGCAAATTGCAAAAAACGTAAGAAAATTTGAATTTCGCGGGCTACCCTGGAGCATCCGCCTTAAGAGCCCCAGCGCATTAGGCTAGGTGGCCAATTGGCCGCATGTGTGTCGCGATGTTTTTCGTTGGCCGCGCGGCCTGGCCGCCTAATGCGCGGAGGCCCTTAGTAAAGTGTTATTTATTGAAGCGTTTATTCTAACTTTATTTCAAAGATTTAGTATAAGTTGGGTTGGTTGAATACTGAATCTTCTATCTGAAACCGGTATAGGGAAGTTTGTTGACTCATTTTGGTTAGTACAATCACGTCGAGCAATTGTTATTGACTCCACGCAGAATATTGCGCAATGATTTGAAGGCGATAGGCATTGATTGCGTTTGGTTACTGATTTTATGCAATTTCATGCAATGGTCCTACATTTAATATTAACAGAAAATCTTAGATACTATTGAATCATTGTTGGAAAATTCATCAGAAAATAATAAAAATAATTTTCTTTCTTAGTTGTTTAGCTCCTAAATAATACGAATAGCATCTCTTTCGTTTAGATTGCTCATGATTGTATGTATTTGGTTATAAATGGAATAAAGCTTGAAAATGGCGTTGGTGCCAAAAATCTTGATCACGCTAGGCAGACGTCTTAAGGCTTGTTATCAAGTTATGGTTTCCTGGGATTGGTCGTTGACATTTTATATGTTAAATTATCACCTCACGGAAAGCAGTTGCCTGGACATCTGGACATTATGTATCTGAATATGCTGATCATCAAACTTCACGTGATAGAATCGCCGGGAACATAATATCAACAAATAACTGGTCTTTGATCGCTGCAAAGATTGTGTATTATTAATTTATATACGTAAGCTTTTAATTATTAATACATAATTCCCCGCTCTCGCAAAACTGGAACCATCTGAGCCCTGGGACTATATTTTGTGACACTCAGAATTCATTTACGATAAAGATCCCACCTAGGCTCTCTCATGATGGATCTAATGGAATATCACGCCGAAAATGACAGGCATGACCATCTTCTTTTTCAGTATTGAATAAAACATAATTTAATACAATTATTGTACTTAAGTAGTTTATTTTATTGACACCAATACCCATAAAATAAACTATTATACATAAACAATTTCTTGGTCAATGAATCATTGCTGTATTAAATATGAACTTCCCAAAAATGAGTTCCTTGAGAAAATACAAAGAACTTTGTTGAATTCTGTACTATTTTGTTTTAAAAAATGTTTTGTAGATATTCTCAAAATATCAATTGATCAACTTTAGAATAATATCTTTTAATCAATGTTCATAAATAATGAGCTTAGCCTATATAAATTGTAAGATAATTTTGTCAAATCATTGAACCCTATATTTGTTTTAATTACTGTTCAAAATATTATAGATGAAAGTGGCTCTTATCATTGTGATTGTTAAAACCTCTAAATGTGCAACTTAAGTTGTTCCTATTGGTGATGTCCTACTTCCATGAATGTGGCAATGTAGATAGATAGAATGTGTCTAAAAAATGTTTACAATAAAGTGTATTATAAGTTGAAGTGGCATTTTTATTCACTTACTATGTGTACTTCGCTTGCTATGTTGGAAAATGACTTAGACATTTGTTTTGGGGGAACATATCCATGCATCAATCTGTTGATTCCAATTCAAATGCACATGTTTTTAACATTCAACAGTGTGTGCATCTGTTAATCAATTTGTGCTTAAACTTGGGAGCCACAAAAATAAATTGCATAAAAATCCTTATAGTGTATTATTCCATTGACTCAATTTTGAGATTAAAAAACAAACGGTTGCTATTTGTAGTACAGACTTAATATGACTAGTAGTACAGACAGTGGAATTCTGTTTAATATTGTATGGATAAAAACTGGACAAGTTCTATGAATCTATAAGTATCTAAAAATACCTTCAACTGTTTGAATTTCAGAAAAAAATAAAAGTTATTGCATAAAAAATAATTTGTTTAAATTAATTATTGAATTTTTTAAACATTACATATTAACCAGGCAAGAATGTTAGCAATTCATGACGATGTATATGTTGCAATATTTATTAAAATGGCTAATAAAACAGTAAATTTCGATAGTCAATTTATTTTCTTAAGTTTACCAAACACAGACAGGACTCATTGGTATAATGTTATGCAATCTGTTCAACAGAGTTCTATATATTTGTGTGCAACATTCAGAACTTACAAATAAACAATATCACATTTATTTTTTACCCTTGGTCATTGTTATGACATGCTGTCGATAAGCGACGCCCTCATGGTTGATGTAATGGCTGTAGGTTTAGCTTCGTTCAGCTTGAATACACTTTCTATGACTGACATCTCTGTTGATGTGGTGTCTAGGCCGCAGAATGCACACCAATCATTGACCACCATACCAGCAGCAATCACATCACTCCCTCTGTTTACTGTTCCTGCGACCAGTGGTACTTGTAAGAGAGACGACAGCTCATCCTGATCCTGAATAGTAGTTCTGGGGTGAACGAGGCCACCGCGGTTGCTCAATGCTGCATAAGATCCCACCAGTACGTTGCCTGCGATAGTTTGTCTGAACACTTCGACGTCTAATGTATCCGCGAGAATTTCTTCTGTGTCTTTATCCAAATCGGGATGTATGAGCGCCACATAGTCGTTACAAGCGATCACATTTCCCAAGGCACTAAGCCGTTCTTCGACGCGCTGCACTTTAACGTTGTCCGGCAAACTGTTTCTAATATGTTGCAATTCTGTGTCTGTTGTTGACGATGGGACCAATAGTCCGTTTTTGTTACCTACTGTCATTCTGCCGATTATCCGGCATCCCGCAATGCTAGCGTGAACCACGGGGATAGTCTCCGATAACTCAGCCTCGAACACGCTGTAGAAGTTTTCTGATCCTCCAATGGCGACAAGGCAATATGAATTTGTTAGTTTACTGAACACTCCCACTTCCATGTTATTCTCAAACTGTGTACGAACCGCCATGATTTATTACTTTTTAGACTTGCTATTTAACTTGTACAATACTTATTTCTCAATGATCTAAGCTTCACGTGGGACAAAAACACGGAATTTGAAGATTTTTATAGGAGGTTGACGGATAGATTTTATGACGTCACAATCAGGGTGGGCTGTAACTAAACAAAATTATCCACTATACGGTAAAAAGCTTAAACGCCTTTCTTTATGTACCTATATTTTTTGACAACGTGCATGGGATATGTATGGCATTAGAAATTATATGGAGACATCATATGTTATTTAGACGGGACGGCTTAAGCCTTGAAATGATTAGACAATCTGTAAGGATTTAGGCAAGTCGGAGTTTATATTGGAGATAATATTTCGACAGGTGCAAAGTAAATAAAGTTATCTACAAAATGAAGATTTTTAGTTTATTGTACAATCGTTTTAATAAAACAATTATTTATATTATGATTTTTTTTTCGCATAAATCACATAATTTCATTAAATTTTCGTATGTAAAAAGCCAGCTACGTATATTCTTTTAAATACTACGAAGATAATACGACCAAGAAACGTTAGCCGCATTGACACTGGGCCTTACCCGCGCAATTAGGGGGTGACCAAACCCACCCAACCTGACGCGGACTGATTATCGTACAAGGAGGCGTAAAATGCGTAAAATTATCGTACATCGGCCGAAAATTATCGTACGACCTTTTTTTTAGACGTCCACTCTTTTAGACGAGCTTTTTTTTTAGACCTCCACTCTTGACTACCACGTTTTTAGACGACCACTCTTTTTTTTTTAGACCTCAACGCCTAACTACCACGTTTTTAGACGTCCACTCTCTTAGACGAGACTATCAGTGTAGTCGAATATTGAAAATTCTACATCATGATGGAAATTATCGTACAATCTGCGTACGATAATAATATGTTATCGTACATCGTACGTAGGTCCAAATTATCGTACATGTACGATAATTATCGTACGGTTGGGAACACTGGGCATTTGTCAGTTGACACGCGCTTGTCTGTAATAGATCTAATAATAATTAATTTAAGATCGGTAGGTCGTATTTTTCATTTATATTAAATGTTTCAATAAACTCATATTATAGTAAATGAAAGCGAATGCAATATAAACACGAAATTTAAAGTCCCTAGTACACAAACGGCAATTGACATATTTAAAATACATACAATGTAGATGCGAACAACTGCAAAATTTCGATAGAAAAAAATAAATTACTGAAATAAACATCATGACTAAGAGTATAGAGATGTATTATGTATGACAGTTCACAGAAAAATCGATTCTTCAATTAAAACAAAACCACACTTCTTAGATCCTTTCGCTCTCATGTAAAGTAGCTATTTTGCAGGTATCTCTTTTTACTTTGTACCCGTCGATTTGACAGCCTCAAAAGTAACCGAATCAAATTCTAATGAACTATATTTCTGGTGCATAGTAAATTCCCCCTAAGTTAAAGAGAACACCTCAAGCTTTGCAACATTGAACTTGACAGTTACAACGCATTGTAGTTGTTGTTGTTATTTTTTTTTATTTATAGGATTGGCAAAGGCACATGCCATACAGCCTGTGCATACTTTATTAAATAAATAACGTTTAAATTTTAAACAACGCACGTCTTCATAGACCATCTTGAAGTTGAGTTGTACTTACTCTGTGGGGCCCTGCCAAGACCTTCATCTGCACTTCAAATGTCTTCAAAATTGGACAAATTAGTCATGTAAAATGATAAAGATAGGTTAATAATTCAGGACAACAAAACACAATAATGAAAAAAAAATGTAGCCGCAAGAAATCTGAAACATGCGTAGATTTGTAACATTGAATTGTTTCCTAAATTACACAGATACCGAACCATTCTCGATTGATTTCTCCAACTTACGACAAGTCAATTTTGTTCCCGCAGTGTACAAGCCAGGTATTCTACAAGCCCTACGGAGAGCGAATTTTAGATATCACAGAACTTGCAGTTACTCCAGCTTATTACGGGTAACAAATTTAATGTCCTTTGTAAAGTGAATGATGTTTTTTTTTACTATTAACATATAATTCTAACCAGTGGGGACCAAAATAACGCAACACTTCGGATGCGAATAGGTAATTTTATAGCACGGGTACCGGAGTGAGAGCATTTGAATCAAGGCAATGAGAGTAACTGGCATGCAACCAGAATTTTGTTTTTAGCTAATATCTTTATAAAAAATTAACGCACTTACTGTAACAGGAAATAAATACCATAAATCGTCAGAATATTGTATATTTTTACGTGAATTGAACGGGAATTGTCTTTATTTTGCTGAGGCTATTCGTTACACCCCTTGGCCTTTAAGTCCCTTTTACTTCTCAAACTGGTACACTTCCCAAATATCATCCACAAATTTATTAAAACACACAAATTTGTCACGCCAATGTTAATAATTCTTTCGTTTTTTTTTACCCAGGAGTGTAATGTAGGGAAAAGCGAGACCTTGTTAATGTTCTGGAGCGGCCATAGCTCGGACAGCAAGATTACCATGAGTATATCGGCCTCTAGTTGCTCCTCCGTACACTTATCTGTAAGTTTATTTTAAACTGCTCATATCGACGTTCTAGTCCTTACTTGTTGAAATATTGGCACTAGCTTGGTAATGTAAAATATATAACATTCCTCTATGGTAGGGTAAGTCTGGCTCTGCTAGATGTTCATCATGCTTAAGACCTCTATGCTTCGAAGGGCACGTAAAGCCTTCAGGCCCGGTTGCCATTGTACCATCTATGGGAGCCGTTACACGTAGTCGGTGGCGTAAAAGCAAACAGCTGGTATATAATAATAATATCCTTGGACATTTCACACAACGCCATATCGTCCCCAGCTAAGCAACTTAATGCTTGTGTTATGGTAACGAGATGGATGATAAACTACATAAATACATATTAAAGATAGAAAACACCCAGACCCAGACCAGATACTTGTAGGTCGTACAAATATTTCTTCCGTGCGGGAATCGAACCCGCGACATGCTGCGGTGTTATCACTAGATGGCTCCCGGCAGGCAAATGCTCCGTTTTAATACTGGTAGTGGTAGCCAAATCTGGTTAGACCGGTTGCCTTTATAATCGGGAAAAGGCAAGGGAGGATTTTTTCAATGCAAATATAAATGTGGCTAATCATTGTCTTACATTTTCAGTCCGGTGGACAGTGTAAACGAGAACGCGACCTGCTATCGACTGCGCAACAAACAGACATAAGTTGTCGCTCACCGGGCATCGCATCTCCAGGTACTCTTTACTGACTTGCAGTACCTATTTATTCAGAGGCCAGCGTCGCACAGTAGGCTAATTCTTCTCCACGCAATCCGGGGACGAACTACTCCGCTAGGGGTCATTTATGACGATTATTCCGCGCCCCCGCACCCCCGCACTCCTTTTAATGATGGAACCGCACTAATGCCTTGTGGAACTTCTAAATTTGTATGTCATATACAGTGTACCTGACGGAGACAGAAGAACATCGTCTGGTTCGTGCTCGGGTGGTCGAATCCTTCTCTTTTTCCTCTCCGGCGTCGTCACTACTGCAACCCGCTGAACGTTCTATGTCAATTCTTAGCTCCGTCTGCGCTCTATTGCTCAACAAACAGGTGTGGACGATATACATTAATTTAACCTCTTTATGCGGTTTCTGCAAAACACAATCCCTGGTGATTTATCCTCGGGACATCTTTAAATGTTCCTTGCTGCCTAATCTATATAAAGCATATGAAGTAAAACGAATTATTTTAGAAGTTTTAAAATAGCAGCTTCTGTCAAAATGAATAAAATATTAGTGGACCTTAACAATAGAGTTGACAGTCGATTCTGGGCCGGTACCCAGGGGTCTGCGGCAGTCAAGGCAGTGTCCAGCGTGTCGGGCAGCACCCGGTCCGACAACATCTGCCGCATCTGCTTCGGGGGCGAGTCGGCGGAGCGCCTGGTGCGGCCGTGCTCGTGCCGCGGCACCATCGCCGCGGTGCACCGCTCGTGTCTGGAGCGCTGGCTGCTGCAGGCCGCCACCTCCTACTGCGAGCTCTGCCGCCATCACTATGTTGTTACCAGGAGTCACAAGTGAGTGCTCAATATTTCATTCTGATCCCTAGGTAATGTTGACGGCATTTCTCTTGATTCTAGACATAAGCAATCGATAATTGGTTTGATGAGAATAGATGTTCTCATAGCATCAAATTATGTAAAATGTTCCTTGACTCCAGGAACTTCATTGTAATGCATTATAGTGCGTCTCTGGTTTAGACAAAGACACTTGCCCGACCCCGGAATCGAACCCGGGACCCAAAGACGGCATATCTAACCCCTAGATCAACAAGGCTCTTATTGGCGTCGGTCTCTGAGTCGGCCCTCTTATGGGCGTCGGTCTCTAGGTCGACGCTCTTATTGGCGTCGGTCTCTGGGTCGACGCTCTAATAGGAATCGGTCTCTGAGTCGACGCCCTCTTATGGGCGTCGGTCTCTAGGTCGACGCTCTTATTGGCGTCGGTCCCTTGGTCGACGCTCTTATTGGCGTCGTTCCCTGAGTCGACGCTATTATTCGCGTCGGCCTCTGAGTCGACGCCCTTATTGGCGTCAGTCTCTGGATCGGCGCTCTTGTTGGCGACGGCCTCTGAGTCGACGCTCTTATTCGCGTCGGTCTCTGAGTGCATGCTCTTATTGGCGCCGGTCTCGGCGTCGGTCACTGGGTCGTCGCTTTTATTGGCGTCGGTCTCTCGATCGACGTTCTTATTGGTGTCAGTCTCAGCGTCTGTATAGGTGCCAGTCTCTGAGTCGACGCTCTTATTCACGTCGGTCTCGGCGTTGGTCTCTGGGTCGCTGCTCTTATTGGCGTCGGTCTCATCGTCTCTGAGTCGACGCTCTTACTAGCGTCAGTCTCGGCGTCGGCCTCTGGGTCGCGCTCTTATTGGCGTCGGTCTCTGGATCGACGCTCTTATTGGCGTCGGTCGCGGCGTCTGTCTAGGTGCCAGTCTCTGAGTCGACGCTCTTATTCACGTCGGTCTCTGAGTCGACGCTCTTTTTGGCGTCGGTCTCGGCATCGGTCTACGGGTCGGGCTATTTTTGGCGTCGGTCTCTGGATCGACACTCTTATTTTCGTCGGCCTCTGAGTCGACGCTCTTATTGGCGCCGGTCTCGGCGTCGGTCACTGGGTCGACGCTTTTATTGGCGTCGGTCGCGGCGTCTGTCTAGGTGCCAGTCTCTGAGTCGACGCTCTTTTTGGCGTCGGTCTCGGCATCGGTCTACGGTTCGACGCTTTTATTCACGTTGGTCGCGGCGTCGGTCGACCCTTTTCTTGAAGTCGGTTTCCGAGTCGACGCCCTTATTGGCGTCGGTTTCTGGGTCGACGCTCTTCTTAGCGTCGGTGTCGGCGTCGGCCTCTGGGTCGGGTTTTTTTGGCGTCGGTCTCTGGATGGACACACTTATTTTCGTCGGCCTCTGAGTCGACGCTCTCATTGGCGCCGGTCTCGGCGTCGGTCACTGGGTCGACGCTTTTGTTGGCGTCGGTCTCTGGATCGACGCTCTTATTGGCGTCAGTCTCTGAGTCGACGCTCTTATCGGCGTCGGTCGCGGCGTCTGTCTAGGTGCCAGTCTCTGAGTCGACGCTCTTATTCACGTCGGTCTCTGAGTCGACGCTCTTTTTGGCGTCGGTCTCGGCATCGGTCTCTCGATCGATGCTCTAATTGGCGTCAGTATCAGCGTCGGTCTAGGCGTCACTCTCAGAGTCGACGACCTTATTGGCGTCGGTCTCTGGGTCGACGCTATTATTGGCATCGGACTCGGAGTCGGTGTCGGCGTCGGTCCTCTTTGTCTCGGCGTCGGTCTCTGGATCTACGCTCTTACTGGCGTCGGTCTCGGCGTCGGCTCTGAGTCGACACTCTTATTCACGTCGGGCACGTCGTCGGTCTCAGCGTCGACGCTCTTATAGGCGTCGGTTTCTGAGTCGACGCTCTTATTGTCGTCGATCTTGGCGTCGGCCTCTTAGTCGAAGCTTTAATAAGCGTCTGCCTCGGCGTCGGTCTCTGATTCGACGCTCTTATAGGCGTTCGCTTCTGAGTCGAGGCTCTTATTGTCGTCGATCTTGGCGTCGGCCTCTTAGTTGAAGCTTTAATTAGCGTCTGTCTCGGCGTCGGTCTCTGAGTCGACGCTCTTATAGGCGTTGGCTTCTGAGTCGAGGCTTTTTTTTTTTTTTTTTTTTACCAAATACTTGAATGCCTTTGACCCTAGGCTTGCGTGATCGAAAGCAACGCCAGGGTCTAAGATGGGACAGGCAATTCAAGGAAAACTAATAAAATATAAAAAATATAAAACTTCCCCACCGCACGCTGGGAAAAAACGCGTGTTGTAAAAGCCAACAAAACCCAGCACGCTTGGTGGTAGGATCGAATGGTCCGCCCGGCCAGCTACCACCCTCACATTTAAGTCTGGCGCCAAGCAGTTTTACTGTGTTCCGTCGTGTGTATGTGAGAGCCGGTGCCCGACAGGGCATTTCCTTGAATTGCCTGTCCCATCTTAGACCCTGGCGTTGCTTTCGATCACGCAAGCCTAGGGTCAAAGGCATTCAAGTATTTGATAAAAAAAAAAAAAAAAAAAAAAAAAAAACACACGACGGAACACAGTAAAACTGCTTGGCGCCGGACTTAAATGTGAGGGTGGTAGCTGGCCGGGCGGACCATTCGATCCTACCACCAAGCGTGCTGGGTTTTGTTGGCTTTTACAACACGCGTTTTTTCCCAGCGTGCGGTGGGGAAGTTTTATATTCTGACCAGCCTCGGCGTCGGACGCTGAGACGACGCACTTATTCACGTCGGTCTGGGCGTCGGTCTCTCGATCGATGCTCTAATTGGCGTCAGTATCAGCGTCGGTGTAGGCGTCAGTCTCAGAGTCGACGAACTTATTGGCGTCGGTCTCTGGGTCGACGCTATTATTGGCATCGGACTCGGAGTCGGTGTCGGCGTCGGTCCTCTTTGTCTCGGCGTCGTTCTCTGGATCGACGCTCTTACTGGCGTCGGTCTCGGCGTCGGCTCTGAGTCGACACTCTTATTCACGTCGGGCACGTCGTCGGTCTCAGCGTCGACTCTCTTATAGGCGTCGGTTTCTGAGTCGACGCTCTTATTGTCGTCTATCTTGGCGTCGGCCTCTTAGTCGAAGCTTTAATTAGCGTCTGCCTCGGCGTCGGTCTCTGAGTCGACGCTCTTATAGGCGTTCGCTTCTGAGTCGAGGCTCTTATTGTCGTCGATCTTGGCGACGGCCTCTTAGTCGAAGCTTTAATTAGCGTCTGCCTCGGCGTCGGTCTCCGAGTCGACGCTCTTATTGGCGTCGGTCTCTGAGTCGACGCTCTTATTGGTGTTGGTCTCTGGGTCGACGCCCAGACCGACGCTATTAAGAGCGTCGACTCAGAGACCGACTTTGAATTAAAATTTAATTTATTTTCTTGAAATTAGAAATGCCTCATAACACCCGTAGATTTTTTATATTGTTCTCAAAGTAGCGATCACTTTACGAACTAACAATGTGGGATTTTTTTAAATCAGTATTTAAGATTAATCGATAATGGGCGATCCCTATGTGATTCATCGTGCACGGATGAGCCACATAAGGTGCTAGCAACACGTGGCGCGACAATAAGGCGGGTAGTGGTGGCGGCAGATGGTCCTGGGCTCGCTCGGTCTGGGCTTGGGCACGGTCGGGACGTGGTCGCGCTCTGGCGGCCGACGCGTGGCGCGCGCTGGCTCTGGGCGCGGCTAGCGTGGCGGGCACTGCACGCGCTTTGCACGCCTGCGACGCCGCGCTGCAAGCGGGGGCCCGGCGAGGGGGCTCCGCTGCGCTCGCAGCGAACCTCTTCTCCTCGCTACTCATCGGCATCATTGGTAACACTTATAGTCTTTATTCCTATAGTCTCAATGCTAACCCATCGGTTACAGCTTCCATGCGACCCGTTATCACTAAAGTGGTTAGGCTTGAGGAATACCCCAGGCTTCAGTTCCAATACTTCATTCTTGCTTGGTGGCTAACGGCTGATGCGTATAACTGTCGTTGCTTAGTGATTGATCACTACGTAGTTTATTAACTATCCCCGAATAGTCAGTATGTAGATTTCTGGCCATTAACTTCAGTATCTAGTCACTATCACAAATATCTGAGTTGTGCATAAGTAGAGTTATTCGTATCAAAAGCGCCTTCCAGTGTGGTTTATAATAGGTGCCCTGAACGGGCTTCTGACCACCTGGATGCTGCTGAAGATACAAGAACACCAGGCGTCCTGGCGTACGTGGCGGGACAGCACTCTGCATGTGCACGTGACCCTGGAGGGGGAGGAGGAGTTAGTGGCAGAAGGTCAAGGTGAGGGGCAGGCGGCGAGCCCGCTCAGCACTCAGCCCTCAGACGCCACTGTAGTGGGTGCCACCGCTGACCGAAGCACCAACGTGGCTGATCCGTTTATGGTGGCCTTACCCGTTAGGCTACCAGAGCTGTGACACAGGTAAAGTGGACGACGATATCAAACTTTCGGGATTTGTACACATTTTAAACTAACAACTAAAAAGTGGACAAATGTTTTACATAAATGTATAGTGTACAGCATATGGTAACACTTGACTGAAATATTTTACGCCCGGGTGTTCTGTGAGCTATTTCTGCGACTTTATTCCTCTGTCGCTCTGTTTCAGGTGACAAGATCTCCCCATCGGAAGTCAATCTAATATACCTGTCCGTGACAATCTGCGCAATAAACTCTTGGATACTACATCGAGTCAATGACAGCAGGATTTGTTTACTTTTTGGTGACTACCGCGGGATGCGTCATCATTCTCCTGATTGTAGTGGCCATCACGTACGTGAGGCAGATGTGTTATAAATAAATATTAATCGAGGCTGCAAAATCGATTTGATAACTCTTAATAGATTCCTGGCATTTTGACCATGGCTGATACGCGGTAGAATTTGAAGGTCCCGAGGTCCATGCCGAAATGAGTGGTAAATAAATATACTCGTATTATATTTGAAAATAGTTTCAAATTTCTACTGCTCTTTTTAACCATTCTTTCGCACTGGATATTTTTCAAACTATTTTATACTTATAGCAAAAGCTGAAAATTAACAAGGAATATGCTAATAATTAAATTTTGCGATCTTGTATTAGTCCCGTATTGTTTTACTTAGGACAAGGAAACGTGTAAAGGAACTAACTATGAATAATACAACATTTTGTTAATAATCTTTTTATTTCATTATCAATATGAATTATCGTAATAATGAAGGAATAATTATCAAATTCAATAAAATCAGTAGGCGAATATATCAAGCCGCTGTTACATTAAATAAATATCAAATGGTTATAAATATTGTTAAATATAAGGTAAAGCGCACACTGCGACACTGCAACTGACACAAGATATCTTTGACAATCGCGGACTAGACGTTTGGATGGGTTCCAGCGTCGCATTGTACTGACCTTTGTCTGTGTGCACTGCGAAAGAGAAGGATACTACTTTCTTATGTGATATAATAAGCCAAAGCGATCCTTTCAACAGTGAGACTATGACCTAAAATATTCGCTCGATAACATGATGCACAAAAATTGTGATAAAAACTGAAGACGTTGAAACCGTTAATCATATCGTTGTTCATCAGTTGTTCTTCCGTAGACAGCTACAACGAATAAACCACGTATCTACGTTAACGGTTTCATTACCACACCTTTTTTGTCGCGCCAATAATGTTAGTTTAACTTACATGCTAAAGTAAAAAAATCACATCTTGAGATTACAATAAATAGGAGTATATTCGAGACGCTTGGAGAGACGAGATGGGCGGACAATGATATATAAACATTTATAACAAACAAACAAATCAACAACAACACACTCTCTTTGGATTTATAACCACACTCCGACTTTACTTTGTGACTACTACGCATCAACTACTGGCAACACTCGCCAAGAAACCGCTGCATACTTCTCCGATCCCCATACAAATTGGTACAATTGAATTCCAGGGTTATTCTGACACAGACGTCTCGTTGAGCTGCTGTTGTATACCTTAGACCATAATCCGTTGAAATGAGATATCATGTGAAATAATATAAAATCTTAATATCTTTTATATTTCACGATCTATTTGTTTGTAGCTCATGGCAATAATTGTAAGATAACTACGAGAACACGACTGATGGGCCCAAACTTATTATTAACAATCCACAGAATTTATACACTATTAAGCTCTCACCCTTTGGAATACAGTTTGCATTGGGGAATAGGAATCTGTACCATAAAAAGTCATTCAAGTTGGACTGAGGAAAAGGACAGATTAATCTAATCGAAAGACCTCAATCAAAATTGAATTATTTTACGATTTGCTGAAGACCTGCGTGTATAATAAGACTCCTGAAATCGGAGCACATCCTCAATTCCTTAAGGGAGTAGTGGAGTATTTAAGAACACAGGGTCAGAAAATGATGCGGTTCCTTGGGCGCGTGACAAGGCGGCGGTCAGGCCTGGTCCTTAAACCGACGGTAGATGGACTGCACGTACGTGAACACGCACTTCCAGTCAGGCTTGCGCATCGCCACCATGTCGTCCACGTCTAGCAGCGGGTAGATGCCCGCCTTCTCACTGAAACCAATTGATTGATTGAGATATGGACATTCTAGAAATAGTTTATAACAAATATTTAGTTTAGTTTTTCATGTTTGTAGTGCATGAGGTAATGATGGTTCAAAAAGGCATAAATCGCGTGCCAAAGATCCCTTGGGTAACAGCCTAATTTATTTTGTACGAGTAATGTAGAGTATAGAAAAAATCCTCTATTACCTTTATCCTCACAACACACTAATTATGACGCTGTATGGTTGAGATTAAACTGACATTTTCCACTTACGTACCTACAGTAGCTTAGAACATCCGGAACTAAAGCGTCTTGGTGAGGAAAGTTTGCGCAAACCCTGCGGCTTAAAACTCTTTTCTCCGCCTATAAGAGGCTCAAAAATCGACTTTCCCGCAGCATAGATTTTGTCTCAATTTTGAGTTGGTAATCATTTTTTATGGACTATTCACATGGCCTGGGGAAGGACCCCGCTGCACCGTCCCGTGCCTCGTGGGATGGGACTATACCTAAGTTTGATATATATTATACTATAATAATAAGACTGGTCGACTTCAGTGTAAGCTGCTTATTGCAGTTATAAACCCTTAAGTTTTCCTAATTATCTTCATGGCCAGTTATAGTTTCGTTTTAAGTACAATTAAAAAATGATCCCTATGAACCTACATTACGCCGGAAACCTTAAACAGAAGCGACACTCACTCGGCAACTTTGAAGGCGAGCGTGAAATTGTGGCGGCGCTTGTCGGCCGAGAGCTGAGAGTAGTCGAACGCGTCCGGCAAGAAGTGGTGCACCAGCGCGCAGAACGCCAGCCCGTCCGCCCAGCTCGTCGAGAAGTTCTCCAGCTTCACATTCTGTAACACCACGTAGTCATATTATTCATCTCATAATCGATTCACTAATAAATAGGGGATTAGCTTGGAATTTTGTGAAATCCAATAATACGTCGTTCACGTGATTTCACAATTCAATTTCTGAACATCATTGGTTAATTCAAGATGTCAATAAAATAGACAATTATTCAACTTTTAAAAGAATCAGTCATTGATTAAATCATGATGATACGTAAAATATCAGCATTAATATATCAGCATAATGAATTTTACGCTTTAATGGATCTAACCAACAGAATGGCTGAATTGCTATTCTACACATAAAAAAGAAGATAAATAAGCACGTTACTGTTTGAATCTTTTACCAACTCACCATCGAAAAAATACATTGCCTACCTCACAAAATTATACAAAGGAAGTGTGTGAAGTGTGAAATTATGTAATCTTGAGTTACACGCCATGTGCAATGATAATTGATTGATTGGATATTGTTTGAAACAATTAACATAGATTTTTACAAACAGTACAACACCATAAAATACGAGCTAAAATTCTGTTAAAGTTCATAGTCATGCATGTCATCGGTTTTCTTATGCACACTACGATATTATTAAAACCTTTTTATTTGCGTCCATGCAAACCTTATAGGCGTTGGGTTGTTTACCTAATTAGGAATATCACACGTAACACACACAGTATTTCATTTTGTACATAATTACATGTATAGCCAAAAATATACATAGAATCCAATGAAATGTATAGTCACAAACTGAGGGATGATAACAATTACGTAAGTACATACACAAAATTAAATATATACAAAGTCCAAGTGAAGCGATAGTATAAGCGTGAGTGATATTGTCATCGGCGAAGTGTGTGTTAAGATTATGTGCATTTGCGTAGCGGTAACTTTTTACATGCTGAAGTTCGACAACGCGGTTTAGTCCGATGCGTCCGAATGCCTTGTTTCCCAGGCACATGCATTTTTTTTACGAAATTTGAATTAGCTCACGTTTAATACCAATTGTAGTTGATTAAAAATTATGCATCTGCCTGTAGTAGTCGCAAAAAAAACCTCCCCAATACGTTTATATATTTAAGGTCTGGGTATGAAAGTGTAGGACAAGATTGAAACAAAGAGAACTCTCAAAGATGTGCCAGTTTGCATAGCTACATATTGCGCTTATCTAGACGACGTGATAGTGCACGCAGTGGGGGGTGTGCGGGCAGAGGTGAGGAATGTACCTCGTAGTCCCGGGTCTTGTCGCGACACCACTGCAGCAAGCGTTCTTTAATAGTGACGGCGCTGGCTTGCAGCGCGGGGTCCGTGAACTTGAAGTAAGGCTGCGATGGAGAGCTCGGGCTCTGCGGAGTCTTGGGCGAGCTACAACCGGGGGCTCAGGTTAGTCACCAAGGTCTCGCGCGGCCGACGCGGTTAGTCTCGCTCGTCTCAACGTTCAATTAGTTCGTGTCACAATCATTGTGCTACGGAAACGCGTGTGCTATTAATGGGGCATTAACTGGTTATTTACAAGAAAAAATGACGTGTGCTGATTTCATGTCAACTAGCGACTTTCCGGCCGGATATTGGGTATGAAATGTCAGCATAAGTACACACGTACAATTTATTATTCAATAAAAGGACCCGCGTGTACTTAGCCTCGGCGATTTTGTAAAATGATTACATTTTTGATAAGCGTCTTAAATATATGTTGATATATTATATGCGTATTGACTAGTATATTTACTTGTATCTAATCTTTATTCGTATCCACAGATATCGCTCCCAAAATAAATAAAATACATTATAGTAAATTACTTATTAAGCGAAAAGAACTAATACATGAACATTATTAGAGTATCTGTATGTGTGTCATAAATTATATGTGTAGAATGACTTTGTATTTCTGTGTGTCTGAGTATAAAATATAAATAACTATTTTATGTAAAAAATGAGCTAAGTAAAACATTGGTATGTACTCACTTAGGACTATTGGTAGAATTTTGTTTTTCGAGCTGCCGGAACTTGGCAAATGGCGACACTGGCTTGGGTGCCGGCCTGGTCATGCTTTCAATCACTGCAATAAGAGCGGTTTATTTAAAAACTCTGACTGACCGATATGAAAGACCTATATACCAAAGTGTAGATCTGACCTTTTGAAGTTTTAGTGGTCGTTGAGCTACTGCTAACGGTTTTCTCCGAGGAATTTCTTCTCACGCTCGATGTCACAGTTACTTCTTCCTCTTCTGTGGATAATAAAACAAACAGGTCAAGGTACACCATCTCAATCTCTGATATTAAAAATCTAACACTAATCGGAACACTTTCAAACAATCAGCAAGACAATTACAACGATACCTATAAGCTATTAGTCAAATAACACTGTTATAGGGCACGGCGGCGATGAGAACGATTGTTACGATCACAGTATGTACATCGACGAAATGGGGTACGGGCACGGGCACGGGCATGCGAGGCGGCCAGGGCACGGGGCACGGGGCACGGGGCGCGACAAAAGCGACAGGCAGCCCACACACACACGACTCACGCGCGTCTCGCTAGTCTCCCGCTCCTAACTAGTGGAATGTGCTCGCAGCGCTACGCTAGCGCCGACACCAGGTCCTCGAACGCGTCGTCCGTGTTGCTCTCATCCAGGAACTGCAGCTCCGACACCGTGGGCATAGTGCGGCTGCGGCCCAGCGAGTACGCCTGCGACTGCGACTGGCTCTGCCGCAGTGCGCGTCGCGCGGCGCCGGACCGCGTCTGGCCCGAGAAGTACGCCTCCACGGTCCTCTTCTTCTCCGTGACCTCCTCCCGCGCGATGCCGCCCTCGTACAGCTTCGGCACCGCCAGCAGGTGCATCGACTTGGCGCGCGCGACCACGCGGCGCGGTGACGCGGCCTTGGGGCTTCCGACGATCTGGTGCCACGATCCCGAGCGGCTGAGCGGGTTGGAGCCGGGGCTGCCGGACTCGCTGGACACGACGGACTCGCGCGACGCGCCCAGCGCCCCGGGGGACGGATCGCGGCCGGGGGCGGGGCGGGGTTGCAGGGAGGGCAGGGGGGAGCGGCCGTCGTACACCGGGGCGCGTACCTGCGACCGCGCCGACTCGCGCCTCTTCCTCTCGATCTGGGCCAGCACCTCGTGCTTCGGGGACGCGATCTTGTCCAGCGCGCCGCGGAGGCTGTCCCGCGCGTGGCCGTCGCGGGTCCGCGCCCCCGCCGTGATGGTGGCGGCGCCGCGCACCGGGCCGCGCATCACGCGCGTCACCACGCTGCCGTGCTCCGTGGTGGCGCCCTCGTCGCCGCCGTTCGCGTACGGCACCTCCCCGTTGTGTCCGTTCTGGTAGGCTAGCGGTGACGTCACGTGGTTGGCGCGGGGGGACAGTGGGCTGCGCGGCGTGCGGGGCGCCCGCGGGGACGGTCCCCCTCTGCTGCGGTCGGTGTCGTTGGCCACGACGTCGGGCAGGTAGTCCACCTTGTGGGCGCGCGCCTTCTCGATGTCTGGCGTGCGCTGGAGCGGCACGAAGGTGGACACGCCGCCGGGTGGGGTGTAGTCGGTCACAGTGTAGGCGGGAGGCGCCGGGGGCTTACGGTCGGCGGGCTCGCGAGGCGCATCAGCGGGCTGTTCACGGCGGCTCTTCTCGCGGATTTGTTGTTCATAGAATTCGATCTGCAGTTTTTGCGCGTCCACCTTCGGCGCGGGCGGATCCCGACCGGGAAGCGTAGCGTCGTCCATCCTGCGAACGAGTTCGGGGGCCGCGAGGTCGTTCTGACTGGGTATCGATCTCACGGGGAAATTTTGAGCCGGCGGTGCGTGAGTCGGCGGCGTGGGCGGTTGGAACGCGAGGGGTCTCTCTCTGTACGGGGATGGAGGGTCGAGCGTCGTGCCTTCGAATCTGGCGGCCGCGAGGCTAAGCACCCTCCGGGGCCTGTCCCGGTCGGTGGTCCAGGGCGCGCTGGGCGCCGGCGGGCTCGGCGGGACGGGTTCGGGCGGGTTGGAGGACGGGAACACCGGCGGCGCATCCGCGGTGGGCGACGCCGTGCTGCTCAGCGAAGGGGGACTCCAGATGTTTGCGGGTGCGCTGGTGGGGGATGGGACTTTAGCCAGCGGCTTGAATGCCGACATGGGCGCGTGGGAGAATTGGTTCACTGGGATAGGTCTCGCAGCGAATGGTTTTACGACTAGGGGTTTCGTTGGCGAATGCGGAACGTACGTTTGCGAAGGAGGGGGCGCGTGTGTTTGTGCGGGCAAAGGGGCCATATTGGTCGGGGGTATCGGGGCGTATACGTTAACGGAAGCTGCCACCGGCGCGTAGGGGATTGCCGGCGCCGGAGCCGTGGCTGGTAATTTCGGAGGGACCGGCTGAGCTGGCGCTGCCTGGTGGCGCGGGAAGAAGGTGCGCGGTTGCTCCCGTCTCTCCGAAATCCAGGGGGGTTTAATTATATCCGCATTATTTTCAGTCGTTAATTTTCTTGGACGGTATCCGTTTGAGCTTGGAGTGTTTTCGTCGGCCGCTCGCCAGAATCGACGAGCGGAGGAGGCGCTCGAGGATCTACTGTGGTCTTCTTTTTGGCGATTCTCAAATGTGTGCTTGATGTTCCCGAACCGATTGCTCCAGTTGGCGTGTCCGTTGCTAGCTTCGCGTTCTGCCGTTTCAGTTTTTTTCATAAATGCCACAAACTTTCTGTCGTTGTCGGTCTGCGCATGGAACTGCGGGACGGCGGGTGCTCGGGAAGCGTTGTCTTCGTCGGTGTCGCTATCAACTCTGTACCCGGCCAACGGGCGGCCTATGTCTATGGTGTTTGCGCGCTTCATGCGTAGGCGCCTGTTGCTGTTTCCAAACCTACTCAAAGGCTTGGAGTCCTCCTCGGCTGAGGGCGGAGCGGCGAAATTGTAGGTTGGAGGTAAAGGCATGTACAAGTTCCGTTTTAGCTCTTCCCGTTTCAAATCTTTCTGGTTTTGCTCTACGGGAGCGCGTCGCGGTATGTTTTCCTTGTCGACTCGAGCATTGGCGTCAAACTTGTTAGCGATAGCGGCTATACTGCTTTTGGAGTCGGACGCCCTACGATCGGAACGTGTCTGCGAGGGTTGGGACTGGTATACTTGGTGGGGACGATGGGTAGTTTGGGGTTCAAACATTGACTGGGATTGAAGAACCGGCTGGGGAAGGGGATTTGGTAAGGATTGTTGTATATGTTGGTGCTGGGGGGCAAATTGAGTTTGATGTGCCAGTTGATACGGCGCTTGCTGAGTCGGAGGCGGTTGGTTCCCTGGCTGAGGCTGATATAATTGTTGTGGTAGCTGAATAAATTGTGGTTGTTGGTAATTCGGTTGTGGTTGCTGAATTGGATGAGGTTGTTGAATCGGTTGCGTTTGCTGGACGGGTTGCGGTTGCTGGACATGCTGCGGTTGCGGAACAGCTTGCGGTTGATGTTGAGGTGTTTGTTGTACCAGTGCCTGTTGTATCGGCTGCACTTGCGGTGGTTGTACCTCTGGCTCCTGCTGATAAGGCTGAGAGTACCCAGTTTCGGCGACAGAGTGTCTGTAAAAATCTGGCTTGCGTGCGGTCGGTGCCCGCTTTTCCACTACAACAGCCTCTTCGTTTCCCGTTTTGGCTGGAGCCTCGCTGTCTTCGAGGCTTCCTTTACGCTCCGGTGTGGATTCCATGCTACTGGAAGCAGGCGTGTCAGGCGCTGGGGCCGCATCCAAGTCAAGCTCGGGGTCAACAAGGCGGCGCGCCTCAGCTAACTCCTCGCGTGTAACGCCAACAGTATGCCGCGAAGCTCTGCTGCGACGGCGTGGTTTGCGACGACATCCGTCCAAACGGTTGGCCGCATCTAGCGCATCTTCTAATCGGTCCGCGAGAGTCAGAAGAGCGCGAGATTGGGGATGAGCGGCTGGTGGTTCTAAAGCTAGGCGGAGTCGTGCTAAAGAGCGTCGCACGTCGGCGACGACGTCCGGCGGGGCGGCGCCAAGCCCAGCCAGGAGGCGTGAGCCGCCGCCACCCAGAAGACCCTGCAGGAGCGGCAGCAGAAGAGACTCACCGCGTGCACTGCCATCGCCTTCGGTTGCTTCGCCGGCTGCCGCCAGAGCTTCCGTCACGGCGCTCGCGCACGCTGCAATACGAAATAGGGCGATGCTTTCTGATTTTTACACAACTAAAATACATGTGAAGAAGAAAGATAATTTATTACGTACACTATGACGACTTTTTCTAAAGCGTCTTTTATGAACGTATTTTGGAAGTTTTTTAACTACCTATATCTATGGCCAAAAGAAAATGATCATCACTCACCCTCCTGTTCAGCCATGAGTGAGCGGATGCGAGCACGAATACGTCTACGTTGCTCGTAGTCAGTGCACTCTTCCAACTAAAAATCGAGAGGATAACTGATTAGCCTACCCTCCATGGTTTGGTCTCCAATTAGACATGGCATAACAACGTTCAATACTTTTCATTTTAACTCCAACTTTATAATCGAACCCCACCGACACTCGTCCCGTTTATACACCGCTTGCAATCTTTAAACCAATAATGTCGTCAAAATAAATTGTGCTAACAAATATATTCCAGCTTATAGTTTTGAAAGTGTTGGGTTCGTGCAACCGGTTCATGCGCCCGCGCAATTATCGTCGGACGCATTGTCACTGACTGCCAGCGGAAGTGATCACCGTCGGAACAGGAAATGCCCCCATTACATTTATTTTCTATAGCTTTCTGAATAATTTGCTCTACTTTTCTAAACATGATTGTGTTAACATACGTATGTATTAGCAATGTTGTAGATTTACGGCACGTGACCTAGAAATTGCAAAATGAATTACGGATAGGTAACTATTACGTTCTAGCTCTACCCACGACATTGTCCGCAAGTATATCGACGTTAACTGTTTAATTTCAATGCGTAATAATCGCGACAACCCACCAGATCGCTATAACAATTTTGTATTTCTACACAATTTTTTGGCTTGGCATCTCTCACTTAGTTGTATTTTAGCAAATTCCTAAAGCAATAGTTAGCTTTCAAAATTTTGATTTCAAAATCCAATATTTAAGTTGCGTAACAAATCTTATGCTAGCTCATAAATTACTCAATACTGTATAGTAATGTTTACAAAACATGTAACGGTCTGAAACGCAGTGTCATTTGGTATGACTTGCAAGTTTGTCTGCTCATCGAAATGCACTGGCCCTCAATGGGCAAGCCTTGTCAATGGTCCACCGGAGACTACTCAATAGTGGTCCAGTGACTCAGCACGCTAGTTTCACTATTGCAGCAAGGGCTGCCACTTTTTTGTTTATCATAGACAGAATAGGTGTCGCTTGCTTATTTGCTATTGGTATGTAACGGCCTCTGTGGAAATCCTTGGGGGAGGCCTGCTGGGCATACCAGCAGCGGACGTCTTTTGGTTGAAATGATGATGATGTAACGGTAGTTTTTTCAGATGTTCAGAGAAACTGCTTTTGCTGTTCTTCGAGCTTAGAGCCCAATTTATAGCCCTCAAAATTGGTAAACTGCTAAATTCAAAAGATCTTGTGTCAAAAAATTAAACACTTCAAATAGTATTATTTGTGTACTAGTTGGTTATCAAAAATGACAAAATCATCTAAGTCGTGGAAATTGTCGATTTTGACTCAATTGAATTAGTAAAATTGGGTATCGTCGCCTTACGTGGTGTTGTGTTCGTTCGGGTAAGTAAGGTCACAAAGGCTGCGAACGTCCATAGGTGACGGTAATAGGGCCGTAAGTCTATGCATCTCTCTAGTGGTTTAAGCAACATGATTCCCCACTATATGCACAGACTGAGAAGTTAGTTTAAGTTAGCACGGAAAATGTTTTCTTTTCTGACATGACATTTAAAGACAGAGCAACCCTGTTTGCCAAGTGGCAATACAAGTAATATGGAAAGCAGTCTCGTCGCGTGCTAAGTGTTAACTCGCGATTGGCAACGGACGAGCTTTCAAGTCGAAACCAATATTACTTGTTTGTTATACGTTAATCGCTATTCCCTAAGCCAACGAAATTTGTAGTGACGACGTACTGTTCGCCGCTAGCTGTTTTGGCGGTAATATTTATAAAAGCGTGTATACTCGGGGAGAATTGGAAACTACATTTAAGGAATATCAATAAAAATATGCTAACCTACTTAACGAACAAAAAGGCATAAAATAACCAATAAACCACTTTAATTTGGTTATTTTAGGCATTTTTTTTAAATGTGTTTGATTTTTTAAGTCGGTTTATAATTTTATGTATTTTTTAGTAAGACCCTATTGCATCAGACGTCTAACTGAAATGTTCTCAAGAAACTAAAGAAGTGTTATTTTGTTAGCCAAATAAACTGATGCTTAGAGGTGGCGAAGAGTGAGACAATGTTGTCTCTTCCAGCAAGTACTCACGAGCTGGCGCAGCACTCGCTCGTCCCAGCACTGCTCGAGATCGATGTCCTCAACGAAGCGCTGCTGCGAGCTGGTCTCCTGCCCGCTTCGGCGGACCGTGTCCTACAACAAAGAGAACCATTTTCAATACTGCAACTTGGCATTATTGCGTTAGGTACATACGTACCTATACGAATACGTAAACAAAATAGAAGTGTCCGTTTGTATATATTATATTTTTTTATAAATACGGTAACGACGAAGTACTACTTTTGCTGCAGTACAGAGCAGTGAATTTGCTGAGATCTAAAAAACAATAAAATTAAATGTGGAGGTTAATCTACACAATAAGGGTAATAATTAATGCTCATTGGAAGGTTAATGAAAGGTAATCCTCTTTTTCTACTTCCTCTCCGTGCTCCCAGCTCATCTATTTCGATTGTCTCTATTTTCATTTCACGGCTGCATTGCCTAACATACTGTCGGGCTGTTCACCACAGTAGTGAAAAATGTATTAGAATTCAGACCTTGGCAGTTCAAAGGCCGCCCATTTATTTATGTTTCACATTTTTGTCACGGATGACTCATTAGTGTCATATGGTTGAGTTGGGAAACAAGAGACATCTCACCACAGTTTCAACAAAACATGTTCATTCATAAGTTAATCCAACGCCTGACTTTTGTTCCAAATGACCTCCAGTGTATATTCTGAAGGATCTAATGAGCTCAAACTGAACATTGTTCGTATGATGACGGCTTTAGAAAACATCAACACACCATTCCATCCTGATGATGTCATAAGAGCTTAGCTTAGTAGGTAACATTATATTAGTACACCGTACAATGCTCAACAAATCCAAAAGTGTTCTGGTGTTTGATTGAAGTCTATATTATTGTGTTCTTTAAGCTTCCTCCACAGACCGCCAAAAGGTTATCTGGGGAAACCGCACACACACAAAGATTTCAAGCTGTGTGTATAGCGGTAGCCTGTGCAAGCTGTGTGTACTCAGTAAGGGCTGACCCACGAAACCGTTTTCCTTACTTATTTGCTACTCCAAGATCTTCAGCCCGAACAGCCATTCATTTCTCGGTCTACTTAACATGTGCACTACTAATTTTACAGCGCATCTTTCGAGCTATATCGGTCATCTTTTCTCTCCTTCTTTTTCTCTTTCTTTTCTCTTCCATTTACAGGAGTGAAATTTGCCTAAAGGCTCAAATATTGCCAGCTCGATATACATTTATAGTGTTTGATTTTAAGTATTTGTACTGAAATCGATTTGAATAAAAACAATTCAACAAAACCGACTACCCTAATACGATTTGGTAGCAGCTAACGATCATTGCTGAATTTATTTCAGGCGATTGTCCAATATTCTTTGGACCAGTGCGTACAACATTTTTACGGAATTAAAACAATTACATTAGTTGAATAACAATTTAAACGATATTAGAAACGTGGCAAATATAAGAAAATGTTAAGTGCGCGTAATCTATTTAGGATATTCTTCTAACGTAATCGGTTGAAATAGCAGATAATTAATTAATGTAACCTTTCTCGTTCTTTTGCATTTCAAATAAGCTGTTCATTATATTTATGGCACTTATACTCTGAATAAATAACATTTTTCAGAGTATCGATATTTAATTGTCAACTTAAATAAAAATACTCTGCGCACTCGGGCCTCTGATTTCATCAAGAGAAATGATCCTATTGCGCTCCAGCAGCCAGACGGCTTGGCATAGGATTTCATATAGTAAGGTACTGGATAATCATCCAGTACAGACATAATTTTTGACTAATTTCTTTCTTCAATAGCTGGGTCAAGACCCCCGTCTAGGTGGACGGACGACCTTGTAAAGGTCGCTGGGAGTCGGTGGATGCGTTCTGCACGAGATCGTGCATTGTGGAAATCTATGGGGGAGGCCTATGTTCAGCAGTGGACTTCTGTGGCTGATAGATAGATAGATAGATTTGGATCGCGCTCCTGCCGCGCGCGATCGGAGCGCAATTGGTCGTCCGGTGTGGACCCAGCTATTTGCCAACACGATCACAAATAAATTGGGATAAATTAGGTAGGTAACGAATAACCACCAAGTTCTCCATTCGGGAATTTAAATAATAATTTTTTTTTTTAAAATAAATAAAAAATAAACAATTATAAGTATACTTCGGGCTAAGCAGGCAAAGTCAAGGACATCGTCTGTTGAGATATAATTTCGTTGGTTGCATCATGTTCTACATCTAGTTTCCCGCAAGCGTGACGACGATCGGTGCAAACACAATATTTTTCAAATGAACTCTACAATCCAGACTACGGTTATTTGGCACACGTCTGACCGCAATTTATATCCATTACATCACGGTATAAGCTACAATTGATAACGGTTTGTTTTATTGTAATGCGGTAGCAGATTGATTCAATGACTAGGGTCAAATCAATGACTAAATTGTTGCTTCTTATGATTTAAACATCATTTTAAAGCTATTGCTAGTGGCACAGTAGGCTAATTTCCCTCCATGAATTTAGAGGAGGCCCGACCCAGTAGTGGGTAATTTATGGGCTGTAACGAATATAGCTCTTTACAGTACCTATTTGTTCTAATTAAACGAGATGATATATCGCTGGTCGTGAAGTCTCAATTTGTACAAAATAATTTGGGATGTTTATACCTACACAAAGCAGAAAAAGAAGTAATACGTTTGATTGTCAACAATCGGACAAATAATTCAATTAACCTAATACCTACTCAATCCATTAAGATTTTGATAAAAACGAATACACTCGCCAATAATGTATAAGTCGCGTAAGATCCTGACGATCGAACCAGTGCTGGGCAAAGCGCGGGCTCGAGTCCAACGCGGAAACTTTCGTAGCTTGCTGATAATACGTCATCAAGATAAAAACTGTATTCAGAAAACAATCTGCGTATCACTCTGAGTTTTCATTTCGACAGTGCATTATAATATCCGATAGTGTATGAGTTATGACTGACAAAAGACTTATTGTATATGTAATAAAAGCTGAAGATTAATAATGCAAATTAAGCTAAGGTTTATTCCAAAACAAACACCGTATGCAATGACGCCCCGTTAGTTATAGGATTGCATGGCCTTTCCATTCGGTCCGGATTCCCCGGTCTGATTTCGGGTTCGGGAAAGTGTCTTTGTGTAAGTCAGAAGTACTTGCTCCGGGTCTTTGTGTTCATGAATTATTATGTTGATAAAAAGTTCCTGCGATACAAGGTTACGCCATAGCGAAAGCGAGAAGTAATTAAAAAAAAAAAAAAATGGTGTTATTATAACCAATATGCTTTCCAACAACGCTTTATTGTGATCTTCTTCACAGTCAATGAAACGTCAAAAAAAAAACAAAAAAAAATTAAAAAAAAAAAGGCCCATTCAAATTGACGACCCTCCCAAAGGCCAACCCCACGTCCGTGCAGAACATCTTAGCCACGTGGGAGGGGGACACTCAAAATGAAATTACTTATGAGTGGCTAACAGGGAAATGGCAAACCCATGATGATGGAGAGAAATAATATTGAAATGATACAAAGTAACTTGACATTGGCTAAACACAAACCGTGAGAGCCACAAGGGAAAAAAAAAGAAAAAAAAAAAAAATTTGACGAAACGAAGGTTTACCATTATTACCAGTTAAGCAGCGTGTGGTTCTGCCAATCAGTAAATGTACAAGGCTGGAGAATTTACATGACCATTGAGCAAGTATACCTGTCCAAATGACAGTAGAAATGTTTACTTTAAAAATGTACTTAACTTTCACTACGAATGTGTTCGGGTTCAATCTGGTTTACTTGACAACAATTAAGCAGGTACTCTCACGGTTTCTGAAGAAGACTATTTCATTATTTTTTAATTTGTCTAGAAAGCTGTCGTTAAGTCTGTCCTCAATTCCCCAGATGCTGTCAGCAAACCATCAAACAAATGCTTTCAGTTCAAATATCTGTCGCTCTGTTTCTCTGGCGTATAATTAGAAGCATGAGTCAACAGGTCAAATGCCTTGAATTCCCTAAGTCTAAGTCTTATTGCATTCCGGCAACAGAGACGACATGGTCTAATTTCAGTACCAACTATGTCACATGACCTTGCAGTTTGAGTGCAAATAGAAATATTTTGGTTTCTTATTTAATGTAGGACAGGGCGCTATGGCGCTCTGTAGGGGAGGCCTCTGTCCAGCAGCGGACTAATGTGGGCTGATGAACATGAATATTTATGTCGAATTTTAACTAAACGCCAATAGTATTTGACAATTTGTGTATGCAATTCTCTTTCTTGGGTTATAGCTATTTTTGTACATAAATCATTTACAGAATCACAGTCTTGCTATCGGACTTCTCAAAAAGGAGAAGGCTCTTCTTCTTCTTCATTTAATTGTATGGTGTTGGTGTATTTAAATTATTGGTTGACTTTTGTTTTTATAATCTCTGCGACCATCATGATTGTAAAAATTATAATTCAACTTGGAACAAAATGTATTGTTTGTGAACGAAACTACAACACTACGTAAGATCATACAATTGCGCGCCCAAAGAATATCTGCATCTATTTTAAAGACAATGATCGATGACCAAAACAAACAAATATCCACCAGTTTGTTGACATCGACATTATGGCGCGTGATATCTATTGTGAGTCAGCGTATGTCCGTCTGTCAACACTTTCACGTAAATAATGCCGACGAGGTTTCTACTCTTTGATCTGATCCCGCGGGATTTAGTCTAGCCGCCACTTACATGAAAGTGTACCATAAAATCTAAAATAGACTTTATTACTTGCAAACCGCAGTGCTGCTATTTTCAGTATCAATTTCATTGCTTAAATCTCCGTGAAGTTAAAATCACATATGCTTTGACCACTGCATTTTGCATAGACTTGCATTAAGATGGAGAAATATTTATACGTACCAATAAATATTGCAGATTGTACAACGTTGGTATAGACGAACCTATTGACTGCCTCGTTGGTCTAGTGGTTAGATGTGCCGCCTTTGGATCAACGGGTCCCGGGTTCGATTCCCGGGTCGGGCAAGTGTCTTTGTCTAAACCAGAGGCACTGGCTCGGAGTCTGGGTGTCATTTCTATCTATAATATGTATGTATTTACAAAAAACAATTTATATAAGTAGTTTATCATCCATCTCGTTACCATAACACAAGCATTAAGTTGCTTAGCTTGGGACGAGATGGCGTTGTGTGAAATGTCCAAGGATATTTATTTATTATTTATTACTACATCCAGCCAGGGTATGTAGTAATGAGCCGTTTCAGTATATAATGCAGTTTGGTTTCAGTGTATAAGCAATCATAATTTTGTATGTTTATTATAAATGTGAATATAATAAATAAACATCAGAATTCTTGAAAAAATAGAATACTCTTTACTCATTTATTAACCTAAGCTTTAGCTTTGACTGCGTAAGCTATGTTCATGGATGGTGATTGTGGAGGACACAAACAATGAAAATTCCGTATTTTTCAATTCAATATGGCGTCCTCCATTGGGAGTAGCGAAAAACACGTCCGTAGCGTTCGTTTTCATAGACGACATTAGCTATCAATGTCAAAATAGAATACCAGTGTTAGTGAGTTACCGAAATTGGGAGCCACATTATAATACATTTAGTTAGAACTCGTTTTGCAGTAAGATTTAATTATTCAATTTATTGAACAATAAAATCCATTATGACTTTGCAATATGGAAACCTAGTGCCGTGGACTCTCGACAAGACTCATGCACTATGTTATACAATTATATTGAAATGTAGTAAGAAAAGTCGAAGCTAATCTAGATCACAAGTAGTAGAAGAAATGCTGAACGTCTGGTTGTGATATGCTTGCTGATAAAGCAAAATCATAAATCACATGTTGTAACGATGTGATCGGCGACACGGGGAAACCTATTTAATAAAAAAGCTCTATAATTCCAGTAAACTAACTCGGTATGGTCAGCAGAGTTGTTGAATTGTTGCAGCAGAATAGGCGGCGCTAACCAAGAACAAGGTAATTGATTTCTGCAAGAGATTAGTAAGTGGCCCACATGTGCGGGTTCGCAGTGACCTGGATGCAATCCACAGGAACACGCCACTCGATGATCGCAACAATAATAGTCGCGTTATGCTTCAGAAGATCACTGGGCCGGATTTTTGGCAGGTCACACGCGAACGCCATCGACCGCCGTTTAAAAATAAATACCGAACAATGCGCTCGCACAACACGGACATTATAGTTTTCCGATAGAAATTTAGACTTGTCGTTGATAATGACTTTATACTAATATGTTCATGGCGCCTTGTACCTGTCAGGGACGCTCGATGTTATTCATTTTCAGGCGAACCAAATATAAAATAAGTACCTATTTGTCAAAGTAGGTAGTACTATTGTATCTTGAACTAAGACAATGAAAAATCACTATCACTACATAGTATAAAACAAAGTCGCATTCTTCTGTCCGTCCCTATGTATGCATAAATCTTTAAAACTACGCAACGGATTTTGAACCGTTTTTTTTAATAGATATAGTAATTCAAGAGGAAGTTTTATAGGTATATATAATTGCACACGTGCGAAGCCGGGGCGGGTCGCTAGTATTGTATAAATATAACCAGCAAGTTCGAGACACCGGCTAATTGAGAGGTAACACACTCATGTAATCTGTATCATGTAAAACCGTGAGCATAATAATTGCACGATGGCTGTTAATTCGTATTAATTTAATCTGACAATTAAGGTATACATTAGTACTGACTACTGCTGTTCCACGCGGTGACAGATTTGGAATACATAGTGTCGCCACCCCATTTCATCCTGAGGGTGTCGTAAGAGCCGACAAAAGGAAATAATCCGGCCGAAAACCAAGCAGCAAGAGAAGGAAAACTTGATAGTAAACCCTATGCCAATCCGTCTGGCCACCATGGCACAGTAGCCCTGCCCTGCCCTGCCTGTGACTGGAGGAGGCCCGTCTCTGCAATGGGCCATTTAAGGGATAGAGGTCTAATTTCTCCAGAAATCGAAAAATTTTAAAGGAGGTGTAAAGTGAAATTTAAGAACTCTAGTAATGTCTACAGTTTCACTGGTCGGACTAAAAAAGTTTATAGGAAGTATTTTATAATGTTTCAAAACTGTATATGTAATCGCCCACATTTTATAAGCGCATGGATCGATGTGTTCGCTTCTGAACCTGATGGATGTTTACGATATGGTATGTTTATGAAAAGAAATAAATTTTATTTCTTGTTTTTATAAATAAAAAAAAGGTATTTATAAGCTCCGCGATGGGTTTACATTTGGATTTTAAGGCGCATAAAGTGTACTTACAAAACATTGCGTGCGTACCTATCAATAATAACATTACAACTCGCAATTTCCTAACTTTGGAATGCACCAAAAGCCGACTTTAGTTGTAGGTAATGTATTTTATTTTATTTCATATGGAAAACTTACAGAGCTAATAGGTACAGTGCACAAAACAAATGATTTAGAATATGGTCCATTACAAGTTTTCACTACTGTGTTTAATGTACAATACAATATAGTATGTATATAATTAAAAAAAGAAGAAAATTACTGACGGTTTACTAGTTATAACTTAACATGTAGCAAGACAATGCGTGTAGTTGGGTATGGATGGATATAAAAAAAGTCAAAAATATAACTAGTCAGTAGAGCTAATAGTCGATATTATTATACTTACTTTACAGTGATTTGAATCATTGTTCGCATGGTGACGAAACCCATTCCATTATGAGGGCGTCGCAAAGGGTGAGTTATGGAACAACAGGCAAAGAACCCAACCGAGAGAGAAGGAACATTTGGTACCAACCAACCAACTAAATGTCTGACCAGCAGCGGAGCACACAAGACTCCGTGAAATTGGAGGAGGCCCGACATAGCAAGATGATTCAATTTTAAACCGGAACAGTTTCGTCAGTAAACATGATCATTATGAACCATTAACATTTTATAGGGTTGCGCCATAAAGGGTGTTTAAAGAAATACCACTTGCTGCGATACAGAATACGTTATTTACATTATTTACTAACATATAGGTTTTTTTATCTAATGTATTGGTAGACCGCGAAAACTCAAGATGCTTTTACTAAATTAATTCGCCATTTAAATTTTGTTAGGATCTTGCAAAATATCGTAAAAATATTACACAACTGGCGTTAACGCTCATTGAAATGAAAGTAAAGTCATCATGTAATAATTGCTACTTAAACTGTTAATCTTGTCAAGACGCACTTAAAACGTAATTTCAACACAAAATGGATAACCGTTGCAGGCGACATGCTTACTTTCATGAATATTTTTACACGTCAATTATAAGATCTTATTTCCGATCCGACTCTTAAACATAGTCATTGTCATAAAATTGCAATTATCTTAGAATTAATGTTGAATTTACAATATAGTTAATACGGAAAGGTAAACAAATGGAAATTTAATGAGTTAATTTATCGGTCAAGATTATATTAAAGAAGTTGAACAACTTAAGTCATTTCGCGTCATATCTCATATGTTAGCCTTTAGTTGAAATGACTTGGTTGATCTGGTGTAGTTAAAAATATCCGTTTTTAGAGGAAATATTATGAGCAACAATCGAGAGACCTAAGATTGTGTACAATGTCTTTTTATTATTACTAGTGGTCGAAATTCGACCATAATTAATTAAAATTATAGTTCTATTCTCAATTTGACCACAGACTTCACTATCACTATATACTATAAAACAAAGTCGTTGTCGTCTGTCCGTCCCTATGTATGCTTAAATCTTTAAAACTACGCAACGGATTTTTTTAATATATAGAGTGATTCAAGAGGTAGGTTTGTATAATACATACATAAAAACACCGTGCGAAGCCGGGGCGGGTCGCTAGTTAACAATAAACGAAAGGTAACGTAATAAAAAACGTAAATACCTATGCGTGCGTGTGTCAAATACATGGTAGTGTGTGTAATATTCTTTTTATTGATTTAATGTTTTTGTTATGCATAATAATGAAAATATTAGCATTCTGCACTCCTTCCCTACATAAAATATAAGTGTGGGAAGTTTTATAGTCCTTACGGTATACGGTAAAAACAATGCTTCACGTATGTATAGATATAGATAGATGATATAATATATATATATTTCTCTTTTTTTCTTTCCTAGAATTTCCCGCACGAGCCTCATGTTGTTCACATGACCTATCCAGCTGTCGACCGCAGCCTTACGGAGATCATGCTCAGGTACTTCTATTCAAACAGGACATTTAAGCGTTTTCCGAGTTCCGAGCTACACCGAGGAACTTACAGTATATTAATTTCGAAAACATTATAAGCAGCGCTCTATTATAATAGAGAAAGCCGTACAGCAGATAAGGCGAAGCGGAGCAGTGGTCATGGGCGGTGCACCTGATAATTGCGGGGTTCGTTTCCCCGGCTGGTTGGCGCTCAATGGACTGAGCGGCAATTGTTTACGTAAAAACGTCACAACAGTTATAGGCATTTCTAGCAACCTTTATAATTTACGTAATCACTACTCGTACTTCTTACATTTGATATTTGTAAGAAGTACGAGTAGTGTAAGAAGTGCGATTACGTGAAACAAGCACCTAGGAAGTATATGAGTTATCTAAAGAGATGAAATCTCATGAGAAGAGATCTACGATGAGGTGGCTAGTTTTCTCCCATTTCATCCTGAGGCCTAGCCGCAAGAGAAGGAAGACTTGATACGAATCTCTATGCCAACCCGTCTGACCAGCGTGGCACATTAGGCTATTGACACTCCGTCTGTCCAACTGGACGTGGTCCGTCTCAGCAGTGGGTAGTAGTAGGAGGATAGTTTTAAACGCCCGAAAGAAAAGTACTCGTAAATGTCAATACAGTGAAATTTGGTGGGAAATTGTAAACAATTAGAACAACGGCCATTATTATTTCCATGTTACACGAATTCTGCGAAAGCGTACCCAAATAATTTTGCGACGCAATAAGCTACATCGTGTTTCCTGGATTCCTAAAACACAAAACGGGTCGCAGTCCACAAGTTCCATTGTTAGAAGGGACACGTCAACGCAGTAATCATTGCTCGTGACATTTTGGCACGGCCCTAATTCATTGTTATAGGAAACTGAAAACCTTGGCCCTTTTCTACGTTGCGTTGGGCTGCCGGAATTTTGTTCCTGTGGCCTTCATTACTCTATTTAAACATGTAATCCTAGCTCTCACTTGCCCGATACCGGTATCAACCACCGTAGTTTCCGGATCCCATATTCTCTTGAATTCTTATCCTAAACATGCAAAGTTTCGTAACCGCGTTTGATTCAATTCTCATTGGGAACAGTCAAGATCCCTCGTAGCTGGTGTGGATACTCTGCGCTGTCGCGCTAACCTTGGCCCTTGTAAAGCGTGTCGGCGTTGTCATGGCCATATGTGGCGATGGAGGAAGCCACGCGGTCGTTCGCTCCTGCGCTCCGATGCGCAATTTGGCAACAGATCAACGTCTACGCACCTCGGTTGGTGAATTGTGACGCCAAATTAGAAGACTCATGCTTATAAAAGAAAATAATAAACCAACCATAACCGGTCACTTCAAGGCTTTTGACCGTGATAGACCTTAAGCTTAATATAATTAATTTTAATGAAAGGATTATTTAGCTGGCGTGCTGACGGTTTTTGTGGCCCATTACATTTTGAGGGTATCAGAAAAAAACCGGTAAGAAATTTAAATTGAGCAAACGATAAAACATTGAGCAAAAGGTCATGCCACCCCATTTGGATAGCTAAGCATGGTAAACTAGCTCATGCATCAATTTGGAGAATACTCCAATCCAACAGAGTTGGCTGAGAGTAACTGATCAATTAGTACTGAGAGTCAGATAGGTTGTGACATTATAAATATTTATACTCTGTTCAAATATAAGTAATCCCTGGAAGTAATAACGTAATACTTAACATCAAAATAACGAGGTTGAGTAAGCAAGCTGCAATCGGACCACCAATGGTTGGCAGTAGAAGTCACCGCACGTGGTCTGGTGTCACTGTTGAGCCTGCGGGTGTAACGGGGAGACAAGTATTTCTGGCGACGACGGACGTCGGAACAAAGAGCGGGGGCGACACTGCGTCAATGGAATCAAATGGTTTCGGAAAACGTAGTGCGGGGAATCCACTTGAATTTATGACGTCTTCGCCATTTGTGCACAATGTACTACTCCAAGATTTCTACTCTCGCTGTCTCAATTTCCACTTCAAAATGATATCGCTGCTATTGAATCAGTATCTACATGATTTCATGGCAAGTTTTCGTTAGGAGTCACCTTCGATGACACCCATAGGAAAGGTAGAGTGTAGTCGTAACTGCGAGCGAATAGTCATTGTAAGCATTGGATTGAATAGTGTTCACGAAAAGTAACATTGGCCTTAGTTGTCTATATTGTGTGTCATGTGAATAGAACCACTCGTTCACAAGCATGATACAGTTTTAAGCTTCGGCCCATTGACCCACATCGGCGTTTGGCGCAAGTATCGGTGTATAATTAGACGGTGTCAATGCCCGCAGGGTGCATTACCAGTAAGCTGCGGACATGGTGACCGGGAAAGCGGTTTTATACTTGAACTTTAGTCTTTCGATCAAAAAGTTTGTATCCCGGCTTTGGAAGCGAATGGATGTCTCACACTTTAGGCACTAGTCAAATAACTATTAGGAGCACTTTACATGTAGAAGCAAGCTAAGCTCTGTATTTTATACCTATTGTTTTGTTGTTTAGTTATTAGTAGTTTATTTGTTTTGTATTTATTACGATTTTTTAAATTGCTCTCTATTTACTCTCTATGTAATTCAAGATACAAGTTTCGTGACGAAACATAATTTTCACTTCAGTAGCTCAAACATGTAGGTTTTGCTCACTGAAAACAGTGGACAAAATGCGATTTTGCCCACTGAGTGAGACAAAGTAACTTTTTAATTCTAATTCGAAACATTGACACTATCTCTTTCCCGCCAATAGAAAAGAGAGAGAGACAAAGACCAAGTGGCCAGCACCAACAGCTCCGATTTTTCTTCTTCTTCTTCATTTAGGTTTTGGATTCCATCGTTATACCGATGATTTTGCCAATGACAAGTGTGTTGTGTTAGAAATTTCGTGTGATTATGAAAGTTAAATTAATTGGTTATAAGTTGCGTTAGAGTTATGAAGTTAAATGTTAGCAGGTAGCGCTATAGAAAACAATACAAAGCATTAAAGTACAGATTATAAATATTAAATTGATAGAGCAATATTATGGGAACTATATTTGATTAAATACAAACTAGACGTACTTTTAACAGTTCGATTGGATGAAAGGAGTTCGTTATGGGGTTACTCCGTTTTTTAATTCGACCTCAAAGACAAACACGTTCGGAATTTCGTACTAACTAAAGAAATTTAGCAAAAATGATAATTATATCTTTTATTGTAATTCATTGAATTTTTAACTTATTCTTGTATTTAAACTAAAATAAGTATTTACTGCTTAAAAAACTGATATTTAACTTAAAAATATTTAATTATAGTTTCAAAAATGTTACGTAATATATTTCATTTCCTATAGTGTTCTCGCTGCTGAAGTGAAAAGTTATGTGTGTTACACGAGAGCAAAATTTTTCGCATCTCGTGCCTTTGAATCCCTCGCAGCACTCAGGAATCAACTTTAGAATCACTCGCTACGCTCGTGATTCAATCATTGATTCCTTCGCTTACTCGGGATTCAATATCAGCACTCGCAGCAAAAAACGACTTTGCTATCTTGTTGCACAAATAACTATTTACGTTCAAACTAATTCGGGGTGTGAAGTTTAAAAAATGGTTTCAAATGGATTAGTCATTTAGTTGTTCCTACCACTATAAAAAAATTACACCGCTTTAAAAAAATACTAATCCAACAGATTTAAGCCATCATATGAAGTTCGACAAAAGTTTCTCTAATCACCATGCTTACAACCAATCGGCGTTATTTGGCCACCGTAACCAACCGGCTTTGCTTCACCCAATTAAAATTGCTGCAATTGATTGGCATGTCATTGCCGAACGAATTAGCGACGCCAATCGCAATTTGTGCCTCATTGTGACCAAACATCATAGGATATCGATCATCTTGTTAGACCACTTAAAGGTTAATATATGTATTTTGACTAAAATTTATCAACAAATAGTGTCAATAGATTTAATTGACGCTTCTGTTAAAAAGGGGCACTATTAGGGAACGGGAATATTTAAGATCAATTAATGAGGAGTCAGGATATTATTCCTTAAATGTCGTAAAGACGCGCCTAATGAATTAAAACAAGACATGATTTGAAAATTAATGAAAAGCTGTCCCAATATTAATTATTTTCCCTTCCTTAAATTGAAGGACTGGGGCACTTACGTTCACAGCTATGAAAGTTATGTAAAATATGCATGGTGGTCTTCCAGTGGGACAATGATGCAGCATCAGCCCCACAGATGATTAGAAATCGTTAATCACCATTTGTTACGGTTTGACACGGTGAAAGGTGCTCATTACATACATTTGTTTACCAACTTCGATATTCGCACTCACAATATTGCTATGTCACTATACGAGTATTAGGCTATATTTGTTACGACTTACAAGTTAGGGGCTTCAAGTCTAGTGTGTGTTAAGTACCCGATGCGCTTAGTCGGTCATGCGACTACCTGCCAATGCGCTTCGTTATAAGTAAGGGACACTTGGACCTTGATAAAATGCTTAAAAAATGTCCATGCTATATTAGAAATATCTGGTTACACATAGTCTTTAAGCAGCCTTGTTCTAACGAAAAATTTAGGAGTTTTGGCGAAAATACCGAAAATTACAATTTATCGACATATTCACAGCGTAGACCTGTTCATTAAAGAAATAGTATTCATAAAACCCGATTCGATAATAATCATAATTAAAACTGTATGTACTCAACTAAAGAGTTTAGTTATTACCAAATGCTCTTCCAGAATACGCTCTATTTTATAAATAGTAATGCGATTAATGTTCACTAAAATGTTAACGGAGTAGTCATGTTGAGCGTATTTAATATTCTCAATTCCCAGATTAGCTCAGCCAGGTTGAATAAAAATTCCGGGTAAAATATGAACATTATACCACTAGAATGGTACTAAAGGAACGGCTGGGATCGTTATATGCTATGTGTGAAATTAGATCTACGTAATAACTTATTTCAGTGTTCAGCTTATCGTATCACTTCACTACATAGTATAAAACAAAGTCGCATTCTTCTGTCCGTCCCTATGTATGCATAAATCTTTAAAACTACGCAACGGATTTTGAAGCGGTTTTTTTTAATAGATAGAGTGATTCAAGGGGAAGGTTTATATGTATAACCCACCCCCGCATTGCACGGGCGAAGCCGGTGCGGGCCACTAGTCTATCTATAAAGGACGTTACGAAAACATACACATAGATATAGAATCGATTTTATTACTGACATAGATAGTTTGTAGAAAATTAGGATCAGTAAAAGATCAGGATAGTTTCTTGAAATATTGGTTGGCATCTGCTATCTTCTAGCATAACATTGACCTGCAGATTACACAGTAACCCCCTGCATGAAATACTGTGCGAATTAGGGATAATTTAAATCGTCTTCAATACTTTTACATCGACACACCGGAGGTTTCATTTATGACACTGCACTAAACACTGTGTTGTATGCTTAAAACACCCGAAATCAACGAGTGTAAATGATAATTTGTGTCACTTATAATCTTGTGTAATGCAACGGAATGAAAATTAAAGAAACACGTCGTGAAAAGTTAATCAAAACTATTACAGAAATTGCAAAGTCGCCGAGCTAACAATTACCGGAGATTGGCAGTTAAATAAATAGCAAACTATCTCGGATAAGATCTTGCGGTCAAGGATAGCCGCAACTATCTCCAAGAGCATGTAATAACTGTATTTTGTAGAGCGAGACTGGGAGAAATGGCAGCAAATCAACTGCCACACATAACCACAGTGTAAGATTGTGCTGAAAAGTTTATTACCGTCTGTGCAATATAATTTTATATTTTTTTAATGAACACGCCTTTCGAACATTTCATTTTGGAAGTATTTTCACCAGGTTCTTTACTACTGACAGTCAGAAGCAGATATGGTTTAAAGAATATATGTAAGCTAGGCATCAAAATACAGTGCTTGCAAGCTAGAGGATAAATGAGTAGCCATATAGTTTACTAATTATCCAATAATATATTCGTATAGTATGAATACGTAATGTTTGTTTTTAAGAAGTGGTGGAAGTGTAAATGCAAATGTAACTACCCTTTGCGTATGTAGTCTTCTTCAGCAATTTCTCTTAAGTTTTTTTACTGTTTTAAGTACCCATTAAATGGAATTGAAATTGTCCAAAATAAAATTATTTGATTGGAAATGACAAACGGAAAATTGGAATAAAAAGGTTGGATGGACATCTATCTTCAATGGCGATACAAATAAATTGTAACAAAGCGAAATAAGATGTTTTACATCAATACCTGACGCGAATAATGGGAACGTACAAAAACCCACTCAAAATGACCGAATGTTCAATGTTGTGTTGTTTGTGCGGCCGTGTGTCGCAACGCTATCCTCCAGCCGGCGACGACATCGACATGTTGACAGACGCAATGTCACGCGTGTTAAACAACCGTAGTAGCCGAGTGTAGTGCACTCTAAACTTATTAAACATCTAGATAAAAAACTGCTTTCATCATTCAGCTACCGGTATAGTGGCCTTATTTAACCTTTTTTAATGCTAGGTAAATATTACCTACCACGAGGGATACAACATGAAGAGAACGGACACTCTCAGCGACGGAACCGCAACATTTTTTTGCTTATTTGCGATAAACAGCTGACAATTGCAAGCAGGTCGATAGATTTGTTAATTAACAAATTAACCTGCAAATGCATTTTCATTCCGATGCACTGAGATGATTGTAATTTGTGGCCTACTAATCTTTTTATTTATACGGAATGTTGTAACGAGTGGTTTGTTAATTGGCGGTAAAGAAAGTTACAATCTAATAAAAATAAAATAAATATCTAATAAAAAGGATTAGAATTGTTGCACCCTGTGCACTGTACCTATGAGTTTTTGCAACAAATTCCGTTCCTCAAGTGGACCACGGATAGTGGTTCCTCAATCGACATTCCACATTGAAAACTTCTATTACTACGCAGGGGTGATGTGATTCAAGCTTCTGAAACATAGTCCATTTTCAGTGTGGAGTAAATAAGTTTTTATTGCTGAAAGATGTTCATGGTTTATATTATGAACCATAAAATAATCCGTAATGTAAACTTTATTCGATGGGCGGTTTAAATGTAGACGGCGTGACGTCAGCATTGAAGTTTAGCGTTTAGTTTATTTTAGCGGACTAGTAGAATTTAAAGCCAAAGCTTTAGAATTTTTAGCATACATGTCAGATATAATTAGGTAACATTTAGATGTGGGAAGTTGAGAACGAATATCAACACTATTAAATAAATAATCAAAACATTCTCGACCAAGCTAAGATTGTAATAAAATAAACCTCCTAATTAGATTGGTTCCTGTCAGGAGTGATTCTTTAGACAGACAGAGGAATCGACAAGACCAACATGACACGCTCATTTTTATCAGGATGAAGCAAAAGACGACTAATCATTAATAAAGTTAACGCAATGAAGCACCCGAATTATATTTGAGACTGATTAAATAATTAACATGCCATCAAGAACTCACCACAAAACTGGAAATAAGTCCTGAAATATCCGGATTTCACTACCGGTTTCTCTCCGGATTAACACTTGGAACCGAATTATTTGTATACCATTTATGTATTATGGGTATTTCATGGGGTTCATGGCGTAGCACCGGCTTGCGCGGGAGTCGGTGCCGAACTGCGCGCGCGCCTGAACTTACGTCACCACGCCTAATATAGAGCTATGAACACCACACACGATTTTCACTGAAGAAAAAACTGGGAAAGTGGTCATAGGTTGCATTTTCCTGTAGCTGGTATGGTGAGATATGCCGTTTTGTTGTTAAAGTTAGGTGAAATGTGTGCGCGGGTGTGTTATTTTTGCATAGGATTTTCATCGCTTTCCACGCGAGAACGCGTGGCTTTAAACGGAGATCCAACGATCCCCCGTACCGCTTTGTTTACTAGCCAAATTATTATTCGTAGTAAAGAACGTGCATGCAATTGGTCGTGAAAGAATCCCCTTTCTTCGCTCTCTAAGCTCAAAGCCCCGACAGCATTCATAATAACCTAGCCTAAACAAAAAATAGCTAGAGATTAATATTTTCGCATTCAATTATTATTTATACATCCCTCTCTGTAGTCATTTGTCTACATTTGGAAATGTTTTAAAATGGGCTTATCTATCTGATCTGATCTATCTGCGAATTAACATTTGCTGATATTTTCTTAACAAGTATCTCACATTAAACAAAGTGATATCTTAAAAATTGTCACGACAGAGATAAAATAATTTATAATTCAAATTACCACAGTCTACCGACAGTTTGGAACGCCAACCCTGCCTCGAACAACTGCCGAAATATTGTGAAGGTAGTGCCTACAGACAATTAAGCCTAACGATAAACGACGATATCTTTTTGTACCTAACGTGTTTTTTCACTGCAAATATAGTCATCATTACATATTATGTATTAAACAAAGTCGCTGTCGTCTATCCGTCCCTATGTATACTTAAATCTTTAGAACTACGCAACGGATTTTGAAGCGGTTTTTTATAGATAGAGTGATTCAAGAGGAAGGTTTATATGTATAATATATGAAATATATTGTAAAGAAACACTTATAAATTTAGAGTTTCATCATTGCACTCGTGCGAAACAGGGGTGGGTCGCTAGTAGTTTATAATTTGTAGCGCTAGCAACCATGTCGTACTTCTGAACTTTGGAATTTAGCAAATATCGTCGAGTGTCGTAAGCTTCTTTAGGCAATTTCCAAACAAAGCGTGAAACAGTCGCAATCTTTTCAAAAGGCAACGAGTCAATTAGAGCATACAATCAGGCCACTCCTGTGGGCCATGGGCTGTTATATCAACGTCTTGCATCATTGTCCTCCTTAGTCTTAGATCGAATGATATCAAGCTCATATGTGGATGAATCTGTCACCAGCCACTGAGTGTACTAGATTTTATATTAAATCCTGTTATTCCTCCATCAAATTGGAAGAAGCTCGACATTAAAAAATTAGACAGTAGGATATCATTTGATATGCCGCTTCAAACCTACATTTTCGAATCTCGGCTCGATTTACATTTTAACTTTATCTATCTAAAGACTGACTACGCGCGAGCTCCAAGAGTTTTAAGGATATTGTCGTATTCCTACACAATATTCCTTAAAATTCATTGACGAGAGTTGTAATTTTGTCGCGATACATAATTACATTTTATCGACCGTATTGTTTTGCCCCTACACGTGCGCATTCAATTATTATCTTTACATAGTATAAAACAAAGTCGCTGTTTCTGTCCGTCCCTATGTATGCTTAAATCTTTAAAACTACGCGACGGATTTTGATACGGTTTTTTTTAATAGATAGTGTGATTCAAGAGTAAGGTTTATATGTATAACCCACACCCGCTTTGCACGGGCGAAGCCGGGGCGGGCCACTAGTCTATTTATATTTACGAGAATAGTACGTGCTTGAGAAGTAATTTATTTATTTATTTTATTAATAATAGATTGTAATAATTAATGATATTATTTGTTATGTGGTTATTACTATACTTTCAATATTAATTGTTAATAACGTAGAGGAAAAATAAGTAACAACTCTATGACGTGCGTCTAGTCCGTAAATCTACGGTTTGGGGCGGTGTACACGGAGACGGTAATCGGTCTGGTCTCTAAAATTCGTTTGGCAAGACTATCTTAGAACGGCTTTCGGTGCCCCCCGAAGCCCGGAGGATATCTCAGGCTATATCCAACTTCTAGCTGACCTGGACGTTGCAATATAACATTTTCGGACTGCCCTATATTTGAAAGAAAATATACACTTCTTTAATACGTAAAAGATAAATAAACATGAGAGAGAGCGCACGTGCATAGCGGACCACGCGCACTCACTACACGCGTGCCCGGTTTGTTTGTCCGCGCATGCGCTGAAATAGAATTAAAATCTGTACTACTCTATAAATCGGAATGTATGTCTGTGTATTAGACAATTCCGTCTCTAGCGGCTAGTCGCCTTATACGATGGGGTACGCCTGATTGGGGTAGAAAAGGTTGGTGACATAATGTATATCAGTGATATAGTAGCTAGAAAACACGCAAGTCACCAACCAATCACGTGGGTTACGCCTCGCTCTTCTACCAATAAGACACTGTAATCGACTACTGCGTGCGTAGTCACGTTAAGTTTCAAGTAGTTTTTCGGCTATCCTATCCTAGCTACTATAGTTACTAGAGATGTGCCGAGTAACACTTTTGCCGAGTAACGAGTACCGAGTTTTACTCGGCTCAATTTTTTTTCAACTCGGCCGAATAACTCGGTTCAATCAAAACGCGCGTAAACAAGTGCAAACAGGTTTGCGCCGGTCAAGACGTCGACACACGTTGATACACCCCTCACCCCGCCCACGCCTTTCAACTACTAGTCACTTGATTGTTTGCAAACAAACACGTCGCGTTGCGCGTCATAGTAGATAAATAATTGAAAAAGTTTGTTAATTAACGATTGACTGTGTGCAGTACCTGATCAGTGATTGTTGACATAATGACTTCACGTAAAAGATCCCGAATTTGGGCGTTTTACGACGAAATTGTAGAAGATAAAGCAAAAGTGAAATGTACTTTATGTAATTCTCTAATTTCACGTAGTGGTGTTGGACGAAAGGCTTCTACGACGGCAATGTTAAACCACGTTAAAATAAAACACACAGAAGAGTTTAAAAATTTGGAAAATGAAACTTTGCGGGAGTTATCTCAAAATCGTGAGCCAGTAGCATCAACTTCGTCGTCGCAATCGAATGCAATGAAAATACAGCAAACCCTTTTCGACTCTTTTGCTAGTACTACAAAATGGGATACGACTGACTCGCGCGCTAAAGAAATTCACAAAGTTGTAGCGGAGATGATCGCGTTAGATAACCAACCGATATCTATGTTGGAAAATAATGGGTTCCAAAGATTAATGAAGATCTTAAAACCCAAATACCAAATTCCTAGCAGGAAATACATGAGCGAGGTTGTCATACCAGAAGTTTACACCAAAGTAAAAAACGCAATAAGAGCGGAAATTGCAAAAGCTAAAGCTATATCAATAACTACTGATATTTGGACCTGCACCAATAATTTACTCGGATTCTTAAGCTACACCGCTCACTGGCTAGACGAGGAGTTTGGGCTTCAGCACAGAGTGCTGCAGATGTCACATTTTAGAGGACCCCACACGGCGGACAATATTCGATCAGTGCTTTCAGATTTATCCGTGAAGTGGGATATTGATACTCGCATTCATCTTGTTTTGAGAGACAATGGACCCAATGTGGTGAAAGCCATAAATGATAGTCAAAATGTTGGCAAAGGATGCTATATACATACGCTGCAATTAGCTGTAAAAGCTTCGTTGAAGGAACCAAATGTTATCGACATTATTGCCTCTGCTAGAAAAATTGTAGGCCACTTTAACCATTCTGCAGCGGCACAAGAAAAACTGACCCAGATACAAAAAGAACTAAAACTGCCAGAGCACAAACTCGTGCAAGATGTTACCACAAGATGGAACAGTACTTTTTATATGATAAACAGATTGATAGAGCAAAAAAGGGCAATATCTCTCTACATCACGGACAACCCAAGTACAGCCAATCTACAACAATTAACTGAACGTCAGTGGGAGATCCTACGAGAGTGCATCACATTACTGAAACCATTTGAAGAAGTTACTAAAATTACAAGCTCCACATTAGCATCAATTTCTGAAGTAATACCTCATACCAATACCCTATTAAAATATCTATCAAAACCTGAAGTCTCCCAAACCTGCCCAAATATAGCAGATATGAAACAAAAGCTTGAAGATGAAATTCAGAGCCGCTTTCGAGGATTAGAAACAGACAAATATTATAGTTTGGCAACTTTGCTAGATCCCAGATTCAGGATGCGATTTTTTCAGCCAGAAAACTATGAACTGATAAGGAATATGCTATTTTTAGAATCAGTAAAAAGAAGTGACATTACAGAGAGTGCTAGCAGTAGTGAAGAAAACGAATCTGAACTATTACCACAGTCACAAGATCCTCATGCATCTTTCTGGAATTGCTTCGAAGAATTAGCTTCCACCCAGCCACTGGAGCGCGATGATCCTAAAAGCCCAATTGCTTTAGAATTAGATAGCTATTTAAAAGAAAATTTATTGACAAAAATGAAGAGTCCTTTTGAGTGGTGGACAGGGCACCAATCAAGGTATCCAGAGCTGGCGTGTTTAGCAAGAGTATTTCTATGTGCACCTGCAAGCACTGTGTATAGCGAGCGATTATTTTCGGAGGCCGGTAATGTCTACGAAGAAAAGAGGAATAGGCTGTTACCAGAACGTGGAGAGAGCCTTGTATTCCTGCATCATAACTTACCTTTGTTAAATTTTCAATATTAATTATTTTTATTACTGTTCTCATAATTTTGTCTCATTACTGTCGCATTATTTTTTGTCACTTTGTCACATTACTGTTGTCGTAATTTTGTCTCATTACTCCTAAATCATTAACATAATTTTGATTTTATTAATTCAGATTTTGAAAGATTTCCTAAATTACTAATAAATACTTTTTGATTAACAATTGTTTTATTTATATCTACCTAAATATATTGCTTTTCTTAAACAAAGTATACTCGTTACTCGTTATCAAATAACCGAGTTATTCGGCAGAGTACGAGTATCAAAAAACCCGCCGAGTACGCAGAGTACCGAGTATCAAACGAATACTCGGCACATCTCTAATAGTTACTGACCTATTCTTATGTTTTTCTTATGCAAATCCATAATAATGTTTGTCACATCAACGACAAAAAAATTAAGAAACTATTTGTGCAAGGAATATGAGGCAACAGACAGCCAAACTTAATACACCCTATTTATTCGTCGCCGGTTTAAAAATACTCGATGCTAGCCAAACTGTGAATGTTCTATTATCATAAATGCTTTAATATTCATAGAGGCAAAGTCACGATCGATAGCTAGTTGCCCTAAAATGTACGTGCGAATGTGCGACTGTCAAGTGAGTCGTACACAAAACTGATACAAGGGCACGAAACAAATGTGCGCTTGACCTTATATGGGAATCTTAAATATAGTATGTACTGCACCTGTTGAAATGCTTAATTAATGTCTCCAGCTAAAATTAATTTTATCTCCCGGCGACAAAGAGGTGTGTAAAAGGTCGTATAGTAGTAAATCGTAGATCTTGAACTGGTGAATAGATTTTGTAGTTATCACTTATCATCCAGCCCAGGGTTTGACCAATATCAAGATATAAATACTACAAGTACAAGACGACCTCGGTAAAATATGAGTGCATATCTTAGAAAGGAATTAAATTTACGTGTAGTATTTTTTTTTGTTTAGTTTAGAGTGCAAAGCCAACTATCAAAATTAACTATAACATTCGATAAGAATCCTTATCAATATTGGACCAACTACTTCGGAGACTAACTGGAACAAGCGGTCACAACATTGTTTTTTTTTATATAATATACTATATTACTTTTATTCCCTTATGAATAACCGTTATTTTGAAATAAAAAGAGAAACTTCAATTTATTTTCATGTACTGTATGTACTACGACAAAATGCACAAACCCAATTAAATTTGTTAAAATAAAATAAAGTAGACAACCGTATTAGGACACGTATGTCCAATGCCCACGTACCTTCACGACCACCTTCCCGGAGGGCTTCTCTGTGACGTAGCTCTGCATGCCGGCCATCAGAACCGTGGCTCCCAGGAACTTGTTCAGCAGCGCACGGGCCTCCGTATCCTCCGTAGTATCACCCTCCTGGATCACTGTACCAAGAGGAAGATCGTCACGAATTAGATCATTTGTATTGTAACTTGATTATAAGGTAATTGCATGCAAAATGGTAGCTAGAGCATTGCGTCGATAAAAAAAACACCTCGAGAGTTTTTTTAAGGCTTTGCGCTGTGGTGCATCCATGGTGGATTTTCGAAAATATTCAACGCTAAGAACCATTGCAAATAATTTTTGACGCGGAAACCTGTTTCATCCTGTTAAAAAAGAGACCAAGGAGATATTTGCTTATGAGCCAATTATATACATTTGCTTTTGGAGTAAACCAGTTCGTTACCTCCAAAACATACATATCTTTTTGACAACCCGTTGTTTTTAATAAACTTAAAAGCTGCTAAATATTGAAGTGACTGGGACTCACCGATATCAGCATTTTTCATTCTGGTTAGGATGTCTTGAACTCCAGAGACTTTGGTGGAGCTATCCAGGAAGGACTTGTCCCGGCTGCCGTGGGAGGTGTGGGTACGAGTGGTGGTGACGGTACGCACGCCTCCGTCGCACTCCTCGGTCGTGGTGGTCACCACAGCGTCCTCCATGGACCCCAAGCTGTGCTCGCTGTCGGTGCGTGCCAGACCTGCTGCAGGCAGGGTGGCCAATTGTAAATTCATAAGACGATCTTGCTTCGCAGATGCTTTGGAAGTAGTATTTCTAAAGGCTGAGATTGCCCATATAGTATTTTATATATGTATATGAGGTTTACTTTAACTTATGGTGATAACATTTCATTTATTTTGGTATTAGGTCAAAATTGATGGGATGAATTTTAAACCAGACTACGAACTGCGATTACATTTCTACGATGGCACCAGAGCGATAGGTATTGTTCGGAGTTCAGAGCATTTGAATAACACAGGCGACAAGCGCTACTCACCAGCATGAGCCGATGAGTCGCTGGAGACACTGTCCTTGAGGGTGGCGGTGCGTAGGATGAGACCTGCCTTGGGATACGTGACGCGGTCAGGCTTGGTGCTCTCATCTGCCAACAACCGCGCTACGTTACACGAAGGTCGGTAATGAGACGCGTGATGATGCTTTAAAAGCTATTTTAGACGTTACTTAAGTGGTGGAATTTATAAAGTTTCCTGCATGCTACTGCTTCTAGCCACGTCACAACAACCAATAAATAGCAGATTAGTTTTTCAAAATTAATGGCAGGATTTGGAAGTGTCACCGCTGGCTTAAGCTTTACCTCCATCATATTGGAGGAGGCTTGACTAAGTATTATTGCAAATAGATTTACTGACTGCTCGTATGCAACTTTCTAACCATGAATATTGGCCTGGTACCATGCAATATTAGAACTTACAAGATGTTAAAAGTAAACAGTAACTGTTCCGGTACATAACACAACGACATCGTGTAAACAAATAAATGCTTTAGTCAAGTGTCATTCTGACCAGTCACGGTTGAACTGTTTATTTAACGGATCGGATGTCTGCGATCGTATGAAATACTTCGCACGCTTTATATTCCAAGCAGTGGGAAGGTTTGGTACTTATCTAATCACAGGGTGTATTTTCGACCATAAAATCGATATACATGATTTAATATGATTAACTTTCTTGTCGGATATTCGAATAAAAATCATTCTTACTCGTTACAGGTAACTTAATTATTATTTTGAAATATGGATTTCTGGGGTAGATACGAAATATTTTTGCTCAAGGTGTATTGAAAAATTACGAATAAAATGCAAATATCCATTCCCTCCTTTCATGTAATAATTATGTAACCTATACACTATCAATCTACAGTGTTTAAGTTCTTTTTGGATGAAAGTGATCGATAAGATTTTATTTTAGCTGGTCAAAAATCCCCGTCGACCGCGCTGCCACCTTGTTGTGGTGAGGGGGCTTGCGTGCCTTTAGGATCCGTTGGGGCCATACCGGCTTAGGCTTACCCATGGCGGGCGGGCCCACGGGGAGAGGCCAGACGAAGAGCGGCACACAGATGCTTTTTGACTCCGGGGACTCCTCTGTCCTCAGAGTTGCCTCGAGAGCCTGGCACATGTGGGCCGGGGCCCCATCAGGGTCGCGGTGCATGCTCACCATCGGGGACACCGTTGATTTTAGTGGGTATATTGGGGCGCAATTACCACCTTTCCGTTTAGCGGTCGGGTATCCATGAGGATTTCCAACGTAAAAAAAAGGTAGTCAAAATATCATAATCGGTTCAGCAAATACGAGGCCGTAGATAAACATACGGATAAGACACGTCATTTTACGGGATAAACTATACCGATTTTTCCTCTAATAAATTGTCTGCAAGGAAATAAGTAGTCGGCCCATTGTCAACGATATTATCACGTAGGTACCTACGTGAAGTTACCGTGTGTATATCTGTAAGGTTTAACAATACAACAAAGCACAAAGCCTTTTTTATCTTATCCTACCTCATTACATTAAATGAAAAACTAGAAAAATTTACGGAATAAAATAAAAATTTTAGGATTTGCATAATTATTATATGTACTTTCAAAATTACTAAGAAATTGGAAATAATAAAAACGAACCACTAGGCTAGGCTGATTAAAAGGCAGAGATAATCAATGGAAAAAATATAACAAGAGGGGAATGGGAGGAAATGTTTAGATATCCCTATGGGCACATACATAAAGGTGAAATCGTGTTGTTGCTAATATGTATCAGTTTACTAACCGATAAAACTGAATTGAACTTTAGTATGTGCCGTAAATCAATTTATATAAATCGTTTTATAAAGAAAATATACGTGTTTTGTAACGTTTAAAACATTTGTAACTCGTACATATTTATGCAATAAATATTATGAACTACTGAATTTACACTAATGTGTCCGTGAAGTGACCGATTAATAACACAAAATGTCACTAACTCATACCATCCTGAGGGTATTATAAGAGGCGACTAAAGGTACGTGAGAGGCTGACGACCTAGCCGCAAGACAAGGAAAACTTATTACAAGATTTGGAGGAGGCCCGAGTCAGTAGTGGGTAATTTATGGTCTGAAACGAAGATTAATACGAGCAATTGCGAAAACTTAAAAATAATTATGTATAACCATTTAGATGGAAGTCTCAAAACAACCACTTGTTCAAACAAAAAGGACAGTGCGGTATCGACAATTTTAAAGTAATTCGCCTTTTCAAACAACTCACCTAGCCCCTGGTAAATACTCAACAAGAATTTAAAATTATATCCATTATTGTCTGTGCGATCCATATTGTCAAATATCACATTAACATAGAATACAGTCCACTGACGTGTGAAGCCTTCGGAAGGCAGTGACGAACTGAAAACTTAGTCGGGAGCCATAGAAAGTGAATTATGTAAGAACAATTGTGCACAGTAATGTGCGGATCGCGAGGCGTCAATGTTGCGATATCGTAATAAGCATAAGCACGATATGTCTACCCGTTCCGACATGGTAGCGTTACATATGCGTGCTGACACTGCGGCCTGAGAACTCCCGGTGGAAGTTTGGAACAAAGGAGGCGTCATTCTTAGGTCCGCGAATATTTTTTTAAACGAAAAAAAATACGGGCTGTTTACAAATATGAAATACACGAACACAAATGTCACCCAGACTCAGAGCAAGTGCCTCTGGTTTACACAAACACACTTGCCTGTGGTTTACACAAAGACACGAATTTAATCTGATTTTATTGACGACAGTTTTAAAAATTGACGAATGCTTGCTGTCTTTTTCTGAAAAAGATACTAAATTTGCTAAAAGACCGCAAGACGATATAAAAGATCCAAAGGCAGCACATGGAACCCCTACACTAGCAAGGAGTCAATGGCAGTTAAAATGTGAATGCATAACACTAGTAGCAGAAGAAAAGTGGACTACTTGAACTACTTCTGATGCCGGAGCCATGCTTCCCGAGATAGAGCCGTGATCTTACTCACGCTCATTATTACAGCACCATCTAAGGGTGACATTATTTTGCGGCATTTTGTAAGCAGTTCATTCCTCAGTCAGACAGTTCCAGAGCGGGTGCGATACCCTCAGAAAGAATTTGAGCTTTTGGCGTTTAGCGAAACGACAAAGCCGAATACCTAGCCACAAGACAAGGAAAACTTAACACGAAACCCTATGCCAACCCGTCTGGGCAGGCCAGCGTGGTACAGCAGGCTAATTACCCACTATGTAGTTGGAGGAGGCCCGACTCAGCAGTGGGACATTTATGGGCTGAGAAGAGAGAACATTAGCTATGTTACATTATTTTCAGCCAAGGGTCTAACAAAAACTACTAATGATATACCTCCAGAATACCTCCACAATATTCACTGAATGCTGTGACATACACGTTGAACAAACATTTTAAATAATTTTAAGTACGTCTTTTGCAAAGAAAAGCCGGTAAGAAACTTTAACCACACAAACAAAATTCTAACAATAGAGATCACTTACTTGCACTCTTGATATATTTCTCGGTCAGAGATTTCACTGAGCTCTGTCGCACAACCTTCTTATCTTCCGTCTTTTTCACTCTTTCACGGGATTCCATTTTCTGACTCTTTTTCGCAACCGCCCTTTCTACTTTCCTTTGACTGTTCTCCTTCCTTGTTTCACTTGCAATACTGTCTTCTCGTGTTTCTACAAATGTTGTATTTTTTGAGCTTTCGTACCGCCTGTCACCATATATCTCCTCTTGTCTGCTGTCCTCTCTTTCTATCTCCTGAGTATAAAAGTTATCTTCTGTCAACAGATTGCCGCGTGTGTCTGCAACTTTGCGATCGCTGTGTGTGAATTGATCAAGCGCTAATCGTTCATCTTTCTGTTGAAGACAAAGTTGATGATAATTTAATCTAGCCTGAGCGTAAGGATTTTTTTATTACGAATAAATTCTTGCGTATATTATCGCGAAAATAGTGAACCATATATGTATACAATAAAAATTGATAATTTATTTTTAACTAGCGACCAGCCCCGGCTACGCGCGGATGCAATGATGATAATAGATAAAAACCTCCCTCTTGAATCACTCTATCCATTAGAAAAAATCGCATCAAAATCCGTTGCGTAGTTTTAAAGATTTAAGCATACATAGGGACGGACAGACGACAGCGACTTTGTTTTATAATATGTAGTGATAGTGAAGTGATAGTGATAGTGATAGTGACGCACATTTGGTAAGTAGTTACAAATTGATACTTAAATAAAAATACTTTAACAGCATCTGGTATTTAAAGTGAATAAACTTTGTCTTTTACACTACATGAAATACTTTCTAACGTCATTATAACAATTTTCCGTAAACACGCGGGCGTAACCTCGGAGCGCAGCCAGTGGTGAGAAATGTTTCCTTTACTAAAATAATCTATCCGCTAATTTTGATATTTTTTATAGGTCGCTTACCCCATGAACCTCCCTGAGCGTGGTGCCCGTTTCGCCTCCGAACTTCTTAGTAGTGGTGATGGCTGCAAGACCATGGATACGAGATGGCGGTGCACCCTGCACTTGCAACAGTCGCTCTAGCTCAGCCGGTTCCGAGGAGTATGCGGTAACCGAGACTGATCCCTTAGGTTCTCCGCCGTTTCGCGAATGGTACTCTTGTCGGATCACCGTTCCTTTCACTGTATTCACCAATTAATCATGTCAATTCATATACATATAATATCTCATTATGTCATACGTAATTATGTAATATTATTGTAATATCCTTAATTATGGACTTATATATTTTAAATTTGATTCTATGTGGCAGCCTATTATTGGATCTCTAAAACCAAGCACAAAACGCTAATGATAAAATTGGTTGACATTTATCGACCAAATTTTTATCATTTTGGCACCAGCGGTACTGGTGATATGACAATCTCACCTGTGAGATCTGCGATATTGTAAACTATATTCAATAACTATTTCAGACTAGCTGACCCGACAAACTTCGTACCGCCTCAGAATCAAGAAATAAAAAAAAACATCATTTTTTAAACCTTCCCTGGACTTCCAAGAACATTTCAAGACCAAAATTGGCCAAATCGGTCCAGCCGTTCTCGAGTTTTAGCGACACTAACGAACAGCAATTCATTTTTATATATAAGAAGATAGATTTACTTTAGGGAACAACTTGAATAATTGTCGATATCAGAATATTTGTATACTCTCGTACACCGAAACGGACTCGAAAAAATCCTCAGCCAGACATTCAGTAACACTTCGAGCACAATTGTTCACGGTCACCCATTCACTAGCACCTCCTTCAGTAATTGACTTTATGAACACAGCCACACAAAAACTCATTCGCTTTTCACAAATGACGAGACAATTATGCACGCCTTACTCAACGAGGTATCTACAGAAGCAACTGAACAAATATTTATCTTACTCATAAGATAAATACTGAAATGAATCACTTTAGATAACAGGACACTTACCTTGACAGTTAGACCTGCCGTTGCGCAAAGCCTTGATACCGAAGAGCGGTTTCCCGTCAGTGTCCAGCGGGCCGGGCCCATAACTCGAGGTGATGACGTCGATAGGCTTAGTGATCACCTTTGAAGGACTAGCAGCTCTATACTTGGGCTTTTCCTCGATCTTTTTACTGCTGAACGTGCGAGAATCAGCAGTAATTTTTTTTAAATTCCTGTTGGTAACCCATGATGGCTTTTCCTCTTGCACTGTCTTCTGTGGAAGCTTCTTCTCAATTACCGTTTTGATAATCGTTTCTCTTTTGCTGGTGTCGGATGTGGGCCGTTTAAACTCGGGACTTGGGGTGCGTTGATATAATCTCTCTGGACTTTGTGGTCTACGTTCCGGACTTGGCGCTTTTCTTTCGGGGCTCTGAGACTTGCGATCAGGACTTTGAGGCTTTAGATGTGGGCTTTGAGGTTTGCGTTCGGGACTTTGAGACTTGCGCTCGGGACTTCGAGTCTTTTGTAAATTTGTCGAGGTATTTCCATTCACTTGTACAACTTCGATTACGTCTTTAGATGACGTCCTCTGAGTAACGCTCCTTGTTGTTGAGTACTCTTCGACTATCTTATGTTCCTCCACTTGTTTCACAGACTTTTGTTTATTATCAATCACCTTTTTAGTTTTTGCTTCGGAAAGTTTTGCTTTCTCAATGTCAGTCAAACCCACTTTTTTCATGTACGCAGACGCATACTCATTAAAACGGTTTGTCTTAGGCTTAGAAACGACGGTTTTACTCGGAGATTGCGTTCTGGTTTTTTTGTCAGGACTAGCTTGGCGGATGGGGCTCTTATTTTTGGCGACTGATTTTGGTGCAAGTTTTTCAGGGCTGTGGGGCCTTTGATGATTGTCTGCAAGTATTTTTGTTGATTCCTTGGAATGTCCGTTCAAGATAGGTTTCATATCCCTAGGTTGAGAAAGTTCAGGGGCAGCTTTAGGAAGGACACTCTTCGACTGACGTTCCGGCGATAAGGTCTTCTTTTGGTTTGACTTTTGACCACGATCAGGTGAACGTGTATGCGGACGTTCTGGTGACTTATTCCTTTGCGTTTGTTTCGTCGTATTAGTATGAACGATATGTTCCGTTTCGATCATCTTTCTGGCAACTCGGATTTGCGCTCTGATGCGTCGCCTCTGCTCGTAACCAACGACCTTTTCCAACTGAAAATTAGAAACAGTATTTAGGAAAAGTACATAATTATGTAAACACATATAAATAACAGAATAATGACAGTATACTTTTTTGACATACTGACCATTTGTTCTAGGAGGTCCAGGTCGAAGATATCTTCGATGCAGGGATGTTCGACGCTGCGGCGGCGTTCACTGCTAGTCGTAGATCTTTCCACGCTCGTTCTTCTTAGCTCAACTCCAAATTTACCACTGCCTCTACGGCTGCTTACTTCGGTGTTCTCAATCTTTGGTTCTTCTTTGTTTTGGCTAGTTTTCGTAGATCGCAGATAGCCCGGGATATTTTCTTTTTCATGTTTATCGTTTTCTGGACGTGATTTCGGAGATTCAGCCCTTTCAGATGTGGGATGCCTTGACACACTATTCCTAGTTGTAATAGCAGACAGTTCGGGCACATTTCGTAGTGGAGATTTAGATCGAGGTACTTCCGGAGACTGAGTAGTGAGCCGAGATGGGCTACTACGCGGTTTCTCATCAGAACGAGTTTTCTGTAGTGTAGACGTGCCACTCGTAGGACGGTGTCTATTCAATTTAGAATAATCAGCTTCACTGTCGTCAATTGGTGGCTTCTCTGAGGCAGGATGCTTAATCTCTACAGCATGAACGTCAGGCGCTTTTTTAGTAACACCAATGTCAGTTAATTTGGTAGCTTTGTTGTAGGTTGCTTCTTTTTTTGTCTCTGTAGTGGAACCAATATTTTCAAAAAGTGCTTTAGCCTTTTTTACAGCTTCACTACTGCGTAGTGTAGTGATTTTGACACTTGGAGTTCTTTCAGTTTGTTTTAATAGTGGCCTACTAGGTTCTTTTACTTTCATATGAGATGTTGCGGTCTCTTTCGTGAAGCCGTGTGGATTATCTTGGTGTTTAGCCTCATGGTTTATATCATTTATTTCAATCTCTCTGTCTTGCATAGTGTCGTCGATCTGATACGTGACATTATCAACTGTATCAACTATTTTTTTCATAATTCTGTCGTGTTGTTCTTTAATCCTTTTTTCTTTTTCTTCGACTTCATGAGTCTCCGTGAAAAATTGTTCAGCCGTTTTTACGAACTTATTCACTTTGTCTGAAACACTGAGTAAACAATCATCGCTTTTTAAAGACTCTTCTACATCAGTGAGATCTGGCCGGTCAACTTTTTGGGGTGTTGACTTAATTTTCGGGGATTTAACTTTTTCTGCAGTTTCCACAAACAAATGCGCTTTGTCATGTACACTTAACTTAGTATAATCGTCCTGATATGTTGTATTTTTATCATACTCCTCGGTTACCCGGCGAGTCGGGCTACTACTATCTCTTATATCATCTTGCGGTCCTTTAGCAAATTTATTAACTTTTTCGGAAACAGAAAGCAAGCATTCGTCATTTTTAAAATTGTCGTCTATAAAATCAGAGTGATTTCGTCTTTCAGTATCCTTGAAAACGGTAGTTGTAGTAGTATCTTTTGGTTTATTTTCTCTAATTATTTTATGTGTAGGCGATTTTTCACGAATGTTTATTAACTGATCTTCGCTTTCTATGACACGATCAAGATTTGTTTTCCGGACGAATAGCTCATCATCTTCACATATCTCTACAATATCGTCAACAATAGACTCTGTTTCATGTATGGTCTGATAAGTACGTTTATGAAACTCATCATCAGGCTCGTTTACTTCATCGGGAAACCGTGGAGAGCTAATATCATCTTGTAGATTGACTGGGGTCGGACATATGCGGTCAGGTGAGTTTTCTCTAGAAGATTTTGAAAGTTCCACATCAATGATAATATCATCATCATCGTCCATTGAAGTGTTCAAAGTAGTTGCCGATTTGGGTTTGTTAGGCAACGTAGACTGTGGATCTCTAGGCGTAGATTTGCGAGTTCTAGTGATAGTCGTCTTTATTGTGGACATATCACTGACTTGAATTTCAGGTTTTGATTTCATTCGTTGAGGTGACGTATTCTTAGGTTTAATGGTAACATCACTAACTGTGCGCGTAACTTTAGACTCATTCGTTTTTTTTAGATTTTCCTTATTGTCTTTAGGCGTTGGTGCCCGTCTTGGTTCCGTTGTTTCTTTTCTTGTAGGTGATGAGTTTCCTTTAGTGGATGTTTTAATGGTGGTTGTTTTGTTAAAAGTGTTTTGTTTCACTGTACTTGTTTTCTTAGCGTCATTAACCGTTTTTTCTATTTTAGTAGTTGTTAAGGTTATGGGAGTTGGTTTGCGAGTCAAATGGGATGTAATCGGCTCTTTAGTTTTAGAGCTACCGATCTTTGGCACTTGCGGAGACTGAGGTCGCACAGTTGGTGAAACTGGTTTTGTCGGTGACATACTTCGCACTTTCGTTGGTGACGTTGGGCTTTTGTCAGATTTGTTGGGGCTTAAAGGCTTCTTCGTTGGGGAAACCGTTCTAGGAATAGTTTTACTTGGTACTTTTTGATCTGTTGGTTTCTCTTTAAATATTTCAGACTGGACCACTTTTGTTTTGTCCGTAATATTTGTTTCAGTGGCTTTCTCATGTGTGACATCATAATCATCATCTTCAGAAGTATAGGTTGTAATATCAAGGTGTACCAAACTTGCTGTATTTTTAGCTGGGCTTTTTTCGCGACTTGGTGACTTTTGTATACGTTCAGGTGATAATTTACGAAGTGATTTTTGCACTCTGTCTAATATTTCTTGTTCCCTCTCGGATACGATGAACTCAGTGCTGTCATCACTAATATTAGTAAACTTCTTTATTTGGGTCGGAGTTCTAAGCTGTCTTGGTTCTTCTGTTTCTTGTTTATGTGGCGAGGGTTTAGCGCACCTTGGCTCATTTTCATTCTGACGGTGTGGCGATACTGAAGTTCTCGGAGAGGAATATTGTTCTGTGATTTCTCTACAGATATCAGTATTATTCGTGGTTGAGATATCGTAAGTCTCCTGTCGGCATATAGCAGATGTTGTTGTCTTAATAGAATTGGGATTTCTGACTAAATTATTTTGAGACGGGTGTTCCTCTTGTGATTCTTTATCTGGGATATTAAAACTTGGGGATGTATCAGACGAGTTTGGTTTAGACTTAGGAGTTTCTCTAACACTCTGTCGGGTTGGACTGATTTCTTTAATTTTCTTCTCAGGACTAGCTCTGGACGACGCTTTCTTGTAGGTGTGATGTTCAGGGCTTTTAGGATACTGTGCCAGAGAATCCTGGGTTGACAACCCTTTTTTATTTTCAGTTTTAGTGGTTTTAATCTCTTGCAGCACATCGGAGTTAAGGTTTTCTACATTTAAAGTTGTAGTAGTAGTTTTGGTATTTTTTTCGGGGCTAGGCTTCCTGATCGATGAAGGCTTCTGGTCTTCTACATTTCTTGACTTATGTGTATTTTTAGGTGAACCTTCAGTTTTCTCCGTGAGTTGATGACGAGAGGCAGAATCTACCGTTCTCGTAACATTCTTTTCTTTAACATTCTTTTCGGTTTCTAGGTTTACATATTTACTGACAGTAGATTCAGTATTTTTCAAGTATTCTGGTGATTGATCTATTAGTTTTTCCCGAGGGACATGTTTATCTTCAGAACCTTTACGGCTGGTCCTAGTAGAAGGTATTTCATGTTTCTGCTTACTTTCTATGTTTTTTCCTTTGGGTACAGAATGTGATGGGGAAGATTCTTTAGTGTAATCTTTAGGTGATGGAATCGTGTTAGGTGAGGACTCCCTGGAAGGTTTCTGCTCCAATGTCTTTCCTGAATTTTCAATATCTATTATAGTGGATGTTTTTATATTATTCGTATATGTCGTACCAATCTTTTTATTATCTTGGGTGGTCGAGATTGTATGAGTCTTAGCAGTTATAGACGTTGTAGCTTTCATGTAGCCTGGTAGATCCGTGAATTCATTCTCTGGGCTTGGCGATATTTCATTCTTCTCAGGAACATTCGGCATTTTCGTTGTAAATGTGTCTGAAACCTGATTAGAATTTTTAACCTCAGTACTTTTAGTTATGGTTTGTATATCTTCGATGTTCGCATCATGTTTTGTCGAAAATGACGTAGTTGATTTCATATATCCGGGTTCAGGTGTGGGCTTTTTAAAATCATTAACATCCGATGATTTCTGATTTTCACTGATTATGGTAGTAATTCCTTCTGTAACTGAGTCCGATGTTACAGATTTTTCTGGTGATTCCCTACGAGGCGTTCCTTTCTGTCTTCTTTCGGGACTTAGGCTATCTCTTGGCGAACTATCCGACGAATGGATCCGCGTAGGAGATTTACGGGAAGTTCTAATGTCTTTTGGATGTTGGTTTTTGTCTTCTGATTCATTAAATTGATTCTTGGGTTTGTAAATCAGTTTAGTTGGCGAGGTTTCACGCGTTGTTGACGATTGTTTGTTTTTCTGTTTATCTTTGCGATGTGTTGTTGTTTTGATGGTGTTTTCTTGTTCGTGGGAAATAAAATCTGTCACATCATCTCTCCTGCCAGTAGTGTATGCAAACGGAGTTTCTTTTGGATCGGGACTGTGACAAGGTGATCCACCTAAGGATGTTTGTATTTTTGTAGCTTCATTTGAATGTGAAGTGTTTTTTAAAGTGCTTTCATCAATATCAGTATTGTCTGTCATGCCAAGAATTTTTCTGCATCGATCTTCGTAGGTTTCTCGCCTTTCAAGAGGTGGTTTTTCTTTTATCGGCAATTTGTTTTCTGGTTGTTCAGGTCTATCTTTTTTTATGATCCTGTGTCCAGATACATCTTTTGGCCCATCTACAGGTGAAACTTGAAAACTTGTTGGTGGTTTTTCAACAGGAGATCCTTGAGTAATATCTGTAGGCTTCTTTAACGAACTTTTTCTTGGTAGGTTTCCGTCTTTTGAGGGAGATACCCGTTTTTCAGGAGATGGAGAGCGACAAGGTATTTTTGAAGGAGAAGGCGATCGTTTTATTTCAAGTGATTCTGGCCTTTTTGATGTAAAGTTAACTTCTTCATCTGATAGTGTATCTGTATAATTTGCTTCATCGTCCAAATCGGTCACCATCGATTTTTCAGGGCGTGGTGATCCAAAGTATACAAAACCACTAACTGAAGTTGTTGGAGAGCTTTGCCCCGTTGAAAGTTCGGCTTCTACATGTTTGGGCTTCCGTGTTGGACTTGATGACGGCGTAGTTAGTTGCCTTGATCGCGATTTTGTGGTTTGTTTATTAATTTCTTCAATTTTCCGTTCACTGTTAATGAAATCGGTCGTAAAATCATTTCTTGTATCTTTAGTTGGTGATTTAGTCGGAGACAAACTATTTCTTGGCGTTGTCTTGGATGCTGGTATGGGTTGATTAGCGGTTGCTTTTGGGGATTTTTCTCGATTTGTGGGACGGTGTTCAGTATTTTGTGTACGCTTGTTAGATGATAGAACATCTTGGGTGTCATCATAAGGCTTTTTCTTATCATAGGTTCCATACTTTGAAGGAGAAGTATCCCTGTGACAGGATTTCTCAACACTGTAATCTTTATCCTTTGACATATTTATTTTGTTTATTTTAGATTCATCATTAGTATCTGTATTAGTTGTGGTGCAGATACGTTTTTCGTTCGTAACTATTTCATGTTTGGGAGAAGGCGATCTAGAATCTTTTTTTTTAAAAATAGGTTCGTCATTATCAGCTGAGGCGGGTTTTTTATTTTTAGGTGTACCTTTTTCTTTTTCATCGTCATAATTAGGATATTTATCATCATTTTTACTGTACATTTTAGTCTCTTCGTCGATAAATTTATAATGGTCTTTTTTTACTTGTGTTATGGTCAGGTACCTGTCAGGACTTTTAGCATGCTTTTGAGCAGGCTTGACCAGAGGTTGCTTGTCTAGATTAGGTTCGGTTGGTGTTTTAACATCATCTTGTTGTTTACTTGCTGCGGTTGGCCTCATATAGCCAGGTGTATCTTCAGGGCTCGGAATATTTCCAGGTTCATACTTCGGGGGTGATTTTCTTTCAGGACTAGGAGTGAAACGTTTGTTAGGAGTATTTTTGGAATCACTAGCCAAGGGAGTTTTGTCAGGACTAGCTGATCTAATAGGTGAAGAATCATGTCGCTTAGTAGATTCTGTATTTTTTTTTCTGTCTGGTGAATGAATAACTGGTTTTCTGTCAGGGCTCTGCCGTAATGCTGTAGGACGAGGAGAATTTGCTGTAAATTCATCTGGACGATCTTTTTGAGGAGATTTTCTGTCCGGGCTAGCGTTTGGTCTGGGGCCGCCATCACTTAGTCTTTTGTCGGGGCTCACACTAGATCTTTGCTGACGATCATGAGGTTTCCTTTCAGGACTATATCCGGGCCTGGTTGGAGAACGTCCGGTGGGTGGTCTCTTATCTTCAGTACTAGTGTGTTTGTGTGTTCTAGTCTCCGTGACTGAGTGAGTTGACTGAGTGCTAGAATACTTATCAGAAATGGTGCGTGTTGGTGAATATCTATCTATTTTGCTGGGGCTTCCTCCACGGCTTGATGGTTTCCTGTATGTTTTGTCAGGACTCACACTGCTTCTGAGGGAAGACGTACTAGATTTGAATGTTTTACTTCCAGGAGATGATGCTCTTGTTGAAGGGCGAGTTGTAGGTGGCGTATCAGCGCGTAAAGTACTGGCCCACGCTTGATGAGTTGGACTCCAGTCATTGCTTATTCGCTTTTGAGTGAAATCCGTTTTATAAGTGGTTTTATACTGTTCAGAGCTTACTTTCTTTTCGACAACCTCTTCAAATTGTTTCTCAATTTTAATGTCATTAATATTTTCTCTTAAATTATTAATATTACGGATGGCTGTATCTTTATCTACATGGACATCTCTAGTGCCTGTGATTTCTTCAGTGTTAAAGTTTGTTGTTTCCTTTTGTAGAAGACTAGGCTTAGAGGGAGATGGCTCCCGAGGTGCAAATTTATCGTATTGTGGTGTGGTCTTAGTACATGGCTCAGATTTCAGAGAAGATGATTCTCTGGGAATTGCCTTGTCACAGGGAGAAATGTCATCTCTCGTAATGCTCTCGTAATGTTCATTTTTATAATTATCATTTTCAGTCTTGAGCACTTCGCGAAGATTATTACTAATTTTGATTGTTTCTCGGTGATCGTCATTTGTTTGATAGTGTTGTTGATTTGTTGAATGTTGTGTTTTGACAAAATCAACGTTGTCAGCGGATTCGATTATTTTATTAGTCCTTGTCTCATAACGGGATACTTGGGAATGTTTGTCATCGATGTTAGAACGGTCAACCACGTTTTTGTTGACTTTGATCTGCACATTTGAATAGTCGTCATTATCTGGTGATGCGTAATTAATTAACTGTTTTTTAAAATCATTTTCATCGGCGTTCCTTTGCGACTCAACTATGTTTGACGAACGATCGTCCACGGAATGTTTGGTGACTCTTGAAATTGATTCCTTGGAGTCAGCTCGGCGTTGGGTGGAATAAGATTTATTTTCACGTGTTTGATATGAATGTTCGGAGCGTGTACTTTGTACGGGAGCGCGGAACTCACGCCTAGTGCTTGTCACTCTGGTCCCGTCTGGTAGGCTCCTCGTTTCCACAATCACCCTAGTGTTATCATCGGGGTATTCTACTTTCCTCGATACCAGTTCTCCATTACCAGAATCACTTCTCAAGTTTTGTTCGTAGTCATTAGTCTTGGTCACATGTGACCTAACGACTTGCTCATTGCGGTTAGTATCATAGTTATCATTGTGTCGAAGGTCATAGTCATCGTTAGTTACATATGGCACAGCGTCGTGTGTCGTTGAGGAGATTTGTTGGTACTTGGATGTCGAAGTGGATGAACTACTCGTCGACGAGATCTGCGTTCCATCGTCAGTCTGGCGGACGACGTGCTCGCGGGCGGCCGTGTTGGACGAGGTCTCGTTGCGCTTGAGGCTGCTGTTGTCGTCCTGGTACTCGGTGATGGCCTCCTTGTGATGGTCGACAGCGGCGAACTGGCCTCTCCCGCCGTCCACATCGTATTTGCCCTCGATATTAGCGTGGACGGACTTGACGTGAGTATGGCCGTCATCCGTAGTCCTGTTCTCTTGCTCGACGTTCCATCCGGCGTTGGAGAGCGCCTTTAGATCTGCAAGAAAGAGTACCAATAGTTTAGTCCTAGCTGATTAAGGCTCTTTGTCCCTCTACCGGTTACCAAGCATTAGTGCTGTTAATGTAAGGATATGATGTTGTTGCAGTAGGCACCTTGGCCGCGGTACGTGAACTCCTTAGGGGGGGAGCCCGCGTCGCGGACTTCCTTGCTCTTCATAGACTGGAAGCTCTGGTCCGCGAAGGACGAGACATGGCCCTGCGTCGACCCGAACCCAGAACCTGGAGCATGTGTGCACAGCGTCGCTAACTACGGTGATTGGACTTATGGCTTTTACATAAAATATATATATAGAAAAATACATAGCTTTTCATACGTGTCATAATATCATACAAATATAGAAAGTCTCGATGGAGTTAAATTAGAGACAACAGAGCTACTGTATATAATATAAATGTCTACTACATAATATAAGAGTGTAGTTCCATCATCTTGAGAATAAATAATATAACTGTATATAATATAAATGTCTACTACATAATTATAAGAGTGTAGTTCCATCGTCTTGATAATCACTACATAGTATAAAATAAAGTCGCATTCTTCTGTCCGTCCCTATGTATGCATAAATCTTTAAATCTACGCAACGGATTTTGAAGCGGTTTTTCTTAATAGATAGAGTGATTCAAGGGGAAGGTTTATATGTATAACCCACCCCCGCTTTGCACGGGCGAAGCCGGGGCGGGCCACTAGTAAATAATATAATGTGAAAACCTACCCTACTAGCTGAAATGGGAAAAAGTTTACCTTTGCCATCACCAGAAGGCTCTGGCGAGTAGAGATTTCGCAGGCGCTCTTCTCGTAGGCGGTACATGTGCGCGCGAATCTCTTTCTTGCGAGAGAAGTCCTCTGTCTGCTGCCACTGTGAACACCATGATAAAAATATTTTAAATACGATTTATCACTTACTGGCTCTTCATGAATTTGAATCCAAATAGGAATATTTTGTTAGTAGAGAATTCCATAAAATTCAATTGTAGAAGCATTCATAGTGTACTAGTGGCGCCCGTTTTTAAAAACGTGGTGACCAACCTTGTCCATCCTTGTCCATCCTTGTCCATCCTTATCCATCCATCTCGGATGACTTAAGGAATTAGAACGGTAGAAGTAAGAGAAGAAAACGTAATCTGAAACCCCCTGAATGCCTTTTCATGAGGCCAGCGTGGCAGAGATACTAATTGCTCTCCGTCAAAATTTAGGAGGTCCAATTCAGCAGCGGGCCGTTTATGAGATTCGGTAACGGCTGAATAGATTTTAATACGCGTACATAACAGCTAGTGTGGCAGAAAAACACTTAGTTTTCCAAGCCTTTAAGCGCCTGAGTATATTATACAAGCAAGAAGTAATTTTGTCGTTGCTAATAAAATACATAGTAAATATATTAAATACTCTAACCTAGAATACATACAGGTGGTCTATAAGTGTTATTATTCTTCTCAGCCCAGAAATTACTTACTGCTAAGTCAGACCTCCTCTAATTGTTCATATGAAGCTTTCCATCGTTTGAGGCCCATCGGCATCATCCACATATTTATAATATCACTCACCATGCGGCGCAGAACGTCCTCGTCGCGAATCAAGGAAACGTCTCCGTCGGACATGCTGCGGACAAACAAATAAACATACTGTTAATAATCGACAGGGTGGAGTTGTCCAATGTGTTTAAATAAAAACTATAAGGAGTGCCAGTAAACGCACAAAGGAGTCTCTCGTCCGAATTTAATGTAAACCAAAAAATGTGTCACTGGGTATTCGAAATTTGAAATTAAACACATCCTGTAGTACACCAACCAACAGTGTCCCATATCAGGACCCCGGTACGAGATCTGGCTGCAGGATTAGTGCGCTCATCGGGTATTTGCTAAAAAACAAATAAAACGTAGTACAGTGCAACCTTAACATAACGTACCTCAATGTAACGACTTCCTCGATTTAACAAATTCTTCGTAATCCCCTTGAATTGTCCATAAGAGTCAATATAAAATATACCTTTACATTGCGAACATTCTTTGCGTACAACCTCTTTATAACGAATTTTCAACTATCAAGAAAAAGTATTCATACCTCTAATTAACGAATTTTGCCAACCCAAAACCTTTATATAAAGTTTCCACCAATAATATAACTCTTAATCTTATAATGTGATTCATGTCTCGACATGTTTCGACACGCTTTTGTTTGTACAGTAATCATTGTTGTTTTGATGGAAAGTAATGTAAACACCTCTGCTCGTCACTATTGTTAAAGAAGTTAAAATGGCTCAGAAACGTAATAGGTTAACCCACACCACACCAACAGAAACGTAAAACTATTCTTTTACCTCTTTATAACGAATTTTAGACCAATCTAACCTCAACATAACAAACCTCAGTTCAACGAATTACTTGATATTACGAATATTTTCTTGTTCCCCTCCGATTTGTTATATCGAGGTTGCACTGTAATTGGCTTTTGGGGAAAAGAAAACATTATCTTGTTATTTCAATAAAATATCATCTAAGTACATCACGGTAATTTATACCTATAAAATCACGGTTACCCTTCCGCGCTTGGCCAGAGGTGCGGCTAGGTGTAAACAGGTATGATTTCGATGTAGACGATATTTTATTGATAGTGGTAGATATACATATATTCTCCTAATTATAAATATACATAAAAAAATGGTTTTTAGAAAATAACCGATGAGCGCACTAATCCTGCAGCCGGATCTTAGACCAATAGTATATGATTGCGAAATCAATAAAAAAAGACACAATTTTACCAATTTTGAAACATTTACCCGTCTACCATTACTACTCGGCCCCACTGCCGCATAAATGACCCACTACGGAGTCTACCCGCCTCTTAGCTAGACCAAAATAAATAACGAACAAAGAAACCTCTCGACCGCCATGTCCAATATGTTAATTGGTGTGACAGCAGAATGCATCGCTCCTAATTAAGCAATCTCCTCGCCAATTGACCGACATGGTTAGTGATAGGGATGACAGCAGGACGTCATCACGTTAGCACATCAGCAGCATCGCGGTGCCGAGATTCGCAGAAACGAGATGAGATAATATCTAAATTAAATCATTGAAAGGCTCGTTTCGGGTAGGTGCATACTTTCGGGATGTATACAGTCTACATAATGGAAATTAGCATAGGTTCGCTACAATTATTATTATTTTTTGTCATTTGCAGCCTTGACGTTTAGTTTTGCTGTATCTTGCACAAACTTCTTGTATGTATTCTGCTGAATTAATGTTTTATTTATGCTTCTTATTCTTCTATTTATTTAATATAGCCGAGGTAGAGTCAGTTTGATATACCCTGATAAACTCGGGAACTACTAATTTTTACGACCATGCACAAACGTCCCATTAATGGACTGAGATGGTTGCCCAATTCATGTTGCGGGCACGGTCATTACGTTTGCCCAGAGTGCCCGTTTGAGATACATCATGTATGTGGAATTATGTTTTTAGTGGTGTGATTTTAGAAGGCTTTTAATAATTATTATTATGGAAAATATACCTAATCGAAAAAAAGTACTGTAAAATTAATCAATAGTTTAAGGTTTATTAGCCATGTGGTACAGCGCACTCCTGTCACCATCTGGCGGCACCCTTAAGGCCACATCCATTTTAGCCTCCTGCCGCCCTTGTCCTCCTTAAGCCAGGCCCATATAAGGATTAAGAGTGAGTTTTTATCTCGAATGCAACACGATGGCAACGACAAGAATTCCACAACAAGTTGAATTACAATTGTGTTTTGGTTCGTTGGTTAAACTGGGATATTGAGGCCGAGGTGTCGATTTGACAAGCTGATATTTAATAGCCAAGACAATAAATCCAATTAAAAACCAATCACACGTCAATCGAAATATAATATATTTGGCTAATCCAAGTACCAAAGAAGCGCATGGAATTTTTATAATATAGTCACCATCAAACATTGTAACAGTCACATATTAATCGGTAATTACAAATCACTAGTTACCGTGGTGAAGGATGGTCCGTGTGGTTACGGATTTAGAATACATAGTGTTACCACCCCATTCCAACAAAAGATCTGACTAAAGGAATCAAATCCATCGGTTTGGAAGGCCTCCAAGGCTCTACAGGAAACTCTATAGCCGGTTTTTTATTTTCCTTGCTTTTCAATGTATTGTTAACTTATATACATATTATAGTCACCCAATAGCATCGTAAGGATTCAAATAAAGAATGGCCTAAAAGTATGGCTAAAAGAGAGGGTCGACGGGATGATCAAATGCCTGCAAATGTAGGTATCAAATGTAGGTACGGTAAGATGTACGACAAAGCCATGATACTAAATCAACTGTGAACTCTGTCTTCTTAATCTTTCACCGGGACAGTCATAAACGTTAGTGTGGTCACTTAAGTGCGTCCATCGTTTACGAGGGCTTAATAGCCCGTGCAGCACGTTAATGGGACCCTGTTCGACGGAGAAATGTGACACTGGAGCAAGTCACTACACAATACTGTAATGCACAGGAGTGGCTAATGACTGCGCTTCTTACGAAATCACTGCCTAATATTTGGTTTGTTTAGGCTTTTAAATAGAAATTGTTACATTTCGTAAATGTACCTGGAGTGAGGAATTTCGCTACTCCCACGGGGAAGAGGTTCCGAACGAATTATAAGAGCCTCAGATGAATTCTAGAGCTTGTAGCAATCATAAAAAGCAAGTAAAACCAGTTGCACTAATATCCTATCCTTGCACCATTTAGTCGGCGGGTTCAGCGCCGCAGACATAGTTAAGTGAAGTATTGAAATAACAGCGTTATTATAAGTAACTGGTTTGCGAGCGCCCGACGCAGCGCGTCCCTGGAGGTCACAGGACCCGAAAGGGCCAAGGGGCGGGTTCACACGATGAAATTCAAAATTCATATTTCCTTATGTAATACAAGATAATACAAAAGATGTAAAACTACCATAAATTTACCTTCTTTGCAGCTATTTTACTAAGTGTAATATATCCCGATATAATAAAATAAATAATAATAAATAAATATCCTTGGACATTTCACACAACGCCATCTCGTCCCAAGCTAAGCAACTTAATGCTTGTGTATGGTAACGAGATGGATGATAAACTACTTAGATACATATTTTTTTTGTAAATATATAAATATTTAAATAGAAAGGACACCCAGACTCCGAGCCAGTGCCTCTGGTTTAGACAAAGACACTTGCCCGACCCCGGAATCGAACCCGGGACCCGTTGATTCAAAGGCGGCACAATGAGGTTTTTTTTTTCACTCACTTTTAATTATTTTGTTCCTATGGATTGCATTTATATGTATGTATAATTTGAGTCTGAAGCATATCAAAATATTGATGCTAGTAATTCGCGCTCGTCTCAATATAAGTGACTCAAGAACAGATTTTCCACACTTAAAACCATATTTCAGTAATAATTACAACTAGGTGGGGAATGGGGATGGAAGCTAACTAGCCTATTGTGCTACTCTGTCCGATCCGTTTGCATTGACATAATCTTGATATCGTGGCGGCCAAGCTTGTAATTTGTCATACGATTACATATAGGACTTAGGACATTACGCTGATACCCGTAAAACGGATCTCTAATGGATAAATAAATAAAACATCAACTATTCCTCCCCTTGTGGTAAGACTCTGTGCCTATTCAGTTAATCAGGATGGAATGGGTTGGTGACACTGTGCTTTCCAAATGGGTCTATTGCATCGTGTGTAAGCACCGTAACTGGCGCTTGTACTGCAACCCTGCGCAGGCCGTGAGTCACGACTGCTCGGTCATAGATTAGGCATGCAGAACATTACAGCTGCATTTACTGTGACACTTAATTGAAGAATGTCTTCGACGAACTGTATCAGTGACCAAACTGCTTTTCTCTGTTGCTAATATCATTATAGGAAAACAATGAACATAAATGTATACCTGTGTATCTCCCTCGCCTTTTTTGCAATTTCATTAGGGTCGGACGAAGATAACAAAGACATACGGCGCTTGTTGATGGAGCCATATTCAAAAACGGACCCTGAGATATTTGCGATGAGGGCAGGAAGATTCTACATCATTAAGATTCTACTACGTAAAAAACAAAAATGTCTAGTCTAGTCTAGTCCAATGTTTAGTCAAACATTGTTGTTTGACTAAACATTGGACTAGACTAGACGCCTTTGTGGGCGCAAAACATAAGCATGAGAAAGCTATACAAAAACGAGAAGTGAATTAATACGAGTACAGTGGATCAGCTTTTAGTAAGATCTAATATTTCAAATTAGAAATTGCTCAAATTGCCCACTGCTCCGACGATTTGACTAAGGTTATCAAAGATGCTCGTAAGAGGTACACATATCTAGTTCTCTACTGCAGATATACCTTTGTAGTTCTTTTAAAAAGTAGGTAGACGTGCAATACCCTTACAACAATCAGGGTAACAAACCTTTGGGGCACGTTTATTCATAGGTATTATACAAAATACATAATTGGGTTGGTGACATTCTGTGTTCAAAACCAATAACCACACGGTCTGTGAACTGGTTGAAACTAAAAGTGGTTTATACATAAAGTGACGTCTGTAACAAATTGCTCTTTGCAAACAGGTAATGGCGGTGATATAATGAATTCTTAAATGTTTTTACTCGCATAATAAATATCTTTACGAGAAACAAATTTCGATAATGGACATAAATTAGTGGCGTTGAATAAATTAGTGGTTTAGACATTATAAGCCATGATAAAATAGTGTAATTATGCATTTTGCCGATTTATAAGGATTAAGACGTTAATGGTGATTGAAAGATTGGCAATTTTTGTAAGGCAAAAACAGGTGGTAATACAAAAGTAGCTATGGTTCAGATTCAATTCAGAGTTAATTAATAGTTAAGGGAATATATCAGACATGATAAGAAGCTCTGCTTTAGGAGTTCGCTTCGCCTCTTCAATCGGATCTACGTTTAACTTCATACTATAAGTTACATTGTAAAGCAACGGTCCCGGATAATGATGAAATAAATGTATTACGACTTTTAAGCTTAAGAATACGGAACCCGGAAATATTTAGTTTAATTTCCTGAGAAGATCTTAATACAATTAACGCCTTTCCAAGAGCAACGTCAAGTTTTTGTGTATGCCAGAGTTACTCGTTTGAGGTCTGGCATTTGCGTCTGTATATTAAAAAGCATGGTAGAGACGTTAATGTATTGCTGTTAAATCACCCTCAATTAAACTGTACAGCTTTTAGAGCCTACTAACACATTAGATCAAGGGAAAGCGACAGTTTCTCATGAATAACGCAGGCGAACGTTCGATATCCGGCCTGGGCTCACGTGGATGCGGCAAAACACCATGAGCGATCCGTGATGGGCAGCGCGCTCCGAATACTGATGATGACAGCTGGACAAGAATATACAATTGGCGGAGATAGTGAAAGCCAATTCAGGCAATAAATTGGCTTCGTGAACAAGTGCCGTTGGCATTGTAAGACTGGTTCGTTACGTTCTTCAGATATCAACTCTTTAGCAACGGTGGCGTGTAGATGTGCCCAGCGTGTGGCCAGGGGTCCCGACATAAAGTAGATTTTGGATATCTGCCTGGTGACGATGGCTTCAGTTAGATATACATAGCAGATAACCGCCTCGACATCCACGTTCACGTCACTGCTCCGGAATATCAGATTGATAACTTAACCATCATTAAATGTCGAAACAAGCGCTTAAAGGTTGAGAATTTAATGCTTCATCATCATCAGCCAACTCTCATCTACTGCTGTGTTAGGTGTCCCCCAATGAGCGCTGCCTGCCTACAGCTTGACGCATCCGGCTGCTCGTCCCATCAGGCAGAGGGGCGTCCTACACTAGGTTGGCGATTCTCGGTTTCCACTCTAGAACTTGTCTACCTCAGATACTAAAATGACAGTCAACCTAATTCAGTATATGACCTAATCCACACATCTAAATAAGCACTAAAAATCCGACAAAAAGTCTAAACTTCAACCCACAATATTAGTTTGGCTATCAGATCCAGTAAGATGTGTCAAAATACAGCTTCCGGTGACGTCAACTGACAAGAGTGATCTCAGAGCATTTAGTTTATCTCGGCAAACAGATTTGTTAAGGTTTGTGTTTCCGTTGGCACTGGAAGTTAAAATTAGTATTGTTTTGACTAAACTTGGGTGTGCATCAAGGTTCAACATGCAGAGTAATTAGGTTTAAGAAATAAACTGGAGAATTAGATGCCGCCTTTGGATCTACGGGTCCCGGGTTCTAATCCGGGGCCGGGCAAGTATATTTATGTAAACCAGAGGCACTTGTTCTGTCTCTGGGTGTCATTTAGTGTCCGTGAATGTCATGTTTGTCAGCTGCCCCCGTGATACAGGGTAGAACTAGCGCAGGGTAAACTTTTAAAAAAATCTTTTAATTTATAACTTGGTACTAAATCGACACCCCAGAAATATAATAAACTTTGACTCAAAACAGTGGAAATGAGCTTCTCAATCCTAAACGACTGTCCGGAAATGTTGCAGAAATTACAGCTGACACAATAGTTATTAGAATAATTACTTCGCGGCAATCAATCACTCGAGAACTATGATTGACAAACTGCGTGTAGGCGAGGAAGCCTCCATGTAAGTAAATAAATAAATAAATATCCTTGGACATTTCACACAACGCCATCTCGTCCCAAGCTAAGCAACTTAATGCTTGTGTCATGGTAACGAGATGGATGATAAACTACTTATATACATTTATTTTTTGTAAATACATACATATTATAGATAGAAATGACACCCAGACTCCGAGCCAGTGCCTCTGGTTTAGACAAAGACACTTGCCCGACCCTGGAATCCAACCCGGGACCCGTTGATCCAAAGGCGGCACATCTAACCACATAGCATTACGGTTGTTAGTGCTTCAGAAGAAAAAGTTCCTAACAAGGCTGAGGCGCAGTAAGTCTAATATCAACTTTTTACCCACCTCCACTAAAGTCTTAAACTTACTAAATAAATGGTATCCATTATTTTCTGGTATCTATCAGTTAGACATGAGCTTTGTTGACAAGTGTAGGCGGGTGACTCAGGTGGACTGTTGTCAGCTTAGATCTATTAGTAATGTTGTCATGGACAATTAGTATTGGATGATTGGCAAAGGCCAGAGGTCATGTTGTCTTCCCACGTCGTAAGGCCAGTGGGTGTCATGTTAAAGGATTAGGCACATAAAAGTTACTGGTTTGTATGAATGTACAGCAAATAAATAAACCACTATTTCACCAATTCATACAATACGATTAATACAAATATGTCTCAAGTGAAGATGACAAAGATGTAATGTAAGTAAGTTACAACGGTTGTTTCTTCGGTATAAAAATAGTTATTTTTAAGACTTACTTAAACCATCAATAAATGGTTATTGTAAACCTGATATTTTTGGCCGTGAACTTTAGGATACGGAAGTGTCGCATTCAAGTCCAGAAGCGTATTAGATAACTTAAATAGATCACTCACGAGTAAATAAGCCTAGTACAGGATTGAACTAGTTATATATTTAACTGGCAAACATCCAAAAAATGACGATCGCCTTTTTGCAAGAATGACGTGACATTTCAAACTCCACAAGGTAATATCTAGTAGAACATATGTATATTGTTCGGTAAAACAATGTGACTACATGTCCTCGTCATCATCATAATTTCAGCCAAAAGACGTCCACTGCTGGACATAGGCCTGCCCCAAGGATTTCCACGAGGGCCGGTCCGGAGCCACCCGCATCCGTCGCTTTTCGTTCCGCTTTAAGAATACATGTAAGGGGTTTTATTTCTAAAACCTAGTCAAATAAATTGTTTATCAGCAGCAGCAGAAATAAATCAAAGTAAAATTGAAATACCAAAATCAAAGATTACAATCATCATCGCTCGAAACGAAGGGAAAAATAAAATGAAATGCGCGAGCATAAAAGTAGTATTAGTATAAATCATTTAATCATAGCTCGCCGTGATATGCAAATATGAATGTAAAGTATTCTAAATCCCACTTAAGACCATATCCACGCCTAACTCGTCCTTAGGAGTCTTACAGACTGTTGCCGGTGTACCTAAATCAAAACTGCCTTTTTTGCTTGTCAAAAATTTTCCTGCTTAACAATCGGCAATGTTAGTCAGTGATTGGTGGACGAGTCTAATCTGATTTTAGCAACTGCCAGTATATAAGTATACAATCAAAATAGAGTTATGAAATATCAATACTTATCATCTACGAGTATTATATAGACAATTTGATCGCGCTAATGTCAGGAACTACAGATATATTTCGTAAAATATTTTGAATATTGTATTGTTTTAGAGGACGCGTGCAAGTCTCTCCATAAATTTAGGGGTCCCACCTCTGAATCGGGCCTCCACCATTACCCTATTGCCCCACGTCGCGTGGCAAAGGAATTTACTTCAATTGCGGCTATGTCTCATTTTTATTTGTTTTGTTGGTTGTTTATGTAGCGACGTACGAAATTCAACATAAATTAGGTCGGTGACATTAATCGGTTATTAATGTGTATACCACATTAATTAACGATTATTGTCATTACGTGTATCTCATAACTGTGTTCCAGATTACTAATGTTTAGTGTTCCCATTTTCAATGGAATTCGAAAACCGAAGTATATGAAGCAAACTGAATTTCACCGACTTCAAAAAACAGTAATAGGCTCCACACGTTTTAGTTAGGGTTTTTAATAGTCGGTGACGCGCTTTTAATATGCTCGTTCGCCATAAGGGTAAAAGGAGTTGAATACAAAAGCTGACGCAGAGGTCGTTTGGTATGCAAAATTAAGGTTCGATTGTGTTAGTGGCATGGCTAATATTGACGTGGTGCCAACTAAAAGTCAGTGCGAAAAAAATATTCTGATAGCTGGTTGAAATATAATTTATGAAATAATATTGACGATAAAAGCCTATTGTATCTAATATAAACGCCTATGGCGCGATGGCGCTCGGCAAGTCCTGTTTACTTCTCAGCCCATAGTTGACCCACTGCTGAGGCGAGCCGTGGATGCGGGCGGCCCAGGACCGGCCTTTGTGGAGATCCTTGGGGGAGGCCTATGTCCAGCAGTGGACGTCTTTTGGCTGAAATGGTGATGAGTCGAGCCTCTTCCCATTACACGGAGGGTAATAAGCCACCCTGGCCATACGGGTGGGCACAGTATTTCCTATCAAGTGTTCCTTCTCTTGCGGCTAGGTCATTTCCTTCTCCGGCTTTCAGGACACTCTCGGGATGAAATCGGGTGGTGACTCGGTCTATTCCTCATCCGTCATCCCACCTGCCTGTTTAATGGTATACTATAAAACTGGCTAACATTTAAAAAACAGCTGTGCAATCTTTCAAATAAATGGCATTGACAATTCTATTTTTAATAAGCACAACTACATTTATTACTTTTCAAGATAATACTCAAGGAGCTCCCATGTGAAAAGGCTTTAAAGTACTATACGTGTACGTATTATATAATAAGCTGGTATCGTCCTGGGGAACTGGTTTGCGGCGACTGTGGGCCGGTTGGCCCTCACATTTGTTTGTTTTGTGGTTTCAGCCATCGTTTGCCAATGTTGCCAATATTGAAGGTGGGTTTGGCCAATATTGGGTTGAAGAACCTTTCTAATACTTTTGGTACCATTATTATGTTTTGTCTGTTCCACGTATTAGAATATATTGTATCATCAACTCATACCATGCTGTGGGTTGCCGTACGAGGCAACTAAAGAAACTAGACAGATCAGAAATCTAGACACTACAGAAGGAAATCTTGTACTCTGCTTAGATTTGACTTGAATTGAATTTGAATAAAAAATAATCAATATTTTACCCGCGACTAATGAGGTGTGGTATAAATTTGACATGTGTCTGTCTTAGGCTCCTCAACGACGAAAGCAGGTTATGTGTCGGTGGTTCTTAGAGATGTTTTTTAAAACTTCAGTGGTTTCATGGTTATGAGCTCCTTTTCAGTAATGTCGGGGGTTCGAATCTGGGGGTGGGGCAAGTGTCTTCGTGTACTAGAGGCACTTGCTCTGAATCGAACCGGGACCGTGCTCCCAAGATGACACATCCAAACCTAGACCAAAAAAGCAGTCCGTCAATTAACGCCGGCATCAAGGAGTTTTTGTCAGTATGATGGTAAGTTGGCATTGTGAGGTCTTTACGCTCATGCCAACCATTAATTAAACATACATGCTGGATAAATTTCGTCCATTGTTCAATTAAACACAATGAAATGCAATTCGTGAATGAATAATAATTATTTTTCGAAGCTTTCATGAATATAATCAAATTATTGCTTCAAACGTATGCTAAATCGAGTTTACGGTCTGAAGAAGTTGGGAGAGGTCGTTGGGCTGATTCAGAAGCCTTACGCAACTAACTAACAAGCTAACTAACTTTTCCGCAGTAGAATTGCATTGCGTATATTGTGTAAACACTGTATCTCTATAATGTTACATTATGCCTTTGAGACTCCTGCCGTTGGACTTAAGTATTAGGTTATTATTAGTAGAAGCATTCTTATGGAAATTAATATTTAAAAAGTTTCAATATCACATCGAAAATCTATTAATAGCTAGATGTTGGAGCGATTCCCAGACAAGCGACACGGGTTCCAGACGGGCCGCAAATCTGATCCAACAAGCCCACGCCCACTCTTGGGCCATTCGCACTGTGTTTCGAGAAATTAATCGACTCAGATCGCTTTGCAGACTTAAATTATTACGCTGATACAATACTGGTAAGTACCTTGATTTTCATAAACATTCCGTTCTTAAGTCCAAACAAAAATGACAGCTCGTAAATTGCCATTTACGGAAAGCAATTAACATTTAGAGCAAAACATGACGTAATATTAAAAACGGCGGTTCAACTATAGACCTAATTCCATCCCAATAGAGCTCCCTGCCTGAAACAGATTCAATGATATGGGTGTTTGAAGGATCCACCAGATTATTCGTGGTACCCATTAAGGTCTAACACCATAAAGGATCGATTCCACCCACATTCAAACGCACCTAAGTGTCATTATTGAAGATAGCTGAGTGTAGCAACCAGAAGGCTATATGTATATACTTTACGCAAATATTAGGGCTCCAAATTGGCTATTTTCTGTATATATATCTATTGGTCCCGGCTAGCTACCACCACCCTCACGTCTAAGTCCGGCGCCAAGCAGTTTTACTGTGTTTCGTCGCAAGCCCAGGGTCAGAGGTATTCAAATCGCTGATTAAAAAAACTGTTAACTGCCAATGTCCTTGCCAAGTACTTGTGTCAAGAGCTTGAGGCATACTTCCCCAACTGGCACTATAGTATTAATAAATTATTAAAACTAATAGAGTCAAATCGAATTAAAGTCGACAATCAGCACGTTGATCGACGATTTTTAAATAATTGAATTAGCACATTTGGAGCCGAAAACATCGAAACGTAACAGTTATCAAAAAATCAAAGTACGAGTAGAAAGTTCAAAGCTTTAACTAACTAGGTGGTTTGGTGGAAGGTAACCCTGCCTGGATTAACAATAGAGACGCGACAAGTTGGTACAGGGCAAGAGCCGTGAAGGCTGGCAAAACGTGTTTGCATCTTATGAATTGAACTTACTAGGGCAACTGGGTCATGTTTAAGATTTCTAACCCCTATAACCATATAGTCTATGTCTAAAACAAGATTGGATTAAGTTATCAAATACGTGTAGAGTAAAAATAGTTTTAAACTATTTCGACGTTTCTTTGTTATGCTGCTGAAATGCATGGTTTGCCAAGACAGTAAAATTGTGAATTGTATATTCAAATGAGTGTGATCATAGAGTCGAACCTCCTCCCAGTTAATTAGCATAGTGTGTCTTGCTGGCCAGACGGGTTGGCACAGGGTTTGTTTCAAGATTTGCTTTTCTTCAAGCCTCAAAAGTAAATTATAATATCACATTAGAATGCACATATTTGTAATTAACTACGTTACGATTCTTTCTTAAAAACAAATTTCATTTAAATTTAAAACGGCCTTCTACTCAAGGAAAACAGTTCTTATTACAATCGTCAATACGTGTTCACTCCTCAGCATCACACTGAGATATTTACAACAAATACAAGTGTTACTAAATGTGTTTGAATGTCAGACGATCCTCTAACGTCATATTTATGTTCTGTGGAGTGTGGTGTGTCGTACTCTTCAATGTTTGTTGTGTGCGCCCGCGCAGTAAGTGACAACGATGTGTGCGACACGTGCACCAACCATCACATGGATACGGTGCATTAGTACAATTCCATTATTCAGTAATTTGGCAATTTTTATTGTTTAACAAACAAAATATCTTAAATATCGGAGGGTTATTCAACATTTTATTTCTCACGTGTGTTTGTAGCGATCGCATGCTACATACTTTACACAATTTACCCGAAAAATCTGAACTAATTGCATCAAGAAATATCGCCTACAAATGCGATATTTACGAAAAAGTCCTACACCGCGATAGCGAAATTTCAAGAGCAATTCGCAAGGTTAAGATGTCCCCGACTACAACTATCAGGGGGAATAGGCGCTGCGACCCCTAGCCAGACATCACACCTCATCTGGCTGGATGATCATCCCTTTGCGCCTAAATGTTAATCAAATTAGTGTGTATTTTCAATAGCTACACTTTCAGTGTGACCCTGGAACTATTGTCATGAATATTCACTAGCAAAATAGATATTTAATAATTTATCATTTAGTTTTACGTCTCTTACTTGCGAGTGCTAAATGACTATTCATATCTATAAAACGTAGATAACTACATACGTCACGTCTCTTTTTTGTCGGGGACTTAAAATGCTATGAGTTCTATTATTAAATACCATTTCTAATTGCAAGAGAACCGCATTGTACCTTATGCCGATTTTAGCAATAAAGCCTAAAAAATAAGGAAATCGATTCACTAAATTAGACAATGTTTTGGTAATGAAACGGTTTGACGTTATCATAGTCTTGTTGTCACATATGAGCAAGAAGGACTGCGATTCCAATCCCAACATAAAATTGTGTATGATAGGAGCCTTTAGCGAATAGCCCAGAGAATAAGCAGCTCAATATGAGAGAAAACAACATTGCATCAACCTCGTAGACCAAATAGGCTGAGAGTTGCGATAGAAAACTTAGCAAACCTGCTTACTTGCAACGAAGCCCTCTGAAAGCTCGACTAGCCGACGACGTTTCCCCCATAATACTGGAGATTAAATTCGACAGCGACGCAGCAGCGGTCGTCATTATTGAATCATTTCAGCTCATCCGGCTGGCAAGGCGGGTTGGCACAGAGTTTGTAGTAATTCTTCTTTCTTTTGCGGCTAGGTAATCTGCCTCTTGCATTCCTTTAGTCGCCACTTACGACACCCTCAGAATCGTATGGATTGCTTTTCCTTTATTGACGGATTTAAAATACATAGTGTCACCACCCCATTCCATCCTGAGGGTGTCGTAAGAGCCGACAAAAGGAAATGACAAGGCCGATAACCTAGCCGTAAGAGAAGGAAAACTGCGTGGCACATTAGGCTTATTACCCTCCCTGTGACGGGAGGGGGCCGGCTCAGTAGTGGGCAAATCCGTAACCTAGGGTCGTGATGATGATTAAAGTTTTAATGTCGGATCGCTTAGTGTTCGTACAATATTATGTGCAATACTCGTATGTTAAAGAAAATTCGGCGTAAAATTATACCGGCGTGACGGAACGCATCAGTTATGCTAAGTCTATTACGTATATTGTGCTAAGAACTGGACAAATATTGATTTTTATTATGGAGTCGGATAGCCATTTTGGTTATTTTACTAATGACCTGTGGTGCAACATCAAAACTAAGTTGTACAATTTATTAAAAGAATGCGATGGTTGCTATACAAAAAAGACATTGCTAATATTTAAAAACTATTTCGTGACTGTTATTGATGGACTGCCTTAATTTTTTTAACACATCCCGTTCTGTTGTGAAGGTGTACGACAGGCAAGTGCCAGCCTGTGCCAGCAACATGGCCAGTATGGCACGTTAAGCTAATTTCCCTCCAACAATTAGGGAAGGTCATACTCTAGTGGTCGTATGTTCTAAGTTGATAATAATATTACTTAAAGCAGTAAAGTGAATCTCAGAAAGGATTTAATTAAAAAACAACTCGGACTCATTGAGTTAGATGAACAAATCGCGAATGTGACATTGGGGGGACTTGCATGAAGTCATAGATATTTTAGAGCGACGTTGCCGCGGACTGCACAACAAGGTTTTGTCATCGCCTGCTCAAGCCGATAATATGATATATCTATCAGCGATAACGGTCAATACTTCTATTCACTAAGCCCGGCTGGGTAATAAAATAAAATCTCTTATTTATAATTTTATCTCCGGTAAAATGATTAACACAAATTGATAGTGTTCAAAACAAAGTCTAACTTAGAAGGCTGTTGTACGATATTCTATAATATTGTTCCTATGTGTATTTAATATTTAATACAAAATAACTTTTGATTTGATTCCTTATTATTATTTATTACTTATTTCAAAATTACTTACACTTAGATACACTTAACTAATATGTTTAATATGTACATTATAATAAAAAAACTGCATGCATTTTATTACATAATTGACTGCCTCGTTGGTCTAGGGGTTGGATTTGCCGCCTTTGGATCACGGGGTCCCGGGTTCGATTCCGGGGTCGGGCAAGCGCCTTTTTCTAAACCAGAGGCACTTGCTCTGGGTGTCATTTGTGTTCGTGAATTACTTGTTTGTAAACTGCCCCGGCGATACAGGTTATACCTAGTGCAGGGGTTTCGATTTTGTAAAAAATAAATAAAAAAAAACTCCAACGAACAATATCTGGCAACAATAACTTGGACTTGCCGCTTAGCTGAAGATGACGGCCATGCTCCATCACGACCCAAGCTACTAAGTTGTCATCAACTTATTAGGACGTGAGATTTGACAGGCACATCGCAAAAAATTAAAACTGAAGGTTTAGTCCGGAAAAAGACATAACATTGGGTAAGCAATTCCAACGCCAAGCATCACACTTGTCAGGAATTAAGACTATTTAGAGAGGTTCAATTATTCTGTACCATATTATAGGGCAGCTTGTTAAGGTTTCAAACAAAAAGGACATTCCATACGGATAAGGTAATAACATAACATAACATTACCGTAGGAAGTAATTTTAATATGATTTTTGCAAATCGTCATTTTATAAGATTGCGAAAAATAATTAAATATTAGTAGAATTCATGACCTGTTGTTGATATTTTACATCAGATCTACAATATGGACTCACCAAAGATAGCCTTCTGTCCCGAAAGAGGTGCTCTGCCCCCGAATAGCAGGACTGCTAGTAAGGACGAGCAATAGGCAGCCAGGCAGGCTGGTAAGTGGCAGTCGCGATCGGCTAGCACAGCTAATCGACGCGGGGGTGGCGAGATGAAACAATCGCTCGATCTGTGTCGATTGCTGCGCCCACGCAAAGGCTGCCGTCTCACACGGCGGGGACAATGTTTTATGGATCTATATTTTTTTATATATTTTAAGGCTTAAGCCAAGCAAAATAACCTCTGTATAAATATGCAACAATCTTTTTGATGATTTTCGTATTACTAGGTGGCTGGGAATCAATCGAACTTGATTGAGCTAGCCACCATTAATAACACGGGCTTATTACCATCTGATCTACAAGAGTTTGCTATATTATGCTTTTGCATTTCTGACTTTGTGTGAGGACTGTCATTCTGGATTTGGATTCAAATAAAAAAACTCGCGTATTAAAATTTTGTCAACTTAACAATTAACAACGATATTAGGTTAATTAAGTTTCGTATAACAAGAAATTATTCGATTGAGTTGAATATGACGATACCTTCGTTGATACAGAATACTAATAATGAGGCCAATAACCTGCTTGTAACTATCAACCGTGGTGCTAAAATACTTGCAATTTACTTTGTAACCTCTTTACATAGATAAACCTTATTAAAGGAAATTCATGTTGATAAAGACTAGTTTATTACATAGTAACTTATTCGTTCTTTAATTCTAAAATTGTTTAGATATTGTAGTCTTTTAAGTAAGCAGCGTAAAAAAGTTTCAAGATTTTATTACACGTATTGCAATTTATAGTTGTATTTTTTAATATCAATGAAATTTTACTCAGGCAGGACTGTATCAAGCCGACTGGGTAGTGTTTCCTGGAATTAGATTCGCCTGGCGTTTATTATAGATCGAGTTATAAAAAAACACAATTACCTATCGGAATGTTATATACCCATATGTTTTTTTTCTAGAGCTTATATACACGACAGTACAATATGTAATTTAGCTTATCAATTGAATTTAATAGACACGACGTGGAAGAGAAACCGTCATAGAATCGCCAAGTGTGACTGCAGGAGGTCCGTCGGTGCTCCAATGTCATCTAGCCAATGACGCTATTCCCAGGTTTGTAGGTAATCACAGTAATTCTGGTGACAGTAAACACACTAAAGGCCTCAGGGTTGGCACACAATATTTAGATGCTGCAAAACAGTTTAACCTAAGCAAGACTACTATTTTTAGTGAACAATTTAGTTTTATAAATATTTAGAGTGCTCTGAAAATTGAAAATATTCAACAAAAGCACGAGAAATTACGCTTTTTTTGAAAAACATATTAGACGTTCGTGAGTTTATAACATGGTATAATTTCAGTGTGAGTCATATTCATATTTTTTAAGTCAGCTTTTTCTCCCGCATAATTCAAGATAGAAATGCAAGTTAAACAGATAATTTACAACTTACCGAGCATAGTAACGTTATTGATAATTCTAATCAGTTGTGCCGAAGTTACTGGATAGCTCAGTTAGCCCTAGCAACATGAAGCCCTCACAAATGAAGCCTAACAGCATTGCATGCGATGCACCGGAGTGCAGTGGGCGGCTTTTCCGACGAGCGCGTTAAGTACGAGGCGTCTGCAACTACATGATTGATAGCTAGTCTAGTTCATCAAGGGATTAGACTCCAGGTGGACTATTATATTTACATCCACTTGGTGTACTTACTGATTATGTTGGTGGTGTTATGGGGTTTGTGTGGTGACGGATTTAGACAGCCACCCCATTCCATCCTGAAGGTGTGATGGGTCTAAAGGAAATGTTAAGGCAGAAAATCTAGCGTTATGAGAAGGTAATTTGCTACGAATCTCTGTGCGAACCCGCCTGGTCAGCGTGGGACAGTAGACCATTTATGTAATTGGAGGAACTCCAAGTCAGTCGTGGGTCTTTTATGTCTTGAAATGATGATTATATGGCATACATTGAGGTAGCCAATCGCGTCCAGCCCCCAAATACACACGACATAATAAAGCTCCCGGAAAATCTTTGCGTGACTATAAAATATATAACTGATTATTAATTTTAAATATATTGTGAAAATCCAATTACAATCAAGAAGTATTAGACATTGGCGCTTCTTTGATATCGTCGTTTCAGCTCATATATGTATTACTAAGTCGAGTCCCCAAATTCATGGCGGGAAATGAGCCTAATTGTGCCTCGCTCGCAACTCGCACAGGGTTTGTATCAAGTTTTCCTACTCTTCGGCTAGGTGATCTGATCTGCCCTTCTTCATATTCCTTTAGTCTTAGTAGTAGGGTTGGTGACACTGTGTATTCTAAATCCGTCACCACACGGTTCTTTCAAACTCAAACTCAAAAGGAACTTTATTTACGTAGGTTTCATCACAAAACTCTTATAAATCGTCATATTTACAAACACCATTATCATCTTACGGCCCCTGTCCCACACTAGGTGGTAGTCTCCACACGTACCTATCAGTCGTCATACCTACATTCACACCTTTCACACACAACTCCTCATTCCTGCAATCCCTCCATCTCCCCTGATCGCTCACAATCCCTATATGTTCACTCACATTCATGCCGAAACTACCACCGGTTCGGAAGGCTGCTCTACAGAGAAGAGCCGGCAAGAAACTCTGTAGTTGCTTTTTTTTTATATTATTGTTCTTGTTTACAAAAAGCACTAAACAGCATAGTGAGAGCAAGTTCGCAAGATGAGAGAAACACGCTACACGTTTACGCAATGAATGACGGATAGACCTTGACAGAGCCAATAAAAAATATTTATATCTATCTATCTATACTTATAATAAATCTATAGAGAGGTCAATTCTGTACATGAAATATTTTTCCAAAATAACTATCAGCGGGTGATTAGTGATCGATACTGACGCCAAAAATGCAATCAGTAAAATTTTTGTCTGTCTGTCTGTCTGTCTGTATGTTCGTTATAGAAACAAAAACCACTCGACGGATTTCAACAAAACTTGGTACAATTGTTCTTCATACTCCTGGGCAGGTTATAGTATACTTTTCATCACGCTACGATCAATAGGAGCAGAGCAGTGAAGGGAAATGTTGGGAAAACAGGAGAACTTACTCCATTTTTTAAGCTTCCGTCGCGTGTGCTGCCTTAATAGTTAAAGCTACACAGAAATCATGTATGAAGGAAATGTTCTCCTTAAAATTATATAAAAAATATTCCACGACAGCAAATGTCTATCTTTTATGGTTGACTCACAATAACACGTGTAACTCCCGATAGCTTAGCAGTTCAGAGCTTTCTGATTATATTTGTCTACTCTTACGTTTATAACACTCTCAATCATCCCTAATTTATAAATGTTAACATTATTACCTATTTAATAAAAAAAGAATCATAGAAATCGGTACAGAAACACCAAAGTTATTCATGAAATACGCTAATGAACCATCGCGCGTGATTACTGAATCATTCTTTAAGGATTATTTTTGTGTAACCGTCGCATCGGGTCGTCGCGGGAGGTTTAAAAGGGCGGGGGATCAAAACGCGAACTTCATACATAACAATATTTGGATTTGGCTGATGATGCGAGTAGACGTTCCGAGTATTCGCCCTTATTGACAGGCAATATTGTATATCAGCGCGACTTTTAGTCTTTACAATAATTTAGTTTATTTAATTTTCTTTTGTTGTTATTTCATAAAATAGGTATTAGTTATTTTGGTGGCGTGTTATATTCGTTCAAATTACAAATTATTAATAGTTAACATTTTATTTCTTTTTAGGTGAAGTAGTAATAGGTTAGTAGTAGTTAGTTAGTTGTAGGTAAGTTTTGGTTAATTTATGTTCGGTTTTTTTAATAATAATAATAAGTAAGTAAAAGCGTAGGTACTTTTATTAATTAAAGGTATAGGTATTATTAATTATGTTATAGATATTTAGTTTTAAGTGAAGTAGGATAGTTTACCCGGAAGCTTTGCGCTGAAGTATTTTCGTTGTCTAAGTACTTAAGCCTCATGTGAACGTGATCTAAACAATATTACCAATACATTAACTTAATAATACACAAGGAATTACACACTGACGGAGTTGCGGGTACAGCTATCTTTATCTATATATATAAAATTCTTCCGTTACTGAGTGACTGACAGACAACGCACAGCCGAAACTAATGGCAGTAGAGAGCTGAAATTTGGCCTGTGTGTTTGTTGGGAGGAGTAGGCTACCACTAAGAGAGGATTATTGGAAATTCCCTCCCAACGGGGAGAAAACGGGGATAAATTGTTTTTTTCCGGAAGTCATTATTCCACGCGGACGAAGTCGCGGGCAAAAGCTAGTGTTGACATATTATCAAGAATCGTCAATCAATAGTTATCTGATATTATCTCAGTTGAATGATTCATAACCGAGTTCTAGTAGTAGTAGAAGTTCTACTTTTTACTTAAGTTCTATGGTCTAAGAGTATAGTATTTCAAGCTAACCAACAAAGGCTCCACTAAAAAGCAGAGGTCAGTCAAGGATCGCGACGATTGCGCACTCCCAGCTTACAGGCCGTATGTAAAAGATAAACCATTGCACTCGTAACGCGGTCAAGAAATGCCATCGGATTAGTTTCAGTGCCTGTGACCACATCTTGACGCAACAAACCCATGTCATGCATTCGCCGTTTGTCTACCGGTACATAGACTCAAACTCGAAAATAGCTTTATTTAAGTAAGTTTCATACAAAACTAACCGGACCACAATGCTGCTATACAGACAAGATGCTTGAAACTCCATGAACCTGGACGACGAGAAAAGAGAAATGAGAAAATGGCAGCCATTAAAAAAGCTTCATCAACGTATACTATCCTGAGAGTATTTTACATCAAATACTTCACTACGACCGGACGAGGAAAATGTAGCAATAAATGATGGTCAAAAGATTACCAAGTCCTTCCAAGAGAACTGCTCCACCCGCAGTCTGCACCTTTTACGGTAATTGGCCATCGCTAAATAGATGCTATGTAGCTGGTTGTAGAGCCGGACGGAAGGCAAGGCTCTGCAACCACTGGTTTCATCCTGACAGGCCATAATTGAATGCCTTGTAATAGCTGGGTTTAAAGTTTAGCAATAGGTTAGCCATGTTAAAATGGCTACAATTGAGGTCGCTAAAAGTATTTTTAAGTATTTCTAGTGCTAATACATGATGTATCAATTAAACATGCCTAGATCATACAAAAATAATGATTTATTATCATATTTTTTTTTTTTTTTTTTTTTTTTTCTCAGGAAAGTTTTACTTTATTTTAAGTAACTTATACATAAAAAAAAAAAACACTGAATTAAATAATAAAAATAAATTAAATAACTAAAATTACAACAAAGGAATTTGCGCCAGATCGCTGTCATCGGGTACGGTGCCAAGAAGGCTGGTAGCATTGCCACGTTGAATGGCAATGCTAATTCGCTGAGCGAAGTAATAACCAGCCTTCTTGTCACCGGTTAAATTTAGGAGGCGCCGGGACAAATCTTTGTAAAAAGATTTAAATTCCGTGCCCCACGGACCAAAAGTTTCCACCCCAAGCGGCACAAACATGTAACTCGAATCGAGCTGACTATATTTGCGCCGCTTGAGGGATTCAGCAGAATCCGCAGCGCTGCCAGCCCTTTTCGCAGTCCCCGGAATATGCGATGGCGCTAGGGTGTCAACGCATGTGACATCCCATACCAAGGGCCGTCCCATGGTCCAAGGTATAAGCGTCATCCCATCAGGTCTCTTGCCATCGTCACGCATCAATCCATTTGGCTCCAAAATGGATGGTACACCGGCGGTGACAAGAGTCCGACGAACTAAGTCATTAAGAGTGGCATGCCGCGATATTCTGCCTGCACTTCTGTAACAGGAAAGTCCGTGGTGGCCAAAACGATCAACTTTAGAACCACAATGACAGTTATGTGGCGCAAGGCATTGGATGCCTAACCTAAGAGATACGGCCAATCTGAACGCAGTAGAATCAATGAGGGTGCCTAAATGTTGTGAAGGGAGAGCCTGCAACCAAAGACCAGATTCCCACTCTCCCACGGCAATAAGGCGCGCACACTCTGTGGGATTGCTAGCGTTAATAATTTGTTGTTTCCGCACAATCTCACATAGCTGCACGTCCCATTCCCGCTGGGAGGATGGTATTGATGGCTGGCTATCATTTGGGCAAAGCTGTTTCCAAGCATTTTTACCTTCTTCCAGGTAGGATATAGCATAGGCGGAAAGAGAATTTTGTAATATACTTTTAACGAGCTCCTCCGTGCTATATATAGAAGACAAAAATGCTGGGAGCGCTACGTTGGACAATTTTCTGACTCCCAAACCTCCAAATCTTATTGGTAATGTGGCCTGGCACCACGAAACATCAGAGAATTGGAGGTTCAGAATTTTAGTTAAAGTTTGCCTAATAATATTGTCTAATTTTTGTAAAAGATCAGGGAACTTCCAAAGAAGACTACATCTCAAACTGTATGTAAATTGAGGTACAAATAGACAATATCTAATGATGAAAAAGGCCATATGTGTATTAATTTCTAATAGTCGTTCCGAAAAATCGTAATATTTTTTAATTTTTTCCGCTACGAAAGACGGGACCGATTCTTCAAAAATAGGGGAACCTAAAAGGTAAAGCGAATCTCTACTCAACATTTTTATGCTAGGCGCCAAATTGTCGAAGCTTTGGTGTATCAAATTTGGGTTTGAATAGGTTTTGTTCAAAAATAGTTCACATTTAGAAAAATTTAATTTAAGTCCAATGTTTTCAAATTTGTCTTTTATAAAAGACAAATCGCGTAAAACGGTTTCGACGTCACCGCCTATAGTGCCATCATCGAGATACCACACATTGAATTTGGAATTTAGATTACTTATTATCGGATGGATGGCCAGACTAAAAATTGCAGGACCTAGAGGATCACCTTGTTGGCAACCTGTTGATGATAAGATTAATTTGTTTTTGTAGATTAATTTTGTACTAGTGCCGTAACACTGCGAAATGAAACTATAAGTTTCCGGCATCTTACTTTTCACTTCACTCAAAAGGGCTCCCCTATCGATTGAATTGAAAGCGTTGCGTATGTCCATTTTTAGTAAAACGTTACCGCCATTTTCATTTAAGTATGTTCGTAGAGCATGTACAGCCGCTTCACAACCTCCACGAGAACCGAAACCGAGTTGAAATGGGCGAAAGTACTTACTAATGTGTTCCTTAACTTTTGCGCAGCATACTTTTGCAGTGAGCCGTCGAAAAGTCGTGCCAACGGCTATGGGTCTTATGCCTCCGTCTTTTTTTATTAGGGCGCATAAGTTTGCTCCATACAGAATATCGACGATCTCACCACAAACGCGACCTGACAACATTAAATTTTTAAGTTTTTTTAAAGTTTCCACTGTGAAACCAATTTTGTCATCGATTGCATGTACTGCTGACTTTGCAATATCGTTCTTAAGATCTTCAAAACATTTCTTTTGATCCGTTCCTAATGGAAATTTGTCCACTTTGACTAAAGGATGGATCTTTTCAGAAAAGTTGGGTATCCATTTGGAATAATGGGCAAACATACCAAGTGTTCTTCTTAAACTTTGCATATCATGTGGTAGAGGTAAGCTCATAAGTGGCTTAAGACGCTCACTATCGGGCTTGATTATGTGATTAGTTATGCTATAGCCAAGTATATTAATCGACTCTTGAGAAAACTTACACTTAGATATACTCAAAGTTAAGCCATATTTCTTTACACTTGACATAAATCTTTCCAAATTAATATCATGTTCGTCTCGAGTTTGGCCACAAATAGTTATGTCATCGAGATACGCATATGTATTTTGAAGTTTCTCTTGTCGGATGATCCAATCAATCGTTCTTTGAAAACTTGACACTCCATTTGTCACGCCAAAAGGAATACGTCTAAATTGGTATAAATTACCTAGAGCTTCAAAAGCAGTATATTTTCTTTCATATGGTAATATAGGTACCTGATGATATGCACTTTTCAAATCGATTAAGCTGAAATAATTATTCTTGGATATTTTCGACACCAACTCTTCAATATTCGGTAAAGGATAAGCATCAAGTTGTGTATATCGATTTATAGTACGCGAATAGTCTATTACAAGTCGTTTTCGATGAGTGTCATTCTTAGTTATGAGTACCTGAGCTCTCCACGGAGACTTACTCTCTTCTATTATGCCTTCTTTAAGAAGCTGTTCAATCTCCTCAGCAATGAACTTATTGTCTTCTTCACTGTGTCTACGAGACTTTACTGCGATAGGCGTGCAATCGGCCGATACATTTGCAAAAAGTGGTACAGCTGGAACAGAAGCTTCTGCAACATTACATACTTGCAGCGCATTCTTAGGACCACCAAACAGAAACTCTAAAGTTGAATGCTCTCTGAGAATGTCATGCCCGATAATCAAATCAGCACATAGATTTTTTACTATTAGTAAACTGATATTGTCATACGTATGCTTCCCAATACTGATAGTCTGAATCGTTTGTCCTTCAACCTTTGCTGTATGACTGAGTGAAGCCATGGAAATTGTCTGACTGCTTGGTCTCTTCTTAAGACGGCAAAGCTTAAAAAAATCTTCGTTGATGAAACTTACAGAGCTTCCTGTATCTAAAAGGGCTTCCGCTCTTATACCACGAATATAAGCAGGCACAGTTGCTTTTTGTAAAGAAGAAGGTGACGCTGCGACGATACAAGCTGTAGTGTTACGTTTAGCAGTTTTCAGAAATTGTTGTTGCTTAGACTGTTTAGTACTTCGACAAACTGAAGCAATGTGGCCTTTCTTATCACATAGCTGACATATTTTATGTAGTGCAGGGCAGTTCTGTCGGTAGTGCATTTGGCCTCCACAAAAGAAACATTTGCGTTTATCAAGGACAGCAGCAGAATATGTTTCATCTTTTGTAGTCAGTGTATCGTTTGTAGATTGCGCAGAAACAGCTTGATTTGTTGCGGCATTAACAGACAAAGTATTAAAACTCATTGAATTAGTTTCAGCCGATTCCAAAGATACTGCCTGATTGTATGCTTCATCGAGTGATAGCGTTAAATTTTCTAAAAGTCTTTGTCTTATTTTAGAAGAAGAGATACCAGATATAAAAGCATCCCGTATACTGTCGTTTCTATTTGTCTCAGCGTCAACAGCACTAAAATTGCAATCCTTAGATAATTGTTTTAGAACATTTAAATAAGTATCGATATTTTCATCGGAATATTGCTTTCTAGTAGCTAGCACATGTCTGGCAAAAATAATATTCTTGGGCTTCACGTAAAGTTTTTGAAGAATGGTTATTGCTTCATCATAACTGTTAGCGTCACTTATATATGCATACACATTTGAAGAAATATGGTTGATAAGGACTTGATGTTTTATCCTAGCAAATTCTGCTTTCCCTTTTACGTTTAATGAACATATTGTGTTTTCTGAAGAAATGAAACTTGCAAATGTTTTCTGCCAATGTGTCCAAGCACGAGAAGCGTTAGAATCAGATGGGTCAGTATCAAACCTTTCAGGGCGTAGATATTTTTCCATCTTGCATTTGTTAACACATTTTGCTAATTAAATTTAATTAGCAAAAATTACAGTAACGTATTTGTATAATTATTAACCCAGTTCTTATTACTGTAGTACAGTTACCTAGATACTTGCCCGACTCAAGCATCGAGCCGAGAACGTACGTGTGTATAATATGACCCCATGAACGCTTGTGCACGAAATAATGATAATAATGTAATATGTAAAGATTTCCTCAAAGCTATTTTTACCTGTAATTGGTTTAGCTTGGTACCTTGTTCCATCGTCAATGAAATTCAAAATGTGGTCATACCAATCTAAGGAATTTGAGCCTATTAACGTCGAATCTCAGTTATCACTGTCCCTGGTCTACAAGCCTCACCTCCAATGGAACATTAAGCCCAACTCGAGTAGCCCTGCCCAAGCAAGCTTAGTGCTACCTGAGACTGATAAGTTCCATGTAATGATGGATTTATTGATTTAAATATAAGATTTAGGTCGTAAACTAATGCTTTAAATAAATAAAATGTAGGCTAATATGCGTAGACTGATAGTATAATACTAAGCATTGCTGTTTAAGTGGACGGTGAGGGTGATAGGGCTAGACATCAGTATTTTAGTTCATAGTCATACACACGCCTAATCACTATCATTACATTGATTGTATATAACAAAGTCGCTGTCGTCTGTCCGTCCCTATGTTTGCTTAAATCTTTGAAACAACGCAACGGATTTTGAAGCGGTTTCAAGAGGAAGGTTTATATGTATAATACATGCATAATTGCTCCTGCGCGAAGCCGGGGCGGGTCGCTAGTTATTAAATAAATTGTTTGGATTTGAGCTTACCGTATCTGGGTTTTGAATGCTTTGCAGCAGTCGTGGTCACGGGCGAGACTAGATGACAACAGGTGTCTTCAAAAGTACAAAAAAGAACAGTTAAATCTACCGCCTATAATTTTGTTTTATTGATATCGTTCCCTGTGCACACACGTGTCTAATTTTAATGTGTAATAATCACGAAAGCCTAAGAAATCATTATTACTCAAGTGTCAAGTAATTGTGACAAAGTTCTAAACATTAATATTCACTCAACAGGTAAAGCCGTGCACCAAATGGCGCGTCAATTAGTTCTCAAAACAATAATTAAGCGCCGTAACTCGTGGAATTGATATCATAATCAAAACATGACGAGTAGGCCCCGGCCGGGACCGACTTCGAAGTAAAGCCACCGAAGATAAGTCCATTAAAGGTAGCTAGGGTTGCCTCCGCACGTGTGGTGTTTACTGGTAGAAACCTCAATACAAGTTTTCTTAGGTACAAATAAATAAAAGGGTTACAACGATAACCCTTTTATTTAAAAGAGCAACCATGGAGTTTCTTGCCGGCTCTTCTCTGTGGAATGGCATTCCGAACCGGCTGTAAAAACTAAATGATTTAATAATCAAATTTTTTTTTTATAATCTTTGAGCATTTGAAAGCATTCCCAAGAATTTATTCGAATAAAAACATTTTGATTTTGAAAGAAGACAAAAAAGCGTGCCTCCCGCGCTTACGCGCCAACACAGCTCTCTACGCTTCATTGTATTATTTCTCACCAGCCCTTCCCCAGCAGGGCGTTCAGTTGGGTAGCCCTAGGTGAGATAACTTGCGCGTGCCAACCCTGCGGGGGTTGTGAACATAGCCGAGGCGTGGGCAATTCTGTTTATTGACAGACAATAATTGGTCGTGACACCGTCTGTATTTAAAGTCGTGAGTAATGGCTGGTAATTCGTAAATCCATGTCACCTGGGCGCTATTGGAGGAAAACGACCAATAAAATGTTTTAAAGTAAACGGTAGAAGGCCATATTTGCTGGTTTAAGGCATAGTGGCACATACAATGTTATATCGTCATAATTTTCTGATAGCTAGCCACGTTGACGTTGCCACATCTTGGTGTGCCTTATACCATAGGGAATCAGAAACACATACAAAACCAGCCTATCTTTACACATGGAAGAACTCATTATGACAAACGGAACATTAAGATCGGTTGAATTTATTCTGCGGAAAACGAGTTTACAATTTCTGTCAAAGAAAATGTCCATGCAGTCTAATTAAATAAATTATATTTTATTTCCCGTTTCTCTAACACTAATTAGACACCAAATTCTTAGCTGATAACATAATTGTGTGGATATAGTGTTATCAAATTATTAGGCCTTTGTAAATATTTGAATCAAGTAAACAAGCACGCAACACGATGGCCACCAGGTGTAGAGCAACTCGGACACGTGCAGCGGAGTGCGATAAGCAGCACTCGGATGGCGCAATAGCCCACCAGCGATAGGGGAGCCAGGTTGTGGCGCCGACAAGAGTTAGGTTAGAATCGGGTGACGGAATGACGGATTCAGAATATCATAGTGTCACTACCCTATTCCATCCGAGGGCGTCTTAAGACCGGACTAAAGGATAAGGAAGAAATCCTTGCTACACGAGAAAGGAAACTTGAACGAATCCCTATAAAGCGTACAACCAGCGTGGTATAGTTAAGCTAAATTGCCTCCATGGAATTGGAGGAGGCCCGACTCAACAGCGGATATTTATAGCGCTGAAAAAGTAGTGTCACCAAGTCATTGAGACTTTAGAGTATCATTATTATGATAACGAGTTTTTGATGAAAAACATTTTCTTTGTATTGTATTTGTTTGTAACCTTTTTTTAACCTGAGCCGGTATGGGCCCAACGGAGCATAATTTAACATCAGCTTATCAAGTTTAGAAGCGACGGGGTAATGTGTCAACTATAAAGAAAACACTTTAAGCACCTAAGAGGATCTGAGCTTTTTATGTCAATCTCATTATATTCATTATGCATTTTCCCAACAATAAAAAGGCATGCTCAATTTAATTTTTCTTCCCCGTTATCTTTGCTTTATTCACAAATGTTTTCTGATTGTATAATAATATAATTGTTCCGGCCGCAGTCGTGGGAATACGCCGTAACATATCGCGAACATTTCGAAGTAAAACAACTTGAACTGGATCCTCGGCTTGCCAGTGCCCGCGCTGGACGAGCTAAATTTACATCCAAGAAGGGACCAAGATAGGTGTAGATAGGATGTGAGTCAATTTCTAACGCGTACCTTTTTATTTGTGTCTTCAACGTTGTTTTGTTTTTTTTCGTCCGATTTTCTGATTTGTGTTACTTATTTCTAACATTTGTATCCGTGTGGTGACGGATTTAGAATACACTGTGTCACCACCCCATTCCATCCTGAGGGTGTCGTAAAAGCCGACAAAAGGAAATGACAAGGCCGAAAACCTATTTTCGAATCAAGGCTTGCCTTCTGTCGCGGCTACCCGCGACAGAAGGCAAGCCTTGATTCGAAACCCTATGCCAACCCGTCTGTCCCGCGTGGCACAGTAGGCTAATACCCTTCCATTTAATTGGAGGCCTGACTCAGTAGTGGGTCATGATGAGTGGGCTGAGCATTTCAGTTAGTAATGCTGTTATGTGCGCAGTTGCAATTAAAATTTAATATTAGGTACTTGTTCGCAAAACAGAAGAAAAAGCTTTTTTCAATTAAGGGTAGTATTGGTAAATGTCCACGTAACTACGCTACAAGTAACTCCATTTGGTCTATGCTAATACCATTTAATAGGGATATTTTAGGTTCATGAATTTCCTCGAAGAGACTACAATATAACATAATTTAACGGAACAGGTTATTAAAAAGATAAAAGTAAAATAATCCATAAAACAGAACGTACTCGTATCATAAAAGAATGAACAGAATCTAATTAACCTCCGGAGAAATTCATTTACGCAGTGACACATCTAAAAATAACTACGAATTAAGGAATGTTACCATTAACTGTACAAATAAAGTAATAAAAGCAGACACGTACTGTGCGCGTTAATTACAAACAAATGTGGGTGGAAAGACAAAAGGAGCCACAAACCCTAAACGGGTTTGCGCAGAATCTGTCTGCGAATTTCAAGCGAAACCATAAGAAACAAATAACTTACAGCTCAAGCGCTGCTTGGGTGGGCCAAGATTTTAGGCACGATGAGTCATTTACCACCACGCAGCCAGTTTCAGAAAGACTAAACAAAAAGCCTTAAAGTCATACACTTGCCTAGCCAAGATGTGAATCTTGAAGATCTCGAATACGCTTCACATTTGACGCACACAAGATCATAATAAACCACTCTTACAAGAATCCGAACAGCAGGTGTGCAAACATCGACCATCCGAACCTCGCCAGTCGCCACACACCTAGAGATGTTTGTTATGATCACAATATAGAAGACAAAGCCGGGCGCATTCCTTCAGCCAGACAAGCGCCACAGTCAGCAAACAAACCACCCGACACCCACATTTTCGATGACACACACATACAAACGCCGGTCGAGACACTCGTATGCATAACCAACTCCGAATGGCCAATATCGGCGAGACAATGCGCCTGCCTGTGAATGGACCTAATTTATGCATGGACACGTTTAAAAAATACAACTGTCAAAAGCCGAAGCCGGCCTCAGCTGAGCGCGACATCAAGATGATAGCCTTCAAGTCGTGGGTCTTACCTGAGCGGGGTCCCCGGAGGCTAGTGCGGCGCGCCGGTTACCATTTAAAATTCACACCGATCTTATTCGAATACACAGTTTTAATTTCCACCTTTGTGTTAATTGTGACTTAATGTTAACAGTTAAGTAAGCTCACGTGTTACTGCGAAGCGTTAGTGTTAGTTTTGGTCTTTTTGTGTTCGCGAAATCGTTTCGTTCGTCGGCCGCTCGGTATGCACTTGGGTCACTTGGGGTCGATAGGCTGCGTTGTTTTTTCCGCGGGAGACGTACGAGCGCATGGAAAGACGTGCGACGCGGTGGGAGCCCGAGCGATCACTGTGCGATGCGCGCGCTGACCAGCCTCTGCGCGTGCGCCCCCTACTCCTCCATCCTCCAGCCAACCCTGCTCCTGCGCCGGCCTGGAGGCTTTCGTGCCCTCGCAGATAAAGCACTTATCGCCTCGCGTTCCGAGAAAGCGACGCCCGACGCCACAATACGCGCCCGGCTCTAATTAGTCTAAGTGTGTTATTTATTTTGATACGACAAAAGCCTGTTCTACGCCTAACGCTTGGTTCTCACACGGTATCGACACGAATATTTCTTGTTGATATCCCTCCCACTAGCGGTAACTCAACTATAACAAATTCCTTTAGAATTCCTTATCTGAAAGAAAATATATTTGGAGTGATTCATGAAACTTAGGTATTTCGAGGAAATGAAAGCTTCTACAATCTTTGTGCAAATACCTGATGAGATAACTGGTGAAGACAATGATGTATTGAATAGCGATTATGGTGGCACAATAGGCGGTGGCGGCGAAAGAAGCGCGATAATGGACAATGACGAGCCTCCGCAGACTATTGTCGCCAAACTGGAACAGAACTCGAGCCGGTTGTTTAGAAAAATATGCACATTATAACAAATCATAACACTCAGATGATATTTGAAAAGATTTACGTATGGAATATCTTATAAAGCCCATCGTATTCCATTACTGGTCTACTACAGGCTTGATGGAAGGAAAGCACCTCACGCTAAGGTGATGGCACCGGGTTTCATATTTTAAACCGGTCTCTGTAATTTTCTCTCGTCCGTCGGTTGTACCATACCTTGGTGTCACTAATATTCTAATCATCGCACCGATTAAAAATCATTTGTTTCTACGATTTCAGGAAATATATTCCTGTGTTATACATATATATTCTGCTTGCTTCTTAATGGGGCTACTGGATTACCAGGCATATCTCATTGGCAGCTAGATAAAGCAGGAATATCTTCAATCATTCCAATAAGGACAAAGCCAGCCTATTCGAAATAGGTTATCTGTGCTAGGAATGGCATAAATGATGATTTCATTCTCTCCTGACCTTGGTGAGAAAATACATATGAGATGAAGGGCAATGAAGGGCACAAGAATAATTGTTTAATTATAATAAAGATGCCGTTTGTAAAGGATAGCGGAGGCTAAGCAGGGGCATTAATATTAATGCAGTCGTAGGAAAACTTGGCGAATAAATAGGAAGTTGCACTGTGACTAGGCTGTCTTAAGGTTTTATACTTTTAAGGGCAAAAGTTACGAATGGATTTTTTATACCAGTAATATATAATAGATTCAATTTTATTTGATACTAGCTGACCCGGCAGACTTCGTACTGCCTCCATCGATAAATAAATAAATAAAAGACCTAAACTTTTGTATAAAATAAACTTAAAACAAACAAAAGGAATCGTCAAGCGTCACGTCAAAGGAAAAGCATTTTTTTGTTTTTATTTCATTCCGAGCATTTCCATATTTTCTCTCGTTTTAAACCTTCTCTGGACTTCTACGAATATTTCAAGACCAAAATTAGCCAAATCGGTCCAGCCGTTCTCGAGTTTTAGCGAGTCTAACGAACAGCAATTCATTTTTATTTAAATAGATAGATAATTATATACGAGTAAGAAGATTTGTAACTAGATTTAGCTACTTTTTTTAGAGTTTTTTCACGCAGACTTTTTGGCGGATACTTTGCCATTGGAGACGCGGCCAGTTAATATGGGACTCGAGGGCAAGACACGAATGCCCTTTTTTCGACTAAACTCCACAACGTTCCTCGGAATGTCCATTCCAAGGCTAATGCTGGACTGGAAGAGTCAGTCTGCTAATGCTGGACTCAATAGAGCTCTATTGAGTAATGTGTACATAAATGATGATGCAATGCAATGCAAATATTTTATCAGCTAAGATCAATCTAAGTCCAGATTAAACACCCATTTCTCTCTTTATATATGTATTTATAAGAACATTCCATCCCGGCAAACAGACAATAACGAAAGTACTCCCTTATCTGTTTCCTCTATCTGGGGACTGATTCAAACACCTTACGTGAATCTCAGTAGAAAAATATATGCATACATATATAGTTTTTCTGATACTGGAGCTTGAGCATTTGCAAGCGAGGGCTGTTATAGACTCCGAGTGTCCCCTATTCACCTAATATATAAATCCATGTTGTCATATGGAACAGAGACGTGGTCGCTCACTATGGGCTCCATCAGAAGGCTCAAAGTCACCCAAAGGGCAATGGAGAGGGCTATGCTCGGAGTTTCCCTGCGAGATCGAATCAGAAATGAGGAGATACGCAGGAAAACCAGGGTCACCGACATAGCCCACCGGATTGCCAAACTTAAGTGGCAGTGGGCAGGGCACATAGCTCGCAGGACCGACGCCCGGTGGGGCAGAAAAGTCCTCGAGTGGCGACCGCGTTCCGGAAGGCGCAGTGCTGGTAGGCCTCCCACACGGTGGACCGACGACCTGGTTAAGATCGCCGGAAAGCAGTGGATGCGGGCGGCCCAGGACCGGCCTTTGTGGAAATCCTTGGGGGAGGCCTATGTCCAGCAGTGGACGTCCTTTGGCTGAAAATGATGATGATGATGATGATGATGTTGTCCTAATTAGGATAGGAAATTTCTATAAATATCGCAGTTAACGCATGCAGTAATGTTAAAACTATACGTCACCCCGTGACTCATTCACATATAGCATCGTACCAGCCGGTCGCACTTGAAACAGGGTCACGGCGATCGGACTCACTAACTTGAGTAACTTGTGAGTGTCTTAACGCTTCTTGATCTCCAGGGAGGAGCCAAGTTATCATTTCTATTGCGGGATGAGCAATAGTAGATTCCATAGGGTAGTTTGATAGTTGAAGGTAAAAAATCCCGAAGGTCGTAGGCGCAAACGGTTGTATAAGGTCAAAGTTTTGAAGTGGAGTAAAGAACATTATCGGAGGACCCACTAGATGGGTCTCAGAATAGTTGTCTAGTTAGTCGGGTAGGTAAATGAACATAATACTCATTTAATACTGAAGTATGAACTTTATTTTGCGGAGAGAACAGGTTCCTTGGGAAGTTGTCACTAATAATATAATAATAATATAATAATATAATATCCTTGGACATTTCACACAACGCCATCTCGTCCCAAGTTAAGCAACTTAATGCTTGTGTTATGGTAACGAGATGGATGATAAACTACTTATATACATTTTTTTTTTTGTAAATACATACATATTATAGATAGAAATGACACCCAGACTCCGAGCCAGTGCCTCTGGTTTAGACAAAGACACTGGCCCGACCCCGGAATCGAATCCGGGACCCGTTGATCCAAAGGCGGCACATCTGACCACTAGACCAACGAGGCAGTCAAATGCCAAGCAGCTGATGGTCACTGTTTCTTATAGGTGTATCATCATCATCATCATCATTTCAGCCAAAAGACGTCCACTGCTGGACATAGGCCTCCCCCAAGGATCTCCACAAAGGCCGGTCCTGGGCTGCCCGCATCCACTGCTGTGTATATTGCATAGGTGTATATTATGACATAATTTATATTGTGCTCTCATACACCACATAGTCCACCACTATCGTAATAGTTCATTTTGTTAAGACACAGGTGCACAGGCGTGCAACCATGGGAAATATAACTACTCGTAAATGCCGAATCACATCTCTTGAACGTGCTTCCACGCGAAGGCGCCACAGTGACATCACTATATTCTATATCCGCTGTGCATTAGCATCACAATTGTACCAGGCCTGTCCTGCTTTAGGAAACAATGCGATAGCACCACCGTCACTGGAGCATCATTTCATTCCATCGCTAACATATTTCAAACATAATAATAGAGACTGGGTGACCTTCTTCTGACCTCATGTTATGACGACAATCAACGTAAATGAAACTTCAAGTTAGGTAATTTTACAATTCATGGAATACTAGCTTTTGCCCGCGGCCACGAGCTTCAAACACTTGCTTATCTTCGTTTCGCATATTGTAGCACTCCAACTTTCCCTCAAGAGTCGAAGGAACTCTCCTAGGATGGAGCTCTGATGATCTAACTAACGAGCAGAAACAAAACCCCACCCAAGGGTGATGTTAATCAGAAACCAAACCGTTTCAATTAAACCAATGTATCCGCACCATGGTGGTGGCCTTGCTACTAACCGCAGCTAACAGCTTCTTACGTGTCACAATATTCACTAAAATACTTTATTGCCATAGCTACGGCGGCGTAGCGACGTAGACGCTCTTAAGAGTGCTGTAGATTGGGTTCCTATGGCTGGTGCAGGATATTATTGTGCCAAACGATAATTTCTCCCTATAATATGTAGGTATATTTTAGTATTATGGACATAGATTTTTATTTTACAATGCAATGTGTGTTCAAAGTTTTATAGGTCCCTATCAATTCTGGTTACGGATTAGGAAAATGTATAATCTCGGAAAACCATGCACGAATAAAAGCTAAATTTAAATCTAAAAGATAGAAATAAAAATATGGTCAGTTATTGCAAACGCGATCGTATGCGTTCAAACAACAAGTTACCAAATGTTTTGAAAGTATTGGCAATCAATAGCGTCATTTCAGATGTAAACATCCGAATGTTTTGTCCTACCAACATACCCAGACACGCACCGGAAGGGTGTTTCGATTGCGTGCACCACAATACCTACGCTTTCAGCTTTTGGAAGATCGGTAAGGAGGTATAAGTCCCAAAGTCTGTCTGGGTCCGGGTTTCTAATTACAATTGCCCGTGCTGCAACCGAATTAGAATACTTGGTGTTGGAGACCTTTTTATTTTATTGGAACCCTGATTTAAGTTTGTAGATTAAACTGGACATCATTTCAGCCCATACTTTCTTTTGTTAAACGAAACACACAGTTAAACGTAGTGAACGGGTGCACTACGTATAACTATGTAATTCAAATGTTGTTGAACACAAATGACAACCAGACTCAGGGCAGGTGCCTCTGGTATACACAAAGACACTTGCTCGATCCCGGAATCGAACCGGGGACCTTACTCGATTAGTAAAACCATGACCGTCCAGTCCGTGTGGTGACGGATTTAGAGTACACAGTGGCACCATCCCATTCCATCCTGGGGGTGTCATAAGAGCCGATAGAAGGAAATGACAAGTCCGAAAACCTAGCTGCAAGAGACAGTCAGCGAGGTCAGTGTGGCACAGTAGGCTTATTACCCTCCATGTAAGTGGAGGTATGTAGGTGGAGTTCGAATGAGTACAACCGGTATGGCATACCTATATGCATTACATGTAGCCTAATCCGGACCTAGACTGTGCTGACAGGGAAATGCTAGAGCCATTTTAAGACAAAGGAATACAACAATGATGTCAGACAGCAACCTAATGTGAAGTCGCCTCCGCATTTGCATCTCATTCATGTCTAAGCCATCTGGTGTTTACCCGACCGAGGTGGTTGACTCCCGTCACCCATATTGTTTTAACTCCATCGCGATCGGCTCAGCCCATATTTACGTATACTTGAGTCAGGTCTCCAAAATGGTGGAGCCTGGTAAGCCTTCCGGTTACGGTGGATTGACGACCTCGAAACGGTCGCCAGTCCGATGAATGCTGCTCAGGGCCGGTCGTGGTGGGGAATTTTGGGGAGACCTATGTACTCGTATAGTAGAGGAGTTAGTTGAAATGATAATAATGAATTGACTACTTTACATCGCTAGCCATACAGTTGGCAGGAAAATATGAACTTACTTTATACAGATAGGTTTGACAACTTGACTAGCTCTTTGGAATAGTCAAGTATGAAGTCGGTTCGGAAAACCGAAGTAGGAAATCGGTTCGGCAGCAGAAAAATAAAAAATGTGAGTGTGAGTCACAATTTAAGGGGGCACTTCAAATGGTTCCTTATTTTTCGTGATTTTGTGCCTTTTTTTATTTCATTCACATTCATCGCAAATCTAGTCATAACACTATAAATCAAATTCAAATTTATATATCGGAAATCTTTTAATTTCAAGTTCAATGTTACTGGAGGCAGCGCGTGCGTCGGCGGGTTCAGTCATCGCCCGTGATATGGCGAATATCCTTATACAGAATATGCATTAAATCATATGCCAATATATTATTTGACTCGTGGGCTATAGGTAGCCTACATAACAGATGATTCACACGATTGATTCAACGAAAATTGAAAAATAATGCAGTCAAGAGAGGCAGGGGGTATAGCGATAAGCATACGCTGCAGGAGCTGCCGGGCCTTTACCTTGCAGAACATCGCAGTCAAATAACATCGCCAAGGGTGATATTGTGCGGTTACGGCCTACTAGCGAAGGCTGCTGAATGGTTATGCTCATCAAGTTCGCCATGGCACTACCGAGGTGTGCACTGGAAGGAACCTACACTCCCCCCTTTCTATGCGAGCTCTAAATGCAAAGCGGAGAGGAAGTCTTAATAATCATATTATTTTTCAAACAATACTTGACTGTTAAGAACTAGAAGAATCAACTAATAATGTTCATCATTTATATTATTTTGATATAGGTACATTTGTATATGCTCCATGAATTTGGAGGAGGCTCGACTCAGTAATGGGCCATTTAAGGGCTGAAACGACGACGACGACATTTGTGTAAAACACATATCATAAGTGGATCGTTGGAGTTGGATAAAGGAATTCACACGAAATAGAATACGATCAATGTGTGCGGTATCTCTCTTCATTTCATTGGAGGAGCTCAACCCTAGGATGGCTATATGCTATCCATATGACACTGATTTTTAAACGTCTTAGTCACGCCCGCATTTAGTGCATATCCTCGGGGATGCTATGGTCAGCGGGATTAAATGATACTCCTACATATTTACCAGAATTCAACTGTGTGCACATGTTCACCGTTGCATTCACATGGAAACACCAAATATTTCTTATTTAAGAATTCGTACTTCCTCGGGCTGAGAGCATATCGATCATTGGAACAATGAGGCTACCCACGCTTCTCCATAAATCGAATTAAACAATGAAATGTTTGGTACATAGGACATTTAGTTTTATCTTCCAACAATAGTTGATTTTCCGTTTTAATTGTTACACTCTGCAATGTTCATGACCAAAATATGGATTATAGGATGACCCGAAAAAAGGTAATATGATCGAGATAAGGCAAAAAATCGGGACAGATATTACCAACTCAAGGAGACAGTTAAAAGTAGGAGGCGCTCTTATCGTGCAAGGGACGCTAAAATGATGTCCATCAACCATTATATGGAAGACTAGTTAGTTAACAGGTCGTCGAAATTGGTGCAATTGATAAATAATAACAACTATTTCAAGTTTGGAGTAATTATACACCAAAATTACACTTGAGCATAAATTCAAAATTACCACATGACTAGCCAAGGTAAATATTCTAGTCCTGCAAACATTATCCTAGGTAGATTCTACATAACGAGTCTTGACAAACATGTTCATTAATCCGCGTATTTAACGATATTAAAGCCTCAGCGAGTGGCTGCGAGGGCTCTCCTTATAAGGGCCGGAGGTAAGCTCGTGACGTCACCTCCTCCCACGCATCACGCCGTAAGATGTGCGATTATGAATGGAGACACCTTGGGCTGCTTACAGGTCATATTTAATTAATCCTGGCCTTTTCTGTGTTCTAGGCTGAGAACACTTTTTGAACACATTTTAGGCTATGCCAAGGACATTCAAGTTAAATTTGAATTATCGTAACTAGTATTGTTGCAAGACTTTCCTTCCACAGTGCTAACCGGGGGTGTAATTCATTCAGGACACTGCACGTTTGGATACCTGTGTTCCAACATAGACCGACCACGGATGTCGGTGAGTATGAGTGTATAGGGTTTCCCTGTGGCGATGAAGTTAGAATACTACCACTAGATGGCAACTAAGGTAATACGATTGAGCAGCAAATTCATTATAAAAATCTATCACGGCATTTGTGTCGCCGCATCTTCCTGCACTGATCCCAAATCTGTTTGCGGTCGGCACAATGTCAGTTCTTTCATCCATCAGTATCATTAATTATCATTAAACATCAACAACAAACAACATTCATTATCATCAACATTAAACATAATATAATTCTATGCCATGTGACTTGCACCTTTTACCTTTTCAGTCACTGGTATCACTGGGGACATACATCTAATGGTACTAGTTCCAATAAAAACCACGCCGCCACCTGTCCATTTCTAATAAGCGTCGAGTTGCGTAAACAAAGCATAAATAAGCGTGTACAGCATCACGCGTTTCTGATGATGCTCTAAGTTACAAGGCTCGTGCACACGACCGGTATTAACTGTACAAGGGCCAGTTCATATAGTTTTGGATAAAAGAGCTTTTCGGCTGTAGGCTAAACGGTAGTTTTCAGCCAGGACGCATAACAAATACCAAGGCATATATCCTGTTCTTCGTACTTCAGTTTTAGAGTTAAGTTTTAGTTATTGCTATGGATTTGCACACAAGAGTTGTATTTTATGCGCCAGCAAACATTTTAGCACAGTAGGCTAATTTCCCTCCATGAATTTGGAGGAGGCCCGACTCAGTAGTGGGCCATTAATGGGCTGAAACGACGACGAAGCATTTTTCTGTCTACTTTCATGCTACATTATTTATTTATTTATTATTCAAATAGACTTCTACAATTAGAGAAAAAGAAAGTTATAAATGGCAATTTCCAAAGATTGGCCTTCCACATTGGCAGCAAAGACTACGTGGTATGTACTAATTTGTTTTTAAGTGTGATTTTAATTGTTAACTCCTATGGATAGTTAGTAGCACTTGTGTGACATGACTTGCGGAGAGTTTGCGGCGAGGATAGTGTTACCGCTGCCGGGCTTGCGACACGCTTCTGCGGCTGCCGCGTTTGCAACACTCGTAGTGATCCTTGATCCCTGTGGCAAGGACTCCCACCAAACCTATATTCTACAGGTAACCGATTGGTACCCAAACATATTGGTAAACTGAAAGATTGATTGCATGCTCCTAAAGTGTTTTCTAAGTATCTGTTTGGTATAGGCTACATTATTATTATATCTGTGGTAGGTATAAGTAACTGAATGAGATATGAACAAAATTTAAGTAAATAATAATAATATACGAGCAGAATTTTATGTAAATTTATATAAATGTTGTCATATGATACCATTAACTTACCATAGGCGCTATGTTCATTAACACGATGTATTGACGTGTCGATGTTTAAATATGTTAAGTGTCCAGACTCCACTGTTACGCCCTATATTCTACTATTTGTATATAAAAACATAATAATTATTGTGTGCATCAGATCGTATCAACAAAACTTGGTACTTATTTATTGATGCAAAATTTTGCAGCACAGTACATCACTAAAAAACGAAACGCCAATGAAGCTATTCATTATGTATCGCATTCAGAACGAAAGTAAATCTCTCAGAAAATTATATAATGTCGATATCTAAGCAAAATACTCCCAGGGATTTGCCCGCAAAATTAATAACTTCACCGAGATAACGATAAAAGCCCCTAATGCAGAACGATAAATCACTTTCTATAACAAGTTGGCTGCGCGACTCTGCTCCCACGAATCTTGATAACAACGAGATTTTACTATCGCTCACTTTCCTTTTTTGAAAACTATATGATAGGGAATAGCACATGAGCAATAGTTTTATCTATAATACCTACAATGCCCGTGCATAGACTGGTAGAGCCTGCAGACGGTGTTTAGTTCATTATAATTTTTATATTATGGTGTAAGCTACCAGCCAGGGTTATGTGGTCTCATGGAAGATCCATCAAATACATGAGTAAGCTGCAAAATAAATAAAGTATCCCAAACCAAGCAGCGACGGGACTCACCGAGAGGTAATATGAATCTTAACAGGATCAAAATGCCTAAAAACGCTACAAATATCCAAGAAGACATGTCGAGTACTAGCAGTGTAAGCATTTTGCTAATATTTCGACAGACAAAAAACGTAGTTAAAAAAGTGGTTCTACTATTGACAGTGTCACAAAAACTCCTGCACAGATTTTGATCGTGAGACAAGCGACTCCGATGTTGAACACAAATCACTGTCACAATATACTTTCTTATCATACTAAACTGTAAGAAGACTTATTTTAATGTTTGGACGTATTTCTAAAAGAATTTCTAATGATTTTGTCGATTTAAAAACCTTTATTCACAGAAGATTTACCTTTATTTACAGATTCCCGACGACTCGAAGGCAATGGGAAATATATAGGTACAAGCGACAAATTCGATATTAGTGACGACAACTCCAATGTGGCTTAAGTTATTGATGGAAAAATATTGGTAGGCCCAGGGTTTCGTATCCACCTTTCCTTCACTTATAACTTGACTTTTTACCATCCCCCTTAGTTGGCTAGATTAAAAAGGGTAGAAGGACGTGGTGACACTTTGTATTCTATGTCACCAGACAGACGGCGACGATACATCGTTGTTGAGTATGACCTATATTTCAAGTACAACGTAACCGCAGAATTAGTAGAAACAACAATTTCGAGAAATAAATAGCCAATAACACATAGAATAGATATTACATCATGCAAGAAGGTCATTTTGTAATGGGCGCTGAATGTAAACTCATATTTACAATTAAATCCTATGGTTTGCTATAGGTACATTAAATACCTTCACAGGGACGAGTCCTTATTCTGTTCTCGAGTTAGAAGCAGAAATATAAAAAAAGTCACAAATAACTGCCACAGATTAAGAAAGTTCACGAAGAAATACGAATATATTGTTTTACGCTCCTAAATAAGAAACCTTTCCAGATGCAGGGACTTGGTGCAGGGAACATATCTACTGCTGCTCAGCCCATGAGAGACCCACTGCTGCGTCGAGCCTCCTCCAAATGTTTACATGGAGGTTACTGTGCCACGTTGGCCAGACGGGTTGGCACAGGCTAGGTGATCTGCCTCTTGCGCTCCTTTAGTCGCCTCTTTTGGCACCCTCAAAATGGAATGGGATGGTGACACTGCATATTCTAAATCCGTCATCACACGGACTCGAGAAAATATAAGCGGTCCTAAACCACACGATATAGTTCATGGCAAAAATGACATCACTAGCGAGGGCAGTCTAAGAACTATACTTAGTACCTACTTATAGTTTTCCTGCTAGTGCGACGAGCCATGTAGACTGCGCCAAATATGGCCGTGCATATGGCAGCAAGAGGCGCCAGCCGCTGTTCAACATACAATAACTACTAATACTAGTGATTTGAAAATTCGTCTGTATTCTTGATGCCAATATGGAGGAGCAATGTCAAGCATATGGCCCGCCTCATAGTAAGTCTGTTATGGCAGAATTGGTAATCGGTAAGTAAGTAAAAGCAGACTGCAGAGGGATTGCCAAACTTATGTAGTAGGCAGGTACATAACTCCGAGTGACGGAAAGCGCAGTGCTGGTCTGCAGGGTTCATGTCGGGCAGTGAACTTCTTTTGGGTGAAGTTAAGATGTTGAAGTAGACTATGAAAAGGAGACGGTTTGCCGCAACAGTAGGTCTATGCGCTATGGGCTGCTGTTGTTTCGCAGTAGGTCTGTAGTTGTATGTATATATTTTGTATGATACCTCAAGTCTCAGCCTCGGCCGCTACAAAGATACAAATCAAAACATGTCTCCGCGAAAATAGTTTACACAAGTGCGCGAGGCATTGGCGTACCGTATCGGGAGCCCACCGCCCTTGTCCCACTCCCGGTGGGGGAGACTCGCAGGGCTGCCGCTTGCGTAATTTCAGAAATATGCTAATTCAAAAAGTATCTAAATAAATAAAAGAAGGGTAAGTTGACTGTACACCGGCCAATCTATCTATACAAAGAGTATGGAAACAAATTGCGTCTTCCACAGCGGAGCAATGAGTTATGCTGATCGTATGCGGTCAATACTAGGTTATATCTATTAGAACAAATTAATACTTACCTATAGCCAGCAGTGTCATAGCCATGGGAGTACCGAGGGAGGTGGCGCTGCCCCCCTGGATCGCTGATCAAGGAACTTTCTTACTTCCCTAGCCAGCAGGCGCTGGTCAGAGTAACTAAAAGGAATTTCTGTTTTTGATTGAATTAGTTAACTATTGAAATTAAACATTCAAATAATGTTTGCAGCGACCAACATGCTACATACTTTACACAATTTACCCGAAAAATCTGAACTAATTGCATCAAGAAATATCGCCTACCAATGCGGTAATCACGAAAAAGTCCTCACCAAACACACAGCGATAGCGAAATTTCAAAAGCAATTCGCAAGGTTAAGATATCCCCGACTACAACTATTGGGGGATAGGCGCTGCGACCCCTAGCCAGACATCACACCTCGTCTGGCTGGATGATCATCCCTTTGCGCCTAAATGTTCATAAAGTAGAAAAATTATACATTCAGCCAAAATGTTTAACTCAAAATATGTGGCTTATAAGATTATTCTTATAATTTATTTACTTTATTACATAGCCGTAAACAAATAATGAAAAGGCAATAATTTCTTTAACAGTTGCATCGGTGAAATAGCGCCACCTGACAATAAATTTAATAAAATATTGAACCGCAGTGACCTACTACGATTGTTTCGCTTAATTAATGGAGTTAAGCTTAATTTCTTCATACCTTTATTTACTTAATTAAATCTTACTGAAACTACAAAAAAAACAGCACTTAATAAAACCGACCGTTACCATGCACTTAATTATGGTTACCTATATAAATTAATAATGATGTAACTTGTCAACATTTGTGATAAATGTGCAGAATAAGTATAAAGTTTTTTGAAATTGGATTTTTGTTTTTTTTAAATTAAAGGCATCTCCTGATTCGCGGTTGCAATTTACAAAAATAAAATCCACGAATACAAATGACACCCAGACTCAGATCAAGTGCCTTTGATTTACCTAAAGACACTTCCGTGATCCAAAGGCGGCGCATCCAACCCCTAGACCAACAAGGCGGGTAGTTTGTGGGTTGTTTACACTGACTCTGTGTTGAATACTTTTTGTATACAGGGTATAATAAAACCTCAGAGAAACTAATGAAAGGAGCAGTTCTGTGCTTAAGTTACAACGTCCATTTTGAAGTAGTTTACTATTAATATTTTTAACATAGTATGTGTCCCACAAAATGTTTGTTTACGCTATCTAGCTAGTGTAGACAAACCTTATTGTATAGTTTCATTTCTATTGTATATTATTGTACAATTTTTAAAATCTTTGTTCCACATGGTTTCTTACCTTAAATGTGTTTATTTCTATATTTATGACACTTTAGTCACCAGCTGGTAAACAAAATTATATATAAGATTGAAGAAGATTTATTCAGTTTACACACACAGTAGCTATGTCAGTAGCACTATCGCTCTTTTTGGTGTGGCTATAGAGTCTTTCCTACACCGTATATAGGTGATAATATATAAAGATAAATCGGTGTAACATTATGTATTTAATATCATACATAGCCTCCTCAATGGATTTTGAAGTCCGCTGCTGAGTCGGGCCTTCTTAAAGGAGGGATAGTCACAGGGAGGGTAATTGCCTACACTGCCACGCTGCCCAGATGGGTTAGCACAGGGTTTCGTATCAAGTTTTCCTTTACATATGGAAATTGGATACACATAGATTAATTTTGATAACTTAACTATGTCGGGTCTAGGGGTTTGATCAAAGGTGTTCGGTTCGATTTCGGGGTCGGGCAAGTGTAACGGACACGGACACTTGTTCTGAATTTGGGTGCCATTTGTTAACAATCCTCGCGATACAGTTTAGGTAGAAATTTCGTTAAAAAAAACAACAATATTTCCGAAATTGAACCTCGAATAGTCAGCCCTATAAATTCGTGAATCATATACACATATAAAACGGCGCGACCAATGTCATAAACACGAGAGATTGATGCCATCGAGCCTACCCTGATGCAATCCAGCCGACCTCAGTGGCAGTCGATTATTCGTAACTGGTCACTTCAACGCAAAGAAATGCTGGGCTGTACCTAACTGACTATAAACTAAGTGTTTACAATATTCGCAAGAGTTTCGGCAATAGGAAATGACAAGCACGAAAATCTACCCGCAAGAGAAGGAACATTTGATACGAACCCATCTGGCCAGCGTCGCGCAGCCAGCGTGACGCAAACTCACCTATGAGATTCGATGCCACAGACAGATATGCAATTACGCTTTTTTGTCAGCGGTCAAAAACAACCCATTCTTAGTGGAGGGGCCCGCCGCGGAGCTAGGGGCTCCATTAATCGGGGCGGGCCAAGGCATCCAAGGGCGCGGAGCATGTTCTCCCGTTCGTCCGAGCACAAGCCGACACGAAATACATCCTCGGCTGTGGATCAGAAGTATTTTTAAGTCCAGTAACCTTAGTTCTTAATACTTTTTGTTATTATCCCTTTCTCTACCGACGATGTCGTTACAGCCGACATAAATGACACGATCGACATGGATATCTCTCTAAATGTAACTGGAGGAGACTGGAGGAGGCAGTCAGCCGTTAATAGTCTGAGATGATGAGCCAAAGTTGTTGAAAAGTTAACTCCAGAGTTCCTCACTGACTGGTCGGGGCGGCTCATTTAAAGTCGGTTGACGTAAAGCGCATTGTGCAGGCACCAGCGCAGCGTCACGGCTGGCCGCGGCGGGACCGGTCCCAGGTGGCCCGCGGCCTTCAAGCCTCCTGCCCGTACCCTATGTGCACTAAATGGAATAATAGACATAGGTGCAAAATGGATAGTTACGCAAATTTTACAGTACCATTCTTATAAAAAGCAGTCAGTTATAAGAAGTAAATGCCCTATGCCAATACATCTGGTCAGCGTGGCCGAGTATGCAATTTCCCTCCACGGAAGTGAGGGAGGCCCAACTCAGCAGTGGGTCGTATATAGGTCGAGATGGTGGTTAGGTTAGTGCCCTACAGTAACTTAGTCACGATTCTGTTGTCCTATTCTATCTCACGAAAGTTGTCCATGGCGTCGCAGAGCACAAGTTTCGCAATATTGAGAAGATTGTCCTCGTGGCTGACAGTCCGTCACGATCGCTCTTATATAATTTCCTAGTATTGAACGAGTGCGAGTTGTCCGATAAACAGGCCATTTTTCACTCTCCGTATGGCGGTGGATTGTCGTGACAACGCCGTAAATGACTCGGCTAACTGTGTCATTAATAGGGCTGACACTTATCCTTTGAAGGAGCGTCGTCTTGCAGTGCCCCAATTTTAATGGAGTCAACTGCATCAACACGATTCGGATAAGTATGTAAAACTACCAACCCTATTTACACGAAGCGATAGAGCGATGCTTGTCTGCCCTCCGATAAAAATTGCTTTTATCTAAAGCATTGCTAAAGTAGACATCTATGAAACCCAATATAATATCTGATAAGTGAAATCCAATGTAAACCCGTCTGGCTGGTGTGTCTCATATGGCATTTCTCTTCATCAAATTAAATACAATAGTAAAGTCCCGATTCAGCACATGGTCCTTTATTGTGTTTTAAGTTGATACATAATGTCACGAGCCCATTCCATCATTTGTGTTGGAGGCGATAAAGTAAGGGACGACAAGAAGCAGACCAGACAACGTATACTTAAAAGATCGAAACCTTGATAATAAATCCTAAGGCTACGTTCCTTCCATCAAATTGGAGGACATCCGTAACTGTCTGTAAAACACTAAAAGAATTTACAGTATTCAGATGATGTAATCGTCAAAATATTCAACAATTCGTCAGACTGGTTCGTTAGGCTACCTTGAGTTGCAAGCCCTGGCTCAATGAGGTTGTTTTGTCCAAAGCGGGATAGTGGACTCGGCCGGCCGCCATATGGCCGCAGCTTCAATCACTTGCATCACCGCAGCTACACTGGATTATGCTCAAACGAGGCTCACACAACACATTACCAACACGCTGCGATCGAAAGTGGCCGACAAACCTTTGCTAATTTCATCTTCACTAAACTTTACATAGACCATCTTCACTACATAGTATAAAACAAAGTCGCTGTCGTCTGTCCGTCCCTATGTATGCTTAAATCTTTAAGGTGGTTGCTCCAGGGTAGCCCGCGAAATTCAAATTTTCTTACGTTTTTTGCAATTCGCAGGGTAGTGTTAGGTTGTATGATTATGAACATTTGATTAGCGCCTGTAAGACGTATGTAGTTACAGAGTTATAATCATCAAACTCGTCAATACAACCCTCCAAGCTCATAAAGGTGCAAGAATGACTTTGACGTTGAAAAAGTTTTTCTTGCACCTTTATGAGCTTGGAGGGTTGTATTGATGATTATAATTCTATAACTACATACGTCTTACAGCCGCGAATAACATTTTAGTCAACATACAACCTAGCTGTTGATTACGATTAGGTTTACTTTTGCCTGCACTTGGATATTTTAATGAAAGACGTGTGTATTGCTGCAAGTTTATTGAGCGACTGATTGGTCAGAAAATAGGCAATAGCTTCAACATGCCGCCCCCCAAAAGAAAAGTTCTTTTAAATAACAATAATATTGTAAGTAAATCTAAACAACCTTAAATATAGAAAATTTTAAAGAAAGAATAGATTATAGAAAATTTAAACATAAAAGTGTAAAACTTGTAACATGCTACGCAGTATCTATAGGTAAGTAAGCTAATTTGGTTATTAGCCTTTTTGTCACAGAGTTTCCCGTTTTTACGCTATACACTCTCGTTCGTCCGTCTAAACCAGGATGTTTTCCAATGATTCTTCCTAATGACCATTTTCCGGGCGGTAAATTGTCTATTTTAACCAAAACGATGTCTCCAATCTTAAACTCTTCTCTTTCCTTTAGCCACTTAGGTCTTTGTTGCAGCCTATTCAGATATTCATCCTGCCACCGCCGCCAGAAGTCAGTAACGAGTTTCTGGGTGTGTTGCCAACGAGACAAATGAGATACTTTTATATCTTTCATATCGGGTGATGGGACAATAATAGGTGCCTCTCCTATTAAAAAGTGTCCTGGTGTGAGTGGGTTTATATTATCTGGATCATTGCCATCGATTGGACATAGTGGACGAGAATTCAAACAGGACTCGATTTGGGACAGCACTGTCGTCATCTCTTCATATGTAAGGCTAGTCGTCAAAATTCTTTTTAAATGGTATTTTATGGATTTTACACCCGCCTCCCATAATCCGCCTATAGAGGGACTATATGCAGGAATAAAGTGCCACTGGGTACCTTCTGTAGCAAGTGTTTCAGCAATTGCTCCCGTGAATTGCAATTTTGCTTCATTCCAGGCAGTTTGCAGCTCCTTGTTGGCTCCTATGAAATTCCGGCCTTGATCGCTCCACATATGATTACATTTTCCTCTTCTGGCAACAAATCTTTTAAAGGCACCGATAAAGGCCTCAGAAGTCATATCACCAACTAGCTCAATGTGTATTGCCTTAGTTGACATGCATATGAATATGGAGACGTAGGCCTTGATCTTCTTGTTTCCTCTACCCTTGGACGTCAATATGGAGAACGGGCCTGTAAAGTCCACCGCGCTATTTAAAAAGGCCCTTGATGGCGTCACTCGTACTTCAGGTAGGTCTCCCATGATTTGTGTTCGTACTGCAGCACTTTGCTTCGCACAAATAAGACACTTGTGTATATGTTTCTTCACTAGCGATTTTGATTTTAAGATCCAGAATCTATCACGCAAATAACATAACATCAGCTGAACTCCTCCATGAAGTGTCCTCTGGTGTGCATCAGCGATGATAAGAGGAGTTAATGAATTTTTATTTCCTAGAATTGCTGGGTGTTTCCGTTCATCTGGTAAGTTGGTATTTCTCAAGCGACCGCCCACCCTGAGGATGTTATTTTTATCAATGTAAGGGTTTAAGGATCGTAAAGAACTCCTTTTTTTTACATTTTTATTTCCCAATAGTCTTTCTATTTCTTCTTTGTACTCTTCTTCTTGAACTCTTTTTATACATATTACTAGAGATTCTTCTAATTCTTGTGTAGTTAACTCATTATTTGTATTAGGTTTCTTTTTATAAGATAAGAATCTTCTGCAGTATGTAATAGTTTTCAGTAGCTCAGATAAATTATTAAAATTATTAAATTGCGATGTCAAATATTTTTCTGCTTCTTCTGCGTTGTGGTAAGTATTTATCTTTATTGTTTTCATTTCTAAATCTGTTTGAATTTCTGTTTCTTGACTAATATTTATTTCCCTTTCAGATAACCAGTTCGGACCACTCCACCACAAGTCACATTTCTTTAAATCAGATAAAGGCATCCCTCGAGAGGCAATGTCGGCGGGGTTGTCGCTCGATTTCACGTGATACCAATGTTCATTACTTAGATTTTCTGTAATTTCAACCACGCGATTCGCGACAAATGTTTTCCATCGGGTCGGTTCACCGGACAACCATGCTAAGACAATGGATGAATCCGTCCATGCATACATATGTGAAGTGGCTATGTTCATTGCACCACCAAGTTTTTTCATTAGTTTAGACAGAAGTAACGCACCACACAGTTCCAGTCTTGGTAACGAAATAGTTTTCAGTGGCGCTATTTTTGTTTTAGCAGCAGTGATTTTTATCTCAATTTCATGATCTGCTGTTTCCGTTCTAGTGTAGACCACAGCAGAAAACGCATGCATGGAGGCATCACTGAATCCGTGTAGTTGTGTATTGTTCGTTTCCCTCGTTCCCAACCATCTCTTAATTTTTATATCATTTACAGTGGCAAAATCTGTTTTATCTTTATCCATTCGTCGTGTAATGAATCGCTAACCTTCTCATCCCAAGTAATCCTTTCAAGCCACAGTTTCTGCAGTAGGGTTTTTGCTAATAAAGTACTCGGAGAAATCCAGCCAAGTGGATCGAAAAGTTTTTGCATATCAGATAAAATACTCCGCTTTGTCACATGATTCGTTTCAGATGTTTGTAAAGTAAAGTTGTATTGGAACGTGTCTGTCTTCAGGTTCCATACTATACCAAGTGCCTTTACTGTTCCGTCGAGATTCATGTCTATGGTTGCGTTGGTAGATCGTTTCTGTTCTTCTATAGACTTCATAAATTTTATATTATTCGATGACCATTTGGTAAGTTGGAACCCACCCTTTTGCAGTATGTTGGTAACATCTTGTGCAAGCGATATAGCGGCGTCTGAGTCATCAGCGCCATCTAGCCAATCGTCCATGTAAAAATTGTTGGTGATAGATTGTACAGCTAACGGTTTCCCACTGCCTTCGTCTTGTGCTACTTGATGTAATGTTTTGACCGCTAGGTAAGGCGCCGAGGTCGTGCCGAAGGTCACTCTGAGCAAACGATAATCGCATAACTCATCAGATCCGTCTCTCCAGATAACTCTTTGTAAATCTGCGTCATCCTTCGTCACTAAAATTTGACGAAACATCTGTGTTATGTCAGCCATGAAGCAGACACGTTTCGTGCGCCACCTCACTAGGAGATTGCGTAAATCTTCTTGTAGCTGCGGACCCACTAATAGTTCTTCATTCAATGAAATATTATTTGTACCCTTGCAGGATGCGTCGAAAATAACTCGTGTTCGCGAAGTTTCTTTGTCGTTGCGGACTACAGCGTGGTGCGGTAAGTAAACTGATCTTTCTATTCCCCTTTCCCTTTCAGGTATCTTTTCCATATGACCTTGTTCTATATAATCGTTTATAACCTTAGTGTATTCTTTTTTCAGGTCCGGTAATCTTCTAAACTTCCGTTCCAGCTGTAGAAATCTTTGAATAGCTATTTCTTTTGTATTTCCTTCAAGTATTTGTGGACTGTCGACCTTGAGTGGTAGTTTTACGATGTATCTGCCTTCAGCGTTTCTAGTGGTCGTTCTTTCGTAAATGTCTTCACAAATCCTTTCTTCTTTTGTTAAGTGTCTGTCATTGTCAGCCTCTATTTCCCAAATTGACTTCAATATTTCATCCATATCAACTTGGTGATGCATCACGACGTAAGTATCTTCTCGTGTTCTACCGTAGACATCCCCAAAGAGGATCCAGCCTAGTGTTGTTTTTTGCGCTGTCGGAGTACCCGGTGGACCCTTAATCAACTCAGGTTCAATTATCTGTGCATATTCTTTGACTCCCAATAGTAGATCTACCGAACTTGGTGTCAAGTAACTTGGGTCCGCCATGTTAAGACCGTCAATGTGCGGCCAGGGTTCTGTAACGATTGTTTTGTTGGGTATTTTAGTGGTCAGCTGTTTTGACATCACATAGGCTTGAATCGGTAATCTATAGTTACGATCTTGTTGTGATTCTATTTGCAGCTGCACAATGTGTCTAATCTCCGTTCGCGTAGACCCCACTCCTACAACGCTTCCTTTAACAGGCTTTCGCTTTAGTTTCAAGAGTTGAGCCGCCCTTTCGCTTATGAACGTAGCTTGAGAACCTTGGTCTATCAGCGCACGTAAGGTAATGGTATGACCTTGTGAGCTTATTGCTTTTACCATAGCAGTTGCTAATAGGGCTACTCCTTGTCTAGTTGTAAGATGTGACGCGATCACTGTGTTCATTTGAACTGTTTCTTCTTCTATTACATGCTGTGAGGCCAACGGTTGTGAAGTACTCGCTGCTTCCGTCGGTCCAGTGCTCTTGGTCTCATGTATGAGAGTGTGATGACGTCGGTTACATATCTGACAGGAGACTGGTAATTTACATCTTGATACCGAATGCCCTGGTACTAAACAGTTGAAGCATAAATGTTTGCTCTTAACATAGTCTGTTCTCTCGCTAGGTTCCATCTTTATAAAATCCTTGCAGTGACACAACGTGTGATTCTCTTCGCACATAATGCATATCCTTTCTTTAGTTGGGGTGGCAATATGATATGAACGTTCTTTAAGTTGTTTCGATTCTCTTGTGGTGTTATTAGCCGTGACTAATTCTAATGTGCGAAACGTAGACTCCATAAATTTTGTTAAATCATTCCAAGTAGGTAATGTTTCAGGATTCTCTCGAAAGGCATACTCTTCCCAGCTTTTATGCGTCTCTGGGTCCATCTTCTGAACAAGAAGATATATCATTATTAGATCCCATGAGTCAACGGAAATATTTAAGTTCTTTAAGTTATTTAGACACTCTGATGTTGTATCTAATAAGCCTTTTAATTGTGAAGCTGATTGAAAAGTCATTTTTCTTTGACCAAATAACCTCTTCATTATACAATTTATTATAATGCGTTTGTTGCCATACCTTGTATTTAATACATTCCAAGCGTTGGAATAATTGTTGGATGTTACTTGTATATGTTTTAATAAGGCCTCAGCTTCTCCCGAAACACTAGTCTTCAAATAGTGTAACTTTTGCACATCACTAAGGTTACTGTTCTCGTGCACCAAAGATGTAAACAAATCCTTGAACGTCGGCCATTCTTCATAATTACCACAAAACTTGGGTAACTGTATTTTCGGTAAATGTACCATATTATTGTGTACGGTAGTATTCATACTCGAATTTGCCGAATTCAGTTCTGTAGACGACGACCCGGATAACGAAATGAGCATATCCTTTAAATCACCTTGTATAACGCTGTACAGATCTTCATAAACAAAAAATTCCTCGTTTGAAAAATAAGGTATAGTTTCTTTTTGTTCTTTTGATGTAAGCTTCACTAAACCATCATGTGCGTTCTTGAATGACTTCCAATATTCTTCTATGATCTTCACTCGTGCTTCTATGTATCCTTTAGTTAATCGTGCTTTGGGGCACTTCTTTAAGTTGGTATGTGTCTTCTGTAGTAATTTGGCACCATCTTCCAATACTTGGAGATACTGTAGTTGTTCCTGGGTAGTAGCCATATTCTTTAAAGTATAAGAATCCGTAAACAATCTTGATATTCTTCCGTAATAACGCAAAATAATTAAGTAATGAAAAGTCACTAGCTGAGAATCCTTATCGCTCTGGAATGCGTTTCTTTTGTTCTCGCGGCTGAGTGTCGACCGCTCCGTCGTTGGTACTATTTGGCTCGAATGCGACCATATGATGATTACGATTAGGTTTACTTTTGCCTGCACTTGGATATTTTAATGAAAGACGTGTGTATTGCTGCAAGTTTATTGAGCGACTGATTGGTCAGAAAATAGGCAATAGCTTCAACACTAGCACTGACCTGCAAATTGCAAAAAACGGAAGAAAATTTGAATTTCGCGGGCTACCCTGGAGCATCCACCTTTAAACTACGCAACGGATTTTGAAGCGGTTTTTTTAATAGATAGAGTTATTCAAGAGGAAGGTTTATATGTATAACCCACCCCGGCTTTTCACGGGCTAGGCCGGGGCGGGCCACTAGTTAGTAAATAAAAATCTGAATCAATATAAGTGCATCCGTTTAGGAACTATGATGCCACTGATCCAGATGTTCAGCTGAGGGAATCCGTGGCCTCGGAAGAGGCAGTCTGCCGAACGCCGTGGGATTATAGTGGGTAGTTGCTCTCTAGGCAACAAATCCCGACCGAAGCAGCAGAAATTACTTCCATATTCATAAGCCCAAGGGTATGGATGAGTCCCTGTTTCGACCCTGGGTCGGGCAAGTGTCTTTGGCCAAGCGAGACAGGTACTTGCTCTGGGTCTGGGTGACATTTGTAGAGTCGTGAATTATGTGTTTATACTAGATACCTACAGGTTATACACAAGTACCTAGTGCAAGGTAGTTTATTTTAGAGTTGTGTGTGGATGACATAAATATAGCTTTTTGTAATAAAGCAAACCACGGAATGGACAATATAACCATGTTTACCATGAATGTACTTGTGGTAAGAATCCACATTTACCAAAATTCTTATGATTTTGGTAAGAAAGTTAGTAGTTCCACACAAAGTATAGGACCTCGTGTGTGTGAAACTAACTCGGTGTTTGTATGATTGTATTGTATTCTATTTTATTAAAATTATTATCTAATGAGCTTTAATGTGTCAAGATGGAATCCTATTTTTATTTTATTATATTAAAAAAAAAAGATGAAACAATTAATTTATAAAAGAAACACAGTACCAATTATTATGGATAGATATAATTTCAAATACATAGTGTCGCCACCCCATTTCATCCTGAGGGTGTCGTAAGAGTCGACAAAAGGAATTGACAAGGCCGAAATGCTAGCCGCAGAGTACCGCAGACACTAAAGATAAAACTTGATACGAAACCCTGTGTCTAATCTACTGCCTGACTAAACACGAAGTTAAAATCAAACTCTCCCACTGGTTGCAGAAGTTAACATAAACAGAAATTGAAAATCTTATTACTATTATAGCGTAATTCCAACAATACTGTATGATGATTTCACAAATTGTTAAATATAAAATGATTTTACTAATTTGCACTAAACGACTTGCACGTCAATCCAAAACAGTTGTCCGCCACGCTTCTGGAAGAACTTTGTTTCCTAAAACACAGGCCCCTGGCCTAGTTTAGGAGACAGCAGTTTATCCCACATTCTGACACATCTGTACAACTTGTCAACATTTCAGTGTACTGTTAGTCTGCTTATATTTTGTACAAATAAAGCTTTATTTATTGAATAATGATAAAGTGGCAACATTTATATTTGTAATTTGGTAGCAGACATTTTGTTTAAGTATGGCAACTCCCTTCTCGCTAAGCCGGTCAAGGCGAAAACATCCAACGTTGTACTGTGCGCAAATATAAAAATAAAATACACAATATTCCTATAAAAAAAACCGTTTTATTTCGCTCCATCCGCTGCAAATAATAACCTGAAAAGGTTATGGGCCCAGGAGCCCGGAGCGAAATAAAGGAATTATTGTGTAGCAGCTGTGGTAAAACGGCGGTGTGGTTCTGCGGTCAAGCAGTAGCGTCGGTACAACAAAAATGGACGGCGAGGGCGATATTTTTGGGGCGTCTAACAATCGCACATACATGGAAATTTCAAGTTAAAGTCATACTGAAGGCGGTAAATGTCTACGAATTGGTAGATGGCTCATTCAAATGTCCAGAAAATGACGATACAAAGTTAGCCACGTGGAAAAGGCTAGATGCGAAAGCCCAAGGAGTTATCGTGGGCAGGCTGGGTAACACAGCTATGCTGCATGTGCAAAACTGTGAAACTGCTAAAGAAATATGGGACAAATTAAATGTAATTTATGAGCAAAAATCTGATGTGTCATTGCACATACTGCAGCAGCGTTTTTTTGAAGAAAAATATAACAGTTCGGAGGATGTGTCAACATTCATTGCAAAGGTCGAGGCAATTGCAACACAAATTAAACAAGCAAAAGGAGAAATTGCAGAAAATATGATTGTCACAAAAATAATAAGTTCTATAGGTGATAAATTCAGACACTTTGTCTCTGCATGGGACTCTGTCCCATCTGAAAAGCAAAATCTGTCGGAGTTGACAGCAAGGCTCATCATAAAAGAACAACGGAATAAATTATACCAAGAAGGTGAAAATAGTAGATCCACAGCGTTTAAAACGGAATCTAAAAATAGAAAATGCTTTAAATGTGGTAAAGTGGGTCACTACAAAAAAGACTGTAAAGCCAGAAGCAACAAAAGTGATAAAACTGAAAATATTCCATTTTGTAAACATTGTAATAAACGCGGACATACAAAAGAAAAGTGTTGGTTTATTAAGGACAACAAACAAGAAAAAACAGATGTAAAACAAAACGCATTTGTAATGTCAGTGTGTGGACTTACATCAAAAAGTGTAAACAATGAATGGCTCTTAGATAGTGGTGCTTCAGAGCATATGAGCTTTACAGCGGACAGCTTCATAAATTATAAAAAGTTGTTAGTGCCAAAAGACATTGTTATTGGGGATGGGACAATAATAGAAGCTTTAGGTTATGGTGACATTGACCTTGAGGCATATGATGGGGAAAAATGGATTAAAACATTGATAAGCAGTGTGTTGTATGTGCCAAGCCTCAAGACAAACTTATTTTCTATGAGTGCTGCACTGGATAAAGGTTACAAGCTGGAGTCAACTGCCACTGAGTGTCAGTTTATTAAAAACAACAGTGTGCATGCTGTAGCCAAGAGACATGGAAAAATGTACACAATGTTATTCAGACAGCAAGACACAAATGCCATGGTTGGAAAAGTGATGTCAGATCTAAAGGAATGGCATGCAAAATTAGGTCATCAAGACATAAATCAAGTGAAAAGCATCTTGATAAAGCAGGATATAAAGTTTGGAAATAGTGAAGAAGAAACCTGTTTACCATGTTTGAAAGGAAAACAACATAAGTTCCCCTTCCCATCGAGTACACATAGGGCAACGAAACCAGGAGAGGTTATACATATTGACATTGGAGGTCTTATAGAAAGAAACAGAAGACAAGAAAAGGAATATCACATAGGTTTTGACAGTCAAGAAGAGACAGAACAAGTTTCAGAAGAAGAAGAAAGCCAATATGAAGACACAGAGAATCTTGAAACTATAGAAAGTGAAAATGAACAGGACTCCATCCATTCTTTTAATGAGCAGTCAATATTAGAAGAAGATATAGAGGCAGAGGTAGAAGAAGAACAAGAAAATTCACAGGAAACTCCAGAAACATCAGTACAGTCAGAAGAGGTAACAGAAAGACCTAGAAGGATGAGAAAACAGCCAAGCTGGTTTAAGGACTATGTACAAGGAGAAGAAAACACATTCCTGACTTACTGCTGTGATGAACCTATTTCCTACGAAGAAGCTATGAAAAGCCCAGATAAAAGTAAGTGGGAAGAAGCCATAAACAAGGAGTTGAAGACACTGGAGGAGAATAATACATGGGAGGAGGTGACAGAAGTTCCTGACGGAGAAAACATAGTAAGTAGCAAGTGGGTATTCAAAGTCAAGGAGGCAGAAGGAAAAGCTTTGTATAAAGCTCGCTTAGTAGCCCGAGGATTCCAGCAGAAGAACTGTGATGACCAAACATACTCACCTGTTGCCAAGTTAACTACCTTCAAAGCCATGATGGCTGTAGCTATGCAGAAAAGACAACCAGTGTACCAAATGGATGTTACTGGGGCATTTCTTTATGGAGACATCAATGAGACAGTTTTTATGAGATTACCAGGAAATAAGGTATGCAAATTAAATAAGTCAATCTATGGTCTTAAAAAATCACCTAAATATTGGAATGCAAAGTTTAATAGTTTTATGTCAAATGAACATTTCTTAAGATCAAAGAATGACCCATGTTTATATTTCAAACATATTGGAGATGATTATATTTATGTGTTATTATTTGTGGATGACTTGTTGTATTTTGGTAGTAATCAAAACCAAGTAAATGACTTTAAAAGTTCAATATGTAAAAACTTTAAAATGAAAGATTTGGGTCTAGCAAGTAATTATTTGGGAATAAATATAAAACAAGATCTTAAAAATTGTGTAACTGTAATTAATCAGAAAGGATATTTATTAAATTTGCTGGATTTATATCAAATGTCAAATTGTAAAACTGTATGTACTCCAATAGAACAAAACTTTAATTTTGATTTGTTACAGAGAGATAAAAGTGAAAGTGTTGAAATAGAAAAAGCCTGTAGAAGTTTAGTAGGTAGTCTTTTGTATGCTACTTGTACTAGGCCAGACTTATCTGTAGCAGTAGGATTTCTTAGTAGATATGTGCATTGTGCTAGTGTAGCTTTATTTAAATGTTTGAAGAGGATATTAAGATACATAAAGGGTACTATTGATTTATCTTTAACATACAAATATGATAATGAAAACAAAAATGTATGTAAATTGCAAGGTTACAGTGATGCAGACTGGGCCGGTGATGTTGCAGACCGGAAGTCAACCTCGGGTCAAATATTTTATATTTTTAATTGTCCAGTTTCTTGGTACAGTAAGAAACAGTCTTGTGTAACACTGTCATCTTGTGAAGCAGAATATGTAGCTTTGAGTATGAGTATTATGGAAGGTTCCTATTTAAAAAAATTACTTAGAGATTTTGGATATGATAATGTAGATTTTGAAATATTTGAAGACAATCAAAGTGTGATTAATATAGCACAGAATAATGACAGTAATAAAAGATTGAAGCACATAGACATTAAGTATCAGTACATTGTAGAAAATCTATCAAGAGGTTTAGTTAAAATTACATTTGTTTGTAGTAATAACAATGTAGCTGATTTGTTTACCAAACCCTTGGGAAAAATACTTTTTGTTAAACTTAGGGATATGATATTGTCATAAGTTTGTTAAAGTGTGTACATGCATAGGATAATGCGGAGTTAGTATTTAAGGTATCTTTGTATGTAAAGGATGTTTAGTGTGCCTAAGTTTAGTTAGTACTTATGAGTATCATTTAGGGCTCTGCATATTTGTTAAGAGGTTATGTTTATGTTATAAAGGGGATGCATTACAGAGTTTGTTAAGGAGATGCATCTCAGAATTTATCTTAAGGGGGTGTAGTACAAAATAGGTAAAGGTTTAAAAAATGTTTAATGGTAAAATTAAAATGGTCGTTTGGAAATTAAAATATAATGTTGAGGGGGTGTATTGAATAATGATAAAGTGGCAACATTTATATTTGTAATTTGGTAGCAGACATTTTGTTTAAGTATGGCAACTCCCTTCTCGCTAAGCCGGTCAAGGCGAAAACATCCAACGTTGTACTGTGCGCAAATATAAAAATAAAATACACAATATTCCTATAAAAAAAACCGTTTTATTTCGCTCCATCCGCTGCAAATAATAACCTGAAAATTATTATTATTCCATGTACATGGAATGACCCGATCAAACAATGGGTCATTCTCTTCATGTTTGTGGGCGGAGCAGTAGCAGCAGTATGCAGCATGCCAGTGACGTCCGCTGCCGAGCCGTGGCACAGAGCCCAATCTTTAAGGCGCCCAGTGACCTTTCTAGAGGCCGTTCCCAGGCTCGTCATTGGGATGTTTTACTCCCTAAAAGTTAACTACTTTTGAACTGATGGAGAAACAAACAAAAAGGAATGTGGGAGAAACAGTCATTTTTTTAATCTCAAAATGTGTAGTCAGTTCAAAATTACTCGTCCAGCTCTTTACTTGTAGTTACTGAAATACAGCGCTTCCAGTGCAACTAACTCGGTGCAAGTGTCTCTCGCTTACACAGACACTAGGAACCGAACCGGGAGCTCTGTACTCCCGGGCAGGCGGGCGTGATCATATGTGGCCCGATAGCAAAATTTGTCTTCCAATGGACGGCCAATAATGTTTAGTACCTATCCAATTAATAAATACGGATCTTTAGCCAGGAATCGAACCCATGTCATACAGTTCACCGACGACACTCGCTGTGCCTTCTAATTATTTCATGAATGAAACCGAACAATTACCGCGTATCTACAACAACAAACATGCCACGCAATAGTTATCAAACCTTTCGTCACTGCGTCCTAGGTTTTTAACCCATTTTATTGACTAAGAACTGTTTTTAATGTACTAATAATAGATTACCATTCCAAGGCAATATTTACTACAACGGCGATAGAATATTTCATACAATATTTGCGAAATGTCAACGTGTATTTAGCGAAGTGAAGAACAATGCAACCTAACATCAAACCGTGGTGCGCCTAAGACTTCCACAAATAAACTTGATTCTGTCAACACGCACGGCAACGCTGAAAATAACATTATCTCTTGTATTGCTGTATTCATAAGGTCCTGTTTCCGACTGCGGCGCTCTTGTTTTCAATAGAATAACAGGGGATCTGTTACTAATAGATAAAACTTTATATAAAACGGGAAATCGATAATGCCATCATCACAGTCGGCACTCATCAAACATCAAAATGGTCGGGAAAACAGTCTATGCACCTTACAACCTCGGAGAAGTGCTGAATGAGAAGCAGATATTTCATATCGTCAAGGAAAGCATCGGTGACGACGTTGAGTGGCAGTTGGTGGAGAGTGAGGTCAGGCCGGCAGTAGATGGGATAGCTGGGTTCCTAGGGGATCACATGAGAGCTACCCTCCGCGTCAAAGTGGGTGGCAAGGTGGCTAAGCTGCAGCTGTTCATCAAACGGCTGCCCACAGCCAACAAGCCAAAGGCCGACTTCATTGATAAGAGCAACTTCTTCAGGAAGGAAGTGCTCGCTTACAAACTGCTGGGGGAAACGGTACCGGATAGTGGTAAGTCTTCGTTGTCGACTTTTTCATATGCAAAATCTCGAAAGTGTGCAAAATCCATATGGGCAGCACCAGAGTTTGTAATAGTTTCCAAATACCAATTAACACTTATGGAATCTGTTTTTACTAATACCTCAAGTTACCCAAAATATCCTAATTCGTTTAACCACAGATCCAGCACCTTACTACTCCAAGGTGTTTATCCACACGGATACGATGGTCGTGATGCCGGACTTGGCCGCAGCCGGATACGCATCGCGCAATCACCTCGAAGCCCTGGACTTACCTCACGCACGCCTCGCCGTCAAGTCAATCGCGCGCTTCCACGCAGCCTACACCAACTACGAAACCATGAAAGCCATCAAGTCAAACCGACCGTACAGCCTGTATGAAGACCATGCGGACCTACTCAACGAACCAACTTTCTGCGACTCACCCTGGTTAAGGGCTTGCTCCAAGCTCACCGTCAATTTCCTCAACGCATTCTCAACTAAATTCAACCGCAACATCCCACACCTAGAGTCCAAACTCGATAAACTCAACCTCGAAGCGTGCGAAAGTCTCAAAGAAGTGCCCGGCACTCTGAACACCCTCATCCATAAAGACTTTTGGATGAACAACATACTGTTTAAATACGAGGGCGACGTCCCGGCGAACGCACTTCTGATAGACTTCCAGTGCGTCAGGTATGGACCTCCCACTTTCGACCTGATGCTGTTCTTATACCTAACCACAACACGGAGCTTCCGTGAGCACCACGAAAGAGAAGTCTTCCAGGAGTACTACAGGATTTTTAATGAGAACTTGGACAAAGATTCCAAAGCGCGTTTATCGGCAATAGGGTACGACGAAGCGGAGTTTCTGTCTTGGTGCGAACGCAGTCGCATGTTCGGTCTGTTCGAGGCGTTATCTATCTTCCCATTCGTGTTGATGGATCCGGTGACTGCGCAGAGGCATTTCGACGACCCTGATACGTATGAGCTGCTCATGAACGTGGACCGCACGGGGCCTGTGCTGGACCATGCGGGGCAGAGCACGGAGTACAGAGTCCGGCAGCTCGAGGTCTGCGAGGAGTTCATCGAGAGATACGTTTTACCTTCAGTCTAAAACACCACTAGTATCTTTATAGAAATAAAGTTGTCTTTCCCAGATCTCTAACTCTTCGTTTGACTTGGTACATTTGTATTATTTAGACGCCTCAATGAAACGAGAACATTGCATTGAATAACTATGTATATTCATTAATTAATATAAATATTTCTCAATACAAAAGTAAATATTGTATACATCTTACATTAACATCCAAAGTATACTCGAGAGCAACGTTAGGACTTTGGCAACTGCGTTCATCATTTATGTTATATGGCAACATTTGGCTGACATTATGCGTAAGGTTCCTACTTTTTTAATACTACTGCCACATAAATAACTACCACACACAGAACGACTATGAAACGGAGGAAAATATGAGTTCAGCCGAATGATAGATATTTCCTTGGCCACTAAGATATCAATAAAATATAAGCTATAGATATCAATCAATTAGCGACATGTAGGTTAACGGCATTATAGGTTGAAGACGGTATTATTTAAGATCCAAGAGACTGGGCCGGTTTAATTTCTGACTGCCTATCTTGGCCAAATTGGACTTTGATTGGAGACGCGTCAAGCATATTAAGACAATGTAAGACAATTGAACATTTAGCCTGTGATAGTTATTTATGGATTGCATATTTTTAAGAATGATATCCAAATAGATTCCTGACCACATTGGTACTGTTATTGAGTAAGCTTGATGTAAAATGAATATTTTAAATCAGCTATTATTTAAAAAAAAAATGTATATTGTTATTGAATAACATAATAAACAATCTATTTTAACACTATCGTATCAACTATTAGGACAGTACACAAATGAGTCTTATTTCTCAGTTCGCTTTACCTACAACCAGTTTCAATATACATACCTTTGAGCTCAAAATGGAAGAGTCACGTCATAAGACGTCCGAATTGCAAATTGAATAAAAACTAAACTAAGGCACTACTGATTGAGCTATATTTCCTATAGATGGCGCCACTGATTTCTAAATACCAATACCATAGAGAAGAACATTGAAGGACTGTGTCAATAATACGATTGAAAATCATCGCTAATTCATCGAACACTCCTCAGCACCACAGCCAATCAATGGGTTCCATAGTTAATTAGTAGTCAAACAAAGTAATATTATAATATGCTCCCTGGGCTTGAACAGTGGCGCCATCTGCATTAGCTACTTGGAGTAACATCACTACTGGCAAGAAACTTATAAATAGACATTAATTAAATACTGTGTTTCAATAAACTGAGGTTAACACGAGGTGTTATAAAGGGTGTAACAAAAATCCTATAGCCAAACGAATTGAAGGCACAGGGCGAATAAAAAGAAGCAGTTCTGTCCCTGAAAAGGTTTTCTGTCTTCAAGTATGAGGGAGCATTCAGAGTATCTCCGAATCAGAATTTTACTACAAAACAGGGATTCCAGTGAAAACCATCCAACTATAAAAATAATAACGATAAGCTTATTATTATTAATTTTGTTTCTTGTTTGCTCGGAGTTTTCCTGCGGGATCGAATCTGACATGAGATACGGCGCAGCACCGGAGTTACCGACATAGCCCTCGGGATTGCCAAACTTGGGCAGGGCACATAGCTCGCAGGACTGACGACGCCCGATGGGCCAGAAAAGTCGCGTTCCGGAAAGCGCAGTGTACCGAAGACCTGGCAAAGGTCGCCGGAAAGCGATGGATGTGGGCGGCTCAGGGCCGACCTTCTTTGAAATCCGATGATGATGATGTTTCTTGTGTTTTCAGTACTTATTCTAACACTGACAATTTTAAGCACTATCGTTGTATGCCTTCGTTGTGGCTATAGGGTATTTGTTACATTATAACAAATAATTTGGTGCCACAGAAAGCATATTAATTCACGTTGCACGATCTGGCCTCAGCTATTTGGCAGTATAGAGAATAAACCAAGTAAATACTTACACTAACAGTCATCTAGGTACAATTTGTCATGTTAAATTCATTACACTACATACATTTAGACTATTTATATAATAATAACAGTTATAATACGAATATCCTATATAATAAAGCTACCAAAATAATACGGAAGACATAATTACGTCATGGAAGCATAATTATTGCAAATATACATTTAAACGTACTTTTTTCATAATATAGAATAGACTACTATTATAGAGGATGGTCAAAAAGTAGTGGATCAAACGCAACCAGCGGTTAGATGGGGTCATCAGCAGCAGCAAAAAATTGTTCTACGGGAGGTCCTTAAGGTCCACCCCTGCAGAGTTATAATTGATTTTGTGTTTTTATGAGAAATTGACTTTTTTTCACCTAAACTTGATAAAAATCTACATCCTGTATCTTTTTTATAATTTTCACTAGATTGGTACTGATGAGTCCTTTCGTTAGACATGCTATTTATGGTAGTTTATCGGGTGTGTTGAAGATAGTATTAAGTTTTATGAAAGAAATAATTCTTAAATTTGTAGATTAAATTTAAAAATATGTAGATTTTTTTCGAATTTTATCAAGTGTTAGTGAAATAAAGTCAATTTCTCATAAAAACACAAAATTAATTATAACTCTGCAGGGGTTGACCTTAATAGTCCGGGGTCCCCCGTACATTGATTTCACTTGATTACTATCAAGCTAATTTTTCGTGAGTAGCTTCATTTTCATGAGACGCCCAACATTTTCTTGTCTACAACTCATGACTGTGGTAGCTAACAGAGGTAGCAAGGGTGAAATATGTTGATTTTATGATTCAAAAAAAATTATTACTAACCGGGTGCTTTTTGGTATATCTGATGATAATTATCTAAATTATTCGAAAATGTATTTGTCCTACAAAATGTGTGGTTTGATCAAAGAGTCCTCCACCTCCAATATGTATGGATAACGAGGTCATCAAAAATGATTACTAACCAGCTGGTTTTTTTTTATTTACTTAATAAATATGTATATTATTTAACCGTCATATTGTCCTACAAGTTGCGTGGTACGTTATCCCGGTCCTACACTTAAAAGTTGTTCTACAGATCATAGAAAAAAAATTATTACTATCAAGCTGAATCTTTGTGAATAGCTTTGTTTTGATGAGACGCCCAACATTTTCTTGTCGACATCTCTTGATTGTGGTAGCTAACAGAGGTAGCAAAGGTTAAATATGTTGATTTAATGATTCTAAAAAAATTATTACTAACCGGGTGATTTTTGGTATATCTGATGAGAATTATCTAAATTATTCGAAAATGTATTTGTCCTACAAAATGTATGGTTTGATCAAAGAGTCCTCCACTTCCAATATGTATCGATAACGAGGTCATCAAAAATTATTACTAACCAGCTGGTTTTTTTTATTTACTTAGTAAATATTTATATTATTTAACCGTCATATTGTTCTACAAGTTGCGTGGTACGTTATCCCGGTCCTACACTCAGAAATTGGTAATACCACAAGACCCATTTTGTCATCACTAACTGTACGACACCAATTTTACATGATAGGTTAGTATTCTCTGCCCAAATGATACAATTTCCTACAAAAAAAACAGGTATGTATCATGAGTCCGACAGAAATTGTCATTTTTCGTTTTCCTACTTATAACTTATGATACTGTGAAAACATCTTTTTTATTAACTTAAATAACTTTTACTTAAAAAAAAATGTTTATTCATCAGATTCATCTGATAAATTTTCAGTATCATCACTGTCATTTTCATCTATTTCATTTTCCTCGTCTTCTGACTCTGTAATAACGTAAAAAATTAAGTATTTTTAACATAAAATGAATCCACTTCGTTTTATAGTGTACGAAACTTTTTTTAAAGTACATATACGGATCCCGCTATACAACGACCACCGATATGTTTAATGGATGAAAAATATTTTATTAGAAATTTAGGACTTTTTCAGGCAATCCATTTTTTAAAATTATTTTTAACATATTTAACTAATAATTTTAACATTGCCATCCATATACATTTTTGAAACTGTAATGTTTGTCAGGAACAATCCTAAATTATTTATGCGCAGAGCAGATCAATTTCCCAGGAACAGGCGTGACCAAACCCAATTATATGTACTTCCCTGTAGGACTACACTTATGCGCAAAAGTGTTTTTCATATGGCTACAACTGTCTACAATAAGTTGCCTAAAAGTTGGAAGGAGCTGAATAATATACATTTGAAAAGAAAACTTAAGACATATTTAGTCGGTAAGGCATATTACAACATTAACGAATTCTTAGAGGAAAGATCTGTATTGACATAGTTTTGATTTTGTTATTTATTGTTCTTTGATTAATTTATTGTTATTATAGGAGTTTATTTTTTAAATTTATAATTGACATTTGCACGTCACATCAGGTGGCAAACATGTCTGTATACATTAATATTGTTACCATCTTGCATGCATGTCTTTTCTTGTATGTATGTCACATGTTTACGCAAATAAATACTATCTATCTATCTATCATACTAAATTTCTAATAAAATAATTTTCATCCATTAAACATAACGGTGAATGTCGTTGTATAGCGGAATCCGTATGTGTGTACTATTTAAAAAGTTTTGCACACTATAAAACGAAGTGGATTCATTTTATGTTAAATAATAGTACTTAATTTTTTACGTCATTACAGAGACAGAAGACGAAGAAAATGAAATAGATGAAAATGACAGTGATGATACTGAAAATTTATCAGATGAATCTGATGAATATTATTTTTTTTTATATGTAAATAATTATTTTTTTGTACTACTTAAGAAAAATAATTTATTTAAATAAAAAAAAAGACGTTTTCACTGTATCATCACTACATAGTATAAAACAAAGTCGCTGTCGTCTGTCCGTCCCTATGTATGCTTAAAACTTGAAAACTACGCAACGGATTTTGAAGCGGTTTTCTTTAATAGATAGAGTGATTCAAGATGAAGGTTTATATGTATAATACATGCACCCGTGCGAAGCCGGTTCGGGTCGCTAGTAAGTTATAAGTAGGAAAACGAAAAAATTACAATTTTTGTCGGACTCGCGTTACATACCTGTTTTCTTGTAGGACATTGTATCATTTGGGCAGAGAATACACTAACCTATCATGTAAAATTATTGTCCTACAGTTAGTGATGACAAAATGGGTCTTGTGGTTTTAACAACTTTTGAGCGTAGGACCGGGATAACGTACCACGCAACTTGTAGGACAATATGACGGTTAAATAATATACATATTTATTAAGTAAATAAAAAAAAACCAGCTGGTTAGTAATCATTTTTTATGACCTCGTTATCCATACATATTGGAGGTGGAGGACTCTTTGATCAAACCACACATTTTGTAGGACAAATACATTTTCGAATAATTTAGATAATTATCATCAGATATACCAAAAAGCACCCGGTTAATAATAAATTTTTTTGAATCATAAAATCAACATATTTCACCCTTGCTACCTCTGTTAGCTACCACAATCAAGAGTTGTCGACAAGAAAATGTTGGGCGTCTCATGAAAATGAAGCTACTCACGAAAAATTAGCTTGATAGTAATCAAGTGAAAACAATGTACCGGGGATCCCGGACTATAAGGACTTCACGTAGAACAATTTTTTGCTGCTGCTGATGACCCCATCTAACCGCTGGTTGCGTTTGATCCACTACTTTTTGACCACCCTGTATATGTCAAATATACAGCAACACACAACACGAACACAGGTCTACAAATTATAAAGATAATCTACCACAGTTCTTGAGGTTTCATAAGATATTGAAAATAATTCGATACTTGGTTTAGAGTCAACGATTACGAAATTAACTAACAAAAAATATTAAATTGGAAATAGACGAGTACTATTATATAATACTTTAGGCACAAATTACTCCATTACAGAGAGAATTTATAAAATAGGGCTGTCGGGTTAGACTCATAAAACCCCCGGCCCGCCAGCCGTCGCCGCTCGGGCGGGGCGGCGTAGTGCGCGGCGCACGCGGGCGGCGGGGGGCCCCCGGCCCGCAGCCCCCCACGAACATTGATACTACTCTCGTGTGAATAGGCTTCAAGTATACCCCCGCTAGGTGGGGCGCTGCAGCAGGCGGCGCAGGTGGCGCAGCGCGTCCAGCAGCAGCCGCTCGGGCGGGGCGGCGGAGTAGTGCGCGGCGCACGCGGGCGGCGGGGGGCCCCCGGCCCGCCAGCCCACCACGAACTCGCGGCCCGTGGTGCGTGACGCGCCCACCGCGAACAGCAGCCGCCGCTCCCACGCCGCGCGCAGCCCCGACAGCACCTGCGCGCATTGATGTTGCCATTGCCATTGCCATTGCCCATTGCCTGAACTACCCGCTACACCCACACCGCTCCTCGGCCTACCCGATCCGGGTTCAGAAGTTTCATTGCCAAGATGGGTTGCCGCCGATACTCTAAATCGCGGACCCGTATCATCGTCGTGTATGGTCAATCGTTTACAGTTACTGTATCGTAGCGTAAAGGTACCTCGATATATAGGTTAGTGCAAAAAGCAGGTTATTAATACGATAAAAAAGTTTACCGTCCTTTTTTGGGTAGTCGGGTAAAAAGTTCCCTATATATTAATTTATCATATCGGCTATTTTAAGTAAGCTTAAATTTTATCTAAATCTGATTAACCGTTCTCGAATTATAAACGACGCGACCGACCAGACTGTGTTGTCGACATGGATAGACTTAATAATATGTACCTGTCGGCCGAGCGGCGTATCGGGTAGCAACGTGTGGCGAGGGAAGCCCACCGCGTAGTACGGCTCACCCGGAGCCGGGTGCTCGGGGCCCTGGATTCCGGACTGGAAGCTGGAACCGACCCACGCGACGGTGAAGAGGACGATTCAAAGTATTACGTTGATAGTCAAGAGATAATTAGCTAAGGCACTGACTTGTAGGTGACGAGGAGGGAGGCCACGTCGGGCGGATGGCCGGGCAGCGGGTGCGGCTGCAGCGCCCACGCCATGGTGCCGGCGGGCTGCGGGCCGGGGTCGCCGTGGGGCTCGTGGCCCCCGTGGGTGTCGTGGCCGCCGTAGCTGCAGCCGCACACGGCGCAGCGCAGGCCGGCGGAGTGCGCGCGCAGCTGGCGCCGCAGGCAGCGCAGGTGCAGCATGTGCAGGCACTCGGCCAGCGCCACCACGCGCCCACTCCGGCGATGGCCCCCGCTCCGGCCCCCGCCCCCGCCCCCGCCCCCGCCCCCGGCCAGGGGCCTCATGCACGCGGCGCACACGGCGCCCCACTGCGGCAGCTGCACGCCGCGCACCCACGCCACTGCGGAACACATCGCACGCGGCTCAATGCTCCGCCTTTCCTTTACTCTTGTCATTTGTATTGTACCGACGCACACCAGTAAAAGCAAAAGTTGCCCATTCGCAATGAGCGCGTGCAGCTTACCATCGAGCAGGTCGTCGTCCTCGGACGAATCGTCGTCCGGGGGCGGGGTGGGGGGCGCGGGCGAGTCGAACACGTCGTCGCTGCCCGCGCTGCAGTTCAGCAGGGAGCCCACCGACGCTTGCTGGGCGACAACGTTCCACATTAGCGACACCGTCCCGAATTGTCCCCTGCGCCGCGATGCTTCCGCCGGCCTCACCTGCAGGCTGTCCTTGCTCTCGTGGCTGAGGTACGTGGAGACGGTGTCGACGCTGTGCCGCCGGGTGCCGCCCCTGGGCTCGTCCGCCGCCTCCGAGCACTCCGAGCGCCGTTCCTCCGCCAGAGGGGGCGGCTGCTTACTGGCGTGACCTATAAGTTGTGTATGGTGACCAAAGTCCGAAATATTTTAGTTATAGCTTTTATTCGATTTTATTAGTTAATATCCCATCACCGCTCTTAGTGTCTGTATAGTCTATGCTCATCACTACATAGTATAAAACAAAAACGCTTTCGTCTGTTCGTCCCTGTGTATGCTTAAATATTTAATACTACGCAACGGATTTTGAAGCGGTTTATTTTAATAGACAGAGTGATTCAAGAGGAAGGTTTATATGTATAATACACTCATAAATTCAGCGATTCATCATTACACCCGTGCGAAGCCGGGGCGGGTCGCTAGTTTTTAATATACCATACATTTTATTACTTCGTCAAGGACATAACATCGTTCTTATTTTTACATATCACTACATAGTATAAAACAAAGTCGCTGTCGTCTGTCCGTCCCTATGTATGCTTAAATCTATAAAACTACGCAACGGATTTTGAAGCGGTTTTTTTTAATAGATAGAGTGATTCATGAGGAAGGTTTATAGGTATAATAAATAAATAAATAAATATCCTTGGACATTTCACACAACGCCATCTCGTCCCAAGCTAAGCAACTTAATGCATGTGTTATGGTAACGAGATGGATGATGAACTACTTAGATACATTTTTTTTTTGTAAATACATACATATTATAGATAGAAATCGACACCCAGACTCCAAGCCAGTGCCTCTGGTTTAGACAAAGACACTTGCCTGACCCCGGGATCGAACCCGGGACCCGGGACCAACGAGGCAGTCGCATAATTGCACCGTGCGAAGCCGGGGTGGGTCGCTAGTAAATATTAAATCCTAATCCGTCAACATCGTCGTTTCAGCCCTTAATTGACCCACTTCCGAGCCCAATTCCAGCTTCCAATTCATAGAGAGAAATTCGCCTATCGTGGTCACGCTGGCAAGATGGATTCTCACAGGGTTGTACCAATTTCCCTAGGCTAAGAGATCTGCCTCTTCTTATAGTACTCAGGATGTTATGGGTTGGCAAAATTCAATTTACACATAGTCAGTAGCTGGAAAACGGACAACTGGTCTAACCATATAGGTCCAGGTCATGGAGGGGAGACGGCAAACGCTCAGTGTATAAAATGGTAATCGGTCAAATCAGGATCCAGGAAAAGGCGAGGGAGATTTATACCTCTCGAGTGTGACATTTAAATATTACAAGTTAATTGCACTAAACATGATCATACAATATGTAAATACGAATAACAATAGAGCAGTGATAATTTGAGAATCCAAATTAATTTTACTGTTTGGAACAGCACTCACTAAAAATGTTCAAGTTGTGCAGTATCTGCCTGGCGAGCCCCGGCTTCCGTTCGCGAGGGGAGGCACTGCGAGCCCCGCCCTGTTGGCGACAGCACGGGGCGGACTGCATGGACTGCATGGCCGGAGCGGACTGCACCGAGTGGACCGACTGCATGGACTGAACGCTGGACCCCGTGTGCTGCTGCGGTATTCGCGGCCTGCGTACTGTCAACAATAATATTAGGTACAAAAAAATAGTACATACAATGTTTGTTCGAAGATAAAAGCCATTTGAAGTTGGTTTTTGTACCGATCCTAATATTTAACGTCGACTTCTAGTGGTTGTATTTTTTAGCCGTAGTAGCCGAGTCGATAAAACAATTAAACATTGCATAAATAATTTACCAATATTGTACGCTCATTTCAAGCTTTAGACCAAACTACTGACATATATGGAACCAATACAATTGCAATAAAAAAATGTTTCTAAAGAATATGTCAGAAAACGTGATTATCTATCTGTATTTAAAATTTACTAGCGCTAGAAATGTTTATGCGGCCGAAATCGGATTCGGCCACATCCACATAGGCCCATTTCTATTCTTCATAAATGAAAGTCTTACTGTGTTGGATCTGTACCTGGGTGCAAGGAAGCATCCCTCAGGGGCCTCTCCGGCGGCGGGGGCGGCGGCGGCGGGAGCGGGGAGCGCGTGAGGGGGTAGGGCGGGTGCGGGGCGCGGCGCAGCAGCCGCAGCCCCTTGCCGCCCGCCCCCCGCGCCGTCATGCGCCCCAGCGACACCAGCCAGCCCTCCACGCCCACGGCCTCCGCGCCGCGGGCCCACGCCTCCTCCAGCGAGCACTGCGCCTGGCGACAGGCAGAGGCCTCCGAGTGAGACGCTGTGTTCTATAAGCCAGTGTCATAGCCGGTTCCGCTGGCCAGGCGGGACAACGTACCTCCATGGGCAGGGGCTCGTAGAGCAGCTCGGCGGCCAACGGCGGGGCCACGAAGCGCGCCCACTCCCAGCGCAGGCCGCGGCCCGCCGGGGACTGCACGCTGTAGCACGAGCGGCGCACGGCGCACTCGGCGCACTCGCCGCCCTCTGCGCCGCTCCCTGCTTCGCGCACCCGGCTCGTCACTCATCCAAGCAGACAAACGGGAACTAACAGGGACTTAGTTCCCGTTTCCTCTTTATACATCGGAGATATGGATCTCCGATATGGATTTCCGACATGCTTATGTGGGACTCTGGGACGCGCAGAGATGGTAAATAACGCCCCATACCCACTAAAATAAACGGCGATCCTCGACTGCCCGAACCAAGGCCACGGCATTCGCTCCTCGATGGGAGAGTACACTTCGCGAATCGTGGCCCTTGGCCCAAGCTAACTTAGATAATTCCTTAAGTAACCCTTTAAGAATCTTTTATACATTGTTAATAGTGAAGTTAGAGAGGCTCATGGCATGGCATGTGCAATTGACATGTATGAACTTCACCCCAATACATAGAGTTGTGATAATAATAGACAAATGGTGCACTTGTAAATGCATGTGAGCTTGAAACCAAAACCACAAGTCAGTGACAGTAGGTATAGCAATGGTGTATTTCTTCTGATAAAGATTGATTTGCAATCAGAATGACAAACATTATCATCATCATAGCTTCAGGCCTCCCCCAAATTCATGGAGGGAAATTAAACTCCAGGACCTAAGGTCCTGGGCCACCCCCATCCATTGCTTTCTGGTGACCTTAACCAGGTTGTCAGTCCACCGTGTGGGAAGCCCACCAGCACTGCGCCTTGTGAAACGTGGTCGCTACTCGAGGACTTTTCTGCCCCATCAGGCATCGGTCCTGCAAGCTATGTGCCCTGCCCACTGCCACTTATGTTTGGTAATCCAGTGGGCTATGTTGGTGACCCTGGTTTTCCTGTGTATCTCCTGATTTCTGATTCTATCTTGTAGGGAAACTCCGAGTATAGCCCTCTCCATTGCCCTTCGCGTGACTTTGAGCCTTTTGATGAAGCCCATAGTGAGCAACCACGTCTCTATTCCATATATCATCACTGGCAACACACATTGTCTTCAGACACTGCTGTATCATCCTTATTGTTTCTACATAATATTATACAGTAAATATACTTCTCAACAAGTAAAGAAGCTAGATTTATTAACAAAAACTAAAATAGAATTTTTTTTTTTTTAAAAAGTTCAACAACTATTGTAAAAGTGATGGCTCAATTTAGTCTCTTACCTAATCCAACAGTTTGTTTTGAAGCATGCAATGCATATATTACACTAATTATTTCAAATTCTGCACTTAAGCCTTACCAGAAGTGTCATAACACTGTGTTAGTGTTCTCAAGTTGACATAATGCCCCCTTAAAGCTGGATCAGCATCAGCTAGCACAACTCTTGTCAGCTTCTTGGCATGAGCTCGCTCAAGGGTCCGGGTGACACCCGGAGTATGCGGCAGCCACTGGCCATTGCATTGCCATTCCCACACTACCACACAGTGCACTGAAGACATTGCAGCTATAGCATCTTCACATGTATTGATTTTGCTCTATAGATTAGGGAAAGGAAATTTCAGAACAATGGTCTAAATTATTTATGGACATAACATGTAGACTGATTTTTAGTAAGGTAAATTTTGAATCTGCCAGGGCTACATGTGTTCAGAATATATAAAGTTCTAGAAGTTTATCCCAGTAGGGTAACATTATTGACATTAACCCTTTATTATGTTTATTATGCTGTGTGTCATTTACTACACAGTGGGAGGAATCATTTGTAATCAAGATCAATTGAAACTATCAAGCAATTAACTCAGAATTCGGTAGCTGTAATATGATAAGTCTATTGTCCTCTTGTTTGCGCAACATTTGTTTAATGACGTTATAGTGAGGCTGTTGTGAAGCCAATACTATATTAAACATATATCACCACGAATTTAATATAATAACAGACGACAGCTTTTATGTAGTGAAATTATTAAATTTACATTATAGCGGGCACTGCTATTTCTATAATTATAAACCAAACAGTTTATTCGATGGTTGACGATCTAAATTGTGGGAACATTAGCTACGATGGTTCGTGCTACCTACTGTCTTTAGCCATTTCAATCCAACACAATTCGTTTTGTCGCTAAGGAGAATTGAACGATACCTATGGGAAAAGTGATACTGTATTCGTCACTTCCATGTCTTTCACTATTAAACAAACAATAATTACATTACATTTTATTTCATTAAATTAAAAAATAGAACAAATAATCAGACATTCCACATGAAAGCTGAAGCAAAACTGCTTAGTGCTTTTGCTATAGGGATGCCCGACGCCCGTTGCTCAGTTATGGGAATGATTTAACGATTTTAACGGAATGTCGAAAGAAAGAAAGAAAAGTTTATTTGTCAGAGTGTAGTAGGTTACAATAGGTGTTTTATGGTTTTTCAGGGTATCATACATTCTACCGAATCGATGTACAAATATTAAGCTTATTATCTACTTATAATTATATTGTACTATCACTACATAGGACGTAACAGAGTGGTGCCCGAGACAGTACAAAAGAAAGAAAGGGAGACAGCGTCGTAGATGGGAAGACGATATTAAAAAAATAGCGGGACATACTTGGAACAGAGAAGCTCAGAACTTTTTAAACAGAAAATTTTAAAAATTGAGCTAATTCACAGTTGGTAGGACTTGACAGTTTCTCTCTCTTGCAGTTTCTATTTTCATTTCACACACTAAAAAGTGCGTCAAGGATAGCCAGTCATCCGCGCTGCCCCTGATCAAGAAATAAAAATATTGCGTCTCGCTCGTCAAACCTCCTCAATCAATCAATCAAGTCAAGTTAAGTCAACGACGCGCCATTTTGTTTCATAAAGCTCACGAGTAATATTTTTGTTTCGTCTCGACAAATTTTTCAATATTCGGATATTCTTGTAAAGATAAGGTCCATTACCAGCTAAGAATATTGCGAAATAATTACCCAATCACGCCTTAAAATGGCCTACAATAAACAATGTGCGTAGCTAATTTTTTAGTACCTAACCAGTGGATGGCTTCATGGGCCTAAATTGATTTAGAATTTGGTTACAGACAAACGTGCTTCGGGTCGCTTCAATACTCCTGGCCAATTCGTGTCTGCTGGAGAGGTAGATCGCATACTTTCTTTTTAAAAACTGATATGTATTTCACATTAAACGGTCGGTAAAACATATGCCTATATATTTATATCCATTATTAAAATTAACATTCTTACTCCAGCAGCATACGGAGCTCTGCAAGTCCTGACGTTTGCTGCATAAAGTCGACAAATACTCTCTGACTGTGCTTAGATCATGTACATCTACACTGCAACATCCAATGAGATGACGGCACTGCCTGCTGCTATAATCTCATTTGATGTTCAGTTACCACCAGTGGCATTGTTAGACTAAATTGTTAAGAGGCCTGTGGTGAGACCTTTTGAGATGTCGATACGAGCCTCTCAGAGGGTAGTTATGTATTTTGAGAAAACAGTTTGGTCATGAAACATTCCTTTCATTACCATCCTGGCTTCTCTAGACTTAAGTAGAGAGTAAGCTGCTCTGATTCTTGCCATGTAATGGCCCTGTGAGATTGCAACCAAAAAGTGCCAATGGTAAGATTTATGAAATGGTTGCAATATGACTGGGTGCTGGACATGGGAGGAATTTGGAGGCATAGGGGAGATGTGAAGCCACCATTGCCAAATGTATGTTGAAGTCTGAATGTGTATTTATCCGTCCAAGATTTGCTTTTACAGCATAATATAAACTTAGTCTCTAATCTGTGCTGATTATGATAGCTGAAAATGTAAACAAAACTCAATGTGAAATTTCACATTGGTACAGTGAATTCATCATTGATTCACAAAACACTGTTTGTATGTATGGGAATGTGTGTTGGTGAATGGTGGAACACATCCCCCATATGGCTGAAGCACCAGCAGCGGCTGAACGGCGGCTCAAATTATCTTGTGTAAGTACTGTAATTGAATGATGATGATTGAGAACATTCTATTTTACTAGAATAGAATAGAATAGAATAGAATAGAATACTCTTTATTGTACACCAATATCAGAAAAGGTTAACATGGCATCAGAGAAATACAACTAATAAATGTACAATGGGCGGTCTTATCGCACAGGGCGATTTCTTCCAGACAACCTTTGGATGGATAGGAGTTGTGAACTTGAAAACGGCAGGTAGGGTGTGCAATAATTTATACAATATGACAAATACATGTAGTACATGAAAAAATAAATACATATATAACCTTACTCTAATACATATTATATAACTTATATATACTAGTGTCTTTATTTAACTATTGCAATCTTTTCTCTTTGTTCCTCTTGTTGGTAATATACTTTGTAGTACCAATACACCATTTTTATAACCAAGAAAATGGCTCCTTCAATTAATATAGAGGATATTAATGGTCTCTAATGAGTCTCATAAATTTTGGTGTAGAGTGCATCCATGTTTCAATTAGGGCTGAAACATGGATGCATTCTACACCAAAATTGTGTCCACACCACTGTGGTGTGGAAAGTGCCAACATGACTAAGCCAGCAGACAAAAAGTAGACTCTTTGAGTACCATTTGGGTGTGGTATTCTATAAGGTGGAGGCCCTTCCCCCCTTGGGCAGCACCACAAGTGGGTGCTAGTCTGCTATGCTGTACCTCCCACAATGATAACATCATCTGTGCTGTATTACCTTGTTTGCTAATAAATGTTGCTGCTACATATTGTATGAAATTTAATTATATTTACAAATTGATGCATCATACTGTAGTTACTTCGAGACTCTTTCAATATTAAAATATTAGCAGGTTTGTTCCTGTGTTGGCTAAAATAAGCTAAATTACTAATAAAACAGTGGCTAAGAACAGTGGAGAGCATCAGTTTGTTTTGGCACATTTTGACTGTTGCTTACGTAATAAATATTTAAGAATTTTGTGTATAACCTACTTATCAAATCTTAAAGCTGAACAGTTGCTGGCATTGTCACACAATTATTCTGTCCTATACCAACAGGCTTTCCAGTCGCAAGCTCAGCCCCAAATTCAGTCTCCGCAACAAAACGCCAACTTGCAGTCAGTGCAGGTGAGATACCCAAATATATTGGTCTGAGTATTTGAACGTAATATAAATATGCGCAACTCTTCGTTATAAGTCTATCGTGAATACTGGCAGTTATTGCTAAAACGCGGGGCAAAAGGAGGTGAAAACAAATCAGCCATAAAACTTTAAAGACTTGTCTTTCTGTTCTCAGCTAAATGAAGAAATGGATACGAATATGGTAGAAGAGCCCTCTCGACCTCACTGGATGAAGTCCAAGCTAACCGGAGGTATTTGCACAATTGTATTGAAATGCACTTTGCTAAATTAAATTGATGTCTTGCGACGTGCATCCACTCTCATTATTGGATCATTTCAATTTGAATTTGTTCTGTGTCTGTAGTGAAGAAGGTTAGCAACCGCGAGCGGCGCAGGCGTCAGAACGAGAACCTGCGCCGGCTGCTGTCTCCCAAGAACGCGCTCATGGTTCTCAACGAGATGATGCCTACCGAGCAGGTCGCCAACGTGAGTTTAACACACGTCCAGATCTGTTGTTGTGCTCTAGCTTGTCTGGCTATCTTGATTATCAACCCGCAATCTTGGTATTCCGGGTTCCACAATGGTTCCGTGTGCTCTGTCTGAAGCGTTTTTACTATGCTTGTTTAACTGCTGGATCACGAGAGTAGTCATTATCGTTGGCAATAACCGACCTACCGTTGATCCGGGGCTCCCCCATTTGAAAGCGGGAAATCTATGAATATAATGCGGGGTCCGCCTACTTAATATCGCCATTCTTGCTATAAAATGGATAGTCGAACGACGATTGATGAGTCGCGGACAGTTAAAATGACCGGAACGCGTCTGTCTTGCAGCAGTTCAAAGTGGAGGCGGCGACCAACGCCCAGCTGTACAACAAGGCGCCCGGCGCGCACAGCTTCTGCGCGGACCTCAACATCGACGGCGTCGTCTACAAGGGATACGGTCGGCGCCCACTCCGCTACTCTAGTGCCGCGCCCCGACCGCGAGCGAACTGACGCGCCTTTGCCTTGCAGGCGAGAACAAGCTGATGGCCCGCAACTCGGCGGCGGAGCAGGCCATCCGAGACATCATCATCAAGAAGCTGCAAAAGACGCTGGGCGGCGACGGTGAGTGGCAGACGTGGTGAGGGCCGGCCGCGGCGGCGCGAACGGCGTACGAGCGTGTGTGCCCGCAGGCGGCGAGGCCGAGGCCGAGGGCGAGGACGCGCTGCCCATGATCCAGCTGGCGTCCTTCGCGCTGCACAAGCTGTTCGCGGAGTGGGAGTTCGGCGGGCACAAGGTGCCGCAGCTGCGGGCCGCGGCGCAGGGCCAGGGCCAGGGCCACGCGGACGGCTCGGGCCCGGGCCAGGCCGAGGCCGCGCCGGCCAAGGGCCGCAAGCCGCTGCCCGCCAACGCGCGGCTGCTGCACCCCTGCATGCTGCTGACGTACATGCGCCCGCACCTGGAGTACCGCGAGCTGGCCGCCGAGGGCTCGCTGCCGCAGAACATGCTCTTCACCATGGGCGTGGACGTGGACGGCACCACCTACATCGGCAAGGGTCGGTCGCTTCTTTCTATACTCGCTCTCAATTTCGTGCACTGGCTGTGAGAGGAAGAAGGCCCTACAGTAATATACGAAACCTAACTCTTTCTCTCTTCACTAAGTTCGTAATATTACGAGTCAACTATTGCGACGAATATAAATGTAAGTATTAAATTAAGTTCTTTCTCGCAGCCTCCAACAAGAAAGAGGCGCGTAAGCTGGCGGCGAAGGCGGCCTGCGAGGAGCTTTTCGGCGTCGAGTTCGATCCCAATGCCAACTGCAATGTCCCCCTCAAGCAGCAATAGGCATTTTGCGTCAGTCAACGTAATTTTTTGTACATATTGTGTTTCGAAAAAAAAACCCATCTAATTATTCAAAATTAAACACATATTAAAGACTCACTGCAAGGTCTAAAACCGATATTATCGTTTAAAAGCAAAAATAAAGTGGTAGCGTCGCTCCATGGAATCTAATGAAATCCACTTGTAATGAAAATCAATTTGAATTTTATGATCTTCAGTCTCATGGTAAGTGTTAAAATTAGACAATAAGATAATATTGTGCTATTGTCTGCAAGTTAATATACTTTGCGTACCTACCATTATGGAAAGATCGAATAGGTAGCTGAATTTGTATTTAATGATTGATGAACTAAGTAATTTGACCACTAACTGGCGGTTAGTTTTAATGATCTTATATTTAACCATCTGTCCATACATTTGTTGTTTGTGTACTTTATCAGTGTACTGTTTGTGATTTAGATTGTGTTATGTTATTACTTGAAATTCTAAAATTTCTTACAAAACAAAACTAGTTTACCTGCACTTTACAGTAACTAATTATGAACCTTTATTGGTTCTGAAGCCATTTTTAGGTGGTTATATTTAAGTTACTTTAATGAAATATCTTAACTTTAGGATTGACTGATTTAGTTAATGTTTCTAAACTTAGCTGTCAATGTTATTTTTACGTATTCACACAAATTACTATACTAATTCGTGTGTACATTAGTATGAATGAATTTAAAATGAAATACAATAGACAACTATTGAAGACTATTTTTGTTTCAATTTATCAACCGAGACTACCTGACTACCTACTACCCGAGCTATACCAAGGATCCCTTGGTATAGCTAGATGGCATTACCTGATACAAAAGCAGAACATAACATTCTGGATCAGAAATCGAAACAAGGTGTTTAATACATTCAGCCTTACTTTATTTTGCAGCATAATACATTTCAATATAATACGATGGCATCTCGCCGACCGCACCCCTACTCGCATTCACATTTAAAAATCTACTAACTTCCACAGAATAGGGGCAGGATTTGTAAAAACTATCCTTGGGCAAAGATCTGCATGGAAGCCACCATTGAGACGCAGCCCACAGACCTAAAATGTATATAGCATCTTATAGAATAGTGTAATAGCAGTTAGAAGATCAATCTGCGGAGGCTGGTCGACGCGTCACGCCAGCGCAATGATGAATTGCGGCAGTCTCCCATGCAATATTTCAAACACATCAGTTAATTTTGAAACAAATACATGACAAATATTAACACTGATGTTTGATTGATCACGAATACTTTTTGATATAGGTACAATATTATTCAAACAGGATTATGTTCTGTAGAGTCCTTTGAAAAGCAAAACTGCCACACACTTAGGTCACGACTGGAGAATGTGGCTTCAGTGCAGGTCCCTCCTACATTCTAAACATTAACATGTGCGCCTTAGCCTAGTCATATTTATCCCATAAATTAACAACGATATACAATAATTATAATCTCTTTGGTGTGCATCATAACGATTGCATTGGAATGTCTTCTATTAGTAACATCTTTGGTGCGTTAAGTCTATTATGTTCACGGGGTTTCGGCCTGAGGCCTATAAAAAATATCGGAAACGTAAATTAATATTTGGTCGCGACGTTTAACGTTCTTACCCTATGGACACTTATGCATACATCAATTCCTAGTCGCCTCGTTGGCCTAGCGGTTCGATTATCAACTAGAGCAACTGCATCATGGGGTTTTTCGTGAAAATTCCTCAACAACATTTTAGTCAGTGTGGCTCTCCCTGACTACGTTTAAATTATATTTTAGGGCGATAATTTTACTGCAATAATACGCTTTGACTGCTAAGAATGTGGCCAGCAAGTATTGCAGTAAAACTTCGTCCAATTAACCTTAACATTTACGATTAAATAATGGTGTCGATAATTTAAAACTTACAGTATCTGTAAATGGTTATCATGCAATAAAATTAATAAACAATATTGATTTCAAAGCCCAACTTGGCCATAATCTTGACATAACCATTCCGAAGACGACACTTGAAGTAATGCTGACCAACGGTACCTATTCGAGTCAGCGAAGAGGATCAAAGGAATGTGTGTCGTCTTATTATGATTTGCTGATTTCTTCACAACTAGCCCGTAGCGATGATTTCAACCTCTTATCGGATAGTCATAAAATATATTTTTACTATTAAATCCATTGACTTCTCAAATTTGCAATCAAACACTTATAATCATCACCTCACGTCACTAAGATAATATACGAGGAATCAATGTGTATTTTCTATACGTTTTTGCAATTATATAATCTCCTATGTGCAATAAGCCAATTTTACTAATACGCTGTACCTAGTCTTACGAGTTGAATTGGATTTTTCTATTCCTGCTTCGCGTTGTCCTCGGAATGGGCAGAGGTCATTTAATACATTATAAAAATATATAGTGCATCGTCGTATAAACGCCAAAATATCATTGTGCATCTACGTCACTATCTACGTACTATCACATTTATAGTGCATAATTTACAAATACTCTTAATGCCATTGTTTTGTGTTACAAGCGTTTAATAGTATGACAAAAAAATAACAATAAACAGAGGAAAAATCTTTGTAGTAAATTATTTTGTGCTAAATATTCGATATAAAAATTAAATCCTAATTAATAAATTAAAATAGCAATACTGATAACATTATTCAAGTCTATGCACACATGCACGTCCATATTTTTAATCAAAGGATTAAAGATACCTTTAAAAACAAGTTTTCTAAAGTAATTTAGTCCTTGTTTCGTTTTATGACTAGTTCTGGGAATTAGTAATGGGAATTACGTTTATCCATCTGACTGGCGTCGGTCCTTGCTATCCGCCGTATCTTGAGCCAAGATGCTAACTGCGCAGTGATAGTCGGGCCTCGGTTCGTAATTGGATGATGCCATGCGCGAACTTGTCCCTACCACGGCGCTTTTCGTTCAACACGTTTTAGTTGATAAACATGACAATATCACAAACATATTAACTTTTATAGATCCGAATTAATTTAGTGATGGAATGTTAGTAACCCTTTGTGGTCTGTCTGCATACGATTGTATTTCACGTGATGCTAGAATGTACCAACTGCATTCAATGTCTACAGAAAAAGACGTTTAACATTACGAGTTGCTCAAAAGTTATCTTTTTTAACAGAGTAGTCGTGGATTTTGGGTCAGTACCTATAGTTTGATAACTTACCGGTAGTCCTTCGTAGTGGGCCGATTTGTATGTGATGAATGTAATGTAAAATTGGTAGTTACCTAATATCTGTTTAAACTGGCGCCAATGCCATATGGTGCAAAGTAAATGTTGATAATGGAGTGAATAAATAAATTACTTCAATTTGTGGGTTGGTACATTTTGGCATAGTCGTAATAGTGGTCGGTTCGTTCGTAGCCAATTGTTCGGGATGGCACCGATGCCTGCCTCAGAGAAGGGTGCAGCGGGCCAACTTGCGGCGACGCGGCTTCTCGTCGGTCTGCGGGTGGTTGCGGATGATGCGCACCAACTGAGGCACGAAAACGGAACGGGTCAGGAAACAGTCTCCCAGTCTTCTGCGGTGGTATATTAACATCCTCCAATTTCATGGAGGGAATTACCCAGCCCCACTGTTTATGTTCAACTTTTCTTTTCTTGATACACGGATGGAGTGGGTTGGTGATATTGCGTTTTAAATCAATTTTTCAATTCAATTCAAGTTTTAAACAAATGGCAGAGAAGTCGTAGATAGGGTTAGAGGCAGTACCTCGTGGAAGGCGGCGTCGACGTTGAGCGGCGGCTCCTTGGCGCTGGTCTCGATGTAGGCGCAGGCCAGCGCGCGCGCTAGCTCCCTGCCCGCGTCTTCGCTCACGGCGCGCGCGTGCACCAGGTCCACCTTGTTGCCCACCAGCAGCATCGGGTACGACTCCCTGCACGGACACGCCCACCCGCTTTACTCTCGGCCCACAGAACCCACCCTCAGGGCACACATGCTGGTGTGTGCGTACCTGTCCTTGACCCTGAGGATCTGCGTGTGGAAGTGGCGCACGTTCTCGTAGCTCTGCTTGTCGGTGACCGAGTACACGAGCAGGAACCCGTCCCCCTTGCGCATGTACTGCTCGCGCATCGCGCTGAACTCCTCTTGCCCCGCCGTGTCTAGGACTGCCGGTCGGATTACATCAAATCTGATAAATGATCTCAATCCACACTACGTCTTTAGTGAGTCTTATCACAGTAAATTAATGCGGGTGTTTGCTGCGCATAGACTCTATTAGCACCTATTATGGAATATGCAGAACAGTGGGGAGGGGATGGACATTTTAATTTGCTGTATTACTTTGCTTTGTATAGTTTTATCAAAGTTATCAATACAATTTGTGAAGTTCCGATTTCCCATTTTTGTATAGGCCATCAAAATAAATGTTTTGAGACTTTAAGAAATAATTAACTTTTTCACAGTGACTGCTGGACAATGATACCCTGCTACGTAAAAATACCTACCATCCAGTATGCACCATTGTCCATCTACCTCAGTGTGCTGTATGTAGGAGTCTTCAATGGTTGGGTCATAATCTGTCACAAATAGCTTCTGGAAGAACTGGATGGTGATGGCGCTCTTGCCCACGCCACCATCCCCTACCACCACCAACTTAATCTGAAAGCAAAGCACACATTATATTTGCAACTTAGAATGTCCTCTCTTGAACATTGTGAACATTGCTAGTGGCCACCACATTTATGAAAAAATAAGGCTAAAGGTGGATAGATGAACGGACACAAACATAATGGCTCTATAGATGAAATACGCTAGCCTGTATAAAAATAAAATAAAATATGAGATGGTGAGCTCCTACCCAGACCAAGCCCATACTGCAACAAAGTTACAAAGGATATAAAGCAGTGCCAACAAGTCAAGTTTGTTTGCCAGGAGCCACACTGAAATTCTTATAAAAACCCAAACGAGCAACTTAAATGGATAGAAGTGTCAGAATAAAAGGGCTATAATGTTTTTACAAAGCTTAAATGAGTTTCTTTCAGTAAAGAATGTTTGATTAAAAAAGATGATCATCCAGCCCGACGAGGTGGCGTGTCTGGCAGGGGGCTGCGGCGCCTATCCCCCAATAACTGTAGTCGGGGATTTCTTAACCATGCGAATTGTTTTATAAACTTCATTCATTCTCGCATTTGTGGACAATATTTTTTGACATTGGTAATTCTGATTTTTTGGATAAATTGTGTAAAGTAGTATGTAACATGCTGGTTGCTACAATTGGTCATAATATGGATAGGCTTCAAAATATGGCTCAATAATATCAATACAATTGATCACTTTAATCTTTAAACTGGTTATAAAGAAGGGAATTAAAAAATTAACTAACACTATCACTATTCTTGAACAGTGGCATTTCTCTGCTGGACTAGTATACAACTGAAAGCAAATAAGCACAAATTAAGCATTTAAATAATGATAGGAATTTAACAAGTGTATGAATATTCATTTAATGAGACTGCCATCAAATTGTTCTTTTCAATACTTACCAAATATAAGTTCTAATAAAGCTGTGTCACATTAGCTAGGAGGAAAACCACAGCACTGCAGTGTCACTTGGCAAAGTAATCAATCAAATTGTGACAGTACAGCTATACATGGCACACAATAGGCAGTTCACACTATGCAATAAGTGGATGATGAACCACTGTCTGATAATTATATTAATAGCTATTGGGCACTGTCTGGACTTAATAATTAATAGGTTAGAGAGTCTCTTAGGGGCCAGATTTATCATTCACAGTGTCACTAACCCATTTTATCCACGCAGTGTTGTATGAGCCGAATAAAGAAAATCTCAGCACTGAATTTGTATGGCTGAGATGTAGATGAAGTATTTATAGGTTGTCAACTGAATTAAATTGTTATATTCTATAGAAAACTTATTGATTCCTCTTCTTTGTATAAGAATATGGTGCATTTACCAATCCAGAACAGACAATATATTTTATCAGCAACAAGGAACCATGTGACAATGACAATACATATTGCAAAAGTTACCAATAAACATACTTAGCTAAATGTTTTTTATATTAACTGTGTTAATTTATTTATTATTTCAAATTAAATACATGTAAGCAAAATTGTACATTTCTAATAATTTTGTTACAAATGTTTTTCTTTATTTCAAATGCTTTGAAACTATCATAGTTGTATATTAACATCATTCTAATTATTTGAGTTCTTGTTACTCACAGTAGGCAGATTTTCATTAGGAGGTCCTGGTCGCGTCATCTTTCTGTTCTTACCCCTCCGAACTCTCAATCGCCACACTTGAAATATTATCTGGAGAACACCGATTGATAATAAAATACAAGCTTCTGTGGCTAGACTGGTTTTAGCATGTTGGCAGTATCCTTTCGGCTAGTCAGTCGACTTACCACACAGCTGATTACGATTTTATCAGTGATAAATAAACAGACTTACCTCATTTCAAACAATAGATATGACGTGAACAGTGCGCGATTGAATTATATATTTATTGTGTGGTTAAAACCTAAACTCTAACACAAAACATGAACCAGAAACTCCAGAAAGTATTTTTGACTTTGTCGCACAACTCTCTCTTTATTGATACGTGAGTGACGTTATGTTTGGTTGGATTGACCTTAAAGTTATTTGACGTACGAGACGTTTGATTGATATCAGTATCCTACTATAGTGATGTGATTTGTCAAGTTTAGATTCTGTAATGATGTTCGATAGTAATGATGCTGAAGGTGGTAAGTTAGTATTATATTAAATTAGTTTTGTATATGTAATAATCTCCTGAAGTTGTGTTGTGAAAGTTGTGAATGTTGGAAGATAGAACTTACGAAAGAAAGGAAAGAGCTAAGTTATTAAGGCTCAAAAGCTATAAAGCTAAAAGCAGGGATTGTGAGCGATCAGGGGAGATGAAGGGATTGTAGGAGTGAAGAGTTGTGTGTGAAAGGTGTGAATGTAGGTATGACGACTGAGAGGTGTGTGGGGAGACTACCACCTAGTGTGGGACAGGGGCCGTAAGATGATAATGGTGTTTTTAAATATGACGATTTCTAAGAGTTTTGTGATGAAACCTACGTAAATAAAGTTCCTTTTGAGTTTGAGTTTATATTTGGAATAGACGTAATAATACTATTTCCAATTCTTTATTTTCTCGATGACAGTTCTAATTTGTTAGTTGTGGCCAAATAAGTTATGATATTGATCGCATATTTTTATTACTAGCGGCCCGTCCCGGCTTCGTGCGGGTGCGATGTTTCGTACGGGGTGAAGCTAGTAAAAAAGTAGGTACTCCTTATATCATTAGCTACCTAACAGTGAAAGTCCCGTCAAAATGGGTCCAGCCGTTCCAGAGATTAGCTGGAACAAACAGACAGACAGATAGACAGACAGACAAACAATTTAAAAAATATTATTTTGTTCTGTTAAAAATAGTAAGTATGTACACGGTACAATCTTACTTCTTACTAATATTATAAACGTGAAAGTTTGTAAGTATGGATGGATGGATGGATGGATGGATAGATGGATGGATGGATGGATGGATGTTTGTTACTCTTTCACGTAAAAACTACTGAATGGATTTTAATGAAACTTTACAATAATATAGCTCATACATCAGAATAACACATAGGCTACAAGTTATAAAGATATTATGTGAATTACAACAATATAAACAAGACGAATTCAAAATTTCTAAATGTCAAATTTTCGACCATATTAAACTATAGACAACTAACGTTTCGCTGTCAGTTGCGTTTTGTTAAAGTAGGTTATATACGGACGGGATAAAAATCTCAGGTATCCTATGTCCAACTTTCTTTTTGTTTTAAATATATATAATGCGGAACAACGTTCGCCGGGTCAGCTAGTACTTACTATTTTTAATTTATTTTACCTACCCACAGACCTACCTAAAGTGTTTTGACGTTCGGTTTAAATTCCTAACAGACACCTGCTTTATAATCTGTATGTACTTTATTGCTTTGTATTGTTGTCTATAGCGTTACCTGCTAACATTTAACTTCCTAACTCTAACGCAACTTATGACCAATTAATTTAACTTTCCTAATCACACGAATTTTTCTAACACAACACACTTGTCATTGGCAAAATCATCGGTATAACGATGGAAGCCTAAACCTAAATGAAGAAGAAGACACCTGCTTCGCACGAGGATTACACAATACATTTAAAATACATTGTCTTTTTAGTGGACCTATAAAAGAGAAAGAATCTCAATATAAATTGTTTTGTGATACCATAGCTGGGCATTAACTCGTTAATCGTTAATTAACGAAGTTAACATTTTGATTAACGGATTAACTTTTAAGTTAACTTACAAAAATGTTAACGGACACGTTAACTTCCGTTAATATGCAGAAGTCCGTTAATCGTTAATCCAATGCCTAATAGTTTATTACTAAACTGCAAACGCGTTATATATTCATTAAATACAATACTGCTATACCCTCAAGCGCTGAAGTTGAACGTCTTTTTTCCAGATATTTTAACACCAAAACGAGTCTCGCTTTTAGACAAGAACTTCAACATGTTCATGAAGGGGAATATGCACCTTATGCCCGACGATTAAATTACAGATTTGAATTATAACAGTATTTTTCATCCCATCTATTCGAAAAGTGTCGTTTTGTTCCTCTACATGTGGGAGCAAAGTAGCTCTTTTCTTTTCTAGACTTTTTAGCGGGCAGTAATGAGATATTAGAGGCCCGCGCATTAGGCGGCCAGGCCGCGCGGCCAAGTCACGCTTAATCCTTTTTATGAGTGCGCCGCAATTATCTTCGCCGCACACTTTTTGAATTTGGAACATTCTAAGTGTTCAATAGTCGCGCTTTCGGCTGAATAAAAAAAAATCTAATTAAATACTGTGACAATACATTTTCATAATTGCGAAAATGTCTCAAATATAAGATTTTAGTGGTTTTATTATTACATACTACTTAATTTCAATTGAGTTGTTACTATTATTATATTGAATAACAATATTACAATAAAATATAAGGCGCATTTTATTATCTCATAGAGGGCATATCGGGTATATAGGAGTAGTATATCGGGCGCAAAATATTTATTGGCTCGGGCGACGTACTTTGAATCCCTCGTTACGTTCAGGATTCAAAAAAGCGCCCTCGCCGTAAAAAAATTACAATCTACTATTGTTTTGTTCTTAACCTGTTAACTTCCAGAACCTAAACCAACAGGTTTTTTATGTTCACTAATGCAACGATATAAAGATAAAATTTTACACATATTAACGGATTAACGATTAACGTTAACTTGCGTTAATTCTTCCGAAATGTAACGCTTTAACGATTAACGAAGCTAACTTTTATTGTAACGGATTAACGATTAACGAAGTTAACTATTTGATTAACGGTGCCCAGCTATGTGTGATACCTACCTCAAACGGTATAGATAGGCAGCGTTGACGATAAATTCTCCCAGTTTGTAGTAAACAAACTTGATCTCCCAGTTTGTAGTAACCAAACTGGGAGATCAAGTTTGACGGAGCCCCGCTTTGCGGGGCTCCTACTTCTAGGTGGTTTAAAAAAAAATAACCACGAAGGGGATGGCGGTGTCTTCTAGACCTCGCCATCCCCATTCTAACCTAACCTATCCGAGTCGGGATGTCCGAAGTTCCGAGCTCGCTACGCTCGCTCTTGTATCATAAATTCTCTTAGTACAGGAAAATTGCATTTTGTAACCGATTCGCCTTCGACATCGCTTTTACGACAAACTGTTTGTCGGAGACAAACATCGCCCAGATGCTTTTCGCCTTACTTTTAGGTGTTATATATGATAGAATCGAGAAAATAAACTATTTATGAATATAAAAAAATTGGTGAAATTTTAAGTCTTTTTTCCTTTGTGCCCCGTTACGTATACTCCAACCAAAACTGCAGGCCCATCATCACTACATAGTATAAAACAAAGTCGCATTCTTCTGTCCGTCCCTATGTATGCATAAATCTTTAAAACTACGCAACGGATTTTGAAGCGGTTTTTTGTAATAGATAGTGTGATTCAAGGGGAAGGTTTATATGTATAACTCACCCCCGCTTTGCACGGGCGAAGCCGGGGCGGGCCACTAGTCTATCTATATGAGATTGCCCGCGGCCTTCTTTAAAATGTATGTACGTACGTAATGCGAATTGCGAACGTACATACATTGTAAAGACATACGCGTGCAATGGATTGTATTTTATACAGACACTAAGTGCATAGGTAATAATAATACATAGATAATATCGTTATTTTCGTTGTAGCTTCCGTCATAAAATGTCTATGAATACAGAAATATAATTATTTTTTATGAAACACGCAGTATAATAGGTACCTATTCAAATCAAATCACTCTTTCTAAGTAGGGTTAGCTACAAACGAATTCATATTATGGTCAGATAGTCAGGTGTGAACTACCGCCGGTTCGGGAAACTGCTAACTGTTTGATTACGAAAAGGTAGCATGCACAGTTGTGAAAGTAAATTCACTAAAACTATCATCTTATTATACTAAGGTAGCTATGTTTATCCGACGTTATAAAGTAGGAGGTTCTACGAGTGTGTTCGGCTATATTTATCGCCAAAACTTTAATTCGATCTTTGCCATAGCAAACATACATTTATGAAAGTAATTACATTAAAAACCGTAGATAAAATCTTTTAAGTAATGGATTTTATTTTCGGTTTTAATTGAAAACAGCTGTCCCCGCAAACGTTGATTTGCAATATAAATAAAAGATTTGCTATTAAAAATAGGAGTTGATCGTTGAGGGGTAAAAATATAGGGTCGTATGTGTTTTTTTTATGTTGTATCATAGAAAAATAAAAACCAATTTTTTTTTTTCCTAAACATAAGGTTGAAAAAATAAGGTCAAAAATAGGGGTGGACCTTTAACATTTAGCGGATGAAAAATTTCGATTCGCAGACCTACAAATGTGATTATAAAATTTCATCAAAATCGGAAGAGTTATTTCGGAGGAGTACAATAACAACACGAGAATTTTAGTTAAAATATTTGGTATTTTTTTAAATCTTCTTATGTTGCGCCCGACCTCCCAACGGCTAGACTGATTTTCACCTGCAGGTAGCTGATGTGATCTTTATTTAACATCTTGCAAATTAAAGAGGAGTGTTATAATGTTTCATAGGGTTAATACATTAGAAAAATAATAAGAGATTCTCGTAAATTAAGTTTAGCGCGTAAAAATTTTGTGTAAGCTCCAAAGGCACGCGGCGATTACCAACCAAAAGTTTCTGGTTGGTAGAAAACACACTCATAACTTAATTACCTATTTCTGTTTATTTGCGTCTCGAACAGTCTTTGTTACGCTGAGTTTCCATGAGTAACCTACACCAGAGACGAAATGCAACTGAAAAACGTTCATGTGGCTATGCTGCAAATAGATAGAACATTGGACGCCATCTACATCAAAGAGTAACCTAGATATTCAATGATCTGCGATATTACCCGTGTTTGTTTAACCAAACTTCAATGGTTGGAATAAAACAGAGCGCGTTACTGTTTCACAGAATAAAGCGGTTAGGGCTGTAATAGCTATTATTTTAGCAAACTGACCGATAGCCGATGGGGTAACAAGGCCACCAAGTTGACACTTGGTGCTAGTATGTCTTCCACCAATGAGCTGGGCCCCGTGTGTGCTATTTTCCATTGAAGTGCGTATCCGACACGATGCAATCGCTAGTTTGTCAAAATTAGTAATCTGCTAAATTGGAATGGTGTTGCCAAGTTCTTGTGCCTTAGGCGTGTGGCGAAGTTCCCGCAGTGACACGATGGTATTAACATCTATGTAAGATTACTAAAACTGTCAAAAGGACCTATCACCGTGCCTTTGATGCTCATCTTGACATCTTGACTCTACTGAATTAGCAGAATTGGGGCCCTGGACCGGTCATTTTGGAAACCCTTTGGGCTATCTCTGGCAGTGGACTTCTTTTGATGGAAATTATGATGATGAAATAATAGTGGACCATATAGAGACATTGCAGTAATAGGAACCCCAAAACATTATCCAGACCAAGAATCACCAGTAGGTCATTTTCAGGCTTAAGTGGGTCATGATGTTGTATCCCAGCAATAGCTTATTTCCAACAAGATCAGGTGCTAACCCTCCATCATGCAGTTACCGCCGTTTGTCATCGCAGGTGCCATCAATTGCCTTCAAACATGACGCTTACTACTATTACTTACTCTATTACTTCTCAGGAGGGGCCGATCACATCACACCGATACGTGCAAGTAATTTTGAAACATGTCGGGGTGTTGTCCGTAGTATGCATACTTAAAAAGGTTATCTGTTTCACTGAGAGTTCAATTCAGAGTAAAAGTTTTTGGATCCATAGCTACACATTGATTTGTATATGGTTGGTGTTGTAACGGTAATCTGACAATCCTGGCGCACCCCTCTTAACAAACCCCATAAATAACCGCTAAGCAGGTGTGGGAGGACTAAGCTCGTTAATTCTACCAGCGATGTTTTGGCGACAAGAGTAATAAATTTTGGAAGAGCAGCATTCTAGTTGAGTTTCGAGCACATTCTATGGTTGGTAGTTATCACCATTTTAGCCAAAAGAACTCCACTGCTTGACATAGGTCTCCCCAAGGATTTCACAAAGTAAAAAGTAGGTAGATAACGCTGTGTAATAGAGTGGGATGAAAGACATTTCACAGGTCTTAAATATAAACAATAGACAGAGGCATCTGCGAGACCCATAAAAAGATGGATGGAATGTGTGAAATATAGATAGATACCGGCTGATAATGGATGGAAGGTTGACACATGTTGTTTGTCGGACCAATATAACGTGCAGGGCAATGGACAGGAAGATGAGATAAGAATAAGTTTGTTTACTAGTAGAGGGAATTCAGACCACCTTGGCGTGAAGTCACAGTGAAGATAGCTAATTATGTTTCTAGGTATCCTCAATATGAAAAAGCGATCATAATTCAGTCGTTCAGGTAAGCCCGGTTCCAACTTAGTTTACAAACATGTACAGGTGTATTTTTTTCAAATTTTCAAGAAGGGTTTTAAAACCTCTTGTTTTAAAATTTTCTTCCCATATTTTACTTATTGGGTCCTATCCCTTGCCCAGATTATACAATGAATGAACGTGTTTGTTCAATATTCTGAATTTACTTAATTATGAAAGTTGAATGTACTGCGTCATTTATAACGTCATTCAAACACTCAAATCCAGTCATGATATTTGCAGGCGTTTGGCATGGTACAATTTTCCAATAGTACCATGCCATAGATTTCGTTGCTCTTAAACGAACACTAGAGTTCACCACCAGAATGAAGGTTGGGAAATAGTTTACCGTAAAAAATAATTTAATCAAGTTGAGCTCTTTTGACATGTCAATTTTTTTTTTATTTTACTATGTTTTACCGGTTTGTAACGCATTACGCTACAGAAAAAAGCCGACAAGAAACTCTGTAGTTGCAGTTTTTCTATTTCCCCAAACCATTCTCGATAGGTAGGAAAATGGGATGAATAGAATGCAATTAGATAATCCAATCACGAGACAAGAACTTTTTAGACATTATCCCAACTTCTCTAGCCTAGCTTCAAAAGTAAGTTTGCACAGGCTTTCATTATGGTTTCATACAATTATTTGTTTTTTTTTTAATTTGTTAATCTCAATAATTTTAGCTTTAGGTATCCTATTTAAGGCCGAAGGATATAAATCGTACATCATCACAAGGAATCGAAACAGTTAGTAATGATGATTGTTAAATCATCTGCCAGTCTATAAAGTACGGGATCGACATTTGCGTGGCGACGCGACGCTGCAAACAGAAGCAAATTTATAATAAACATGTGTTTAGATGTAACACACGCGAAACCAACCTTAAAAGTAATCTAGCGATACGTAGTGAATAAATTGCCGCAGTTGGGGTCATTGTGTTGCCGAAACGCGCCGTTTAGTTGTAGTTCAGGCACAGAGCCACAGTTCAGTTACGCAACCGGCCAAGGCTGAGGTGCAATGACCGCTGGGCCGTTCAACAGTGCTGCAGACGTTACTAGTAGTCTACTGTCAATGGGTGGACTAACGGAACTAAAACATGAATGACTTAACCTGTACTGTAATGAGATATGTGGCGAAAATGTGAACAGCGATATTACCGCCCCTTGTATAAATTGTTGTATAAATTGTATTCTGTCTATAACTATAGTGTACAATGTGTACAATAAAGAGTTTATCTATTTAAAGTTACTACAGTTTTAAGCTTGCCGGTCGCTGTTGTTTGGATTGGCCTGTACCAAGCATTGTCTGTGCCCCGGTAAGTTTAATTATAAGGGGTTACAAAGATTAGTAGATTTCCTCAGTAATCTCTCAGTTTTTTTACATAATTATAGGTTCCATACTGTACGATTGCCAATGTGACGAAAGAGTTCAATATTTCTGAGCGTGCAACAAGACATTGAATGAACTAGGTCGGCATAACGTCTAGCCACAACATGGGTTAACCGTGATACTATGGTATCCTGAACCTATGTGAGGGGAATAGGGCATTGTAGGCAAAATTCTCTCTGAATCGGAGATGATGTAAACTCAAACTCAAACCATTTCTTTCAATTGAACCTATTTACTAGTATTACTAGTTTTTGAAAAGTCAAAAGTGAAGTTAGGAATCTAGTTGCATGTTCCAAAAAGTAGATCCTATGGAGAAGAACAGGCAAGAAACTCCATGGACACTCTTTTTATCATATTTTCTGTTACAAGCATCTGATTGGGTTACATTGATTTCGTGTTTATTTATAGTAAACTAAGATGTGAGGACAATGTAACATATTGCACAACAATGTAACCTTAAGTTCCTTAACCTTACGAGAAGAGAACGATGAAATATATTAAGTTTAAAACATTTCTCGGCAAAATGGAGCTTCATTCGCATCGCAAAAGACAACAAATTTGATTGCAGTTCACTGACTGTAATCAAATTTGTTGTCTTTTACGATGCCTAATAAAGAGATTCCGTTATCGTGGTACCGTGCGTGCAATTATGCCGTTACGGAAGTGTTTAGTGCGAGTCCCTGGAAGCGTCCAGTGCGCCGAGCGCTCATGTCCACCGCCACATACCAAAAGGGTAGCGCCCCCCCGGGGGTGGTATTGCTTTGGTGTTGCTACCGAATTAATCCAATTTAGGATGTTTTGTCATAATCCTTAAACAGTGTTAAGATAGAAGTGGTTTCGCGATGAGAATTTTATATGCGAATAAGACTTCTAATGTATTCGGCCCTGTATTTTTTTCCACTTGGAAATATGCCAGAAAGCTGTGTGAAAAGTGGCATAAAAAAATCTTTAAAGCTTTAGCTGGTAATATAATACCTGTAAAGCGATTAAATCCTGGAACTGGAATTAACTGTATGCATTTCCAAGTTTACTGAAAGGTCCAATACCTCCTGTATTGGTTTTTGGGTTTCAGTAAACCCTCCAAAATAAATCCAATGGATGCTCGTCAAGAGCTCCAAATGGTACTGAATTAAGGGTATCAGGCGAACCCTCCAAAGTGGGATTGTAAGGAAGGATTTGCGTGTAGCAACACCGACGCGTGCCGCCGCCCGGCAGTGCGTCGCGGAACCTCGTCGCGTTTGCGCGTCCCGTCCTCAATCCTGCTGCTTCCCGGTTGAATGGACTGTGCAGTGCGGGGACAAACACAGACACCTATTTCAAACATTGTTTTATTGTGGATAGTTGTATAATGCGGCGTGCCACTCGGTGAGTCTGCAAGTAGAGGAACCGGCGACGCGTGCCGCGGTTTGACTACAGATGTACTCTCATTGGGATGAGGGCGACAATTAGTCTTTTTTCGATAGGGTGCCGAGGTTTGGGGTAAATGTTTGATGAGCGCGTCTTGCCCCCGTGTGATGTACAATTAAATGAAGTAGTGTTTATTGACAGGCTTGTTCAGGATGGGGGCGCATCAAGGCAATATTTTGGAAAATGGTTAGTTTCTTGTAATGAGATTGTCCCTAGGTGGAAAGAGGATTCTATAGATCCCCTTTGTTTATTTACGCATTAAGTTGTTTCTCTTTCTCTAGCCGGTGGAGAAAAGTGGCGTATATTTTCATTATAATTAATGTTATTTTTTAAACAAGTGCATTTGTAACACAGTGTGTTTATCTAATCAAGCGCACTTTAAGTTATCTATTTAGAGTTGCCAAAAATATATTCAGTCCAAAGCCGTCCAACAGGCGAATCTCAAATTGTGTTACGACATTCGAAGCACTGAAAACATACGACAGCAAAAAGTATACAATGACTAAAGAAAATTAGGACATACCGAAATATGTACATACCATCAATCGCTACTACCTAAACATTGATGTTCAACAAATTGGCGCCCAATGTGGTGCTAATAAGCATGCAACTTAATTGAATAGTATTTACTGATATTGAATACTGTCAACTAGTTGTTATCAAAAGTACATATTTTCTTAGTTGAAACTAATAAACCTCCATCAAGATTCAGTCCCATAAAAGTGTTAAAGAATATTTTCAATTTCTCTGCAAACAAAGGTATTGTACATTTCTGTATTGTCCAAGAAGCCAGTTTCCTCTCTGTAACAGGTATTTCCTCTCTATGCATTTCTATCAGTGGATATTAGATGAGCTGATGCTAGGAAAGCTAGTTAGCTTTGTTTATAGCATTTGCAGATTAGACGTGCACTGCGAATTAGTTTCGGATCTAAATGTCTGTAATAGGGAGGTAGGCTGTATTCCTAATTATCTCCCCATACGCAAATGTCCACAATTTCCCGGAACATCTAATAATTTTGACTTGCAGACACGTCAGACAGACGGACATGTTGCATAACAAACGCAGGGGTGGCGGAAGGTCGTTCACCCTCGCTGGTTCGATTTAACAACCAGGAAGCAACCTTAAATCTACTTCTGTAAAGTTCTATTTTGAATTGCCTATTGTGTTAGTTGATGTGCTGAGGGAAACCACCTACTAATAAGCGTTATATTGAATACTAGCGGCCCGTCCCGCCTTCGCACGGGTGCTAACTTGCCTAACTTCAACCCGCGGCGTCAAGGCAGATTTACACAGGGTCAGCAGCTTGCGCCAGTGCTGGCGCCGAAAACTCATAGGATTTACACGCAGTGAGTATTTCGTCAGTAGTCGAGGGTATTTCTTAAAAGCAATTTACACGATGGCAGTGCCAGATCAGCACTGACTCGGCAGTGCACTGACGTTAGTTACTGACTCAATATAAATCTGCCTTCACTCGCAGGGCAAAGTTAGTCAAAAAAACAAAAAAGTGAAAACAACTACCAATCAGTGAAAGTCCCGTCAAAATCGGTCCAGCCGTTTCAGAGATTAGCCGGAACAAACAGACAGCCAAACAGACAGACAAACATTTAAACAAAATATTTTGGTCTATGTACTTTTTACTAAATGCGTAAGTAGGTATGTATACCTACTTACGCATTTAGTAAAAAGTGGTTATTGTAAAACTACAAACAGACACTCCAATTTTATGTATTTGGTATAGATAATATAAAAGTTTAAAATTTTATATGCTAGTTCTTAGCGCCTTGGTATTTTGTAATTTTCATGATCCGCTTTATGTAAAAACAGAGCCAATAATTTCATTTTAATTGTTCATACGATGTGATTAATTACCCAGCAAGGATTGTCATTGGTTGGCGGGGGCAGTACCCTATGAGCCAGTGTGTACCTATTTCTGCTATGAACTTTCATGCAACAAATCTCTGTCATTGAATCAATTAAAAAAAGAGGCTTACGTCCGCGTCTTTCAATTTAAAGCACCTGCATTTGGTATACAATCACTTCTCGATTGTATTACTTAAACATACTGCAGGAAACTTGAACGTAATTAAGAATTGTAAAAAGTAACCACTGTGGGAGTGAAGCGAACGGAATAAAAATATGCAGTGCGGTTGGTAGGTTATCAAATAACTTGGACAAACATTTCACCAAGTTATTTGATAACCCAATTAAGTTTGTCAGGCTCTGAATTTTACCGCCTACTTTCTAGTTTAGGGCAATAGCCCCGAGTGCCTTTAACGCAAGTAACCGCAAGAGGTCGCTTTAAATAACGAATATCCTAAAACGAGTACAATATTGTGCATACCATTTTGTGTTGCGAGGCACAATCGGGGCTCGGTGCCCAAAACTAGTTCAGTTATGATTACACTACAGTGTGCTACAGTCGCCTATACATAAACCACTGCTAGGTATCTCAGTGCTGCTTTCATGGACAATAGTTTGGAGCTATTTATATTTGACATTCGATACTATGTATGGATGGAAAGTTTGTTAAACAAATTATACAAGAATTGCGGACACGGACCGTCATGTGAAGAGCCAGCGTTACAGTTTGCCTATTGCAGTGATGAAGTCCGTTGATCCACTGAGTTGGGCCTCCTCCAATTACATGGAGGGTAGTTAGCCTACTGTGCCTTGTTGGCCAGGCGGGTTTTCGGCCCTCAGGATGGAAACTAAATCTATCACCAAAACGACCTTAGTGATAATGTTATCTAAAATATACTATACCCCAATATTTATATTACCCTAAAATTAAGGCGCTTCTATAGAATCGGCGAAGGGAGAAATGCTGCGTTAGTTCGACGTACGCCTAAATTAATAAAAGCATTTAAAAAGAAGTTAATTATCTGCACGTTCTAGGCGATTGTTCACAATGTAACGAGCAGGCAGTGAAAAATGGCTTCACTCGAATCGTTCTACTTAGGCGTACAGTCAGCAACAAAGAATGATGAGTTACGGATATGAACAGCTATTGTGCATTTGACACGGCGCCTATTTTTTCCGCACACATTGATGTTACTTGGAACAAGAGCAATTACTGAATCTGGCTTTAAGTTTTGATGGACGGAAATTTGCGACCGATCTTTGTTCCCTTCCATTGTGGCGAGATTTGGTAGCTTTGTTCATGTGGTGACCTACCCACTGCATTCCTAAAGGAATATACCCAGGTATCAAAGAAGATTAGTAAATATCTCTGTAACCGTACAAAACTGATACGTTCGTGCTTTTCTCAGTTGTTAGAATAAAATGTATAATTAACGAGTTTCTTCAACACTGTGCTCACTTTTCAACTTGCTATCTGGTGTTCCGGTTCGCTTGAAGCTGATCGAGCACTAAATATGCTGTTTAATGAAAGGAATGGTACAAGGGTCTTTGGAGGACAACGTGGTCTACGTTGCCCTCCTTTTTCGCCGCGAAAATAAAACTTGACTAATAAATCTTTAATGAACGTGATTTCGGAAAAACAAAACTCGTGTTAATCGGGTTGAAAGAAGAAATATTATACTTACTTAACTTGATGAAAAATATTATTAAATGACATAGTACGTCATATGTGGGCTTCGTATAATTTCCCCGTTTAGCTGTTTGGTTGTCTACCAAAACATATCGGTGATTCATAATATTGTCATGTAGTCAAATTTATTACTTTACTAATTTATTACTTTTCCGAAGAGGGTGTCAGTATGAGTGTGGGTTGCGGGAGACCAAAGAGATGGATGGATGTGGAAATGAGGAAATGTGAATAAAAGGTGTGAATGCAGATATGACGACCGTACTGTGTAGCGATTTAATGGGGGAGGTATATATACCGCAGTATCCGTTAGTAACTTATATATAAATAGTTGACGTAGGCCACGATAGCCATACCAATTTTTATACCAAGTTTCGTTGTCTTGTGATGACTCTTCTCCCCATTTACAACCCCCTCAGCATATAATGGGTTGTGACACTAGGTATTCTTAATTTCTCAGTACATGGGCTGTAACTGATAAATAATGACTATGCCTAATGCTACATGGAGCGCAAATGCTCGTATTGTGTTCCTTTATCTAAAATCGAGCACACTACTATTTGAATTGATATTATTGAATTTTGTGGTGCATTAGGCCAGTCACATTATTATAGCTATGTGGAAAAGAAAAAGTATGCGTGGATACACCTCTTGTTCACACTTGCTGACAGTTTACAATATATGTCGCATGGAAACATTTCAATGTACGAATACAGGTCCCCGCTCGATTTCGGGTAGGGTCGAAGACTTATCTGGGATAACTGGTGTCGTACAACTGAAAACTAGGATTTGTCTTCAAAACTGTAAGCCAATTCGATTTTTTATCGGGGGCGTTTAAAATGATTAATTACTCTAATGGGTGGGTCAGCACTGATCAGGCTAGACGTACACTAATCAGTGCGCGGTCTGTGTGGCCAGACGCTAGTAACTAATAGTCATGGTAGATGTAGAACAGAGCACCCCTTGTATAAAGACATTCTTGCTTACGTTATTTGTGCATAATTCGCGTATGCATATATTTTAACTAAAACATTTTAGAGGATTTACACCAATGCTTTTCGCAGCTAATGCATAATAAATATAAATCAGTTTATAAATGACGGTAACTCCGTAACAAACATTGAACCAAATAAAGCAATTAATTATTCAACGATACAAGTAGATTTAGTCAATTCATTTTCGCCCAAGACTATTGCGTCTGATTGTAAGTATAGGTCGGAGGATCAAGCCCTGCGGCAGACCCGCAATCAGGCGGCGACGACTGTTGGCAAATCCAATTTGTAGCGCCCCACCCTGGCGCCGGAGCCGGCGGCTCAGCTGGCAGACGTCTCTCTCCCAATACATTATTGCATAGCTAGCAACATTTCTATACCAGACATCAATTGTGTTGAATACATAACTACCATGTATAGAAACAGAAACTCCCGATTTTAATAAAGCATGTCTCTCATACGTACAGTGATAAAGAAAAGAACCTGTTATAACATCGACTTAGCACGTGCTCTGGAACGCACGTAGAGTCTGTCGGTCCCGGCGAACTGACAGCTAGTCTAACCCATGACCTAAACGAATAACTAATCGCTCCGTGTGCATTCTGGTAATTAGCCAAATCACATTAGACTGGTGGCAACCTCCTCGAAAGTTTATAATCGGCATCGAGATATAACTAGTTGATGATTTCCAGCGCAACTAGGCCCAGCAAGTGAAGTTAATACGTGTAACTGGTGAACTCTGAATCCCGGTATCAATATTTTATTGCCTCTAACAGGTCCGGATCGACTCCGGACTCGTGTCCTGACCTACATTTTGGCCAAACGATCGATTGAATCACGTTACCTAACAGAGAAGGATCCCAAATCTGAGAGTAAAATCAGTTATTAGCTTGTAAATACGCGGCTCATTTAAACTGGACATCGCTACTTGGACAAACATGTCTAAACACAAAAAGGCAGAGATTGCCTCTAGGCCGAACCTGGTGGTCAATTTGTACTGGTTCCTTCAATCGACTATATAAATATGAACTGATTTATGTACTGTGGAGAAGTTTCTATTATATTCCTGTGGTCTTTCTCACAACCTAACCACCGATAGAAGTAAGGTAAGCCACACACATATTTCTACCTTAAATGAGTGTGAGATCTTCCATCCCTTGTAGCTGTTTATTCGTTTAGTTATGAAATTAGGACCACGATTAATTATTACAGAGCACGTTTCCCTCATCCAGCCTCTCGCGTTATCAATGTATACCTAGTTATGATACAGGCTCGTTCGCATCACAACGCAGCAGGTTGTAATCCCAGCGGCGTGATATCATACACTCGATTATGTTCTGAATGATTGCGCAGGGTTGACACTGTTCTATGTATCAGCTTCATAGAATTATGGTTTGCCAAGATGAAATCCTGACTCCAAGCGAGTTTCAGAATTCCAGGTTTAGGGCGTCACAATCGCCCTGCGCTGCGCATTTCCATACGTGGTCGTCACTACGAGATCGGTAGTGACGAGCGTTTGATTGGTTTCCACTGATTTATCCATCACCTTGATGTAAAATAGGTTTTATGAAAAATGAATACTTCATTTTGTATAACATACATAAACAGTTTATTAACAAGTCTCTGAGATCCTTTAAAGACGATGAATAAAATAATGATCGTTTAGGTAGGACTACCAAAATGTATGAATAGGTCATGTATCCGTTCATGTGCTTGGTCACCCCTAACTGTGGAGCCCTCGTTAGTAAGCGCTGAGTCGAGACGATAACCAACCCCATCCACCCTCCCCCGAGAAAGGGAGGCGCGTTTGCATGGCATTCAAGTTTTGTATAGCGCGGTCCAGAGATGATCAACAGAGCAAGATTGTGAAATGGCAAACATTTAGGTCTGAACAGATATTTTGGCATTCAGAATATGTACAGAATTACATTAGTTACTGATTCTCTTAGATATATTTCAGTAAAGGGCGGGTATATGATAAGAAGATATTAGTTTATCATTTATTTATAACTAGCGACCCGCCCCGGCTTCACACGGGTGCAATGATGAACATCTAAATTTATCAGTGTTTCTCTACAATATTATGGATGTATCATACATATAAACCTGCCTCTTGAATCACTCTATCTATAAAAAAGAATGCTTCAAAATCCGTTGCGTAGTTTTAAAGATTTAAGCATACATAGGGACGGATAGACGATGCGTCTTTGTTTTAAACTATGTAGTGAAGACAAATCTCACACCAGTACAATGGTTAATGTAAGAGTTCAAAGAACTTTTCAGCAGATTGATATAAATATAAATATCCTTGGACATGTCACACAACCCCATCTCGTCCCAAGCTAAGCAACTTAATGCTTGTGTTATGGTAACGAGATGGATGATAAACTACTTATATACATTTTTTTTTTGTAAATACGTACATATTATAGATAGAAAACACCCAGACCCGGAACAAATACTTGTAGGTCGTACAAATATTTCTTCCGTGCGGGGATATCTTTATTATGGATGAGCTGATGGCTCTTCACATTAATATAGGCGTGGCTTATAAAATTTTCCCAATATTTGCGCTCACTTTTACGGTGTGCGACGTTATACCGCACTACAAGTGATTACCAATTTACTTAATGTAGAAGGTGACTTATTGCAAAAACGTTATTATTCGAGTCTTAACGGTGGGTCATTTAAGAGACGATAGAAAGAGGAAATGGGCGTCCGATGTGTGATGGATATTATATAAAGACACACTCATTATTGGAAATCAATTGAAAAACCGACTCAGCTTAGCAAACGGGTTTTTCTTTTGTGGTTACTGCCGGGTTCATCGGTGAATCAATACTTTATCAGCCGCCTAATAAGCCGTTGCTTTGTTTAAGCGGCGCCCTTATGTGGCTGTGGCGTCTGGTATGTGGCGCTTACATGAAGGGAAAGTAGCCTGCCTTCATTGATTTGGCAATGAGGTATCATGGAGGTTTCATTCTTACATTAATGATTAGTTGGTATTCAAACATCGTATAAACTGCAGATTTGCGTACTTAATAAATAAATAATTATTCACTCATTTACAAGCTAATTATAGTGTTTTCCGATTTGACATTAATTAAAATTGGTACCAATTGTGAAAATGGTTCACAATTAACAGACGAAGTCACTAGCACTAGTCACTAGCAGAAAGAGAAAATCTACAAATAAAAGTAAATTTATTGTTTGTCACCCAAGCAACACGAATATTGTGTTGGTGCCTATGCTCTTAAAACTCCTAACATATTGCATAAAGTTATATCCCCGTGAGCAAATAAAACCGTCTCCACATCTCTAACTAACATTTACACGTTGTAAACGATAACTCGCCAAACATGCCCTACCTCAACTCAAGAAGGGCGCATTTCCCAATAAGCAATGCTTATAGCCGAAGAGCAGGGGTCCCAGAAACTAGCCCTGAGGGACGCCGCGCATTTCGTCTCCCCACGCGGCGATGCGTTCCACTTGGTGATTTCTGTGCACTGGGAAGGGGAGTAATGCATTTTATTTGAAGGGATATGTCTTTGAAGTTGGAAAATTTCCTATTACAATGTAGAAAAGGGTCGGCGAGTTTGTCTTTAGCTAAAGCGTGCTCGTATGTTTTATATTTTAGGGACGAGGGAAAGGTTTGCGTGGTTGGAAGTTACATAAGTCTGAGGGTGCCTAAATATTGTATTCGTCATAATTTCACCCGTTGCTGGGTTTGGTCTTGGATCTATCTAGATTATCTATTAATAAACGTGCATAAGTACATTTACTACATGTTGTGTCTTTTGGGCTGAGATGGTGTGTTCCAGATATTCGAAGTAACTATTATAGAGTAAAACGAATATTTTCCAGCTGAGATGTGGAGCGCGGTGGAGAGCGGCGGCGGCAACGGGCACCCGGCTCCGTGCACGCGAGCGAAGCACTCCGCCACGCTGCTGAGCGGGAGGCTGTACGTACTAGGTGGAAGAGGAGCGGGCGGCGCCGTGCCTCTTCGGGACTTTTGGCGCTACTGCCTTGGTGAGAAGATTGCCCCATTTGCACCCGAGAGACACGAGCTCGTTTACTCAGTCGATCAGTATAACAGGAAAACAGCCTACGTACACTCCAGGTAGTATTGACCAGGGTGCACTTTGATTCCGGGCAGCGCCGTTTTGGCAAACATATTTACGCCACTAATATTTGATCTCGCTCCCATTTGAGTTCCGTTTGGGGTGTAGGGGTGTAGGTCTAGTTGCGTTTGGACTTGTTCAATTCCAAGATTCATGATCAGAATTGGTAAATTTAATAAGCATTAGACAAGATGGTGATGAATTTAGAGTACACAATATCACCAACCCGTACCATTCTGAGGTGGCACACAAGAGGCGACTAAAGGAGCGCAAGAGGCAGCCAACCTAGTCGCAAGAGAAGGAAAACTTGATTCAAACCCTGTGCCAATCCGTTTTGCCAGCGTGGCACAGTAGGTTCATTTCTGTAATTGGAGAAGGCCCGACTCAGTTGAGTCTTTTACGGGCTGAGAAGTGTCACCAACCCATTTATTTCTGAGAGAGTTCTGAATGACGATTAGATGAATCATGATAACCGTTAAGAGCACTAAAACTTGATATAAAACTATATATAGACTAATGTTTTTTCCAGCCCTGAAAGCTAAGACAATGAACCATCATTCACTACAGACCACCGTGGTCTGTACGGTGTCCTTGTGAGCCAATGCGCTACGCCTATGTTTGGTGAATTCTAGAATCTTATCACAAATTGCAAGCCTTCGGTCCAATCATTGAACAAAATGTTTGAAACCGTGTGCAAGTCACTGTGACAGCATTTCCCGAGAGCCTTGTGGCGTTGTCGGTGCTCTCATTGTCCAATCGCGTTCAATTAGGTCAAGTGCCGTTTGCTGCTCACGTTTCGAGCACCAATTAGGATTCGGGATTCGTTTGCACTCATTTCTAGACCCTGTGGCTGAGAAATAAGCATTTTCAAATAACATATTTGGTTGAAAACTTTTGTAGTCTCTACGTGGGCGGTTTTTTAAAATCGAATTTGATCTGTGCGTTCTGTACAATAACTGTACGCAGAGTGTAGCCATCTGCTATAACCATCCGAGTTGTTCCTATATCCCCAATTCAAAAGCATTGCATTTACTATGCTATAGGAACAGCTGTGAAGAGATATCTCTTTCTACTTATGAAGACAATAATGCGAAATTGTATATTTCTGAACTAGAAATACGTTGACTACAACCAGATATTCGATAAACAAATACACAACCAACTTGAACTACCTTATCTTATAAACTTATTATATTTCAACACCTATATAAACGATCGTAAACCAATATTTCTATGCTTTTTCTATTATTTTGATTCCATGGCAAGAATGCGGTGCCGCCATAATGGACTATGTTGTAGTCATCCAATTTTCGTTATCTTCTCGCCTAATCAAAAGTATTTTTAAGATCCAGTTCCAAAGTGCTTTACAGTTAGTATAAAAGATTAGCTGCAAACCAACTTTTTCGATTGGTCTTTATAGATAGAATCATGTGTTGCTTTTTATTATTACAGGACTACATGTAATAATAAAAAGCAATTTAGATACGACATAAATAATTTATATTTTCATCCCCCCATCTCGAAAGAGTATTTTTGCTCTTCGATATCTGAGTGCAAAAGCCGTTTTTATTCGCTAGAGAATAAAGTAAAGATTATTCTGTAATACTTACCTGTCATAATGTAGTAATTAATACCTAAACTGAAATAAAAGTGTACCTATCTTGTGATTGTAAACGTTTTTTTTTGCATTTAGTCATTTCCTCGCTGAGGTGGAATGAAAAGTTACGTGTTGCACTCGAGTGCAAAGATTTTTCACCTCGTGCTCTTTTGATTCCCTCGCTAACGTTCAGGATTCTAATTTTGAATTCTTCGCTTGCTCGGTCATCAAAATTGAACACGCGGTTAAAAAGCAACTTTGCACTCTTGTATAACAAATAACTATTAAAAATAAAACTATATAATTTCAATATGGTTTGCAGCCAGCGGCAAATGGGAGAAGTTGGAGTGTCGCGGAGAGCCACCACCGTCTCTGCAGGAACACACAGCCACAGCACACGAGGGCAAGCTGTATGTATTTGGGGGGGAGGCCGCTTGCTCCAACGAAACCCCCCTCTGGATATACGACACCGAGGTGCGTGGGTTGCAGCAGTTCGCACTTCTAGGAAACTGGGTACTACTGGGTAGACTACGTTGACAAATCTGATAAGTGCCTTGTACATATAATGTGGGAGGTACACACAAGTATTAATATTTCCGTGTGTTGACGGTTCAGTAGGCTAATTTCCCTCCGTGAAAATAGGGGAGGCCGGACTCAGCAGTCGGTGGTTTATCTGCCCAGTTGATGACGATAACGAAGATTAATATTTCCATTGCCGTACATATGCAATTACCAAAAAATGACAGAGTTAAATTGCCGCTGGTGAATCCATTAAGATCTGATAGGGATTTCCTAATAACGTGTGAAGAGCTGATGAGCCAAGAGCGAGGCGTCTGAAAATCATAACTTGCCGGAATTATGACGACCTACTTAGATATGGCACTCCGATGAGACAGGTCGCGTGCTCCTTGTAGCTCCAGCCCTTTGTCCTACTCTTGAACACGCGACGAGTACTGCACTGCCACGAGTATATTACTTGTCTGTTACGTAAATAACTATATGCGAAGCTACCTGGGATTTAACGAGGATTTCCTTCTTTCCACTAACGTAGTACCTGGGACATAGACCTATCCTTATAACATAGTAACTAACTAGTGTTAGGTGGCGAGGAAGATGAACTGAATGCGCATGTAATAAAGCTCACTTATAAACCCGATTCGACTGGCTGATAAAAAAATGCCTTCCTAATTTTTTACAAGACTCGAGAGAATAGTTTTTATTTTCCCCAGACGGAAGAGTGGCGTAAATTACCGGGTCAGAGTGGCTACTCGTCTCTTCGTCGACGTGGCACGAGGCAGGCGAGGGGGGCGGGTGGCGCGGGAGCGGAGCCTCGCGGACGAAGAGGCCACTCGGCACACGCGTTGAAGGACTGCATGCTGGTGTACGGAGGATACAAGGATTTGCGTGGCTCCACTAATGAGCTCTGGGCATTTCATTACGGTTCGTAGATGCACTTGGCGTCCCTATGAAATTGTATCGCTAATTCTCGGGAAGATTATCTACTAAGGGTGTCCATAGGGGGCGGTTACCGTTTGCCACTACCGCGGGGTGACCGAATGCCAGGGTCATCATTAGCCACCCTAATTATATAAATAGAAAATAATGGCATCCGCCATTCAATTTCGTGAATGCTAAACATTTCTGAGCTCTTCATATGCACTTCCATATGCGTGTTTACATTTCTTGAACTTCGTGGACGGTTCTGGAAAAATCTGAACTATAACTTTAAGAAAAATAACCCAGAAATGCGAAATTAGCGAAACTTACAGAGCAATTCGCACGGTTAAGAAATCCCGACTCCAGTTATCAGGGGATAGGCGCCGCGGCCCCCTGCCAGACATACCACCTCGTCTAGCTGGATGATCATCACTTTGCGCCTAAAATCATATTTAATTGCTCTTTATCATGTAAGCACTGTGTTACATTATAAAGCCACCAGGTATCGTAAATTCATTCGTCGTCATTCTCTAAAGGTAGGATGTCAAGAGTTAACTATATCGCTCTAAATGGCTCCCCACAGAGACGGAGTCGTGGCAGCAAGTCCGGACGCGCAACGCGGGCCCGGCGCGGCACAGGCATGCTGCGGCGCTGCACGACGGCCGCCTCTACGTCCACGGGGGACAGTGCGACCTGCGGGATTGCGCCGACCTCTGGTGCTATGATACCAGTACGGATTTGCTTTAGTGTATCAATGACGTTTTGAGGAAGAGACGAGCAGAACAAAAGTCTGGCACCCGAAGGCCCGCTTTTGCACCCCTCACACAGGAAATTTGAGAAAGTCCCTATGTCCAGCGTCCCTTTGCTCAAGTAGAATCACGAATACATGATACTTACCAGACGTATCACAGGACCTGCAACCTTTATTCACGGTGTAAATTTTCCAGTGTCGCGCGTCTGGAGTCAGGTTCGGCCGGTGTCGCGGCTGATACCGGCCGCCCGGAGTGGCCACGCTGGTCTCCGCGCCGGCGCACACTTCTACATCTTCGGTGGAGAGAGCGACGGACACGCCTGCCCCGAGCTGTGGAGGTTCCACTTCGGTGCGAGATCTTTACTCTTTACGGCGTCAATAGGGTTCTTTCAATCCGAACGCTTATAATAAGAGATGGGTTTCACTCGACAGCGACTGAAACCTGGGAGCGAATAGCCCAGAGTGTGAAGTGGCCGTCGCCGCGGGTGGACAGCTGCATTTTGCTAGTGCCGAGTGCGCCCCCGCGCGTGCGCTCCGCGCCTGCGACGACGCCGGCGGCCCCGCCCCCCGGCGCCCGGCCCGAGGCGGGGGGCCTGCTGCGGGAACTGTCTCGGCTGTCGCGGCTGCCGGGCCGGCGCGCGGCGCGGGGCTCGTACAGCGCGCTGGGCGGGCCGGGCGGCGGCGGGCGCGACTCCACCGAGAGCCTGCTGCGCCACGAGGCGGCCCTGGCCAAGTCGCACTCCGCGTACCTCATCCACCGCCGCCCCACCCGCGACATGGCGCGCGACCGCGTGTCCGTGCCGGACTTCGGCGACGTCGCCGAAGTGCCCGCTGCGCCACGGGAGGTCACCGCGCTCGTGTACCTGGACTCGGACGACGAGGGGGAGCCCCGGCGCGGCGCGGCCTCCTCGGTTCGGGTGGACCCGCGCGTCACCATCGTCGCTCTCCCCGAGTCGGCGTCGGTGCGGTTCACCGCCGAGCCGCTGGCCACCGACGACGAGGAGCCCGAGTCGACGTCGGACTACGCCAGCGCCGAGCGCGTGAACCGGCTGTCGCTGGGCGGGTTCAGCAACCCGCACTACCTGGGGCCGGACGTGCGCCGCCTGGGCGCCGCCCTGACGCCCGACTCGGGCGTGTGCTCGGGCCCCGCCGACGTGGAGCTGCGGGACCTGCGGCCGCGCCCTCCGCCGGACGTGCAGCTGCACCTGCTGCTCGTGGGCGGCCGCGAGCCCTCGCACGTGGCCCTTCTGCAGAGCCCGCTCTCCATGTGGAGCTATCGGCTGCTGTAATATACACGTCTGACTCTTCCGAAGAGTGACGTTCCTCCATCCTGGGAATCCAATAATTTCTTGAAGTGAAGTACCCGTCTCTTAGTTTCGATCTAAGTTGTCTTCCCTATTGTACTACGGACCTATGCAATATTTAGACTTCCACACTATTACTAGTCATAGTTAAAGTAGAGTGACGACGACCCTTGGTATATGTGTGAATCTCTGCCGTCCGCTGGGGCGAATTGAAAACAAAAGAGTTTAAATAAACACTTATTCAAACGTTATAAAATATATACTGGTTCTTTGTTTACGGTCATGTAAATATTTATTTTTACCAAAACATGAAGGAGAAGAACGCGCTTTACGAAAAAAGTAACGTCCAAATTGTTATTAAGGAAAAATGCAAACATAGTTGTGTAAAGAGTAAATGATATAGAATTGAATTAATGACATGAAGGTAACACGTTTCCTGTTATGCGTTTAAAATAGTGAGATACAGCACAACACTGTTATGTTTTTTATTTATATTGGGCTTTAATGTGTTGATAGTTACGTACTCATACATATTATATTCTGTTTTATCATTGCTTTAATACTGCCCTTTATTCCAGCATTGAAGTTAGTACGGTAAAATCGCGTGAGCTCAATGATGTTTTTATTTTTCTACTATACATCTGTTTGAAAGTGTGTTTAAATGTTTCCATTTATTTGTTATACATATTAGTTAAACCCCAGGTTATGTTATAGGTATAAGTTTTTGTTACCGTTAGTATTTGAAAGTTATTTTTATAATTATAATGTAGAGAAAATCGATAGGTCATTATCAATCATCATTTTCACCTATAAATGGCCCACTACTGAATCCGGCCTCCTCCAAATTCATGGAAGGAACTTAACCTTCTGTGCCACGTTGGCAAGACGAATGCAAGAGGCAGAGCACCTTGCCGCAAGAGTTCTGCGTCTTGCAGTCCCGATAGTGTGAGTTGGTGACATTTTGTTTTCTAAATCCGTCACCACACGGAGTAAAATCTATTTGAGAATTTTATTTTTCCGTTTTTGCTACATTGCTAACTCTTGATTCTTGCACAGAACGAAAATAAGTTCTTCCATAATATTGATTGTTTATAAATTTAAGATGTCACTTTTTTTGGGAAAAAAATTAGTTAGTAATGGAATCATCAATAGCCATTTAAAGTATATACATATTATGAGAAATGGTCGTGTGGTTGCTATAACTAGATATTAACTGGGTCTAGTGCCACGACTGAGTATTAGTAGATTTACCATGATGACATAATTATTTGAGGTAGTTATTATTATTTCTGTGGCTTAAATTGCTCTATAGAAGGTAGCTATCATGGTATATATTGCCCTTGTATTTTACCATTTAGAATCGCAAACCTTCTGCCGCTATCTCTACAGGGTGTAACAAAATACAAAATACAAAGACGTGGCGCGGGCGTAAGCCCTTTTTTATGAAGCAATGTGCTGAGAGGGATATGTGTGTACAAGAAAAAATAATACTAAACCTGTAAAAATGCGACAGTTAATCTATAGACTGCCAATGTGGTCTCCATGATGCTGATTTGACCACCACTGCTCCATCTGACTCGCTCACTGCGGTTGGGGTGTATCTACCTTTTTTGGCTCACCCTGCACATTGTATAATTAAAGGTTTATACTACAAATAAAAAAGAGAATTGATTTCCCGCCGTGTCCTGAAGGAACCACCGAAGATACGATTGTAGTAGCTTAGACGTGAGCACCAAAATGGCAACTGGTAATTATTGTGGGTCACGACCCAGTGACGCTGGGTCCGTGAGTCCCGGTGCATGCATGCCAATTGTGGAGAATTTATTGTAGACCGAAGTGTTAATAAACGTAGTGACGTCCTTCAACTTATTTTATTCAGCTCTTTCTAAGAAGACTACCACACCTCTGGGTCGCAGAGGATTCCTACTCTTCCTCTTCATTCCTATACCTGATTCTCTTCATATGGTTGAGGAGGGCGATGGCTGTCACATGCGTCACGCTTGTGAACAGGTGCCGTGCGGGGGTCGGTTGGCTCGGCCAGTAAAAGGTTACTATTGTGGAATAGATGCGGCTGACGTTTAGCCCTTTGGGACTATTGCGGGAGTTTGATCCTGTAGCGACCAACATGCTACATAATTTACCCGAAATATCTGAACAAGTTACAGACACACCACCTCGTCTGGCAGGATGATCTTCCCTTTGCGCCTAAACTCTCATAAATCTGTTTTAACCTGGTATTGTAGCTAAAAATGGCGATCTTAAATGAGCAACTACAGAGTTTCTTGCCAGCTCTTCTCTGTAGAGCTGCAATGCGAACCGGTGGTAGATGGTAAATTTTATTTAATTATTTGACTGTCAAAAGAGTGAGCCAACTTGATTAAATGAGTTTTGCTTTGATTTGATTTCGAAGCCTATGAGATCAGGTGTGATAAACGATAGAGATCCACCCCTACACATCGAGCAGAGCTGTCAGTTGCGTCCGCACTCCCCACTACCCGCTATTCCATATCCAATTCATTTTATTTAGCGACATCTAGTAAACAACCCCGGTACTGTTTGCATCGGAACATACAAAATATTTTAAACATAAACCCAACCTAGCGTAATCTCGTGTATTTTTGCTCAGCCAGTGAAGTAAATAGTTTGTATGAGTCAAAGAGCGCTGGACGCAGTTACATTTGCAATTATAAATAACTCACACACCAAGCGGTGTCGGTTTTTAATAGCAATAGTAAGTACAAGTCAAATTCGTCAACTTCAATCTTCCCCTTCAATCTTAGCCGTTTTTTCCCGGGAGTAGAAATTTTCGTTCCGGTTGCATCAGCCTGTTCTTTTTCTTTAACTAATTTACGCACGAAGGGCTCACCAACACCTGTAAAATAAATCACACTTAAATCCTATAATAAAAATTAACAATAGGGTTCAGGGAAGTGCATATTACAATATCTGGCAACACTAACCTGTGGCAGCCGCTACTCGATCATACAGTTTTTGAAATGGTATTATTGGGGCTTGGAGACGTTTTTCTTCCTCCATAAAGGCCAACACTTTTAAAATAATGTTTCTCGCGTCACTTCGCAAAGTTTTTTTGCATTATTTCTGACACTTTTATCATTAAACAAGGAAAAAATACCACGACGTCGTTCTCAACTTTACAAAATGACACACAGGCATTCACTTCACAGGGTGACATATTGAAGAAGGCGACTTTAGTTCCTGTTTTCGCCACCGGTTCAGATAAGTTTGTAGCGCTATATGTATTAATTTGACTCTGTGATGTTATACGTGGGCATTGACTGAAACGAGATTTAATTATATTTATAGAATTATGGGTAGGCAGTAGTAGATACCTGATATTTGACTTTCAAATAAACTTAAAATGGTATTTATTTATTTTGCCGTAAATAAAGTGCTGTTGAGCGAGCAATAGGTATATTTGTTGGAAATAAGTGTCTCTGCGAAGATCCGCCAGCCCAAGGCCCAGCAGTGGAGTACAGTGCTGTGGTGAATGATGATGATGATGAATATACGTGTCTTAGATCGATATAAGTGGTGGTATCCCACCTGATTTAGTGAACACACTTTGACGCTATATTTGGACAACATGTCTGTCAGCGTGGCTCATATTTTTGTCTTTCTATTGTCATTACTAGGAAGGAGTTTAGGTGCATTGTGCATTTACTGGTTGTGATTGATTACTACGTCCGCATCCACACTGACCATACTGCAATTAGACATTTCTGACTGTTTAGTACGATGATCTTTCAGGGTGAATCGAAATGTACCTATGTATTTTTATGAAAATAATGAGGTCAAACAAGTAATATGTTGTTACACCGCAGAACCTTTAAAGGCGTATCGTTTGTCGTTTCAGCCCATTACTGACCCACTACTGAGTCGGGCCTCTTCCAAATTCATGGAAGGAAATTAGCCTACTGTGCCACGCTGGCAAGACGGGTTGTTGGCACAGGGTTTGTATCAAGTTTTCCTTCTCTTGCGGCAAAATTATTTGCCTCATGCGTGCACTTCACTACGGTAAAGGCCGAGAGAACATAGGTAGGCCATAGTGTTATGGCACATCACATAGTGACGCATGGGAGTAACGTCGGCTGTGTAGCCCACGTTACTCCCATGCGTCACTATCTGATAGATAGTCATTAACTTGATAGTACGCTTTTTTAACTAAACCGTACTTAGCTGTTGAGTTAATGAGTGAATTCTGGAATACCATTGCTTACCGAAAGATGTAGCATCGAATCACCAAGAAATACTTGGAGGTGGCCACAGCTAATGTTCGCGACCTTTTCCCACGCTTGTTGATTACCCCCGGTTGTTTACTCATGTTGTTGACTTGTCATCATTTGTGCGCGCCCACAAGATTACATGCTTTATTAATGGATTTTTAGAGTCGAGAATCTTGTGGCATGTAGATACTCTCGAAATAGTTGTTTACGTCTAACCGAGTGGTTAGCACGTTAATGGCCATTTTCTAAATACTCCCTAGCCTATACGAGCCACGGGCCCATAACATTTAGCACTCATTGATGGGGTGGTCCGTACAACTGTACCGCGATCCCACCCACTTTGCAAGTAGGTTAAGTTCCCACTCGCATCTGCCCCACGGCTTGGGCTGCCGCACAGTGCAGCCCGGCCGTTCTCTGCGCAGACGATGCAGTGTGGCTTGGCTTACTGCTTGCTACACCGCACCTGTACCAGTCCCTGGCCTTTGCCACTTGTGCAGCGTGCCCCGACGTTACCGGCCTCGGGGCACATGCGGGGCCGCTGCTTCAATGCCCCCACTCGATCCACAAGTGAGGATCGCGAGGCTCCAGCTGACCTGCTGAGGCGCCATCGCGGGGCACTGTGAAACCAAAGTCCCACAGAGCGGCAGTATAGGAAGCAGTAATCTTCTTCTATCTATTTAAATTATATAAAAATCAATGCCACTTTTCGTTGTAATTTTATAACTCAAGAACGGCTGAACCAATTTGAATATTTTTTGATGAGTTAGATTTACAAATCAGCCCCACAGATGGCTCTGCAATCGGTAAACAAATATCGAATATTACAGACAGAATGAGACAGACAAGTAAAAAGAATACAATGACACATCGCACGCTCAGTATTAAAGTGACCGAATTCAAAAAACCATTTTTTTGGCATATGGATAAAAACACTTTAAAAACATTAAAGTAAAATTATTTTTATCAATTTGCCAAATTAAGTTAACTAATTAAGTTAATTATTTGTACACCGTTTGACTGGCACTCAAGCATGTAGCCTGCCGGAGTGCAAAGTATTTCAAGTAGTCTTAGGGTAGACAAGGTTTTGTGGTCCGTGTATTGATTGCATACACGTATGCAATCAATACACGGACAATAACATTTTTGATTTTTATTAATATTCGCCTAAGCGTTTCTGAATTCCGTGGATTTCCGAGTAAACAGGCATGTTTGTGCATGGCACATATTTGTGCATCTCTACGTGCTTCCAAGCAAACATTTACTTATACCATTTCCCGGGGAGACTGCGCGCGGCACCGAGTGCTCCTCGGCTAAATTATTTGGGGACGCAACTCGTTTGAACATTTTAGTGTAATTTTAATGGCGTTGAGCGCGGAACTCACTTACTTATATTTTATCTTGTTTCAATGATAATTTAATTTTAATGTTATCTACGCGAATGAGATGCGGCGAATATTCTATGTGGCAGTAATATGAGTATTGTCTTTTGCCGTTTGGCTTAACGCCGCCTGAACTCCATCAAGGGATGCATCTACTGCACGCATCATCTGCTTTTTCGGGGTCCGCTACACGTGAGTAGCATATGCAAAGACCCAACCGACAGTAACCGCGCGACGAATAAATTCAATCAGGACCGACATTAATGCGAGATCCTCACACGAGGCATACCGATGTGAAGAGCTCAAAAAGCTCTCCAGCTAAGCGCCGTGTGTGGTTCGCCTAATTACCATCAAACAACGACGAAGCTTTTATTCTGCCCTTGTCATATTCTCGTTCGACATTGTGTTAAGAATTTTTGTAAAGCTCCGCCATCTTTTCGCTACGATGAACACGCTTTTCAATATTCGCATGCCGCAATTTACTATTTTATTTGGAAGAGCTTTGGTTCCGTACGAGAAGTATATTATATCTCGTGTTCGTACGTGGCGTTTGTTTATTTCTGCCAATTCATGGTGCGTGTAATTGAACTTCCGCGTTGTTGGTTTTTCACGAGCCGAGAGAATAATGTGATTATTTAATTTACTAAGGATTTAAATATTTAAGCATGCAACTGGCATGGACTTGTTGTAACCTAAGTCAATCAGCAGCAATCATCTCTGGTTTATACAAACGCACTTGCATCTATTTCGGTGGCACCAAGAACGCTGGGCTAGGGGTTATAAGCATGGCTTTTGGATACGTGTCCTATATTCGATTCCGGGCCAACCCGGAATAAGATCGAGAGCAAACACTCTTAGTGGCAGTGGGCAGTGCACATAGCTCGCAGGACCGACGCCCAATGGGGCAGAAAAGTCCTCGAGTGGCGACCGCGTTCCGGAAGGCGCAGTGCTGGTAGGCCTCCCACACGGTGGACCGACGACCTGGTGAAGGTCGCCGGAAACCGATGGATGCGGGCGGCCCAGGACCGGCCTTTGTGGAGATCCTTGGGGTGAACGTCTATTGGCTGAAATGATGATGATGATGTGTTTGTATAAACCAGAGATGATTGCTGTGAATCACTCGTGTTGGTGAGTGATGTGCTGGTAAAGAGTTCCTGCGACATGGGTTACAACAAGTGCATGCGAAACGTCTTTAAAACATATTGCAGTGTTCTTATTTTTGTAATATTAACAAGGTGCTTATTCGACAAGGTAGGGTAACCTAAAGATGTGCTTCATTTCATTCAACCATTAGGAGCACTTGCACGGATGATTTTATATAACGCAATTTTGGTTAAATTCTATTCTATGATTCTAGTTTAAGGTGATGAAACTAATTAAAATGAAATATGTAGTTTCGACCTAAAGGAAACTTACGCCAGCATGGCGCATTGACTAATTGGTGTCTTATAACGATTTCTTAGGTTTTCAGGACCTTTACACATTGCAGGAAATGATTTCCTAAACTTACTCCCTATCCCACCCACTTTACGTAAATTCGCGGAATGGCGTAACCTATATCCTTCTTCCTTCTCCCTCATTCGTATCTGTGTATCAAGAATCTATCAAAATGAAAACACCGTAATAGTTTAGTTTGGCATTTAGTCGCACTGCAGAAAATAAAAACAAAAGTAAATGTTAATGTTTCGTGAATTAATATGGAATTTGTAAGATGCCTTTAAGCTATTAGGTGACACATGTCTTTCCGATCGGCTATTCTGGCGTGCTTGTGTAACAAACTTAGTAGCTTTTTAAGTACAAGAACTATATGTTTGTCATGTACCTACCATCGCATCCGCCCAGGAGGCTGCATACTGAGACAAGCCGCAAAGACGATCTGTAGTTGAATTTTAAATTCACTTTTTTGGATAAAAAGACAGAGATGGAACAGATTTGTAAGAGCAAGCTCGCGCAATTCTCACGGAAAAAGGAACATGGAAAGAGATCAAGGTCACACAGCATCTTCTTATGAATAGGCCACGAATGCCGATTCATATGGGTTTGAATCTCTAACAAAAGTGTTAGTGATTTCGAGTCAGTTTGTAGCATCGACAAGTCGTGTAATTTTATCTATATAATATATTTTCCGTCACGCCACGTACAACCCGCGATCCTACCGCGCTGGCCAGACGGCTTGGCAAAGGAGTTCATAATCCAGTTTTCCGGCTCTGGCGGCTAGATTTTCTACCGTACTACTTATTTAGGACACGACACGATAATTTACGTAATTTCAAAAGCCATTTAACATGGTGATGGCATTTGTTCGTACGGTGACAGCTTGAAAATACATAGTGACACCATACCCATTCCTGCGCGACGTGTGCTACAAGGGGCCGCAGCTTTAACTATATTGTTTTTAACGCAATTCTATATAATAGTCATGTTTCTAAGGAGAGGCGTGTGCTGTCTCGTCTCGCATGTAGTTACAATTGCATTTCATGTTTCTGAGAGCAGAGTTGAAATAGCATGCAATACGCACGATAAATCGTTCGAAGGTGTTTTGATTCAATGCCAATGATCGTATGCATATCAAAGTCATGGCCAGCCGGTTCGCCAAGGTATTTGCGAAAAACAATACAAAAATAATAATAACAAGACAATCACTACATATTAAAGTCGCTGTCGTCTGTCCGTCCCTATGTATGCTTATATTAGGTTGGGGAAAAAGTACCTTCGCATTATAGTACTTAAGTATGGACTTGTAATAAAATCTTTTTGGCTATACTACTTGTATCTGGCTGGTTTTGGTATCATTGAAAGTTTAAATTTTAAAGAACATAATTCCAAATTCAAATTAGGAAAATGTGTGATTTTCATTTGTTTTTCGTACTGTCTAGATGAGTGAATCTAATGAAGAAATTCGATAAATTTTACTACAAAAATGGAAAAATGCAACGCAAGCCGCGAGAAACATTTGCCTAGTGCAGTCTCTGTGAGAGTAACACAAATTTGGTTTAAGCGTTTTCAATCCGGAAATTTTGATGTCAAAGATGCACGTCGCTCTGGTCGCCCTATTACGGATAAAAAGCTTGCCATTTTTTGAACAGTGGAGCAAGATCGGCATATCAGTAGTTACGACGTAGCTGAAGAACTAGGAATTGACCACAAAACAGTTACACAAACACGCTTACCACAACCTGGAATCAAACCTGTGCTCTAAACACACATTACCCGGGTGACAGATTTAGACTACACAATGTCACCAACCCATAGCATCCTGAGGGTATCGGAAGAGGTGACTAAGGAACAGCTTATCCACAAGAGAAGGACACTACTACTACCATTCAGCCCAAAAATGACCCACTGCTGAGTCTGGTTTCGTATCAAGTTTTCTTTCTCTTGTGGCTAGTTTACTATTTCGGCTCTTACGACACCCTCAGAATGGAATGGGGCGGTGACACTATGTATTCTAAATCCGTCACCACCCGGACCACTATAAGCAAACTCGCTGCCATCCAGTCTGGCCAGAGTGGCACAATAGGTTTGGAGGAGGCTCGGCTCACCAGAAATGGCCTGAAATGATAAAAGATGATGATGCGTTCCATACTGGAATACCTGCCTTTGTTTTGGTTATCTTCCTCTAGTTTTTATCAGGAAAGTCATCATCATGATCTCCATTTTCCAATCCGATTTGGTGTCTTCTTCCCACCCACGTAATTTTCTACTCGAGCCGACTGCCTTGCGGCCACTCCCTACTTGGGTGCAGGAACTCTGGGAAATTAATGGCCGTTGCCATTAATTTGTCGTAGTTTTTAAAAGTGCAATATATAAGTGCAATATGTATCGATAGACTGATGTGGCAGTAATCCCTAGCAGTACTCCACTCGCAATATAGTTAAATTCTAGAGGCAAGTACTCACGTAATTAATGCTCGCATCGTGTCTCGCGACTTAGCAATCCGCTACCTTTTAATAAGAGGAGCACAACAGCCGGCCCAGTTTAATAACTTCGCCTACACAAAGTAAACCTACGTCACGCATTCGTACATTTATTAATTGTCTGATTTACATATCGTCATTGTCAAAACAAAATCTGCTATGTGCAAAAACTCTATTTTGAATGAACGAATAAAAACATTTTCTTATAAATTTTATATGAAGGTGAACTCCAAATAATATTGTCTTTGGAATTGAAACATACTTCTAGGGAGTCCTTTGACGTGTGATCGCCATAAGATGAGAAAATAATTTGGATTGCTTTATTGGTGTGTCACCTGAAGAGGTCTGGTGCAGCGGACACCATGTTGGAGCGATTCGGGTTTGATTCTATGGTTCTTTTTTATTCTCTTTATTTCTCATATTTTACATATATTATTTCTTTAATAATATTTAGTTCCTCTCTCTCCGTTGAAAAATTTTCATGGTACGGGCCTTGGCCAAGCGCAGCCTATTTTTACTTCAAGTATTAAAGAATACTATAATTCGTACTATCCTTCAAGCGTTTTGTGTGTTAACAATTTGGTAAATGCAATATGAAACACATGATAGTAATAATGTAAAGCCAAACGACAAAAAGATGCTAACTAATTGTTCCTTCATTTTGTAGCATGAGTAAAGCTATTACTTTCAATATGCAACTCTTATGCAAGTCATGTCTTGGCAGTTTGGAAGACATTATTTTTTTGTGATAAGACTGCCAGTTGTATGTGTTAAATTATTTTATCTGTAGGGGGAGTTGGGGCACCTTGATACGATTTTTACTTAGACCCAATAAAATACGATCTATTGACAGTAGTAACATCCAATATAATAATTTAATCAATATATATTCACCTAACTTGTTAAATACAAATTAACCGTTAGATTTAATCACAAAATGTATTAGAGCCCATTTACTAAAAATGAAATTTGTATCAATGTGCCCCGAATGTGGGGCACTCTGATTCATAGAAATATTTCTACAAATTAAACTAATTTTATTGATTTTAATGATATATTTTTTTTTACTTTTTGGTAATAATTAAGTACTAATTGAAATAAATAATTTTAGTATTTATATAAAAATAGAACAAGTAAATTCAATCAAGACTTAGCCATGAAAAATATTTAAACAATAAGATATAATCACTCTTTATTTGGCTTATTCAGTCATGACTCGTTTTATACTTAAGCATTAAGACATAATCATCCTTTATTTGGCCTTATCAGTCATCGCTAATTTTTATGAAGTAAATTACCTTACATTGATTCGTATCAATGTGCCCCGAGAGCACTTGCATCAATGTGCCCCTGCCTACTACAATCGAGATAAATATTTTATAAAAAATAAAGCAATAAATAATAAAAAAACTTAAGTCTATATAATTTAATGACAGATAATGTACTCTGCAAATGTCTTAATATAACACAAATAACACTTAATCCATTGAATCCCATCCGAAAGAAACCTACGAAAATTTTGTTGCGAACATCAGACACAGTTTTATACGTGCCAGCCGCTAGTCGTCGGGTGGACGCTTGCTCCGCGCTAGTAGGCGTGTAGGTTGTTTAACTACCTTCTTATTTGTGGCGGCTCGTCCAACGCGTTTCCTTTTCGAAAAATATTGACTGTATCTATGTGCCCCATGTATCAATGTACCCCATCTCCCCCTACGTCACAATCTGTTTAAGAATCAACTCTCTCTAAAAAGGATTTTGATCATCACAAACTTGGTCGTGGCCTTATTTAGCAGGGGAAAATGTTGGTTGGCCGTCTAACATCAATACTCAACGTAACAACTTTAAGTGGTTTGCTATCCGGAAATTTCCAAGTTATGTAACTAACTAAGGAAGTGATCACAGCAACATGGAATTAAATATGTAGGCCACTGAAAGCGTCAGGCACCAAACAGGAAATTAAGGGAACGGGCTGAAATCCGCCCGGGCAGCGTTTCCGGAATACAGCTATGCCTGGGAGCCATTTGGCTCATTAGTGTGAAGTGTCCTGGCGCTGGAAGTTGGGGTCGCGTAGCTGGGGGGTAATTGGGCTGATAATCATAGGTTAATATGGCACTTACACGCGCATTTGGTTATTGTTATCGCTCATCCTTCTGTGTTCGATTTATTTTTATTTAAAACTAGTGACTTGCCCCGCCTTCGCACGGGTTCAATGATGAACATATAAATTTATGCATTATGTACATACTAAACTTCCTCTTGAATCACTCTACCTATTAAAAAAAACCGCTTCAAAATCCTTTGCGTAGTTTTAAAGATATACATAGGGACATACATATACATAGGGCATAGGGCATAGGGACGGAGAGACGACAGCGACTTTGTTTTATACTATGTAGTGATGATGATAAACGAAACCCCTACACTAGCCATAACCGGTACCGCTGGGGGAGTTTACAGACATGTAATTCACTAACAGAAATTACAACCAGACTCAAACTCAAAAGGAACTTTATTTACGTTGGTTTTATCATAAAACTCTTATAAATCGTCATATTTATAAATACCATTATCATCTTACGGCTCCTGTCCCACACTAGGTGGTAGTCTCCACACGTACCTATCAGTCGTCATACCTACATTCACACCTTTCATACAACACAATTCCTCACACCTACAATCCCTCCATCGCCCTTGATCGCTCATTATCCCTGCGTCCACTCAATTCAAGCTGAAACTACCACCGGTTCAGAAATCTGCACTACAGAGAAGAGCCGGCAAGAAACGCAGTAGTTGCTTTTTTTAAATTATTTGTCTTGTTTACAAAAAGCACTTAGCAGCATAGTGAGAGCAATTTCACCACTCAGAGTAAGTGCCCCTATGGATATCGAATGCACCATCCACGTTCATCTGTAATGAGAATGTATATCTTGAGGAAATGCGGCGGCCTTGGTTTTTTAAATGCCAAGGACCTACATAATCGCGAGATATATATAATCTCAGGGAGTATTTTCTTAAGGTTAACGTAGATATGTATCGAAATGTTGTCGCAAATGATAAAGGACTTATCCCGCAGATCTGGAGGAAGCCAAAGGCATTGAGAATGAAAGACAAGGAGTTACACGGCAGATTCTATCGACCTCTCACGGGATCTGATGTGGACCAACTCGCATCCGTGGTCTGGCTACGCTTCGGTAACCTTTTTGGGGAAACTGAAGGGTTTGTCTTTGCAATTATGGACGAAGTTATGTTAACGAACAACTACCGGAAGCATATTCTGAAGGACGGCACGGTCGAAATTTGTCGGGCATGCCACCGTCCTGGTCTTGTGAGTGCCGAAGTTCCGTTCGAATATTACCAGTATCGAATATTACCAGTATCAGCCTCAACCAGTTTCCAAAAATGACCATGTCACGCTCTACTGGGACCGGTCAATTAAAACGGACAGGTATATTGCTGCCAATAAACCTGACATCGTTGTAATAGATAGGTCTACACGCGTTGACATGACCATTCCGCATGATGAGAACCTCGTGAAGGCGGAAAAAAAAAGATTAAATGTTTAGACCTGGCCCATGAGGTGACCGCCATGTGGAATGCTGAGTTAATCAGTAATAATCCGATCTTTGTGTCAGTGCTGCATGCTTTGATATCGAAAAGTTTTGATGGACATCTCAATCAACTCTCGATATCCGGTTGGGTGAAGCGTCTGATGCAAAAGGCAGTTTTACTTGAGACAGCGCGCATTGTTAGGCGGTTCCTCTCTTTGCAGCACTAAGCCCTAGACGGCTTGAAGATTTTTCCGCCATGACTTTTACATAATATTTTGTAAAAAATAAGAATAAAGAATATATGAACAAAAATATAATGCCGGAATATATGAAATTATTCTAACCAAGTTGTACGCAGCGGGCAGGGAGAGACTGACTGACAATTAAACCTAAGATGAAATGGAGAAAACATGGAGTTATCATCTTGACTCGGGACTTTTGGCAAATGAGCTATTTTTCATCCATCATGTTGTGCCGACCCATATAATTTGTTAGATCGCGCAATTTGATCATAGTCAAACCGCATCTTTCCAAATAGGTATGTATCGTATTCTGTATCAGAAATGTTTAAAAACCTTCAATTATTATGACGACGTTTATCCAAACAAAGCAACCACAACCAAAAACAACATTCAGTTCGTTAAATAGGCATGAATACATTACAGTTCATTTTGTAAATTAAATATTTTTGTGAAACCTGTTTATTTGAAGAGCGAAATGGCCAAGGTAGTGTCATTTTAAGTGTTACTGTTTAATAAGTTATTTACAGAATCTGTGCAAGATGCCACGTAACTAGTCGCTGGATAAAGATTGATTTTTCAGTATTTAACACAGTAATAGAATCGATATTGTAGTTAGAACACCTCCCCTTCCAAAGAAGGAACGCTCAGTTATGGGCCGAGAAGGAGACTCGTCTAATAACGACTTCAACGATACCTTATATACAATTCGAGGACAAGGCTTGCCTGAAAGTAATGCGGTTGTGACACGAAGGAGTTCAATCTTATGCCGCCGACCTTGCAAAAAAGGGAAGCATGACGCGATTAGCAAAGAACAGCTTCTGCCAACGCCATGCGTCCGATACGCATGATGGAGGTCTGGCGCAGAAACAACAACAATACCCATGGTGGTCTTATTTGTCGGTATTGAATGAATGAATGATATTCTTTATTGTACACCAAAAAAAAACATAAAACAAACTTCAACATGAACATTGTACAGTACAAATGGCGGTCTTATTGCTGAAAGCAATTTCTTCCAGACAACCGTTGGATGGACTTAGGTGGAACAAGAAACAAATATGAGTAGTTGCAGTGTACATATGATATACTATATATAAATAATAACAAGTAAACATATACATATTACAAATAATTAAAAATATTAAGTACGACTAACCAAAAGTCAAATAATGCTCTTTCACCATACTTTTAAACTTCGTTAAGGATTGAGCACACCTTACCGACAATGGCAAAGCATTCCACAGGCGCACAGCTTGAATAGTAAAAGATTTATCGTAAAATCGCGTGGAATGCATTGGCATTGCCAGTGTTAAGCCCTCTGATGATCTTAAGGACAATGAATGTGTGTCACAGGAGAACTGAAAACGCTCTTTAAGATAATGTGGGGTAGTGGGATGAAAAATAGTACTGTACAGCAGTGAAAGGATGTGAGTATTCCGACGAAGACGAATTGGGAGCCACTTGAGCTTTTCACGAAATTCTGATACATGATCATATTTGCGTAAACCAAATATGAATCTTATACAAACATTTTGAAGTCGCTCAAGTTTGTTAAGTTGCTCCTCTGTGAGATCAAGATAGCTGACATCGGCATAGTCAAGTGTAGGGAGCAGAAGAGATTGAGCTAGCGCAATTTTAGTGGCAGTCGGTAAAAAACTGCGCAGTCGCCTCAGGGACCCCACAGATGCAAAAATCCGTCGACTAGTTTCTTTAAGTTGTGGAACCCACGATAATGTGTCATCTATAAAAATCCCCAGATTCTTAACAATTTTCGACATTGGTATCTGGATGCCATCGAAAATAATTTGTGGCAAGTTAAACCTGTCGAGTTTTGAGACCATTCGTGAGCCGCCAATAACAATGACCTGGGTTTTGATGGGATTAACTTTTAAACCATGGCATTTGCTCCACTGAGATATTCTGAAAAGATCTTTATTTAGAATTCCTATGGCCTCCGCTATTTGATCTGCCGGTGCTTGCGTGTAGATCTGAAGATCATCTGCATATAAGTGGTAGGAAGAAATTAAGTGATTGGAAATGGAATTAATGAATATTGCGAAAAGTAACGGAGATAAAACGCCACCCTGCGGCACACCTGCAGTCGTAGGACACCATGACGAAGAGGCATCTTCGATGCGGATACGTTGCCGGCGGCCATGCAGGTAACTACGAAACCAATCAGTTACCGTTGGAGATATGTTTAGAGTGAGCAGTATCCCGAGCAGAATGTCAAAGTCGACAGTGTTGAAGGCATTGCTGAAGTCAAGCATTGTGTTACGGGTCTTTCCCCAGTGGTGGCTAGAAAGTCAATAACATTGATTTTACTACCGAGTTCTGTAACTCTGGTTGCTGAATACGCTAGTGGCGTTAATTTATGTGTATAACTGAGATTATTTTGTCGCTATGCCCTTTTTTTTCGTTAGAAATCCTCATGGTCCCCGGCCGTTGGGGACTAGTCGGGGTATGTGGGACTCCGGGCGCGGAAACATGGCAAATAGCGCCGTCCTAGGCGGTATCATCATCAACATGCACACTCTAAGACTCGCGGCGGGTCGTTCTCTTCCCTGCAATATGATTGAGGCGGGCGATTGCTGCCACATGCGTCATGCTTGTGAACAGGTGCCGTTGCTGGGGGTCGGTTGCCTCGGGCATTAGAAGGTTTCTATTGTTGACTAGATCTGGCCCATATTTGGCCCTTTGCGACTGTAAGTATTGCGCGAGTTTGCTCTCACAAATCTGTCTTATCCCGGCCTTGTACCTAAAATGGCGATCTAAAAAGAGGAACTAGTTACAGTGTTTCTCCCGGCTCTTCTCTGTAGAGCTGCAGTCCGAACCGCTGATAGTTGAAAAAAAAAACAATTTCCGATGGTAAATTTTAAGTTTTATTTTATTGTTTTACTTGACTTGACTTTGACTTTCGACAATAGAGCTCTAATGACCAACTTGATTAAATGAGTTTCGATTTCGATTTTGAGTAGTAGATCTAGGGACTAAGTCGCTAAATTGGAAACAGTGTTCTTCCCAACCTTAGTTATTCCCTAATTTGAAGGGTTGGTTATGTTATGACGCGGATTGTTTCAACGCGTCTGTCCAAACTCATGTAAACACATCCGCATAAATATGGATAACGTATAACGCGAGAGAGTGTTTATAGTTCGTGAGTTTTTTTAATAGCCGCACTTCATAATGGTCGTAGTAGTAATTACCGGGGCGTGAGTGCCACCGCGTTAATGTGGATGTTATGGTCCGTACCAGCTTCTATTACTTACTGAAGCTGATAATGGTAACCTACGCCATACCGCTCGGTACTGGTACCATCGTCCTTTCAATTAAAGCGATAGCGGCTTATTTTTTTTTGTTTCACCAATTACCAACTGATTTATTTTATTACAACAATTAAAAAATAAAAATAAAAGCATTGATACTAAATTAAATTAATTATAGTTGAAAACTACATTAATTATTATGCAATGATATAACTGACTAACAATGATGCCTGGAAGAAACTGACATTTTGTGCTGTTTTCCTTTGGCCTCTTGCATAATATTGGTCCTTACATATGAAATTAGCGTTTTGTCGTACTGACCACTTTGATCTGAAATATCTCCTCTTTTATAAGAGTTCAAATTTATAAATTCATTTAGCTGGTACTTTTGAGTTTTGAAAACAGTCATTCATTTGTTTTTTTCCTAATTATTTTTTCTTTGGCGTCTCTTATTAACGCAAAATGGAAAACATGAAATATCGGTATATTTACGAGTACGAGTTGAACCGTGAGACCAGTGCTGCAGAAAAGGCTCGTAGGATTAACGATGTGTACGGCGCTGATGTAGCAAAAAAAGCACGGTACGTTTTTGGTTTCAACGTTTCGTTCTGGATATTTCGACCTTGTGAACCAACCCCGTGGTCGGCCAGGGATCAAAGTGGAAAATGAAGAATTAAAGGCTATTGAAGAAGCGCATCCATCACAAAGCACTTCAGAGATAGCTGCAGGCTTCGGGGTACGTGACGAAACTGTATTTAACCACTTGTAGCAAATCGGGAAAGTAAAATAACTTGAACGATGGGTACCTCATGAATCGAGTGAATCGAACTTGCACACACGCGTCGACTACTGTGTTACTTTGCTCAACCGACACAATAATGAAGGGATTTAAAATCGAATCATGACTAGTGATGAAATGTGGATACTGTACGATAGTCGCAATGGCTGCACCCTGGTGAGCCAGCCAAATCCTGCCCTAAACGAAAATTTACTCAGAAAAAGTTACTTGTGAGTGTTTGGTGGACTAGAGCCGGTGTCGGTCACTACAGCTTTCTAAAATGTGGCCAAACGATTACGGCAGATATCTATTGTCAGCAACTGCAAACCATGAAGGAAGAACTAGCTGCAAAATAACCGAGATTCGTCAATCGCTCTAGGCCACTGCTGCTTCACGAAAACGCAAGACCACACACTGCACAACAAACAACCACTAAGTTAGATGAGCTACAATTGGAATGTCTGCGATATCCACCGTACTCCCCGGACCTTGCTCCAACAGATTACCATTTTATTCAGGAATTTGGACAACTTCTTAAAAGGAAAAAAAATCAACTCCGATGCTGCAGTCCAAACCGCCTTCAAAGAGTTTATTGATTCTCACCCGCATGGTTTTCTTATTATAGGGATCAATTAACTTCCTATGGGATGGCAAAAGTGCATAGATAACAACGGTGCAAAACTTGATTAATTAAATCTTTTACAAACAATATATATTCCTCCCGTACGAAACGCCAATTTCATAATGTAAGGACCTAATATATACCTACCACTGGTGGATTGGTTGTATCCTAAGTTTAGGGAGAAATAAATTAGTGTACACTGTCTGTGTGAGCAATAACGCACTGAACACTGATTTATTTCACTAGGCCTGCTATTATTCGTTAGTCGTATGATGATGGCAAAGATGATAATTTATAAGAGATTTGTGATAAAAATCTTTATTCCTGTAGATAAAATTCCTTTTTTGTTTATGTAAGTTTATTTAAATAACAATTAACTTATAAAAAAATATTATGTGCATATTAATTAGATATTTTAGTTTATAAATAAACAAGGAACTCACGAAAATTGCCTATGTTACGAGATTTTATTATAATGAAGTACTAGTAAAATGAGCATGACCTTAAACGGTTCCGCCTTCATCTTTCGGTTGTTCATAGTACCTATACATAGCGTATATTGTATTGTGACAGGTATCTTAAGGAATCGTACAGACAAGAGAACAACATTTCATACGGTTGATATAGGTACCTAGCTGACGTGGTGCAAATCATTTCTCACTTATTTGGATGTGTGTTTCGATAGTAGTAGGGCGACGCTCGACCGAGGCCGGCCTGGGGGTGAGGGGCAGCCGGCGTCGCCCGTGGTGGAGGCTTCAAACAAAGTGTGATTCGGCTGCGGGGCTCTGAAGGATGGAGGTCCATTCCCAGTCGGGGGCATGCCCTCGCTTATCGAAGTCCAACAACGTGGTACTGAGGTACTTTTTATCGTTATTTTCAGGGTCGTGGTACTTCTGTCACTACTGTTGAACGCATGGCGCGTTTTCGAGGCGCGGAGTTTCCTGTTCGGGAAGTCGAGCTCGAACGCCTACTCGCTACCCGTCGGTTCTATACTTAAAGGTATTTTTATGAAAACAGCGACTTTAAGTAACATGCAAATGCATTTGCTGCGTCGAAATTGGTCACAGCCTTGCCATCATACTGAAATTCGGAACATGAGGATCCAGATAAACGCTGATTTTTTACAAATACAATGTCCAAAAGTTTTTGGGATCCTTTCTTATATCCATCCCATCTCGCTTAATAAACGAATTGTAGGCTACTAAATTATAAAGTGAAGGTCACGAGACACTCAGTAGTTGGATCGGAATGCTCTATATTCCACTCAACAAAGAGCATGAGATGGAGGAGGTATGGTGAGCCTCCAGTCTGTGGCATCGCGGAGCGCCCTACCTTGTGCAACGTACCCGTGATGCCACAAACATGGACGTGCGATAGGTAGCACTCCGGGGATGTTTAGTGGGTATGCCTCTTCGGAGGAAAGTCCCACACTCCCCTCGTCGGTCCTCCCCGGGACCGACGGGGATAGTCCATAAAGGATTTTACCCCGGGCAACAAAAAATAAAAAAGGTCACGAGACACTAGGCTTTGTGTGGCAACTAGGCAAAGTTGTGTAATTCACATTCTTACTTCCACTTGCATTACAATCCTCAGGGATCTTAAAGTAGCGACGATGGAATAGGAATGTGTATTCTGCATAATATTATACTTCTGAATAATAAGTATGCACAGAATAGCAGATGTCTATATTTCAAAACTACTGTCAGGTGGCGAGGAGTTCGATTACATCGTGGTAGGAGCTGGAGCCGGTGGTTCAGCGGTGGCGGCGCGACTGGCACTGGCTGGAGCCGAGGTGCTCCTGCTGGAGGCTGGAGGCGACCCTAGCCCGATCAGCAAGGTACGTCTAGTGATCACTCCCGTGTGCTACTCCAACTAGTATATCAGTATTCTCGAAGTCAGCGGAGTCAATATTAATTTTACCAGAATGATTACGGCCCTCAAGATGGATCTCAGAGGGTAATCGCACAACTCAATCCGACTTATTCGATTGCTGCACGACCACGCTGTCGAAATAAATTTAAAACATAGTGACGAGTGCATCTGACACGCATTTATGTATTTTAAATTGGCCTTAGATACCGGCAGCAGCGATGGCGCTGCTGGGCTCGAGCATGGACTGGCAGTACCGGACCCTCCCGAACAACAAGTCGTGCTTGGCGTCGCAGGGCCGCCAGTGCCGGTTCGCCCGCGGCAAGTGCCTCGGCGGCTCCACCGCCATCAACTACATGCTTTACACGCGCGGGAACAAGAGGGACTATGACGACCTTAACGTCACTGGCTGGTCCTACAGAGATCTTCTGCCCTACTTCCTCAAATACGAGGGATTGCAGGACCTAGATTTACTGCCTTCATCTTCCGACCCATACCATAATACAACGGGACTTATGAAAATAGAGTATTTCGCCAACTCCGACAACCCCTGGCACGATCGACTCTCAGCAGCGTATCAACACCTCAATATTCCTTTCAATCCGGACATTAACGCAGAATCGCAAATAGGAGTCACCAAAGTAGTGGGGTTCGTATATGGAGGGGAGCGGATGACCGCCGCTAGAGGTTACCTCTCGAAGGAGAATGTCAAGAGACGATTGACCGTAGCGAAGCACACGATGTGCACCGGAGTCATTATGGACCAGAATAAAGTAGCCAAGGGTGTCACCGCTGTTCAGGGTCAACAGAAACTTAATCTTTACGCTCGGAAAGAAGTCGTCCTAAGCGCCGGAGCCATCGGCACTCCGCAGATATTGCTGTTATCCGGGATCGGGCCGGCCGGCCACTTGAGCTCCATGGGAATACCTGTAAAAGCTGATCTGCCCGTGGGGGAAAATATGTTCGATCACGCTTTGCCGCTTCTGATCGCTTTAGTGGACAAACGCCGCGGGTTACGCAGTAGCCTGCGAAATATAGGAATTAAATTGGAGCAGTTCGCCCAGCTGGTGACGTTGGGGCGGGGCCCGCTCACCTCCAACGGCCTGACCGACCTCAGCATGTTCATGAACACGAAATGCTACGACTACGAGCGGCGGCGACTGCTCAACCGCTCGACGACGGGAACCGAGGAGGACTGCGAACTGCCAAACGTGCAGGTGATCCACTCGTACATCGACCGGGGGCTCCTGTCGCTCGGCCGGCCCCAGTTCCAGCATGCGATTGGCTTCGAGGACTTCGTCATCGACCAGCTCGCGAGTGCCAATGACGAGCACGCGTTCATTGTCATCAGCCCCGTGAACCTGCGGCCCGAGTCCGTCGGCCGCGTGCGCCTGGCGAGCAGGGACCCGCTGGCACCGCCGGCTATACTGCCCAACTACCTCGACGACGAGCGGGACGTGGCCGCGATGGTGGACTTCATAAGGATCATCGAGGACATCATGCAGACGAAGGGGTTCGCCACCAGGGGAGCCCGCCTCCTGAAGCTGGAGCTGCCGGGGTGCCCGCGCCCCGACGAAGGCTTGCGCGACTACTGGTCGTGTTACGCGCGGCACATGACGTTCGCGGTGTACCATGCCACGGGCACGTGTGCGTTGGGTAGCGTGGTGGATCCTCGCCTGCGAGTGCGTGGCATAGGCGCGTTGCGAGTGGCGGACCTGAGCGTGCTGCCACGAGTGCCCAGCGCCTCAACCGAATCTGCCGCTCTTGCCATCGGGGAGCGTTGCGCGGATATCCTTTTAGACGGGCGGGAAGCGCCAGATGGGTAGCAGTTACTATTTACTTGCCCGATGCTTGCCAAATCAGTAATTTAAGTTTTATTTTTCGAATAAAATATCATCCTCACCCTTTTATACGTTGTGTTGCTTACGAGTACATTTTATTTTGGGATACAGCCACAGATGATGGAAATGATCGTTCGCTCGATAATTCATCGATTACTAAAGAGCGTTTGTTATTTATTCGGATCTCGTGTTAGTTGAAAATCATAGAATTGAACCTGTGCGATCACTCGTAAAGTAGTTTGACGCTGGCCACATGGCGAGGCGCCCTACGCGATCTTCGAATCGCTCCGTCGGAATTTTTATGGGAACTAAAGCGTAAATAACATCAAAGCACAGTTTTGCGAGTTTTAAACATTTTCTTGTTTCTAGTTTCGAAGTGTAATAGCGTACAACAGTGAGTCATGTGTGAGTTTACAGTGGACCAAAATACTCAATGGAAATCGGGGAAACAATATAAGGCATAGTCAAATTAACAGCTATTCAACAAAAACAAAACAATGATTGCATCCAGACAACCTTTTGATCTTATTCGAATAAAAATATTTTGAGTATGTTGATCCTCGAGAGTAAGTGAAAAACAATTATTATGTCGCCGAGGCCCGACTGATACCTACATCTACTATGTCGCATACTACCTTAGGCAAACGGCTATCGTTTTGTAAAGATAACTCTTAGGAACTAGGGATCGCTTTAAAAAAAAACTATTAAACGGGGCCCAGGTCAGCAATGGGTTAGTTATGGGCTATTGATGCTATTGAATATGCTATTCGAGAGCTGATTTTAAAATTACAAACATTGACTTTAACATTGATTTGTGTAGATTAGGGCTATTGGTCCCTGGGCTCGCCCTCCACCCTCTTCACTAACTCGGGCAGTTTAGACAACTAGGTTAGTTCTGAGTACGTGCCTGTTCATTCCTCTAACTTAATCTGATGCCAGCAATGCTGCTGCCAAATTGTTTTAAATGCCGTATAACTAGTTCCAGACTCGATTTTCTAACATTTACTACTAAAATTGTTTTTACTAAATCTGTTTTATTTTATAATGTCCCCACACGAGTTTTTCCTTGCACTAAAATGTTATTTATGTACCCAAATTACACCAAATGCTTTACCAAAAGCTAAGATGAGGCTCCGAAATCGAATTATCGTTGCGCGATACAAAGGCAGTGCTAGCAACCCCTAGACCAACGAGTTACGGTCTCAAGAAATGAGGCGTAGAGACGTCGACATTCCAAAATATCCTAAACTGCTTCCGCAGAACCAGTCAGACCTACCTCTGTCCCAGCGGCATGGCTGGATTCCCGGTTCGGCGAATAAAATAATGAACAAAATACGACTCGATATTTGGATAACAATCTTACAACAACTGAAAAAGTAAATTAGTAATTAACAATCAATCATTGTTTTATCCAATTAATTTCGACCACTTCAGCGATAAATCTAATAATGTTTCACGAATTATTGGCCCAATGTTTCGTTCACACAAATCGACTAATACACTTAATGATTTATTGTTGGGCAGTTAAGTCTTCGTCGAGATAAACCAACACCTAGTGTGTTCACTCTACCGAATTGAACTACGGAGCGGGAACTATATTTTCAACTTCAATTAAAGCCTGTAATTTTTACCGCTTTTAGCTGTTATGGCAATCTGTGCATAATGTGATTATCAATAATGTGTGGACAGTCTGTGCGAACAGTACTTTGAGCGGAAAACATGGCAGCTCTGGCATGGTGAAGGATTTGTTCTCTCTGTTGACAACGACGGGTTTTACCTAGACGGTAAAGTCATTCTAGATTCTAGAATTCATGATCAACCATATATATATGTATAAAAGAAAGTCGTGATAGTTACACTATTTAAAACTAGAGAACGGCTGAACCAATAAGGCTAAAAATTAGTGGGGAGGTAGCTTAGGACCAGGAGACTATATATAGGATACCAATGAGATTTTTATCCCATTCCTGTGGGATGTGATATAAAACGTGGTTTAAACAAAACGCAACTGACCTGGAATAACAATACGCAACCCTCAGCGAAACGTCCATAGTGATTGACAAATTTGTCAATTATGAATTTTGAAGTTGAACTTTTGATGTATTTTGACTGCCTCGTTGGTCTAGTGGTTAGATGTGCCGCCTTTGGATCAACGGGTCCCGGGTTCGATTCCGGGGTCGGGCAAGTGTCTTTGTCTAAACCAGAGGCACTGGCTCGGAGTCTGGGTGTCATTTCTATCTATAATAATATGTATTTACAAAAAAAAAGTATATAAGTAGTTTATCATCCATCTCGTTACCATAACACAACCATTAAGTTGCTTAGCTTGGGACGAGATGGCGTTGTGTGGAATGTCCAAGGATATTATTTATTTGTTTCGAGTCTATAGTAGATTGTTGTACCGATATTATTATTAACAATGACGTGACCAAGACGATCGAAACTTACCAGACAAAGCCGTAATGCAACTAGGATTCGAAATATTGCGAATGAAAGGACTAGATAAGAACAATAAATTGCATGTGAAGATTGCCGCATTAATTCGGCTCGACTTCGTTCTTCTCAATCACCTAAACGATCGACCGAAATATCTCTTAGGATCAACAACTAGAAATTTTTCGACACACAAGAAGAAATTTATCAAGTACTAAATAATTTGAATCGAGCAACGTTTCGATACGATGGCAGCACTGATTGTTGCTTGCATACGAGCGTCCGCATTGGGCAAACATATTGCAAACTCCGCAACGACAAAGTTTTATCAACATCGAAAATCATCATCTGGAACGAATGTACAATAGCGCATAAACGTGCACCGGAAGTACTCAACCGATCCAACCGAAGATCTACGCAATAAGTCGAGATGATTTGGAGGCGCAATGATTTTACTGTCTGGCGATTTCCGCCAAACACTGTCAGTAATTCCAAGATCGACTGCTGCTGCCGAAATAAACGCTTGCTCAAATCATCGACACTATAGCGCTATGTGAAGAAACTTCAGATGACAACAAACATGAGAGTTGCACTGCTGAACGATACATCTGCTGAGGATTTCTCTGAGCAATGGCTGACTATCGGTAATGGTCGAGTACCTGTTGATGAATGGAGTGGGATGATTTTATTTTCTCAAAATGTCCGTAACTGTGTCCCATGGAAAGACGAACTCATCAACAAAGTATTCCCAAACATCATTACTAACCAGTCTAACCACAAAATAATGACTGGTTCTCTGAGCGAGCAATTTTGGCGGCTAAGAATAAAGATGTAGATGACTTAAACTACATAATTCAGAATGTAATCATTGGTACACTGCATTAATTCAAATCTATTGACTGTCTAAAAAAAGATTCCTTTTTGTCTCGAGTCTTTTTTATAACCGTCACCGCACAATTTATGACTAAAGGTTGGCTCCGTAGTAAGTATGCTTCCAAACGAACCAAAACCACCAAAATGTGCAACGGAACGCGTTTGGTGGTAAGTAAATTGATGAACAATGGAATATACTCAAAGGAAAATTCGAATTATGAAGTTCTCATCTGAGGAACCCGATAATACCGTTTTAGTTTTAAAGATTTACGATCCATCTTGCATTCGCTATGACCATTAATAAATCACAGGGCCAACCCTGGAAGGTTTGTGGCCTGAGTCTAGAAAAACTATGTATTTCCATGGTCAATTATAGGTGGCATGTTCACGGATCGGAAGACCACCTGCGTTATTTGTTCATGCGCCTGTTAATTAAACTAAAAATGTAGTCTGTCACAAAGTGCTTCACTGAAGAGTGCATGGACCCATGGACCAAAATACATGGCCATCAAAGAATCATTAAAATATTAGATGTTTTGTGTGAACCCAAAACTGCTCATTTATTGCCTTAACCGCCTTAGCGGAACAAAGTTCGCCGGGTCAGCTAGTGTTTCAATAAAAGTCTCGAGGCTAATTTCACGAAACCTACATCATTGAATTTTGGAAAACAGACTATATTAGCAAGATAACATATAAAAAAGAAGTCTAGAAATTATTATTAGATATTAATAATGAAATTGTCAGTCTATATTGTCCGAGTAAAATGAAAATGTTGTTAAATGAAGCGTTCCGTCATAGTCTCACAAGGCCGACTCAAACGCGCATCTCGCGGTCTTTCTTATATTGGATCTCGGAGGACAATACACCGTAAATATGTTGGGTAAAAGAAACTTCACGACCGACGCAAAATCATGTAAATTTTTTGGTTGTTTGCTCGTAAAGTTAGGAATTTGGGACAACTAGGGCCAGTGGGCCAAGTTAGGGACAAAGCAACATGCACTCGCAAACACCTACTATAGAACTATTAGCATTTAATAACTATTCATCATCTTAGACCATAAATTATTCATTATCTGGTTACCATTTCAAATTAGTTCTTAAGTTGAATTCAATGTCTAGGGAGGGAGTTGCAGTGTAACGTTGTAGTTTTTTTTAATACGCTTTTATTAGCTTCAGACGTATGTATGTATGTATCTATGTAACGGCATCTTTGAACATGATTTTGACCCTTTATCATTAATAGAATAATAATAATAACGGTGATCAAGGTGGAACACCGCTCTTCGATGCAATAGTGATGTAAATATCATAAAGCTATTGCTATATTTTTTAGTGATTATTTAGCAATAGCTTTATGATATTTCAACAAAAAAATAATAATATTAAAAAAAAAACTAAAAAAAACGCTTTTATAGAAAATCGAACTAAAAACTAGAAAATAAATTTGGATTAAATATAGTGTCAGAAAAAATGATTTCATTGTAAAAAAAGTGTGAGGTGCTTTTCAGGATATTATCAAAATAACACTTCTAGTCATATCTGTTCATAAAATATTTAGAACTGTTGATATCATGCACCCCACGTTTTTATTTACAATAAAATATTTTTTTCTGACACTATTTTTAATTCAAATTTATTAAAATTTATTTCCTATTTTTTAGTTCGATTTTTTATAAGTAATAGCGTTTTTTTATTTTTTTTAAACGATTATTTTTTATTAATTTGTACTCTATTATTATATCAGTAAAGTAATCGCACGCTAGTAATGCCAACGAAACACGTTTACGCGTTTACACGTTTAAGCTGTTGTTAGACGGTCAAGAAATTGTTCGCCTTGAAACTTGAGGGTCGCCATGTACTGGACGTATAATGTACAAATCGAACTAGTTATGTTATACTTCGGGAAAACATGCTGTGGCTTAGGTACTTGCACATAAGTACGTTTATCTTCCAGGAATGCATATGAAAGAAAGAAACTTCGAATTCTTAGACAGGCATTGCTGCGCCACGGAGCTCAATATTAACAGTGACTTATGCAAATATATTTTACACAACAAATCCAGATAAAAGCCGGAAACCGGCATTGTTGCATACTTGCGGTAGATCTGAGCCACAATAAAATTGTATCCGTGTATCACATTTGCGCCACGACCACGGTCTTTTGATCAAATGAAATCAGCGCCTGAAATCTTAGACCCACATTGGCAGAATAAAAACTGAATTTAAAATAAGAAAGTGTGAACCCACTTTAACGAAGGTTGATTTGATTTGACAGGTTGTCTGTTGTTTGTCACAATAAAAAACGGCGTGGTTCAATAGTTGTTACAAAACTCCTTAAAATCTTACTTTGGATGTTGATGATGATGATGAACTATCACCGGAAATTATGACTGAAGCACCGCCTGATACATCGTAGGGATTGTCACGGAGTCGGGTAATTTACCGACAGCGAGTCACCCACTCGGCAAAATATGATAAAACAAGGCTGAGATGTCGGGACACAGCGGTGGGGAAAGTTGACGGGCTTCAAAATGGGGGAGGGCGGACCCAGTGGCACTGATAATTCTGCGATTGCTTCAACGAAATCGTGCCAATAAAAAGATTTTCCTAATCAAACTCTACATGGATTCCTTTGTCGTATAATTGATAAAATATTAACTTTCTTTTAAATACTCTCTACGACCCAAAGACACCAAAAATAATATTTGCGAGCTCTACACTAATAAGTATATAATATAATTCTTTATTACACAGGTAAAAACCCAAAATTAATATTTAGAAACTATATTAATGGTGTAAGTGCACACACATAGTAATGGTACTTTTTATTTTAGTGTGCAAATCAGTATTTTTGTTATACGGTGAGTAATTTTGTCCTATTTTCTGTATATCAGTGATTTACGCTAAATTTTTGTTGTAAATAAGATAAAAATGGGCATCTAATTTTATTCCTACGTGTTTTATTAAAATAAAACACAATTTACGTAATCAAGTATTCATTTGTTATGCAGTCATTTATCTGATATGCAGTAGCTAATTAGTCGGGAGATTTAGTTTGTATAAATTTTTAATAGAGGTGCAATTAAAAATATCCCCTTTTTATTTGGTCGACAATAAATATATGTACTTAAGATTTGGGGCTTCTATTGTAACCGTACATTTTGTAGATGAGGTTCAGTATGTTTTAAACTTAATTTATTCGTAGTGAAAATTTATGACAAACTTTCTCTAACAGAAACGCATGCAGGATGTCTTCCAATAAACAGTAGTCCTGGTGGCCAAATGGAGTATTATTGTCGAGTAATTTTTTTTCTAAAAGCATCTAGTTTCAAACACACTTATTGGCAGTCTGTCAGTCGAAATATGATTTATCAAAAGCTTTCACTTCCCTATTTGTATTGATACACTGCTTGGCATTATAACAAACAAGCAGTCTGTAGCCAACTTGCGACCGTACCTCTACCACATAAGGTCCAATATTTGTTCATCCACCGCTAGCATATTATGCGCGTGTAATATATGGCACGTGGTTTCCAATTCTGGTTGAGTTTCGTCAAATATTGTGGCCGTATCGATGTTTTTATGGCTTTCTCAATTCATTACGTCAAACTAAATGACGAACCCAAATCATATTTGGGGAGACATTGCTATTGGTTGCGTGTGCAGGTTTCTGCGAAAGTGTGCGTGTGCAGGTTTCTGCTACGATTCTGATTTGTTCTAGAGAATAGAAAATAGGCTTGCGCGTCTCGACCGGTTTCTGGTAACGTGATTAACTAATGTTCACACTTTTTAAATATATTTCAACGGTGTTTAAGATTTATTATAAATACCAAAATAATAATCAGTCTTGTCAGTCAGTATTGATCACTGGTTCGAGAGATTAATCCAAGGGAAAAAAGGAGGCTGGTTATTTAAAGATATGTAACAGTGATGTTCGCACAATAAAGTCAAATAAATTAAACTAAATGGATCTAACCAACATTTTAATTGGAAACCGTGACTCTATACGTATCATGAGTTAAGCTGAATTTGACCAAGCCAAGCCAAGCCATCGGATAAAAGACGCCATTTTTCAGCACACCGCACAGGGGTCACAATTCACATACGCGCGTAGTAGGACTACGTGGCACGTAGCACACGGCTACGCATTACGCTACGCGGTGCTACGAATATTTTTACGACATGGGAAATTGGAATTACGTCGGCGTAATCTGTTTTGGGAGGGTCTTGTCGCAATGAACTGATTTTCCAACATATTTTTAGAAGTCAGGCTACAATTACGTTCCAATTTAGGCTTACAATTTATAAGGCAAAAGGTCAATTTGATAACGTTTAACATAAGACTCGGCTATTTTCATTGTAACAAAACATTTGATATTGTAAGGCTTTTTGTACTCAAAAATAGCTTAAAGTATGATAGATGATTATCGTAAGGAAATTTTCCTTTGTTAATATTTATTAGCAACAACTTCCAAAAAAACTATTGTAAAACTGTAAGAAAATAAGACTAATTAATTTAATTTTCAGCTTCAGCTGGAAAGAATTTTAAATGTTATTATCTTGAGCCAGGCTTGAGCAAGGACGCAAAAAAAAACAGATAAACCCATTTCAAGTGCATCGTAGTCATGCAGTATTTAATGAAGTTATTAAGTTCTTTATTTATTAGTAATTTGGGTATGTAACGGAAGTCGTTTAAGTCGGTGCTAATCTACGGGTCATTTGGAATATCCTTAAGTCCTCCGTGCTTCGGAGGGCGCGTAAAGCAGCTGACCGTATATCTACGGGTTCTCCCACTAGATGACCCGCGGAGGGCATGTCTCTGGGTAAATACTGGTAGTGAGCCAAATCAGGTAAGACGGGTGCCGAGTCCAATGAAACTGGGAATGAAATGGCGAGGAAGAAAAAGAGTTAAACTGCAAAATAAACGTATGAGTACTATTTCTTTTGCTGATAACTATCTGAGTTCAGCAAAACCGAGGCCACTCAATAATGTTGACAATTCACGTTTGAAATGAATAATGATGTCCCACAATAAAATATTGGCAGGCAACGGTCTGTCGCTTCGGCATTTATGATACTCATCGATTTAATGAAAAATATATTCAAATGGTCTTGAGGGGGAAATATATGTAATAGGATTACGTACTTTTGTTACGTTGCGTTTGATGTGGTAATATTCCGATCTGCGGAAGTAAAAGAATTTTAAGTAAAAAGTTTTGTTCATTAAATTAGAATTCCCAGAATGTATAAAAATTTTGCGTTCCTTTAGTCTGCTTTTACGATACTTCAGGATGAAGGCGAATGAAGCAGATGCACATATCACATTCCCAGATACTCTGTCAAGCCAACATGTCGCGGTACCAAATATGCTCACGTAGCTTGAGACGAGCCGTGGCTAGTCACCCATCGGGGCTCGTAAGCCCTTATCATGTTGACAAGCCACTGACCCGGAAGCTACCGGGAGGTAAAAAACGATAAAAAGGTCGCGCCACACAATATTTTCTCATTTTACGCTATGCTCCTGCCGGGCTATTCGCTATATCATATGTAGATTTGATTGTCAACTAGTTTCTGCACACGACTATCCACGCGAATAACAATCGTGCTGAACATGGCACTTTCTGGGGTTTGATCAAAATACAATTAGTCCCTCAGCGAAATTTTGGGAAATTGGTCCAAGGGTTGGATCATACAAAAGTCAATTTACTCGTATACTTATAGAAGTAAGAAAGTTTATGGTTTCGAGACGACTTCAAGAACGAGGTTCTCAATTGGTGAGTAATATTTATTTTGTTTATTTCTATGTTTGATACCGTACAATTCCGTGATTTATTCCCCAATTTGGGAAAAAATATTAACTGACTTCCAAATCGGTACTTTCGTAAACAACTGTTTAAAGGTGCTACCAACATAATTTTATGCCGACGATAATTATAATGGCTAAGGCACCAATAAACAGCAATTTGAATTTTATTGTTTACTAGCGACCCGCCCCGGCATCGCACGGGTGCAATGATGAACCTCTAAATTTATCAGCGTTTGACTACAATATCATGAATGTATTATACATATAAACATTCCTCTTGAATCACTCTATCTATTATAGGAAACCGCTTCAAAATCCGTTGCATAGTTTTAAAGATTTAAGTATACATAGGGACGGACAGACGACAGCGACTTTATTTTATACTATGTAGTGAAGTGATTCTCCTGAATTGTGAATTCTCCTGAATATGTGTTGAAGACTTTCATGGAGTCAACACAGCACAGGCTGTTTGTAAATATGTTTTGAATATTTGTCAAGTTTGTTCTATTCTCTTATCGTCCGCGTAGAGCGAGAATTTAGTAAGTCTTCATAATTATGTTATTAATTTTCAACCTTATATATCAGCAACTTAAGTTGAAAATGACCAAACAATTTTTTAAGAGTTAGTTACTTCTTCCTCTACAGAGACGTTATGTACATTATCTTGTTATGTCGTGTTGTTTTACCTTTTTATATATATTACTAGCGACCCGCTCCGGCTTCGCACGGTTGCAATGATGAACCTCTAAATTTATCAATGTTTCTGTACAATATTATGGATGTTTTATACATATAAACTTTCCTCTTGAATCACTCTATCTATTAAAAAAATGCTTCAAAATCCGTTGCGTAGTTTTAAAGATTTATGCATACTTAGGGACAGACAGGCGACTGCGACTTTGTTTTATACTATGTAGTGATAGTGATGCATATTAAGCAGCTTCCACAGTGTTTTGCATACTCTGCCATGACCCCCTAACAATATCCCATTCAGTAGAATATCTCATCTACTATCGTGGACGGAACTGGTGCATTCCACCACGCGGCTAGCCAGATATTTTGGCACGGATGTTGTAAAGAAATCACTTCATTGCCACGAGGAATGATCATATCCAAATTGCATAGCTCAATTAAATCAAGATTCAAGCGTTGAAAAAGGATATGTTTAATAAGGCAATAATATACAAGAATTACGCGAATTTCGTTTAAATACAGGGTAGAAGGGGGGTAGGCGAGCCGACTTGTTGCGTTTATGACTGGGGTTGTGGGGGCTAAGGGGGGACGGAGATCGAGGGAGGTGGGGACGGTGACCCCGCGCTAGGTCGCGACTCCACTTTACGCTACTGTCAGGATATTGTGCCTTACATGTGCGTGATTTAGTTTATTATATAGCAAACTTAAATTTACCAAAGAACTTATGCCTGCAGCCTTAACATTAAACTTCTTGTATTTTGTCGAATACCTTACAACCTTTGGACCTAAAAGTATTGAATGATAGATAACAGTAGGGCGGAGTGGATGGTCCGGAAATAGTACATGCTTCCTGAATGTAGTAAACAGTAAGCCACGCGACATACTGTTTTCCATCAAATAAATTAATCGAAAGTCCTAAGAATAATACGTCCGAGGGAAGAACCTCGAAGTATGTCCTTAGAATTGAAATTGTTGGAAAGTTATTATGTTTAATATAATTCCACTTCATATTTCAATGTTGACTTCAACAAAAGGCGTGGTTCATCGTATTACTATAATTTAAAATCTGCATTTACTCTTTCCAAGCGTTTTACTATTCTTTTTTGTGAACCGTTCTTCGTTTGACTTACGATTACATTATAAAGTATTCACCTTGTCAAATAGAATACTAAAGGAATTTATAATTAATTAAGACCCACGTGTCCACAAATGTATGAAAATTCAAATGCAATGCTTTGTTTTAAGGACCAGTAGGTATATGGATGTGATATAAGGTATGACGAAAATAAAGCTATTGATTTATTTACTAGTTTTAACAAAATATACATACTAATTGTTTACGATGTAAGTTTAGTCATGAGTGATTAACAACATTTTTTGCAATTATTTCTTTACCGTAAAAAAGCCATAAAATCGGCTATTCTTATATCTCTAGGCATTGAATTGCTATCAAAACATCATCCATTATAAGATGACGTCGTGGTCTAATTTCTGTCCAGTTCCGGTGCCATCCATCTTGACGCAATCCCGAGACAATCCGTCACCCGTGCTGACCTTTCTGGCCCTCCTCGGGTAGGTCTCTGGTTCTCGCATCATTGTGGCTTAATATACCTCTATCCGAACTTTATTATTACCAACTTTTTCTAAATAAAGCAGCAAAAATTATTGTATTTAAAAACCTTCAGAGACGTTTACCAGAAGAGGATCCCAACATTCATTTTTAATAACATGGATAAGATACTTTTTATAACAATAATTATTGATTTGAATGGACGTACCATTTAAACTGTATCACTGACGACAGCTAATCACTGTAGATAATACTGTAGCGGAGTGCCAGTTCCTTAATAAATGCATCACCATTACCACCATATTGGAATAGTATATTTCATTACAAGTGCGGAAAGGCTGTCATTACAACGAGTTCCGACAAATGTCTACCCGAGCCGAGGCGCAGCCGAAGGCGAGGGTTGACAGTCGGAACAAGTTGCAATGACGGTTCCGCACGTGTACTGAACGACTATTTTTAATACAGTTGCAAAAAATGAAGCAATTTAATAAAATATTATAAACACAGTAAACTCAACTAACTAATCATTTCTGAAAAATGGCGCCGACCGTAGAATTAAGCAGGTTTTTTTTTTCTTCACCCATTCTGGTAGGCAAAAGGAACAATGCCCATACAGCCAAGTCTTCAGTAGAATTTTTTTATTGATATGAAATGAAATTTAATTAGATGAAATAAAACACATTCAATCAAATCATTAAATCTGATATTGAAACAAATTAGTACGTAGTTTCTTTTTAGAAATATACGTATTTGCATGAATCATAAAAACTTCTATGATTTTTTTTAGTAAAAACTTCATGGTTGGTTTTTCCTTATAATAGACATTATTTTGACAGTTGGGAAAGAAAACGCACTAGTGCGGGAATGGTAAAGAAAAAGCACGCGTGTGTAATAGCCCACTTCCCGAACGCTATACGTCCCTGTAATATGCCACTTTTTGAGCAACTGTATTAAAAAAGCATTTAATATGATATATACGTCTAATGTCCCTCAAAAATTAACAACTGTAAGTTGAATCATGAACACAGCAGACCACCGTTCGCTAAGTTTGACGGAAGCTATAGCAGCTACGATATACTATTACAGTGCAAGATCTGGTTGACACATTGACTCGATATTTATTCAGGTCTCCCAGGAGCTGACATCCACTCATCAATTAGGATCTAATGGCAGCCGGCACAGCACTGGCTAATTAAACTTTTGTTTGGGTCATTGACGTTCCCAATACTAAGAGGCTCCCTTCACATCGTTACTCTTGTTCTTACTTTATGTTCGTTGAATTTTGCATTAGATTTTTCTTGGCCTCAAATTTTAGTTGTTGAAAGTTGTTATTTTCTATTTAGAGTATGTTGTCGTGGTGACTTGCCTCCTCACAAGTCGTTTTGGTATTGCCGCGAGTGATTTGGAGTAGGCAAATACTACTAATAAATATTTGTTGCTTTCTACCAACAAATGTATACTGAATTTCTATCAGGCTATTGAAACGAACATTTTGATGGTGAAGGCAGGCTTAAACACGGACTACGCCTTGGCGCCGAGATACAATCTTGGCTACTCAAAGACTCGGCCCCGTGTTGTAAGTTTAATGTTGATCATTCGTGTTTCCGTTACGCGTAAAATATCGTCATCTCCATCTTGAGTTAGGTCAATGCAATGATGGGACGTGAGCGGGAAGCCAAGGCGGGCTAACCGGAGTTTTCTGTTTTTCAGCAGTGAGTAATTCAACCGCTCCCACTTTTGTTTGCTCCCACTTTTTTCAGTTTAATTTTGTTTGTGACAGTGAGTCGGCGCGGGCCTTTTTGCTTCAATTCAATCCCTTTTTGACGGTCTGTTATCCCTTTTGATGTGTATAATTGTCAGATTTAAAATGTAAAGTGTGCAATTTTCGTTTGTTTGCGTAATTTGGCGAAGTTGATGGTATAATTTAAAGTAATAATTTAGCCACTGTTACTTTTCTTATAAAAAGAAAGGCGTAACAAGGGTCGGAGGATGATTGATGAACATAAATATTTAAAATATGTTGTGATTTACTTGTTTATCAATAACAAGAGTATCAAACGGAACGTGTTGGAGAATACAGTAGCCAGATATAATTAGCTGTGTTGGGATCATGCAGAAGATATTTAAACAGACAGTGGTGATAATAGATATCTATTTCAGTTACGTTGTCTTTTAAAAGGAGTCAAAAGACTTACACGCCTTACTTGGCGGCCTTTGTCAACTTAGAATCTAATTAAAACCTTATGCTTCGTACTGTAACGTAAATAGACTATTGTCAAACTGTAAACGCTGCTTTAGAAACGGTATCAGGCGAAGGTAACATTGAAGGATTTAAATTGAATTGTGTTCAGGAATGCCGTCGCTCCAAAGATACGCTTAACAAACCGCTAATTCGAGTAGTGTGGCTGCCATTGTAGTGGGAATGTGTGATGTGGCGACGCGCGGGCCGTTAGACAGGCCAAAAGCTTACCAGTAAATCTACTACTTAATCAAATATTCCTATCCTGCAATTTACAAAAAAGTTCGAGAGTAAATTGAAGATGACTTTTAGTGACACTTTGTGGTGTCTTTGAACTTCACGAGTAAATACATATAATTCTGTATTCACGTCAAAATTGGTGCTGTGGAGCTGTCCCCGAGTTCATATCTGGTAACAGCCGTTACCTGCCTCTGCGAAGCCGGATGGAGTTATGTTACTGCATGTAATGTTTACACTGTGGCGGGGAGAACGAGGGGAGGTGGTGTCATCGAGACACGGTAGTTAATTGAAACGCGCCTGGCGCATTGTAGCGGCCTTAAGGGGAGACACAATACCTGTCGGGATACCGTTACGTGTGTCTGCCATAATACTTGTTTGTTACCATATTAGTCCTCTGGCTCAAGCTTACGAGAGCTTGGCGTAATGAGCTTCGAGGATATGACGGCTGTTTGTAGACAAAATACTGTTGTAGATACTGGCAACGTGGAGGCCACGTTCGTCTTAGGCCTTGAAGCCCACCTTTCAAATTGCAATGAGGATTATATGTTGAGACAAAGGAAATTTATTTGCTCATAGATACGGTGCATGGAAATAAAACAACAACAATGCTTAAATAATTGGCCGTCTATACTCTATTCTATACCATTGGCTTTGATGACGTCAAAAATTACTAGGGTTTTATAAAAACTCTACGGATAGTATAATTTTTTGATGTCCCATCACAATAGTAACATGTCAGTATCGGTATGAATGCAAATATGTGTAACTAGAGCGGAAATGCACACAACTATATTGTTCTGTGATTAAACAACATGATCCGCCTGCGTATATTTACCGAATATGTATGTCTCTAAAAAGTCACGGTCTCTCTTTACGTTCTCTTCGGTCTCTATTGTGGTTAATCATTTGTTAATTATAATTCAAATATAGTGCCCATTGGCTGTTCGCATAGGTTGGTCGTTACTCCTAGTGACCAGAGCGCTGGCACGCATCTCGCGCAAAGGATTAGCATAGCTATCCAGCGCGGGAACGCTGCTAGTCTTCTGGGCGCTTTGCCAAGTGGCAGCGATTGGGAACAATTTAACTTTTATGTCTGTATATATGTCTGAATTATTTCTTCATTATATAATTAAATATTTTTATTTTTACAGTGTTTTTTTAAACTGAACCATAAACGACATTTTTACAGTAATTCTAATTAAGTAATTACATTTCTAGCATTTTCCTCCGACAAAATGAAAGACTTCCTCTGTTCTAGATACCTCCGCTGTTGAAAACGTTCGAAGGCTCATCATTGGGCGCGCCGTACACTCGAGCTTACAATAACACTACTCGTACAAGTACTCATACATGGAATTCAGTATCAGTTCGTTTATTTTTCACTAATATGTACTATACGTACATGCAATCAAACCACAAGCACCCACAAACCCGCTGTCGCGGACAAAGGCTTCGGTCCCCGGTCTCCATCGAAGATAAAACTCTCCATGTGAAAACAATGTTTACGAGGCCGTTTTGTCCGCCATATCGATAGTCGCAAAACAGATTGTAAAAATACAATCTTTACACTAAGCAAAGTGCTTCAGACAAAAGCTGTCTCCAACATTACTTTAGGATGTACCGTAACTTAGTTTTCGCATTAACCCACTTTTAGTGAGATTCGGGTAACTCCGGGTTCATGATGTTAAATTGCGCATTTCAGGGTAAAAACGTGTATCAACTTAATGTAGCACTTTGGACGTAGCGAAAGATAATGTTTTTAATGGTAATGGAGATGTATATGAGATGGCCAATTAATGGCTTTTATATTTTGTGATTAAATTTCATCTGTCTATTATCCACGTCTACTGCTGGAGGTAGCCGTGCCCTAGTAGGTCGCTACAATGAACAGGAGCCTTATGCTGACCGCATCTACCGACCCTCCAGCGGTCGTCAAAACGATATCCGACCATTATGGTCCTTTCCGCTCCAAGGATGATCTGTTTCCCGGGCGACATGGCATTCCCACTGTCATTTCAATGATAACTACTCATTTTGTAACATTTTCTATAACCATAAATCTAAACAGTAGAAACAGCAACCCATGCATTTATTTTCCCACAAAACAAGACAAGCAAAGAGTGCACTCGTTTCCGGATTAGGGCAGCTGCCGTGGAGACAAGCCTGTCACTGCGCGAGCTCCTACACGGCGCGGCCGCGCCTCACACGCGTCACTTACTAATATCGAAAATCGATGTCAATTTTGCCAAAATAATATCTTTTCAGATGAAGCTCATTTCCATCTTGGTGGGTAATGCATCCATTACGAGTGACTATTTGGTGCGGCTTGCGGAGCGCAACCATCCCCGTAATGGAGACGCCTATCGCACCATGATAACCGATGGTTTGATGTGAAGAATGTTTGGTTTCAACAGGATGGTGCAACTTGCCGCACATCTCATGCCACAAACGATTTATTGCCTCAATCTTTTGATGACCGTTTAATTAGCTGAAATCGTGATGTCAATTGGGCGCCAAGAAGCTGCGATTTGACACTGTTGGACTATTTTCTGTGGGTCTGTTTAAGACGAGTGTTATGCCGGCAAACCAGAGACAATTGAGGCCAACATTCGTGATGCCGTTACAGAGATACGATCCCATACACACGAGAAAGTGCTCGAAAATTGTTCCGTTCGAAAGAGGTACACAACAAAAAAAAAATGATAAAATTCCAAACCGTACCGAAATAGATTTTTTTTATTTAAACTTTTGAATGGCCCACTCTGTATAATTCCCATGATTCCATTGTGCAATTCATTGCCTCGTGTGAGTATCCTTGCGACACATAACGGGATTGCGTCGAGTCGACAGCATCCGGCAGCCTTACTTCTGTTTGGCTGGAGCGCAGCCCGGGGACTCCCCTCAACTCAACGACTTCAAATGAACACGTTCCGAAACTTTCTCAAAAGGCTAACTTTTGCTCACTCACGTATAGACAAAGAACTTTATTTTATTGTTACCGACACGAAGTTAACTCTTTAGATGTCACGCTTGACAGCTGTGGCCCGAGTATAACTGGAGGGCCGGGCAACTGAAATCCGTTTCTTCTTTTAACTTAGCATTTATACACTCATGAAATGAACAGTGAAAATGCCTGTTCGTTTTATCTTTTTTAAAGTATTGCTGGAACAGTCCGAGCATCTTCTTAAAGTGATTTGATTTACTTCCCTGTTCCTGTCCTGTAACCGGTACGGACATTAATAGATTTTACAAAAAAAAAAGAGTTCTACGTCGTGTTCTGAAAGTGATAGTGCAATCCTGAAACAACAAAAATAGAAGCCAATAACGTCATAGAAAATATAAATAAATCCACAACTATATCAATCCCAAATAAAACAGACACAATAAATTTTCCAAATGGCGCCAGTGCATCTAATATAAATTTAATATAATATTTAATTAATAATATATCACTATCATTATTATTTTATTACATAGTATAAAACAAAGTCGCTGTCGTCTGTCCGTCCCTATGTATGGCTAAATCTTTAAAACTACGCAACAGATTTTGAAGCGGTTTTTTTAAATAGATAAAGTGATTCAAGAGGAAGGTTTTTAAGTATAATACATGCATAATTGCACCCGTGCGAAGCCGGGCCGGGTCGCTAGTATACTATACATTTTAAAGCAACATTTTTTTTATTTATCTAGACGCGTTTGCGGTCTTCTATTCATAAGTACATGCATAATATGCAGACACTATAGTCTTCCCAAGAAAAGTGCTCGACGCCGCTAAAGAAGTTTTCACTTCAAAATATGTGTATATAAATGAAAAAGGTCGCCAGCATGTGCGACAGAAGCAACATTAACCGCAAGCGCTCTGCCAGCCTGGCCATTCCCGGTTCATGGCGTGACGTCAATTAATGTTTGTTTAATCTTTCAAGTTCCGGAGGACCTTTTCTATATTCGTCCCCAGTCGGAGAATTAACTTGTGATTACTCATTCATGAACGTGAAGGATGCCCGACTCAGTGCAGGGTCGTTTATGAGGTAAACCGACGGCTAGGGCCAACGCTTAGATGATAGGTATACCAATTGCAGGAAATGATTTCCTGACTGCTCTGATCGTGTTCATTTTTTAAATCCCAACGCTTCAGACACTTTGCAGTCGTCTCGCGACCAGAAATCATCTCCTGCAATGCGCAAGATCGTGAAAACCTAAGACATCATTTACAATTACAGTTAAATAGACGTGACCCGCATTTTTCAAAATAAACTTTCTTAGACCCGGCCATTAGAAGCGCGGGTCTCAGGCCTGCTATGAAATCCTTTTAATCATGATTACTAAACTTTTACTGATGGTCCGCACTCGGGAGGCTGAAGCCTGAAACCCGGGAATTGGGAAAGTTTCATATTCTTTCAGTTGCTCATCATACTTTCCAGCGTCTGTATTTCGTTGTAAAATCTAATAAAAGAGATTCCATACCCTGCAAGGTTTTTGTGCTATACGCTATTAAGAGTACATGAACTCTCCATTTAAACTCATCCGAAAAAAAAACCGCTGTACACATGAAATGTAATCATCGGCCAGTATCGTTTCTCGACTCCCAGCGACATCTAAATCGTCCGTTCGTCAAGTCGGCGCAGGTCATATCACTCCAGCAGTGGGTCAGCCGCGGGCTGAGATGTCATGGTGGTGGTATGAATCGAAAATGTAGAGTAAGAACATTCAATAAAACCGTGAAAATTCCCGCTTTTATCTGAATTTCCCGACGAAGCTCCTCCACGAGCGTGTGCTCTGAACGTCGTGTTGCGGCAACTTTTCCAGTTTGAGCGTTTATCAAGCGACCCTCAATCATGAGATTACCGAACTTGGGACGCTGTGTGCTCCTTAACAACACATTCGCATTGACTTTTTCACCTTTAAGGCTTTGAAATTACTGTTAAATACCGAGCTGGAATGTAACCTACGATACACTCAAAATCGTTACTTTATTTATGTTAGATGGCATTTAACTTTGGCAAATCAAAGCATGCAATTGATGAATAATTGTCCTATCTTTAGACTACATTGCGTTTTAACAAAACAGTGTTTCGTATTACCTTTTGTACATTAACAATTAGTTTCTATGCAATATTAAGACTTAAGCGCTTTGGACGAAACTTGCAATGTTTCTTTTTCACAACCTAACGGTGCGCGGCGGGAGGTTAAAAGGTTTTGCGACAAAAGCTATAATTTCAGCCTCCTCTTTCATGTGTTTTCTTAACAAACCCTTTGTGTAGTAAGAAAGACCTGATACGGAATTCGTAAAAAATAACATTGATATTCTTTTAGAATTTGGGGTCACCAGTTTAGTGCTTTGGTGTTCGTATATCGAATGTGTAGAGAGAAAAGAGAGGGAAATAAAAGTGGTTACAAATGAGACGTGCGTTGTCTGCGAGCGCGTGGATGCGATTGTATTGCATGTCACATATGTTTACAAGTATAGTTTAAATGTTATGGGCTTTTCCAAATTTCCCGTACTTGCGGAGCGGTGGTCGCTTGCCTTCCGAAGCCCATCTCATGGGATCGGTAATAATTTGGGTAGACCGGACTTCATGTAACAGCCGTACAGACGTCTTTGCGAGCCACGTGGAGCACGGAGGTGTTCATCTAACGTCCGACTAAATCAAACAATATGTTCGTATTCAATAAAACAATACAGTGTTGGACGGCATAATATGGAGTCAGTAAATTATTATTACTTATTATTATTCTCATGTCTCTTTATTTCTTATTTTTACATATATTTTAAAAAAATACAAAGTGTTTAAAAAAAATATACATAAAAATAGACAAAAACCGTCGAAAACGAGGTCGATGACCTAAGCTACCGACGGTTCAGGGCTCCAGAGAGAGGAACCTCCTCACAATCCTTGCCGAATCCAGGATGACAGCCTTTTGAATCAGGCCCTTAATCCAGCAACCCAGCGAGAGTTTCTTGAGGTGTTGGTCGAAACTCTTCGCAATAAGACCATTTACTGAAACGACTATCGGCACAATGATTGTTGAATCAACATGCCACATTGCGGTAACCTCGTGAGCCAAATCGAGATACTTGGTAAGTTTCTCTGTTTCGGCTTTAACGAGGTTCTCGTCATGCGGGATAGTGACGTCAACAAGCATTGCCCGGCTCGCCGATCGGTCAATTATCACTATATCAGGCTTATTAGCGGGAATAGTCCTGTCAGTGATAATTGATCGATCCCAGTAGAGCGTGACATGACCATTGTCGAGAACTTGCGCAGGTTGGTATTGGTAGTAGGGCACTTCAGTATCCACAAGACTATATTTAAGGGCAAGCTGTTGATGGACTATCTTGGCCACTTGGTTGTGTCTGTGCAAGTATTCTCCGTTAGCAAGACGAGAACAGCCAGAGACGATATGCCTAATGGACTCTCCTGGACGATGACAGGCTCGACAGATGTCGGCAGTCCCATCCTTTAGGATATGTCTCCGGTAGTTATTCGTCATGATAACTTCGTCCATAATTGCACAGGCAAACCCTTCAGTCTCCCCGAAGAGGTTACTGAAGCGTAGCCAAGCCACAGAAGCGAGTTGGTCTACGTCCGGCCCAGTAAGGGCCTTGTAGAACCTTCCGTGTAACTCCTTGCTCTTCCATATAGTCGTGCGGTCCGAAATGCTTAACACCTGGGGCTTGCGCCAATTCTGTTTTGCCAAGGATAAAGGTGTGAAGGAATTGTCAACATTGGCCATATCCCGGTGCACACCCTCTGTTGGCTGTAGGAAGTATTCCCGCAGGTTGCATACCTCGCGGTTATGTAGGTTTTTGACGTTTAAAAAACCACGTCCCCCACATTTCCGTGGGATATACAACCTCATAACAGACGAACGGGGGTGGTGCATTCGATATAAGGTCAATTGTCGACGTACCCTTCTATCCAAGGCGTCTAACTCAGTCTGAGTCCACCTTAGAATGCCAAACGAGTAAGCAAGTGCAGGCATAACCCAACCATTGACAGCGCGAACCTTATTACCGCCAGATAAAAGACTTTTAAGTACTTTTGTAAGGCGGCTGAAGAAACATGTTGTCAATGCCTGTTTTATCTCCTTGTCAGCTATACCTAGTCCTTCTGCCATTCCAAGGTAACTATAGGTTTCCGACTCCGAGAGACATCTGAATGACATATTTTCAGAGAGTTGTAATTCTTCCGAAGTTACAACTCTGCCTCTCTGTACATGAATGGCCGCACATTTGTCGACACCAAACTCCATTTTAATATCATTACTAAAGTTTTCTGTGATCTTTAATAGTGATACTAAATCAGATTTCTTTGGTGCATACAATTTGAGGTCATCCATGTATAAAAGATGTGATATGACTTCACCATCTCTGCGGAGTAGGTAGCCTATCTTTGAATCCATTAGTAGCGTGCTTAATGGATTCATAGCTAGGCAGAACCACAAGGGACTCAGGCTGTCACCTTGAAAAATTCCACGCTTTATCCTTAATAAGCCTGTGGAGTCAGAAAACCCCGCCATGTCTGGCAGACAGAGACGTGTGGTCCACTGGCTCATGCATACGCTAAGAAAAGAGCATAGATTTGGATGGAGACGGTACAAATCTAGTACTCTACTTAGCCATGAATGAGGCACCGAATCATACGCCTTTTTGTAGTCTATCCAGGCCATGGAAATATTTTTTTTGACTCGACGGACTTGTTGGCAAATGGTCATGTCAATAAGAAGGAGTTCTTTAGTACCCCGAGACCGTGGCTTACATCCATTTTGTACAGACGCCATAATATTATTAGCCAAAATGTGCTCCATAATTTTGAATTTTAAAATGGAGGTAAGCAGCTTGTAGGTGGTCGGTAAGCAAGTAATTGGTCGATAGTTTTTCGGTTCCGAGGTACTACCAGATTTGTAAAGGAGGTATGTGACACCAGTAGTCAAAAACGTAGGCAAAGATCCACTTGCGATAGCGTTTTGGAATTGTGTTGCCAGACGCACATGTGAACTGTGAAACCGTTTCAGCCAGAAATTGTGTAAACTGTCCGGTCCCGGACTTTTCCAGTTTGGGGCCGAACTAACTGCACGAGCTATGTCAGCTTCGTCAACATTAATTGGCCCCATGGCTGTAATAGGTTCACATGCGCGTCTAATAACACTCATCCATTCGCCTTCAGAGTGTATAACTGGTTGTGACCAAATATCCTGCCAGAATGAGTACATTCCGACAGGATCTGGGGTCACACCAGGACTCATTTGCCGACTATTTTGCTCCCAGTTTCGATATACCTTCTTCGCATCACTTTGGAAGAGGCGATTCTGATTATATCTATTAGAGCGCATCTTGAAGCGCCGTATGCGTTTTGCCCATGCCTGTACTTTTTGTTTATAAAAGTCCATGCGTTCCGTAACCGAAGCAGTATAGTCTTGGGGTCTGATCCCAGTCCCCTCGAAAGCTTGATGTACGAAACGCATGACTCTTGGACGATTATTGCCTGATCTAAATGTTAATAATTTTGCTATTATAGTTCTGGCCGCATTAATTCGCTTCTCAATTCTATACTGCCACGCTGGGGTAATCGTTGCCTGTGGGGTAGGCCTGTTAAGGTTCGGAAACCTTACTCCGCCTACTCGACATACGGCAACTGCGCCGCAGTATAGAATTGAGTGCGTTTCTGTTAAATTTTCGGATATATTAAAATAGGTTGGTAAAATTTTGTCAAGAATTGATGTAAGAGCCAAATTGTGTTTAGTCATGGGCAAACGAGGTAAGCGCGGTCGATCGGTTGGAAGGACATCGCGGTATTCCAGAATCGCATCATCCAAAGCCCTTCTTAATTGCTCATTATACTGGTTGTTAACATTTACCTCCTCGCTCTGCACCAATTCCGCTGGCGCGAGTATCAGTGGATCCGGCTGTACAGCAATAGCCGATATCGCCGGGTCAGGCTGCGGATGAACAACAGGAGGAGAAGATAATGTTTCCAAGCGTAGACGATCAAGTACGGGCTGTGCGAGCAGCTGAAGCCGCTGGATAGCACGCACTTGGTCCGACAGCCGCTGTACAGTAACAGTCGTTCCCGGGTTAAGGTCCTGAAACAAGGCAAACATTCTGGAACGGTAGGCAGTGAGGTTGGTTCCCCCCTCTGTCGCCCCATAGTACGCTCGCATGACATTCTCATTTATTTGTTGAGACCATCTCATGCGGCGCACTGAACCACCGGTAGCGGGAGCCGTAGACGGACCGGTTTGTTCCGATGGCCACAAGCGTGCCGGCAGCGGTGGACGACCTCTACGCACAGGTCTTCGCGGCGCAGAGGCTGTCTGTACCTCGGTCTCGTCGCTGGATGTTCCTGACGTCGGAGTGAGAAATTCTTCATTCGACGAACACGACGAGACTTGTGGGGATGGGAGGCGTGCGCCTAGTTGTGCAGCCTGTTTGCAGCGTCTATTTGGATTTCGTCGAGTTGCCATGACGATATTTCTTAAGTTTAGACATTTTTGCAAATTTGTTGAGTATTTAATTGCATTCTTATCACAATTAATTACTATTTTTAATAAAAATGTACATTAATTTTCTCAAATGACGTCTGTCCATGTTGACGGCTGTATTTATTATTATTATTATTACTTATGACTGCCTCGTTGGTCTAGTGGTTAGATGTGCCGCCTTTGGATCAACGGGTCCCGGGTTCGATACCGGGGTCGGGCAAGTGTCTTTGTCTAAACCAGAGGCATTGGCTCGGAGTCTGGGTGTCATTTCTATCTATAATATGTACGTATTTACAAAAAAAAATGTATATAAATAGTTTATCATCCATCTCGTTACCATAACACAAGCATTAAGTTGCTTAGCTTGGGACGAGATGGCGTTGTGTGAAATGTCCAAGGATATTTATTTATTTATTATTATTTATCCGTGTGGTGATGGGGTGACAATATGTGTTGTTGTCATCCCGTTCCATCCTCAGGGTGCCTCTGGAGCCGGCAGAAGGACAAGGCTAGGTTTTCGCTAGCCACCATATAAGGAAATCTAAATACAAAGCCTTGTGCAAACACAGCGGGCCTAATTGGTATCGTGCCAAGCTGGCACAGTACTATTTAGGTCCGACTCAGCAATGGGTCAGGTATGGGCCAAGTAGTAGTATTACCTTAGCAAGTTGTGACACAGAATTGTATCTTAGAATGGAATAGTACCCACCCGCAGCTATTCCTTATTCTTTGATTCATTCCACACGTTAGTTAGGAAGGAATCAATGTTTTTACGTCCCTACGTTTCCACACGGTTTTATAGTTATGTGACGAGTTGATTAGCGACCCTCAGGCTGGAATGGGGTGGTGACAATATGTATTCTAAATCCATCACCATACGGAATTAGGTAATACTACAAATTCGGAATGTCAGTCACCAAAAAAGATGCGCAAAAAGTCTGTTAATCTCTCTCTAACGGGACGATGAAACAAATACAACATGGAATTACAATGAACAAGTATCCCCAGACCCAAAGCCCTTTTAAAAAGCAATAGTTTGCGATGCGTAATTGGCCGCGTCCACTTAAACCGTAATGGCGGCGATACATTACCCGTCAGCTGGAATGAACGTACACACCCATCCATCTCTCCTAAGTGCGTTGTTTTATTCGCGGTTACCCTCAATTTTACTAAATAAATGTCTCATAAAGTGCCCTCGTTGACCCCGGGAACCGTGATTTGTTTCTTGCTTTAGGTGTCCCCGAATGACTCGGTCGCCTCTCGCAATGGTACTGTTTGTTATTACAGAATGGAGTTATTAAATGAATTTGGAACATTCATTTGTTTATTTTTGGTGTCATAGTTTTATTCCCTCTCCCCCTATTGTTCGTATTCTTCGGAATTGCTGATACAGCCAGATTGAGGATGTGAAATTAGCCGTAGGGTTCACTGAAAATTGCCTAAGCGGGGCTTACTAAAGTTAGATAGAACAAATAAGCTCATTTCGCCTTACTGACTGCACACCCTAAGCGGTTCCACATTAAAAGAGACATGAGGCGACTATACAGGCTACACAGGCGATATAACCAAAAACATGTTAAGGCGCTCTGTGCCGCCTCGTTCGGTCAGAGAGTTAATTCCCTGTGGAAAAGATAATGTTACGTTAGTGTTAAAAGTTCGATCTACGTCAATGTTTCTTAATGTCTTTTTGGATCGCTCAAATTGAGGGAGACCTCCAAAGGACTGACCGAGGCTGAGAGAGTCATCAATAGGCGAGATGATGAAACTTAAGTAATAAATAAGGTGGTAGGCGATCCAAAAAGGGTCACCCGATCCCTCACACCGCGCCTTCACCACACTGATTCGTAAGCTCCTAATGAACCTGCACATTAAAAGGACGCTCATTAGGCCCCGCAAAGGCGGGCAATTCATTGCCTACCTGTGCGGCTTGTTCTAATTGTGGACAGCTTGGCCCGGCGAGTGGCTCCCGCCAGTTGTTGCGCCCCGGGCCGCGACGTTATTAGGTTTGACTTTGTTTATTGTTTGTTGAACTCGCATTTATGGGTTTATGTACCGACTGCATTAATATCGCGTTCATTCCTCGAAGAAAAGAGAAGGGGATTATAAGTTATGAAGGCTCTGTGGTTGCTTTATGGAAGTGGTGAAATCATGACGCTGGTAGCAACGAGAGAGTAGACTTCTTTTACGAACAATACCATGCTTCACGTGACAGAGTTCCGTCGACTCTCACGCAGGAACAGCATCACCCAAGGGTCTCTAAGGTTCCTCCCCAGATGGGCAGCTCCAGCAAGCCAGTGGTAATGAAAGCAGCCTCTCGTTCCGAAATGTGTAAAGCAACCACAAATCGCTTCAGATTACAATAAAATTGAAATCAAAAATTGTTGTAGACCACTGGTTCCATATGTCTACTAATCAATCTGACTATAAATATAATTAAATTGTGGGTTTTGGGATATGGCTGTAATAGAGTGAAGGAAAGTGCCTCTTCGCTCACCGCTCGGCGTGATTGGTAAGCCGTGTGAGTGATGCGATGAGCTTGATCCGGTTCCAAAGCGGCCATTAAGGCGGATTCGATTATATTGTTAGCCGGGAAGTCGCCCGGTGCCAATCGACCCGATAACGCTTTTGGATCTGTGGACATAACGACTTGTGTCTGTTTCGAGTCAGTCCATCATGTTGTTATGACTTGGGAGGCGCTAAGCATATATGGACGTTTCCAACACCATGGTTCCCTTAATAGGAGCTGTGGCGACATCTCGCGGGCAGGTGGTGTTGTCTGGCTGCAGTATTCCACCTTCATTCCCCAGAAATGCACCTCCGCAACTCCCTCTCTAAACTAAGAAGCAATCCAACAGCCTAGTTTCCAACATCATAGGCCAACTAACGCAATAAACGTTTATCAAAGTATACAAGTGCGATCGCAATGAGGTCGGAGTAATCCCCGAGCAAATCTAATAAATACTCGTGTTTATGTTTGGGCGGCAAGTGGTGTTGCCGGTTGTTGTGGCAAATCCGCTCCCATATCGCCGACACAAATGTTTCCAATAATCTTGTTGCTACAGTTACAGCTTACTACAGTTGGCGGATTGCGTACTATTACACTGCGTAACAGAACAGGTGCATATACAAAAATGTGGATGGTCCAGTAGGACGTCGTACGCCAAATATCAGAAAGAAACGAACAATTCTTTAATGGAGATATTTTATTGTGCAAATCAATGATGTTACAATTAAAAGGTGTAGATACATTACCTGTACAACATTCGATCTATAAAAATGGCAAGCCAACGCACACATAGTTAACTTAATATGCAATATGCACACTGCTTTAGATAAGTCGTGAAAGTAGGATGGTATGATTTAATAATCACGTGCTAAATAGAGACAAATATAATTTGTTGTGATGCGTCGTCACATGCACTAGAAACAATATTTCTCTACAGTCTGTGATGCGTAGTTACATCTATCTCTTTTGCACTTGGTAATGAGGATACTTTTGTTCCACTCTTTGATTTTTACCGTCATATTTTACGAATAACATTTTAAATTTGTAAAATATAATTATAATATAATTAATTATATTACGGAAATAGTGATAGTTACGAATGATAACATACAAAACATAACTTGAACACATAGAAATATAGGACACATTAGTACAAAGGCACAGCTTATTTCTAAAGAAATCTCTTCCAGCAGGCCCGGGAGTGGAAACATTGAAATAAAGCAAGTAGGGGTGTAGTGTATACGTACGTATTTATAAATATAAATATTTAAATACATATCGTATAATATAATAATAAATATAATCGTACAATGTAACTATATCACTACATCATCACTACATAGTATAAAACAAAGTCGCATTCTTCTGTCCGTCCCTATGTATGCATAAATCTTTAAAACTACGCAACGGATTTTGAAGCGGTTTGTTTTAATAGACAGAGTGATTCGAGGGGAAGGTTTATATGTATAACCCACCCCCGCTTTGCACGGGCGAAGCCGGGGCGGGCCGCTAGTAATATATATATAGTATAATACTATATAATATATATTACTATATACTATATAATATATATACTATATAATACTATATAATATATATACTAACATACAAACTGAAATACATATCACTACATATTATAAAACAAAGTCGCTGTCGTCTGTCCGTCCCTATGTATGCTTAAATCTTTTAAACTACGCAACGGATTTTGAAGCGGTTTTCTTTAATAGATAGAGTGATTCAAGAGGAAGGTTTATATGTATAATACATGGATAATTGCACCCGTGCGAAGCCGGGCCGGGTCGCTAGTATTCATATAATTAAACACTGAGTATATGCCGATTATGTTACGGCCCGTATACTATGCGACAAACCGACGGAAAATGGCCGGTCTATCGCTTTCGAATCCCGCTGAGCGTACTTCCTCATTGTTAAAAGTTGTTTCAACATCAAAGGGCCCCTCTAGTACGAGTTGTACTCGTACTAGAGGGGCCTTCTAGTTCTACACAAACTTCACGGTCTTCCCGACCTTTATTCATAAACATTTTTAATTACAACTGTGTCCCTGTCCAAGGTGGGGTTGGCTGAGACTCACGTTACGGCAAGTTCGCATGCCACAGTGTCACCGCTCTGCGCTATCCGGTGGGTGTGGTAAGGGCCAATTTAAATTCATCTAAAGTAAGGCAGAAGAAAGAAAAGAAAATATGGCAGAAGAGCCAGCCACAAGTGGACGAATATTTGATCGGAAACCCATGTGCACTCTACGGCTTTTTGTTGGACAAAAACAACAAAAGACAAACATGGGTTTGGTTACTGCGAGTATTTGTGCGGTTCTTCGAGATTAGTGGTAATGATGACATGTGATCGAACTAGACAGGAGTTCTCACGTAAATGCCTTCGTGCGACGACTGCCTTAAATCTAAGAATGGCACCCACTTATACATACTACCGTATGGAAGACTAATTTTATACTTTTATAAAATCTATAAAACAAACATCTAAAAAATTTACTCATTCATCTGGTAGTATTTACATTATTGTAAGATAAAAGAGTTCTATGCAGTAAGCGTGGGTTCCAAGATATGTTTAGTGTAGCATTTCGTTCTACTTTTATCCACAAACCTGCAAAACATTACGTCAGAAGCCTATGTGCCAAGTTCTTGCAGATCTAAAAAAGATATACCTCTGCGGAAGCGTACTGAATTGCACATACTGCAGTCAAATCGTATTGGCGGGATTACAGGCCATAACGGAGCCCCGGTCATGGCGATCGGACGATTATGTTGGGCTGTGTCCCAGGGTAGGAAACTGCTCAATGGAGGCGCCTTGCAGCGAATGGCCGTAAAACTATGCACACACACTGATTGGCAACAACAGTAATCACTTATTTAAGATGTGTATTAGTGAATATGGCGAAAGTGAAGAAAAAGCAAAATGCCATTTTTACCTAATCTCGTTAGTCTTGAATGTTGTTTTTGCAAATAAGCAAATATGTTTGTAGCCCCCGTGGCATTTGGCTTGTCTAGGGGATTTGCTTATTTTTCCAAGTAGTCTGCGGATTAAATTAAGGACTCCGGAAAATGTTATTTGAAGTTAATTTAAGAGTGTTGTGTTCTTTTTGCTTATTTTGTACCTCTGATAAGTAGACCTGTACGCTAATGCATGTGTCTCATGACTGAGATTATTTAGGATAACAAATATCGATGGAACAGAAACAATATGACGCTAAGTAGTTGGTTACCATAACCCATAACCACCAATTAGTAAAATGATGTCTCGATCATCAGAAGTATAGCTCCACTACCTTTTGCATGTTGTTCAATGCAACTGTTATAGATTAAATAAGTTAAATCAAAGTGTTCTCATCAACCGTGTCGCGCATCCAAGACAGGAATATCACGTTAACAAACAAGCGCGAACAGGCTCGTTTGGCTCCTCGAGGAGCTTCCCTTTGTTCGGCTGGAGGCGAGTGCGTACTTCGCGCAGTGTTCTGTTTCAAAGTGCCGACACATTATTCAATTCACTCCTCTAATTGGGACGTTCCCCGAACAATCTCCCCTACAATTTAGAAGACCAGATTCGCTTCGAACTCTCCTCCTTGATTGGCTAACTTACCATTCTGGGTATGTCAACTAAAATTAACCAATTATAAACTTTCTTGGCAGTTCTTATTGTAATGCAACATTTCAAAGATTGATTTGAATGAAGCGGACGCTCTTCGTAGATACGGTATTCACGGATACACGTAACAGTAAAATATATCAGGTTCTAATTTAATAGAAGAATAAATTCTGCAGTTTATTCTGTAGTTAAAGGCACCCATGTAAATGAATAAGAAACTCCGAACTTTATCCATTACCGGACACAATTGTGCAATCCTCTCGCGTGCAACGCTCAGTGCACAGGAATTAAGATGGCATCGTTTTGCATCGCAATCGCACCGCCAGCGCCGGCGAATGGGTTATTCAGTTATGGTAATTCCATCACTTTGGCCGATATCTGCCGTTGATGGGGGATACTGAGGTTGCTTTGTTCTGTTCCAGTAGAGCTAGGGTACTGTTTTATAAATAAATACGTTAAAAATGCATTTCATTTATTTTTATATGGAGTGCGGCACTGTTATGGTGGATTTTTGGTGGAGTTTATTGAGATGGTATTTTTAAATCTAATAAAAATATTTGTCCTACGAAATGTACTGTTTCATTAAAAAGACCTTCCAACATGTGTCGATAACAAGTGTTTTTATTTACTTATTATTATTATTTACTTATTTTTATTTACGTTATCACTACATAATACAAAACAAAGTCGCTGTCGTCTGTCCGTCTCTATGTATGCTTAAATCTTTAAAACTACGGAACGGATTTTCAAGTGATTTTTTTAATAGATGTAGTGATTCAAGAGGAAGGTTTATATGTATAATACATATTGCACCCGTGCGAAGCCGGGGCGGGTCGCTAGTTATTTATATAATTTTAAGTCCTATTAATTGTCCTACAAATTGCGTGGTACGTTATCCCGGTACTACGCTCATAAATTGTTAATAGTCTCATTACTATTGGATTAAAATATTACATAAAAGGTTTGTGATAACCCACATGAAACAATATCCTACCTACAATCGGTATTTATCGTTAGTCCGACCATAACCGACAGTTTTTGTACAGGAAATAGTTGAGCGTCTCATCAAAATGGAGCTACTAACGGAAAGTTGGCTTGGTAGCAATCAAGTGCAAAAATGAACCATGGATCCTGGATTATATCGATGTAAACTGTAAACAAAGGTTATTTTGAACGAATACGTCTTTAAATTTACTTATCTCGGGGAAATTTTGTATTCTTCTTCACTTTCGGGTATATATTTTGGTATTCTACATCAATTATTTATCAATTATCATTCCATAATTAATGAATCAAAGAACCCGACTAATTGAATTGAGCGGCGAACTTGGAGGTCTAGCGGCGGCAGCCCTGGCTCTTCATCCTGGCCGCCTTTCCGCTCGCGCTATTGGTGAATCCGTCTCACCTAGTAGTCTATTCTGCACCACGTATAACGATGATATCAAAAACTAAAAGCACCTGGAACTTTCTGGAATATTGTAAATAGCTCCAAATATGTGTGTTTATTCAACAGTGTGCAATGCAACACGCCAGAGGCTTCCTCACTGACTAATCTGCGGAACGTCGTCGGTGGGGATGGTCCCTGCGTACTTCGAACAATACATTTTTTAATTACGTTCCGTAATCCCTCTGAGGGATTTTTACGCTGAGTTTCGTTTTCCGTAATCCTTAAACAAGTTTCGTGCGCAATCAATGCGCGTCACTTTAATTTGTTAATGCAAAACGTGCTTTGTTTTTTACTAAACTGTTTAGATTGTCGAACAATGATTCGAAATTGAATTTAAGTCGCAGTCAGGTGAACTTTACTCGAAATAATTGTAGAGGCATTAGAATGGCAATATGGGTTTGACAGTAAACATTATTATGTATTTTTAATAATACACGGCGTTACAACTACAACTACTACTCAGGCCATAGAAGACCCACTGCTGAGTCGGGCCTCCTCCAGCTAGACGGAGGGCAATTAGCCTTGCCACGCTGGCAGGCGGGTTGGTACAGGGTTTCATATCAAGTTGTCCTTCTCTTGCAGCCTTGTCATTTCCTTTTGTCGGCTCTTACGACACCCTCAGGATGAATTGGGGTGGTGACACTTTGTATTCTAAATCTGTCACCACTCGGATGATTAAACGATTATAATAAGTAACAAAACAATATAGTGTGTGCTTTTTATTATTAAACTAATAAAAACAAACATAAGAAACATACAGGGTGGGCCAAAAAGGTTTGTTCTTTTCAAACATGAATAGCAATAACACTGTGTGCCGCATCGTTGTTGGCACTCGTGCAATCGACTACGCAGACTTTGGAAATCTCACTGACACATGTCAGCTGCGGGGGATCGCGGCTATCTCCTCGTGAATGTTTTGTTTTAATTGGGTATTGTCGTCGGTTTTACACTCGACTTTTCAGGTTTCCCCACAAGAAAAAATCGCATGGTGAAAGGTCCGGGCTTCTCGGAGCCCATGGGATTTCACCTCCGCGAGAAATCGATTTGTTCGGAAACATTTCTTTGACAGCCGGTAAACTCACATTTGACGTCTGGCATGGTGCCCCATCTTGTTGCATCCAGGCCCTGCTGTTGTACCCCTGAAATTCATGCAACAGTTTCATTACTACCATGTTTTTTTTAAAAGAACCAAACGGACCAAATATCCTTAGGCCCTTTGCTGATATGGCAGCCTACTGTCGTTTTAGGTGAATGAAGTGGCTTTGGTGGTTAAGGCGAGGTCCAATATCGACAATTGACCTTATTCACGCGGCCATTGGTGTGAAAATGTTCCTCGTCCGTAAACAATACATTCTCAAGGCTAGAGAAGCGCTCCAGCATAGTGTCAATAACTTACGTTGAATGTGATCATTTGGTTTCATCTCGTGCACACTTTGAAGCGTATATGGTTGCAGTTTCAGTAACAGATGCATGATCCGCTGTAGTCTAGTTCTTGGTATTGCTAGATTTATTTGCTGTAGAGCTTAGACGTAGATGATCTGGATCGTTCCGTACGGATATTTGGACCTCTCGAATGTTCTCATCGCTTCTTCTTGAACGTGGCCGCTCTGTTTTTTATATATTCGTTGTCGATTCCATTTGTTCGAAATTCTCCACTCAAGCTTTGATCAAATTAACTTAAGGAACGTTACTGTTCGACGCGTGCTTACAATTGTATACGGATTACGCCGTGTAAGTGAGTGACCGTGTAAGTGAGTGAAGTATTAAGTTGTTTTACACAAAAAGCACGCTGTTGTCCCGTGAAGCGCTCCTAACTTAAATTGCATGAAGTGACGCATAATTTCCAGCAACGCCTACCTCGACTAGTTTTCAAAAAAATCTAGTGTTACTGTTTGCAAAAATCGTTGGCCCACCCTGTAGAACACAACTAACTAAGCTTGATAGTATTATCATCACTGTACTTTTGTTGCACTGTGTTTAAACAATATAAATCAAATGGCATATTTATATACCCTAAGGAATACAATACCAAACAAATAAAATACTGGAATAATCCCTTATCTCTGAGTCGCACATCCCAGGTCTTAAGCAAGACATCAAACGAAATAGCCTGATAAGATCCGAGCATCAATCAACGCGTGCCAACCCTACCGACTCACGAAGCTTACGGCACCTCTCGTCACCGCGACAGCCCTCTATGCGTGCACAACATAAACGACGAGACGACGAACTGGGAAATTTTGGGACATTTTCCTATTAAACATGTAGGAAGCCTTTATTTTTGTATAAATATCGTTGTCCACGTGATGACGGATTTAGAATCACCATCCCATACCATGCCGAGGGTGTCGTAAGAGCCGACAAAAGTGGAAAGGAAATGGCAAGGCCGAAACCCCAGCCGCAAGAGAAGGAAAACTTGAACCGAAACCCTGTGCCAACCCGTCTGGCCAGCGTGGCAGTGTAGGCTAATTACCCTCCATGTAGGCCAGACTCAGCTGTTAGGTCATTTATGAGTTGAGTAGTAGTAGTGGGCCGTACAGAGTATGCGTAACTAATTACGGTGTCGTTGGATGTGGTCTGATTCAGACTGTTTCATCTCGGGGGAGATTCTGTTTACAGCCAATAAGGGACGTACAGATAGCGCTACACAAGACTTGGTGCTCCGATACAAATGTTAGTCGCTATAATTCCAATAAATATGAATGGTCGGTAGCGTAGTGATACTAGACATGGAAGTTACCGGTCGCGTGATGTGCGCACTGAGCAATGAAACAGGAATGTGTGTCTATTTCGGCTACAGACAATGATTCCGGCGAGGAGTCTCGCTGCCGGCTGCCGGCGGGTCACGAGCACAAAGCTGTTCTGTGTCGGACCAAGGTGACGCAGTGTGGCCATAACTGGCTGGCTTTGACCCACCATCAATCCAAAATCAACAAAATCGAACACTTTTTTTTTCCTTGGACATTTCACACAACGCCATCTCGTCCCAAGCTAAGCAACTTAATGCTTGTGTTATGGTAACGAGATGGATGCTAAACTACTTATATACATATTTTTTTTGGAAATAGATACATAATATAGATAGAAAACACCTAGACCCGGAAGAAATGTTATCTCATCAACCTTGTTTGTAGAGGTCTTTTTAACCTCTTCTAAAACAGGCATAAAACATTCGCAATTAAAGTGAGTTAGAACCATCAAGTGGTTCAAACATACTGGTAAATGATATTCCGCCGTGTACCAGCGTTCTGCGACATTCTGCTCCACTGTTGACAAAAACAAGCACACACACAGATCGGTAGAAATCTTAGAGAGGAAACCTACCATGTTTAGCAGCAATGTGTAAATAGTTATATCGCGACAGAAATTGAAGAAGCGAAACGTATTTGCAATAACAACAGTAACGCTGAGTCTTTAAATATGACACAGAGTGACGTGTTACAGTCGTGGACCAGGCCCTTCGCAAGTGCTGTGGCTGCATCGCATGTTTTGCTCCGGCACATAAAACATCTCCATCCAGCTGATTGATGTGCAGTATAAACTTGTCAAAACATCTACTCAAACCTGCGCGCGCGCTCTTGTTTGTTTACCCTGTTCTGTACTGGAATAGACGTTTTTATTTCGCAAATATACGACCGCTCGCATGAACTCGCGCTATCAAAAGATTATCTCTATTTCCGTCTGGCCTGTCAACGGTATTATTTTCCATGAGGATGTATTTAAATATTCACAGAGGCAGCTGAGTGTACATCTGGTAAAGCGGCCTCATAATAGGAGTGTACTTACAACTCCGCAGCCTTCTGCAGCCATGAAATGTTACAGTATTACGCAAAGCCACAAGGTAGGAAGCCAGATCTGCTCCACAGGAAAAAACACTAGGCCATCTGCTGTCGCGTACAATTTCACGTCAAGTTCTTCTTCATTAACAGTTCTTATAATTCCCTCAACCCTGCTGCCATCTTGGTGTGGTGAGAGGAATTGCGTGCCTTTAGGATAGGGTGCCCCAGTGGATTTGGCTCCAGGGCCTTCTGTCCTCAGAGCCGACACAGGGTGGTCAAAGCCGGTATAATACCGATGCTTCGGACCCCGCAGTCGTAGAACTATGGGATTTAGGATTACCATCTTTCCGTGCCGCAGAGTCCCACCAAACCGGCTAGTCCACGACCTGACCGTGGGATCCCACGGTCAGGTCGTGGACTACCCATTAGGGTTGCCAACTTTTTTTACAAGAAATAAAGTATATTCAGCTCTATGAAGAATATTAAACAGTATTTTAGAATATAAAACAGTATTTAGAAAAAATTACAGTATTTTATTTATTTATTGTTATAAATACATATTTTAGAGCTACTCGCACAACTTACTAATTTTAATAATTTTTTTAAACTTTATATTTATTTTTATTTATTTACTAGTGGCCCGCCCCGGCTTCGCCCGTGCAAAGCGGGGGTGGGTTATACATAAAAACCTTCCCCTTGAATCACTCTAACTATTAAAAAAAACCGCTTCAAAATCCGTTGCGTAGCTTTAAAGATTTATGCATACATAGGGACGGACAGAAGAATGCGACTTTGTTTTATACTATGTAGTGATAGTGATTTATACTTATTGCACAGTAATGTACAAAGGCGGACTTAATGCCTTAGGCATTTTCTACCAGTCTACCTTAGGGTGGTGCAGAAACGGCGCGTGGTAGGTGCACTACTACATTGAATTAATTACATTGGATAGGATAATATGCCTCACCACAAGTATAACTGAAATTAAAATAAATTAGTAGCTCATTTATTTTATTTTTATTTTACTTAAATTAATAGATGCTCTATTTCTGTCATGCTGCCTCTTAGCATTCATTACTGAAAATAAATTGTGAGCGTCTTATGTGTAACACATAGTAGGTAATGCGTTTGCATTTTGATACTGAAAACAGTATTTTGTATACTTTATTTTTGGTCAACAGTAAAAAGTATAATTTAGTGGAAAACAGTATCATACTTTTCAAAACAGTATAGTTGGCAACCCTAGATCCCATACATGAAGATTTAAATCGTTAAGAACAAGTTGATGATCATAAAATTTAATCGAAAAGAAGCCTTTTGCTTGCTTAAAAACATCAGCTCCTTGTAACATATATCTCACGCATACGAAACCAAAATACAGGTCATGACTTGAACTAGATTGAGCTCAACACGCGAACAGCTCTAAATGTTGTTAATTACAACCACAATGCCAATTAATATTTTAAGATGCTGAGCCCGCTTTATCGGTTAACACTCATCAATATATGTATGATTGCGGATGCCAGCAACAAATCCACCAAGCGCAGATTTGCGCTTCCCCAAAATCCAAGCGCCTTATCTACCAGATCGCTTTATTCCCGGAATCTATATCTTTTCCTATTAATATTAAGCCCCATTGAGCCCGAGTGAGGCCGCGGGCACAGCGCTGTCTGGCTATTATCTTCGTATCAAAATACGTTGTTCGCTGTTTGAGATTAGCTGCGGTCGGGATTGGAGCCCTCGGGGCCCGGCCGCGTCTCGCTGGTCACGCCATCAATAATTTGCCTTTAAAACCTCTCCTAGGAGATGATACTGTGGCCTGCATATAATAATTATTATAGTAGGTGGGTAAAGTAAACAACAGTACGGATTCCAATGGCAATTGAATTGAATCATTAATTGAATCATTGTATTGGCAAAGGTTGGCTTATTAAGCCCCAGCCCAAAACGTACTATCCTTTTATTCGGATCTCGATCTTCACAGATGCATGTCTGGAGAACGGTCCCAGTAATCCGCATGTTCATGGCCCAACGACGTTTTGCACCACTTCAATTCATAATTCTTATAGATTTCTTGTGCCTCTTATTTTTGCTGGCATTTACGGAATAACAATCCTGCGTCGCAGAAATGGAAACAAGTTGAAATAGGTATTTCGCTAGCTCTCAGGCAAAAAATGTTTACCGTAAAAAAGAAGCCTTTTCCATTGTTGCGAATACTTCCAACATATTTGTGCTGCAGACGAGAATTCGTGAAGTGTTCGCCTCGCGCCCAAAATAACTTGTTTACGGTTCATTCTTTTGAAGTGCCGGCCCCAGCTCTGCAATTACTACTTATCTTCATATTGTGTTCTGAAGATGTTTCTGGAATTTTTTAAGGTGTTTTGGGACAGTTACAGCTTTATGGAAATTTATGTTTATGAATGCTTTCTGGACGTGCCACGGAGTCATTGTGTAACAGAATGTTGTACTCCGCTTTTTTTAACATCTGTTTTGCTAAATTTCCTCAAACATAACAGGTGAACCAAATTAGACCAGATTATAGCATCATTTTTTTGTTCATTGGAAATCTTCTTGGATTCCTCGCCGTTGGGGACTGGGCGGGTTATGGACTCGGGGACGCGTAGAGATGGTAAACTGCGACCCGTCCCGAACCACCCATTAAAACCCCCATGGTGCGGCCACGGTATTCACTCCTCCCGGTCGGGGAAGTATCCTGTAGCATAGTATATTATTATAGAATCCTCACTAATTGCAAATTGATCTGGACGTAAATGAAAATAACTGCAACAGATGGACAAGGGTTTCATATCAATATTTTCTATATTGATGATGATGATAGATTGTCTACCTTTAATCGCTTTCTATCATACCCACAGCATGGAATGTGCTGGTGATAGTACGATATAAAATATACATTGTAGAGTAAACAATTGGTTCGGTATCGACGAAAATTGCGAGATCATTGTTCTTATTTATTTGTCAGAGGCTAAGGGTACTCCGTAATTCAGGACTGTCTGCCACATTGTTTGCGTTGTTCCCTTTGGATGAGCCGGCTTAATTAATACTAAGCAAGTAGTACGTGCTCGTGTGGTGCTAATGAATTGGCAAACATTAGAGGCGTCGGTGTAACCTGTGAGAGGCTCAAGTTCAATGGCAGCACGCGATCGCCCGATCACGGCATTATGTATAGGCTATACTAACCAGATAATTGATTTACTGACCTTGACCTCCTTCTCTTTAAGAGCCGATTAACAGTTTAACGTGTTATGGTATTTATATCCAACGAATACCACTGGCCCTCCAGACGGGCCTGCGGGACTACCGGTAATTGTTTAGTTAGGTCAGCTATCAATTTTCATGCCACTGCTGCGGTGTGTCGACTGTCTTTGAAACATTTGTCAAGTTATGTTTGTCAAGTTGCAAACTCAATATTAGGACAAAATGACATTAAATTCATCATCATCATCATTTCAGCCAAAGGACGTCCACTGCTGGACATAGGCCTCCCCCAAGGATTTCCACAAAGGCCGGTCCTGGGCCGCCCGCATCCACTGCTTTCCGGCGATCTTAACCAGGTCGTCGGTCCACCGTGTGGGAGGCCTACCAGCACTGCGCCTTCCGGAACGCGGTCGCCACTCGAGGACTTTTCTGCCCCATCGGGCGTCGGTCCTGCGAGCTATGTGCCCTGCCCACTGCCACTTAAGTTTGGCAATCCGGTGGGCTATGTCGGTGACCCTGGTTTTCCTGCGTATCTCCTCATTTCTGATTCGATCTCGCAGGGAAACTCCGAGCATAGCCCTCTCCATTGCCCTTTGGGTGACTTTGAGCCTTCTGATGGAGCCCATAGTGAGCGACCACGTCTCTGTTCCATATGTCATCACTGGCAACACACATTGGTTGAAGACTTTTGTCTTCAGACACTGCGGTATTGTGGACGAGAAGATCTTTCGCAGCTTCCCGAACGCTGCCCAACCGAGTTGGATCCGACGATTGACCTCTTTCTCAAAGTTGGACTTACCTAACTGGACAGTGTGTCCCAGGTAAATGTAATGGTCAACAACTTCGAGGGTAGAACCTCCGATGTTAACAGGAGTGGCTTGAACATGGATATTAGACATGATCTTCGTCTTCTCCATGTTCATCTTAAGGCCGACTCGTTCGGAGGCTCCACAGAGGCCATCGAGCATCGTAGTGAGGCCCTCCATGGTCTCAGCCATTACGACTATGTCGTCAGCGAATCGAAGGTGAGTGATGTACTCGCCGTTCACGTTAATGCCCAGCCCTTTCCAGTCCAGAACCTTGAAAACATCTTCCAGTGCAGCGGAGAACAGTTTCGGAGAGATAACGTCTCCCTGTCTAACACCTCGCTGCAACTGGATCGGTTTCGAGGTCTGGTCCTGGAGTCGGACTGACATGGTGGCGTTTTCATACAAGCACTTCAACACTTCGATGTACCGATAGTCGACTTGGCACCTCTGGAGAGCCTGCAATACTGCCCACGTCTCGATCGAATCGAAGGCTTTCTCGTAGTCCACGAACGCCAGACAAAGTGGCAGGTTATACTCCTCGGTCTTCTGTATAACCTGCCGTAGCGTTAAAATATGGTCTACGGTACTGAAGCCTTTTCGGAAGCCGGCTTGTTCGGGAGGCTGGGAATCGTCAAGCCTGCACGCGAGTCGATTCGTGATGACCCTCGAGAACAACTTGTAGACATGGCTCAGAAGTGAGATGGGTCTGTAGTTCTTCAATAAGGTGTTATCTCCCTTCTTGAAGAACAGCACCACCACACTTCTGTTCCATGCCTTTGGCGTTCGTCCTTCGAGTATGACGGAATTGAATAACTTCTGAAGGGCCCTAAGGATCGGTTCTCCACCCGCCTTCAGAAGTTCTGCGGTAATTCCGTCATCACCCGCCGCCTTGTTGTTTTTAAGTTGCTCGAGAGCCATCCCGATCTCACACAGGCTGACGTCCGGGAGGTCTTCTGTGTAGTGCCGGGTTAATCTAGCTCGTGGGTCGTCTGCTAGATTTATGACGGGTTCCTGTGTAGACTTGTACAGTTGTCCATAGAAACTCTCGACCTCACCCAAAATCTCGGACTTCGACGTGACGATCCTGCCGTCATCAGTCTTCAGCCTGACGAGCTGGCTTTGCCCAATAGACAGACCCCTGGCAAAAACCTTGGAGCCCCTGTTACGTTCAATAGCCTCTTCAACACGATTCGTGTTGAATCGGCGTATATCACGCTTCAGGGACTTTGATATCTGTCTATTGAGCATCCGAAGCTGCGTCGCATCATCTGTAGACTGCAGAACCATTTTCCGTCGCTCGTCCATGAGATTTAGGGTGAGGTCCGAGAGCTTTTTGGCCGTTTTCAGGCGTTGGGTCTCACAGAACTTCGACCCAACTTTGCGGACAGTCTCCACGAACCCGTCATTATAATCGTCCACGTCAACGCCTAGGCTTATAAAGCGGTTTTGCAGTTCGAGCTGAAAGCTCTCCGGGTTTTGAATTTGAACTGGCACGGGACGCAGCGTAGACCTCACCAGGCGCGACCTTTCAAGCTTAACGTCGATATTCAATGTGCCTCGTACTAAGCGGTGATCGCTTCCGGTTTTGACCATATTGATCACGGAGACATCATTGAATATGTGCTTTTCCGTCGACATGATGAAGTCTATCTCGTTTTTTGTGGTGCCATCCGGACTCAACCAGGTCCATTTCCTCTGTTCTGGTTTTTTGTAAAAGGAATTCATCATATAGAGTCCCTCCTTCTCCAGAAAACCAGCCAAAGTCTGGCCCCGTTGGTTCCGGTGTCCAAACCCAAATTGCCCCACTTGCAGCTCATCTCCGCTCCGCTTGCCCAGTTTCGCGTTAAAATCCCCCATGACAACGGTGTAGTGCGTTCTAGAGCCATGTATGGCCGAGGAAATGGAACATTAAATTATAATTATCGAAACTTGATCGTGTACACCCTAGTGGTAGATGACCTATCATTAAGCCCAAAACTCACACGAATAAATGATTTATGATTTAAAACGGGAGTGGCTGCTTAAAAATTCTGATTTCCGAGCCAGACGTTATTTAACGGTTTGTTTGCTGTAGAGACGACGCGGCGGGGCCATGCGGCCCGAGCACTCATCGCGTCATCTCCGATTTGTCGAAGAGGCTGATTGAGGTTACGAGACGTTAGCCACGTAGCAGCGTCGCAGACCGCTGCAGGCTTGACACGCAACCCGCCAGTCACGGTGAGTGGCAGGCGGGCATCCCGTCCGCCCCCCCCCTCTCCGTGCCAGCCCCCGGGCGTCCGCGTCTTGGACATCGCTGTGATTGCTTTTCCAACGTCGCGTGTAACGCGTAAGTCGTGATATACGCGAATGTCTTGCATGCATGAGATAGGCGATTCGATACTCTGCGAAGCCAGCCAGTGAAAGGCCATATGCACTGTATCCACATCGAGTACTCCATCTCTTGCATTTGGAGTCTCCCTCAGGAGGGAATGTGACACATATTGAGTATTCCAAAATCCGTTACCTCACTGACCGAAGAACTTATTCATCCTTTTGAAGTCGTGATTAAAGCAAATAATAATTATCCAGGAATATTATATCAACGTGTTTCCACCTTCCACCGTGCTGCCACCTTGTGTGGTGAGGGGGCTTCCGCGCCCATAGGATCCCTTGGGGCCATACCGGCTCAGGTCTCTGGCTCACGGGGACAGATGAAACAAAAAGCGGCATACGGTGTCTGGGTAGGTTTGGCTGTAGGGACGCCTCTCTTTTCAGAACTGCATTGGGAACCTTAAACTGCCGTGATGGTCGGTGGGGTGAACGGGCCGGCGAAATTCCGATGGCGACAGATCCCCCATCAACAGTGGGAGTGGAGGAGCTATCAGGCGTAAGGGTCAGAGCAGCTGCGGAGTGCTGCGCTAGATCAGGTGCCATCACATCTGGCATAAAGACGCCTCCTTGTGGGATTTTGGGACGTATGAAGTTACAGTAGTTTTATATAAATGACACATTGGTCGCATTGCGCAAAGTCGCTTCGCACTAAACCCCCACGTACAACAACGAGTTAGTTTGGATCGAAGTTCAATTACAATGGAATATGAGATTCGTTTCACTTATTCGGAAAATACACAGATAGAATTTCCGGGAAACCGGTGTTCACCGGGCTCACCGAAAGCTTATGAACAGCTCAAGGTTTGATAACCGATTGTAGACACGTTTGATTACTAAATATTAAATAATATTAAATAAAAGTGTAATTCTTAAATTAAACTTTTATTAATTCACCCCCATGCTTGGCTTCGCATTTAGCATATGTGACTCAGGGATAATAAGTATTTAAATAGTGAAACAATTTAGTAGTTTTTGAAAGTACAAGAATTACATAAACTTAAATATTTCACATGATGAACGTTTAATGTAATTTCGTAGAAAATCCAGAAAGAAAAGAAAGAAAAAGAAAGTCATTTATTTAGTATTTAATCATTTCTTTGTTTGCAATGGTGCAAGAGCACAGTGAGAATTTTCTTTTCTAGACATATGAAGGAGGTATAATAAATTTTGTATCACATTCGAATTCTGACTAACTCTGTAATGTCTTTCTGACAATATTAAGCAGTGACACGATTACTATTCACCCTTAAAATGTCACGATATTCATTTTAATGTCATTTGTGTTTTTGGTGTACTCATAGCATAAAAATAAAATACATAATACTGACTGACCGGTATATGCAACCTTTTCGTTACAAAATACCTTCCTTCAGAATCACTCGATCGATAAGTGCGATAGCTCACCGACATCCATACAGACAGACGGACAGAACGACGCGGCCGGGCAACTTTGTCTTATTTATATAGAGACTTAGTTGTAGGTCATAGTGTTCACTTTAGCTGAAGGGCATATTGTTACGGAAGTGAAGTACCTACCGCACCGGGCCACCACCCTTCCCCCACCCTTCCACCGTTTGTGAATTTCAATTTTTCATACTAATGTATGTTCTTAATTGGTACACTGCAATTGAGTGTCCAAGAACTTTCCATAACAATCGTTTCTGAAGAATTTGTAATCGTAAATTTAACTACGAATAATTCTGAAAAAAGTCCTTTATGTAAAATAAAGAGGACGAAGAAACGTTTGGGTTGTCGTCAGATCATTCACACAACATTTGTCGGCTATTGCTATTTCATTTTCCTTATATGTAGACCAATCCGTGCTATCAAAACTATTCCGCACGTCACCGCTTTCACACCGATCCTCATTAACGCCAATCGTGTTAGTTCAATCAATTAGGCGTCAGAGACGCGTGTTTGGGGTAGCATATTAGTTTGAGTACCCTGCTCGCATCATCACTTTACTTCTGTTATTTGGGCTCCATCGAAACACGTGGAGGGAAATCTGCCTACTGGGCCTTTCCATTTGCTTCTGTTCTCCTTCAGTAGCAGCCAGTTTTTCTGCCTTATTTTCCCTGGTCGGCTCACCATGGAATGGGGCGGCGGCACTGTGCCTTCTCAATCCGTGACCCCTTGGCCTACGTGTTCGCATGGACCCTCTCAATGCAAACACATCTAAGCTTATTAACGGGCAAGTCGTCGAATCCTTTGCATTCGAAGCGTGAATAATAATAGCAATAGTTCGATCGGGATAAGTGTGATTGAGTTTTCCTCGCTTTTGTAGAAAGTCGTCTCGATTTGATCAATATTTCTTTTACTAGCGACCCGCAATTTCCATAAAAAAATACCACTAAAAGAGGAACAATTCCACCAAAGATTTACTAAAGATATATTTAAAAGAAAGTATTGTTAATCGAGGACTTCCTTAACTATGGTTAAAAAAACATTAGTCAGGCGTTTGAAGATTCTAGCTGATAGTGTAAGCAAGTTCCCTTCTTAAACTAGGTATCTTAAAGTTACTTATATTATTGTCTTTGTGTTGTATCATAGCATCATTTACCTATCAAAATACAAGGTACGCAAAAATTTAGATTATAGGAATGAAAATCTTAATGCATTAGTGCATTTGCAGAAGGCTCAAAGTCACCTAAAGGGCAACGGAGAGGGCTATGCTCGGAGTTTCCCTGCGAGATCGAATCAGAAATGAGGAGATACGCAGGAAAACCAGGGTCACCGACATAGGCCACCGGATTGTCAAACTTAAGTGGCAGTGGGCAGGGCACATAGCTCGCAGGACCGACGTCCGATGGGGCAGAAAAGTCCTCGAGTGGCGACTTCGTTCCGGAAGGCGCAGTGCTGGTAGGCCTCCCACACGGTGGACCGACGACCTGGTTAAGATCGCCGGAAAGCAGTGGATGCGGGCGGCCCAGGACCGGACTTTGTGGAAATCCTTGGGGGAGGCCTATGTCCAGCAGTGGACGTCTTTTGGCTGAAATGATGATGATGATGATGATACATTTGTATGAGGAAGTCTATTAATATAACTCTACCGGATCTTTACGGCGCGGCAAGAAATGAAGGCAGTATTTTACGTGAAGGTGGCGGCGACAGTCTCATTCCCGGAGAACACTACTCGAATATACCAATCGAATGGCGGTATCCAAGGGAAAACCGGCCTCATCCAATCCAGTAGAAGTCGTTAGTGATTTTTGGGAAATGGAATATGCAGCAAACAAGTTAAAAAACTGCAAAATAACCACAAACATGATGGCAGACCACGAGTAGAGATGTATTGGCATCTAACATGCATGGAAATACCCAACGTCCGAAAGGAAATGACCAGCAAGTGAAAAGTTGAAGAGAAGGAAGACTTGATGCAAATGGCACATCTTCCACGTGGTAGGTGGCCCGACACGCCCCTGGTGCGCAAGCACAGTAATTAGGACGTAATTGTGTTTAACGTCATGTCATACCAGCTGTTTATTGCTCTCTGTCATCCCTTGCTCGTGATCCTGTTTTCAGTGGCACGAGGCATGGCTTGCTTTCACGTGAGCAGCTTTGTCTTTGGGTTATGTTGTTTGTGTTCCAATGGTGAAGTTAGTGCCCACTGGTGACCGGACAATCACTTCTTTGAAATACATTTTAATTCGTATACAGCTGACATAAGACTGCTTGTCGTGAGTATTTGGCAACCAGAAGTCATTTGCCGAACCCCAACGAACATCCTGAGTTTTAAGTGTCACTTGCTCTGAGTCTCGGTGTCATTTGCATTCGAGAATTACATGATTGTAAACTGCCCCTCCGATACAGGTTTATTTGCAGGGGAATCGTATATTGCAAAAAAAAACATTTCTAGCTATTGTTGACTAGAACGTTTTCTTATAACTGTCAAAATGAGGTTACAACTACCCATTCTGAACTCTACCTCTCATTATATAAAATAGAGAGATGTTTTCATATCAAGGTTTTGTCGTTTGTCAGGTCTGTCTATTGTTCTGTTTCCTTTCTTAAAGCAAAAAAAAGTAACAAAATACGTCAGTTCTTCTCGGTCCACGCTCTTAATCCATCGTGAAATGGACAAGCTACTGAACACACTTGGGATAAAGAAGGATAACGTAAATTGCAGGCGAAGCGGTCTGCGAGTAGCTCTGGGTCTGCGGGTGATTACGATTCGTCCGCGGTGACAAATGATGGTCGTGAAACAATAATCCCGCCCAAATAAACTGAGGCTAAGCTGGGCGGTGTTCCCCCTGCGGTGGGGGAGGCACCCCCATGCTTGAGCATTGAGCGTCGAATAAATGCCAAATAAACACAACGTTTCCATTTGCCATTTGCGCTTAATTCTGCACTTTTAAGTACTACACTCGAGGTACGGGGACACGATGGCTCGGGGATTAGTCACGGCAAGGAGTAAAGATACTGGTGAGGCTACAATATAGAACACTTGTTAGACACTAGAACACGTGTTAGGTATTAAAAATATGGGCTTCGTTCGTTTATAACGCGGATGTGAAAATGATTATCAGTTTGCCTTTATTAATATTGTCAGTGGAATGTTCAAGACATATCTTTTTTATTTGTTTATACAGATTTGGTCAACGATGTGGATAATATCATGGATAACAACAACTGTCATAATGTTTCAGCACCACAATTGCAATGTATCAAACGACGATAAGCGCTTGCACGCGCTAAATTCCGCATATGTCCAGCTGAATGTACAGCGACGGAGCTCATCTGTTGATTTGGCAACGCCAGAATACACACCAGGCCAGGCTTTCAGTTAGCATCACGATTACTGACAATTTGATGGTCAGTAATCGTATATTAAATTATTGCCGTAATATGTTCAAATCATTAGCTTTTTCTAGTTTTAGAATACAATAGCATGTTATAAGAACGTCCAAATTTATGTCAATCGTTACTCAGTTATTGGAGTGTAAACCACATCACTAAACCGATTTTAATAAAATTTCCATAAATATTATACTTTTTTAACAGAATATTGAGTTTAAACACTCATTCGAAGTGACTGAACAACCATTCATCCCGTCTATGGAGCTATTTCGAAAACAGTGCTTAAAGTCGCGAGTATCAGCTAAAACGTATATTAAGTAAGACAAGTTTATTAATATTATATGTTGCCACCGATCCTAATTGATTTCCGTCCGTCATTTGGCATAAGGGCTGAGGTCTGAGGGTCACAGATAAGGGCTCAGAGAGAGAATCGCCGACTCCAATTAACGACACATCAAGGCAGTGCCATGCGCTTATGGAAACAGACTTTCAATTAACATGTCGAGGGCTATGTATTACGTAGAATGTATCTTTGATATTTTGTCCTTCAGATTAAATACATGGGTGAATTTCCCAAATGACTTTTTTTTTTGTCTTCGTTGAAATTAGTATTGGAAAAAAGGAATATTGTTCTGACTTATTTTTTTTTGTATTCAATAGGTTGTTAATGGGCTGTGGCAAAAATATGATTTGCATAGGACTATTACAAAAGTTAGAAAAAAAATTATAAACCTCAATTTTTTTCAAATCGGTGCTGTCCCTCTACTTTTTTTACAAACAAAACAGCTTATACACGAATAAAAATAAGTAAGATAAGTATATAACTTATTCTATTTCATAGAATATTAGTTTTGTTAATAATATATAGCATATTTTATTACATAATTATTGATTATTATTACTGAGAGGCACAAACGTACTTGTCTTGCAATATGATTTCATATCGGTGGACAATGGTAATTTAAACCTAACTTTACATCGACGAGTCCGAAAGCGTCTCAACCCCAATTTTAATTCTCTTGTTAGTGTGTGCTATTGCGCAGTCAGGACGAATGCCTGTCAAATCGCTTCATATTCCCTCAAATAACGTAAGTACGCCATTCCAGTTGCTCCCGGACAATTATTTTATGCTATCGGTGGTTGTATTTTTTTAGTGTAATAAGTAGTTTTATTGTTGTTGTTTGGTTCTAACAGAGGTAGTAAGTGAATTAGCTTCATTGAGTATTATTGAATTTATCCTATATTTTATGCATTTTTTCTAATTTCCTAAAAAGCGTGTTATTTCTCACGTCGGTGTTAACATATCGGTGTAATCGGTGGGCTTTATTACCACCGATGTGATAATTTACACCGAAATTATAAGAAAAAATCAATCGGTGTCTTTTATCTAATATCGGTGTTTTGATTCATGATCAACGCACAGTTTTGTCACATCGGTGGCTTGCTTTATCATATCGGTAGATCCCGTGTCATTTCTTTAATTAGACAAAGAAACAATGGAACATACAAACATATATACTACCTACATAGACTGCTAAAATCATTACCACGATATCACTGGTATGAGCAACCGCTCAGTAAAACAGCTTATGCGGCAACAAGTTGTATATATTTAATAAAATAATAGATTAGCCTTTAATAAACACGGCACTTATGATAGAACCAACTTTACAGTCTCACTTCGTCGCCCCGACTGACTCCGCCGCCGCGCGCCATTTTCCATCATGGGTGCCAACCGCATGGCTCAACCAATTGGGAGATAGAGTTACGTTGAATCAAACTTCCGTTTCCTAATTTAGGATTATAATTTGATAAACAGTTTCGGGACTGTTTATCAAATTATAAAGTAATATAATTAATTCTTAACTATTTTGTCATCGAAATTACAACAGTTTTTATAGAATGCTAACAGTCGGCCTTTCCTGATTTTTTTTTATCGTCTCGATAAAGTATCAGTAACAACGTATAATTATTATAACCTAAACTAAATACACTATAGTAATTGCTGTCTTAAATACTTAACTAAAACAGTTATCTCTTATACTAAAATTATTTAAGTAACAATGTTGAGCCTCTACTTATTTCAAACATTGTTTGTTACGTCATATTAACTATAGCACTGGAGGCCCCTTCATGTCCCCACTGCAATTATATGCAATTCTGAGCCTCTACATATCTCAGGCATTGCTCTTTGCTTATTAGTTGCAGCATGGGAGCCCCTTCATGTCTCCATTACTGCTACAATGCTGAGCCTCTATATATCCCAGCCATTGATAGTGACTAATCAACTAATTGTTACAATGCTGAGTCTCTACATATCTCAGACATTGCTCATTACTTCTTACTATTATATGGGTCCCTTGCTTTTTTATCTATTGCTCCACATTACCTAATTTATGAATACTAATCATTAACATGTAAATATCTAAGTACAACTTGCTCCTATGATCAATATTTCTTATTATTAAATTATTAATTATTCATGGGTGCAATACCAATCAAAAGCTACGAATCCTCACTGCCACTACTAGAGTCGATATCTTTACTCCTATCGAACACCATCCAACGATGAATCTTATCGACTGAGAAGACACCACTAAACATTCTATTTCCTTTTCTGGATAGTGGAGTGTCTTCCACTACGTACCTATCGTTGTCCAGTACCTCGACAATACGATATGGACCACGAAGTTTGGGGACTAACTTCCTACTTTGCCCAGTGGTTGGTATCTCTCTCTCTATCCTTACCAAATCGCCAACCTGAAATTTCAACCGTTTTCTACCATTATCAAACGCTATCTTTTGTTTTTCTTGATTTATTCGCACATGCTCGGAAACCTCACTACGAATATTGCTTAATGTCCTATCAGTTTCTGTCCCCGCTGATTCGTCATTTTCAATATATGATTGTAGCACGGCGTCAGGAGTGCCAGTTAGTTGAAAACCAAACAGTATTTGAGAGGGAGTCTTGCCGATTCCTTTGTTCAGAGTATTGTTCAGACCCCACTGGATTTCGTCAACGTATTCGTCCCAAAGCCTTTCCGACTTACCATGTGTGGCGGCAGTGAGAGACGACAAGACCGTGCGGTTGTACCGCTCGACCTGCCCGTTAGCACGCGGTGTCGCGGTAGCATTTAGGACGTGTTTAACTCCATGGGAGTGTAAATACTCCTCAAAACTTTTGGCGGTGAACGAAGTTCCTCGATCCGATATTAGTCGCTTTGGTACATCGAATGTATAGAAATAGTGTTTGATGGCTCTAATTGAATGGACAGCCTTCGTGCTCTTTACCGGTATCAACATTATGTATTTAGTAAAGGCATCTATTATCAGAAGTAAATATGAGTTCTGCCTTTTACTACGCACGAAAGGACCCAAATGGTCAATATGAATAGTGTGGAACGGTCGGTCCACTTTCTGAATCGGGTGTAATTCGCCCGCCTTCTTTCCAGATGGGACTTTAGCATGGGCGCATTCTAGACAGGAGTCTACATACTTACGAATGAATCGCCTCATTTTAGAAAACCAATAGTTACCTTTTATTCTCTCATAGGTCTTATCGAAGCCAAAGTGACCAATATCGTCATGGTTGGCCTTCAGAACTTGCCACCTTACCCCTTTAGGTACAACCCACCGATCACCGTCTTCCGTTTTTCTAAACAACAGCCCTCTTTTCACTACAAAATTATTTTTAATTTCAATTATGTTACTACAATCGGGATCATTAAGTATGTTAACTATTCTCTGGAGCTCGGTGTCGCTGTGTTGTACCGTAGTTATCCAGTTAGAATCAACGTTTCGAACATCAAGACTAAGGGCGGACTCCAAGTTAGGGGGATTACGACTTAATGCGTCAACGTGGGACATAGTGAGGCCTGGCTTATATACCATATTGAAGTCGTACTCTTGTAATACGCTCCACCAGTGTGCGACTCTCGGTATGATGTCCTTTTTGTCAAAAGTTGCTCTAAGCGAATTACAGTCTGTGACAATCGTGAATGGAATACCTAACAAGTACACCCGGAAGCGTTCTACAGAGGCTACTACCGCTAAGGTTTCTAAATCGTAGGAGCTGAAATGAGCCTCTTCAGGTGACGTTTGCCTACTATAATATGCGACTGCGGTAAAAGGAGTATTTTTGTCGCGTCTTTGAAGAAGTATGCCCGCTATGCCATGTTTCGATGCATCGGTGTGTAACTGCGTCTCATACGATGGGTTGTAAAAAGATAGCACCGGCCGTTTGATTAGTTCCCTTTTCAAGGTAATAAAGGCGTTTTCTTGAGCTTCACCCCAAGACCATCGGGCATCCTTCTTCAGTAGTTGAGTCAAAGGTTTGGCTATTGTTGAGAATGCTTTTACGAATCGGCGAAAGAAGCTGGCTAACCCTATAAACTGTCTCACCTTATGTTGATCAGTAGGTCTGGGAAACTTCTCTACAGCCTCTATCTTACTGATGCCGGGCCTGATACCTGCCTCACTTATTTCGAATCCTAAGTAACTAATCGACTGCATTAAAAAGTGACACTTTTTAAGATTCAATGTCAATCCGGAAGCGCGAAATAAATCTAAGACCTTTCGCAACTTCTGGAACCCCTCGTCAACAGTCTTCGAAGGAATATTCACGTCATCCATGTAAGCCAATGCGTCCTTGAATCTGGCATTTCCTAAAATGTTATTAATGGTCTTTTGAAAAATCGACGGTGCATTAACAAGCCCGAACGGCATTCTCGTAAACTCATAATGCCCATCAGGCGTTACAAAAGCTGTCAGGCGTTTTGAAGTTTCGGACATAGGAATTTGATAATATCCTGAAGCTAAATCTAACGTAGTATAAAACCTGTGCCCAGAGAGATTATCTAATTGATCGTCGATCCTCGGAAGAGGATAATGATCTTTAACAGTGCGCTTGTTAAGAGCTCTGAAATCTACGCAAAGTCTGTAATCTCCAGTTTTCTTTTTTACTAACAGAATTGGAGACGCATATTCCGATGAAGACCGCTGTACTATACCAGAGTCTTCTAGTTCCTGCACCATTTTTCTGACCACTTCACGCTCTGGGTATGATAACCGATATGGCCTATATACAACAGGCGTAACATCACTTAATTTAATATCCATTTCTGTACTAGCCACACATCCTAATTCCTTGACTGAAAATGCAAAACAGTCTCTATACTCATTTAGCAATGCAATCAATTTATACTTATCATCGTCATCTACATTTTTGTCCACATTTACCATTGTTTCATCAATCAAGGAATTATTGACGTGATTACCTGCCACACTTTCTACTCTGTTCACATCCATCGTCCCTAAGGATGTGGAAAACTCCTTAAGAGGTATAGCGCGAACTATCAAATTGCCCTTCTCTAAACAAAAACCCTTTGCAATCAATCCCTTTATGACGATTCGACCATGACCATTGTCCATTTTAATTACACTTTGTATAATCTCATATTCTCGTTTTGGTTGGAGACACAAACTAGGCTCAATAAACAAATCACCTTCATACACTGGTGCTGAACTGACTTCTACAATGGTGTAACCCTTTACATTCACCGTCTCAAGAACATGCAGTGAGATATTTTCTTTAAGCTGCTTAGTTTTGGTAGATATCTTGAGCGTGTCATTAGTTTTATATACCACGATATGTTCTTGCTCGGTAAAAGATTGTCCTAGCAACAGCGGTACCTTAAGTAGATGATCAGGTACAATTAAAGCCTCCAAAGTTGCTTCAGCCGAATCAATTTCAATGGTCACGTTCAATTTTCCAACACAATTAACGATTGAATCCCCAAAGCCCCTAAGCACTGGCAAATCGGTTAGTACCCAGTTTTTCGATAAGCTACGAGCAAGTGATTCCCTCAACATAGTGCATTGACTTCCGAAATCTACAAAACATTCTAAATCAGTGCCATTAACTTTCGCAAACTTGAAATATTTACTATCATTGTCTTGTTCAACGGATACACGGAGTACAGTCTTATTCGTATTGTCAGTGTTATTCTTCTTAATCGAGCAATCCATTGCCAAATGTCCCACCTTGTGACAAGCATCGCACCTTTTGATTGGCATTTTACATTTGAAATATGGGTGACCCTCTTCACCACAATTATAACACTTAGTATTATTTCTAGTTTCATTATTACTAGGTACTAGTTTGTTGGGTCTGGGACGTCTATTGTCAGTACTGCCGGCCTGTAGGGATGTGCTAGGTTTTTCCGTTGATTTCGTAATTTTCACATTTCTTAAGTAAACTAATAATTTGTCAGGCTCCGTGAATTGAGCAGCTTCGGCACTAGTTCGTACGGACCTATCTTCAATTCCAAACAATAAACAGTCTATAGCATTTTTACCTGATATATTGCAACGGTTTAAGAAAATCATTTTCTTGTAAAAGTATTCTTCTAACGATTCGCCAAAGCGAGCCCTGCAAGCCAACATCTCTGTCAAAAGACGCCCATAATTTTCATCGCTCGGAAAAGCTGATCTCAGTTTTTCCTGCCACTCAGACCATGAAAACATGAGGCTGGGTAACCCTTGGTACCACTGCTGTGCAAGTCCAGCCAGCTTGGGCAGAGCGTAGTGGATTGTTTGCCGCTCTGTCCAGCTATAGATTTGTGCGCATTCGTTGACTTTTAAAAGCCATGTGTTAATAGTTTGCGTACGTGCGGCAGGGTCGTATTCGGGTATAACATTCATAGTCGGGAATCTTTCATGACTGCCTCCTGTGTTCATTGCCTGAATAAGTTCCTTAAATTGTACAGCAAGACTAGCAAATTCGTTATTTGTATTTACTGGTTGTGATGTTTCATTAGATTTTGTTTCAACTGCTGATGTCGACTGGCTAGTGCTAGGGGGAGTGCATGATACTGGTTCACCTGGGCGCTGACTGCTCTGCTCCGGCTCATGCCGGCTATGGGTCGAGCTGGTTGACCTCCGACGTCGTGACTTCGACCGCCTTGCCCGACGTCCTTTTCTATGCCGACTACGGCTGCTGCGTGACCCCATGAGTCTACTTCGCTGCCGTACTGGTGAACTGTCATCATCGTCATAAGCCTCGTCTCTCCTGCGTTTGCGAGACGGTTCTCCTCTTCCCATGATTGTAACTGTAAATTTTTGTCAACGAAAGTGAATGTTCTACTACTAAACTATCAATTGATCTAGACTGACTTAAATTCGAATAAGTTGAGTTAATGTCACTTAACTTTAGTATGTCTTGAATTAAAGTTGCTTAAACTTGAATTAACAACGTTGATGAAAGACTACGCTTAATTTAGGTCTAATTAATGGGACAGACCTCAATTCAAGTGACCTAGTTCCAATAAATGACTAAGACTTGTAATATAAGCTTGACTTGTAATTATTCCCTAATATTGGAAAAATTGCACTTGCACTTTGGGATCCATGCAGGCAACCTTAAGTAATCAACCACAGATTCAAACCACCGGTCACAATAACCTTGACGAATATATTCCTAAGCGCAATGCTTAGAATATTTTAAATAACCGTTCTCTTTTATTATTTATTTTAGGAGAACCAACAGGTAATACAGTACAAATAGGAACTTCCATATATGTATAGATATAATTACAGGCACTCACAAATAGATATTGCACATGGGACAGTTAAGTGACAACGCGCATGTTTCATTTATTATAATGTTACACTACCCTCGGAAAAAAAAACATAGCTTATTCTTTGCAGATTCAAATGTTGTTAAGTATCACGTTGCCTGCTTAATGTAAGAGTAGGTACGTAAAGTTTAATCGAAAGTATTCGATAAAATACAATGGAAAATGTTCCTTTCGAACGTGTAAACACTTTCTTTGTTCCACTTTTATTCTAACGTAAGTAATACCTTATATTTTGACACTAAACACAAAACGATATCAATTTTCAGTATAAATATATTAAATATAGAAATCACGTACCTTTTGGGCGTAAGTTTTTCACCAAGGCTTGTAAGAAATCCTTGATTAATCCCACAATTCTGAGCTATGAGCAACCGCTCAGTAAAACAGCTTATGCGGCAACAAGTTGTATATATTTAATAAAATAATAGATTAGCCTTTAATAAACACGGCACTTATGATAGAACCAACTTTACAGTCTCACTTCGTCGCCCCGACTGACTCCGCCGCCGCGCGCCATTTTCCATCATGGGTGCCAACCGCATGGCTCAACCAATTGGGAGATAGAGTTACGTTGAATCAAACTTCCGTTTCCTAATTTAGGATTATAATTTGATAAACAGTTTCGGGACTGTTTATCAAATTATAAAGTAATATAATTAATTCTTAACTATTTTGTCATCGAAATTACAACAGTTTTTATAGAATGCTAACACTGGGTAGTAGAAGATGCATAAATGTATCATTAGGGGAGGTCTGTACTCGGTAACGTACGTCTATATGCTGAGATGATGATGGTGAGGCGGAGCAATTGAACGCATTAAAGATTTTTCTAGAAAATATTTTCTAGTTAAAAACATATAAAGTACATAATAAAAAATAATAAATAGAAAACATCATATTAGCTTAATTTTGTTTAAGAATGCCAAGGCCAAAACTAAAAGAGGAGGAGAAAAAAAGAGAGAGAGGTTGCTGGAACGAATACGAAAAGCTAAAATAAACATTCTTTTTTAATTCTAACTACCCATAGTAAATATAATAAAAAGAAAATAAATACATATCATAAGATAGTACCTATTTCAAAAAATATATTTTGATTGGATTTCTAAGAACTCGGTTCTCTTTGCATGTGATGTGAGTTCAGGTCTTCAGTTCTACGTCACCCTTGCAAAAATATATAGGCATCTACTACATATTTACTGTTTATATTCAAAGGTGGATAGATTATCATATCGCTGGATATGTAAATCATTTCGGTGGATAAACTTATCATATCGGTGTACAGAAAAAATCATCGGTGGCGGTTTGTCATGTCGGTGGAAACCAGAATTCAAACTGAATTTTCTCCCTATTCTTAAATGATAAGTCGATGGTATTAAATTTGGAGATATTTGATGTCCTATAGGTTACATAAAACCTGAAAAATATACAAAATATATTTAAATGAAAAAGTTCACCGATATGATAAAAAAAATGGCATTTGTTGAAATTGACCCACATGTAATAATTTTACAAATGTATAAGCAATCAAAATGGCTGGAATTAAAATTGAACAATTTAAAGAACTGCTTGCAAATAAAACCCCGAATCATATTCGTTTAGAAGCTACGATAAGGCAGACAATGACATCAAACTTATAGCTACACGCCTACGAGGAAATACCTCTAATACTTAAACTTTTATTTATTTATTTATTATTTATTTAAGGGGTAAACATCCATACATTGAGCCCTTTTATCGATTGCCTGAGCCAAGGTATGAATCCTATAGCCCATAGTTACAATTTATTCAGAATTACCGTTTCACTGTAAACTCGCCGTTTCATTCAAGGCGTATCATTTGGAGCAAGACGCGACGCTCGGCTCCTGAACCTTTGTTAATGACTCCCAAAAACGGGTTCTCTGAGACGCCGACCGCACTTGACCTGTCCCAGGTGGCCCCTTTGCCACGGACTAATTCAGATCTCTTCGATGCAGCGCAACCTTGAGACGGGCAGCTGGGGTCGCCAGTACATTTATTAAATGGTGTTCATTTTAAGGGCGGACGAAAAAGATTTATCTGAAAGTGAATGACTGAATGTATCTGAAAATATGTTTTATGTTTAGAAAGAACTTAAATAACTAAGAAAACGGAATTAAAATATATCAGGTTACTCGTAGCGACTAAGTATGGCATCCTTATAAGGCGTAAGGCGGATTACGGAGGTCATACTTTACTGTATAGTATTTTACATTAAACTACTACTACCGAGGGAGATGGCCAGGCGGGTTGGCACAGGGCTTCGAATCAAGTTATCCTTCTCTTGCAGCTAGGTTTTCGGGCTTGTCGGCTTAAAGACACCCTCTGGATAAAATGGGGCGGTGACGACAACAGATAACGATATCTCGTCTTGTGTAGTGTTGTTAATTGATTCAATGTCCGTCCACAATTTGGGATCATGCAAATGTATGAGTCAGTTAGCCAAGGTTGGGCTGCGACTCTCCATTATTAAGCCGCGGGGAATATTTGATTAGTGAGGTGCGTCGTTATTGGCTCGGCGCCTCATGTTACACGAAGTGAAACGAAGCCACAGTCCGATTGATGGCTGTTCGTTTTTCATTTCGTTGTTGTTTGTCGACAATATTAATGTCTGTTTCACACGGAGTTCCATTGTGGGACAGATGCTGAGCGGATTACTGTATCTGCGGTTGTTCCAAATGCTGGTACAATTAACATGGAATATTATTTATTCCATAAACACTAACTTAAGTAATATGTACTTACATAAACACTAACTTAAGTAATAAAACAAGACTAAAAATACCAATTAACCTAAAACTTATATACTAAAATATATTATTTAAAGGAGTCCCTTTAGGCAAGGTTCCGAAGATACTGGCAGCGTTCCCCCTTTGAATCGCTAGACTGATTCTTTGTCCGAGGTAGCTACCAGCTCTTCGGTCTCCTGTGATGTCGACTAACCTTTTTGCTATTTCCTTAGAAAGGCTTATAGCGCTAGGACCCCACGGACCATGGAATATTAAAACATCAAATAATGATGTCTGAGGATTTCACGATATTTAGACATTCCAGGAAATTAAGTAATCATATTTCAAAATATTCATTTTGTATGGATTTATTTAAAAGAACACGATCAGACCCATTGGGAAATTATTTGCTACAAATAAAATAGTGTTACGATCTTCAATTGACAGACTCGTTTCAAAGTAGGCGTATGGTCCGAAGAGTTAATCAGACGATAGAAGAGTAAATCAAAATCAATAAACCTGTTTAGCAAAAATTACATATTCATGATATCACCCAGATATAATAGTTACTGAGAAGAATTTCATTTAGATTTTTGGTCGTTTGAAAGAGGCACCCTGGTCGACTTCGATCGAAATGGAGGAGGCCCGCTTCAGCAATGGGCATGTCTGTTTAACACCACACGATAAGCTATCTCCCCGCTTGAAGGCCGTATGAATATTGGATGATCCTTGTGAACGCGGCTCATTGTCTCGCGCGCCGGGTCAAGCGTTTCGTGCACCTCAAATATGAGGTAAGTGCCATCATTTATTCACGTCGCCTGACTTTTGATGGGCCCGTCACCGACTACGATATTTACTCCATCATTTTCACGTCCAAACTAGTAATGTAATACTCCGCAAGTTTCTTTCTCGTTTAGTTTATCCTTCATATTTGGTTCACGTTCTTGCTCTTACGGGGAGCCTTGTTTGTGCCACCAACTTTGTCAATTGACCAACTCATAGCGGAATCCGGCCTCCTCCAAGTTACAATATTTTCCTTGTTTTGAGGCTAGTTCGTCATGTCGCCTCTTGCATCCTATGGATGCCTTTTACGACACTCTCAGGGCTGAAGACATTGTGTATTCACGCAACTTTATTCCGACTTGTGAAAGAGGTCCTCAATCGGACTGTATGTTTGTTTGTAAGTACCGGTCGGTATGCTACCGCATAACTTGGTCGTCACTCCCAGTCTTCAATTGGTATTGCCTTCAGATTGGTCTCACGGCCAAGTCGCTGCGGCCAACTAATTCTTCTACGATGTATATAGCTGCGCGCATTTAGGCGGCCAGGCCGCATAATGCGCGGATTGGTCGCGGCGGCCAATAGGACGCGTATGTGACGCGATGTTTTTCGTTGGGAAAACTTGGCCGCGTAATGCGCGCAGCTATATACATCGTAGAAGAATTAGTTGGCCGCAGCGACATGGCCAACTAATTCTTGGCCAAGACGCTGCGGCCCTTAGGGTAACGACGTAAAATGGTTGTCTTTTGCTTTTTAATTTTGAGGACTTGATACTGTATTTATTCTGTAATTAAAGCACTGCTTTTGGTGAGCAGAAGGCGCTCGACGGTGCCACAGTCGAATTCTATATAAAATACGATTTTGAGTCAGCATGAATCATTTTATACTTGAGTTTAATAAAATCTGAAAACAATACAATACCAGGACGGATACATCAAAAATATGACTGTGGGCCGGCCCCTCTTGGAGATTTTCAAAAGTTCTCCCGTGATAACCGTAAATCAGCGGCGGCTGCAGACACATGTTGCTTTCACTTGAAACAAAGGGTAATTTCCACCACAGTCGATCGAACGAATAATCAGCAACAGCGTTGCGAATTTGGGAGCTGTCGTTAAGAGTAGCCAAATGCCGTCATTTTTATTGAAGCTTCAGTCTTTAAGTTTTCCAACTGAGGAATTTCCAACAATAAAAAAATTGCTATATTCTTCATACAACAGTGGTGTGTTTACTCACATAGTTCGTAATTTTCAAGGAGGGAATTGGCCCATGACTGTGCTGTTGTTTAATAAAACATTTCAAAGTCGATGTTATCAAGTGTAGGACAAGATAAAATAAAATAAACGTTTTCTGTGATGTGGATGTAAAATTTATATACATAATATACTGAAAATTGAATGTTATCTGCACTATATTGCGTACCGTTACAACTACGATATTTTCTGTGGCTCGGCCTCTCTCCTCCATAAATTCAAAACTCGAACTTTTGTTGCCATCGAGCAGCCATTTGGTGTTCGCTCGATAACCAGTCCTCGTAGACATTGCCCAGGCGACCATACTGGCGGACAGACGCTGCTATTTGTTTTCAAATATATTACATGGAGAATCGATTTACATTGAATGTTAAATTGATATATATCTCTAAATTTTCCGAAACAGATTTATCGTATTAGATATTAAGAAATGGCAATTATAAGTAAATAGCGACACTTTTGGCGGCAGTCACGAAAAATGGCGGTACTGACAATTGGTTGACACTTCTAATAGTTGCTTATGTCTATACTGAACGAACTTACCGTACGTCTGTACGTACGTTTTGTTAGCCCAGTCATATTAGGTAAAAAAATGGGTCAATCTAGGAATGAAAGATAATAAGGTGGAAAAATTTTTGGAAAAGATTATGGGCAATCACCCTTAATGGTAGGCAAAACAAAAAGATGGCCCCCAGTTCCCGGCAGCCCCGCTATTCCTGGTCATCCAGGTAGCGGACACGGTAACGGTGGGGCAAGGGGTGCGAAGAATCCCCGGGTTACATCTGGCTACCTGAAACACCTGACCCTGGCTACGTACAACGGACGTACTCTAAGGCTTGACGAGCATCTGGCACAGTTGGAAGTGGAGCTGGAGAACATCAGGTGGCATGTTCTGGGTCTTTGTGAAGTCCGTAGAGAGGGAGAGGACACCATTACCCTAGAATCTGGCCACCTTTTGTACTTCCGCGAAGGACAGCAGAAATCGCAGGGTGGCATAGGGTTTCTTGTCAATAAGGCCCTCTCTAACAATGTTGAAGAAATATCCAGTGTGTCGACGAGGGTAGCGTACCTGATTCTTCGGCTATCGAAACGATATAGCATGAAGATCATCCAGGTTTACGCACCGACCTCGGCACATTCGGATGATGAACTTGAGAATATGTTTGAGGACATCTCAAGGGCCTTACACAACACCACCAAGGCCCACTTTAACATTGTTATGGGGGACTTTAACGGCAAGGTAGGTGCTCAGATTGGTGGTGAATCTCGAGTGGGACCCCATGGTTATGGGAGTAGGAATCACAGGGGGCAAATGCTTGTCGACTTCCTAGAGAAAGAGGGGCTCTACTTGATGAACTCTTTCTTCAAGAAGAAGCCCCACAGGAAGTGGACTTGGCAAAGCCCCGATACTGTGACCAAAAACGAGATCGACTTCATCATGACGGACAGGAAGCACATATTCAGAGACGTCTCGGTGATCAACAGGTTTAATACAGGATCTGATCACCGACTTGTCCGAGGCTCTCTGAATATCGACTTAAAGCTCGAAAGAAACCGTCTGATGAAGTCCACGCTCCGACCGGACCTACTCCAAATCATGGCAGGAACCGAATCGTTCCAGAACATACTGGACGCTAGATTTGCTGCCATAGAGCCTACCGATGACATCGACGCAAAACAAGACCCTGCAAAACATCCTGGATACACTAAGGGGTGAGGGCATTAAATTTCATAGAACGCAGCGTAAAGGCACGAAGTCTAGACTCTCGGACGAGACTCTGCGGCTTATGGCAAAAAGACGGGAAGCTACACATGCCACTTCGTCAGACAAGGCAAATCTCAACCGGCTTATAGCTAAAATGACACGACGTGACCTTCGGAGCTCCAATACCCGCCTCATATTAGAGGCAATTGAGCGAAACCGAGGGTCCAAGGTGATCATTAAACAGCTTGGGAGGAGCCACCTGGCGAAGCTCACAACACGCGATGGCAGAACCGTTTTGTCTAAGCCGAGGATTCTTGCCGAGATCGAAGATTTCTATGGCCGGCTTTATGCTGCACATGCTACTCGCCCTCAACGTTCTATCCAGGATGGAAGAGCCACCCTGGTCCGCCACTACACCGACGAACTGCCCGATATCAGCCAAGACGAAATCGTGCTGGCTCTTAAACATCTTAAAAATGGAAAGGCACCCGGTGAAGACGGAGTTACTTCAGAACTTCTGATGGCAGGAGGGATTCCTGTCATACAGGAACTACAAAAACTCTTTAACTCCGTCATTCACTGCGGGAGAACTCCTAAGGCGTGGAGCAGGAGTTTGGTGGTACTGTTTTTTAAGAAGGGTGATACCACCCTTCTTAAAAATTACAGGCCCATCTCACTCCTGAGCCACGTCTATAAGTGGTTTTCAAGAATCATTGCGAACCGTCTCGCCATAAGGCTCGATGAATTTCAGCCTCCGGAACAGGCCGGGTTTCATAGGGGTTATAGCACCATAGACCACATCCACACAGTGAGGCAAATTATACAGAAGTCCGAAGAGTATAATCGGCCCCTGTGTCTAGCTTTTGTGGACTATGAGAAAGCTTTTGACTCCGTCGAAGCCTGGGCTGTTCTTGAATCCCTTCAGCGATGCCAAGTAGACTATCGTTACATCCAAGTGTTGAGATGTCTGTACAATGAATCCTCTATGTGTGTCCAAGTACAGGACCAGCGTACTAAACCTATCCAACTGTGCCGAGGAGTGAGACAGGGGGATGTCATATCCCCGAAACTGTTCGCAAGCGCTTTGGAGGATGTGTTTAAGACGCTGGACTGGAAAGACAAGGGCATTAACATAAATGGCCAGTACATCTCACACTTGAGATTTGCAGATGACATAGTCCTAATGGCGGAATCGCTGGAGGAGCTGCAACAGATGCTGACCAGCTTAGCATCAGCCTCGCGACGGGTGGGCCTCGGCATGAATTTGGATAAAACCAAAATCATGATGAATGATCACATTCATCCGAGACCTATCGTTATGAATGGCCGTCTTGTTGAAGCTGTTTCAGAATACACATACCTCGGGCACATTTTGCAATTAGGTAGAAGCAGCTTCGACAGGGAGGCCAAGAGGAGGATCCAGCTGGGCTGGGCAGCATTTGGAAAACTTCGTCGGGTCTTCTCGTCGCCCATCCCGCATAGTTTGAAAACTAAAGTTTTCGACCAGTGCGTCCTACCCGTCATGACCTACGGCTCCGAGACGTGGACACTCACGGTGAGACTAGTCCACCAGTTTAAAGTCGCTCAGCGTGCTATGGAGCGAGCTATGCTTGGAGTTTCTCTGAAGGATAGGCTCCGTAATGAGATTATCCGGCAGAGAACCAAAGTCACCGATATAGCTCAGAGAATTAGCAGACTGAAGTGGCAGTGGGCTGGTCATATCTGTAGAAGAACCGACAACCGCTGGGGTAGACGAGTTCTTGAGTGGAGACCGCGAATCGGCAAGCGTAGTGTGGGACGGCCCTCTGCTAGATGGAGCGACGATCTGCGCAAGGTTGCGGGCAGCAGCTGGATGCGTCAAGTTGAAGACAGGGCGCTATGGCGCTCTTTAGGGGAGGCCTATGTCCAGCAGTGGACTAATGTGGGCTGATGATGATGATGATGAAGCTGGAAAATGTTGTCACAAGTGCTGTCGTGTCCGCGTCGTAAGATATTGAAGGTCAAAGGTTTTTTCACTTCAGTAGCTCAAACATGTAGATTTTGCTCACTGAAAACAGTGGACAAAATGCGATTTTGCCCACTGAGTGGGACAAAGTAACTTTTTAATTCTAATTCGAAACATTGACACTATCTCTTTCCCGCCAATAGAAAAGAGAGAGAGACAAAGACCAAGTGGCCAGTACCAACAGCTCCGATTTTTCTTCTTCTTCTTCATTTAGGTTTTGGCTTCCATCGTTATACCGATGATTTTGCCAATGACAAGTGTGTTGTGTTAGAAATTTCGTGTGATTATGAAAGTTAAATTAATTGGTTATAAGTTGCGTTAGAGTTATGAAGTTAAATGTTAGCAGGTAGCGCTATAGAAAACAATACAAAGCATTAAAGTACAGATTATAAATATTAAATTGATAGAGCAATATTATGGGAACTATATTTGATTAAATACAAACTAGACGTACTTTTAACAGTTCGATTGGATAAAGGTGTTCGTTATGGGGTTACTCCGATTTTTAATTCGACCTCAAAGACAAACACGTTCGGAATTTCGTACTAACTAAAGAAATTTAGCAAAAATGATAATTATATCTTTTATTGTAATTCATTGAATTTTTAACTTATTGTTGTATTTAAACTAAAATAAGTATTTACTGCTTAAAAAACTGATATTTAACTTAAAAATATTTAATTAAGTATAGTTTAAAAAATGTTACGTAATATATTTCATTTCCTATAGTGTTCTCGCTGCTGAAGTGAAAAGTTATGTGTGCTACACGAGAGCAAAATTTTTCGCATCTCGTGCCTTTGAATCCCTCGCAGCACTCAGGAATCAACTTTAGAATCACTCGCTACGCTCGTGATTCAATCATTGATTCCTTCGCTTACTCGGGATTCAATATCAGCACTCGCAGCAAAAAACGACTTTGCTCTCTTGTTGCACAAATAACTATTTAATTAGTTTGTCGTGAATGTCTCGTTTTCTATTGCTTAAATGAGATTTGCACCCACTATAAAAGTTGTAGAGTATACAATTCTCTACAACTTTTGTTTGAACTTTTTTTCATACGATCAACCGTTTTTGTGGTAGACCGCGAAGAGTGCTCCGCGTACAGTCATATATGGCCTAATGCAGGGTCAATCTCGGAACGACAAAACGACAAAACAAAGGTTTATACCAATTTCCAGCATATTATCTTTCATTCCGAGATCAAACCCCTAATATAACTGGGCTATGTCTGAATCTACAATGTGTTATTACTGTTTTTGATCTCCTCCACAATTTGTGGTGGGTCTCATGGAATTCCGAAGGAATTACGAACCATCGAACACCTCGTACACCTCGTACACCTTCAGTTAAGAATAGGAATATATTACAGTATATTACACTTTAACTTCTTCTCTACATTCTATGGACTTCTACTTATCCATAGCACAATGTGCTTTTGCTTCTATACGAGTAGGTTTGACTGCAATCCCTACTGAGTCCACATTAGTCTGGACAGACAAGGACTGCAACTTTGTGAATCTTCATAAAATCAGAGTGTAAAAAGGTAATTTTGTGTTTTTAATTTCTTACAAATATTTAAATAAACATATTTGGATATTGAATGTTAAAGTATACTTATAAAGTTTCAATTTGAATAAATAAATCGCTTGATTCAATGTAGTCATGCATGAAATTGTTGTAATTTTGCCCTGATATAGATTCAGGTTCTGTGAAACAGTTACGAGCTCGGCTTGTGTAGCATAGATCGAGCTAGTATCGAGCGGTTGCCGCTGACCTACATTTGAGCCACAATTTGAAACATCCCAGTGCCACGGCTGCGGAGCGGCATCGAGGCCTGGTTGCAGCCCGTTCATCGTGGCAACGTGGGGCTCGACGCGTACTTGCAACGCTGCTTGGCTGATCCACTGCCGAGTTGCGTCTCCACCAATTGGTGGAAAAATGTACTAACTGCACTGAACGTCATTGTTTTTTTAACTGATTCTTTATCGTCCCTTAATTACTTTTTTATTCTTCAGAAATCGTGAAGAGTATGTTAAAATATAAGTTCCACCTGTATGCCTGTATGTGACATACGAGTACATGACATGTGAACGACTGTTGGACGGATGAGTCGATTTGTTCGCTGAGCCTCCCGAACCCTCCAACCATACGACAGTGTTATCGGTTATGGCTGACGCGAAACCCAGCTACTATTAGAATATACAAAAAATCTGAAAGCGAAGGTTAAACAAAAAGAAACTACTCACCTTACCGCAACTCCCAGAGGTTTACACTTTAAAGAATTTTACTTCACTTAAGGAAGTTGCAGGTTTTTATGCCAATCTGGAGGAGTCTCGAGACTTTAAAGCGATTCCAGCCGCTTTCAATGTCATGTAGGTAATTGAGCCGCTATACTGGCTAAACGGGTTAGCACGGGTCTTCGTTTCCAATTCTCCTCTTTCCGAGACACTCATTTCATTTAGTCACCCCTTTGCAATTAGGATGGGTCCGTGACACTATATGGTCTAAATCTGACACTACAACACCGGGTAGTCATTTTTTGGCATGTCCTAGACAAGCAAGTATTAATGTAACGTTATTTTGTGTACCCTAAACGGAACCTGGCGCTGCGCTCGGATCAAAAGCTAATCAACGTGAGAGCATCATACCTACAAATTTCTGCAAAAATATTGTTTATCATCTGCTTTGTTTATCAGAGTAATACAATTGATGATACAACAGATTCTGTTTTCTTTTCATTCCGTCCTGTTCTCTGGATGAGGTAAGACTTTGTTTATCAGACATTTTAATAATTTTGTATCCGCGGGGTAACGCAGCCATTCTGGTAATAGGTAATAGACTGAGGGAAACCCGATATATGGAAAACTGTGCAACCCATCGTGGGCAGGTTTTCCTTTCATGAAAAGAGGAGTAACTTAGTACCAGGTCAATAATGAGCCGAGAAGAAGAAGAAATTAGGCACTAGCGATCCGAATGACATAATTAAAAAAGTGTGCGAGTTTCCGGCATTGCAATTTACCCATCAATAGCGTGCGGGTCGTTTTCAGGGCACATCACTCGGTCAGTGGGACGCAATTTCCTCCAGGACAGTTCCTGCTTCCATGTTCAACCTGTGCTTGTTTGGTGTGTACAGTTTACGAGTACTATGTTTAAATTCACCAAATCGTACTACAGCTGTGAAAATGAAGTGTCCTATACAAAATAAAAGGAACGCTTTGCAGGGAGCCTCACTTAAAAGCTGTCGGGACTGATTATCGGACCAGTCGCGTGCGAGGCGCAATGTCGGTGCACAGCCAGTCGCAATTTATTTCATTCCCTCATGCTTTCCGTTCAATAAATAAAAGTAATACCGCGGAAAGCCCTTCGAGTAGTCAGGTTTCCTCAAAACCAGTAGTTAATTAAGCGCGCGGGTTCGGTTACCGCTTGGCGATAGCTTAAATTTGTTGGATAAATGTTTGCTTAGCCAAATGAGAGTAGTGTTGTTTTGGACGGCGACTTGGCGCTGAATGTTTGTTTTCTTGGAGCTCGCAGCTGCTCACAAATATTTGCTTACGAAAATTGCTCAGAATTATATTCGGTACGTTGGCTCCGGGAGGGCCGCTGACGAGCTACAGCTGAGCTGGCCTCGGGATAACGAACTGAAAACATCTGCTCTATCCTGTTCTATTGTAGTCTGTATTTGAGTCTAAGCCTAGGTTATTCACGACCTACTCTAGATGGATAAGTTGTTGTTGTGTTTGTTGTTACATCTTAGTTGTGCAAAGGCATTAATACTTTCTGCCAGTTATCCTGATCCCACTTCAGTTTTAGTTGTGTGTATTAACTACCTAGTTGTTACCTACTACCTCGCCTGAGTTGACTTTAAATTGGGTTAGTTCCCTGTTTGTAAATAGATGTCGCTGTTTAATTTTTTATCGCGATATAACTATTTACAAATTGGTGAACAAGGCGGAATGAACATTGTTCACATACTTCCAGAAATATAATTTTAGCAGGATTAGGATTATTCAAATTCAAAATTCAAAACTCATTTAATCAATTTGGCTCATTAGAGCTCTTTTGACAAGTCAAACAACAAAATAATATTTAATTTAAAATTTACCATCTACCACCGGTTCGGAATGCAGTTCTACAGAGAAGAGCCGGCAAGAAACTCTGTAGTTGCTCTTTTTAGATCGCCATTTTTAGGTACAAGGCCGTGATAAGACAGTTTGTGAGAGCAAACGCGCGCAATAGTCGCAAAGGGCCAAACATCAGCCAGATCTAATCAACAATACTAACCTTCTAACGCCCGAGCCAACCGACCCCCAGCAACGGCACCTGTTCACAAGCATGACGCATGCGGCAGCCATCGCTCTCCTCAACCATATTGCAGGGAAGGGAACGACCCGTCGCACGACGCCACGACGCCACATTAGATTAGGATTTAAAAAAATGGGATGTTTGCTTCTGAAATACGACACTCCGCTCCGCTTGGACGATATTTTGTGCGTCGCAGTGACAATTAATTAGTTGCTGAATAAATACTTTTTATCTTGAGCTCTAAAAGAAGAAAGGCAATGCACTTTATAGGAAAAAAGGGCAGCGTGTAGTTGTTGCTGAAAGAAACAAAAATTTATCTAAATTATAAATTTGGTCTCTGTGAAGACCAAGTCAGAAATCCAGGCAGGCGAAGCTTTGAGTGGAATTAAGACGACCTCTAAAACTGAACCATAGAAACTAATTCTAACGCATAATGTGAAAACTCGTAGAGATCATGTCTAAATAGCTTCCCAGTGTTTGTGTTGGCTAAATGTGATTCAGCGTGAAACTAAACAAAGGATTAGTGAGTGTTTTCCCGAACCCAATTTCCAGCCCGTCATTCGCAAGGAGAGCGTAATCTCTTACCCGCCGCGTCCGGGCAGCATATCGCCGGTTGCCCTTCAAGCACTTCACTGGGCCTATACCTTTTTAGATGGAAGTTGGCTCCCAGTTCTCGACCAATTTGTGTCTAAGGCACCGTATTATGAATAGGCCTTTAGATCATTTTATTGGTGGTAGACGTCTTGGTTTATCGGTTCTTGGCACCGCTATGGCAATTGCTCGCTATTATCGAGTGAATTTGCATAGCAACTATTTTTGCGACGCCGTTTGTGTGGTTAATAATTATTATTGATGGTGATTACTTCGTTTCTTTGTTTTTCTGTAGAAGAATCGTAATTATGTTAACAGTTGCATCGTAGTGTGGTTTCAAATGAACAAGGCGCCCAGTTGCCATACATGCAAGTTAAAGTGGACGTGGCGACGGGGTAGACATAGTTAATAAGATATTGCGACAGTTTTTTCGTTGTGGGTAGTCAAAGACTCAAGTCATATAATTTTTGTGCCTTCAATTTTATTTAGTTTTATTTAATATTATCAATATTTAATTGTTTATTTTGAATGATAGTAACAAAGTAATAACAAATAAACCTACCAGCAACAGTATTTTCCTTCCTGCAAGAACTCACTTCACTGCACATCACTCACCAGTTTGCAATGGAACAATTAAGGCAGACCATTGATGAAATGAGCCAATCTTTGCATAAACGGATGGCTGACTTTGAGGGTGAACTCCGAAAACCCTCTTCTGCCAACCCAACTACAGCCAACATTTCTGCAGAGTTCAACGCTTTTAAGGCATTCGTTCTCCAATCTATTACCTGTCTTCAACAGCAGGCTGATATGTTGGCAGCCACCATGGACAAGATTGAGATGAGGGGCCGCCGCAAGATGCTTCTGTTTCATGGAATTAAAGAGGAACCTAAAGAAGCAACCCCTCAGTTGGTGATAAAGTTGATTCAGCGGCATTTTAAAAAGCCTGAGGTGGCACTGACGGACATCAAACGTTGCCATAGGTTAGGCCGCTCAAGCGACTCAAGAAATAGACCTATTGCCTGCAAATTCTATGATCGAGAACTGCGTGACAGTATATGGTATGCTAAGGCTGTGCTGAAGGGGTCTGGTATCACTATCTCAGAGTTCCTAACCAAACCACGCCATAATGCATTCGTTGCTGCTCGTGAGAGATTTGGTGTCTCTAGATGCTGGACCAGAGAAGGATCGATTCACATCCTTGGCGATGATGGTACGAGGCACCGCGTTTCTACAGTGGGTGAAGTAAACAAGCTCCAGTTTTCTGATACTCCGAAGACAACTGAACCTGCCTCGAAAGGCTCCAAGCCCAAACGCGCGGCTGCGGCAAAGAAGTAGTAGCATAGTCGCCCTCTTTCCCATATTTTTTTCTTTGTTATGATTGTTTCGATATTTCAGCGTTTTATTGCAAGGCTACACATAACAATAATTTCTTGATGGAGGTAAACAACAATTATTATGAATTGTCAGTCTTCACGTCAAATAATAATTTAATTTCAGTTTTCTGTCATTTCAAGTCAACCTTCCATCATCAGTCTTATCGGCAATCCATACAAGTAATTGCTTTCCGCCAGTCTATTTCAAATGTGTTGCTATTAGGTTTATAGTTGTTGTTGTCCGTTCTACTTGTACGTTTATGTAAATTTATGTTCGTACGTGTTGTACTTTTATGTTTGTTGCTGGTTAGGTGATTTAAGTGCTACATTTTTAGTTTGGTGTTTATTGTATTTTATTTTATTATTTATTTATTTTTATGGATACAGATAGTGATAGTGATGTTTTTTTATCCGCGAGTAGTGGTGATGAGAGTTCTTTTTATTCACCTTCTCTCGCCAGTACCTTATCATCGTATTTCTGTGACGTTCCTAGGAATTTTAATGTGGTTCATATCAATGCCCAGAGTATTCCGGCTCATTACCATGATATGCTGGTGAACCTTGATGGAAACAACATACATGCCATCCTTGTCTCCGAATCTTGGCTTAAACCGTGCCTTCCTTCTGTCTCTTATTCGCTTCCTGGGTTCACGCTAATAAGAAATGATCGTTTCGGTAGAGTAGGTGGTGGTGTTGCCATATATCTTCGCTCGTGTATTCCTTACTCTATTATCAATATGTCAGCACAACCACCGCCTCAGAATGCGGGCGAGCATCTCTTTCTGGAAGTTGAGCTCCATCATTCCAAACTTTTACTCGGCGTTTATTACTGTCCTTCCTCAAATATTAATTACTTCTCTTCTTTTGAAAATCTCTTAATCAATCTTGGATCAGCTTATAGTCAGTCCATAATTATGGGTGACTTTAATACATGTTTGTTAAAGAATGATTCTCGCTCCATGTCCTTACAAACTATCGTAAATTCTTGTAATCTTAACATCCTCCCTTTAAATGCCACCCACTACTTTCCTAATTCCACTCCTTCGCTTCTTGACTTAATACTCGTTTCAACTCCCAGCCGTGTGGCTAAACATGGGCAGTGTTCAGCAGACGCTTTCTCTTATCACCATCTCATTTTCCTATCCTATAAAATACGCCCCCCCAAAGCAAAGTCTAAAATTATTCAGCAGCGCAATTTTAGTGGCATGGACTTATCGGAACTTCAAAAAGATGCTGGGTGTATTTGCTGGGATTCGTTTTATGCATCGACCTCGGTGGACGACAAAGCCAACATTCTCACGTCCAATATCATTGAGCTCTACGACGTACATGCTCCATTACGATCCATTAAATTAAAGCACCTCCCAGCACCATGGCTCTCAGATGATATTAAATTAATTATGGAGAAAAAGGCTAAAGCTAAATCTAGATATAAATCCCGTCCCACAGCTGCTAACCTGGAAAAATACGTCTCAGCACGAAATCGCTGCAATAAGGTGTGTAGGAATGCGCAACGCCAACACATCCATTCTGCAGTAGAAAACGGTGATCCTGCCAAGGTCTGGAAGTTTCTAAGGTCCTTAGGAGTTGGTAAAACACGTCAAGATACTTTGCCTAAAGGTTTAAATCTAGACGCCCTTAACCAGCATTTTTCCTCGACTTCTGCTTGCACTTCTGCAAGTAAACAACGTACAATTAATTATCTTTCTTTGGTACCAACTCCTGACTATACTCCTTTCGTATTACACCAATTGTCTGATTGTGATGTTAAGAGCGCTATTCTGGTAATTACGTCTAAGGCTCTGGGCAGTGACTGTATTGGTCGCAATATGATCGTTCCAATCATCGACCAAATCCTTCCCATCATTACACACCTCCTTAATTTCTCCCTCTCCTGCGGTTCCTTTCCATCTTCGTGGAAAGAAGCCCTTATCACCCCCCTACCTAAGGTTGCTAATCCTACTTCCTTGTCCGATTACCGTCCCATTTCAATTCTACCGTTCCTTTCTAAAGTTTTAGAGCGCCTTGTCCATAGCCAACTTTGTAATTTCCTCACCAGTCATCACCTTCTGAATCCCCTCCAATCCGGTTTCCGCCCTGGCCACAGTACAGTCTCTGCTCTTATCAAAGTTACAGATGACATTCGCCTGGGCATGGAAAACAGGCAGTTAACACTACTGTCGTTGCTAGATTTTAGCAATGCTTTCAGTACTGTTGACTTTGATATCTTACTTGGTGTACTGAGTTCTCTTAACATATCTCCAACAGCGATTGCTTGGTTTCGTAGTTACCTGTTTGGCCGCCGGCAGCGTGTACGCGTTGATGACTCCTTGTCCTCTTGGTGCGATATAACTGCTGGTGTCCCACAGGGTGGCGTTCTTTCTCCGTTACTCTTTGCCGTATTTATAAATACAATCTCTCGTAAACTTGTCTCCTCCTACCACCTTTATGCAGACGATTTACAAATTTATCGTAGTGCTCCATTACCTTGTCTAAATGAAGCCATCGACGTGTTAAATACGGACTTAAAACATATTTGTGAGTGGAGCCAAGAATATGGGCTCAAGGTAAATCCTACCAAGACACAAGTCATGATTATCGGGAGTCCCAGGTATATAGCTCAAATTGACTGGACGCAACTTACTCCTGTTGTTTTTGACGGTACTATCTTGCCATTTAAAGATAAAGTAAAAGATTTGGGAATTATTATAGATCGGACTCTTTCCTGGAACCCCCAAATTCAAGAAATTAGTCGTAAGCTGTTTGCTTCTATATGCTTACTACGCAGACTTCGCAATTTCCTTCCTACCGCCACCAAAATTGCGCTTGCTCAATCCCTCCTTCTTCCAATATTAGACTATGCTGACGCCAGCTATCTTGACCTTACAGAGGAGCAACTGGATAAACTTGAGCGTCTTCAAAATGTTTGTATAAGATTCATATTTGGACTGCGCAAATATGATCATGTCTCAGAATTCCGCACTAAGCTCAAGTGGCTCCCAATTCGCTTTCGTCGGAATACTCACATATTATCTATGTTATACAGTATACTGTTCAGTCCTACTGCCCCTTCATATCTAAAGGATCGTTTCAAACTCCTTCATGAATCACATTCATTCTCCTTGAGATCGTCACAAAATTTCAAGCTACATTGCCCCCTTCATTCCACCGACTTCTTCGGGAAATCGTTCGCAGTCCAGGCAGTTAGACTCTGGAACGCCCTTCCGGAGTATCTGATGCATACTAAAAGTCTACAAATATTTAAAAAACAATTAAAAGAACACTATCTGGCAATAAGCAATGTTAATAGATCGTAACTGTCACTATTTATTTAAATGTCCAATATATTGAATTTTTCTTTTATTGTGTTTATATTGTATATATTAGTATATTAAACAAACTATATAAGTATTGTATTTGCTATTTGTAAATCTATATCAGTGTTAACGTCTTGAGCACACTTTGACCGCCAGTTCTAAATTGCCTACTTTATTCATACAAAGGTTGCCTGGAAGAGATCGCGGTATGCGATAAGGCCGCCCAATGTACACTTTACCATAATCATATTTTATTTTCTGTATCTTTTTATTTTTGTGTGCAATAAAGAGTTCATAAATAAAAATAAATAAAATAATATATGACCTGCTAACTGTTACTTGTTAATGCTTGGGTTGATCCAAAATTTGTTAGCTGTGCAATATGTACGCACTCTTTTTTCTGAAACTTTTAAATTTAGCGATATTTTCAACAAATGATGATGAATGATTTAACACAATTTCACATACCAAATGCAGGCTAAATAGAATGTGCATAAATTTAACATGAATACTATCAAAGTAATTACTCTATTTATGTGTGAATAAATAAATTATTAATTATAAATTATTAATTTTTAAATATTTAAAAATACATCTCTCACCCTAAATTGTTTGCAGCGGTGGAAGTGTTTTGTTTTTTTGTGATTATGAACGGAGTCTGTTCCTGCGTTACTTTTGTTTTAGTGAATTAAAATATGCTCTAGAGAACCCAAACAAGACGAGACCCCAGGCCTGGCCGGCCATCAACTGCAGGTTATTAGGTATTGAGAGAAAAAGAAGAAGACAGAAACACATTTATTGCAGGAGAATAGACACATTATACATCGAAAGATTCTGATCTAAAGATTGTATCGCAGGCAGTTTCACCAATTTACATGGAACTATCCATTAATCACGTAAGGCTTGAAAGGGGCTTCCGCCTTGTGATAGTTATTTCGTGATTTCGGGGGAGTAGTAAGCTGTCACGTATCGTTTGGTCAAACGCACGATATCTTGCCCGACGCCAGTTTTCCTGTTATCCAAACACGCAGATCCAAATTAAAAGCATGTGTCATAAATATCCGCCAGCTATGGGTGTCCAAAGAGGCGAATAGAGACTCGATAGGATTCCCTCAGCCACCACCAGCGACCTAGCGTGGCCGAGCCGGGCTCAACCACAAAAGCCATACGTAATATAAGAAGAAACAACGAGTTTGATGGAAGTAAAACGTATTGCATTCATTTGCCCTTAAAGGATTTATGTGTGAATAAACTTACGTTTGTATCGAATTCAAAGTTACTCACATTATAGATACCTTTATACTGAATTGAATAGAACGTTCCTTACAGAATGGAATGAATAGGCGTAGCTTAACGTCTCGCAATCTAAACATTTACTCCGAGATCAAGATATAGTCAAATATTTTGGGACCAGGGCTGTGAGAGCGATGAACAAAATATTACAGTTATCGATTTGTACAGAGTCATTTTAGTTTTCAAATAAACTGCGGCCATGTTGTTATTCAGGGCTTAAACCCGATATCTCAGAATAGCTAAGTTGATATTGATCCGCTTAAAACACACTTATAAACTTATTAAATATTTTTCCATGTAATGATACCTAGCTTACGAAAACACTTCGATCATAATATTCTTGAATTTAATACCGACGTCAAACCGTCATCATAATACAGTAGCAAATAACGGAGCAATTAATTTAATAGTTCGGGAACATGTATAGATTGGAAACTGTAGACAGTTAATACCTTCGTCCCTCACGGTTTGTCTTAGTTTTTGTTAATTTCGAGACTCATTTCCCAGAGGTGCTCGCACGGTAAATGCCGCAGCAATCGCTTACCATCACCATTAGATCTCACTTATATACTCCTACGAAACAAACGAAGGGACCACGGCGACACTCCGGGATAGGTCGGGCGGAAGTATACATATTTGATACGGTAGCACAACCAAGTTGGTCTCGGATCACAATTTTCCTCGTACATTTAACTTTTTCGCTGGAAGATCCGAGGCGATAATTTTAAGAGCTAATGTAGAGCCCTGCAGTTGGCAGAGGGGGAGGTGGAAGGGGGAGTGACGAGGGTCCTCATCAATATGCCCCGGACGAGGCGCCTTAATGGAGGAGTCCACGCAAATACAGAAACAGCGTTCAGCAGACGGCGATAATGAGGTCAGATCAAGAAATGTCTGCAATATTAAGATACAAGTTACCGCCACCGGCCGGGCTTTTAAAAACAGAGCGATTCAAGAGAGCCAGTACAACACATTTCGTCTGAAGCGAGTGAAAGATTAGAAGATATAGCCACGTACTAAAATATGATTTTGCTCCAAGGTCGTTTGCAGATATTGTTTCTTACATTTTTTATTCCCTCGCTGTTTATTACTCGCCTCTTGGGGTTCCTTTAGATCCAAAAACGCACATTACACATGCATGACCCCCATTGCGCAGGTTGGGGTAAACAGAGTACATTTCTTCCGATGTCTATGATCTTACCTTATCTTCTGCTTTGTTTAATGTTTACTGCTATAATATCCTGTTCTTGTCGGTTTAAAATAAAATCATCGTGATAAGGACTAGCTCGAGGCGAATTGCTGGACACAACTATACCCTGTTCACGATAACTTAATCGATTTGACAGATGTAAATTTTTCTGATCGACATAAAGGTATGATTCAGAACTACGCTGCACGTGCAGCAGTGCTATCGCGGCACTACTGGTCCCCATACAACCACCACATTGCTCCCTAGCTCGGAAAGTAATCCCCTATAAGCTTTTAAAAATATTGTATGGGGACCAGTAGTGCCTCGACAGCACTGTAGCGGCAGTACTGCTGCGTGCAGCGTAGTTCGGAATCATACCTTTACTTTGCAATGACGAACAGTGATGGGAAAAAGATAATATCTACTAGTCCAAAAAATAACATTTTAAAATACTTGTAACTGTGACGAGATTGTGTGGCTGTATTATTGTGTGAAATTCTTTATCACTTTTTCTTCACTTTTTATGACAATATTCGAAAAAAACACATTTTCATTTTGAAATAATATTCGTTGGCTTTCGCACATTGAAATTTAACACTTTCACAATTATTATTTCCTTTTCTTTTTTGTTTCCTTTCATGGTCTGAACCACCTATTTAAATTTGGCGGGAGGTCCAAAAATAACCCTGTAATATTCAATAGGAACTTATTATGAACTAGCGACCCGCCCGGGCTTCGCACGGGTGCAATGATGCATGTATTATACATATAAACCTTCCTCTTGAATCACTCTATCTATTTAAAAAAAACCGCGTCAAAATCCGTTGCATAGTTTTAAAGATTTAAGCATACTTAAAGACGGACTGACGACAGCGACTTTGTTTTATACTATGTAGTGATAGTGATAGTGAAGTAATATTGACCCACCATCGCTTATCTACCCAATGTTTTATAAGTCTAGTGCAATAAAGAATTTCACACATAATACACCCACGCCTACTTGTCACAGTTACAAGTATTTTAAAACTTTATTTTTTGGACTACTAGATATTTTCCGTTTCCCATACAGGGTATCTTCTTTACATAGTATAAAACAAAGTCGTTGTCGTCTGTCCGTCCCTATGTATGCTTAAATCTTTAAAACTACGCAATGGATTTTGATAAGGTTTTTTTTAATAGATAGAGTGATTCAAGAGGAAGGTTTATATGTATAATCCACCCCCGCTTTGCACGGGCGAAGCCAGGGCGGGCCACTAGTAGATTAATATATTCAAGATGGACGTGCGAATAATGATGTCGACCCAGACGAAGACCGTTTTTGAGAACTTCGCTCTCCTCGGAGTCACCCACCAAAAGTGGGAGAGGAGCTCCCCTCCTCTTCCGCTAGGCGTGAATGAATGTAGGAATGACGACTGATAGGCGTGTATGGAGACTACCACTTAGCGTGGGACAGGGGCGAACTATAAGAGTTTTGAGATAAACCTACGTAAATAAAGTTACTTTTGAGTTTGAGGGCTAGGGAAGCCGCCGCTAGCAGTAGCTGAGCGCTGCGCTGCGCCATTACATCCAGCGCCAAAAAAGTGCATTTGCTTAAAATTGTGGATGTGCCTAAGCGCTCTATCAAAGCATGGGGCTCGCTTTTCAGCGGGCCAAGTCCCATCAGATGATTGATTGTTGTACGGTCGGGGCCCAAATTTGCTCCTTGTGGCGCTCCGGAGTCCCACATATTTGACGACCCATCATCATCATCAACGCAGCCTGTAAAATACCCAACGCTGGCCAGACGGGCTGGCAATGGGTTTGCATCAAGTTTTCCTTAACTTGCGGCTTGGGCCTTGGTACTGCTGATGATACGATGTCACCTTAATGAATTCCAGTACGGCTGGTAAGCAAGCCACTAATTTCGATGTATCGACGTAATTAACATCAAATTGGCATTTCGCCAAAACCGAACAATTTGACAAATTTGTCGGCGACATCAAAGCAGCCGCGCCACGCCCATGAACCACAACCCTCCCGCTACTGATGATGCGAGCACTTGTTAATATATGATTAATACCGTACATGGAGTCATACATGGAGCAGAGTGTACTTTTCGACAGTCCGACGGAGCCGTCGTTCGCAGGCTTCAAGCATTTGAAATCCTGCTTCAACCGTTTCGGTCACAGTTGCAAAGGTTTCGGGAAAATTATACATTAACAGTTAAAAACTTTATTTAAAACCTAATAATTCGTCGTCCTTATCTTACCTTTCCTTTTTACAAAATCAGTGTATCGTCATATCTTGTTTTCAAATGGATTTAATAATTCACGTTGTTTGAAAAGTGAGCCAGAGCGATGAAATGAAATTGCGGATGAAATTTAAAAGTGAAGAGCACGGAAGCAATAAGCGTTGGCGCCAATCCAATCAATCCATCCATGTGGCCGATCGCGAAGCTTGAATTCCCAATACGCGTACATACATATGATACGATTGTGCTGTGGTTCATTCACATGTCTTTTGTATTTTGTAGCAAGTTCAAGTTGTGACGAATTTAAAATGCGCAGTGTCACCACCCCGTTCCATGCTGAGAGTGGATCTAATATAGTTACCTATTTGTATTGACATGGTTGTTAATAAAACATACTTGTATAAATCACTCTATTTAAAAGAACTATACTATAAATACATATCTGAAGTTCCTATAGTTAGTTACGGAGGTGGGCAAGAATATTGGACAGTGGATGAGTTTTTTTTTAAATAATGGCACAGAGGTTTTCTGTTCAGTCCCTTCAATGATGTTGCATTTTTATTTAATATTTTACTAAGGGGCTCCTCGGACGCTTTGAGGGAAAAACTTTATATTTCATTGTCTTCTCATCAGAATTCACAATTATAATTAAGGAATCGAAAAAATGTAACAAGAATAGCTTTTAGGGGGATAAAAGTGTACAAACTACACTCTGTATAGAAATATTGAGAAGTGTTCGTTTATGAAAGGATTAACCACAGTTATTCATAAATTCTAAGACGCTTTCACAGGTATTTTAGTTTGTGTGCAAATCTATTGACATATTTTGCAAACGAGTGGTGGGTGTTCAAAGGAGTTGAAATTAATGTCGAACGTCGTCACTTCATTAAGGAGTTGGCGCGTCCCCTGTTCCCCGCTTGATGAGTTATTACTTCCGCACCGGAACAATGAACCTTCACATCAAACAAAGAATGGCAAACTTTCATTTCGTTATCAAAGTTGAATTCATTTAAATGTGTTTCAGTGAATCGTTAAAAGTAGGCTTTTTACACACACCAATGAGAAGTGGCTCATTCTATGTTTGCTTTTTTAACTCAATAAGTTATGATACACACACATATCTCTGCCAATCATCGAATAACTGCTGCGACCGATGGCTGTTTATACCAACAGGGTATGGCTCGAGCATACGACCTACTTCCGAACACGAGAAGGGTTCCCGTACCCTGGAAAAAGTGAAAACAGGATCAGAAGCGCGGGACAAAGGGGAATAGGCCACGCTTGCCCTGAGCAGGACCACGACACAGCTGCGTGCCGAACTCTGCTGCGACAGCCTCTTACTCTTATAATTATCTTTTACATTTCAGACACGTATTTGTCAAGTTTCCCCCGAACTTAACCTAAGTGGACGACTTAGGACCCTTCCCCGTAACCAGCGTTTCAGTGAACTCGTTGTCTGCGGAAGACGCAACATATTTTGGTATTTCGTTCAATTGAGCGAAGTTTCGGCGAACACTTTGTGTCCCCCGGTGACAATCATTTGTTTGCGTCGTGTAACTGCTGCTGCGGGAACATAATTAAACAACGCAAAGAGCTACTCGCCCTAATGAGCTTTGCTTAGACGCATCCGCCGGGGACTGGTTTCGGAGATAGGAAAACAATGGCGGGCGCTCGCAGGTGCCGACAGGGGCAGACGGGCAAAACCAACCTCGTTTAAACATTCAAAAAATTACCCATTCAATTCATGTATCGGTAATTTTTTGTATTGGTAGATGTTAAAATGATGTATAGATGTTTTTACTGGTAGATGTTAAAATGTCCGTTATGAATCTTATCTAGCTCACAAGTTAGAGAGGAAGAGGTCATTGATAATAATGATTGCTTTATTTTATTTAAATATCCGATAAAGTTCTTAAAGTAATATAACTTAATATAATAAACTAGTTATATCCTAAAATAAGTCAATTTAAACGTTACTTGTGTTGAAATCAACTGACGCAGGCATCATCAGAAATACTAGTCATTACAATCCTTAAGCACGTCCTACATTTTGATCTAGTTTTACAACTACCAGATCTGAATACTGCGTAGTGCATAGCAGGTCCATTGTTCGTTACATGAGTACTCACCCTCCTTGCCGTCATACCCCCCCCCCTTTCCCAGCCACGATGAATAATTAGTCCTATTTATTGAAACTCGTAATCGCCATCCCGGTTCTCGCCGAATTGCTCCGATTTGAATGCGACGCAGCCGCCTATGCTCCATCGAATTCACTTTGCTGACATCATAGGCTTTGGTTACCTATTAAAATAAAACACTTAACTGATTTGTGGATTTGAAATAACGTAAAATAAGTGATTAATTTCACTTTGGTCGTGAGGACGGCGTGCTGTTGTAGTGCGTTTAAAATAAAGCACTGCAACTAACTAAGAAGGTGATACTTTATGCGTAGAGGCATTCTCTAACTTGGGTGGAGCAGAGAATAACTTCTAGCTGGAATCAAGGTGGTGTCGTAAGAAGCGACTAAAAGAACGCATTAGGCAGATCACCTAGCCGCAACAGAAGGAAAACTTGAAGCAAACCCTGTGTCAACCCGTCTTGGCTGCGTGGCACAGTAGGCTAATCTCCCAACATGAACTTGGAGGAGGCCCGACTCAGTAGTGGGTCATTTATGGGCTGAAACGACGATAAAGGCCCTGTAGTCCGGAAAACGATCACGCTTAGGTAAGGTTAGGTTAGTAGGCCTAACCGAGTTTTATGTATGAATTAATTCTGGCCTTGCTACGAAAGATCGTCCTTGAAAGATATCGAAGCCACGCATAGCCATGCGTAATACCTTTTTAGAATCCCTATTAAATGCGCCAAAAATTGTGATACAGTGGCACTTTTCTGTAGAGTTTTTTTTTTTCACAGTGGGGTCCGAAGTAAGTAACAAGTTTTGATTTAAGAATTATGTCTTTCGGAAAACTTAATGTTATCTTTAACACACCCAATAAACTACCATAAATAGAATCTATTGAAAATTTTTAAAAAGATACAGGGTGTAGATTTTGTGGAATTTTATCAAGTTTTAGTAAAAAAAGGATAATTTCTCATAAAAACACAAAATCAATTATAACTCTGCAGGGGTTGACCTCAGGGACCTCCCGTAGAACAATTTTTTGCTGCTGATGGCCCCATCTAGCCGCTGGTTGCGTTTGATCCACGACTTTTTGACCACCCTGTATAAAATAATACATAATGCTTCTTCTTCCTCTATTTCTTGATTGAAGTTTTTGGAATGGCCTACTGCTTAAAATACTCTTCAATTAAATGTCGAACTTATTAATCCCTTGTCGCGCAACTTTTACTTCTTGTCTCTTTGCGTGGCTAGATTTGGTTAGCTTCATATTCACAATAAAACATCGCACGTATGTCAGTTTATCCTTACTATAACTGAGTTTGGCATTTCCTAGATATTGCAACCATTAAATAACATAATAGTGTTGCCGTTGTCCATTCCCTATGTTTTGTTGCAAGCGACAGAGCATCGGCAAACCATTCACGTGCTGGTACGTGTGCGCCGCATATTAACGCGCCAGGGATCTAATCCAGCCGTGAGCCAGCGTCTCCATATCGCATGAAACGCGGGGATTGTCTCCCGCGTTTTATTGCTGGCTTTGTGGCAATGTGCAATTATGTGAAACGTAAATGCTGTTTTAGTCTGTGCGAGGCATTTACACCGTGCCAACAACACTATTCATTTTGTGAGAATAATAGGAGGCGCCTAAGGCAGGCAAGTAGGAAGAAAAATAAAAATAATGCTGTTTTAGAAATTACACCGAAATATCTGACTAAATAAGACTGCCTCGTTGGTCTAGTGGTTAGATGTGCCGCCTTTGGATCAACGGGTCCCGGGTTCGATTCCGGGGTCGGGCCAGTGTCTTTGTCTAAACCAGAGGCACTGGCTCTGGTGGAGTCTGGGTGTCATTTCTATCTATAATATGTATGTATTTACAAAAAAAAATGTATATAAGTAGTTTATCATCCATCTCGTTACCATAACACAAGCATTAAGTTGCTTAGCTTGGGACGAAGTGGCGTTGTGTGAAATGTCCAAGGATATTATATTATATTATATTATTCAAAGGTCACTCGAAATTAGTATGCTACGTATTTCATCTTCTTCTTTAACTAGGAAGCGGAGAGCGAAAAAACGTAACTGAAATGACGTAGACCTGTTTAAAGTTGGGACAATAAGTGACGTTATTTTGAATATTGTTATTCCACTTGCATAGAACATTCTACGTAAACATCGCTCGAGACACAAATTGCATAAAATGGAGATTCATACGAAATAGTTATGAGCCGGGGTGAACGACCGACGAGTGCTACGGCGCTACGAGATCACGTAGCACCCGTCTACGATGTAGCAGACGCTACGCGATTTTCTAATGGGGTTGGAGTCAATTACAAACGGGGCTTGTGTCATTTTTCTTGAGATATATTTTATAGCTAACAGTGCCTGTAAATTATAGAGTTTGGTTATGCTCAATGTATTATATATACCGTGCTTTGTGGGGGTTTACGTATGACGTGTTAAATGTTATCTAGGGATTCCATTCCTCCGGCCCCGGGTCATTACCGCCGTCGGACGAAATACGTGCTTAAGTCTAAATGTCATTGGATAGAATAACATGATGATAGTGCGGAGAATATCAAAGAGATAGTTACTCGATGTTTGAAATTGATCAAAATCCATATGAAGCAGGGGCAACCAGCAGTACTTTTGAATCCAATAATCGAATAGCACACCGACGCAATGGCACGTTCCAGCGGCACGGGTGCTACTCCACTGCTATCGCGCGTATAGCACTTACAACGTGACAAATCTTCCGACGTTCAGATTATCTCCCACTGCAGACATCGTTCAACTGATTAAAAATAACTAATGCATTGTACGTTCCGTGCAAACTACCAATATAAATAAGAAAATATATTCTATGGCTAATATTTATATACTTTTTGTAAGTGAGGTAGAGTGGACCCTGCAGGCATGAGCCACTTTTTATGGCGAAAATACACCTTGAAAAAGAGCACCCCGTGGAAAACCACAACGATTAAGATGTTTATTCTTAATCATTTATATGTTAAACAAACAAAGTTACAAGGGCGATACAGGAACGAATACATGAACACGTACAAAATATATACCAAGTAACGTTTTGCAGTTGAGTGCTATGGACAGCAGCCGCCACACGCCCTTCCCCTTCAATTGCGCAAGAGCTTTGCTGAGCGGGTCCAGATACACTTAACCACAGCCACTGTGAGCTTCAGTCTCGGTTGAGTCACAATATGGCCGGATCGCGGTATTACAACGCTACGGAGATTTAGTGCCTTATCTCATGTGCATTTTGTCTCGACTCTCATATCATCATTTGGTTATTTTCTATATTGAAATATTCATAAAAGTAGTTCTTTTCCAAGATATCATCTATCTCTGTACCAATATGTATCAAAAGTGGTTTAGACGTGACACAACATGACACACAACGACATATTTGGCACTTGCTTGGATAAAGCGACGACACTTTTAAAACATGATTATCATTTTTTGTACATGGTTTCGGTACGACTGCAGTCTTTCGCAATCGTCTACAAAGTTAAACAGACTATCTTTGTAAACATCGCGATATTTTTAATGAGTGTTGTTAGGAACTTTCTCTCTCAGTGACTAGCTTAGCAATAAATTATGAAGTAGTTTCATAAGTTATTCTTAACTTGCTTGTTAGAGCAGTGATTTTTTTTAATAAGTGAATATTTATTCAAAATTATTAAATAGTACTTCAATTAAATAAGAATTAAGACAAAAGTAAAGGACTATAGGGGAGTCACAGGCAGAAAATCTAGCCGCAAGGGAAAGAAAAGCCAAATGAAAACTCTACTCCCCCTCTAGCCAGGGTGGTATTCTTCATTCTCTCCTTTTAATTGCAGTAGAGCCGACCAAGTGCTCATGTATAGCATTAGCTGCAGTATCGGTGACTGTAAGTATTTTAATCTGCCACGATAACAGTCTGCGTATTAGATGAAAAATTATAAAAGGTATTATAGTCGAGAATTTCAACGTGTCATTTACAGACAAAAGCAAAGAAGCTGTGTTATGTAGCACACACGCGTTGGCCTTTCCACGATACAACGCACACGCGCAATCTGGACGTGCCCGTGCAGGCAGCTCGGCTCCCTATTGTTTGACAATCACATTCCCTCGTGCAGTGACCCGAATAATTTATTGCGAGTGTCGAGTGTGTATAGGAGCATGCACTTTAAGCCATTTGAAATGTAGCATCTTGAATTGTAGACATGCAAGTCTGTAAAATCCAACCCAACGTAACTATGCTTCTTGTTCTCGTCGTGAGATTAATTTTCGTACCAAACTAAAACACAGAGTAATAATATTTTTAGTGGGGCTAGAAGCATCATAATTTTGTGATTCCAAAGTAGCTCGGCGTGTGTTCAACATTACGCCACGTTTTTTGCAAAAAATATTACCGTGAATACATTCAAGCGCCCCTCCATGGGGCCGTTGGAACAAATGCGTCCCCAAACTCGTTGGTCTAGTCTGTAGCACGACCTTGTGAACGGAGCGCAAGTTGACGGCGTAGAGTCGAAATGCCAAATTTTAGTGATGATAAAGCGTTTAGTGGTTACGGGTTAACGGCGGAGTACCGGAGAGGGTTAACGGCGGAGTACCGGAGAGGGTTAACGACACCATTAGCTCCGACCTATTCTCGGTTTAGTGGCCGCGATTGTGCTTCGACCTGGACTCGGGTCCATTTTATTAATCGTCGAGACGCTGCCATGGTCAGCTGCGCTGTTCACATTGCCCCAACTGCCGTGCTTTCACTGCCACCCCCCACCCCCCTTGTAGGCGGCTTTCCTGTCCACGTCATGACGGATTCATGTCACCAACCCATTACATCCGGAAGGTGTTGTGGGTACAATGTTGTTAAGGACCTATAAAATAAAACATTGAAAACACATTACTTGCAAGGCGTAAGTCGTTTGTTTATGAAATAATCTGCCTGACTTATGAGTACCTACAGGGTGACCTGCAGCGCTTGGAATAGTTACGGCAAATGGACATAACATGGAACAGCCCAAACGCGCTCACCACCTAACAAACAAACATAAAAGTATCTGCTGACTACTATATTGATTAAATTCCGGTTATCACTTCCTATCGAATATTGCTGTCCTCCTTCGGAATGGCTTAGCAAACCTCTACCGCACGGACCCGTGACGTCACGAGACCTACTTTAGCAAATACAAAACAATCTACGATGTGTAGTCCCGGCGCTTCCCGTATTTTTTCAGGGAAACCTTCGTATGCGGTCCCCGAGCAAATCGCCATCACTACACATATACCGCCTCAAACATACTGCATGGGCACTGCTCACCGTGAGCATAATCAAATAACGAATATTGCGAACATTTATTATTGGCTTAACATTTCCAGAGAAGCTAACATTTCAATTAGCTACAAGCTTGATTGATCCCGCGAACAATACATTTATATCGTTATGAGAAGTGCGTTTAACAGGCGAAAACATGTATGTCGTTATCGTAGCGTACTAATATCAATATTTATAACAAAATTACAATTACATGTAATATAAATAACTAAGTTATGATTAACTATCATTTTCCATAATTTATGACTGATAGTTGCCAATAGTGCCCGGTCGGCGCTGTGTGGAGAGTGCCATCTTTCAAGTCACCGACAGCTTGTCATGAGCAAGAGATTTTTCACCCAATTCTTGTAGTACAAGAGGCCCACGTTGCGTTAGTTCAGTGATACTAGCTGATACTTATTGCTAAAGCATTTTTATAAAATTACACATCCCACTACTACTACTTCTCAGCCCGTAAATGAACCACTGACTCGGGCTGCCTCCGGTTGCATGGATAATTAGCCTTCTGTGGCACGCTGGCTAGATTGGTTGGCACGGGGTTTCGTATCAAGTTTTCCTTCTCTTGCGGCTAGGTTCGAACTTATCATTTCCTTTTGTCAGCTCTTACGAAACCAAACGGAATATTTCACGTTAAAGTTTAAAAAATAACACTATTGAACTAGACCCTTTATCCTACTCTGAAAGGTAGTTGTAGTTCAGCCCTGCCAAGTATATACTTGGTAATGTAATGAACATTTGAATGTAAAAAATGTAACGATTTATCAAATGCAGTGAATGTGGAGTTGCGCTGGCGGTCTCCTCGGCTACTTACACTCGGAGCGTCTCCCAGTGGCGCTAATGGAATTATAATACGCTCCGCGCGACATGATGGAGTGGCGGAGTGAACGGGCTGGAGGATGGCGACCACACACGGCTTGCTTCAAAGGGACCCTTGCACAGGAACCACTGTATTAGGAATTAGCCTTTTACTCCTTACAAAATTTTACACAATTATTTACTTGATACTTTTAAAAGCAGGCGAGTGTTCTGTTTAGAGGTCAACATTTTCAGATCAAATTTCAGACTAGGTGAGCACGAAGACAAGGCTCGAAGTTCACGCGTGCGAAGCTGCGTGTGAAACTAGGAAGTTAATAAAAGCCATAATTTATATTCAGGGATTTCCCTCCTGCTCGCTAGTCGCTCATGAACCGTTACCAGCCCCAAAGCAAAGTTCGTGACACGTCGCGCGTCGCTCCGCTGGCTTCACGCTCACTTTGCGCGCGTTTGCAATTTGCCAGGCGCCTGTGCCAACGGCGCTCTGCTTTGTTACTGTGTCGCTTCCAAAGAGTTTTCGTGCCAATTTTCCATTTCACATCTATGCTCATTTAAAAGCCTCGTCTTAAACAACGCGTCAAAGTTGCAAATCGCTTTTGTAATGCTATATGGCCCGTCTAACAAGTCTATTTTGAATCCTACAACAACAAAATGTTATTATAAGGGATCTTGAATCAGGAGTTCTTTAATTAAACGACGCTGACGAATTACTCATTGAATATAGCCAAAACAAAGAGATAAACAAAACAGGGGTTAACTAAAAAAGAAGACACAAGTATCATTATTAAAGACTTGTTTCTCTTCGCCGAATTAACTAAATGTAACTACATGGATTATGAAGTTGCAACGGCGCTATCAATTTTCATTATTACGTCTAAAGCCCGAAGCTATTCTTAGCTTTTGTCCCTCGGGAAAACCTAGGGAAACTTATAAAAAAAGAAAGAATTAAAATATCTGAAAAAATAGAACTTGAATTTTATTCCTCCTTTTAAGTCGTCCCAAAGAAGATTCATTAATAATGTTTAATCACTAAAAAGAGATCCACGGGCTAATTAGTGTAATCGCAGCGTCGCGGATGTAATACAGCTTTGCTAATTAATATTTTTTATAGTTGGCAATAAAATTGGTGAGCTGCCAACTGGAAGCCGGTAATGTCCCGCGCACGGATAACATCATTACGCCTCGTCATCTGAGCGGTGAACGGCGCAATGGTGTCCGCTATCTTGACACTAAATGGCCACGTCACCGTCTCCCATCTCTGTTTTCTCAGAAAATAAAGCAACGAGCGAAGAATTGCAAATAATATTTTGTTATATAGGAGAAATATTAAATGTTTGGTTATGGGCACACATGCATTTCACATACAAAGAATCTGGAATGCATTGGATTAACAGCTCGGCATTATGTGCGATGGCCGTGGATGCTGTGGATGCTGTGGATGCTGTGGATGCTGACCACCCAATGCGTAGAGCAGCAAACAAGCTGCCATACAAAAACATTATGCACTTAACCAATAAAATATTTTGTATGACCATTGTTAAATACGACAAGGCCGACAACCTAGCCACACGTGAAGGGAAACTTGATACTATGCCAAACCGTCTGGCAAGCGTGGCACAGTAGGCCAACCCTCTCCTCCTCGTTTTAAAAAATAAAGATTCTAACAAAGGAATTTTTTTTTATTAAAGGTGGTGGAGATACAAGAGATAAAATGAATAAGAATCCTCTGTATAATACCTTTCCAAACTTTATACAAATAATAAATACCGGATTTACACTATACAAATATTTGAATAATTCTTACAATATTTTTTTATTAATGTCGAATAATAAAAAATATATTCATTCTAAATACTGTGATACTGCGCTTTGCTCTTATAATAACGGCGGGATATTATTCCATAGCATACACCAACCTATACACAATAAACATAAAATATGGAGATGCCCTTCTATAGAACACGTCTATTTCTTTTTCACAAAATGCCTTATCTAGAACGTTTAATGTTTAATTATGCCAATGTTTAATTCCATGAAATTGGAGGAGACTCAGCTCTCAATGAGTAAATTGATAAAGATACAAAACGCAGGATATAACAACCCCAAATATGCACGGTGTCGTTGATCGCCCTGATGACATCTCCGCCCCCTTCTAAACGTTAACATGCCGCAGAGGCCGTTACGCTCTCGCAGACCGCAGCGACAGGCCATTACGCGTCAAACATCGCGCTGCGACACACTCGCGCCCTTCGCATGCCGCTCAGCACTCGCCGAGGAGGAAGCCAACTTGAAGATTCCAGTGCGTTTGTCTAAGGTGTTCATTTAATTAACATTTCATTTCTAAATCACACACTCGCAAACACGAAAACAATCTTACTAAAATTATAATTACGAAAGTAACATACGCCAAACGTACACGTTTTTATAATTTCAATATTATACCATAAACTAATGTATCATTCGAGCGAAATTGATCTGTCTCCTTTTTCAATGTCCAACTACATGTCGTTGGTTTTTTTTTTTTTGTAAAAACTTGTCTTGGCTTAATGCTATTCTAATGTACTACATACTATGCGATACTAGATAGCGCCTTTGTTTACAATTTAATTACACACGTTATTACGAAATAGGAAAACAATATTACACACGACTTTGAAATGCACATGGGCGAAGTCGCAGGCGGCAGCTAGTATTCAAGCGAACACGATATGTTATAATGTCCGATGGCTAAATAATTAGTGGGGATTAACTAATGAGCGAACTCACTCTGCACTAAGTAAACATGCGTGGCATCATTTGTGTGCTTTTCACTGACACATTTTCGTAGCTCTAATTTGATTAAGTAGACAATTATTTGATTAATTCGAGTGCACATTCACATTGGCGCCGAGTTTTATCGAGGATTCGCCGTTTCCCGTGGAGGAAACCTTTTAAAGGACAGGGCCCAGGCGCTTCAAGGCGGTGGTTGCGCCCCGGTCACCCACTAAAACCTACAACAAGAAAGTACTTTTATTGTTAAACACGACGCTGTGATGAGATTTCGGTTTAAGCCTCATGCAGCTGCAGCTGTGTTGCGTCTCACATCGAAAGTAACATTGAGTGTTCTTATCCATTAAAACGAAGAGATTGTTAGAGACGAAAAAACAAGAGACACCACCCAAATCTTTCTTCCACATAAAAGTCCTTTTTGTTTTCAAACAAATTGTCGTGTTTTTTTATATTGAAAATACTCTAGACAAGTACCAAAACATCTCCAGTATACGTATCACAGGAATGTAATGAATCGCAGCCGCAATCTGAGACAGGGTGTTGTTTTAATGGCTTTATCCTAGGGTACGTTTTCCTGATGTCCGTAGTAGAACACGAGAGTAGGTATGTGATGTCAATCTACATTTACATTGAATATCAAAATGTCCACAAGCGGAATGGAATTTGATGTGGCTTTTTAGGCTAACAAAGAGATCTATTCATTACCAGAGATACGGGGAAGCTGCATTGTCGAGCATAACAGCGACAGGTGCCGTTATTGTGCCGTGTTATGACAGCGCGCTGTAATATTGCTATAGCAGTCCTACCTCCGAGCAGAAATGCGGCGCCCATCAGCCTACAAATGCCATTGTCGAGCGACGTTCCTGTCCCAAGCCCAACAGGAGACAGCGGCTCCGGCTCAATGCCCCGTCCCAGTACGGATTGTAACAAAAAAGGCATTTTTAAGTTTGTAGGATTTTGTAAATAAAAACTAGATCGATGAAACGCGGGTTTCTCCCGAACGTTCGAGATTGAAAAACTATGTACACGACAAGTACTCCTTTGGAGGAGATCCGTGCCGCCCACGTGTATGTCTGTTTTCTGTTCCAACCTGCGTGTCAACATTTGATCAATGCGTATCCGGCCCGCGTACCAGCCCAATTGTGTATAATATGCATGGCCTTCGGAATTGCTGGATACAAATGATTTATGGACGTTTTAGGAGACGTCTAGCATACATTTTGAGCTATGTAAAAAAAAAATCTCACGTCTTCTAATTTTAACATTCAATGAATTGTCTACGTTCCGAACTCTAACAATATGCATACCATCAAAAGTGCCCAATATACGCAAATCGCGGATTTCTTTCAGCGACGAAGAAGCAAGAGAGTTTCATCGTCATCATCGTATTTCTATGAAACTCTGGCTTTCCCTACAAACTATGTTGCTGTTCATATTTATTTCTAGGCTAAAGGGATTGTTCGTGACATTGCTTTTTAACCCCCGACGCAAAAAGAGGGGTGTTGTAAGTTTCACGTGTCTGTCTGTCTGTCTGTCGGTCTGTCTGTCTGTCTGTCTGTGGCACCGTAGCTCGCGAACGGATGAAGCGATTTCAATAAAGTTTTTTTTGTATGAAAGGTGAGTTACGGGCGAGTGATCTTAGACATGTTTGATGAAAATCGGGTGAGCCGTTTAAAAGTTATGAGGGGTGAAAGTGGGGAAGAATAACCGAATGTCTGCAAATATAATCGAATGGGGTTCAGGTGTTAGGTAATAAATAAGTGGGAGCGGTCCCCCAATGCGATGTATTTATTTTTTACTTTTTAAAGGTTATTGTGTCGGGGGTTTTTTTAAATTTTTAATTTAATTTTTTTTTTTCATCAAACATGTCTAAGAACACTCGCCCGTAACTCACCTTTCATACAAAAAAACCTATATTGAAATCGCTTTATCCGTTCGCGAGCTACGATGCCACAGACAGACAGACAGACCGACAGACAGACAAACAGACACGTCAAACTTATAACACCCCCTTTTTGCGTCGGGGGTTAAAAATAAATACTTCGCGTTGGGGGACCAAGGGTCAGGTAATAAACAAGTGGGAGTGGTCCCCCAACGCGAACTAATTATTTTTATTTTTTACTTTTTAAAGGTTTTTGTGTCGGGGGTTTATTTAAATTTTTAATTTAATTTTTAAATAACCCAGTAAAGTAGCCTTTTTTTATTTTTATCCATGTTTGCTTATCGCTTGTTAGTCAGATATGTACAGTAAAGAGTTTTCTATCTAAAGTACTGTAGATCCATAAAGGCAAATACGAAACTTTGCAATACTAAACACTACCTGTCAGTCGCCCTGCAATAATGCCCAAACCAATTTGCTATTGTTTCTCGTCTGCCCACCCCACAGAGGATTCCGCGTGACGGTGTGACAAAAAGTGGCATTTAAGCCATTGAGCGCCATCCATCCTTGTCGCCGTTATCTATCGAGTACAAAGGTCGCGGTGCCTCCCCCTCGCGCCCTCTGGTCAGACCTCCGGGAATGAGGGCACGAAAATTGTACTCGTATTTTTTTCTAATCTTCACCCCTTTTAGTGATCTCCTGCCGGTTCAGCTGACGCATCATGACTCGTGGGATTTGTTGACTACACTCTTTTGCTAATGTTTTAAAATTACATCAGCATAGATGTAAGCCCGTAATATTCCACTAGCTGAGCCGGCCCTCCAATTTCAATGATCGAAATAACCTAATTAAATCCTACTCTTCTGAATGCATCAAGTGGTGATACAAAAAGTGATTAATGTAACCACGACGGTGACGATACTATTGGTTATGGTTAGCACTTGAATTAATTTGAATCGAAGACCTCCTCGCTCAAGATCAGAGCGTCGCAAAAATATTGGCCAAAAGGAAATTACATCCCAACAAGGCACCCCTTTGAGTGCGTCACCAATAAACTCAATTTGGAGATGATTGCTGCGTAAACTATTTAATGTGAAACCAAATTAAGATTTTGCGGATGATTGGAAAAGTAAATGCCGGTATCGCGGCAAATTTCCATTCGGGCAGACTTTGAAATAATTTACTACAAAATAAAAAGGTTGTTTTGCTGAAACACATGTAATTATCGATTTTCACCACCGGTTCCGAACCTCACTTTTAGATCCGCTTATAATTCGACAATAGCTTTTATACTTTAGCTGTATTTCCACTTCTATACTTTATTTTTTAACTAGCGACTAGCGACCCGCCCCGCTTCGCTCGAGTGCAATAATGAACATCTAAATTTATCAGTGTTTCTCCAAAATATATACATGTCGTGGATTGATGGCGTTATTACTTAACAGACGGCGCAATCCAATAGTTATTTAAATGAAATGATAAATCGTCACCGGAAACGCCAGCGGCGATAGAGCCGATGTAGCGAGGCGGCGGCTAGATGGCGCTAGTAGAACGTGAACCGGATGCACCATTGACAGCGATAGTCTTTATAAGGAGCTGGGCTGTTGAATCGGGAAGCATGAATATCTGAGACGTCTCGGGGTACGGCCACTGCCTCAGACAATCAGTACTGTCTTTATTGTGGTGTGCTGTCTACATCGGCCGGTCTTGCATTACGCTCGGTGTCGACGCACGTGTTTGTTTCCATAATGTATTAGGAAGTCGTTAGTAAAAGTAAAATAAAGTTACTTTGATTTAAATTATCTTTCGTTCAAGTACCCAAGTTACACACATCCATCTTAAACTATGTCAGATCATGATGCTTCACATCTCGGCCACTCATCCATGACCCATGAGTGTATCTGCGACATACATATAAACCTTCCTCTTGAATCACTCTATCTATTAAAACAAACCGCTTCAAAATCCGTTGCGTAGTTTTAAAGATTTAAGCATACATAGGGACGGACAGATTACCAAACCCCTGCACTATGAAATTCACGAACACATCCTGATTCAGAGCAAGTGCCTCTGGTTTACTCCAAGAAACTTGCTTCACCCCGGAATCGAACCGGGCACCCGTGATCTAAAGGCGGCTCATCTGACAAATAGACGATTTGGAAACGCAAGCCATGCCAATAGACATCATCAACTGTATATTACTCATTTGGATTATCAAAATATAGCTGATCTAAAATACAATAGCCTGAACCTGTTAAAGTATGCTCGGGGCAACCATGAACCGATGGAGAATGCGAGAGCTATTCTGCCCGACTTGTAATTAAAGTGTTAATAGTGACTCCATATTGGATTATTTGTAGAAAACAAACGAAAACAAAATAGAGAGCAGAAATGAGCCAATTTGGGTAAACGGGAATTTGGCACCTGCCACCCCATTGAGGAGACCTCGTCGTCAAATGTGTATATTATAAACTCCGCGACTTAGACACGCCCCTCGTATGAATCACGCCTCCAGTGTGGTAGAGCGAAATACGCCTGCAGTGCCAGTCCGGCCAGACGAGGTGGCACTGGGCGTTACATCAATCGCTTTGTCTCACAACGGCGGGACGAAACAGGTCTGCGACACTTTGTAGTATAAATAGCTCGCCACTCGCTCGACGTCTAATTGAATTGTTACAGACCGCTAAGCGGTCCTTGCCAGCCGCAGAGTGCCAGACACTGGACAAACAGGCTTTACTTTGATGTAAATTAAATGTAAATATCGCTACGTATCCCATTATGGATAGGATAAGTCTACTCTAGGCCAGAGAACAGCTGAGCAAACCAGCTATGTTTTAGAGCTATTTCATCTTTTTTTAAAGCATGGAAAATTTGTCCAAATTTATTATATTCGCGCATAGTGCTATGGGATCCCGCGTTGGTCCACCTTACACAACGAAAGTCACATTAAAAACGTCGACTTTTACGTGGGAGAAATAAAATGATCGGGTTCAAGTAAAGAAGCGGCAAAAGACACTGTTAACTTTGCATGACCTACATTTATTTGTAACTATTTGACAGTGGTTTTAACTTAAAACCTGAAAAAAATACAAGTAGATCTTCCTACTTTAGAAGTTGACTAAAAACTTTAATCGAATGCAGATTTTTCACGGAAATACGTTGGACATGTTAAATTACAATTTGCCAGACTAATTGATGAAGTGGTATGTAGCTCTCGCCGCGAGTACGTTTCCGAAGCTAATCTCAGGCCGCGGAACTCGCCTCCTCAAATTATTTTTATCTTTAATTTCAGAGCCAAAGTGGTCGGGTTCATGGGGTTTCATTGTCACTACAATGGTTTTACAGCAACAGGTGCGAAGAGTACAAATAAAGCTGTCAGTGAAACGTACATTTTGTATTTTAGTGCTTATAAGTTAAACTTTGTATATTTAATTATTATATCGTTATAAATAATTTTTTTTTGGTCTTACTACAGTCAGGCGCCTCCCTATTTATTGCCTTCGCTCGTGCGATGTCGCAATGCGATTTTATCGTGCGATGAAACCGATCGCACGATGAGAAAACATTTGTCCTATTACGGTCGTACGATGATTAATAATAATATTGTAAGTTTTATCAATCAATAATAATAATGTAAGTTTTATTAAAAAAAAATCACTTAATCTTCTTATTTTATTCAAATTCATTGCAATAATAGCCCACTCTTTGTAATTTTTAAGCCTGTTTTATAGTCTTCACTCCATTTATTCCGAATAATGGGATGAGCACGCATTTTGTTAATTAAGTTCTCTTCAAATATAATCTTTCGAATCCATGGAATCGAACCATATGACATTTAGTAGATATCAGAATATTTGAACACACGGTCGTCCGATCAATACGATGTGTTTAAACAATTTGCTCGCATCGCATGATCGCACGACCTTCAATAGGACATTCAGTAGAAATCGGTATGTTTGATCGCACGGTCACACTATCATTTTTTGTCGGACGGACGCATCATCGCGATGGCAATAGGACGGCGCCTCACAATATGGAATGGGATTCTGACATTGTATTATTTGAATTTTTTCTGTCACAACACTATAACGTTGATATTTTTATTTTACCCTTGAAATGATAGAACTTTGAAAAAATGTCAGGTATGCCAAATGAAAATGAATGTTCGTGAAATTAATGGAATAGCTAGACGGTGAGTTTGCTCATTCTTTAAATTGAAAAGCTCTCAAGAACGTTAGGTACAAGTAGATGGATGCCACAAGTAATGAGATAATTGTGCGAGCAGTCTGGAAAACATTCAACCGACCAAACGGTACGTCTAATGGATGGAAACCGCTCTTCGGGGAGAAAACGGATACGGGTACTTGCACGGTGCCTACACAGGAGCTTTGCTTGTAGGTCAATGCTGCTTTACCAGCCATTGCTTTGGAATGCTGCTGTACCGAGAGGAGCCACAGAGATAAACACACAATTGGAGTGTAATACACATAATTAAACTAATGTAATACACATTACTAAACATATTGAGTCAGGAAGTCGGTTTAGAAATGAACACCCACAAAACAATGGTAATGACTAATTACATCAAGAGACCTCTATTAATCGATGGTAAACCGCTCAACTACACAGATCATTATATATACCTTGGTAAGGAAATAAGTTTCGACCGACAAAATAATGAGCTAGAAGTAGACCGCAGGTCCCAACTAACATGGAATAAATACTGGAGCATGAAGGAAGTATTTAAAAGTAACCTACCAATAAAACTTAAATCTAAACTTTTAAACTCATGTCTAATTCCATGTTTAACGTATGCTTGCCAGACCTGGAAGTTCAGCAATAAGGTTATAAACAAAATTCAAACATGCCAAAGAGGGATAGAGCGCAGTATGCTGAATATAAGCAAAATGCAACGAATTAGGCACAAACATATAAGAAAAATCACCAAAGCGACAGATGCGCTCACGAAGGCTCTATCACTCAAATGGAAATGGGCAGGACATATAGCTCGTCTTCAAGACCAGAGGTGGACGAAAAAGGTAACAGCCTGGAATGGCCCTCTTGGCAAAAGAAAGATAGGGCGACCTTACGCAAGATGGGAAGACGAAATTATAAAGACCGCTGGCATGAACTGGATGCGGGTGGCACAATCAAGAGAAGAGTGGAATTCTTTGGAGGAGGCCTTCACCTGTAGAGGGGATCCTGCAGATATGTAAAAAAATAGTATAGTATTAGTTTTTTTATTAGTAGTATGTAAAATAGTTTAGTACAAATTTAATATAAGAAACAATTATTTTAGCTATCAAATTAATTGAAAACTAGTTGTATAATGTAATATGTAACTGCATGGAAATAAAAGGCTTTTTATTTTTTTATTTTATTATTATTACACATAATTGGTTCAATAAGGCGTCGTAGAGGATGGTGCGAGCATAGTTCGCCACTCTTTTTCAGCACGCTGTTGTATGACACGACACATTTAATTTTTTATATCAGTTGTGGTACGGTTTCTTTCCTACGGTGGATTTGGGTGAAATTCAATTAAAAGTCCGCCATGGTTCATATTACACCGGCCAGACATTGGCAACCTCGTCGTATGCATGTAAGCGACAACATTGACTAAGTATATTCTTTGTCCTTGTTCCACGAGCTGCAAGCTCCATTTATAATGCAACACGAGCCCATCACGACACGAGCACCACACACACGACAGGGCACGGTGCGGTTACGTCGTTAATCTATTCAAAAGGAATTAAATATATTCCTCTATTCTATGTAATACAATTCGTATGTTTTATAATACAAAATGTCACCATTCCAGCTTGAAGGTGTAACAAGGCCGAAACGGACCCTGTGCCAACCCGTCTGGCCAGCGTGGCACAGTAGGCCATGTTAATAGAGGAGGCAAATGTAGCACAGAGCTTCAATAATAATAAATATCCTTGGACATTTCACACAATGCCATCATATTATAGATAGAAAACACCCAGACCCGGAACAAATACTTGTAGGTCATACAAATATTTCTTCCGTGCGGGGATCGAACCCGCGACATGCTGCGCAGCAGTCGATCGCCCGACCACTGCGCTAACCGTGTCAATAGGAATACAGTCTATTAACCTAATCTTAGGAACATTTAAATAGAATTTAGCTCTACATTTTCTGCCATTTTCACTGTCTTACGACACCCTCGGGATCGAATGTGCTCTATATTTATAATCGTTACGTACGGTATAGTTTTTGGAACGATTCAAGTGCTCGTTGCGCGTGTTTATCTTTGATGTGCTTTGTTTCGCGTCCAATTCAGATTATAATGGTTGCAATCGACTTATATCCCGGGCCTTAAATACTTTTATTTCTCCCGTTCAAGTGGGATGAATAGCGTATGTTGTACCCGACTAGAATGATAAACGATGTACGATACGACCCACGAGTGCTCCCATAGGATGAAACAAACAGCAATAGGAACGATTCTTCCTCTCACAATTTCGTGCGCAAATACTAAATGGACAAGTGTGAGTTATCCCTTTGAGTTATCTCTGGATTATCAAATACATATATTTATTGCAGAGAAATACTTGTATAGCAATGGCAAACAGCTGAAATGAAATTAATTGCTGTCAGTAGATTGTGTATAATTTTTGCTATTTATAATTTACTAGTGGCCGGCCCGACTTCGCCCGTGCAAAGCGGGGGTGGGTTATACTTAAAAACCTTCCCCTTGAATCACTCTATCTATTAAAAAAAACCGCTTCAAAATCCGTTGCGTAGTTTTAAAGATTTATGCATACATAGGGACGGACAGAAGAATGCGACTTTGTTTTATACTATGTAGTGATAGTGATAGTGATATAAAACAAAGAAGGCCTTATTACCCGACTACCCACAAAAGGATTTTAAACACCACCCGTGTTTAAAATTCAATCCGAAAATATTTGTCTGTTAGGCGATACGAAGTTCGCCGGGTAAGCTATTTACAAGATAAAAGCCAGAGGTGGATCTATACAGACATTTTGTTACACCTTGTAGCACGATATAACAGAAGGTACACGCAAACCGGTTGGTACATAAGAATTTGGCAGCCGTTTGCCATCGAGTGGAGCGCACGACGCCACATCCGCGTGTCCATTAGCGGAGGATTCGGGGCGGGACGTGCCCGGTGCAAATGAATAGAATGTGTCGTGGAACTCCAAAGGCGTTTTGTAAAGCCAATATCGTGGCCTGAGAACGGCGAACGGGAACACCGACCGCGGCCCTTGAGCCACGGGACAGCGCCGTAGCGGGGTGTGCAGTGTTTGTTGCTTCCCCAGCTGGTGTCATTGCCACGGTCGCACAGCCGTAGTTTTGCCTCTTGCTTTGCGGTTTTCATACTTTAGCCACTTTGCACATTACTGCTTTTATTCGGGGTGTCGCCTATTGTCACCTAACTGAATTTTTCAGTCGTGCTATAGGCGAATTTCTACAAACGGTTGTGTTAACATTTTGTGTGAGCCCAGGGGATCGTCCGTACTTTCCTCCTGCGTACTTTCATGCCACCCATGTGGAGGGGGCGGCTCCGGCCGAAAATGATTTGGAAATATTCTTTTACTGCCTATAAAACTTTGTGAATAGTGGCCTCGGAGGGACTCCTGTGCGCACAACTCTACGCTGGGGCCGGTTTCCTCTTACACGAAATCGTTGCCTCTAATACTCTTGCTTATATGAAGTCTTAAGGAATGAGAATGCATCAGGGCTCTGACTCTCTCGACTGAAAAGTTTATTAGAGAAGCCGCGTGCTGTGACGTAGAGTTGCTTATAATAATTGACTTGTGTTAAAATGTCGCCAGTAGTTGACTACTTATAGAACTAACTAATTCACTTAAATTAAAAATTATCGCCACGGAGTTCAGCTTTTTTGTATTTGGATAACAAATCAATCTACGATGTAGGCAAGGAGCAATTCGGGACTTTTAACTTGTACGAAGTGAGCCCATACCTCGCTTCAAAAACTGTAGAAAAACTTCAAAACAGACATTTTGGACCTTTCACAATGTGACGTATTATTCCAAAGTGGACTTTGGTGTGATGTGGCACTGGAAGCTCGCGGACAAACAGGTTAGTTATGTTGTCAGAGTGACGAGAGCAGACATTTTTGGTCAAGCATCGCCGCGCTCAATATTGTTGGCAGCCATGGGACTGATGCAAAATTTTCAAGTCAATGTATGGGATTTTTCAGTTCCAAACGGTAAATGTATTGCAACGGTTGCATAGAAGGGCGGGTATAGTACGATGATTGTCACACTTCCCCCATCGGATCGGAGAATAGTAATGAGTGATAATGCGACGTTTAGATCAGATTATTGAAAATGTTTCCTCTCGATCAAAGCCCTTGGTCCCGGAGACGGCAGATTATTCTGACCAAGATGATATTTCATTTGTGGAGCAGTTCTCAAAGTCCTCGGCAACCTCAGAAGGGTCTGGCGGCTGTGGGCACAAGCAACAAAGCGCCGCGTGTTAAGTTCACATCGCGGCCCGCGCCGTAAATTACTCACGTAATACAATTAGAGCGCAAATTGGCCGCACACTTTGTTTAATGTTTCGCGTTCCCTAATCTGATTTATGGGCTGCGTTCATCATTTAGCCTTCACTTATTATTAAATTAATTATTAAACAAGTTGCTAACAACACGGCGCCAAATTTAATGCATTTTTATATTAGTTTTAAATTCATATTTTTCTTTTATAAACACAACAAAAGAAAATTATAGACGTAGATTTAATCGATTCTTTGTACTTTTGAAGAAACCTGTCATTTAGTCTATCCCGTGACCGTGACTGCTGCAAAGCATTCGTAACGTCGGGAAATAAATAATTACTTTATTATACACGCGACAAATCCGTTAAAAAGTGTTTAATTTCAATGTGTAATAATCGCGAAAACCTAAGAACTCATTAGTTCTAGTATTTTCTGTAGAGGGCACTGGTGAGCGCATGGCAATGGCGCTTGTACGCAGTGTTTTCGGCACTTGGACCATTCAGCAATTGGAGCCACTGTTCCGCGCGGTTGTGCCCGGCGCGGCTCATTCTGGCGTTATTTCGGCAGGTTCAGGCGGTGGCCAACCCACCGATTTGGCGCTTGTATTTACCGAAAAGGAACCGTTTGTTCACACAAGAAGCCCGCGACTTATATGGCTCCAGTTATTTGCCCCACGGACAAGTACAGGCCAGAAACCAGTAGCTTGGGCATACTAATAGCGCTTGGAACTCGCATCTTTACTTGCTCCCTAAATGTATATTCGACATTACAAAAGCTTCTTTGTAATGTCGAATATACATTTAGGGACTTATGGCACATTTGGGGATTTAGGGCTTACTTGAGAAATGGTAGAGAAAACTCTGTTAAATAAATTAAGTAGGTAGTTAATATTTTTTATTTATTTAACAGCGCTGTATGTAATACAAGTACGACTGGTGCCCTACCCAAACAGAACAGGGGAGCAAGTTGCGTGTATAGGGATCAGGGGAGAGGATACAAACCGTCGCGGAATAAATGGACGTAAAATACTCGTTCGCCGTAAATCTGTCGCGAGAATCGAATGTAAATGTACTTGTAGATGATACAAGTACGGTCGAGCCGCGGAGTAGTAGGTAGCAGGCACGGTCGGGAGCCGCGGCGGGCGCGCGGCGACGCCAGTCGAAGGCCGCTCTCCGCCGCGACGCCACCGCGCCGTCGCCGCAGTCTCCGGGGCTTCGGGGCTCGCAACTTTGCACGGCACGCGATCTGCGTGACTCCATCCGCGGGTGGAGGAGTGATCCTCTCAGTGAGTGCGGTGTCAGTGCGGTGCACGTGGCCTTCGCCACCTGTTGGAGATCCCGCTCGGTGAGCCACAACTTTCTTTGGAGCACTCTCTAACGAGGGATTGTTGCGGGTTCACTTTGCACACTTTAAGTTACGCATTTTCAGCTTTGTCGGCAGTTTAAAGCGGCGTAGGTTTGAATACATTTGTGCGTAAAATTAAACGTTCCGTTGGCCTTAAAAGTTAGTAATCTTTTAGGGATTTTTGTAGGTATTTATTAGTACACATACCGATTGTCAATTTTAGTCTATCGTTTAAATATTATGTAAAATCTATATCTGAAGAATGGAATAGGCAATTTTTGAACTTTAGGCCGTAGATAAATAAAACTCATTAGCAGTATCCTATATATTAAGTATAATCAACCAAATCATTAGCGGTAGAGACTGAAGATGAACTTACCATCAGTTGAAGTGCCTCTGTCACTCGCGTATTCCGGAGACGGGCAGCTGTCCCTCGCTCCGGACCTGTCACACACCTGTCGCCGCGGTACAGGTATGCCTAGTGCCGGGGGTGGCTGTCTTTCAAAGGGAGCGCATCCATTTCTAGTGAATTTGGTCCCAAATGACTGCACGCTGATGTAGAGCAAATTAAATCTCTCTACGATATATATGTTTATAATTGAGTCCACATCTTTAATATTGTACATGTCAGAAAAATTACGATATGTAGCAATTATGACTTAGGGTCCTTTGGCGAAGGTCAAAGGAAAATATTCGAGCCACACTACAACGTTACCTTCAAATGCACCGTAGGCACCTGGCTAGCTGCACTCAATGGCATATTGGTTTGCTCTCGCCGGTATTCTTACCAATCAACAATTGAGCAATGACACTTGCTCTTCTACTGGTAATAGTATGTTCATGTACCAATCACATTGAACTGCAGTAAGATCCGAAATCGACTAGGAAAATTTGCCGGATAAGTGATTTGATTGCTACTTACATCCCAGAGGTGTACACACTATAAATATATTTATTGTTTTAATATGTTGTGAGTTATTACATTTATATTTCAATTCAATGTGACTAACACGGCTAACATGCAAAACACGGTCATGTCATAAATTTATTTATAGCGGAGAAAAGTCTAAAAATATCCCTCAACAACTGTTGTTACGATTTCGTTGTATTGTTCAGGACATGGCTCGCATGACCCGCTCACATGGAAGTTAAAAGAAAACAATATATAATCTTACTCTCTTTTGGCATGGAGTTATACAATCGCGACGCCCCGTGAATCGCGTCGAATTACTGTAATTAAATTCGTTCCATGTTCGACCTGGAGTTGACGACATCGATACCACTAACTGTGTCACGGGCACGTCCGTCCACTCACCCCTGACCAACATCACCACCTCCCGACCCTCCTTCGACCGCCACCTCTGGCTCCCCCATTTATGGCCCGCGTAGCCAACAGTGCACTAATGCTTAATCCTGTGCCTAAAATGTGTCCAAAAGTAAGTTACTGTACGTTGTGGGAAGAATACTGACTCACTTAGAGGACTCCCTCGAACCGCCCTAAACGTAAATCCAAATAGCAAGATTCATTTATTCAAATAAACTTGCCAATTGCTTCCGACTCCCCTACGCCAATCTTCGCAGAAACGGCAAATTATTGCTTACTCTTTTGTTGGGCAGAACAACCCAACTGCAAAGCCGTGCTTTTCATTAGTGGAAATAACGATTGAAGTGGAAGTATGATTACTCTACGAGCTCTACGCATGTTCAACTCTTGCGTACATTGAAGTTATACCATCTCCCACTTATTGTTTTACTTATTTTGCCGTTCGTCACGGTCTTCCTCGTATTCCTCGATAGAGTCGTCCCACGCGCCGTCTCGCCTCTCATCTTCTCTCGACTCGCTCTGCTATTGCTGCGGTACATTCGCGGCAAACAAACCCGCGAACAACTAGTCCCCGACCGCCGCAATCATTCGGAACACGTTCGCCATTTATTTTCGATGCCATTTTGCAGAGGCGCCGGGCCCGCTGCTGCTGCATATTTATTGTTTCAAAGTCAAAGTGGCATGGCTGCCAGATATTTCAGCTGTGTTTATTGCCAGCCCCGAGGAGACCTAATGCCTACATTACCGTCTCTCGTCTTCAGTTGGATTTAGCTTATTACCGAACGACGTGCACTCCAAAATTATCTTTTTTAGTAGATTTTTTAACAAAATGCTTCTTTTTAACCCCTGACGCAAAAAGAGGGGTGTTATAAGTTTGACGTGTCTGTCTGTCGGTCTGTCTGTCTATCTGTGGATCCGTAGCTCGCGAACGTATGAAGCGATTTCAATACAGTTTTTTTTGTATGACAGGTGAGTTACGGGCGAGTGTTCTTAGACACGTTTGATGAAATTCGGTTAAGTCGTTTAAAAGTTATTGGGGGTGAAAGTGGTGAAGGATAACTGAAAGTCTGCAAATATAATCGAGTGGGGTCTCAAATGAAAGCACATCACGTGCACATTACAAAATAATATGCCCCATGAAAATAAGTTGAGTCCTGAACAAACACTGGGGGTAAAAGGGGGGGATACCCAATATCTGCAAATATATATGGTGGGGATCTACATCATAATAAGTGTGTACCTACAAAAATCAGAAAATAAAAATTAAATTAAAAATTTATATAAACCCCTGACACAATGACCTACGTACCCTTTAAAAATATAAATGTATAAAGTAATAAATAAGTAGGAGCGGTCCCCCAACGCGATGTATTTTTTTATATTTATTACTTTTTAAAGGGAACTTAGGTCCTTGTGTCGGGGGTTTATTTAAATTTTTTTTTTTTTTTTTATTTATTGTCCAATTAAAACATAAGACGTGACCAGCGGTTATATATTTGTGCCGTTAGGCGTAGATGCTCGGGCATGAGACTCCAATGTCCAGTCTTTCTATAAGGACTTGGCAAAGCGACGCTCTTCTGAAATGATCTCAAATGAAGTTGCTTCAATATCTGAGGATTATTAAAGTCGTCAAAATTTGTGTCTAGGCGTTATTAAACAGTGGATGTGATGAATATCTCAGCAAAGTGTGAACATCGCGGCCCGTAGTTCATAATGGAAATATCAAGGGGACAAGGTGCCTTTCCATCGGCGTCACACCAATCTAACAACGCATTTTTACGGCATAGAGCTCCCCAGCTGGCGACTCATTCTGGCATTGCGTATCGCGACTGCACCGCAATTGTAATGTGATCAAAATACTAAATCCTCGCCAACCCATGGACAAAAGGCTTATTGCATTAAAAATGAGAATACCTACGTTATTACGGTCGTGTAACAGATTTAGAGACCTTAGTGCCGTTAATCTATTTATGTTTAAACTAGTGGCCCGTCCCGGCTTCGCACGGGTGCAATTATGCATGTATTATACATATAAACCTTCCTCTTGAATCACCCTAACTATTAAAAAAACCGCTTCAAAATCCGTTGCGTAGTTTTAAAGATTTAAGCATACATAGGGACGGACAGACGACAGCGACTTTGTTTTATACTATGTAGTGATAACGTAAACCGGAAGCTCTAGAGTAACAAGGCTCAACACAGAACTGTGTGCTAGACTGCCTGGCAAGTGGTTTTGGCTGATGAAGCTATCAATTTGGAGGAGGTCCGACTCAAGTGCGGGCCATTTGCGGGCAGCGATGATGATGATGGTTCGCAGTGAATGAGCGCCTTTAGAAATGTGGCACCTATGTTTCAACTAGATGTTTAAACATTCGCGGAGATGGCCAAGGTCAGCCTCGTGCGGGTCCAGTTTTGCGGGGTACTTTTGCGTTAATTTGTCTGTTCTTTATTGTTGGTCAAAATGTCTTAATCTGTTCAGGATCGACAAGAACCTCATGTCACGTATGTAACATGAGTGAATTTCTTATCAAAACGGTGTAAGCGCTTAGCACTTTACATGGTAATTATACCCTCAAATAAAAAGCTTAGTCGGACCCTCGCATCCTCACCAAGTGACGACATCCCATTAGGCGAGGACCCCGGACGAACGGTGATTATATCTCCTTTCGGCAACAAGTCGTCACTTACAACATTAGTTTTTACTAATGTTGTAAGTGTTGTTTGTCGGGTCATAAAAGTGTTGGTGTCTGAAAAACTGCAGATCGATGCAGGGTTTGTATAAAGCAGCGCCGTAAAACGCAGCAAAGGCCTATTCATACTACAGCAACACTACAATCAGCCCATCCGTAAATATCTTGAACTGCCTGCAGACCTCCGGTCAGGGACTAAGTATTCGTAGTTATTGACGTGTGCTGACGTCCGTCAACATAACATGGCATGACAAATAGTAGGGTTTCCGTCGCTATACGAATGTGGACTGCTGTCGACCCTACGTCCACTGATAAAGGGATATTTCTCACCAGTGCCGGCGACTGGTTGGGAATGGTGACACATTACATACGTTACATGCAGCATGACAATTTTGATCTGACATCACACACAACATAACGAGATCTTCCAATCACTTTTGACTGCTGAAATCACGAAATTCTTTAGTTTGTCTCTCATAAATATCTTTTCTTTGGATCTTCCATTCGTCCTGCGTTTCGTTCTGCTTTTCTCATAAGACGCGTATTTCCTTCTCTGGCCGCACCGTCGCCGTCGTCACCTTAAAGTTCTACTATCTGCTTTGCTTCATCCTTCTTACGTAACATCGCTAATATATGGGTATTGGTCATACGATTCTGTAAATATCACAAGCTTTTAATGATGGATTTCATAATTGGGATACTGTTTGATGTCTTAGGTTTTCACGATCTTTACACATTGCAGGAAATGATGGCTTCACGGTTATAATCGGTGTCTGAAACGTTGGGAATAAAATAAAATAAAACGATTATAACCGTGAAGCCATCATTTCCTGCAATGGGATACTGTTTGCTAGCCATTGTACACTGTGGGAGGGAACTGATGGACCACAATGTAAAGGAGCCGCGTCAGCGTTCGCCGCAGATACGTGAGGACAATTCGTCGCCGGAGGGAAGAGCGGATTTATCGGATCATGCGATAACTTTATTTCGGTATACGGATTTCATATTTCGCATCAACCTGGTCAGACAGACCGGTACGGGGCCGGGGAACGGAAGCGTTCGCCGAAGTCGACTGCATACCTGACGCCGCGATGTTTTTAACCGATTTCAAAAAGGACAATATGCTTCTTTTTTGTATGTATTACCGCATAGCTCCGTCATTAGTTATCCGATGTGAACACGGTGTTGCCTTCAGATTAGCCCATACAAAGCAATAGGTACAACATCACACATTGTAGAAAACCCGTTCGTGAGCGACCACCTCAAGTTCACAAGGTGCGTCGCTTACGCCGGTGACGGCATCAGCAGCAAATTACTACTACTCAGCCCATGAAAGACCCACTGTTAAGGCGAGCCTCCTCCCATCACAGGAAGGGTAATCAGCCTCCGGTGCCACGGTGGCCAGACGGGTTCGCACAGGGTTTCGTTTCAAGTTTTCCTTCTTTTGCGGCCTTGTCATTTCCTTTTGTCGGCACATATGATACCATCAGGATGGAATGGGGTGGTGACACTGTGTATTCTAAATCCGTCACCACACAGCAGCAAAAGCGTCTCCCTAATGCTGTCCGAGTTCTATGATTCACTATTCCGCAAATACTGGAGAACCGTCCGTCTTCTATCTATTGGCTTTCGTTATGACTTACGATTAAGATACACCCTTTTATTAAGTGTCCGTTGGATCGTTTCCACTTCTTGTTAATGAAGCCGGTGTCAAAGGAGCTATTTAAGTAACGATACAAAGATAGTAACTCAACTCAATTAATACATAAACTCGAAAGACAAAAAGAAAAATTGTATAAAAATTCAAATTAAACATTGTCATTGAGTGGCCGACAATGACACTGACTCAAGTATGGCGTGAATACCTAGAGAACGTCGAGAATTTACTGGCCAAGTAGCTCACGAGGAACTGTGAACAGTGAATGTTCCAAGGCATCACGTGCGAAGTTCTCTAGTACTAGGTGCGCTGAACAATAGTTTCAGTGTATTCGAGCAGAAACAAATTGATAAGAGACAAACCGTAGCCGAAGGATTGGTTCCACCACGCGGCCGCAGCCGACGCAATCGCGCCTCGACGTGTGCCCACAGCTCTGGCGTGCGGGTGCCACACTGATGTGAAATGAGTACATGTCATGCTGTGCTTCTAACAAACCCCATGTCCACTTGTCCTTTGTCATTTCTCGTAAACAACACTCCGAATCCAAAGATTGGAAAATATTTCATAAAGGGAGTGGATTACATGCGAAAGTTGGTACAAATCCACCATTTTCTAAAATATACATAATATGTATATTCAACATGGACTCAATATAATACGAGCAATGGTGTTTTTCCAGCCTCCGGTCTCGAGTGAATACCTATAACATGTTCACGTGGCGCAGATGTGCGCCGGCGCAGTAATCAGCGTCGGGTTCCGGGACATTAAATCGTTTCCAAAACAAATGTTTTTTTTATCGCCGGAGCGATAATGTTCGAGAGCTTGCGGCGGATTTCCGGTGTTCATTGGTGACGAATGTACTTCAACGTACCTATGACAATTGATAACTTAGACCTTCCAAAGTAGACACATAATGCCTCTCGCTTTTTACCGTTATATTAAAGGTTTAAAAATTGTGTACAAGTAGGCAATCTAGCAGTGTAGTCCAAAACGTCCAAACCATTTAGAAATTTAGGAGTAGTGCATTGCTAACTATATACACACCCACGAATATATTGTTCATTTAAATTAGCTACGTTATGGCATATCCTTGACAATATTTAGAAATGTGAAAACATTATTCTTTCAAGACTCAGCACTACAACAATATGCGGCCATAATTAAATAAACTTAAGTGATCCACTAGAACATATTTTATTCCCTTATGGTTGAGTTGAGTTTATCAAAATCGCATCTTAACTTCAAAAGGCTAAGGTCTTTATTCAATTTACCCGGTAACTAGATTGAGTCGGTCCGTGCGACGGGCAGCTCTCGGAGTATGCGAACAGATATTTTTATTGGTGTTGATACGGAGGCGCAAGTGAAGCCTTCCAGATGCGGCGCAGCATTCGTCTCGGCGCCTCCACGCTGCACACACACGAACACTATCTTAAATATGTCTTCCATGAGCGAAATATGGTCCCACAGTTCTGGTGTTTAGGATGGTTTGCAACAATTGTCATAATGGGTGATATTAGAAGTTTTAAGTTATGAATCATCAATGGTGCAGCAGTACGAATATACTCCACTACAACATGAACTAACCATCCGTAGGGAGTGGGACGGTCTCCCGTGCAGTAATTTGGGCATGGGTGAGAGGAATGCTGTGTGCACACCAATCCAAGACGTATCTACTGTTTAGTCGTGTGCTGTGCCACCCGCCGCTGCCCGAAACTGACTCGACAAATATAAACGAAATAATTCCCGCGACCTGTACCCGTAATGCGCTTGGCCCCAACTCAATACAACTCATTAACAACTCAATGGCGAAATCTTGAACCCTTTCACCGATTTTGAAATGCTAATGGCGTTTCGATTTGGTTCCGCTCGTATTCTTATTCTCTATTCAAACTAAGAGTATTGAGACTCCAAAGCGTTCGGCATCGGCTCACTCTTTGGGGAAATGTGTAGTTGGGCCATACTTTGGGCCAACTTTACACGGCATTAACAGGGCGCGCAACATTGTAAATTGGTGTAATTCATTAGGGCGTACGTGTGCCCCGTACATTTACTCCCGCTGCCGCTAATTAAGGCACGCGACGGAGCACCTCGCGGTGGCTCGGTTCCGCCTTCTCGGAAGCCTGAAGGGATGGACTGGTTTACCATCTCCCTGCCAACGATCATTCTTTCCACCGTCTGACTTAACTTACTACCTAGAAACATGATTTCCATCTCAGGAATAATTACGTTTCTATGTTGTGTAGAATTGAACCCGTCTACTCCATTGGCAACGAGGATGGCATATTCGGTGAGAGTAGTGGACTAAGGTTTGGCGAAGCAGGTCGGAGAATGCGGAGGCCTCTCCATGCCAAATGGTTTCGTGGGAAACATAGCACCGCACTTCGGCGGACCATCACTTACGTCGATTCTGAGTATTTATATACGAGTATCTTTAAGTTTGTTTTTTAAAAACAGTCTTGTTTCCTTGACATGACCCGGTTAAGGTCGCCTGAACCCGATGGACTGGCCTTCGTGGAGGCTTTCTTGGCTAAGATGATGATGATGAACTGATAAACTGCAGGTACTTGACCTATATGATCTTAATATTATAACCGGTTGTCAACAGTGGGCCGTTTCCCTCCATAATTTGGGGAAGGCTCGACTGTGTCGTGGACGAAGTGACATGGACTGAAACGATGATGATGATGACCCAATATTTAGTATGTTTGATGTATTGTGTTTTATGAGAACCGTGTATGTACATCCAAAAGGATATTCTTAAAAAAATGGTACAAACATTTGTGATCAGGCACAAATTGAAATATTACGTCCTTTTTTCTGTTAAATATTCTCCGATTCTGAAATACGACCCCGCTAATTAAAATGTTACCCACGAGACTTTTATATTGCATCCGCTGTTGCCGCTCCTCGCTTCCGCGTCCAGACCCACTCTAGCGCTTTTCATTTCCGAAAAGTATTGCACGGCCACCATGATCACATTTTCTCTTGCAAAATCGACACCACGCGAGAAATGCCGCTTCAGGGCTTGCTCCAGATGAACCAAGTTACGAACGAATATCAAATATTCGACAAGGACGATAATATTGGCGAATGATGACACTAATTATAATAGTGACACGATAGTGGCAACGATGACACTTATGACAATATTGAGACTCATGAAAATGATGACCCTAATCACTAGTGGCGATGATGCCACTAGTTATAGTGACATCTTAATATAACGTACCTCAATAGAACGACTTCCTCGATTTAACAAATTTTTCGTAATTCCCTTGAAATGTCCAAAGAGTCAATCTAAAATATACCTTTACATTGCGAAGATATTTTGCGAACAACCTCTTTATAACAAATGTTCAACTATAAAAAAGTTTAAATACCTCTAACCTCTCCATACCCTTTATAAAACGCTGACGAATATGTAATGTTGAGCTGAATATTTTTTGTTACCTCTTTATAACTAATTGTAGACCAATCTAACCTTATTTCATCAAACCTCAGTTTAACGAATTACTTGATATAGTAACGAATATTTACTTGTTCCCTACCGAATTGTTATATCAAGGTTGCACTGTATATTCAATATTTCTTAACTATCATTTTTAAAACACGTTGCACAATATGTGTTTTAATCATTACATATTTTATATGTATGCTCCGCGACCCTGACGGGACACGCTTTGATGGGGCGCTCTGGACGCTTCGCCGCCGGCTTGCAGCACCCCACTGCCGCGCCGTGTGTTACTGCCGTTTAATCTCCCTGGCTGGAGCCAAATCTTCCCTTTATAAATATGACCATCTGCTTTTAACTCAATTAAAGCGACATCTATTTATTAACGAAGGTGGCTTCTCCACACGTTAAAGGCGGTAGTGGCGCAGTGGTTGAGCGATCGACTGCTGCGCATAATGTCGCGGGTTCGATTCCCGCACGGAAGAATTATTTGTACGACCTACAAGTATTGGTTTCGGGTCTGGGTGTATTCTATCTTTAATACGTATTTACAACAAAAAATGTATATAAGTAGTCTATCATCCATCTCGTTACCATAACACAAGCATTAAGTTGCTTATCTTGGGACGAGATGGCGTTGCGTGAAATGTCCAAGGATATTTCTTTATATTTATTTATCTTATCTTGCATTATAAAGTTAAGACCACGCGCTCGAAGCCGGGGGCAGCAGCTAGTTTTGTAGTTGAAGATGCCAAACGTTTTTCGCGTTTACAACATCCATTTGAAGTATTTCATAATCCTGTGTCTAGTTAACAATATTGCCAGTAACGGCATACCAATTTATACTAGAAATTCTTTTAAATATATAACGATAGCATTTGCACTACTTGAATCATTAATCGTTGGCCCCAATACATTCCCTCTTAATCCACTTTGATCCTCCACAGTACCTCCGGAGCCGCGCATTAAAATGTTTGCCGATGTAATTTTGAAACGCCATTTTGATAACTCGGCTTGTATAATCATAGCTGAAGCCTCGCCGTCAGGCGCAGAGCGAATAAAACAATATTGACACACGCCGTGGCTAATTGGACAAACCCGTAAAGTGTCAGCCGCCACTGAACACACGCCTAATCGCCGACACCAATCATCGGGTGCCACAGCTTCTGCACCATATCAGATCCCTTCCTTCTCGCTTCTTAGAGTATAGTTGTGAGCTATTTGGTTAATATTTTCGTTAATTATTTATATTGCTAAATCACATGTCTGGAAAGTGACATACGCGGGTGGCTCAGGACCGGCCTTCGCGGAAATCCACGGGAGAGGCCTATGTCCAGCCCTCTAAGACGCCCTCTTTGGCTGAAACGGTGATGATGATGGCCATTAAATGGCTGATCCATTATTGTCTTACACTATGTTGAGGATAATGATCCTGACACAAAAGAGTCTTGTAAGCGGAGGCATATAGTGGGACCACGTGTGCCTCTCTTGCGACTTGTCGGCGTCGATCACGAAACGGCCTAAACCCTAAAAGCGAAACGTCCAACCGGAACGATTCGATTTGCTTCGCCTACATCTCGCCATTTACTCGTAGGGACAGTCCAATAGTGATGTCAATGAAGACGAGTACCCGACAGCGCGGTTCATGGCGCCACGTGGTCCCTGCATAACCGCCACGTGACCCATAGCCACAAGTGTCCGCGGACCAATTTCGTCCCCACAACATCGCATTGTGTCCTGAAACAAAACAATGTTTCCACATTATGGACAATGGCCGCACGGAGATTAGCGTAAATGGCCGCTTCTATTCATACCGGCGCCGAGAGCTCGCGGCACATCCATCCGTTACTATATAGTATAGTTCTCCAGTGCGGTGGAGGATAGTAGGCTTCGTTTAGCCTTTTCCGTTTCGTGTGAAAAGGTTTCTCACGTCGCACCGCACCCTTAGGGCCTCCGCGCATTATGCGGCGTTGCCGCGCGGCCAAGTCGCTGCGGCCAACTAATTCTTCTACAATGTATGTAGATGCGCGCATTAGGCGGCCAGGCCCCGCGGCCAACGAAAAACATCAAGACAAACACGCGGCCAACCCGCGCATTATGCGGGCCGCCTAATGCCCGGGGGCTCTTAGGGTGAACGCGTTCACTACATATCTGTATCTATCAATAAAGTTACTATTACACAATATTTTTATACTAGGTGTTAAGTAAAGCGGCAACATTAAATTTATAACTTGAGAGCATCCTCATTGCTGTGTGAATGTATGTTCTCATATATTCGGCAAGTCGTATTTTTGATTGATTATGTACAAAAAGCAGCGGCGAACGTAGCCGTAATAAAAACTAATTCCAGATGCGAGCGAGGCCGTCGACTCGACAGAATCTCGTTTTATTTTCATAGTGAGTTGTTTTATTTACAATGCCTCTATTTACGTAAGGAAATCTTTGAAGTCAACCAAAATTCTCAAAATTCTTCGATCAGTCTAACACGGTGAAACAAAACATTGTCAGTAATGGTGGCACTATTAATGATTACCCCCACCAGCAAGCGGGAGCTACCAGCGGAGGAATCGCTGGTGGTGTCATACCTGACGCTAAAAAAGCATTTACTAAAAAAATTATATTTGAACGTTACGAGTACGGCTACTGAATGTCACGACGATAAGACTAAAGGACTAGCGGGTCAAACTTATCTGTTGGTAAACCGGAGTAGTTTGTTCGGAGTCAGATTCTCCTTGTGGCCATTAAAATGGTGTTTCGGACCCTGCTGGACATGCTTCTAGGGTGCGTCATGTATTCAGAGACGAATGTAACTGTTTACAAGTATATGAATATTACTGGAGGTAATGCCCACATAACTAGAAATTAAACATTCTTCGTTTATCTCCCTCATATCAATTGCATACTGCAGTGCCCGTGTCGGGCAGGCCACCTCCACTCTACCTCCCCCATTTCGTGTTTACTTAAGTCGAGCCGGCTCTCGGCGTATAGCATATCATGCGGCCTTGGAATTATTGGGGAAGTGCGTCATCGGCCGCGAGTAAGACAAAAGCGGGCATTTTCTTTTGAGGGGACAGCAAAAGTATCGCCGTGTGAGTGGGCTCGGGTGAGTGGGCCACTGCGCCTGCGGCCATTGTAATCGCCTCGGCTATAAACCGCCGTCAAGCGTGACCTGCTCCGCTTGTTGTCGAGATACGGCTGATGTATTGGCTTTATGACCGCTACTGTAAGTTGCTATGCCAAACATATTCGAATGACAAGCCAATTGTTGACTATTTCGAGAACTGGCAATAATGCCAAATTTAAAGCGATTACGGGGTACACATTTCTTGCGAACGCTTCTCCATAGACTACCTACCCATCGGAATCAATTGTAAATGTTGAATATATTTTTGCCATTTTAAAAGGCTAATCAAGGAGTTCGTTTTAGTGAAATTATCCGTAGTAAGGCCGGTCCCCGCGTACCTTCAAAAACATTGTTATTGTTTGCTTAGAGATATATTGTACACATATCTAAAACAGCGTACAATCCATATTTATCTCTTGCTTTGGCATAGAAGGCATTGCATTCGCGGCAATAAATAGCCCCTCGAAAGATTAAAATCAAGATGAATGAAAATGAAAGTGATGTTAAATAAAACACACAAGTGCTTAAGCTGCGTACAGCGGCCTCTAAGGACGTCTCTTTGCTCGGCATTAATGGCTCGTACATATGTAGATTTAATCCCAGCTCGGGTCAGACGCTCTCGCCCAAGGGCTTAATGCGGGTAGGCTGCTTTCTCTGTTGTGTACTTTTCATGGCGTTTCTAGCTGTCGTACAATAATATCATATCGTGAAATTACAAAGATATTCATCCTGGGAATCGCATGGTTGGTTCATGAACTAAATATCAAAAGGAAAGTAACTAATATACCTTCCATGATTGAATTCATTTAAAAACGTAGCGCAAGTTAGACACGGTGAGCAAATACATAAGAGTGACTTTCGGAATATTACGAGTAATGCTAGTGGGGCTTAAACGGGTGAAGACGAGTGGCTGTCCCGTGAGTCGGTCAGGAATGTAGGCAATTGTTGAAGACGACGCGACGTGCGTCGGCTGCTCCGCGCTAAACCGTTTACTGTCGGATAATCCCCCTCGGCTCGCCTGCAAACCTTGCGTCGCAGGAAGCGCCGCACTTGCTCTATGCATCGACCTGACTTGAACTGTCGAGCTTCCTCGTGACACGAACAGATTATGAGCTTAGCTAGTCTTGGTACATCATTAATTGTTGAGACCTCTGCTGCAGCATTCGTCTCTCATTCCACCCTTTTAAATTATAATTAATCCATGCCCGCGCCTGAGCATCAGAGCAAAGCGTGAGACTCGTATTTATATTCCCCAGGTATCAGTGTGCCACCCGACATGTATCTGTCCCTGTGGACTTCGCTTTCTGGAGTATGTGAGCGATGAGGGCCGAGTCGCGTTCTCTATTGGGATCCCATTCACTCACTTGTTGATTGGCTCGCCGCAATCTCCGCACAGGCGCCGCGATGGCCTATTTCTCAGACCCGTTCTCAAAGAGCCTTTTATCCTTTCGGTCTCCTGATTTATAAATTGCTACGTTTTGCTCGATTTCGTCAGTGGCGGCGGGTATTTTACGAAATTGACTCTCGTCTTTTTACAGGTGAACAGTCAAATTGTAATCCATTACAGTTATCTATATGAAAAGTGTGCCATTAACAAACATTATTGGCAACGCAATTATGGTGATGAAGTAACGAGCATACTCACGGAATGACATGGGCCGGAAATTAATCAACAGTCCGCCCGCAGTCATATTTGTTTAAAAATCGCATTAAAATGTAATGATAATTAGCACATGGCTACTGGAGAGTAGCTTCTAGCCGTGGCTCTGTCTCCAAGGGCTCTTGGTTCCTGCCAAACACCGATGTTTCAGTTGATGCATTTCATTGACACATACTTCGCAAATGTTCCATAATGCAATGTCATTGGCGTTTCGTCATGTCCTTCATGTCTTGTACATTTTATCTAGATAATTGTCATGTAATATTTGTCTCATAATATTTTTATTTATCTGTATTTTAATTACGCGTTGTGTTTATTTCTCTGAAATAAAAATCTGTTGGTACTTTTATCAAATTAAATCAAATAAAAATGTTTCTTATTCGAATAAATTCTTGCGAATGCTTTCAAATAGTCAATGTGTAAAACTGGAAAAAAAGAATTTAAAAAGAAAGACAGTAATAAAAATAATTAATTATTTCGTTTTTACCACTGGTTCCGAATGCCATTCCACAGAGAAGAGCCGGCAAGAAACTCCATGGTGGCTATTTTAAATAAAAGGGTTACAATGATGGTGGTACAAACAAGTCTGACAGATTAGTGAGAGCAATAACAAGCATAAACATGCGACATAGTCAAAAAGGTCAGTACGGGTAGTCAGGCATACCAAGATCGTTTTTAAGGAACCATGTCGTCGACTTTGGTGACGAGACAAAGTAGACACTCCCGAAGATTTCAATAGACTGGGACCCAGTTGAGCAATCGACGCCACTCGCATTACTGTTGGGCTATCGACATGATTTTGACTGACTCGTGTTTATATCGGCAACACACGACTGTTTCAATGGCACCGAAGCGTTGCCTTATCACTCTGTGTGTTTTCATGCCAGTGCCACACATTTTGTTAAGTTTTAAACATCTATCTAGTGGTTAGATGTGCCGCCTTTGGATCAACGGGTCCCGGGTTCGATTCCGGGGTCGGGCAAGTGTCTTTGTCTAAACCACTGAGGCACTGGGTCGGAGTCTGGGTGTCATTTCTATCTATAATATGTATGTATTTACAAAAAAAAATGTATATAAGTAGTTTATCATCCATCTCGTTACCATAACACAAGCATTAAGTTGCTTAGCTTGGGACGAGATGGCGTTGTGTGAAATATCCAAGGATTTTTTTTATATAATATTAATTATTTTATTTTACACCACGTAATGATGTCTTAGGTTATTGCGATCTTTGCACATTGCAGGAAATAACTTCTTGACCGTTCTGATGGTTTTACTTTATTTAAGTCCCAACGTTTCATCGTACCACGGACACTGTAAAGTGTCTGAAAAATAAAATACAACCAAACGATCAGAGCGGTCAAGAAGTTATTTCCAGCAATTTACACCATATTTCAATTATAATGGATTTAGAGGACTCTAAATCCATTCTAATTGAAATTCCATCTTGAGGGTGTCGCCTATAAGAACATTACAAGGCCGACGAGCGAAGCAGAGAAGGAAAACATGATACGATGCCCTGTGCCAACCCGCCTGGCCAGCGTGGCACAGTAGACTTTATTTCCCTGTAACTGGAGGAGGCCCGAGCCAGCAGTGGGTAATCCCAAAGTTACAAGTATGGCCTTTATACTGTTCACTTAAGACACTCGGCTGCTCGAGGGGCGAAAACGCTCCGGTGACGGTGAACAAGACGCGGTCGCATGCAATTTTCTGGTCAGACCTAAAACTAGACACAAATAGACAAAATGAGTCGACTCCTGGCCATCGGCGATATGGAGTTAAACAGATTGTGTAACAATAATTACTTTGTCACAAATAGCCCGGTCGCCGTGCGCCAGCGCAACTGCGTGGCGCGGCGGGACACGCGCATCACTCGCACGAGGCTACACAATCACACCATCACTGACCTAATTATCCTCGTAAGCCCCTTATCACTAACATTGTTATAGGTGTGGTGTAAGTAAGTTAAGAACATCTCTGTACCAACAGAAAACAGTTCGAGACGTTCGAGGATGTACCCCGGGCCGCGCTTCAAAGGCGATACCCACCAGCCATCGCCCGCCACACACCAATACCCTCGACCCGAATGTGTTTACCCGTTCGTGCATCATTAAAACGTTAACTTATTCACAACGTCTTAATTGCGCGTCTGAAATCACAACACTAAAGATATTCCGACGATTACTATGTTTATATTCAATGCCTCTTAACAAATGTATAAATTAAACTCCGTTCAGTAATAACTCAATGTTCGAACTTAATGCTTTATAAAGCGGTCGGATAATATATTAATCGAGATTTTGTTGAGACTCCCGTCAAGACCGTGGTATACGGTATAAGCACAGTGTACACTCGGAACTATTGCAGGAATATAAATACATACCTACGAGTATTCGCTAACTGTTCACATTTTAATTTGAAATATTGGACATAGTGTGTGTTCTAGCATAAATAGTTATACCCTCGCATCTATTAGAAATAGTAAAAAGCATAACAAACATTGTACAAAGAGCAAAAGAAGGAGCAACCACGCGCCTGTTCCAGTCACGAAATGGTAGGTCTAAGCAGAGTTAAGCAACGTGCGTCATTCTCTTCTAACCAAAAAAATTGCTCATAGGTCTGATTCTCTTTGGCATAGGGCACTCGAAGGAAGCAATTTAAAACCGAACGATGTAAAACAATTTTATCGCGGCTCTGTTACTGCGGTCAAGAACGTGTTCCGCCGCGCAGCCACGAGACGAGATGTCTATGTACAGATACCTGCGAGGAATAGATTTCCCCCGACGCACGTAAAAGCACTATAAAATTGTGATCCGTTATGTGCAAAAATGCCGCCTTGGACGGACATGAACAATATAAATGGCTAAATTGCGTTTTACGACATTTCGGCTCAATATATTACCCAATCCAAATCTTTAGACGAGCAATTCCTGTATAGGTGTTTATCGTATGTTGGGAACGACTTCATTGTATTACAAACTAGCTGACCCGGCGAACTTTGTTTCGCCTTAAAGGCAATAAATGAGCAGATATTTTATTTTATTAACTTCAATTTTTTATCAGGATAAATATAAATAAAACATCTATGATTTTAATTATACTTTATTGGCCATCTATTTTAGTAACTGCACTTTTCAGTGAATCACCTTGTGACAGACGACATTTTTCGGTTTATTATCAGGCGCATGAACAAATAACGCAGATGGTCTTCTGACCCGGAACATGCCACATATAATTGATCTTGGGAAATACATGAATTTTCTAGATTTAGGCCACAAACTTTCCAGGATTGGCCCTGTGATTTATTAATGGTCACGGCGAATGCACGACGGATCGGAAATCATTAAAACTAAAACGGTATATCAGTTGATATCGTCGGGATCCTCGGATGAGAATTTCCTCACCTTCCAACTTTACTTTGAGTATATTCCATTGTACATCAATTCACTTACCACCAAACGCGTTCCGTTGCACAGGTTTGGTGGTTTTGTTTTATATATTTTTCTCTTTTTTTACACAGTCATTATATTTGAATTAATGCAGTGTACCAATGATTTCATTCTGAATTATGTTAGTTACTTTATGTCATCTACATATTTATTCTTAGCCGCCAAAACAGCTCGCTTAGTCAACCATTCATTATTTTTGTGTTTGTGAGTTCGTCCTTCGATGAACAGAAATTCTGAGAAAATAAAATCAATCCACATATTTCGATGATTTGAGGCAAGCGCTTATTTCGGCGGCAGCAGTCGATCTTGGAATTAGAGGCAGTGTTTGGCAGAAATAGCCAGACAGTAAAATCATTGCACCTCCAAAACATCTCGAGTCCTTGCGTAGGTGTTCGGTCGGATCGGATAAGTGCTTCCAATGCACGTGTATACGCTATTGTACATTCGTCCCAGATGACGATTTTCCATTTTGATAAAACTTTAGCCGCTGAGGAGTGTTTTGTAATATTACATGGCATCTATAGGTCCAATGCGGACGCAAGTATGCAAGCAGTAATTAGTGCTGCCACCGTATGGAAACGTTGCTCGATCCAAATTATGTAGTACCTACTTTATAAATTTATTCTTGTGTCTCGAAAATTATCTAGTTGTTGATCTCTTAATTTGCTCGACGATTTTGCATTCCCAACCGATCCGTTTCACGGGCTGCCTCGATTTGCTCTTGTGATTGAGAAGCACGGATTCAAGCCATACTAATGCGGTGATCTTCACGTGCATTATTTAGTTATTCTTCATTGTTCGGCACAATAAGCTAATATTTACTCGAAAGAAATACATCAACCGGTCAACTTCAAAATTTCTAATTGTCAAATTTGTCAAACTATAGACAACGTAGCGTTTAGCTGTCGGTGAAGTTTTGTTATTCCAGCAGTTGCATTTTGATAAACTATGTTTTATATCACGGAACGGGATTACACACATTTACACTTTCAGGTTTATAATATTAAGTATGATTTTGTGAATTGTCCAACTTCTATATATTTAAAAGAAAGTCGGACATAGGATACCTAAGATTTTTATCCCGTTCCCGTAGAATGTGATTTAATACCTACGTGGTATAACAAAGCGCAACTGACAGCGAAACTTTATGTTGTCTATATTTAAATATGGCTGAAAATTTGACAATTAGAAATTAAAATTTAACTTAATATCGCTATAAATTTACACACAATATCTTTATAAATTGTAGCCTATGTGTTATTCTGATGTATAAGCTATATTATTATAAAGTTTCATTAAAATCCATTCAGTCGTTTTTACGTGAAAGAGTAACAAACATCCATCCATCCATCCATCCATCCATCCATCCATCCATCCATCCATACATACTTACAAACTTTCACGTTTATAATATTAGTAGGATTTACTTGAATAAAACATTGTATTTGAGCTTAGGTGGTTTTTCGTGTCTTCTGCAAAGGAACGCCACTGAGGCTCCTTGGGGATGCGGCATGGTCATACAGATCTGGCAAATCCACTCGAGCGGTGCCCGGAAGGGCCTGGTGTCTGAACTGGGTGACTGGTCGCGGAGAGTAGCGGGATCCTAAGCACGGTCTTCCGCTGGCCGACCGCAGGTAGTAGAGGGCCCAACTAGTAGGATAGCCACCTATGAAAGGCTGCCCCGCCAACTAGCGAAAAATCCCAGGATGCGTCACCGTGCCGGTTGGCGACCGGATGCGAGATGCCCGGTGAACATCTCTGGGGGGTTAGGGCGCCCTAATCTAGACCTCTTTAAGGCCAAAGTGAACAGACACCTTCTAGGCAAACGTGTACCATCTTAGGCCTCATCTTCGCCTTCCATCAAGCGAGATTGAGGTCAAACGTAAGCCTATTTTTACATAAAAAAAATGCAAAAGAAGTATTAGGTATTTTTATGGTTATTACTACGGCATTAGTTGAAACTGCGAAACTAATACCGTAGGCTCGAACGTAGTAAATTATGATAGAAGGGGCGAGAGGCAACATTGAACGATGGCGTGCGCCTGATGAAGACATCGGGGATGGATCGGCCAACGAGCTGAATTCGATTAAGCGCGGCGTCGCCTCTCGCTCGCTTTTTATCGTCCCGGAGCAATTAGCGGTCGCTTTAATCACACGGACACAACTCCCTCCCTCCCTCGCCCACCCTCGTCATCACGCACCTGGAGAATGAGTGGTTGAGTGTTCGAGGACGAGGATCACATTAGCATTGGGAGGATCGTGTTAAGTGACAGTAGGCGGAAGGTAATGGAAAATAAACTAAGACGCGAGTCAAACGGACGACGCGGCAATTCGTGAAATATCAGTTGCGTTTACTAAGCCAGCATTTCGCATCGGGGCATCCTCGCTTAGTGTAACAACACTCAATGAAATTAAACACTTTTTAACGGATTTATCGCGTGTATATTACATTATTTCATTCCCGACGTTTCGAATTATAGGCGGTAGATTTTAACTGTTTCTTTGTACTTTTGAAGACAACTGTCATCTAGTCTCTCCCGTGACCACGACTGCTGCAAAGCATTCGAAACGTCGGGAATTAAATAATGTAATATACACGCGATAAATCAGTTAAAAAGTGTTTAATTTCAATGTGTAATAATCGCGAGAACCTAAGAAATCATTAACACTCAATGAGCCAAACCTTTCATCCGGAAGAGAACGCGGCTCCCTGTCATTAAAACGACCCACTTTTTAAGCTTGTTTGGTTCCCGTCATTATATTATCCAAAGATGTTCGTTTTTGTAGGACGAACATTTTATTTTGTTAGAAAACATGTTTGAGATGGATTCAATTATAGTACAACGGAAAGCTTCCGCAAATGGCCGCGGGCGCGGGGAAATGTGGCCAATGCCAGCCAACATTGTGTTCTCTGAGACCATCGCACGGTGTACGGCGCGGCCCACGGATGTCGGATCTCCCAAGACCAGATCAGTATCATTGCGACAATTGATATAAAATTATGTGTAGCACTAATAATAATATCATCGTCAAGTTGGTTTTCCCAGCTTCATTGGGTTGGCAACAACCACCAAGTCACACCTGATTCGGCTAATTGGCAGGCACTGTACGCGGAGTGACTGCCGTCTGTCCTCTGGACACTGGCAGGCTTCTGGCTTACCAAATGGTCCAAACCGGCTGCCAGTTTTCCATCTCCAATCCAATATAACCTCTGTGTAATTGATGCCTGAGAGGTTAGATTGGCAATCACTACGAATTATTGGAACTTTTGTTTTGTTCGTAATGATCGTATTTAAATTCGAATTGGACGCGTAATACGATATATTGGAGGCGCATATGACGCCCGATAAATGGGTTACGAAGCGCGACGCGAATTCCACGCATGCGACTCAATTGATTTATCTCAACGTGCACTTTGGTTTATGTTATACATACTAATAACCCAAAACGTAAAATGACCTGAAGTTTCTCCAGACACTATACCTAGAGCAGAGTATAATCTTTAAACGGCCGAGCATTTGAAACCTTTTCGCGCCTTTGTTAGGAAGGCTGCTATAAGTGTACGCCGGTGGAAGTTTCTCTCGAAACGCACAGGACGCGACCCGCTGGGGTCGAGACTGTGGGAATGATTCATCGACTCAGGTGGTATGACGCCAGGAACATCCAATTGATAAAACCACCTCGCTGCTCATGTTTGTCGGGGGCTAAAATGACGAAGGATAGAAATGTGCGCGCGGCGAAAGCAAGCTCGCCTCGCCTACAGACGCGGAACACCGCAGAAGTCGCAATTTCTCCGCACATTGCTCCGTTTATGGATGCCATAAGCCATACACGGCTGGCTCCGACGCGGGGCTGCAATGCGACCGGCGGCGGCTCATAAACACCTTTATGACGTCATCACGATTTCAATCACGGCCGGAGCCCTTCTGAGCCCCTCGTATTTTCATTCTGTCAATGATATACTCCGCCGCGGAGACCACCGGTGACGGTCTACTGATGCCTGATATTCAGTATGTATTAACTATAAAAATAAAACACCGGATAAATTTAAAACTATGAATTGTTTAAGTGTACGCAAATCCAGCCCTGGTCTACTTAAGTATAGCGGATATGCCATAATTCGCATATGAAAAGCTTTTAGTGTAATTAAAATGCGGAGCAATGACGGTGAGGCGCAACAAAATCCCTTATGTCTGCGGATGTTTTTCACTCGCCTATCAATGCAGTAGCCTGAGAGGAAGCAACCGCTCGTGTGTGACCCGAATGCCTCCGTTAATTTGTTTCAAATCCGGCTTTCAACCCGCGACAATGTCCAGCTCAGTGATAGTATAGCCCTCGTCCCAGGGATCAGCCGAAAATGAATGAAATAAAATGCCCGCCTACGCGATCGGAAAATTGCCAAAGTCACATTGAAAGTTCACAAAGAAAAATCATCCACCAATTTTAGCAATCAAACTTTGAACGAAGAAAAATATTCGTTTCCGTTACGGTTGAAAAGTTTGGCGAGTCCGAATGAAATCAATTCAGCGAGTGCACAACCGCAACCAATAATAACGTTTCTATACCTCTTCGATAGGATTCGGCGTTGCTAAATCGGTAATGGGATTTCCCTTGTCGAGAAATTAAAATACATTAATGCGCATTAAATTGAGATACCGATGAATCACAAACATAATATTATACAACCATCACTTGTTGGACGACTTATTGGCCTTCATAATATTGCAATAATACGAGCATATCAATAAGAGTTCGTTCCAGATTCGGAAAGATTTATTATGAAGGGGAAACACAAGTGACGCGATCTCCCGGCGGGAGACGTTCAACATATGATGTTGGTTTAGTGACGCCGAGCGGAGAGCCCTCGGGACAATATTTATACCCGCGTAGTTGCGGTCGCTATAGCTTCAAGGAAACACAGGACGCATCAGATGGTTAGATCCTACTCCAAATTGTCTTCGTAAACCCGAAATAAGCAGACGGTGAGGGAACTAGATCCGTGAAGATCTTCGTTGGAACAGACGTTGAATCCAGGACACTTGGCGCGGAGTTCTCTTATTCGGCAGATGGCCACGTAGCACCTATAGTTATTTCATTTACAAATTAATAACACTTTCCGGCCTGGTGTATAGGTCGGCGCTAGCGCCTCCCTGCTAACCAGGGAATTCCAGAAAACACCAAATGACAATGAGAACTTTCATTAAGAAAAAGCTTTGTGGAACAGTCGACAGCAAATAAGAAGAAACAATACGTTTATTCAGAACACTAAACTACAGGGGCCAATCTAGGGACAACGGCTTGTGCCTGCTTCAAAACCTCGCCTCAGCATATGCTGCCACAATAATCATACGGCTCACTATACTTATATTAAAAGGAATAAAAGTTATAATAGTACACTGTTAGGCTTCGGCCTGACTGACGCACAACCTAAACTGCTGAACGCAGACACTTGGAATGCGGGGGCCACATAGCCCCCAAAGAGGAGACAATGTTTTGGTTGACTACATAACTCAGTATTAACCGACTCGCGTAAGTCTTTCATGTAAATTCATAATGTTTATAGTGATAGGAGAATCAGTAGATTCCTCGACCAAAAATGAAATATATATTTTATGTTTAACCCACGGAAGGACGGCCGCCCTCGACTAATAGGATACGGTTTCCATTTGCGAGCTATTTGGAGGCGCCATAAATCTGCGATGAGTGGTGCGCGGTCCCGGACTCAGATCCGCGCCGGCGTCTGCCCGACTGTCGCTGATAACGGCTGAAACGTTTGTTTATGGTCTTTGCGCGAAACTTAAGCAACTCTTACCCTTCATTGGGTTGTATGCCCTACCGGTACACGGGTGCCATCGCATCTAATGCCAAATTCGCGATACCATATCGGGTAACAGGTATCTCAACACAACAAAATACAAGCAGCTTCCAATTGACGGGCCGGGCCCAAAAATCGCAAGCGCGCAAAAATCCAGCCGCGGCCGCGGGCGGGGTCATCCGCTAGCTTTGCCCGTTCGATGAAACTTTGAGAACCACACCAACTTTGTTTAAGGCGCTAAATGTGGCTGAAATATAAGTTTTAATTCACTTACTGTTGGCGACCCGCAACCTTTTTGGTCTTTGTAATGCTTTTGTTTGTGACTTTTGATATGTCTCTGTTTTGGCAGTTGCCAAATGTAAGTGATAATGAGTTTAAAAAAGTACTATTAAACTATAAGAAATGTGTGATCCCAATATTTTAATCGACAAGCCCCGGCAACGTTTGCCTTCCCTCGTTAACACGAACCTTTCCCATAATCTGACGCCTTGTGCCAGTGTCAGAATGCGAGACGATAAATTTGTTAAACATGTTTCCTTAAAACGCAATAAATAAATAAAATATGTACATATTTTATTTATTCGTCCAACTATATCAAATAACTTTTAATACTAACAAACTTAGGTACTCGTATCTATGGTTACATCAAAATGGGTAGAAACATTTAGGACGTTGGGCTGAAATATGACAGATTTACTGGCTCATATATTTCAGGGAGCATGTCGAACAATGTGGAGCGCAGTCGTAATCTGGTCCGCCATCATGTGGTCGCGACGGCGTGACGTCATCACCTACAACACAATGCCGCCTCAATGGGATAAGTGGGGCACTCGCCCGACGCCTTAAGCATCGCCACGTGGCACATCTCAAAATATTGCCCATTATGTCAATGGTTATAATGTCGAACATTGTTTCATAGGTTTGAGTGTAACCCAATGCTTCTTAAAAGATACAGGCCAAACTTGTTTGGTCTATTTCTTTAACGAAGTTCAAGTTGTAGAAATCATTTGTAAAAATAATATCTATATAATGATAACGCCAAATCGTCACCAAGTTATGTTTGCCAGATATGGCCACTGTTAATTCGCTCATATCTCGCCATGAAAGTCGTTTGTAGTTTGTACATTACCCGTTCCAGTATAGTACATCGTACTCTGATCACTGACTCTGATGACCTGACAGAAAATAACTGCAACGAATCACGTGGAAGTCTGTACCGTTTTCTATGCTGCATGGAGGCTGAATGGAGTCCCAGGCCGACCGCGGAAATTATCGTCGACGCCCGCCTCGTGTCACGTCGCCGGGCATCCGGACACCGGTGTCTGACACGCCGGAGCGCCGGCTCCCAATTTAGTGAAAGGTCGCTCTATTTTCATTTCAATTTCTCAAAACGCTATTCGTTTAGTATTTGTCTCTGCCTAAATTGTCTAGATGAGTTATTTAGCGATCATTTATTCAATCGCTTGGAAATGGTCAATAAAGTTCACTGTTAATAGAACTTTGCAAATATTTATAGTACAAGATCACTGGGAGACTTTCTGGGTATTCGTACTATTTCAAATGGCTTTGTAACATAAGTCGCTGTTCCGATGCTGTAGGTACATGTAGGCTGAAGCATTTGGTCGCTCTAAAACAACGCAGCGATACTCCACCTCACTCGAACCAAAGTTCGCCCTCGGGATGGCGACGGGAGGCGGGGCACGCCGCTCATTGCCATCGTGCGGGGTAATCGAGTCTCGTCTCGCGCTTCTCGGAGCGGGACGTGAACGAGCCCTGAGCCCGTCGTGGCCCGCTCCAGAGCGACACTCACCCAATTTGCTGGGTTATTTCGCATTTTGCATAATTTTTGCTGACACTTTGATGTTTACTGGCTTTAACATCGGAAACATATATTCTGCTCATTTCGGCAATCATAGTCCTCCTGTATTGCCCGAGTGAGTTCGAAGTCCACGCGGAATTGAAAGCGAATTCGTGGCAAGAACTACGTAAAACACTTGTATAGATCCGCGATGCTTCATTCCATGATTGATTTGGAGCCTTTTGAGGTAGGCCCCGCGTGTAACTATGGCGTCGGCAGCATCAAGAAAGCAACACTCGTCAAAGGCGTCGTCGGCCCTCCACGCCACCTGCACCTCCTCTTCACTCCTATGTCACTAAGCCGACCTGATCGATATGTGATGGTTGATATTCCGATGATGAAATAAAAAAGGCAGACCAGTTCAAATCGGTACGTTCTTGTCCTTGGTGCGCACTAGTTCCTTACTGGCAACTCGTGGGTCTACTGCGAGCCCGCACATATTATTCATTAGAGCGTCGGAGATTGTATGCAGGCGCAGCATTTACAGTTGGACTTCCATTAAAGAGTTCCTTCGTCACAGCAGTAGAAACAGTGGACGCAGCCTCATTGTATAATGCTTATCGAAATGTCCTCGGTCAAATTCGCTGAGGCGGAAACCGTTCCTCTCAATTTCTGTGGCGCGTATTTTTTGTGAAAACAACTACGACCTGTTGCCGCGACGAGGGGGGGTGGCGGGGGAGGGCACCATCGGAGCGCCCGCTTCCGACCTTTTAGATCATAAATATAAGCTCGTCTCTTTACAGCACTTGTCGGAGATTCTCAAATGGGGACAGGCAACCGCCGCAGCTACGGAGAAATAGAGCTATAGACTAAACTAGCTGTTCTCGCGGTTTTACGCGCGTTTATACCGAGATGTTAAATCGGACTGGCATATGGCAGGTCCAGTCCAGAGTTTCATGCGCACTTCATGATGTTCCTTGCACGTAATGGATGTGCAAACTATAATGTCGCCTCTATACTATACCAAATGTTGTTTAAAATGAAATGCTTATTTCTTTGGATTATTTATTTGCAAAGGATACATTATTTTAGAATAGATTTGCTTCCATAAAAAATATTTTTACGGTTATCTAACTGATAACCCTAAAAGATAAATCTCATTGATGCTCCACTGCTATTGGTCGTAGCGTGGTGCACCTTTCGCGATAAATAAACTATTCAACACAAAAATAGTTTGTCGATTCGAACCGGTATCAAAGTTTAACACGATTCGACCAAATAAACAAACAAACTCTTCAACTTTATAATATCAGTAGGTTTAAGAGGTTCTCTCACTTGGATCCCTAGGAGTACATACGGTGTACGGTAACAAAGCAAATGTGTTGGAGTGATCCATTAGTAATGATATCCAGTACTCGAACCGCGTCCGACTACCGTCTTCGCACCCTCGACTTTTTGGTTGCCTTACTTTTAGTTCGACCACCGCCGTCTCCGTAACAGAGTCGAAATTTCCGAACGGATTTAGAACCAGAAATGAATTGTTCCAGGGTAGTTGACAGGTTAGCGAGAGGCTTCGAATCTATTTTATATCTAAAAGTGATCTACAAATACCTTTGAGGCTTGAATGATTCCACAGCGCTACACCGAGTGCTGGACTACTGAAAAGATATTGCTTACAGCACAAACACAGCGTCTGCTGAAATCTGTCTGAAAGTGACCACGCTCGAAGGGGCTGTGTGCGTGGAGTGTGTGCATGTGGGCGTCGCGAAACAAATTGTTGGTTGGTCGATTCACGCAAGAAATGGGTTTCGTTGGATTTCGCGGAATTGCTTTTACGCGAGCGGTTTCCGGCGAGTGGGTGTCCTTACCCACTTCGCCTATAGGAAATATGTAAACTAGCGTTCGTTAACATCCGAGCCGCAAGCGAGCGATCAAAGACAACCACAAAGATAAGGAAGCGACCGTCGCACATTTATTTCAGAGGTTCTCTTCTTCATTATCGCATTCTCGCTCGAGCATTAGTTAGAGCTACACGCTGAACGAGTTTAACCGTAAGTCAGTGATCGTCAACATTTTTTCCTTACTTGGATTGTATAAATAATTGTATCATGAATACGTGTGATAGATGCAAGGCAACGTTCAATGATGGTGTGCAGTGTTCCTCATGCAGAAATTTGTACGATTTTGGGTGCGCCGGAATATCTGAATCAGGCTACAGGAAACTAGGAGCTGATAGAAGGGCAGCCTGGAGATGTACAGACTGCAGAAGTGGTGGAGGTAACAGTAATGAAGATACGGTCTCACTTGATAGAATTTTTAGTGAGTTATTGGACTTAAAGAAACAGCTCTCGAGCTTACCATTGTTAGCTGAAGATATTAAAACTATTAAGAACGAGTTGCAAGATCTTAGGTCTTCCTGCGAATTCAATAACTCCAAGCTTAATGAATGTACTAGTAGAATAGAGGTGATTGAAGCTAAACTCCCTGAATTAGATCATCTAAAAGAAACCTTGAAGTCAACTCAAGAGGAACTTGATAAATGTAAGCAATCACTTATTTTAAAAGATCAGTGGTCTCGGCTCAACAATGTCGAGATTAAGGGGGTACCTATGAAGAAGGATGAAAACCTCTTCGAAATTATGGATTCTTTGGGCAAGGCCACCAAATGTCCCATCTCCAAGACTTTTATAAACTACATTGCCAGGGTGCCTATTCATAACTCCAAAGAGAAGTCCATAGTGGTGAACTTCACTAACAAGTACATGAAGGAGGACTTTGTGGCTGCGGCGCGGTCTGCCAAGAATCTTACTGCTAGTGACATCGGCTTCCGTGATATCTCACAGCGAGTGTATGTGAACGACCACCTCACGGCAGAATCTAAAAAACTGTTGACATTAACCAAAACCACTCTTAAGGAGAAGCTGGGATATCGGTACGTGTGGGTGAAATATTGTAAAATACATGTAAGGAAAGACGATACCTCCAAAATATATATAATCAGTTCCGAAAAAGATTTAAACAGACTGTCTTAGTACGTTTTATAAGTAGATGTAACGTTTTACATATAAAATTTATTCTTGTTATATGCTTAATATGTGCACAAAACTATATATTTGATATACTTGAGCAATCTTCCATTACTACTCATTTAATATGTACCATTGTATTGCTGGAGCAACGTAATATTTTTCATCTTCGCGACCCACGCTATATTCTTAGTATTATTATCACATTTCCGTTTCTACATAAACCTCTAGTTAAATTGTTTAGCACGCCTGGATTACATTCCAAACCTCGACTACGCTTTTGTTCTCGCACGGGCTCCTTTTGTTTAGCTTATCGCACCGTTGTGTTTGAGGTAAACACGGTTGAATGTATACCTATTTCGCTTTTACCAATGGTTAATACATATTACGCTTACTTGCCTATTCGCACTACTATTTGCATACGCTGCTTTTTAACTACGAGTTCTACGCGTTCTTGGTTATTATTTATCTACCGCCTATTTAAATTGATCTGCTACTATTATGTTTCTTATAACTTTATAAATTATCAATGCATAATACAGGTTTAAACATTTATTATCAAAATGTAAGAGGGTTGCGTACTAAAGTAGATACTTTTAAGCGTAACATTTCTTTATCCGGCTATGATATAGTTTTTATAAGCGAATCTTGGTTATTGGATAGTATAGCCGACAGTGAAATTCTTTCCGACCAATATGCTATTTGGAGACGCGATCGTGTGTATGATTCCGTGGGACAAACGATGGGCGGAGGGGTGTTATTAGCTGCTCGAAAGGAATTACTTGTTACACCACAACCAACGTTTCACTCGACCGCTGAGGATTTGTGGGTAACGTTATCGCTTAAAAATGGTAGCCAGCCGCCAACTAAAGTTCACTTGTGTGTTTTATACTTATGTAAACAAAATCTAGGCAACTCATTTTCCCAACAGTTAATTAATTATTTTAATAAACTTAATGATATAATGTTACAAAACCCTACCGACAAATATTTAATAATCGGCGACTTTAATATGAGTAGCATCAAATGGCACTTAAACAATGATATGTCTTACACCCCATCCGACTTTCGAACGGCGGATGAATGTTTACTGGTGGATGAGTTGAATATGTTGGGTCTGGCTCAGTACAGTGGCGTGTTAAACAGTCAGGGCAGGGTCTTGGACCTAGTAATTTCAAGTGATCACGTACTTGTCAAAGAATGTCCGGATCCCCTAGTACCGGTAGACCCTCTGCACGGTGCGTTATTAATTAATGCTGATTTTATTTCTATTGACGACTTGAAGCCAGCGGTGGCTACCAAACGTCTATTCTACAAGGGTGATTACAGTAAAATAAATTCGGAAATTACTAAAATTAATTGGGCCCACGAATTTTCAAACAAGTCTGTAGACGAAGTTGTGAAATATTTTTATGATTTTATTAACTCCCTTATTGACAAATATATACCAGCTGTTCAGTTTAGGGATAAACAGTATCCCTCCTGGTACTCTAACGCTCTAATTAAGATAATTAAAGAAAAGAACAAATACCTTCGAAAATATAACATCTACGGTAATCAATCAGACCTTCATTCATTTAGGTTGCTTCGAGATCGGGTAAAGAGGCTTGAAAAACAATGCCATGACTCCTACCTTGAAAAGGTCGAACAATCTATTATTAATAACCCTAAGTACTTCTGGAGTTATATGAAATCAAAAAAAAATAATAAATCGTGTAGTATTCCAAGCTGCCTTACTTATAATACACAAGTAAATTCAGGTGACGAGATATGTGACACGTTTTCGACTTATTTTCTTTCTAACTTTGCGCAGCCAACTTCTCCGCACAATTCCAATTTACAACCTGCTTGCCCATCTGCCCCCATTACCCCTGTGTGTCATATCTCAAATATTGAAATTTTATTAGATGATGTTAAGAAATATCTGTTGTCGCTGGACACATCGAAATCAGCCGGGCCGGACAGGTTACCAGCCTCTTTTCTGATTGCTACCGCCAATACTATCTCTATCCCTATCACTTTATTATTTGGAAAATCGATTAGAGAAGGTGTTGTGCCAGGTATTTGGAAGTCCGCATTCATAACACCTGTGCATAAGAAAGGTCCAAAAACAGACATTAAAAATTACAGACCGATCTCAAAGCTGTGCTTAATAGTTAAAATATTTGAACGTATTATATATGATCAACTGTATCCGACGCTGAAAAATTCCTTTGGCCCCTTTCAGCACGGATTTTTGGGCGGCCGGTCTACAGTATCTAACCTTGTGCACTTTAATAATTTTATTACTGATGCTATGGATGCTGGCAAACAAGTGGATGTGGTATATACCGACTATTCCAAATGCTTTGACCGGATAGATCATAAGTCACTCATGCTCCAGCTAGCGTCAATGGGGATCAGTGGCGATCTCTTAAGATGGTTCTCGTCTTATATTGACCATAGATCCCAGGCGGTCGTAGTGAAAAACTATATTTCCAGCTGGGTTGACGTTCCCAGTGGGGTACCCCAAGGTTCGTTGCTTGGGCCTCTTCTTTTCAATATTATGATCAATGATATAGGTCATTGTTTAGTTTCATCTCAACTGCTTGGCTTCGCGGATGACATGAAGATATTTAAAACGATCTCATCCCAAGCAGACGTGTCCGCTCTGCAAGCTGACATCTCCCGCCTCGAACAGTACTGTTCTCGCAATGGTTTGGATCTTAATCCTTCCAAATGTTGTGTGGTTACGTTTACCCGTAAACGTAACATAATTCCATCAGCATATACGCTTAAACAACAAACTCTTCCGCGCTCCACAACAGTCCGTGACTTAGGAATATATCACGATAGCAGATTACTATTTGATACCCACATCGATAAAATTATTTCTAAAGCTTATAGAGCACTTGGTTTTGTTTTAAGAAGTTCGACATCGTTTAAAGATATAAAGACCTTGAAAATACTTTACTGTACTTACGTGCGATCACACCTCGAATATGCCTCCCAGGTGTGGAATCCAATTTATAACGTTTATATTGATCGCATTGAAGGCATTCAAAGAAAATTTGTAAAGCATTTATGTTTCCGGCTTAACATTAACTACAGCTCTGATAATTACATAGATCTTTGTAAAAAGCACCATTTGGTTCCCTTAAATATTCGCCGAGATATTGCCGATATAATCTTCTTAATTAAGATAGCAACTGGTATAGTTGATTCTCCCGAACTCTTATCCAAAATCATGTTAAATGCTCCCTCTAGGTCACTTAGATTCAACCCCCCTCTTTACGTCCCTGTAGTTTCTACAAATTTCCGCCAGAACTCGTTTATTTTGCGTGCAAGTAGCAACTTTAATAAAATCTCCAAAACTGTTGACATTGACCTGTTTACTTCAAGCATAACCAAAGCCAAACGGCTACTTTATGAATATATGCTCCAGTAGTATAGTGATTTCATTTCTTACTACTGTAACTATGTTTTGCGTTCGTTACACTATTTATGCGATAATAATGTTTACATATTAATTTCATAAAGGTGTTAGTTGATATCGCTGACTCCTGGGTATCTCAAATTTCTCTATAATAAGACTTAATGTGTTTTTCTTTTCTCTTTTAATAGCGTGTAGTATAATGTTCAGCTACTTGAAACTGTATACTATTTCTAGTGGTGAGAACCTTTAATTGGCTCTATTACTGTTTTATTTTATGTTTTTTATTGTATTTACTTGTAGCTGTTGGTGTCTCCATGTAAATAAATAAATAAATAAATAAAAATAAATTACGTTTGAGTAAAACAATTTAAGTCTCTTCCGGTATTGATGAGCTTTATTTTTGAGACTAGACTAGATCATTACTTTAACTTACTTAACTGAGTGATGCTGAAAAAGATGAAGTGGACTTCAGCTAACCACTGCTACTGAGACTACTGGAGGTCGGACGACTGCGAGTAGATGCACACTACTCTACTTCTACTCGTTTCAATTGCGAACCGGATCGTATAACAACTAAATAATTCAGTATATTTCTCATAAACTAAACCATACATATTAATATACTACATTTATATCCATTCGGGGAAGCTCTCGCGTGCTGGGGGTGTACGAACGGCGCCGCTGATTTATCGCGACAGCTTGTGACAGTGCGCACGCGGAAGCGGTAGCGGGAACAGGTCTTAATTAATTCAGTCAGACCGGCCTCCTCCAATTTAAAGGGACGATTCAAATCCAGATGCCGATTTGGACACACCATGTATTCTAACAATCTTCCCGGAAATATTGTCTATTACGATCATCGTCATCATTTCATCCAAAAGACGTTCACTGATGGACATAGGCCTCCCCAAGGATTTCCACAAAGGCCAGTCCTCGGCCGCCCCCATCCATCGCTTTCCGGCGACATTGACCAGATCATCGTTCCACCGTGTGGGAGGCCTACCAGCTCTGCGCTTTCCGGAACGCGGTCGCAACTCGAGGACTGTTCTGCCCTATCGGGCGTCGGTCCTGCGCACTTCGTGGGCAGCCACTGCCACTTACGTTTGGCAATCCTGTGGGGTATGTCGGTGTCCCTGGTTTGCCTGCGTGGAGATACGCCATCGCCCTTTGGGTGACTTTGAAACAATTAACGAAGTTCACTTGCATTCTTTCGTTATTGAATGATATGTGTATCTGTATTAGTGATTTTAGCTATCATATTATAGTGAATTGTTTAAACTCTCAACTAATAGCAACTAAGTAGCTATTACTCTTTTTGTGTTGCCGTTTTATAGTGTCGTTGTGACTTATCTACGCACTACTCATAAATCAGGTACGATTATTTGATTGTTTCAGACTGCTAATAATCATTCGTATGACCCATTTACATTATTTGTATATTTAAATGTTTTATAAAGGCGCCAAGTCTGTACAAAACAAGTGTACTTTAGTGTTTAATGCTTTTAGAATAAGATCTAATTGTCATTAGTGTATTATTATTTATATGAATAATAAAGACCTTTGAAAATCAATCAAAATCACTGCAACGCGGGACCGTTGGCGGCAGCAAGTTGGACACTGAACTAACAGGACATCGCTTAAGTTATGGCAGCCTACAAAAGAGACACAAAAGAGCTTTATCTCATTAGAGATTTACTAATATGCTTTTAACTACTTGCATTTGTAATCTTTATTTAGATGAATGTTTTTATAGCATCGCGCCACCGACTATCGCACTCAATACCGGCTCATATATTACGTATTCGATGAACCCCCGCCTCCCCCTTGGAGCCGCCTCCCGTCCGGTCACGGTTCCGGTTTCCGGTGGGGCCGGAAGGGCCGGTTTAATAGCCGCGTTGTAGCATTGGGCATGTTTGTAAACCTGCTTGTGCCTGCTCGTTGAGCCCGAAACTTTTTTTTAAATATTACATAAAATCATTACTTCCCTAGGGGAGGGATGGTCTCAAGCCACCTAGAGGTCAATGCTGCAAAGAGAGGAACCCACTAACAATACGCGCCGTCTCAAGCAAAACTGGCTTTTGTATCTGAGGCCTAACCCAACCAACCGGATATCGAAAGTTCATTTAGATGTTCATCAATACTTTTCGATGTCAAACCATGCACTGATACAACGATCGGAATAATACTGGTTGACTCAACACTCCAGATGGCGGTCACCTCATGGGCCAGATCTAAATATTTGATCTTCATTTATTATCAAGTAATATGAAATATAATACTAATATGAATAGATTGGCAGAAAACATAAAATAAGTGATCAAAGATTAAGATCATTAAGAAAGCAACATTTTCTTGCGACGATATTGTTATTCGAGTCCTTTACAAACAAAAAGACACATTTACAGTGAAAAAGAAACATATACTTATAGACTGATTTCAAAATGAAAAATAGACAACCGACTTTAAATAAGTCGTTCAGATTTTGTAAAAAGTTTTGAAAGCGCCGTACAAAAGGCTGTCGCATCGGTTACTGAGTTTGTTTGAAATTGTAGCTTCAGATTAATTTTATTATACTCGTGTATTGCGGTGTTTTAACATTCGCGCGATTCAGTGCCTCCCTTTTAGCAGAGTACTTTAGTAGCGTTTCACTTTACGAAACTGAAATACATACGCTGATATAGGTACATATGATATACGCGCCGGGAGAACGTATCAGTCTCCGTTTGCTTGGACCTGGCTTGCTCAATTCACAAATGGTGGTATGTTCGAAATAAGGCGCAACGTATTTAACACGAATATTTGGTAAATAACAAGTAACTCACGGCTCACGACAGATTTAGGTACTCAATGATTTGTACAATTTAGTAACATGTTTAGTTGTGCTTTTAGTTGGGTTGGCTGAGACTTAAGTCCGACCACCCTGTAGCACCCGCTGCGGCAGTTCTAAATGGCACTCTCCACTCCGGCCACACAAATGTCTAACACAACTTCGTCGAAGTCATTCGCCTGGAGACGGACATGATCGAGTCATGTGCGCGTTGCGCGTGTGATCGCGACCACATTGTGCGGTCCCGGCAGCTGCACAAACACGTCTCGATCCGTTTCCGGAGATGGAAGACTCCATTGCGCCACTCGCACTACACGTGTTCCGACTCACCGAGCATTGGACGGCACCATAAATCGTTTCATCATCTCGGCGCATTAATGGGCAGAATATCGGCACACTCTGGCTCGGAAAGGGTGGGTGACACCGTGTGCCCTAACTTAGACCCAGTATCGTACCATCGTCATATCTACCCGCTAATTTTGCATCACGCGGCCCCTTAATAAATATCCTCGTATTCGGTTGGTTTGTGCGCCTTGCAGCGAGGATATGCGGGAATATGCCCCTCGCGCCCCGAGACAGGTCGGCGACAGTGACGGAGCAGTGCGCACACAATTATGTTTCCGCACAATTACACGTCGGGCCCAAATAACGTCCATTAGCCGCGGAGTGGAGTGCGAGAGGGCCCGACGACCTCACGGCGACAATACTCATTTCCTTAACGCGGGATTATTAAATCTCACGCTCAATGTCAATGCTCGTAAACATTTATGTAACAAGGTGCCCCCTCCCCCTCGGCGCACTCATTTGAAACTCTCTTACTCCTGATTACTACCGAGTACCAGCAAATAGTGCTGAGGTTACAGGCCAGGAATAGTGCTCTAGTTGAGCTCAATAGAGGGCATGTGGTAAGAGGGCTTCTATTGTCGCACCTTTGACGAGCGCCCAGACCCACCGAGGCACAGAGACGCGCCACTTGCTTGGTACGAAGGATGACAAATATTTCTGTGTAGTCTTGAGCGAGGAATGCAATCGAAGGGAAGGCTAGACGGCTTCCGGCTCAGTGGGTGCCGAGTGTGTCACCGTCACAGTCGAACATACGCAGCCAGGTCAATGTCATGAATCAAATGCGTTGGCACGAGCAGAAGAAGGACTTGACAGGGTGTGGAAAAGACTTCAGGCTAATCTATTAACCTTAAACACGACCAAAACAACATACATTTGCTTTCACAAGACCGCGGCTACATCCATTCCATCCGATTTAGAACTTGTGGTGCACACCTGTAACCCGGCTCATACGCTGTTAACGGACTGCAAATGTAAACCTCTAAAGCGAGCTGAAGTGTGAAGTATTTAGGGGTACACATTGATGATAGGCTTAACTTTAGGGAGCATGTCGTAGCCACGTCAGTCAGAGTCAGAAAACTTACTTACGTAATGAAACTTCTACGCGAAGTGGCTCCCACGTGCTTGCTGAGGACAGTTTATCTCACACTCGGCCAATCTCTCCTAATCCAATCCTGGCATGGGGTGGAACCGCAGCTTCGCATTTAATTATGTTAGAGCGAGCTCAATGTTCGGTATTGAAAACCATGTTATGTAAACCATTTCGATACTCGACCTCCGCACTTTTCAAGGACTGTCAAGTCCTCAGCGTTAGGAGACTGTTTGTCAAGAAGATTACTCTTCAAACGCATAAGGAGGTTATATCGGCAACTAACTACGAAGACATGATCGAGGGACGCGTCTTTCATTTTGCCTGGTGCTTTGGTCAATCAAAACTGTGTTTGCCAAAGATTCAGTACCTACCTCAAACCATTTATTTATAATCAAATGTCAAAAATGTTCAACCTACATATGTTAACTTACCGGCAAGCAAAATATATAGTAAATAAGAACCTAATAAACTGGAATTATGACAAAACTGAAGAATTATTTAGAACTATAAAATAGTGATTATGATAATGAAAGCTAAATTAAGTATAATTATTATTATTATTTGGTATTTTATTGATGAATTAAATTGTATTAGGAATTAATTGTTAATTAACTATTTGATTATGTAACATCTTACGAGAATGCACAACGTTTTTGTTTTACTACTGCACAATGCTAACATAAATTATGTAATTTGTATAGTTATTGTAAGCTCCCCGCAGGACAGGCTGAGCCTAGTGCGGGGAGTTTCGGTAATTTATCTAGTTTTATCCTCATCAAACATAATCAATACTGAATAATTTATATTGTGAATGTTTTTCAGCTAATAATAAATTTCAATTTCAATATTTAAAAATGGACATATTTGTAACCACTAACGATATTCCATCGCGGCTTGGCAAAATAGAATACACACTACGGTATTTCTTCTGTATCCCCTTATAAGAAATCTTTGTTCAAAAAACACATTACGAGTTCATGGAAACGGGGAACGGCACACATATCAAACGCGCGTTCTATTGTAGACTCTATTCCGAAGGAGGTAAGTTCGTCGACGGAATCAATGTTTGTCTCGAGACACAAACCTAGCTAATATCTTCCGCTATATTTTTTGTAATTTCTTGGAGGAAATTAAAATGTATAACGTATGTTATACAGCGAATCAGGAGTAAGAGGGTTTCAAATGAGTGCGTTGGCAAGCAGTGTTTCGAGGGGGAGGGCGCTGTCATGATGTGGCTTCACAACTGTGGGCCAGGTACTACATATCAAGATCGTATCTCGTTGCGTGTCAAGCCTGTATTCGCTGCCTCTGAAATCCATTTACCTACTACCAATGCCGATATGTTGTTGTGACGATATGACCTCTCAATGTCATACAATCCAGAAGGCCACTCGGTGTGACCGTCGCTACGTACTCGTATTATATACATTACACTGCGTACGCCTCCCGCGTCCTGCAATCGTAATGAGGGTGTCGGCCCGTCTTCTGGGCTGGGCGCGTAACTTATGCGCGCCCACGAGCCGCTTAGAGGATTAACTCGGCTCACTCCGCTAAGTTTGTGTGGACTTCACTGAACTGCAACAGTGCGATATGGCGGGATCCATCGCGGCGAGTACAATATCAAGTCGCGGACCACGTTCCCGATAGCCAGTAAGCACTTCTTCGAACCCCTTGATTCGGATTCATCCTGCTACGTTTAAAACCGGCCGAGAAAAGGCCGCATAGATGATACGCCTTTCCTCGCCTGCCTGCCATGGCGGGCCTAAGCCTTATAGCTTAGGCAAGCAATATATAAAACTTAATATAATTATAATATTTTATAATTAATTAAACATAATACATATAAGTCAGCTTTGAGTTCACTTGTATGTGTCTCTTTGTACACAGAACGGCTCGTAATGTTTTCCAAGAGCCCGGGCATTCTAAACCCGTCGTTATGTTTGGATGACGGAGAACAACAACACATAGAGATATTAAACCCAGATTCACTCGTAAAGACCGCCAGCCACGCGGCTGGCCATAAAGCGCGTTTACGACACGCTCAAATAATCATGTAATCGCTCGTCACGTCGTTGAATAGCGTTGCGACAAATGTTTGGCGACTGGCGCACGGTCGCGGTTTATGGTTCACTCGCCCACACACGCACACACAACAACACGCTGCGGCGAATACTGAACATGGCATTGGTGCAAACTGTTCTTCCTCTAAGCATATTTACAATGTGCTCAATTGAGATGAAAAGGCGACATCGAATTCGCTGCACTGGAACAATGTCCGGCTGCCATCAAGCTCGGGCAGGTAGCGTGACTTACTGATGTCGCGCGATATTCAAACCAAACAGTTCTTTGGGACTATACGTGATGCCGACGTTGGGAGTTCAAGAAATATAACTTTTAGGTTAAACAGTCAACATGTACAAGAGTAATTAATATACAGTTAAGTAGGTAGATTTATAACAATGAGACTCAAACTCAAAAGGATCTTTATTTACGTAGCTTTTATCACAAACCTCTTATAAATCGTCATATTTAAAATCACCATTATCATTTTACGACCCGTGTCCAATAGTAGTGGATAGAAGATTCTTTAACATTTTCTGTATCTTCAGAAACTGGTTGCTCGATCTCGAATATGTCATGGCTTCTTTTTCCAAAATCTCGTATTTCAAAATCACGCATGTCTACGCTTATCAATATTCATAAGATTTGTTTAGTTCAAACTAGCGGTTCATGCGTGAGGACGTAACAGATTTACTATATCTCGTACTAAAGAGTCATATTTTTAATATTCAGCATCAGGCAGGGTGATGCCTCAACCGGTTTCTCTCCAGCGCATTCTTAGAACTTGAAGAGCGATGAACCTTTCCCCTGATAGATCTTTTGTCTTCGGATTCAAGGGCGATCATTTATTCCCGATTCTCGTCGCGTACTCTGTGTGGCCCAAATACGAAAGGTGGCAAGCCCGTTTTTATTAGTAGCCGAGTTAGGATCGATGCATGAGTGCCGTTCGCAGTCCAAGCTATTCTTAGCATTCTTCTCCAGGACCACATCCCGAATGAATCAATCCTTTGTCATTCTCGGATCAAGACTGTCCATGTCGCTGCTCCATATAATTTAAACATTGTTATTTTTTTTCTTTAAACAATGCGTATAGTGAACCGTTCATTCAAAAGGCTACTGTGCATTTTCAGGTCGGAGCCATGAGCCCATCCTGAGAGCGGCTCACTGCTCAGCGGCGACACGAGGACGGCGAGTTAAGCACTGCAAGGAGCCGAGGCCATGGACGACCCCGAGCGCATCGCCAGGGAGCTCGCCGCCTGCTCCGCCGTCAACAACGCCACTGCCCCACCGCCGGGTACTCCCTGCCCTTGATCCCTCTACGGCGACGCGCCAGAGCGAAACTTGACGGGGATGTTCTGTCAGCAGGCGAGCTGTACTGCGAAGGCACGTACGACACGTGGCTGTGCTGGCCGCACACGCGAGCCAACTCCGTGGCCGTGGAGCCGTGCCCCGCCTTCGTGCCCGGCTTCAGCCCGCAGCGTACGTAACCTCTGCCGCGGCCCCCTCGGGTGGACGTACGAACCTTCGCAGTCGGTCATTTCGCCCATCCGTCTTTCAGTGACGGCGCACAAGGAGTGCACCGCCAACGGCACGTGGTGGCTGCACCCGGAGACGGGCCGGCCCTGGTCCAACTACACCACCTGCGTGGCCGCCGAGGAGGTGAGTACGGCCGGCCGACCGCGCCACCGAGCCGAGCTCCGACCCGCTGACGCCCGTTCCACGGTTGCAGGACTTCACGGACATCATCACCGTGTACGAGATCGGCTACTCCGTGTCGCTGGTGGCGCTGCTGCTGTCGCTGGGCCTGCTGTTCTACTTCAAGTGAGTGGGGACCGCCGCCGCCCGAGCGGGCCGCGGTCGCATTGCCTAACGAGCGCCGCGCTGTGCGCAGGAACCTGCGGTGCGCGCGCATCACGGTGCACATGAACCTGTTCGCGTCGTTCGCGCTCAACAACGCGCTGTGGCTGGCGTGGTACGAGGGGGTGGTGCAGGCGCCGGCCACGCTGCGCGCGGCGCCCGCGTGGTGCGTGGCGCTGCACGTGCTGCTGCAGTACGCCATGCTCAGCACGTACACGTGGATGCTGTGCGAGGGCCTGTACCTGCACACCGTGCTGGTGCGCGCCTTCGTGGCCGAGCGGCGGCTGCTGCGCGCGCTGCTGGCCGTGGGCTGGCTGCTGCCCGCGGCCGCGGCCGGCGCCTACGCCACGCGCCGCGCGCTCGGCGGAGACTCCGCCGCCGCCGCCGCGTGCTGGCTGGACGACGAGGCCGCGCCGCGCGCCGAGCTGGCGGCGCTGGTGGCGCTGGCCGTGCTGCTCAACGTGTGCTTCCTGTGCAACATCGTGCGCGTGCTGTGCGGCAAGCTGCGCGCGCGCGGGGCCGCGCCCGGGCCCGCGCGCCCCGCCGCCGCGCTGCACGCGCTGCGCGCCACGTGCCTGCTGGCGCCGCTGTTCGGCCTGCAGTACCTGCTGCTGGGCCACCGGCCGGCGCGCGACGCGCGCTGGTGGCGCCTGTACGAGTTCGCGTCGGCGCTGCTGGTGTCGCTGCAGGGCCTGTGCGTGGCGGTGCTGTACTGCCTCTGCAACGGCGAGGTGCTGGCTCAGCTGCGCCGCCGCTGGCGCGCGCTCACCTTCCGGCCGCGGGCCAACTCCACCACGCTCACCACAGTCTCGGTGAGGACCTCCCCGCTCCGAGGGTCGCGGACGTTCTTTCCGCTTTGTCCGTGCAGTTTCCGACTAAAGGTGTTCTCGATTGCACGATAATAAAACGACTGTTCTTTCTGTGTGAAAGTTCTTTATTCCTCTTTCCTCCGCTGAATGCTTTGAGTTTTTGGTGGTAATCCAACCCTCCTTGAACGTGTGGCTTATAGCGGCACCGTGTGCGGTTGCAGTTCGTGCGGTCGGGCGCCGCGGGAGCGGGAGAGGACAAGGTGTGACTGGCGGCGGGCGGCGGTCGCGCGCCGCCCGCAGCGGAAGCGGACACCAAGGCGGAAGCGGACGCGGACGGCGGCCCCGACGCCCAGAGGCGCAGGGGCTCCCGCCACATCCGCTTCGAGGTCGTCGACAGCGACGACGATGCGCCGCCCGACACCAGCACGCGCCTGCTGTGAGCCTAACGGCGCCCGCCCCCGCCGCCCGCTGCCGCCCAGGAGGGGCCATTGCAGTGCGAACGATTCCCGTGTCGAATGTGGGACTAGTGTTGTCGCGGTACGCTGCTAGTGATGTGACATTCGAGATCTATGGACGGACAGCCCCATTTTGTACATTTTATTGTTTTGCAAATGATTGTAAATACTTTTATAGAATATAACACTGTTGAAGTCTTTTTGTATTATTTCTTGTCTTACTAGCTGCGCCTGCGACTTGGCCCGCCTGAGATCCGCGTCCTAGTGCCAAACGACAAGTCACCCGCCGGATATGATGGCTTCGGGATAAGGACGACCTGCGCTACTTCAGACCATAAGCTAACCGTGTGCCACAAGTTATCGACACCCACTGCGGTCCACTTCGGGACAAAGCATACAAAACTCCCATTTCTGACCAAACTGTAGGTTTTTACGACCACTTCTTGCCAATCGCATTGTTATTATTTATTGCATTCTTAGCAATATATGTACTAATATCTAACATATAAGATAACTATTACTACAATAAATCAATATAAATAGGAAACGCCTCAATCTGAGCTCCGACAGAAACCCTTTCAATTCTGTGGGTGATGTATTAAACAATTGTACCGAGCGGCATCGTGACCTGTGTTCCACTATGCTGTGGTTTGGGGATATATTTCGCGCTATATCTAATCTCCTAGTTTTTAAAGTTCGCCAAATAGTTTCAGTTCGTTGAAACACGTTTTACACGACTCTTCTTGATTTATTCGTACCCTGGTTCTTATTCCGCGCTTTTGGGAAATAAAGGCCTTTCCAATGTTATATATGTTGCTGCCAAGTGCCACGCCAGAAGAGTATGCCATTGATTCCACCAGAGCATGGGTCACTGTTCGTTGTTATTCTCATTCCAAGTGGTGACAGATTGAGAGCACGCAGTGGCGCCACCCCGCAGGAGAAGGAAAACTTGATACAGAACCCTATGCCAACCAATCTGGCCAGCGTGGCACAGTAGGCTCATTACCCTCCATGCAGTTGGAGGAGGCCTGACTCAGCAGATTGCACTCTCTGGACTTACGAGTTCACGTCCAAGTCAGTGAAGAACCCACGGCCCCATAACGCCATTTCCCCGTAATAAGCAATCGAGCATTTTATTAGTTTACGGAGGAGTCCGAGACATCAATATGTTTGTTTCGTTCAATTTGCTGAATGCCATTTAATAAAGTAGTGTAATACAATACACTACTTTATTAAATGGCATTCAGTTGGCCTTTTAATTGAAATTGGCGACAAATTGTGGCATTTGTATCGTGAGCATAGGCCGATAAGCTAATAAGCCTGGTATTGCAAAGAAATATATAAATAAGTTGACCATAACCGTCAACACTCCGATACCTTGTACACTATTCTTGGCCTTCGGCGACCTAATATGGTTTCAGTCAGTTAGCAGTAGCAGATTATGATCGCAGACAGCCTAGTTTGAGTCCGCGGAGTCAGCAATAGCCCCGCGAGCCATCAGCTTCCGACCAGCCTAAGCCTAAGCTATTCGTGTTTGACAAAAGCTTTGAAGCGCAAAGCAGCGTATTGCCTTACAGGTCGAGTGTTAGATATTAATTGCCGAATGCGCTTGCGGCCCTTTCCTGCGCCACAAAGCAAAGCCGACGGCCAACGACCGAGAAGGCTCCTACATTGAACTCACCGCCAAGTGAGCGGCGACTCCATTAGCAATCGGCAGTGGCGTTAAGTGGCCATAAACATGGCGCTCGATCGGCGGGGCATCTCCGCAATTCCAATTAATGAGCCATCAAAGCGAGAGCATTAAGAGGGCGATCGGCGCGGGCGCAAGCGTCTATAAATAGCGCTCGAACAGAATGCGATTGTCGCCGCGATCTATCGCGATCGATTCGATCGGCCGCTATTTGCGTGCGCCCGCGCGGCGCGCCTTGTAGGGGCGGGGGCGGGGTCGGGGTCAATGAGGCTCGGCGCGTCTTCCGTAACAAAATTATATTAAAGCACGTACACGCGGACAAGCTCACACCAACTCACACAAAGGCCCGAGCGGCAAGGAGCACTGCACTAGAAGCACTTGCGGTGCACGATGCCCGGGCCCGACTCGTCGTACTCCTGCTTCGAGATCCACATCTGCTGGAAGGTGGACAGCGACGCCAGGATGGAGCCGCCGATCCACACCGAGTACTTCCGCTCGGGGGGCGCGATGATCTTGATCTTGATGGTGGACGGCGCCAGCGCCGTGATCTCCTTCTGCATGCGGTCGGCGATACCCGGGTACATGGTGGTGCCGCCCGAGAGCACCGTGTTGGCGTACAGGTCCTTGCGGATGTCCACGTCGCACTTCATGATGGAGTTGTACACGGTCTCGTGGATGCCGCAGGACTCCATGCCCAGGAAGGAGGGCTGGAACAGCGCCTCGGGGCAGCGGAACCTCTCGTTGCCGATGGTGATCACCTGGCCGTCGGGCAGCTCGTACGACTTCTCCAGCGACGTGGACGCCGCCGCCGTCTGCATCTCCTGCTCGAAGTCCAGCGCCACGTAGCACAGCTTCTCCTTGATGTCGCGCACGATCTCGCGCTCCGCCGTCGTGGTGAACGAGTAGCCGCGCTCCGTGAGGATCTTCATGAGGTAGTCGGTGAGGTCGCGGCCCGCCAGGTCCAGCCGCAGGATGGCGTGCGGCAGCGCGTAGCCCTCGTAGATGGGCACGGTGTGCGACACGCCGTCGCCCGAGTCCAGCACGATGCCGGTGGTGCGGCCCGACGCGTACAGCGACAGCACGGCCTGGATGGCCACGTACATGGCGGGGCAGTTGAACGTCTCGAACATGATCTGCGTCATCTTCTCGCGGTTGGCCTTGGGGTTGAGCGGCGCCTCCGTCAGCAGGATGGGGTGCTCCTCGGGCGCCACGCGCAGCTCGTTGTAGAACGTGTGGTGCCAGATCTTCTCCATGTCGTCCCAGTTGGTGATGATGCCGTGCTCGATGGGGTACTTGAGCGTGAGGATGCCCCTCTTGCTCTGCGCCTCGTCGCCGACATACGAGTCCTTCTGCCCCATGCCCACCATGACGCCCTGGTGGCGCGGCCTGCCCACGATGCTGGGGAACACGGCCCGCGGCGCGTCGTCCCCGGCGAAGCCCGCCTTGCACATGCCGGACCCGTTGTCCACTACGAGGGCGCCCGCATCGTCGTCGCACATGCTTCTGTCTTGCGGTTTCGGCTGTCGTGGGTCTACTCGCGGAGCGCTCTGCCGAGGGTTGGAGTCGCACAGTGCGCGCTGCGCGGGCGCCGCCGCTATATACGCGGTGGCCGCCCCCCCCCCTCCGCCGCGAGGCGCGCGCGCCACTGCCGTATAAGAGCAACGGCTAATTACATCCACGCCGCTCGGAAAAAATAGATCGGCCTCATCGGGTTCGATCGCCCTCGCTATTTGCAGGTGCACTGCTCGCTAATGGCCGCCGTGCCGCTTCCCCGAGGTGCCACCGGCGACGGCTCCGCCTTGGCCGTGGCCCTTGGCGCTCCGCTCCCGACGTGGCGACGCTCTCTGCGCGCAGTCGCCGCAGCCGGAGCCGCTCTACGTTAGGCCTCTTGCATCTGTGCGCCACGTTGCCAATAACAACCTACAGGCCACTAAATGCCAAGCCCCTGTAAGTGGTCTGTTGTAAGGTGGAGGACCTTCCGCAGCCGGCCCACTTTGAGTGACGGTCACCAGCCACGCAAACTACGTGGTCAACTCCTTGGACGTTCATTAGTGGTTGGCGCGAAGCTTGCTCCATGAGTGTATTGTGGAAGTTCTTGCGCAGTTTTCTCCATGTTCATCGCAAGGGCTACACGTTGGGTGGCTCGATAGAGGCCATCGAGCATCGTAGTGAGACCCTCCATGGTGTCAGCCATTACGACTATGTCGTATTATATTCGTTTATTATATGTTTATTACATTAAATTATTCGTCGTAATACGTTTATGACATTGTTAACATCAAATCTTCTCGGTTGGGAATGATGTATCTGTTGACGATTGTGAACGCCATAATTGGTTTACAATCGAAATTTTTTCTTAGCAAAAATGTGCCGATTTTAATTGAAATTCGCATATAACAATGGATACTGTGGGTGTTCAAAGTAATGTTCATGCATAAAGAGGTTACATTAAAAGCACCCAACTGGCATTTAACCGTCTGGGAAATCTTAGCAAGATATACTTGAATGACAATTTGGCGCTGTATTTTTCTGCAATATGAAGAGTTTTCCCATTTTCTTTACGTAAAAGTTTCTTGGATAAAATAAACATCCTCGACGATATGCCAAACGAAGAACTTCACTAAGGAGATTGATTAGTCCAAAAATATTGTCCTTTCATCCAACTCAAACTCAAACTCAAAAGGAACTTTATTTACGTAGGTTTCATCACAAAACTCTTATAAATCGTCATATTTATAAACACCATTATCATCTTACGGCCCCTGTCCCACACCAGGTGGCAGTCTCCACACACACCTCTCAGTCGTCATACCTACATTCACACCTTTCACACACAACTCTGCACTCCTACAATCCCTCCATCTCCCCTGATCGCTCACAATCCCTGCGTTCACTCACATTCATGCCGAAACTACCACCGGTTCGGAAGGCTGCTCTACAGAGAAGAGCCGGCAAGAAACTCTGTAGTTGCTTTTTTTAAAATTATCGGTCTTGTTTACAAAAAGCACTAAACAGCATAGTGAGAGCAAGTTCGCAAGATGAGAGAAATGTACATTTTTGCATCAAAAATTAAATAAATAAATGAACACGCTACACGTTTCCGCAATGAATGACGGATAGACCTTGACAGGGCCAATCAAAAAATCTGTAGCGACCACATGCTACATACTTTACACAGTTTAACCGAAAAATTAATAAGTTCAGATTAAACCTAGAAATATCGCCTAAAAACGCGAGAATTACCAAAAAGTCCTGCACCGCGATAGCAAAATTTCAAGAGCAATTCGAACAGTCAATCGGTCAATCGTCGGATCCAACTCGGCTGGGCAGCGTTCGGGAAGCTGCGAAAGATCTTCTCGTCCACAATACCGCAGTGTCTGAAGACAAAAGTCTTCAACCAATGTGTGTTGCCAGTGATGACATATGGAACTGAGACGTGGTCGCTCACTATTGTCTCCATCAGAAGGCTCAAAGTCACCCAAAGGGCAATGGAGAGGGCTATGCTCGGAGTTTCCCTGCGAGATCGAATCAGAAATGAGGAGATACGCAGGAAAACCAGGGTCACCGACATAGCCCACCGGATTGTCAAACTTAAGTGGCAGTGGGCAGGGCACATAGCTCGCAGGACCGACGTCCGATGGGGCAGAAAAGTCCTCGAGTGGCGACCGCGTTCCGGAAGGCGCAGTGCTGGTAGGCCTCCCACACGGTGGACCGACGACCTGGTTAAGATCGCCGGAAAGCAGTGGATGCGGGCGGCCCAGGACCGGCCTTTGTGGAAATCCTTGGGGGAGGCCTATGTCCAGCAGTGGACGTCCTTTGGCTGAAATGATGATGATGATGATGATGAATTCGAGCAGTTAAGATTTCCCTGACTACAACTATCGGGGGATAGGCGCTGCGACCCCTAGCCAGACATAACACCTCCTCTGTCTGGATGGTCATCCCTTTGCGCCTAAAGATCTAAGACCAGGTGAAGTATACTTAGCTGGAAAAGGAACAATTGGTTTATACATTTAATAACGTGTCTTCTCTTTGCGGATGACCGTAAATAATTACCTATGTAAGGTCATAAAAGACCATAAGACCATAAAGCAGCAACAGGATATAGATAATGTTGTGAAGTGGAGTACGCAGAACAAGCTGTACTTTAATGTAACCAAGTGCTCGGTACTTTCCTTCACACGGGCACGCAACCCGAGTCACTGTATGTACCATATGGAAGGGCAGCCCATTCAGCGTGTTACAGAGGTCAAAGATCTGGGTGTACTATTTAAAGCGGACCAAACCTTTCGGAAACATAATAGTGACTATATGTAAAGAAGTATATCGTAACCTTTGTTTCCTCTTACATCAGGCAAGGGACTTTACTAATATTAACGCCTTGAAAGCTCTGTATGAGGTGCCAGAGAAAAGCCATTTAGAATGTAACTCAATTGTTTGGCGTCCACATGAAGCCAAGTATAAGTATAAAACAATGTTGGATAAAACAACGCACAACCCGGCAATTTTGTCGGAGCTACGATTTTGCGTGCCGCTCGCACTAACTTATTGCAGCATGCGCCGGTGACACGCTCAACAGGGTAGCAGAGGTCGCAGATTTGTTTGCTTGCTCATTGAGCGACCTCACAAGGGCAACATATTTGATATTAAGTATGCAGTATGTAATAATAATGGCAATGTTGTAGCTTTTCTACCGCAATAGGGGCAAATCCTGTAATGGTAGTATTAAGTTAGATAAATAATAAATAAATAAAACGCTTTTTTCTATTCTACAACTTGAAAAGATAAATCGTCTAAGAACTTCATTCAATAAAACAGTGTCATGCCATTTAGTTTTGTAAAAAATGTCTTGCTATGTATAATTTTTTTTTATTAGAGCACTCTCTTTCAAAGTTCTGTTATACCTCTGTGAGAGCTTTTTTTATTCTGTAGCTATTGAGAAAAATCTGCAGTCTTTCGCTGTGGGAAATAATAGAATTATCTACGCGAACGAAGCCACGGGCAATAAGCTACACAGTTAAGTACACATTAAGATTGGTCTATTAAAGATATATAATAAGACTATTATAGAACAACTCAATTAGTATTAAATGATTGCTGCATATTCAGATAAAATATTGTGGTACTTCGACGCCCTCCTCTACTACTATAAAGTAAAAGTTATTAATGATGGAACAAAGAAATGCTTCGGAAGTCATTAGAGCAAAGCTCTACACTGGCTTACTGCCAATACAGCCAACTATTCTATACTACATAGGTTCTCGATGTTCAAATGTATAGAGATTTTACGAGTATAGCCAATGATGTTAGAAGTAAAAAGGTGTGGATGGGTTATAAGCGGTCAGCACGTTAAAAGTAGGCTAATTAGCAAACCTGGCCTCAGTGTTGTGTCGCTGGCGTCAACAAATGCACGTCAAGAGCCGTGTGTAAAAAGTGCTATAAAACAATTGAAAATGCCGTCGTGTGTTATGAGATATTGCACAAACTACTCTAACAAAACTTCTAAAAGTCAAGAAATCACTTATCATTCGTAACTATCACTATTTCCGTAATATAATTAATATTTTTTACAAATTAAAAATGTTATTCGTAAAATATGGCGGTAAAAATCAATGAGTGGAACAAAAGTATCCTCATTACCAAGTGCAAAAGAGATAGATGTCATTACGCATCACAGACTATAGAGAAACAGACATGTGAGCTGGCTAACGGAGTAGGTACAAAGGTAAGGTTATCAGGTGATGTTATTTTTTGTAATGCAGTTGTTATTTAAATTAAATTGTTTTTTTTTTGAGCTGTGTTACTTGAATAATAAATACAGGGCAATTTTTAATTAACATACATCTCAGACGGTGGAGTTCTCATGATTATAAACCACTTTTACTACGGGAACAACCCTGAAATTGCGAAAAAAACAGCTGTTTCTAACATATAATGTTTACTTAACGAGACAAAATGTTTTTACAAAATATTTATAGGCATAAAACTTTGTAGGGCAAAATGTTATGTCTGATTTAATTAATCTATACTGTTTCTAGTGCATGTGACGACGCATCACGACAAATTATATTTGTCTCTATTTAGCACGTGATTATTAATCATACCATCCTACTTTCACGACTCATCTAATGCAGTGTGCATATTGCATATTAAGTTAACTATGTGTGCGTTGGCTTGCCATTTTTATAGATCGAATGTTGTACAGGTAACGTACCTTTTAATTGTAACATCATTGAGTATAGCGCATAAAAACGATACTAAACTAAATACTATATTCAATTAAGGAGCTCCCTATACATTTCGGGTACCAAATCAACGAGACCATTATTTTTTTATTTTATTTATTTTTTTATTTATTAAACCACACATACAGCTATTTTCACAGGTTAAGGTACCTAATACAATAGCGTAGTTATATTTATGTTACAAAAGTTCACTAAAATTAATTATATTGAGCAGATAGTGCAATTGTGCAAAATGCAGCCCGTGTGAATTCACTCAGTGTACAATTGAAGAAGTCAATCTGTTGTGACATCATATTGAGTGCACGCAGCGCGTGCTGCAGCAGGTTGGTGCGAGCGGGCGGCACCCACAGCAGCGGCGGCCGCCGCCGTCGCCCCACGTACCAATCAGGTACACGTAACCCAACTGTGCTTAGAACGCCGGGGTTGTGTATATAACCACGGATAATCTTAAATAAGTAAGTGGCGAGAGCTACTTCCCTTCTTACTTCTAGTTTATAATAGCCTACCATGCCCAGCACAAATAGAGTAGGATATAGAAGTGGATACCCTGGATATACACCATACTGCTTTAAATACAGGAATCTCACAAACTTGTTCTGGATACGCTCTATCATTAGTTTGTACTTGGCTTCATGTGGCGACCATACGGAAGCATTGCATTCCAAATGACTTTTGACAAGCGCTTCGTACAACGATCTCAGAGCGCTGATGTTTGTGAACTGGTTTCCTAGGCGTAAGACCAACCCTAAATTGCGGTATGCTTTTTTACATACATCCGTGGTATGCTTACGGAAGTTCAAATCAGTTGTAAAGCGCACGCCCAAGTCCTTAACCTCTGAAACACGTTGCAGCCGGATCCCATCCATGCAATATTGGTAATGACTAGGGTCGCGGGACGGGAAAATGATAACACCGAACATTTGGCCACATTTAAATACAACTTATTAGTAAGGCTCCACTCTACTACCCTATCAATATCCTGCTGCAGTATATCGTGATCAGTCTCCTGCTTTATTTCAAGAACCAATTTCAAGTCATCCGCGAATAACAATGGTTTGGATTTATCAACCACTCCCGGCAGGTCGTTAGTTGTTGAAATGAAGAGAAAAGGCCCTAAATTACTGCCTTGACTGACTCCCGATTTCGTAAAATAGGGCCCTCTGCAGTCTACTTACTGACAACGGTCTCGTAAATAGCAGGCGAAAAATGACAAAGTGTGAGGTGTACAGCCTACATCAGCTAACTTAGCCAAAAGGACGTCGTTACCCACCGTGTCAAAAGCCTTCCTAAAATCGAAGTCGGCCACATCTAGCTGTTGACCTGCATCCACCGCCGGTACTATTTGTGTCATAAGATCCAGTAGGTTGCCCGTTGTCCCCCGCCCAGGACGGAAACCATGCTGTGCGTCGGACAACAGAGCGCTTATCTGTGGATACAGGTGACTGTGAATGGTCGACTCGAACACTTTAGCTGGAGTGCATAATACCGCTACAGGCCTATAATCGCAGGGCGCTGAACCTCCACTGCCTTTCCAGGCACGGGTACAACTCGGGTGAGTTTCCAGCGCTCAGGAAAAGTTGCGGTCCTGATACAGACGTTGAACAAGTGTAGCAACGGCCTAACCAACACCGCACGGCAATCCCTAAAGATGTACGCTGGAATACCATCCGGCCCGGCTGATCGCTTAGGCGGCAAGCGTGCAAGCGCGCCCTGTACGTCCACGGTGCTCACGCTCGCTGGGCAACGCGCCTGTCGCCACACTCAGTTCAGGAGGTTCCGGATTGTATACCGACTGAAAAAACCGAGCAAACTCAATGGCACATTCGGATTCCGATAGTACCCGTCCATCCATAATTAACTTCCACTGATTTGAGTCGCCTTTCCTAGACCTAATATACTCCCAAAACGCTCGCGGTTCCCTCACCAGGTGCCCTTGCACACGGTTGCGGTACTGATCATACGCCAGAGCAATCTCGCTTTTCACTCTCGCCCTGTATCTTGCGAATTCCACAAAATCACTGTGTGATTTACTTAATTTATATTTTTTATGTAGTAAATATTTAACTTTAATATCTCTAATAATGTCAGCTGTATACCAAACTGGATAAACGTATCTATTATTTAATGAGTTATGTTTACTTTTTGGGGGAACACAGTTGTCAAAAACGTCATATAACTTATTGTAAAATAAATCTAAAACTATATCCTATATATATTTTACCTACCAAACTACACATTTGATTGAAGTCCGCTTTGTTAAAATTCCAACCTGCACGATTTATAAAAGATTGAGATTGTGAGTGTCGCGTACGCGGCGATGGGGGAAGCGAACGGGGACGGCGGAGGCGGGCGCGCCCGATGCGTACGAACTACGACCAGCGGAGGATGGTATGGTATGGTATGCGTCCACGGGCTGCAGGCCCACCGACACGCCACCGCGCGCACTCAACACGAGGTCCAACTGCCTATTGTTACAGTTAGGTACAGAGTTGCACTGAGCAAATTCACAGTAGGCCATGAAATATTCGTAATAGTTAGCAATGTTGTTGTTACACGAGTACATATTAAAGTCCCCTAATACCTAGGTGAATCAAAAAATTCTTGGAATCAATATTAAAAAATGCAAAGATTTAAATAATAATATTTTATTTTTCTACATAAGCTCCCTCCAATGCAATGCATTTAGAATAACGCGTTTCTAACTTCCTTATTCCTTGTGAAAAAAAATTATTTTCTTGACTCTCGAAAAAGTCCTCTACGGCAGCTATAACCGCGTCATTATCGTGAAATTTTGTTCCACGAATTTCCTCTTTTAATTTTGGAAATAAGTGAAAATCACTTGGGGCTAAGTCCGGAGAATATGGTGGGTGGTCAAGGAGATTGAAGCCAGCACAGCGGATTGCGTTGAGCGCAACTTCCGATCGATGGGCAGGAGCGTTATCTTGAAGGAACAACACGCCCAACGACAGTTTTCCACGACGTTTTTCTTTAATCGCTTCACGCACTTTCGGGATTAAATTTGCATAATAGGGTCCAGTTATCGTCTGGCCTTTTGGCATGTAATCAATAAAAAGGATTCCTTCACTATCCCAGAACACAGAGGCCATAACTTTGCCAGCGGAAGGAGCAACTCGAAATTTCTTAATGGATGGAGAGGATGGTCGTTTCCAAGACATGCTTTGTCTTTTAGTTTCAGGATCAAAATGGTGGACCCACGTTTCATCCATGGTGACAAGACGACGGCAAAAATTATCCGAATCACGCTGGAACATTTCGAGATTACGCTTGGAAATTTCCAAACGTCGCTTTTTGTTTTCGTCGGTTAACATTCGTGGCACCCATCTTGCAGACACTTTTTTGAACCCCAGTGAATCAATTAAAATGGATTGAACGCTACCAAAAGATATCTTTAGGATCTCAGCTATATGTTTTATAGTCATTCTTCTGTCTTCCAAAACCAGATTCTCAACCTTTTTGACATTTTCTTCTGTAACGGAGGTTGAAGGCCGCCCAAAACGCGGGTCATCTTTACAGCTTGATCTACCTCTTTTAAATTCAGCCACCCAGTACGCAACCGTAGAATAGGGTACAGCATCACCCCCTAATGTCTGCTGAATGTCCAAAAAAATTTCCTTCGTAGACATTTTTTTCAAACTGAGATATTTTATCACCGCACGTAACTCACTTTTATCCATAATTTTGACTTTTTAGCAACTCGTTGCACAAAAAAATTTATTACATGCGAACGAACTGACAAAAACAAGTGACAGTCTGCATAAATATAGTGTGATAGACACTCTTTAATTTGAATATCGAACTTGATCCAAAAAGGTTTCATATATATGCACTTCTAAGAACTTTTTGATTCACCCTCGTATAATTAAATTACTGCTATATTTGCCACATATTTTTTCTAAAATGCAAAACATTGACAAATATTCGTTGTCACTAGTCCCTGGTGGAATATACACGACACAACAAGTGAATAGAAAAAAGGTTTGGTTCTATACAGCAGCACACAATAGCTCAAACTTTTGACTATCTATATATCTATACATTGATTGCCCATAAAACGGCACACCGGGTGCAAACATTTTGACTAATTAAAATAAAGAAAAATAAATATTACATAAGGAAATGAAATTATAACTAAGTTATCTGATATCGTAAAGTCTACAAAGTTAAATGCACTAGCCTCTTTTGAGGTTACCATTTTACAATATTCGCCCAGAGATTTTTCCCTGCGAGTTGCTTACGTGCGTATACAAAAATAACTAAAAAATTTACGAATTGGTGAATATCTGTTTATTTGTTTTATAATGCCATTTAGAAAAGTTGGTTCAACAACCATTAGCCCCTGGATCAAAGATACTTTGGCAAATAGTGGTGTAGATAACACGATCTTAGTGGTCATAGCACCCGACATGCAGCTACATCAAAAGCAAATAAATTAGGAGTTAACGTAAAGATAATTATGAAGACTGATGGAGGAGAATCTTCTTCAGTTTTTTGCCAAATTTTATTACTATAGAATTTGGAAAATGGAATTTCGAACCAGTAATGACCTTGATAAATGCGTACTTGAGGGTTGATGTTAACAATGATTTGCAATATGTATTGCTTATACTCCAGATATATTAGTCATAAATGTAATTTGCGCCAACTTCATTTCACTATACATTTGCGTTAAACATCCTACACTATGTTAAAGGTAAAATCGTGAAGAATGAAGCTGTGAAACATAATTGAAGATCAAACGAACTTCTTAAGTGAAGTTCGATCTAAATTATGTGAACAGCTTCATTCGAAACGATTTATAATCACCCACCACAATATAGACCCAACCCAAAGCAGTGAAATGAAGCAGTGGTTGCTTTAAACAGAATGAGCTACATCGAAATGGAACTGACGGAAGTTGCCAATGGAACGATAGTGTTGCCATTGCATTAAAAATTTATCACCCAAAAAGAAATAAATAAAGACTTTAAAATAACGTGCAAGGCTATGGTAGGTGCCGCTACTACACTATGTTAAAGGTAAAATCGTTTCGAATGAAGCTGTTCACATAATTTAGATCGAACTTCACTTAAGAAGTTCGTTTGATCTTCAATTGCTTGCTTTAGGAAACTACTGTATTTTTTTAGCTGAGAACACCTGTAATTTTACTATTGCTCAACTTACTGTATCACGTCTGAACATTTTCTGTCCTGTTATTTACACACGCGTTCTTTCAGTTTGTTTTCCTCGTCGCCAATGAAATGTTTTATGATTATCATAATATTAAGACACGAGGACTCATACCAAGCAAGTTTAACACGAAATAATGGCCGGTACAAAGTAAAAGGCCTACCCACAGACAAGTGAAAAACAATGATTATCCAAACAAATACCTTACAATAATATTAGTAGGAATTAATTTCCGACGTTTCGAATGCCTCGTGGCAAGCGCACGCCCAGCGGCATCTTCTGCTGCTAAGGTGACAAAGCCGGCGCCGCCAGCCTCCGCGCCTAAGACATACGCTCGGGCGGCAGCGGCACCGAAACCAAAACCGGCCGTCAAGGCCGCCGCGAAGATCAACCAGACCCCAGCTCCGGCTGGTAGGGTCGCACAAACGCCGGTGCGTACTGCCAGCAAGGAAAACGCACCCGCCAGCAGGGTTGTGACGACGGCCGAGGTTCACTCGAAACCTGCCAACGTCAGGAGAAAGGCTGCAAGACCAGCCCCCCTCCCAACACCTGCTATAGTCCCTGTGGAGGATGAGATGGAGCTCATCGAAGTGGAAGAGGTCCCCACTGAGGTTGTACCGACTCGGGGCCCTGAGCCCAGAAACAAAGGGTCTGCCGCTGTTCTGCACAGCGAGCAGCCCAAGCTTCCGGCGAAGTCCAAACGACCTCACCGGAAAAAGAAGAAGAGCATGGCTGCCAGACGCGTACCAGACGCAGAACTTGGGACGCTGATACCTGCTACAGACGACGGTTGGACGAAGGTCCGATCGAGGAACGCGGCCAAAAAAGCCAGGGCCCAACCAACAGGCCAAGAAGCACAGAGGGCCAAAAAACCAATGGCCCCGAAAATCCGAGTGCCACGCACTGCTGCAGTAGTTTTCACGCTCCTGCCTGCGGCCATAGAAAAGGGTCTCACATATGAGGGGGCAATAACGGAGGCGAAAAAACACATCCGGGTCAAAGAACTGGGCATTGGGGACCTCCGGTTCCGACATACCATCACTGGAGCTCGGATTATGGTCATTCCCGGTGCTGACAGTGAGGAGAGAGCGGAGAAGTTCGCTTCTAAACTAAGAGAAGTGACTGACTCCTCTCTGGTAAAGATCTCTAGGCCTGTAAAGACAGCTGAACTGAGGCTGACAGGCCTGGAAGACTCAACCAACAAGGACGAAGTGGCAGAGGCGCTCGCTGAAGCAGGCAGCTGTAGCGCCACTGACATCACATGCGGAGACATAAACAGGACTTCGCCTAAACGCCTAGGGACTGTTTGGGTCAGGTGTCCCCTGCCAGCAGGCAAATTAATAGTGCGCAACAGTCGTCTCCTCATAGGCTAGTCCTCAGCCCGCGTTGAGCTGCTGCCCGAGCGCCCCTTCCGGTGCTTCAAGTGCCTGGAATGTGGGCACGCTCGGGCATGCTGCCATTCCGAATTTGACCGCAGTGATCAGTGTTATCGCTTCGGTCAACCCGGCCACACCGCCAACGTCTGCCTAGCTAGGCCGCACTGCACCATATGTGCGGAGGCGGGCAGACCCGCCGAACACAAACCGGGTCGCAAGACATGCGGGGCTCCCAAGCCTAGAATGAACAAGCCGGCTAGCGGCTCAACGCTGCAGCCCGCAATCGCTGGATCCTCAGGTGCAAAGGGTCCGGCCGAGGAGGAACCCATGGCCACCTAGTTATGGACCACACCCATATACTACAGGTCAACTTGAATCACTGTGCCAACGCGCAGAACCTGCTCATGCAGACAATGGCACAACAAGACATTCACGTCGGGGTGGTTTCTGAACCGTATCGGGTTCCCTCCAGCAATGGCTGGGTAGGAGATCAAAGTGGTCACGTGGCTCTGACCACCAGAATTGCCATCGGTGCTCCCCCGCTGCGAAACGTTCACAAAGGACGAGGCTGGGCTGCCGCCGAGATTAGGAATGTCCTGGTCATAGGGGTGTACTTCTCGCCCAATCGACCACTCTCCGAATTCGCCGACCATCTGAGCGACCTCGGGACATTCATCGCAAGGAGAAACCCAAGACATCTGCTATTGGCAGGTGATTTTAATGCCAAGTCAGTGCTGTGGGGGTGCCCCAGGACTGACGCCCGAGGAGAAGAGCTGGAAGATTGGGCCACCGCGGTGGGCCTAGTCGTGCTCAATAGAGGGACGACACACACGTGAATTCGGCGAAACGGGGGCTCAATCGTAGACATTACCCTGGCCACCCCAGCCCTTGCCAATCGTGTGCTGAACTGGAGGGTGCCGGAGGGCGTTGAGACTCTATCAGATCACCAGTACATCCGATTTGATGTCTCCGCCTTCCTCACCCCCATTACAACGCCAAGACCGACATCAGAGGACCCACCAAGATGGGCAGTGAAACATATGCGACGCGACCTGCTCCGCGAGGCCGCACTCGTCGTTTCCTGGCCCACTGACGGTTCCGTCATAATTGACGCTGCAACAGAGGCAGATTGGCTGCATCGGACGCTCACCCAAGTGTGCGACGCCTCGATGCCAAGAGTGCGCAACAACAACAAACCCCGCCGGTGGGTCTACTGGTGGTGCGACGAGGTGGCCCAACTCCGGGCGCAAAGCGTGCGTGCCAAGCGCACGTACATGAGGTCCAGACGTCGGCGTAACAGAGACGAGGAGCATGAGGCACGTCTGTATGCCGCCTACCGAGAGATCATCGAAGCTCTCTCCAAGGCGATAACACGGTCCAAGGCGAAAGCCTATGAAGAATGGATAGAGCTACTGAATCAGGATCCATGGGGCCGCCCCTACAAACAGGTGCGGCAAAAATTGAGGCCTGGGGCTCCGCCCCTCACCCTCTCCCTGGATCCTGAACAGCTGGAAGTGATTGTGGAGTCTCTCTTCCCCGCAGCAGAAGATACCAGGCCACCATTAATGGCCCCACTAGACACTACCGTCGACTATACCGTTCCTCCGATCACGGAGACAGAGTTGGAATGTGCGCTATTACGCACCAAAGAAAAGACCAGAGCTCCTGGTCTAGATGGAGTCCCTGGGAAGGCTCTAGTCATCGCCCTGGACGTCCTCAGCGATAGGGTGTTGGCATTATTAAATGCCCGTCTAACACAGGGCCACTTCCCCAGTCAATGGAAGACTGGGAAGCTGGTCCTGATTCAAAAGCCGGGACGACCACCAGACGCCCCGTCGTCATATCGGCCAATAGTGTTGCTGGACGAGATCGGGAAAGTGTTTGAAAGGATCGTTGCGAACCGTCTCGTCCAGCACATGGACACGGATGGCCCAAATCTGTGCAGCGTACAATACGGGTTCCGTCGCAACAGATCGACAGTCGACGCCATCAGGCGCGTGAGGAATATCGCGGAAGAAGCGATCGCTCAGGGTGAGGTCGTGTTGGCGGTGTCTCTTGACATTGCCAACGCTTTCAACACGATCCCCTGGGCAGTCATATTGGAGGGTCTCCGTTTTCATAGATTCCCCCCATATCTGAGGAGTATCATAGACTCCTATCTTTCGGACAGGCGGATCAAGTTCCAGACCAGAGACGGCTGGACCATGAAACCAATAACTCGCGGTGTTCCACAGGGGTCGGTCCTCGGCCCACTCCTGTGGAACATCGGGTACGATTGGGCCCTGAGCGGGCAGCTTTAGCGGGGTGTCGCTGTCACGTGTTACGCGGATGACACTCTCATAACGGCACGGGGCAGCGACTTTCGAGAGGCAAAGATAAGAGCGACTGCGGGAGTGGCACACATGGTGCACCGCATCAGGAAATTAGGCCTGGAAGTCGCTCTCCATAAATCCGAGGCCCTGTGTTTTCACGGGCCGAGGCGTAAACCACCAGCTGGCGCCCACATTATCGTAGGTGGTGTACGGATTGACGTCGGGGAGGCCATACGGTACCTCGGCGTCACGCTAGATCCGAGGCTCAACTTCACGGAGCACTTCGCCAGGCTGGTGCCCAAATTAATGAGGACAGCAGGCGCACTAAGCAGCCTACTTAAAAACACCAGTGGGCCCTCCGCCGCATGCAGGAAACTATATGCGACGGTGATACGGTCAATGGCCCTTTACGCTGCGCCGGTGTGGGCAGACGCAATGACTCCGCGTAACCGCGCACTACTCAAACGACCTCAACGTCTGATGGCGATCACGATCATAAGGGGTTACCGCAGTGTCTCCTTTGAGGCGGCGTGTGCCCTCGCAGGTACTCCGCCGCGGGAACTGGAGGTCCGGGTCCTCACCGCTCTTTACATCCGAGTCTCTGAGGCCCGGGCCAGTGGTGAAACCCCCACGGTGGACGTTGTCCAAAACTGGAGAATAGAGGAGAGGAGCACGCTCCTGACTGATTGGCGGGAGATACTGCGGGAGCCCACTGCCGGTCATAAGCTGATCGAGGCCATCAGGCCCATTCTCGACCGTTGTGTCACAAGGCGGCACGGTGATCTCACTTATCACCTCACGCAGGTCCTCTCGGGGCATGGCTGCCACGGGAGGTACCTGCACAGAACGGCTGGTAGAGAACCTCTACCCAACTGCCACCACTGTGCCGCCTTGGAGGACACGGCCGAGCACACCCTCGTGGCGTGCCCAGCGTGGCAAGAGGAGAGAGCGACGCTTGTCGCAAACATCGGACCGGACTTATCGCTTCAAACACTGCTCACTGCAATGGTCTCAAGCGAAACAGCGTGGACAGCAGTGCAGACCTTTGCCGACTTGGTCATGTCGCGCAAGGAAGACGCTGAACGAGACAGGGAGAGGGCACCTGACGCGCACCCAATGCGGCGCGCTCGCACAGGTCGCCGCCGTCTGGCGCATGAGCGCCACCTTCCTCCCTAACTGGGGCATCCGGGTGGGGGAGTAGTGGACCGCCCCCCTCCCACTGGAGACTAGGGGCCCCGAGGAGACACACCGGACGTTACTATACCTGGACCAGACACGTTTCAAGGATTAGACATGCACCGGATTTGACACAAAAGTAGATAAGAGCCTAACTCACACATAGGCTTCTTCCCAAGGCCGAGCAGCAGATTAGGGACAAATCACTGCTCATCACACAAGGCCCAAGAGGTGGAGTGACGCAATGTCACACACAAACGTGATGAAAGGGTTGAGCACAATGTCTTCACCCTTGCCAAGCTCATCGCCTCGCGAGACGTGATAATGCATTCCCGCAGGCGATTCGGCATGAGGCAGAAAGTTCTTGGTAGGTTTAAGTGGGTGACCGGGACCGGGACTCCCACATACCCCAGCCCCGTCCCATGGCTGGGAACCAATAAAAGTTTGCCCCACGTAAAAAAAAAAAGAAAACGGCAACTCAAAGCAAATTTAATAACTAGATGTCGCCACTGGCGTTGTTAGAAGTCCGTGTTAACATTTAACGTCATACATTTATTAAATGTTCAAATATTTATTCTGCTTTGAATCACATGCGTTCTATTCAACAAAACCTTGCTTGGCTCATTAAAGTTATTAAGGCCCCCAAATTATTGTTTATTTAACAACACGGAGGACAGTTCAGGACAGGGACAGGGCGTCTTCCACTTTCACCAAGAAGCATCTGTTTGTGAGGAAAGAGGCGACAACTTTGATGACACGTCGTGGGGCGGTAGACGTCGACAGCTTGTACAGCAGTCCCTCATGCCATCCATACCCTGTTGAACGCCTTCTCCTATGTCGAGGAGTACGGCCGCCGTGGACGCTTGTTGCGGTTGACAGCCATCTGGTGGAGCATGCGTCACCAGATGGCAAAAATGCAGCGTCGTCGAATGCTGGGAGCAAAAGCCGAAATTTCCGGTCTGGGCTCGATGTGAGGCTTCAGCATGGCGAGAAGAAGTTTCTCGAATGCCCTCGAGAGAGTGTTGAGCAGCGTAATGGGCCTGTAGCTCTCTGGTTTCCTGTCGGAAGCATGAAGACCTGCCCCCGACTTCCAGGGTGTGGGGAAATGAATGCCCCGTTGAAAATGCGAGTCACGGCTGCTATCACCCGAGGTGGCAGGTGAAGTAGAGCCATGTTGGGGATTCGATCTGGGCCCGGGGACTTTTTGAGGATGGTCTTCATGAGTGCTCGCTTCACCTGGCCTGGAGAGAGGGGAGAGACGACCAGCAGGTCTTCGACGAAGACCCGCTGTTCGTCTCTCCCCTATATTGCTAGTAGGGACGAAGACTCTTCGTCCCTTCTAGCAATAGAATAGGCGATGAAATGCAAATTACAAAGTACTCTCGAACGAAGGTGTTCATGTTCAATGTTATGACATCGAGTCATCTTCATCGAAGCAACAGCTCAGTTAAGCCCTGGTACTCCTTTTGCAATTGCAATTGCAATTGAAAGTGATATATACGACGCTCTTTAGCAGAAGCAATTGACTAGTCAAGTAAAAATCTTAACATCGACTTCTAAAAACGCCAGTAGCGACATCTAGTTATTGATGTAACTTTAATTTATAATTATCCCATTTGCCACAGATTGAGACCAAAAACAGGCATTGAAATTTTAAGTAAATGCACAAGGTAGGATACTTAATAGAATAAAAAATAAAGAAACTCAACATGCCTCAAAAATATTTTACCATATGTTCTGGGCACAGAGTTGATGACCCCGGTCATCGACATGAAAAATGATATAAAAGGGTGTCATCTGATAGATAAACAAAGATGGAGGTCGGCTATGGATTTAAAACACCGGAAAAATGGGGGGAAAGGCCTCGGAAACCTAACCGCTTCTGACCTAACTCCAAAAAAGTTAGGTTAGGTTAGACATGTTTTTTTGCTAAAAATGATATAAAAGGGTGTCATCTGATAGATAAACAAAGATGGAGGTCGGCAATGGATTTAAAACACCGGAAAAATGGGGGGAAAGGCCTCGGAAACCTAACCGCTTCTGACCTAACTCCAAAAAAGTTAGGTTAGGTTAGACATGTTTTTTTGCTAAAAATGATATAAAAGGGTGTCATCTGATAGATAAACAAAGATGGAGGTCGGCTATGGATTTAAAACACCGGAAAAATGGGGGGAAAGGCCTCGGAAACCTAAGCGCTTCTGACCTAACTCCAAAAAAGTTAGGTTAGGTTAGACATGTTTTTTTGCTAAAAATGATATAAAAGGGTGTCATCTGATAGATAAACAAAGATGGAGGTCGGCTATGGATTTAAAACACCGGAAAAATGGGGGGAAAGGCCTCGGAAACCTAACCGCTTCTGACCTAACTCCAAAAAAGTTAGGTTAGGTTAGACATGTTTTTTTGCTAAAAATGATATAAAAGGGTGTCATCTGATAGATAAACAAAGATGGAGGTCGGCTATGGATTTAAAACACCGGAAAAATGGGGGGAAAGGCCTCGGAAACCTAACCGCTTCTGACCTAACTCCAAAAAAGTTAGGTTAGGTTAGACATGTTTTTTTGCTAAAAATGATATAAAAGGGTGTCATCTGATAGATAAACGAAGATGGAGGTCGGCTATGGATTTAAAACACCGGAAAAATGGGGGGAAAGGCCTCGGAAACCTAACCGCTTCTGACCTAACTCCAAAAAAGTTAGGTTAGGTTAGACATGTTTTTTTGCTAAAAATGATATAAAAGGGTGTCATCTGATAGATAAACAAAGATGGAGGTCGGCTATGGATTTAAAACACCGGAAAAATGGGGGAAAAGGCCTCGGAAACCTAACCGCTTCTGACCTAACTCCAAAAAAGTTAGGTTAGGTTAGACATGTTTTTTTGCTAAAAATGATATAAAAGGGTGTCATCTGATAGATAAACAAAGATGGAGGTCGGCTATGGATTTAAAACACCGGAAAAATGGGGGGAAAGGCCTCGGAAACCTAACCGCTTCTGACCTAACTCCAAAAAAGTTAGGTTAGGTTAGACATGTTTTTTTGCTAAAAATTATATAAAAGGGTGTCATCTGATAGATAAACAAAGATGGAGGTCGGCTATGGATTTAAAACACCGGAAAAATGGGGGGAAAGGCCTCGGAAACCTAACCGCTTCTGACCTAACTCCAAAAAAGTTAGGTTAGGTTAGACATGTTTTTTTGCTAAAAATGATATAAAAGGGTGTCATCTGATAGATAAACAAAGATGGAGGTCGGCAATGGATTTAAAACACCGGAAAAATGGGGGGAAAGGCCTCGGAAACCTAACCGCTTCTGACCTAACTCCAAAAAAGTTAGGTTAGGTTAGACATGTTTGGGGTGCGTGAGTGGAACCTCCCCGTGTGATAAGTGCTTTCTCTGTCTTCCCACTTGTCCGGTGCACCCTGGTAACGGCTGGCTCACGGTAACGCAGTGACCAGCCGGCCAATCCACTCCCCGTCGATCTCTCGCTCTCGAGTTGACGGTATTTGCTTTTCTGCGCTTCAGTTGGTGAGACCGTTGGGTATCTGCGTCGACCTAGTTCCGCATACCCCCCTGGGATCCCAGCTGTCGTCGTGTCTGGCGCTTTAGTGTTCTTTGTCTTTTTGTCGTTTGTTTTGTGTCGTGTTGTGCTGTCTGCCTGCTGCTCATTATGAGTACGGGCGCATCAGCTGTTGCGTCGGAGGACGAAAGATCGTCGTCAGCGATCGATCTGGAGAGCCTGCCGGACGTGAAGATGGCGGCTGGAGGAGTCTCAGACTCAGACTCCAGCGTGCTGGTAGATAGTGGGAGGCGCAAGCGATCTCATCCTGCGTCGCCCAAGAAAAAGGCGGCCGGGTCTGACTCCGATACGGAGACAGACACCAGGCCAATTGCCAAGATGCCGACGGCCCTAAGAGGTAAGGGAAAGGCAGTGGCAGGACCTAGCCGCGTACAGCGGCAGCGGAGTGAGGCCGAGGAGTCGGACGAGCTTGGGCGTCATCTTGGTGCCCGAGCCTTCCGCAGGGAGGCCCCGACGTCGGTCTTCCTTGACCCAGACGTGGAGCTCGGCTTCGGGCCGAACGAAGACCCGGATGCACTGCCGGTCGAAACGCTGCGCGCAATAGCGGGCAGATGTACGGCGGCAGTGCTGGAGATCGCCAGGAAGTCTGGCAACCTTAAAGGGGGGTATGTCAAAAACCTCAAGAAGGCGGCGACAACCTACACGGACGTGATCGAGTCCCTGGTCTCGAGGACGGAGACCCAGGAGATCCGTCGCATCCGTGCCGACTGTGAGCGGCTCCGGAAGGACAACGAGTCCCTCCGGGCCGAGCTCAAGGCGCACCGGCGGGAGTTCTCGGAGATGAAGGCCGCCATGAACGCCTCCGAGAACACTCCGCAGGCCTCGAGGGAAGACGAGACCCTCGAGGTGTGGAGGCGCTCTATCCTGGAATCTACCGGGAATATGCTCGCGGCGTACGTCGCGAGCATAAACGAGCGCCTCCTGCCGGAACCGGTGCGCCGTCCCTCGCTGGCGGCTGACCGAAGGAGGGCCTCCGTCCGATCGACGGAGCCGGTGGAGCCCGCTGTGCGCCCCGCAACCGCCCCCGTACGGAGGCGTTCGGCCGCGTCCGCAGCACCCCGCTCCCGCACTCCCGTGCCGACGGAACGCGCCGTCCCACCGACGGCCCCGACGGTCTTGCCTGCGGCGGCTGCCCCTGCGCAGAGCGCCGCCAACAAGAAGAAGGAGAAGAGGAAGGCCAAGAAGGCCCGCCGCGCAGCGGCTGCACAGCCTGCTGCCCGTGGGGCGGTCCCGCGGGTTGCCCCGCGGGCTGACCCTGCGGGGACCCAGCCGCCGGCCCAGGAGGGTGACGGCTGGACCACCGTGACTAGGGGCAGGGGCCCCAGGGCGACGAGGGCCCCCGCGGCTCAGCCGGCTCCACCGGCTGCACCCGCAAAGGCCAAGGGTCGGAGGCCTGTGCGGCCTAAGCTCACTGAGCCATCCAGCGCGGCGGTGGTGGTCTCATTGCTGCCGGAGGCCGTGGAAAGGGGGGTGACCTACGCCCAGGTCCTCCAAAGAGCGGAGGAGCAAGTCAGCCTGGCTGAGCTGGGGATCGAGGGGGGCCTCCGAATCCGCAGCTCAGCAACTGGTTCCAGGCTGATGGAGCTGCCGGGCACCCAGAACGGGGACAAGGCCGACCAGCTGGCCGAAAAGCTGCGTCCGGTCTTGGAGGGGCTGGCCGAGGTCATCCGGCCCGTGAAGTGCGTTGAGGTGCGCATTTCGGGGCTGGGAGACTCGGCCACAAAGGCCGCAGTCGCGGTGGCGGTGGCCAGGGCAGGGAAGTGCGCCCTGACCCTGGTGAAGACGGGGGAAATCCGTCCCGGGCCCGGCGGGGCGGGCACTGTCGTCGTGCGGTGCCCGATCGCCGTCGCCAAGACCTTGTCGGAGGCCGGCAAGGTCCAAGTTGGGTGGAGCGAGGCCGTGGTCCGGGTGATGGACCAGCGCCCGCTAAGGTGCTACCGGTGCCTTGGCATGGGCCACACCCGGCCGACGTGTCCATCCAGGGTGGACCGGGACGGACTTTGCTTTAGGTGCGGCCAGGAGGGCCACAAGTCCTCTGGCTGCACAGCCAAGCCGCGCTGCGCCGTCTGCGCGGACGCTGGACAGCGTGCCGACCACGTCATGGGGGGGAAGTCGTGTAACCCCCCCGTGACCAAAGGTAGAGCGACCGCCGTCGCCTCCACCTCTGCCGGGCGCCCGCAGGCGCAGGAGGAAGCAGACATGTCCTCATGAATAGGTCCGGGCATGTCACCTTCCTCCAGGCGAACGTCAATCGCTCCGCCGGGGCTCAGGACTTGCTGATGCAGTCCATGGCGGAGCGACGAATCGACGTCGCAGTCGCCTGCGAGCCGTATTACGTCCCCTCCCAGGGCCACTGGGCTGGGGACCTTGACGGCGACGTGGCGGTCGTCGTCAGGTCGGACGCTGCCCCGCCCCTCTCGACGATAGAGAGGGGCGAGGGGTTCGTGGTGGCGGGGTGGGGAGAGTACCGTATTGTGGGCGGTTACTTCTCCCCCAACCGACCCCTGGCGGAGTTCGAGACGTATCTCGACTCCGTCCGGGGCGCCTTGGATAGGCTGTCGCCGGGGCCAGTGGTCCTCCTCGGCGACCTTAACGCCAAGTCTGAGGCGTGGGGTAACCCCGCCACGGACGCGAGGGGTAGGGCCCTACAATCTTGGGCCCTACTGGCCGGTCTGTCCCTACTGAACGTAGGGACATCGCAGACATGCGTGCGCCACAACGGCGGATCCGTGGTGGACGTCTCGTTTGCCACGCCCGCCGTCGCGCGCAGAGTCTCCGACTGGCGAGTGGCGGAGGGGGTCGAGACGCTGTCGGACCATCTGTACGTTCTGTTCAGCGTCTCGCCCCTCCCAGGCTTCAGGCCGGCCCGTAGGCGGGCCAGCAGGCTGCCTAGGTGGACCTTGAGCCGGCTCGACGTGGAGCTGGCCAAGGAGGCGGCCATCGTCCAGCGCTGGTCCTCCCCTGCTGTGGGGGCTGGTGCGGACGTGGACGAGCTGGCCGGCCGCATGCGCGCCTCACTCCAAGAGGTGTGCGATGCGGCCATGCCGAGGGTTCGGAGGGGGCACCAGGGACGGGAGCAGGTGTATTGGTGGTCGTCTGAGATCGCGGAGCTCAGGGCGGCCTCCAACGTGGCCCGCCGCCAATACACGCGGTGCGGCCACCGCCTGCGGAACAACCCGTCCCTGGAAGAGTTAAGGGACCGGCTGCGGGGCATCTATCGAGAGGCGAAGATGGCCCTGCAGCTGGCAATCAGTCGGGCCAAGGCCGCTGCCAGGGAGCAGCTGTTGGCGGATCTCGATAGGGATCCCTGGGGGCGACCCTACCGCGCAGCGCGTGACAAGCTGTGCGCGCGGGGAGCCCCCGTCCTGGAGACTCTGCCTCCCGACCTCCTCGAGAGGGTGGTCGGGGAGCTGTTCCCAGCCGCGGCCCATCACTCTCCGCCGGTGATGTCGCCGCCGTCTCGCCAGGTGGCTGGCGGGGACGACGATGTCCCGCTGGTCACCGAGTCGGAGATGGAGACGGCGCTGGCCCGACTGCGGGCCAAGAAGACGGCCCCCGGGCCTGACGGTGTCCCGGGCCGCGTGGTGTGCGTGGCCTCGGAGTTCCTTGGGGAGGGGCTTCGGGGACTGTTCGACAGGTGCCTTCTGTCCGGACGGTTCCCGAAGCTCTGGAGGGAGGGGAGGCTATGCCTCCTCAAGAAGGAAGGCCGGCCGGAGGACTCCCCCTCCGCGTACCGGCCCATCGTGCTTCTGGACGAGGCGGGCAAACTGTTCGAGAGGGTCCTCGCTGCCCGTCTCGTCCAGCACCTTGAGGGAGTGGGACCGGGGCTCAGCCCGGTCCAGTTCGGCTTCAGGGCGGGGCGGTCGACGATCGACGCGCTCGACGCCCTGAGGCGCCTCCGCGAGGAGGCGGTGGAGGAGGGGGAAGTGGTCCTGGCGGTGTCGCTCGACATCGCCAATGCGTTCAACAGCCTCCCCTTCGAGACGCTCGAGGAGGCACTTCGGTACCATGAGGTGCCTCCTTATCTCGGGAGGCTGCTGAGCGCATACCTCCGGGACCGCGAGGTCCTGTGGGAGGGAGCGGACGGCCGCATTCAGCGGCGGACGGTAAATTGCGGTGTTCCGCAGGGCTCGGTTCTAGGCCCTGTCCTGTGGAACATCGGATACGACTGGTTGCTCAGGATGCCGCTACTGCCCGGGGTGGGGCTGCTCTGCTACGCAGACGACACCCTCATCACGGCCAGGGGCGGCACCTTCGCCGAGGCGGCGAGGAGAGCAACGGTCGCGACGTCGCTGGCTGCGGACCGGATCGGCCTGCTGGGCCTGAGGGTCTCCCTGCCGAAGACGGAGGCCCTCCTCCTCCACGGGCCACGCCGGGGTCCCCCTCGCGGTGCGAGCATCACTGTGGGGGGGACGGTGATAGAGCTGCGGGCCCAGATGAAGTATCTGGGCCTGCACCTGGACGGTCGGTGGAGCTTCGGGGCCCACTTCCAACAGATGGCCCCGAGGCTCATACGGTCGGCCGCCGCCCTGGGCAGGCTGCTGCCCAACGTCGGCGGCCCGGGCTCCGTCTGCAGGCGCCTGTACTCCGGCATCATCCGGAGTATGGCCCTGTACGGAGCCCCTGTCTGGGTCGGAGCCCTCACCGCTCGCAACAGGGCCCTTCTGCGGAGGCCGCAGAGGGTCATAGCGGTGAGGGCGATCCGGGCTTACCGCACGGTGTCGTGGACGGCTGCCACGCTGCTCGCCGGGGACCCACCCTGGGAGCTCCAGGCGGAGGTGCTGGCGGCCGTCTACAGGTACCGTGCGGCACGGAGGGAGGAGGGAGCGCTGCCCCTCCTCGACGGTGGTGGTGCAAGGCGGGTCAGGGACAGAGCGCGAGAGGCCCTGATCCGCCACTGGGAGGAGGATTTGGGGTCCCCAGCCGCCGGGCTGGCGACGGTGGAGGCGGTCCGCCCCCACCTAGATCGCTGGCTGTCTCGGCGGCACGGGACCCTAACCTACAGGTTGGTGCAGGTGCTTACCGGGCATGGCTGCTTCGGTAAGTACCTGCATCAAATCGCGGGCCGGGAGCCGACGCCGGTCTGCCACGAGTGTGGCGCGCCAGTCGACACGGCGCGCCACACGGTGGAGGAGTGTGCCGCCTGGGTGACCGAGAGGCGGGCCCTGGCGGCACAGGTTGGAGGAGACCTCTCGCTGTCGAGCCTTATCGGACGGATGCTCGACAGCGAGGAGGGGTGGGAAGCAATGGCCTCCTTCTGCGAGGACGTCATGTCGCAGAAGGAGGCCGCGGAGCGGGTCAGGGAGGAGGACGTCCTGGCCGACCCGCGCCGCAGACGGAGGCCGGGGAGGAGGAGGCGACTGTACGCCCACCTCCTTCCCCCGCCATAGAGGCCGGTGGTGGGCCGGGGGACCCGCCACCGACGAAAGCCTCGATGACTGAGGGCGTCCCAGTGTACCGGGACGCCCTCTCCGATAGTCGCTTGCCCGCGTAGCGGGCACCTCGTCGGGGCGTCAACGTCGACTGCGCTCGCGCGAACCGTTGGCGCCCCAAGCGTGCCGTGTGAGGGTATACCGCTGGGGTTTTAGTGGGTATACGGGTTCTGTCCCGGGAGTCCCACATAATCACCGACCTCACCCCCGGGGGGCGGTGGTATGCGTAATGCATTTCCCCAGCGAAACCAAAAAAAAAAAAAAAGGTTAGACATGTTTTTTTGCTAAAAATGATATAAAAGGGTGTCATCTGATAGATAAACAAAGATGGAGGTCGGCTATGGATTTAAAACACCGGAAAAATGGGGGGAAAGGCCTCGGAAACCTAAGCGCTTCTGACCTAACTCCAAAAAAGTTAGGTTAGGTTAGACATGTTTTTTTGCTAAAAATGATATAAAAGGGTGTCATCTGATAGATAAACAAAGATGGAGGTCGGCAATGGATTTAAAACACCGGAAAAATGGGGGGAAAGGCCTCGGAAACCTAACCGCTTCTGACCTAACTCCAAAAAAGTTAGGTTAGGTTAGACATGTTTTTTTGCTAAAAATGATATAAAAGGGTGTCATCTGATAGATAAACAAAGATGGAGGTCGGCTATGGATTTAAAACACCGGAAAAATGGGGGGAAAGGCCTCGGAAACCTAAGCGCTTCTGACCTAACTCCAAAAAAGTTAGGTTAGGTTAGACATGTTTTTTTGCTAAAAATGATATAAAAGGGTGTCATCTGATAGATAAACAAAGATGGAGGTCGGCTATGGATTTAAAACACCGGAAAAATGGGGGGAAAGGCCTCGGAAACCTAACCGCTTCTGACCTAACTCCAAAAAAGTTAGGTTAGGTTAGACATGTTTTTTTGCTAAAAATGATATAAAAGGGTGTCATCTGATAGATAAACAAAGATGGAGGTCGGCTATGGATTTAAAACACCGGAAAAATGGGGGGAAAGGCCTCGGAAACCTAACCGCTTCTGACCTAACTCCAAAAAAGTTAGGTTAGGTTAGACATGTTTTTTTGCTAAAAATGATATAAAAGGGTGTCATCTGATAGATAAACGAAGATGGAGGTCGGCTATGGATTTAAAACACCGGAAAAATGGGGGGAAAGGCCTCGGAAACCTAACCGCTTCTGACCTAACTCCAAAAAAGTTAGGTTAGGTTAGACATGTTTTTTTGCTAAAAATGATATAAAAGGGTGTCATCTGATAGATAAACAAAGATGGAGGTCGGCTATGGATTTAAAACACCGGAAAAATGGGGGAAAAGGCCTCGGAAACCTAACCGCTTCTGACCTAACTCCAAAAAAGTTAGGTTAGGTTAGACATGTTTTTTTGCTAAAAATGATATAAAAGGGTGTCATCTGATAGATAAACAAAGATGGAGGTCGGCTATGGATTTAAAACACCGGAAAAATGGGGGGAAAGGCCTCGGAAACCTAACCGCTTCTGACCTAACTCCAAAAAAGTTAGGTTAGGTTAGACATGTTTTTTTGCTAAAAATTATAAAAAAGGGTGTCATCTGATAGATAAACAAAGATGGAGGTCGGCTATGGATTTAAAACACCGGAAAAATGGGGGGAAAGGCCTCGGAAACCTAACCGCTTCTGACCTAACTCCAAAAAAGTTAGGTTAGGTTAGACATGTTTTTTTTGCTAAAAATGATATAAAAGGGTGTCATCTGATAGATAAACAAAGATGGAGGTCGGCAATGGATTTAAAACACCGGAAAAATGGGGGGAAAGGCCTCGGAAACCTAACCGCTTCTGACCTAACTCCAAAAAAGTTAGGTTAGGTTAGACATGTTTTTTTGCTAAAAATGATATAAAAGGGTGTCATCTGATAGATAAACAAAGATGGAGGTCGGCTATGGATTTAAAACACCGGAAAAATGGGGGGAAAGGCCTCGGAAACCTAAGCGCTTCTGACCTAACTCCAAAAAAGTTAGGTTAGGTTAGACATGTTTTTTTTGCTAAAAATGATATAAAAGGGTGTCATCTGATAGATAAACAAAGATGGAGGTCGGCTATGGATTTAAAACACCGGAAAAATGGGGGGAAAGGCCTCGGAAACCTAACCGCTTCTGACCTAACTCCAAAAAAGTTAGGTTAGGTTAGACATGTTTTTTTGCTAAAAATGATATAAAAGGGTGTCATCTGATAGATAAACAAAGATGGAGGTCGGCTATGGATTTAAAACACCGGAAAAATGGGGGGAAAGGCCTCGGAAACCTAACCGCTTCTGACCTAACTCCAAAAAAGTTAGGTTAGGTTAGACATGTTTTTTTGCTAAAAATGATATAAAAGGGTGTCATCTGATAGATAAACAAAGATGGAGGTCGGCAATGGATTTAAAACACCGGAAAAATGGGGGGAAAGGCCTCGGAAACCTAACCGCTTCTGACCTAACTCCAAAAAAGTTAGGTTAGGTTAGACATGTTTTTTTGCTAAAAATGATATAAAAGGGTGTCATCTGATAGATAAACAAAGATGGAGGTCGGCTATGGATTTAAAACACCGGAAAAATGGGGGGAAAGGCCTCGGAAACCTAAGCGCTTCTGACCTAACTCCAAAAAAGTTAGGTTAGGTTAGACATGTTTTTTTGCTAAAAATGATATAAAAGGGTGTCATCTGATAGATAAACAAAGATGGAGGTCGGCTATGGATTTAAAACACCGGAAAAATGGGGGGAAAGGCCTCGGAAACCTAACCGCTTCTGACCTAACTCCAAAAAAGTTAGGTTAGGTTAGACATGTTTTTTTGCTAAAAATGATATAAAAGGGTGTCATCTGATAGATAAACAAAGATGGAGGTCGGCTATGGATTTAAAACACCGGAAAAATGGGGGGAAAGGCCTCGGAAACCTAACCGCTTCTGACCTAACTCCAAAAAAGTTAGGTTAGGTTAGACATGTTTTTTTGCTAAAAATGATATAAAAGGGTGTCATCTGATAGATAAACGAAGATGGAGGTCGGCTATGGATTTAAAACACCGGAAAAATGGGGGGAAAGGCCTCGGAAACCTAACCGCTTCTGACCTAACTCCAAAAAAGTTAGGTTAGGTTAGACATGTTTTTTTGCTAAAAATGATATAAAAGGGTGTCATCTGATAGATAAACAAAGATGGAGGTCGGATGTTTTTTTGCTAAAAATGATATAAAAGGGTGTCATCTGATAGATAAACAAAGATGGAGGTCGGCTATGGATTTAAAACACCGGAAAAATGGGGGGAAAGGCCTCGGAAACCTAAGCGCTTCTGACCTAACTCCAAAAAAGTTAGGTTAGGTTAGACATGTTTTTTTGCTAAAAATGATATAAAAGGGTGTCATCTGATAGATAAACAAAGATGGAGGTCGGCTATGGATTTAAAACACCGGAAAAATGGGGGGAAAGGCCTCGGAAACCTAACCGCTTCTGACCTAACTCCAAAAAAGTTAGGTTAGGTTAGACATGTTTTTTTGCTAAAAATGATATAAAAGGGTGTCATCTGATAGATAAACAAAGATGGAGGTCGGCTATGGATTTAAAACACCGGAAAAATGGGGGGAAAGGCCTCGGAAACCTAACCGCTTCTGACCTAACTCCAAAAAAGTTAGGTTAGGTTAGACATGTTTTTTTTGCTAAAAATGATATAAAAGGGTGTCATCTGATAGATAAACGAAGATGGAGGTCGGCTATGGATTTAAAACACCGGAAAAATGGGGGGAAAGGCCTCGGAAACCTAACCGCTTCTGACCTAACTCCAAAAAAGTTAGGTTAGGTTAGACATGTTTTTTTGCTAAAAATGATATAAAAGGGTGTCATCTGATAGATAAACAAAGATGGAGGTCGGCTATGGATTTAAAACACCGGAAAAATGGGGGAAAAGGCCTCGGAAACCTAACCGCTTCTGACCTAACTCCAAAAAAGTTAGGTTAGGTTAGACATGTTTTTTTGCTAAAAAATGATATAAAAGGGTGTCATCTGATAGATAAACAAAGATGGAGGTCGGCTATGGATTTAAAACACCGGAAAAATGGGGGGAAAGGCCTCGGAAACCTAACCGCTTCTGACCTAACTCCAAAAAAGTTAGGTTAGGTTAGACATGTTTTTTTGCTAAAAATTATATAAAAGGGTGTCATCTGATAGATAAACAAAGATGGAGGTCGGCTATGGATTTAAAACACCGGAAAAATGGGGGGAAAGGCCTCGGAAACCTAACCGCTTCTGACCTATCTCCAAAAAAGTTAGGTTAGGTTAGACATGTTTTTTTGCTAAAAATGATATAAAAGGGTGTCATCTGATAGATAAACAAAGATGGAGGTCGGCAATGGATTTAAAACACCGGAAAAATGGGGGGAAAGGCCTCGGAAACCTAACCGCTTCTGACCTAACTCCAAAAAAGTTAGGTTAGGTTAGACATGTTTTTTTGCTAAAAATGATATAAAAGGGTGTCATCTGATAGATAAACAAAGATGGAGGTCGGCTATGGATTTAAAACACCGGAAAAATGGGGGGAAAGGCCTCGGAAACCTAAGCGCTTCTGACCTAACTCCAAAAAAGTTAGGTTAGGTTAGACATGTTTTTTTGCTAAAAATGATATAAAAGGGTGTCATCTGATAGATAAACAAAGATGGAGGTCGGCAATGGATTTAAAACACCGGAAAAATGGGGGGAAAGGCCTCGGAAACCTAACCGCTTCTGACCTAACTCCAAAAAAGTTAGGTTAGGTTAGACATGTTTTTTTGCTAAAAATGATATAAAAGGGTGTCATCTGATAGATAAACAAAGATGGAGGTCGGCTATGGATTTAAAACACCGGAAAAATGGGGGGAAAGGCCTCGGAAACCTAAGCGCTTCTGACCTAACTCCAAAAAAGTTAGGTTAGGTTAGACATGTTTTTTTGCTAAAAATGATATAAAAGGGTGTCATCTGATAGATAAACAAAGATGGAGGTCGGCTATGGATTTAAAACACCGGAAAAAGGGGGGGAAAGGCCTCGGAAACCTAACCGCTTCTGACCTAACTCCAAAAAAGTTAGGTTAGGTTAGACATGTTTTTTTGCTAAAAATGATATAAAAGGGTGTCACCTGATAGATAAACAAAGATGGAGGTCGGCTATGGATTTAAAACACCGGAAAAATGGGGGGAAAGGCCTCGGAAACCTAACCGCTTCTGACCTAACTCCAAAAAAGTTAGGTTAGGTTAGACATGTTTTTTTGCTAAAAATGATATAAAAGGGTGTCATCTGATAGATAAACGAAGATGGAGGTCGGCTATGGATTTAAAACACCGGAAAAATGGGGGGAAAGGCCTCGGAAACCTAACCGCTTCTGACCTAACTCCAAAAAAGTTAGGTTAGGTTAGACATGTTTTTTTGCTAAAAATGATATAAAAGGGTGTCATCTGATAGATAAACAAAGATGGAGGTCGGCTATGGATTTAAAACACCGGAAAAATGGGGGAAAAGGCCTCGGAAACCTAACCGCTTCTGACCTAACTCCAAAAAAGTTAGGTTAGGTTAGACATGTTTTTTTGCTAAAAATGATATAAAAGGGTGTCATCTGATAGATAAACAAAGATGGAGGTCGGCTATGGATTTAAAACACCGGAAAAATGGGGGGAAAGGCCTCGGAAACCTAACCGCTTCTGACCTAACTCCAAAAAAGTTAGGTTAGGTTAGACATGTTTTTTTGCTAAAAATTATATAAAAGGGTGTCATCTGATAGATAAACAAAGATGGAGGTCGGCTATGGATTTAAAACACCGGAAAAATGGGGGGAAAGGCCTCGGAAACCTAACCGCTTCTGACCTAACTCCAAAAAAGTTAGGTTAGGTTAGACATGTTTTTTTGCTAAAAATGATATAAAAGGGTGTCATCTGATAGATAAACAAAGATGGAGGTCGGCAATGGATTTAAAACACCGGAAAAATGGGGGGAAAGGCCTCGGAAACCTAACCGCTTCTGACCTAACTCCAAAAAAGTTAGGTTAGGTTAGACATGTTTTTTTTGCTAAAAATGATATAAAAGGGTGTCATCTGATAGATAAACAAAGATGGAGGTCGGCTATGGATTTAAAACACCGGAAAAATGGGGGGAAAGGCCTCGGAAACCTAAGCGCTTCTGACCTAACTCCAAAAAAGTTAGGTTAGGTTAGACATGTTTTTTTGCTAAAAATGATATAAAAGGGTGTCATCTGATAGATAAACAAAGATGGAGGTCGGCTATGGATTTAAAACACCGGAAAAATGGGGGGAAAGGCCTCGGAAACCTAACCGCTTCTGACCTAACTCCAAAAAAGTTAGGTTAGGTTAGACATGTTTTTTTGCTAAAAATGATATAAAAGGGTGTCATCTGATAGATAAACAAAGATGGAGGTCGGCTATGGATTTAAAACACCGGAAAAATGGGGGGAAAGGCCTCGGAAACCTACCCGCTTCTGACCTAACTCCAAAAAAGTTAGGTTAGGTTAGACATGTTTTTTTGCTAAAAATGATATAAAAGGGTGTCATCTGATAGATAAACAAAGATGGAGGTCGGCAATGGATTTAAAACACCGGAAAAATGGGGGGAAAGGCCTCGGAAACCTAACCGCTTCTGACCTAACTCCAAAAAAGTTAGGTTAGGTTAGACATGTTTTTTTGCTAAAAATGATATAAAAGGGTGTCATCTGATAGATAAACAAAGATGGAGGTCGGCTATGGATTTAAAACACCGGAAAAATGGGGGGAAAGGCCTCGGAAACCTAAGCGCTTCTGACCTAACTCCAAAAAAGTTAGGTTAGGTTAGACATGTTTTTTTGCTAAAAATGATATAAAAGGGTGTCATCTGATAGATAAACAAAGATGGAGGTCGGCTATGGATTTAAAACACCGGAAAAATGGGGGGAAAGGCCTCGGAAACCTAACCGCTTCTGACCTAACTCCAAAAAAGTTAGGTTAGGTTAGACATGTTTTTTTGCTAAAAATGATATAAAAGGGTGTCATCTGATAGATAAACAAAGATGGAGGTCGGCTATGGATTTAAAACACCGGAAAAATGGGGGGAAAGGCCTCGGAAACCTAACCGCTTCTGACCTAACTCCAAAAAAGTTAGGTTAGGTTAGACATGTTTTTTTTTTTTTTTTTTTTTTTTTGCTAAAAATGATATAAAAGGGTGTCATCTGATAGATAAACAAAGATGGAGGTCGGCAATGGATTTAAAACACCGGAAAAATGGGGGGAAAGGCCTCGGAAACCTAACCGCTTCTGACCTAACTCCAAAAAAGTTAGGTTAGGTTAGACATGTTTTTTTTTGCTAAAAATGATATAAAAGGGTGTCATCTGATAGATAAACAAAGATGGAGGTCGGCTATGGATTTAAAACACCGGAAAAATGGGGGGAAAGGCCTCGGAAACCTAAGCGCTTCTGACCTAACTCCAAAAAAGTTAGGTTAGGTTAGACATGTTTTTTTGCTAAAAATGATATAAAAGGGTGTCATCTGATAGATAAACAAAGATGGAGGTCGGCTATGGATTTAAAACACCGGAAAAATGGGGGGAAAGGCCTCGGAAACCTAACCGCTTCTGACCTAACTCCAAAAAAGTTAGGTTAGGTTAGACATGTTTTTTTGCTAAAAATGATATAAAAGGGTGTCATCTGATAGATAAACAAAGATGGAGGTCGGCTATGGATTTAAAACACCGGAAAAATGGGGGGAAAGGCCTCGGAAACCTAACCGCTTCTGACCTAACTCCAAAAAAGTTAGGTTAGGTTAGACATGTTTTTTTTGCTAAAAATGATATAAAAGGGTGTCATCTGATAGATAAACAAAGATGGAGGTCGGCAATGGATTTAAAACACCGGAAAAATGGGGGGAAAGGCCTCGGAAACCTAACCGCTTCTGACCTAACTCCAAAAAAGTTAGGTTAGGTTAGACATGTTTTTTTTGCTAAAAATGATATAAAAGGGTGTCATCTGATAGATAAACAAAGATGGAGGTCGGCTATGGATTTAAAACACCGGAAAAATGGGGGGAAAGGCCTCGGAAACCTAAGCGCTTCTGACCTAACTCCAAAAAAGTTAGGTTAGGTTAGACATGTTTTTTTGCTAAAAATGATATAAAAGGGTGTCATCTGATAGATAAACAAAGATGGAGGTCGGCTATGGATTTAAAACACCGGAAAAATGGGGGGAAAGGCCTCGGAAACCTAACCGCTTCTGACCTAACTCCAAAAAAGTTAGGTTAGGTTAGACATGTTTTTTTTGCTAAAAATGATATAAAAGGGTGTCATCTGATAGATAAACAAAGATGGAGGTCGGCTATGGATTTAAAACACCGGAAAAATGGGGGGAAAGGCCTCGGAAACCTAACCGCTTCTGACCTAACTCCAAAAAAGTTAGGTTAGGTTAGGTTAGGTTTCCGGAGTATGGCCCTGTACGGAGCCCCTGTCTGGGTCGGAGCCCTCACCGCTCGCAACAGGGCCCTTCTGCGGAGGCCGCAGAGGGTCATAGCGGTGAGGGCGATCCGGGCTTACCGCACGGTGTCGTGGACGGCTGCCACGCTGCTCGCCGGGGACCCACCCTGGGAGCTCCAGGCGGAGGTGCTGGCGGCCGTCTACAGGTACCGTGCGGCACGGAGGGAGGAGGGAGCGCTGCCCCTCCTCGACGGTGGTGGTGCAAGGCGGGTCAGGGACAGAGCGCGAGAGGCCCTGATCCGCCACTGGGAGGAGGATTTGGGGTCCCCAGCCGCCGGGCTGGCGACGGTGGAGGCGGTCCGCCCCCACCTAGATCGCTGGCTGTCTCGGCGGCACGGGACCCTAACCTACAGGTTGGTGCAGGTGCTTACCGGGCATGGCTGCTTCGGTAAGTACCTGCATCAAATCGCGGGCCGGGAGCCGACGCCGGTCTGCCACGAGTGTGGCGCGCCAGTCGACACGGCGCGCCACACGGTGGAGGAGTGTGCCGCCTGGGTGACCGAGAGGCGGGCCCTGGCGGCACAGGTTGGAGGAGACCTCTCGCTGTCGAGCCTTATCGGACGGATGCTCGACAGCGAGGAGGGGTGGGAAGCAATGGCCTCCTTCTGCGAGGACGTCATGTCGCAGAAGGAGGCCGCGGAGCGGGTCAGGGAGGAGGACGTCCTGGCCGACCCGCGCCGCAGACGGAGGCCGGGGAGGAGGAGGCGACTGTACGCCCACCTCCTTCCCCCGCCATAGAGGCCGGTGGTGGGCCGGGGGACCCGCCACCGACGAAAGCCTCGATGACTGAGGGCGTCCCAGTGTACCGGGACGCCCTCTCCGATAGTCGCTTGCCCGCGTAGCGGGCACCTCGTCGGGGCGTCAACGTCGACTGCGCTCGCGCGAACCGTTGGCGCCCCAAGCGTGCCGTGTGAGGGTATACCGCTGGGGTTTTAGTGGGTATACGGGTTCTGTCCCGGGAGTCCCACATAATCACCGACCTCACCCCCGGGGGGCGGTGGTATGCGTAATGCATTTCCCCAGCGAAACCAAAAAAAAAAAAAAAAAAAAAAAAAAAAAAAAAAAAAAAAAAAAAAAAAAGGTTAGGTTAGGTTAGGTTAGGTTAGGTTAGGTTGGGCGGGTGGAAGGGGAAGTCACAGAGGCTACTGGTAAGACCTGGTGACTTCGTCTTTCACCGTACTCCATTGTCTTTCCCGGCAATGTGAGGGGTGTTGGTCTTGGGTGGAGCACTACTGTTGCGTCGAAACCCAAGGCAAGTGTGGTTGTTATCCTGCTCGTGGTTGCCGCCTGCTTTTGGTCTGGCCCTTCTGGACAGACGTAGCCGAAACAGCCATGCGCCTTCCCGTCTTAATTCTCCCCTTCCCTCCTTTCCCTTTTCCCGTTTCCTTTCTCTCCCATTTCCTTGTTTCAGTGTCGCGGTTGTTCGGCTCCGGGGACTTCTCTGTTTTCAGAGTTGCCTTGGGACGTCGAACCGCCGTGGCACACTATGAGGTCCTCGGGTTGGCGCTCAACTCAGTTGGCCGTCAAACCGAGTCCTCACTTCATTTAATTTAATTCTATCTTTTTGGTTTATTTATTTTGTTATACTTCGTTTTGTTTGTTTGTTTTGGTTTTGTTGTTTTGTTTTGTTCGTTTTGTTTGTTTGTTTGTTTTGGTTTTGTTTTGTTTTGTTTGTTTTGGTTTTGTTTCTTTCCCTAACTTTTCTATCTTTTTGTTTATTTATTTGCTATTCGTTTCTTCGGGTTTGCGGCCCTCGGGGTTTCCTGGGGGTTCGCAGGGGGGGTGTGCTTAGGACGACGTTTTGGAGGGAAAAACAATAATGGAAAGACGCGAGATGAAAATAAGTCCCCGGGCGGGTCCCAGCTCGACTGTGTCAGCTGGGGAATCCCGCACCGCTTCTCCCTCGGGGGAGGCGGTCTGCCCCTCGTACTACGGGGGGGGCACATACCGCGAAACTGCCAACAAGGGTAGGACGGGAGGAAAGAAGGCCACGATGGCGAAATTACTGGAAGAGGAGGAAGCCGGTACTGACGGCGAAGTAGAGAGGAGTGAGGGGTGCAGCCCAACAGGCCCCCTGAGGGACGGGAAGGGGCGATTTAGATCGTCTTCTCGGCCCAGCATAGAGGACAACAATCCGGTGGTGGTCCTTGAGGACTGCCTCAGGCCAGGGACGCCTCGGAGCGTTGAAAGACTGAGACGAGAGAGGGAACTCGGCCTGGATATGTCGACGTCCGGCGATGAGGACGTCGAATTCCTTTCCGACTCGGACTGTTCTCTGCGGAGAACCAGCAGCAAGCGTCGTCTGGACGTCGAAGACGACGCTGCTGCTGAGGCCGCGGAGAAGGTCCCGCGGGTTGAGGACGCCCCACGAGGGCGCGGAAGACCGCCCACCACCGGCAAGCACGTCGGTCAGTGGCGGAAGAAGAAAGAGAAGGAGGCTGCCGAAATGGCCGCACAGGAAGAGAGGGATAGGGAGGAGTTCGTGGCTCGATGGGGAACGAGCTGGCCTCCTGCTCCCAGTCAAGAGCGACTGGCTCTCGAACGTGCTGCCAAAGAGCAGCAAGATCGCCTGGAAAAGGAGATCCGAGAGGCGGATGAGCGCGCTGCGCAACAGGGAGTGACGCCCAGCAGGCTATATCAAGCTGTTAGGGAAGCCGACGTCGAGGACATGAACGGCATTGAGCTGGCCCGTACGATCGGCAATGGAGTAGCTAAGATTAGAGAGGTGATCACGCACTCTAAAAACTTAAAAGGGACGTGTATCCGGGACGTAAAGGACGGCCTGGCAGTGATCCTAGACGCAACGGAGGTGTTTTCGCGCCGCACAGAGTCCTCGGAAGTGGCCCTGCTGCGGGCGCAGGTGAAAACCCTCACTGATCAGGTGAGGGGAATGGAGATACAGTGCGCTGAACAGCGGCGCACCATTGACGGGCTGCATGCTCGGCTTACTAAGGCCGAGGCAGCCCGAATAGAGAAGACTGTGCTCCCCTCCTCGTCAGTGGAGGGTCTGGATATACAGGTCCTGAGCAAGACGATTTTGACCCAGATGGGGAATGTACTCAATCCCCGCCTGGCGGAAATAGAACGCCGTCTTCCCCCGGCGAAGAGTGTACGCCCGCCTCTCGCGTCGGACGCTGCATTGGCCCCAGTGGCTGAGGTGGTCAGGACCGACGTCGACAGGCCGGCGAAAAAGAAGAAAAAGAAGAAGGGAGCCGCCAAAGCGGCTGCGCCTGTGAGGAGAGAGGTCGGGCCGACGGCACCAACCGTCCCTGCCCAAGCCGCCACGTCATCTGCGGCTCAAGCCTCCTGCAAACAAAAGAGGAAGCCGAGGCAGAGCCTCGCAGCACGGAGGGTACCGGATGCGGAGAGCGCGGATGTCGCACCCGCCGTGTCACAGGCTGACTGGAGTACGGTGGTCCGTAAAGGGGCCACTAAGAAGACAGCCCAGCCGCAAGTGGACAGTAGACCGCCGCCACCGAAGCGCAAGCCCAAAGCCTCGCGGCTGCGGGCCCCGCGCAAGGAGGCGGTTGTCGTCACACTGCTGCCAAAGTCGGTTGACGAAAGGATCACATACGCGGAGGTGATCCGGAGGATGAAAAGCCGGGTTGCCCTGGCGGATCTAGGCCTTCAGGGCCCCAAATTCAGAGAGGCAGCGACAGGAGCGCTCGTAGTTGAGGTCCTGGACGCGGAAAAAGCGGACGCGCTTGCCGCGAAATTTAGAGAGGAATTTGAGCCCGATGTTCTTCGGGTGGCGCGGCCGGTCAAATCGGCTGAGCTGCGCCTACACGGACTTGACCCTTCGGTCACAGAAGAGGAAGTCGTGGCGGCTGTTGCGAGCACCGGTGCGTGCGACGCGGCGGCTGTCAAGTGCGGCACGATATCGAGAGTGCGCCGATCGGGCATAGGCACAGTGTGGGTGCGGTGCCCGGTCCTGGCGGCCAAGACGATCGCCCGGGGTCAGCTGACCATAGGGTGGACGTCGGCCCGAGTGGAGCTCCTTCGTCAGCGCCCCCGAATGTGCTACCGGTGTCTGGAGACCGGGCACATCGGGGCGTGCTGCAAATCTGAGAAGGATCGGGGTGGCGTCTGCTACCAGTGCGGAGAGGGCGGTCACATGGCCGCCAGCTGCAGCGCCAAGCCGCGCTGCGTCGTGTGCGCCGATTACGGCCGAGACGCCAACCACAGATGTGGTCGGGCGAGTTGTCTCGGCCCGAAAAAGCGAAAGCCGCCCGACAAGGGGGCCGAGCAGGAACGGATGGACACGTAGTTCCATCCGCCGACATAAGGCCGATTCAGTCGGCCCGGGAAGACTGGCCGGTTCTGTCCGGGTCCAGGTACGATGGTGGTGATGCGCAGTGGTGCGCAGAGATAGGGTCGAGGTCGTTGTGATCACACACGGTGGGTGGAGCAAACGGAGAAATTGGTCCCGAACCGCTCCCCACCAGGAAGGGAAGATACAGAGGTAGGTTTAGTGGGTATGGGGACGCCTAGATCTATGGCGATCTCGAGCCCCACATAACCCTGTCGCGTCCACTCGCGTTGACATTTTCTCCGCGAGTGGATGCGCCAGGGTATCCGTAAAAAGGATTCCCCCTCTTTAAAAAAAAAAAAAAAAAAAAAAAAAAAAAAAAAAAAAAAGGTTAGGTTAGGTTAGGTTGTACCGGAAACTCCGGGATGAGGAACCGGAGGAGGAGGACGATGGTTTTTTACCACCGGTACCGCCGAGCGCCCAACAGAAGGTGGTGGCACGGACGGCACATACGAAGGCCAAACTGGCGGACATAATCGCCAAAGTGGCGGCCAATAGGGAGAAAGTGCCTCCAGGGGAGCCAAGTGCTAAAGTCCTCAGCACAATCATCCAGGACGATTTGGCTATCCTCCTGGAGGTCACTAAGCGGAACGGGCGGCCTAAGGGGTACTTCCTCAAGGCTATCCAGACGGCAACCTCCTCACTCCTTGGTGCGGTGAGCGGGTTGGTGCGGAAGGCCTCCGACACGGAGAGATTGCAGGAGACGGTGGAAGGCATGAGGGCAGAGTTGGACCAGTTGCGGGCGGACATGGCCCCTCAGGTCCCACAGGGAGAGAGCGCACCTCCGCATGAGGAAAGTGCACCCTCATTAACAATGAGAGAGATTGGCGCCATGATGGACGCCAAAATCGCGGGCATAGCGTACCGCCTGCTGCCGGAGAAGCGGCTTCGACCGCCTCTGGAGGCAGACCGGTCTGCTGCCCGCGAGCGACGCATGGCGCCAAAACCGGCGGACAAACCTCCCAAAAAGAGGAGGAAAAGGCGAAAGAGGGCCACGGCTGTGCCACCAGTCGCGGAACTCCCTGCGGTTCCCCCGCGTGCGACGCCCAGTGGGGCTCCGGCGGGGAGACCCAGGAGGGACACATGGGCGACGGTGGCGGCCAGAAAAGCCCCGCCAAAGAAGAAGGACGAGCCGAGGAGCCGTCCCTCCCCCTCTTCGCCACGCAAGGCGAAGAAGGGTAGAGGGGCGAAGTGCCGGCGGAGGAAGGACCGGACGAAGACGGAGGCCGTAACCCTGACGATTCCGGAGGGGTCGCAGGCCACCTACTCCGAGGCGTTGACCACCGCCAAGAGGGCGGTCAATCTGGAGGTGTTGGGGATCGCTCCTGAGGAGATGCGTTCCCGAAGGACGAGGACGGGGGGGATGCTCTACGAGCTGTCCGGCCCCGAATGTGGAGCGAAGGCGGACAGGCTCGCGGAGAGCCTTGGAGCATCCCTCGGTGCTCTGGGCGTCCGAGTCCTGCGCCCTATGCGGTTCCGGGATATTCAGATCCGGGACCTTGACGACGCGACAGAGGCCGCTGACGTGGCTAAGGCGGTCGCCACAGCCGGGGGGTGCGCGGCGGAGGCTGTCAAGATTGGCAGTATCCGTCGTGCGCCCGGTTACCTGGGCGTGGCCAGTGTGCGCTGCCCGCTAGCCGCTGCGCAGCGGCTTCTGTCCACCGGCCACCTAGTGTTGGGCTGGGCAAGGGCGAGGGTGGAGGCACTCGAGGCTAGAGCGGAATTTTGTTTCCGCTGCCTCGAGTGCGGCCACGTAGGGGCCCAGTGCCCCAATAGGGAACATGCAGGGCGAGGGGCTCGCTGCTACAAGTGCAGCGAGCCGGGCCACACGGCACGCGAGTGCCGGGCCCCCGAGAGGCGCTGCCCACTGTGTGTCGACATGGGGTCACCTCATGCGCACCGGTTGGGCAGCAGGCAATGCGCCCAGGCGAAGGGCGGTCGCACTAGGCGGCCCCCCTTTCGTAGCGGTGAGGCCCAGGGTGTCGTCGTTACGACGACACCTATGGACACCGCAACTGGGCCGGTGGTGGACGCTGGCTCGGGAAACCGAGCCGCTCCCGCCGAGAATTAGGCAGAAGATCTCTGCCTACCGATCCCGGGGCAGGGCGCGGGGACAGCCCTGCCTCACATCATGGGATCTAGAGAGTTGGTCGACGTGTTTGTCGCGTGCTGGGCAGGCGTCGGCAGAGCGGGTAATACCCGCTCAGTAGTTGGATCGAGTGCTCTACACTCAACTCAACAAAGAGCACGAGACGGAGGAGGTGGTGAGCCTCCAGTCTGTGACATCGTGGAAGCGCCTCAAGGCAAGTCCCCATGATGTCACAAACGTGGATGCGATGCAGGTAGCACCCCGGGGATGTTTAGTGGGTATTCCTCTTCGGAGGTGAGTCCCACACTCCCCTCGTCGGTCCTCCCCGGGACCGACGGGGATAGTCCATAAAGGATTTTACCCAGGGCAAAAAAAAAAAAAAAAAAAAAAAAAAAAAAAAAAAAAAAAAAAAAAAAAAAAAAAAAAAAAAAAAAAAAAAAAAAAAAAAGGTTAGGTTAGGTTAGGTTAGGTTAGGTTGGGCGGGTGGAAGGGGAAGTCACAGAGGCTACTGGTAAGACCTGGTGACTTCGTCTTTCACCGTACTCCATTGTCTTTCCCGGCAATGTGAGGGGTGTTGGTCTTGGGTGGAGCACTACTGTTGCGTCGAAACCCAAGGCAAGTGTGGTTGTTATCCTGCTCGTGGTTGCCGCCTGCTTTTGGTCTGGCCCTTCTGGACAGACGTAGCCGAAACAGCCATGCGCCTTCCCGTATAATTCTCCCTTCCCTCCTTTCCCTTTACCCTGTTTCCTGTCTTTCCCATTTCCTACATAGTGTCGCGGTTGTTCGGCTCCGGGTCTTCTCTGCTCTCAGAGTTGACTTTGGATGACGCACCGCCGTGGCACACCATAGGGTCCTCGGGTTGGCGCTCAACACTGGTTGGCCGCCAAACCGAGTCCCTACCCAATTTAATTTAATTCTGTTTTTGGTTGTTCTGTTTAATTACACTTCGTTTGGTTTGTTCATTTGGTTGTTGTTTGTTTCGTTGTCTTTTGTCTTTTCTATCTTTCCGTTTTCTTCGTTTTCTCTTTTAGCTCCTGGGGTGCGGCTTTCGGGATTTCCCGGGAGTCCGCGGGGGGGAAAGTGCTTAGGGTGACTTGTAGGAGGAGTATAATGATGGATAAGCGTTCGAACAAAAAGACTCCCCGGGCGGGTCCCAGCAAGCCGGTGGCTGCTGGGGAATCCCGCACCGTCTCTCCCTCTGGGGGGGGCGGTCTGCCCCATGTATACGGGGGGGGCAGTTTGGGCGTTCCGTCCGTCGATTTGACGGTCGAGGCAGTGGAAGGGAGAGAGACGCGCGCGATGCGCAAGCGCGCATCTGAGGAGTCCGCCATGGAGGAAGGGGCGACGGTTGGGAAGCGGCTAAACAGTCCGCTCCCCGGCCAGACAGAGCAGTCCGGCGAGAGCGACATTCCGCTGAGTCGGGACAGCTCATTAGGGCGAAGGGGGCAAGAGTCCGAGTCAAGCGACTTGGCCGGAATGACGCCGTCAGGAAGGTCGACACACATGATGAAGCGTGCATATGCGGGGAAGGCTCGTCCGTCGGAGACCCCACCCACGAGTGCGTGGGAGGAGAAGGACTCGAGCGGGCCGGACGACATAACGGAGGACTTGAAGCTGAGTAGCGGCTTCTATCATGAGAACGCGCGCTACGCGTACGGGCAGTACGAAAAGCTGAAGCGAGCAATAAAGTGTGGCGATATGGAGCCGGAGCCGTACCCAGAGGACGTCCGGTACAAGAACGTGGCACGCATGTGCCACGCAAAGGCGAGGCTGGTGGACGTGATCACCAAGGTCGTCGACAGCAGGGCGAAGGTACCTCCAGGGGAGTCTAGCGCCGGAACTCTTGGCACAATGGTCCAAGATGATCTGGCAATCCTCCTGGAGGTTACCAAACGATCAGGGCGACCCAAGGGCCTATTTCTTAAGGCCATCCAGACGGCGAGCGCGTCACTCTTGGACGCCACCAACCGGTTGGTGCAGAAGGCGTCGGAGACCGAGAGTCTGAAGAAACGGGTGGAGGGAATGAGGGCGGAGCTGGATCAGCTGCGAGCTGATATGGCGAGCCGGCCCGCCCGAATCCAAACCCCACCCGCTACCCCACAGGAAGACACTGCCCCGCTGACCATGCGGGAGATCGGCGCCATGGTAGACGCCAAGATCGCGGGTATCGCGGACCGGCTACTGCCGGAGATACGGCTCCGGCCGCCTCTGGCGGCGGATAGGTCGGCTGCCCCCGAGCGCACCATGACGCCGAAACCGGCGGAGACGCCAAGACGGAGGAGACCTAGGAGGAAGAGGGCCTCGGCTGTTTTGCCGGTCGCGGACCTCCCTGCGGTTCCCTCGCGTGTGATGCCCAGTGTGGCTCCAGCGAGGGAGCCCAGGACGGACAGTTGGGCGACGGTGGCGGCCAGGAGGGCCCCGCGTAAAGGGTTAGGAGAGCCGAGGAGCCGTCCCTCCCCCCCTTCGCCACGCAAGGCGGAGAAGGGCAGAGGGGCGAAGTGCCGGCGGAGGAGAAAGAGGGCGGTGACGGAGGCGGTGACCCTCACTCTTCCTGAGGGGTCACCGCACACGTATGCCGAGGTGCTGATGACCGCCCAGGGGGCGGTTAAGCTCGAGGAGATAGGTGTCGCTCCAGAGGAGATGCGGGCCCGGAGAACTCGTACGGGCGGGACGCTATACGAGCTCTCGGGCCCAGGTTGTGAGGAGAAGGCGGACAGGCTGGCGGAGCGCCTGAGCGCGTCCTTGGACGCTCTCGGTGTCCGGGTCTCGAGGCCCGTGAGAGCAAGGGAGATCCGGGTCCTGGACATTGATGATGCCACGGACCCCAAGGACGTTGCGAGGCAGCTGGCCTCGGCTGGGGGGTGCGCGGTGGACGCCGTCAAGGTTGGCGGCATAAGCCGCGCGCCGGGGCGCCTGGGAGTTGCCTGGGTGCGCTGTCCCCTGGCCGCAGCCCAGCGGCTGCTGTCCTCCGGCCACTTTGTGTTGGGCTGGGGACGGGCGAGGGTGGAAGCACTCGAGGCAAAGGCGGCATACTGCTTCCGCTGCCTCGAGTGCGGCCACGTGGGGGCCCAGTGTCCCAATAAAGGGAGCGAGAGGGGGGCTCGCTGCTTTAAATGCAGCGAGCCGGGCCATAGGGCACGCGAGTGCCAGGCCCGAGGTCGACGTTGCCCGCTGTGCGCGGATCTGGGGCTGCCCGATCTGCATCGGCTGGGCAACGGGTCGTGCGCCCAAACCAAGGGCGGCCGTAGCAGGCGCCCTGGTCGGCGCGAGGTGGAAGGCGCTGTTTTCACGGCGGCGCCCATGGCGGTGGATGCGGGCCCGATTGTCCGGGCCGCTCCCGCCGTGTCGTAGGCCGAGTCCGGCCGCAGATCCCGGGGCAGGGCACGGGGATGCCCTCGCCCCGCAGGGGATCTGTGAAGATACGACGTCCTGTGCGGGTGCTCACGACAGGACGTCGATTGCTCGTTCAGCGAGCGCGAGTTGAGGAGGTGGGCCTCCTGTCTGCGGCGGCGTGGTCCTGAGAACAGATCCCACAATGCCGCAACAAGGACGCGAGTAGGGAGCACTCCGGGGATGTTTTAGTGGGTAGGCCCCCACTCTGGGGGAGATTCCCACACACCCCCCTCGGCCATCCCCGTGGCCGACGGGATGTCCATAAAGGATTTTTACCCCGGGCGAACAAAAAAAAAAAAAAAAAAAAAAAAAAAAAAAAAAGGTTAGGTTAGGTTGGGCGGGTGGAAGGGGAAGTCACAGAGGCTACTGGTAAGACCTGGTGACTTCGTCTTTCACCGTACTCCATTGTCTTTCCCGGCAATGTGAGGGGTGTTGGTCTTGGGTGGAGCACTACTGTTGCGTCGAAACCCAAGGCAAGTGTGGTTGTTATCCTGCTCGTGGTTGCCGCCTGCTTTTGGTCTGGCCCTTCTGGACAGACGTAGCCGAAACAGCCATGCGCCTTCCCGTCTTAATTCTCCCCTTCCCTCCTTTCCCTTTCCCCTTTTCCTTTCTCTCCCATTTCCTGTTTCAGTGTCGCGGTTGTTCGGCTCCGGGGACTTCTCTGTTTTCAGAGTTGCCTTGGGACGTCGAACCGCCGTGGCACACCATGGGGTCCTCGGGTTGGCGCTCAACACCGGTTGGCCGCCAAACCGAGTCCCCACCCTAATTTAATTTTATTTTAACTTCATTTAATCTAAATTAGTCTGTTGTTTTGTTTGGTTTTGGTCGTTCTACTTCTTTTGGTTTGTTGTTTTGGTTCGTTGTTTGTTTTGGTTTTTCTTTAGTCTTTTCTGTCCTTTTGTTTCTTTTCGTTTTCTTTGTAGTTTCTGGGGTGCGGCTCTCGGGTTTTCCTGGGGGTCCGCAGGGGGGTGCATAGGGCGATGTTTGTTTTGGAGAGGAAAAATAACGATGGAAGTACGTCAGAAGAAAAATACTCCCCGGGCGGGTCCCAGTCAGCCGGTGGCTGCTGGGGAATCCCGCACCCCTGCGCCTAAAAACGCGGGGGTCTGCCCCACGTTATACGGGGGGGGCAATTCAGACGTTCCGTCCGTCGTTGCGACGGATGAAGTGGGAAGGAGTAGGAGGCGAGGAGCGCGTAAGCGAAAAAAGGAGAGGATATCCGAGGATAGCGAGAGAGCTGGAAAGAGAGCAAACAGCCCTCTCCTCACTCAAGAGGAAGAGATTGAGGAAGAGATTGAGGAAGAAGTGGACATGCCGCCGGAGGAAGAGGTACCCGAGTCTGATGACTCCGAGTACCAGGACCCGTATGAGAGGGGGGAGGTCTACACAAGGCGAGCTGAACAAGGGAAGGCATGCCGATCCCAAACCCCGCTCACGAGTGAGTGGGAAGAGGAAGACCAGTCGGATGGCCCGGAGGACATCGTGGAGGCCGGTCCTGTAAAGACCGGCTTTTACCACGAATGCTCCCGGCATCTGTACAGGATATATAAAAAGCGGCGACAGAGGGCCACTGAAAATGGCGAGGACGAAGCGGAACTGGACCTGGTCTGCCCGGAGAACATCCGGGTCAAGACTATGGCACGGGTGCTGAATGCAAAGGCGAAGGTGACGGAAATCGTCACTAGGATAGCGGCGAAGAGGAAAAAGTTACCTCCAAGGGAGCGAAGCGCCCAAACACTAGGCGCAGTCATACAGGACGACGTGGCTATCCTCTTGGAGGTAACGAAGACCCACGGACGTACCAAGGGAGTCTTCGCAAAGGCTATAGAGCTGGCGAAGACATCCCTCACCAGAGCGACGAACCAGCTCGTCGAAAAGGCCTCCGACTATGAGAGGCTCTTGGAGAGAGTCGCGGACATGAGGGTCGAGATTGACCAGCTGCGGGAGGCAGTGGCCAAACAGTCTCGGCCCTCCCAAGTCTTGCAGACCCCCCAAGCGACGCAAACTGAGGACGAAGAATCAATGGGTGAGCCACCGCTAACAATGCGGGAGATCGGCGCCATGGTGGACGCAAAGATTGCGGGCATCGCCGACCGGCTGCTGCCAGAGAGGCGGTTCCGTCCGCCTCTGGCGGCAGACCGAACCGGCAAGGGCGAGCACCACCTGGCGCCTAAACCTGGGCCGAAGAGGGTGATGATCGACGCGCCACCCAAAGCGAAGCGGATCAGGCGGAAGAGGACTGCGGCCGTGCCACCGGTCGCCGAAATCCCCGCCGTCCCTGCACCCGTGCCAAAAGTGGCCATTGCTAGGGACACCAGGAAGGACACATGGGCAGTGGTGACTGCCAGAAACAGGACGAAGACCATACAGCCGACGAGCCGTCCCTCCCCTTCGCCAAGTATGGCGAAGCCGGGGAAGAAGAAGAGGACGAAGTCCCGGCAAAAGCCGGACCTCAGTTTAACGGAGGCTGTGACCCTCACATTACCCGAGGAGTCACAGCACTCCTACAGTGACGTGGTCAACACCGCCAGGGAGGCGGTAAACCTGCAAGAGATCGGGATCGCCCCTGGCGACATTAGGCCAAAAAGGACGAGGATGGGCGGACTGCTGTACGAGCTGTCCGGCCCAGATAGAGGTGAAAAGGCGGATAGGCTCGCTGAGCGCCTGAGCGCGGCGTTGAGCGCTCTCAGCGTTCGGGTCTCGCGCCCATCAAGGATGAGGGAACTAAGCGTCAGGGATCTGGATGACGCCACCACACAGGACGACGTTAAGAGGGCAGTAGCATCAGCCGGGGGCTGCGCGGCGGAGACCGTCAAGGTCGGGAACATCCGCCGCGCGCCGGGATACCTGGGAGTGGCCTGGGTGCGCTGTCCTCTCACCGCCGCTCAGCGGCTACTAACAACCGGCCACGTCGTCATAGGCTGGTGTAGGGCGAGGGTCGAGGCACTCGAGGCAAAGACGGAATTCTGTTTCCGTTGCCTCGAGTGCGGCCACGTAGGTGTGTCGTGTCCGAATCAGGACAAAGGGCGAGGGGCTCGCTGCTACAAGTGCAGCGAGCCCGGACACACGGCACGGGAGTGCCAGGCGGAGAGACGACGCTGCCCGCTGTGTGCAGACATGGGTTTACCCCATGAGCACCGGCTGGGCAGCGGGTCGTGCGCCCAAAAGGGCGGCCGTAATAGGCCCCCTGGTCGGCGCGAGGTGGTCCGGGGCACTGTCAGCACGGCAGCGCCCATGGCGGTGGATGCGGGCCCGACTATCCGGGCCGCTCCCGCCGGGACATAGGCCGAGTCCGGCCGCAGATCCCGGGGCAGGGCACGGGGATGCCCTCGCCCCGCAGGGGATCTGTGAAGATACGACGTCCTGTGCGGGTGCTCACGACAGGACGTCGATTGCTCGTTCAGCGAGCGCGAGTCGAGGAGGTGGGCCTCCTGTCTGCGGCGGCGTGGTCCTGAGAACAGATCCCACAATGCCGCAACAAGGACGCGAGTAGGGAGCACTCCGGGGATGTTTTAGTGGGTAGGCCCCCACTCTGGGGGAGATTCCCACACACCCCCCTCGGCCATCCCCGTGGCCGACGGGATGTCCATAAAGGATTTTTACCCCGGGCGAACAAAAAAAAAAAAAAAAAAAAAAAGGTTAGGTTAGGTTCCCCCTCGACTGTGCTGCCACCTTGCTGTGGTGAGGGGGCTTGAGTGCCTCAATGATCCGTGGGGCCATACCGGCCAGGGCCTCCCATGCCGGGCGGGCCCACGGGGAGAGGTGAGACGAAGAGCGGCACCCAGCGTCGTGGCGGGTTGCGGCTCCGGGGACTCCTCTGTCCTCAGAGCTGCCTTGGGAGTCGTAAACCGCTGCGGCGCACCATGAGGTCCTCGGGTTGGCGCTCAACTTAGTTGGCCGTCAAACCGAGTCCTCACTCAACGTCCTCGGGTTGGCGCCGGCCGAGGGCTGACGCACCTCCTCTGCGGGGCCGTATGCCGCAGAAGGGGGCTGCGGGACGGATCGCCGGTGCGCTGCGGTAGATTGGGGCTGCGGGGACTTGGGTGGATGGGGACCCTGTCCCCAGTGTCTCGCTGCGAGCCCTGGACGGGGGCTCCGGGGACCTGGGTTGACGGTGGACCCTGTCCTAAGGGTTTCCCTGCGGGCCCTGGACGGCTGCGGTGCGCCGGTGTCCTCTGGTTGGCGCCGGCCCGAGGGCTGACGGGCCTCCTTCTGCGGGGCCGATGTCGCAGAAGGGGGCAGCGGGGCGGGTCACAAGGGAGGGAGCTCCGGGTGACCCGCGCCGCGGACGGAGGCGGGGGTGGAGGGTGGTTCGTGACGGTGCGGGCCCCTTCTGCCCTCGCCTAGGAGGCCGGTGGTGGTTCGGGGGAGCCACCACCGACGAAAGCCTCGATGACTGAGGGCGTCCCAGTGTACCGGGACGCCCTCCCTGCGGGCACCACGCTGGGGCGTCACAGTAGAATGCGTTTACGCGAACTTGTGGCGCCCCAAGCGCGTCGTGTGTGGGTATGCCGCTGGGGTTTTAGTGGGTAAACGACTGGGTAGACGACCCTTGTCGGAGTCCCACATAATCACCGACCTTTCCCCCGGGGTGCGGTGGTATGCATAAAGCATTTCCCCAGCGAAAACAAAAAAAAAAAAAAAAAAAAAAAAAAAAAAAAAAAAAAAGGTTAGGTTAGGTTAGGTTAGGTTGGGCGGGTGGAAGGGGAAGTCACAGAGGCTACTGGTAAGACCTGGTGACTTCGTCTTTCACCGTACTCCATTGTCTTTCCCGGCAATGTGAGGGGTGTTGGTCTTGGGTGGAGCACTACTGTTGCGTCGAAACCCAAGGCAAGTGTGGTTGTTATCCTGCTCGTGGTTGCCGCCTGCTTTTGGTCTGGCCCTTCTGGACAGACGTAGCCGAAACAGCCATGCGCCTTCCCGTCTTAATTCTCCACTTCCCTCCTTTCCCTTTCCCCTTTTCCTTTCTCTCCCATTTCCTGTTTCAGTGTCGCGGTTGTTCGGCTCCGGGGACTTCTCTGTTTTCAGAGTTGCCTTGGGACGTCGAACCGCCGTGGCACACTATGAGGTCCTCGGGTTGGCGCTCAACTCAGTTGGCCGTCAAACCGAGTCCTCACTTCATTTAATTTAATTCTATCTTTTTGGTTTGTTTATTTTGTTATACTTCGTTTTGTTTGTTTGTTTTGGTTTTGTTTGTTTGTTTTGGTTTTGTTGTTCGTTTTGTTTGTTTGTTGTTTGTTTGGTTTGTTTGTTTTGGTTTTGTTGTTTTGTTTTGTTATGTTTGTTTCCCTAACTTTTCTGTCTTTTTGTTTGTTTCTTTTCTTTTCGTCTCTTCGGGTTTGCGGCTCCCGGGGTTCCTCGGGGGTTCGCAGGGGTGGGTGTGCTTAGGGCGACGTTTTTGGTTGGGAGTAAAAACTATGGATAAGCACGATTACCAAACAACTCCCCGGGCGGGTCCCAGTTCGTCGGTGACGGCTGGGGAATCCCGCACCCCTGCGCCTAACAGTGCGGGGGTCTGCCCCACGTTATACGGGGGGGGCAGTAACCGTGTGACTCCGTCTGTTGCAACAGACGTTGAGAGGAGGGGGGCCACTGTGCCGAAATTACCATATATAGAAGTAGCCGGACGAGACGGCGTAATATATCGCTTCCCGGGAGACCGCGTGCCGGATGCGATATCCACGGATGACGAGGTGGTCGTCGTGGAGGAGAGGGAGAGGGTGGACGAAGGGGTGCGCCGAACATCTGGCCCCCGAAGGGACGACAAGGGTCGTTTTCTGTCGTCCCGGTCTGCCTCCCCATGCTCGGCTTCTAAGCCGAAGGAAGGAGGAAAGGCTCCGGTGGTGGTCCTCCAGGACTGCCTCAGGCCTGGAACGCCCCGGAGCGTCGAACGACTGAGGCGAGAACGGGAGCTAGGTCTCGACATGTTGACGTCCGGCGACGAGGACGTCGAGTTCCTGTCCGATTCGGACTGTTCTCTGCGGAGAGCCAGCAGCAAGCGTCGTCTGGACGCCGAGGACGACGCTGCTGCTGAGGCCGCGGAGAAGGTGCCTCGGATAGAGAAGGTCCCCAAAAGGGGTAAGGCAAAGAAGGCCAGCGCCAGGCTAGAGGAGGTTCCCGAGGGTAATACCTCGGATGATCCCTCAGAAGACGCCCCAAGAGGGCGTGGAAGACCGCCCACCACGGGCCAACACGTCGGCCTGTGGCGTAAGAAAAAGGAGAGGGAGGCGGCCCTCGAGGAGGAAAGGGAGAGGCAGGAGTTCGAGGCCCGCTGGGGCCCACTCCAGCCCCCAACTCCCAGTGCCGAGAGGCTGGAGCAGCAGGAGCGCGAGGACCGCGAGGTCCGGGAGGCGGACGAGCGCGCTGCGGAGCAGGGAGTCGCTCCCAGCAGGCTCTACCAGCCGGTGCGCGACGCTGATGTGGATGACATGAACGGGGTCGAGCTGGCCCGAACCGTCCACAACAGCGTCATCAAAATTAGAGAGGGAGTTAAAAGCTCCAAAAATCTGAAAGGGACGGTGATCCGGGAGGTGAAAGACGGCCTGGGTGCAATCTTGGACGCGACGGAGGTGCTGATGCGCCGCACGGAGTCAGGGGAAGTGGCTCTGTTGCGGGCGCAAGTCACAAATATGCAAGACCAAATGCGGGACATGGAGCTGCAGTGCGCCGAACAGAGGCGCACGATAGACGAGTTGCGCACTCGGCTCACTAAGGCCGAGGCAGCTCGTATCGAGAAGTCGATGCGCCCCTCTACTTCAACAGAGGGGCTAGACGTCCAGCTCGTCAGTAGGACGATCATGACCCAGGTGGGTGGCATGCTAAACGCCCGCCTGGAGGAGATCGAGCGCCGACTTCCCCCGGCGCCGAGTATGCGCCCGCCTCTCGCGTCGGACGCTGCCCGGGCCCCAGTGGCTGAGGCGGCCGGAATCGAGAGGCCGGCGAAGAAAAAGAAGAAGGGAGCCATACTGGCTGCCCCGGTGAGGAGAGAGGTCGGGCCGACGGCACCAACCGTCCCTGCCCAAGCCGCCACAACATCTGCGGCTCCGACCCTCTCCAAAGGTCAGAAGAGGAGGCTAAAGAGGAAGAGCCTCGCGGCGCAGAGAGCGCCTGACGCGGAACACGCGGACGTCGCGCCTGCTGTGACGCATGCGGACGTCGTGCCCGCCCCAGTCCGGGAGGGCTGGAATGTGGTGGTCCGGAGAGGGGCCACCAAGAAGGCAGTTCGGCCTCCTCAGCCGCAACCCGCCAGCAGGCAGCCGCCGGCACAGCGGAAGCCCAAAGCCTCGCGGCTGCGGGCACCACGCACGTCGGCGGTTACTCTCACGCTGCTGCCGGGAGCCGCTGAGGAGAACCTTAACTTTGGCGGGGTCCTGCGTAAGGTCAGGACCCAGATGCCTGAAGAGGAGTTTGTGGCGCTGAAGCCCACGTTTAGGGAGGCGGCTACGGGAGCGCTCATCATAGAGCTCCCCGATGCCCAAAAGGCGGACGCCCTCGCCTCTAAGTTTAGAGAGGCGTTTGGGCCAGAGGTGCTTCGTGTGGCGCGGCCGGTCAAGTCGACCGAGCTGCGCCTACACGCGTTGGATCCCTCTGTGGTGGAGGAGGAGGTCGTTTCGGCCGTCGCGAGCGCCGGTGGGTGCGATGCGGCGGCCGTCAGGTGCGGCCCCATAAGACGGTCGAGCCGGTCGGGCCTAGGCACGGTGTGGGTGCGTTGCCCGACGGCGGCCGCAAAAACGATCGCTCGAGGGCGTCTTGCGATCGGGTGGTCGGCGGCCAGAGTAGAGATCCTGCGGCAGCGGCCCCGGATGTGTTACCGGTGTCTCGAGACCGGTCACGTCGGGGCCTGCTGCAAATCGGAGCAGGACAGAAGCAGTCTCTGCTATCAGTGCGGGGTAAGCGGCCACAAGGCCGTCGACTGCAATGCGCCTGCGCGCTGCGTGGTCTGCGAGGGAGAGGGCCGAGACGCTAATCATCGGTGCGGCCGGATTAGCTGTCTCGGGCCCAAAAAGCGTAGGCCGCCAAGGGAGGCGGCTACGCAGGTCCGGATGGACACATAGTCCGTCCGAGACTCGAGTGGGGCCCGTTCTGTCCGGGCCAACTCGCTGAGGTGCGCGCAGGCGCACGTAGGGTCGTGGCCTTCAATGGCCAAGCCAGGTGGGCACAGGGGCAACTGGTGCAATTAGGTCCCAAACGCCCCTCCACTGGGACGCGAGACCGGAGGAGTTTTAGTGGGTAGGGGGGCGCTCTCATTCCTATAGAGCGCCTTCGAGTCTCCACATAACCTTGTCGCTTCCACTCACGTGGAGGCGTTGCTCCGTGAGTGGAAGTGGCAGGGTACCCGTAAAAAGGGTTTCTCCTCCGCCCAAAAAAAAAAAAAAAAAAAAAAAAAAAAAAAGGTTAGGTTAGGTTAGGTTAGGTTCCCCCCCGATTTGTGCTGCCACCTTGCCGTGGTGGGGGGGCTTGAGTGCCTCAAGGATCCGTCGGGGCCATACCGGCCAGGGTCACCCATGCCGGGCGGGCCCGCGGGGAGAGGTGAGACTAAGAGCAGCGCTACCTTTTATAAAGTATATATTGTTTGTTTTTTGTTTTTCGTTTTGGTTTTGTTTGTTTGTTTGTTTGTTTTGTAATATATATTCTGTCTTTTGGTTCTTTTCTTTTGGTTTTGTTCTTGGTTTTGTTTTGTTTTGCTTTGTTTTAATTGTCCTTTTCTATCATATTTATTTCTTTTCGCCTTCATTTTCACGACGTTTTCGGAGGAGTATAAAAACCATGGAAAGACGCGCTTTGGAAAATAGTCCCCGGGCGGGTCCCAGCTCGACTTTGTCAGCTGGGGAATCCCGCACTGTCGACCCTTCGGGGGAGGCAGTCTGCCCCTCGTACTACGGGGGGGGCACCAACCGCGAAACTGCCACTAAGGGTAGGAAGGAAGAGGCCACCGTGCCGCAATCACGAGTAGAGGTAGCCGGAACTGACGGCGGAGCAAAAGGGAATGACATCCCCTGTGCATTGGAGGAAGGCGACGTCTGGGTCGTCGGCGACAGAAAAGAGGTGCTGGACGAATTCCTGCGCCGAACATCTGTCCCCCAAAGGGACGACAAAGGGCGCTTTGTCTCGTCCCGGTCGGCCTCTCCATTACCGGCCACACAGCCGAAGAGGATGGAGAAAGGGAAGATCCCAGTGGTGGTCCTCGAGGATGTCCTCAGGCCCATATCGCCACGAACACTGGAGATGGAGCGCGCAGCGCGCGAACTCGGACTGGAGATGTCGACGGACGGTGAGTCCGTCTACGACTCGGATTTGGAATTCGGGGGCCCACTGCGGAGATCCGGCAGCAAGAGACGTCTGGACTCCGACGACGACTCTGCTGCCGAGGCCGCAGAAAAGGTCCCCAGGGTGGACGAATCCCCGCGAGGTCGGGGTCGGCCGCCCACCACCGGGCAGCACGTGGGCAAATGGCAGGCCAAGAAGGAGATGTTGGCTGCCAAACGAGCCCTAGAAGCGGAAGACGCACGGGAGCTGAGGGAGAGGCCCCCCGCAGAGCCTCCTGCGGCAAAGCCCCCCAAAGCAAAACCCATACAAAGGCCCGACCAGGACCCACATGGTCTAGTCGGGTCGGACCTGGAACGACGCATGGCCGAGGAGGTCGCCAACATTCGCGACGTTGCGAAGTCCTCCGCCAATTTGAAAGGCACATTTATTAAGCGCCTAAAGGAAGCAGCCACCTTTATGGAGGGAGCGGCGGAGGTCCTCATTCGGCGGTCTGCTGATGAGGAGGTCGCCATGCTCCGCGCCCAAAATAGGAGGCTCCAAGAGGAGAAGAGAGAGTACCGCAGGACGAACGCGGAGCTCGAGAAGAGATTGAGTGCCCTAGAAGAGCAAGTGGAGAGACTCAAAAAGAGGCCAGGGAAGAAACAAGGCAAGTCGGGCTGTTCTTGTGCGTCCTCCGGCGCACAAAGGATCACCGAAGAGCCGATGATCATTGTTAGAAGACCAAACCCGGTGACGGCTGAGGTGGAGGCGGCCCTGAAGGCCCTCGGGATCATCGCCAAGTACGCCACCGAATACAATGTGTCGGACGAATTCCGGGACATGCGGCAGCTCCCCCGCGTGCCCCTGGAGCTCCAGGAGGCTCTCTTCGGAGGTCCGGAGCCCCCGGCGCCGTCCGCAGAGACCGCCGCGCCCTCAGAGGCCCCTGTGCCGAGAGAGGCCCCCGCGTCCAGAGAGACGCCCGCGCCCCGAGAGGCCACAGCGCCTCGGGCGCCAAAACGGACGAAGACCACTGGCAGTGCCCCGGTCGCCCCATCACCGGCGGCTTCGGGCCCTGCAAAGAAGAAAAAAGCTAAGAAGAAAAGCCTCGCGGCTCAGCGCGTCCCCGACGCCGAACGGCTGGACATGGAGTCCATCCCGGTGCGGGGAGATTGGCAGACGGTGGGCCCACGCAAGGGCTCCAAGAAAAAGGCTACGGCTCTGCCGAAGCCGAGGGATGAGACGCGCAAAGCAACGCCGGCCAAGCCGAAGATCCGGGCACAACAGCTCCGAGTCCCGCGCACGTCGGCGGTTGTTATAACTCTGCAGCCTGGCGGAGTGGAAAAGGGCCTCCACTACGCCAAGGTGATTAACACGGCTGCGACTGCTATAAAATGGGAAGAACTAGGTCTCCCGCGTCCCTTGTGCAAGCCAACGGCCGCGGATGGGCGCAAACTGCTCTTCCCACCTGGGGAAGGCAGCGAGGCGAAGGCCGACCTTTTGGCCTCCAAGTTGCGAGAGGTCTTCAGCGCGGAGGAGCTGAAGATCTCTCGCCCAGTGAAGACGGCGGAGCTCGGCATCTCTCTCCTGGATGATTCAGTCACCAGGGAGATGATCGCCGCAGCTATCGCCGAAAAGGGGAAATGTAACGCCGCACAGATCAAGTGCGGCGAAATCAAGAAGGGCCCGCAGAACATGGGCCAGGTGTGGGTGCGGTGCCCGGTGTCGACGGCCAAGGTGGTCGCGCGCGACCGATTGGCTGTGGGCTGGTCGTCGGCCCGGGTTGAGCTGCTGGGGGCGAGGCCCCTACAGTGTCATAAGTGCCTCAAATACGGGCACACCCTGGCTCTGTGCCAGGAGGGAGGAGACCGCGGCGATTCGTTATGCTTTCGCTGCGGTCAAGCCGGTCACATTGCGGCTACGTGCCGTGAGAAGCCGCACTGTGTGGCATGTGCGGCGACCGGCAAACCGGCAGATCACCGTGGGGGCAGGAGCCGGTGCCTAGAGGCCAAGCGCCGTGGGGCACCAAAGGCTGCAAGGGCCAGCGCACCCAAGCCGCGGCCTTCCTGTCCCCGACCCCCCAAGCAAGGGGGAGGGAGGAGGATGGACACGTCATAGTCCGTCCTAAGCCATGGGTATGGCGGCGGGCGTGGGAGATCCCGCCGCCTGTAAAAGCCCTAGGGTAGAAGTGGCAGCGCCATTCTGACTGGCGCGCCACAAATTCCGGCAGAGAGCGGCTATCACACGCCGCTCCAAGTGGGAAGAGGTCCCGCGAGGGACCAGCGCCTGCTGGGTTGAGAGTGGTGATATTTAGGCCCCACGTCAACTCCCCAGCAGGCCGGGCCGGAATCGAGGGGTTTAGTGAGTAGGAGTCTCACATAACCCAGCCGTCTCCCACACGGCTGGGTACCCATGATGGGTTCCCCTCGTAAAAAAAAAAAAAAAAAAAAAAGGTTAGGTTAGGTTAGGTTAGGTTAGGTTGGGCGGGTGGAAGGGGAAGTCACAGAGGCTACTGGTAAGACCTGGTGACTTCGTCTTTCACCGTACTCCATTGTCTTTCCCGGCAATGTGAGGGGTGTTGGTCTTGGGTGGAGCACTACTGTTGCGTCGAAACCCAAGGCAAGTGTGGTTGTTATCCTGCTCGTGGTTGCCGCCTGCTTTTGGTCTGGCCCTTCTGGACAGACGTAGCCGAAACAGCCATGCGCCCTCCCGTCTTAATTCTCCCCTTCCCTCCTTTCCCTTTCCCCTTTTCCTTTCTCTCCCATTTCCCTGTTTCAGTGTCGCGGCTGTTCGGCTCCGGGGACTTCTCTGTTTTCAGAGTTGCCTTGGGACGTCGAACCGCCGTGGCACACCATGAGGTCCTCGGGTTGGCGCTCAACTCAGTTGGCCGTCAAACCGAGTCCTCACTTCATTTAATTTAATTCTATCTTTTTGGTTTATTTATTTTGTTATACTTCGTTTTGTTTGTTTGTTTTGGTTTTGTTTTGTTTGTTTTGTTTTGTTTTGTTTTGTTTTGTTTTGTTCGTTTGTTTGTTTGTTTGCTTTGGTTTTGTTTTGTTTGTTTCACTAACTTTTCTGTCTTTTTGTTTGTTTCCTTGTCTTTTCGTCTCTTCGGGGTGCGGCTCTCGGGGCTTTCCGGGGGCTCGCAGGGGGGGAAATGTGCTTAGGGCGATGTTTGGGAAGGAGTTAAAAACTATGGCAAGTCGTGAATTGAAAATAAGTCCCCGGGCGGGTCCCAGCTCTGCTGGGGAATCCCGCACTGTCGACCCTTCGGGGGAGGCAGTCTGCCCCTCGTACTACGGGGGGGGCACAAAGCACGAAACTACCAGAAAGGGTAGGATGGGAGTAAAGACGGCCGCAATGGCGCAACTACTGGAAGAAGAAGAGGCCGGTACTGACGGCGAAGTAGAGAGGAGCAAGGGGTGCAGCACAACAGGCCCCCTGAGGGACGGGAAGGGGCGATTCAAATCGCCATCCCGGCCCAGTGTAGAGATGGACAGCAATCCGGTGGTGGTCCTCCAGGACTGCCTCAGGCCTGGGACGCCCCGGAGCGTTGAGCGACTAAGACGAGAGGCGGAGATCGGACTGGATATGTCGACGTCCGGCGAGGAGGACGTCGAGTTCTTGTCCGATTCGGACTACGGGGGCCCTCTGCGGAGGTCCGGCAGCAAGCGGCGACTTGACAGTGATGACGACGCTGCTGACGAGGCCGCGGAAAAGGTCCCACGGGTCGAGGACGCCCCAAGGGGCAGGGGAAGACCGCCAACAACGGGCCAGCATGTCGGCCTGTGGCGGAAGAAAAAGGAGAGAGAGGCAGCCCTCGAGGAACAAAGGGAGTTGGCGGAGTTTGAGGCCCGGTATGGCCCATTCCAGCCCCCAACTGCTGAAAGAACTGCTGAGAGGCAGGAATGGGAAAGGAACGCGAAGGCGCAGCAAGAGCGCCAGGAGCGGGAAACCCGAGAGGCGGACGCACGCGCTGCGGAGCAGGGAGTAGCTCCAAGCAGGCTGTACCAGCCGGTGCGGGCCGCTGATGTGGACGACATGAATGGGATCGAGCTGGCCCGTACCGTCCACAACGGCGTCACAAAAATAAGGGAAGTCATAAAGAACTCCAAGAACATAAAAGGGACGTTCATCCGGGACGTGAAAGACGGCCTGGCCGCGATCATGGACGCGACGGAGGTGTTGACGCGCCGCACGGAGTCCGGGGAAGTGGCTCTGTTGCGGGCGCAGTTCAACACCTTAAATGACCAAATGCGGGACATGGAGCTGAAGTGCGCCGAACAACGGCGTACGATAGACGAGCTGCGCACTCGGCTCACCAAGGCCGAGGCAGCTCGTATAGAGAAGGCCATGCGCCCCCCTACTACAACGGAGGGGCTAGACACACAGCTTCTGAGTAGGAATATAATGACCCAGGTGGGTGGGATGCTGAACGCCCGCCTGGAGGAAATTGAGAGCCGGCTTCCCCCGGCAAAGAGAGTACGCCCGCCTCTCGCATCGGACGCTGTTCAGGCCCCAGTGGCTGAGGCGGCTAGGACCGAAGCGACAAGGCCGGCTTCAAAAAAGAAGGCGAGGAAGAAAGCCGCCGAAGCGGCTGTACCTGTGAGGAGAGAGGTTGGGCCGACGGCACCGGCCGTCCCTGCCCAAGACGCCACAACACCTGCGGCTCCAGCCTCCTCGAAACGGAGTAAGAGGAAGACCGGAAAGAGCCTCGCAGCGCAGCGAGCGCCGGATGCGGAGAGCGCGGATGTCGCGCCCGCTGTGTCACGAGCAGAATGGAGTACGGTGGTCCGTAGAGGGGCCACCAAGAAGACTGTCCAGCCGCAAGCTGACAGCAGACCGCCGCCGCCAAAGCGGAAGCCCAAAGCCTCGCGGCTGCGGGCCCCGCGCAAGGCGGCAGTAGTCCTCACACTGCTGCCAGAGGCGACTGAGGAACAAATCACATATGCCGAAGTCATACGGAGGGCCAAAAGCCACATCACGTTGGCTGACCTTGGTCTCCACAAACCCACATTCCGGGAGGCAGCGACGGGTGCGCTGGTTGTGGAAGTCCCGGATGTGGAGAAAGCGGACGCGTTAGCCGCGAAAATAAGAGAAGTTTTTAGGCCCGAAATACTTCGGGTGGCGCGGCCGGTCAAATCGGCCGAGCTGCGCCTACACGGACTCGACCCTTCGGTCACGGAAGAGGAAGTCGTGGCGGCTGTAGCGAGCACCGGCGTGTGCGACGCAGCAGCCGTCAAGTGCGGCAAAATAACGAGAGTGCGCAGATCGGGCATAGGCACAGTGTGGGTGCGGTGCCCGGTCCTGGCGGCCAAGACGATCGCCCGAGGTCAGCTGACCATAGGGTGGACGTCGGCCCGAGTGGAGGTCCTTCGTCAGCGCCCCCGAATGTGTTACCGGTGTCTCGAGACCGGGCACATCGGGGCGTGTTGCAAGTCAGACAAGGACCGGGGTGGCGTCTGCTACCAGTGCGGGGAGGGCGGTCACAAGGCCGCCAGCTGCAGCGCCAAGCCGCGCTGCATCGTGTGCGCCGACTACGGCCGGGACGCCAACCACAGATGTGGTCGGGCGAGTTGTCTCGGCCCGAAGAAGCGCAAGCCGCCCGACAAGGGGGCCGAGCAGGAACGGATGGACACGTAGTCCATCCGCCGACATAAGTGCCGATTCATTCGGCCCGGGAAGGCTGGCCGGTTCTGTCCGGGGCCAGGTACGAAGGTGGTGGTGCGCAGAGGTGCGCAATATAGGGTCGAGGTCTTATGATCACACACGGTGGGTGGAGCACACGGTGATATCGGTCCCGAACCGCTCCCCACCAGGAAGGGAAGATATAGAGGTAGGTTTAGTGGGTATGGGGACGTCCATTTCTAGGGCGCTCTCGAGTCCCACATAACCCTGTCGCATCCACTCGCGTGGAGGCTTTCTCCGCGAGTGGATGCGCCAGGGTATCCGTAAAAAGGATTCCCCCTCTCTAAAAAAAAAAAAAAAAAAAAAAAAAAGGTTAGGTTAGGTTAGGTTAGGTTGGGCGGGTGGAAGGGGAAGTCACAGAGGCTACTGGTAAGACCTGGTGACTTCGTCTTTCACCGTACTCCATTGTCTTTCCCGGCAATGTGAGGGGTGTTGGTCTTGGGTGGAGCACTACTGTTGCGTCGAAACCCAAGGCAAGTGTGGTTGTTATCCTGCTCGTGGTTGCCGCCTGCTTTTGGTCTGGCCCTTCTGGACAGACGTAGCCGAAACAGCCATGCGCCTTCCCGTCTTAATTCTCCACTTCCCTCCTTTCCCTTACCCTGTTTCCTGTCGTTCCGAGTCCTCATTTAATTTATTTTAACACTATCTTTTTGTTGTTTTGTTGTTGTTATACTTCGTTTTGTTTGTTTGTTTTGGTTTTGTTTTGTTTTGTTTGTTTGTTTTGGTTTTGTTTATTTGTTTTGTTTTGTTTCGTTCGTTTTGTTTGTTTGTTTGTTGTTTGTTTGTTTGTCTTGGTTTTGTTTTGTTTGTTTGTTTCATTAACTTTTCTGTCTTTTTGTTTGTTTCTTTGTCTTTTCGTCTCTTCGGGTTTGCGGCTCCCGGGGTTCCTCGGGGGTCCGCAGGGGTGGGTGTGTTTAGGGCGACGTTTCGGAGAAGGAATAGCAATATGGACAAGCGCGATTATGAAACTATTCCCCGGGCGGGTCCCAGTTCGCCGGTGGCGGCTGGGGAATCCCGCACCCCTGCGCCTAACAGTGCGGGGGTCTGCCCCACGTTATACGGGGGGGGCAGTAACCGCGTGACTCCGTCTGCTGCAGCAGACGTTGAGAGGAGGAGGGCCACCGTGCCGAAATTACCATTCATAGAAGTAGCCGGAAGGGACGGCGTAATATATCGCTTCCCTGGAGATCGAGTGCCGGATGCAATATCCACGGATGACGAGGTGGTCGTCGTGGAGGAGAAGGAGAGGGTGGACAAAGGGGTGCGCCGAACACCTGGCCCCCGAAGGGATGACAAGGGTCGCTTTCTGTCGTCCCGGTCTGCCTCCCCATGCTCGGCTTCTAAGCCGAAGGAAGGAGGAAAGGCTCCGGTGGTGGTCCTCCAGGACTGCCTCAGGCCTGGAACGCCCCGGAGCGTAGAACGGTTGAGACGAGAACGGGAGCTAGGTCTCGACATGTTGACGTCCGGCGACGAGGACGTCGAGTTCCTGTCCGATTCGGACTGTTCTCTGCGGAGAGCCAGCAGCAAGCGTCGTCTGGACGTCGAAGACGACGCTGCTGCCGAGGCCGCAGAGAAGGTGCCCCGGATTGAGAAGGTGCCCAAAAGGAGTAAGGCCAAGAAGGCCAGCGCCAGGTTGGAGGATGTTCCCGAGGGTAACACCTCGGATGAGCCCTCAGAAGACGCCCCAAGAGGGCGCGGAAGACCGCCCACCACAGGTCAACACGTCGGCCTGTGGCGTAAGAAGAAGGAGAGGGAGGCGGCCCTCGAGGAGGAACGGGAGAGGCAGGAGTTCGAGGCCCGGTGGGGCCCGCTCCAGCCCCAAGCTCCCAGTGCTGAGAGGCTGGAGCAGCAGGACCGCGAGGACCGCGAGGTCCGGGAGGCGGACGAGCGCGCTGCGGAGCAGGGAGTCGCTCCCAGCAGGCTCTACCAGCCGGTGCGCGACGCTGATGTGGATGACATGAACGGGGTCGAGCTGGCCCGAACCGTCCACAACAGCGTCGTCAATATCAGAGAGGGCATTAAAAGCTCAAAGAATTTGAAAGGGACGGTGATCCGGGAGGTTAAGGACAGCCTGGGCGCAATTTTGGACGCAACGGAGGTGCTGATGCGCCGCACGGAGTCAGGGGAAGTGGCTCTGTTGCGGGCGCAAGTCACAACCCTCGCAGACCAGATGAGGGACATGGAGCTGCAGAGCGCCGAACAGAGGCGCACGATAGACGGGCTGCGCACTCGGCTCACTAAGGCCGAGGCAGCCCGTATCGAGAAGAGCATACGCCCCTCTACTACAACAGAGGGGCTAGACGTCCAGCTCGTCAGTAGGACGATCATGACCCAGGTGGGTGGCATGCTAAACGCCCGCCTGGAGGAGATCGAGCGCCGACTTCCCCCGGCGCCGAGTATGCGCCCGCCTCTCGCGTCGGACGCTGCTCGGGCCCCAGTGGCTGAGGCGGCCGGAATCGAGAGGCCGGCGAAGAAAAAGAAGAAGGGAGCCATACTGGCTGCCCCGGTGAGGAGAGAGGTCGGGCCGACGGCACCAACCGTCCCTGCCCAAGCCGCCACAACATCTGCGGCTCCGACCCTCTCCAAAGGTCAGAAGAGGAGGCTAAAGAGGAAGAGCCTCGCGGCGCAGAGAGCGCCCGACGCGGAACACGCGGACGTCGCGCCTTCTGTGGCGGACGTCCCGCCCGCCCCAGTCCTAGAGGGCTGGAATGTGGTGGTCCGGAGAGGGGCCACCAAGAAGGCAGTTCGGCCTCCTCAGCCGCAACCCGCCAGCAGGCAGCCGCCGGCACAGCGGAAGCCCAAAGCCTCGCGGCTGCGGGCACCACGCACGTCGGCGGTTACTCTCACGCTGCTGCCGGGAGCCGCTGAGGAGAATCTCAACTTTGGTGGGGTCCTGCGCAAGGTCAGGACCCAGATGCCTGAGGAGGAGTTTGTGGCGCTGAAGCCCACGTTTAGGGAGGCGGCTACGGGAGCGCTCATTATAGAGCTCCCCGATGCCCAAAAGGCGGACGCCCTCGCCTCTAAGTTTAGAGAGGCGTTTGGGCCAGAGGTGCTTCGTGTGGCGCGGCCGGTTAAGTCGACCGAGCTGCGCCTACACGCGTTGGATCCCTCTGTGGTGGAGGAGGAGGTCGTTTCGGCCGTCGCGAGCGCCGGTGGGTGCGATGCGGCGGCCGTCAGGTGCGGCCCCATAAGACGGTCGAGCCGGTCGGGCCTAGGCACGGTGTGGGTGCGTTGCCCGACGGCGGCCGCAAAAACGATCGCTCGAGGGCGTCTTGCGATCGGGTGGTCGGCGGCCAGAGTAGAGATCCTGCGGCAGCGGCCCCGGATGTGTTACCGGTGTCTCGAGACCGGTCACGTCGGGGCCTGCTGCAAGTCTGAGCAGGACAGAAGCAGTCTCTGCTATCAGTGCGGGGTAAGCGGCCACAAGGCCGTCGACTGCAATGCGCCTGCGCGCTGCGTGGTCTGCGAGGGAGAGGGCCGAGACGCTAATCATCGGTGCGGCCGGATTAGCTGTCTCGGGCCCAAAAAGCGTAGGCCGCCAAGGGAGGCGGCTACGCAGGTCCGGATGGACACATAGTCCGTCCGAGACTCGAGTGGGGCCCGTTCTGTCCGGGCCAACTCGCTGAGGTGTGCGCAGGCGCACGTAGGGTCGTGGCCTTCAATGGCCAAGCCAGGTGGGCACAGGGGCAACTGGTGCAATTAGGTCCCAAACGCCCCTCCACTGGGACGCGAGACCGGAGGAGTTTTAGTGGGTAGGGGGGCGCCCTCATCCCGAAAGGGCGTCTTCGAGTCTCCACATACCCCGGTCGCCTTCCATCTTCAGACCGGGGACCCGTAAAAAGGGTTTCTCCTCCGCCCAAAAAAAAAAAAAAAAAAAAAAAAAAAAAAGGTTAGGTTAGGTTCCCCCTCGACTGTGCTGCCACCTTGCTGTGGTGAGGGGGCTTGAGTGCCTCAATGATCCGTGGGGCCATACCGGCCAGGGCCTCCCATGCCGGGCGGGCCCACGGGGAGAGGTGAGACGAAGAGCGGCACCCAGCGTCGTGGCGGGTTGCGGCTCCGGGGACTCCTCTGTCCTCAGAGCTGCCTTGGGAGTCGTAAACCGCTGCGGCGCACCATGAGGTCCTCGGGTTGGCGCTCAACTTAGTTGGCCGTCAAACCGAGTCCTCACTCAACGTCCTCGGGTTGGCGCCGGCCGAGGGCTGACGCGCCTCCTCTGCGAGGCCGTATGTCGCAGAAGGGGGCTGCGGGACGGATCGCCGGTGCGCTGCGGTAGATTGGGGCTGCGGGGACTTGGGTGGATGGGGACCCTGTCCCCAGTGTCTCGCTGCGAGCCCTGGACGGGGGCTCCGGGGACCTGGGTAGACGGTGGACCCTGTCCTAAGGGTTTCCCTGCGGGCCCTGGACGGCTGCGGTGCGCCGGTGTCCTCTGGTTGGCGCCGGCCCGAGGGCTGACGGGCCTCCTTCTGCGGGGCCGATGTCGCAGAAGGGGGCAGCGGGGCGGGTCGCAAGGGAGGGAGCTCCGGGTGACCCGCGCCGCGGACGGAGGCGGGGGTGGAGGGGGGTTTGTGACGATGCGGGCCCCTTCTGCCCTCGCCTAGGAGGCCGGTGGTGGTTCGGGGGAGCCACCACCGACGAAAGCCTCGATGACTGAGGGCGTCCCAGTATACCGGGACGCCCTCTCTGATAGTCGCTTGCCCGCGTTGCGGGCACCACGCCGGGGCGTCACAGTAGAATGCGTTTACGCGAACTTGTGGCGCCCCAAGCGCGTCGTGTGAGGGTATGCCGCTGGGGTTTTAGTGGGTAAACGACTCTCGGGTAGACGACCCTTGTCGGAGTCCCACATAACCACCGACCTTTCCCCCGGGGTGCGGTGGTATGCATAAAGCATTTCCCCAGCGAAAACAAAAAAAAAAAAAAAAAAAAAAAAAAAAAAAAAAAAAAAAAAAAAAAAAAAAAAAAAAAGGTTAGGTTAGGTTAGGTTAGGTTGGGCGGGTGGAAGGGGAAGTCACAGAGGCTACTGGTAAGACCTGGTGACTTCGTCTTTCACCGTACTCCATTGTCTTTCCCGGCAATGTGAGGGGTGTTGGTCTTGGGTGGAGCACTACTGTTGCGTCGAAACCCAAGGCAAGTGTGGTTGTTATCCTGCTCGTGGTTGCCGCCTGCTTTTGGTCTGGCCCTTCTGGACAGACGTAGCCGAAACAGCCATGCGCCTTCCCGTCTTAATTTTCCACTTCCCTCCTTTCCCTTTCCCCTTTTCCTAGTCCCACATAACCACCGACCTTTCCCCCGGGGTGCGGTGGTATGCATAAAGCATTTCCCCAGCGAAAACAAAAAAAAAAAAAAAAAAAAAAAAAAAAAAAAAAAAAAAAAAAAAAAAAAAAAAAAAAAAAAAAAAAAAAAAAAAAAAAAAAAAAAAAAAAAAAAAAAAAAAAAAAAAAAAAAAAAAAAAAAAAAAAAAGGTTAGGTTAGGTTAGGTTAGGTTGGGCGGGTGGAAGGGGAAGTCACAGAGGCTACTGGTAAGACCTGGTGACTTCGTCTTTCACCGTACTCCATTGTCTTTCCCGGCAATGTGAGGGGTGTTGGTCTTGGGTGGAGCACTACTGTTGCGTCGAAACCCAAGGCAAGTGTGGTTGTTATCCTGCTCGTGGTTGCCGCCTGCTTTTGGTCTGGCCCTTCTGGACAGACGTAGCCGAAACAGCCATGCGCCTTCCCGTCTTAATTTTCCACTTCCCTCCTTTCCCTTTCCCCTTTTCCTTTCTCTCCCATTTCCTGTTTCAGTGTCGCGGTTGTTCGGCTCCGGGGACTTCTCTGTTTTCAGAGTTGCCTTGGGACGTCGAACCGCCGTGGCACACTATGAGGTCCTCGGGTTGGCGCTCAACTCAGTTGGCCGTCAAACCGAGTCCTCACTTCATTTAATTTAATTCTATCTTTTTGGTTTGTTTATTTTGTTATACTTCGTTTTGTTTGTTTGTTTTGGTTTTGTTTGTTTGTTTTGGTTTTGTTGTTCGTTTTGTTTGTTTGTTGTTTGTTTGGTTTGTTTGTTTTGGTTTTGTTGTTTTGTTTTGTTATGTTTGTTTCCCTAACTTTTCTGTCTTTTTGTTTGTTTCTTTTCTTTTCGTCTCTTCGGGTTTGCGGCTCCCGGGGTTCCTCGGGGGTTCGCAGGGGTGGGTGTGCTTAGGGCGACGTTTTTGGTTGGGAGTAAAAACTATGGATAAGCACGATTACCAAACAACTCCCCGGGCGGGTCCCAGTTCGTCGGTGACGGCTGGGGAATCCCGCACCCCTGCGCCTAACAGTGCGGGGGTCTGCCCCACGTTATACGGGGGGGGCAGTAACCGTGTGACTCCGTCTGTTGCAACAGACGTTGAGAGGAGGGGGGCCACTGTGCCGAAATTACCATATATAGAAGTAGCCGGACGAGACGGCGTAATATATCGCTTCCCGGGAGACCGCGTGCCGGATGCGATATCCACGGATGACGAGGTGGTCGTCGTGGAGGAGAGGGAGAGGGTGGACGAAGGGGTGCGCCGAACATCTGGCCCCCGAAGGGACGACAAGGGTCGTTTTCTGTCGTCCCGGTCTGCCTCCCCATGCTCGGCTTCTAAGCCGAAGGAAGGAGGAAAGGCTCCGGTGGTGGTCCTCCAGGACTGCCTCAGGCCTGGAACGCCCCGGAGCGTCGAACGACTGAGGCGAGAACGGGAGCTAGGTCTCGACATGTTGACGTCCGGCGACGAGGACGTCGAGTTCCTGTCCGATTCGGACTGTTCTCTGCGGAGAGCCAGCAGCAAGCGTCGTCTGGACGCCGAGGACGACGCTGCTGCTGAGGCCGCGGAGAAGGTGCCTCGGATAGAGAAGGTCCCCAAAAGGGGTAAGGCAAAGAAGGCCAGCGCCAGGCTAGAGGAGGTTCCCGAGGGTAATACCTCGGATGATCCCTCAGAAGACGCCCCAAGAGGGCGTGGAAGACCGCCCACCACGGGCCAACACGTCGGCCTGTGGCGTAAGAAAAAGGAGAGGGAGGCGGCCCTCGAGGAGGAAAGGGAGAGGCAGGAGTTCGAGGCCCGCTGGGGCCCACTCCAGCCCCCAACTCCCAGTGCCGAGAGGCTGGAGCAGCAGGAGCGCGAGGACCGCGAGGTCCGGGAGGCGGACGAGCGCGCTGCGGAGCAGGGAGTCGCTCCCAGCAGGCTCTACCAGCCGGTGCGCGACGCTGATGTGGATGACATGAACGGGGTCGAGCTGGCCCGAACCGTCCACAACAGCGTCATCAAAATTAGAGAGGGAGTTAAAAGCTCCAAAAATCTGAAAGGGACGGTGATCCGGGAGGTGAAAGACGGCCTGGGTGCAATCTTGGACGCGACGGAGGTGCTGATGCGCCGCACGGAGTCAGGGGAAGTGGCTCTGTTGCGGGCGCAAGTCACAAATATGCAAGACCAAATGCGGGACATGGAGCTGCAGTGCGCCGAACAGAGGCGCACGATAGACGAGTTGCGCACTCGGCTCACTAAGGCCGAGGCAGCTCGTATCGAGAAGTCGATGCGCCCCTCTACTTCAACAGAGGGGCTAGACGTCCAGCTCGTCAGTAGGACGATCATGACCCAGGTGGGTGGCATGCTAAACGCCCGCCTGGAGGAGATCGAGCGCCGACTTCCCCCGGCGCCGAGTATGCGCCCGCCTCTCGCGTCGGACGCTGCCCGGGCCCCAGTGGCTGAGGCGGCCGGAATCGAGAGGCCGGCGAAGAAAAAGAAGAAGGGAGCCATACTGGCTGCCCCGGTGAGGAGAGAGGTCGGGCCGACGGCACCAACCGTCCCTGCCCAAGCCGCCACAACATCTGCGGCTCCGACCCTCTCCAAAGGTCAGAAGAGGAGGCTAAAGAGGAAGAGCCTCGCGGCGCAGAGAGCGCCTGACGCGGAACACGCGGACGTCGCGCCTGCTGTGACGCATGCGGACGTCGTGCCCGCCCCAGTCCGGGAGGGCTGGAATGTGGTGGTCCGGAGAGGGGCCACCAAGAAGGCAGTTCGGCCTCCTCAGCCGCAACCCGCCAGCAGGCAGCCGCCGGCACAGCGGAAGCCCAAAGCCTCGCGGCTGCGGGCACCACGCACGTCGGCGGTTACTCTCACGCTGCTGCCGGGAGCCGCTGAGGAGAACCTTAACTTTGGCGGGGTCCTGCGTAAGGTCAGGACCCAGATGCCTGAAGAGGAGTTTGTGGCGCTGAAGCCCACGTTTAGGGAGGCGGCTACGGGAGCGCTCATTATAGAGCTCCCCGATGCCCAAAAGGCGGACGCCCTCGCCTCTAAGTTTAGAGAGGCGTTTGGGCCAGAGGTGCTTCGTGTGGCGCGGCCGGTCAAGTCGACCGAGCTGCGCCTACACGCGTTGGATCCCTCTGTGGTGGAGGAGGAGGTCGTTTCGGCCGTCGCGAGCGCCGGTGGGTGCGATGCGGCGGCCGTCAGGTGCGGCCCCATAAGACGGTCGAGCCGGTCGGGCCTAGGCACGGTGTGGGTGCGTTGCCCGACGGCGGCCGCAAAAACGATCGCTCGAGGGCGTCTTGCGATCGGGTGGTCGGCGGCCAGAGTAGAGATCCTGCGGCAGCGGCCCCGGATGTGTTACCGGTGTCTCGAGACCGGTCACGTCGGGGCCTGCTGCAAATCGGAGCAGGACAGAAGCAGTCTCTGCTATCAGTGCGGGGTAAGCGGCCACAAGGCCGTCGACTGCAATGCGCCTGCGCGCTGCGTGGTCTGCGAGGGAGAGGGCCGAGACGCTAATCATCGGTGCGGCCGGATTAGCTGTCTCGGGCCCAAAAAGCGTAGGCCGCCAAGGGAGGCGGCTACGCAGGTCCGGATGGACACATAGTCCGTCCGAGACTCGAGTGGGGCCCGTTCTATCCGGGCCAACTCGCTGAGGTGCGCGCAGGCGCACGTAGGGTCGTGGCCTTCAATGGCCAAGCCAGGTGGGCACAGGGGCAACTGGTGCAATTAGGTCCCAAACGCCCCTCCACTGGGACGCGAGACCGGAGGAGTTTTAGTGGGTAGGGGGGCGCTCTCACTCCTATAGAGCGCCTTCGAGTCTCCACATAACCTTGTCGCTTCCACTCACGTGGAGGCGTTGCTCCGTGAGTGGAAGTGGCAGGGTACCCGTAAAAAGGGTTTCTCCTCCGCCCAAAAAAAAAAAAAAAAAAAAAAAAAGGTTAGGTTAGGTTAGGTTAGGTTAGGTCCCCCCCGATTTGTGCTGCCACCTTGCCGTGGTGGGGGGGCTTGAGTGCCTCAATGATCCGTGGGGCCATACCGGCCAGGGCCTCCCATGTCGGGCGGGCCCACGGGGAGAGGTGAGACGAAGAGCAGCGCTACCTTTTATAAAGTATTTATTGTTTTCGTTTTGTTTTGTTTTGGTTTTGCTTTTGTTCGTATATATTCTGTCTTTTGGTTTTGTTTTGTTTTGGTTCTTTTCTTCGTTTTGTTCTGTTGTATTTCTTTATTCTTTCCTATCATATATATTATCTTTCGTCTTCTTTTTCACGACGTTTTGGAAGGGAGTAACAAATATGGCAAGTCGCGCATTTGAAAATAGTCCCCGGGCGGGTCCCAGCTCTGCTGGGGAATCCCGTACTGTCGCTCCTTCGGGGGTGGCAGTCTGCCCCTCGTACTACGGGGGGGGCACAAATCGCGAAACTACCGCAAAGGGTAGGGAGGAAGTAGATAGGGCCAATATGGCGAAATCACAGGGATGTGTGGCCGGTACTGACGGCGGAGTAAGGACGAAGGAGGGGAGCCAAACACCTGCACCCCCCCTTAGGGATGATAAGGGTCGATTCTGTTCGCCCCGACCCGGTTCGGAGTGCTCGAACAAGAGCACAGGGTCAAAGACAGGGAAGGAGAGAGCCCCAGTTGTGGTCCTCGAGGACTTTCGGCGCCCGTGTGCGCGAAAGGCCCTCGATAACATCGAGGAGATTGAGGAGATGTTGGGCGGAGAAGTGTCCGATCTGGACTCCGACGACTATATGTCGGGGTCAGAATACAGCGTAGGGCCTATACGGAGAGCCGGCAGTAAGCGTCGTCTGGACGCCGACGACGACGCCGCTGCCGAGGCCGTTGAAAAGGTCCCGCGAGTAGAAGAGGCCCCAAGAGGCCGAGGACGGCCCCCCACTACCGGCAAACATGTCGGTAAGTGGCAGGCCAAGAAGGAGGCGAAGGAGGCTGCCAGACGGGCGGCCCTTACACCGGAGCAGAGGTGGGCGGAGGACGAGGCCGAACGCAGGGAGCGTGAGGCCGAGGCCGCCGGCTACAACGAGCCCGCACTCAGAGTACACCGGAATGCGGTGGACCTTGCTGGGGTCCAGCTCGATAGAAGAGTGGCAGAAGAGGTGGCCAACATCAGGAGGATTGCGGCCACCTCCAAAAATCTGAAAGGAGGGTGCATCAAAACCCTCAAGGATGCGGCAAGCTTCTTAGAGGAAGCCACGGACGTGCTCACGAGGCGGTCCGAATCGGAGGAGGTGGCCATGCTCCGGGCCAAGAACAACAGGCTGGAGCATCAGCAGCGGGACGTCGAGCGCGAGTACGCCGATACCCGCCGCGAGAATAATGACCTCAAAGGCGAGATCAGGGCGCTCAAGGACCGCCTCACAGCCTTGGAAAGTCAGCGGCAGCCCGCCGCACAAGTGGAGAGAGCCCCCTCGGGCGCAACGGACCTCCAACAAATGGAGTCCCGAATAATGGCGAGGATCAGTGCCTTATTCGCGGGGATACAGACCCGGTTGCTGCCTGAGGAGAGGGTGCGCCCGCCCCTAGCGGCGGATAAGCGGAAGGAGACGGCGCCTGCTCAGCCTGCACACACGTTCAGGCTGACCAAGTATGCTAACGCGTGGAACACGTCGGATGAGTGGCGGGACAGTCAAGGCCTACCGCGTGTTCCACCAGAGCAGAGGGCTGCCCTCCTGAGGTCCCTAGCGACCCAGAGAGAGGAGGAAGAAAGAGAAACCGTTGACGTAGAGACCCTGGCCGACACAACAGCAACGGCACCGGTCGCCGCCCCAACATCCCATGCGGCTCCGTCAACGGCTCAGGGAAGAGAGAAGGCCAAGAAGGGCCCCAAAAGGCCCAAGACAAGCCTGGCCGCAAGGCGAGTAGAGGACGTGGAGAGGGCAGATTTTGGCTCTGCCCCCGCAAGCGCAAGGGCAGGTTCTGACCCTGCCCCCGCAAGAAGAGAGGAATGGCAGGTGGTTGGGCGTCGCAAGGCCCCCAAGCCCACGCCAGCGCCCAAGAAGGCGAAAAAGAAGAAGCGGAAGCGGAAGGGGCCTCGACTGCAGGCACCTCGCTGCGCAGCAGTGGTGCTGACGTTGCACCCCTCTGCAGAGGAGAATGGCGTAACTTTCGAGGAGGTGCTCGCCAAGGCCAAAACGCAGCTGAGCTGGCCGGGAATTGAATTGCCGTGGGTGGACATCAGGCCCACGGCATCTGGTGGTCGCAAAATCTTGCTCCCGGGCAAGGAGAGCGGCCCTAAGGCGGGTATCCTTGCCCAAAGGCTCAAGGAGGTACTAGACCCGGGAGGAGTAATGGTCAGCCAGCCAGTGAGGTCCACTGAGCTGCGCGTGACCAACCTGGACGACTCCGTCTCCAGGGAGGAGCTCGTGGCCGCCATTGCCGAGTCCGGCAAGTGCGACCCGGTGCACGTGAGGTGCGGAGATATCCGCCGAAGGCCCAGAGGGATGGGTACGGCGTGGGCGAAGTGCCCGGTGACCGCGGCCAAGCTCCTTAACAGGAGCAAACGGCTGATCATCGGGGGCGCTTCCGCCAAGGTGGAGATTCTGGGGGGCAGGGCACTGCAGTGCTTCCGCTGCCACGAGGTGGGGCACACAAAGGCCCTCTGCCCCTCGGACCAAGACCGCAGCGATGGCTGTTACCGTTGCGGAGTAGCAGGGCACATAGCCGCCGACTGCCGAGCCAAGCCACACTGTTTCGTGTGTGCGGCGGCAAAGCGACCGGCGAACCACATCCATGGCCGGGGTCGCTGCAAAGCTCGTCGCACTCTGCGGCGGGCCCCTGGCATGGATGCCCCCGTGCAGAGGAGCACGGCAGTAGACCGGATGGACACATAGCACTCCGTGTCCATCCGGTGGGGCTCAGACGCGGGCTTTGGGAGGCCCGTTCCCCGTGTAGTGAGGTTGGCGGCGGCAGCAGCACGCCATCGGCTCTAGCCGTGTAAGTAAGCGCCTTTCAAGGGCGCACATCAGCGAACGAGGTCGTCGGACCCGCCTTCAGCGGCAAGTGGAAGAATTTGTCCCCGCAAGTCGCACAGGCACGTGCAGTAAACGTGGTTAGGTTTTAGTGGGTACACCGGCCGCAACTCACCATCTTCTCGCGGCCGGGACTCCCACATACCCCAGCCCCATCCCTGGCTGGGGACCTATAAAAGGTTTCCCCCACGATAAAAAAAAAAAAAAAAAAAAAAAAAAAAAAAAAAAAAAAAAAAAAAAAAAAAAAAAAAAAAAAAGGTTAGGTTAGGTTCCCCCCTGATTTGTGCTGCCACCTTGCCGTGGTGGGGGGGCTTGAGTGCCTCAATGATCCGTGGGGCCATACCGGCCAGGGCCTCCCATGCCGGGCGGGCCCACGGGGAGAGGTGAGACGAAGAGCAGCGCTACCTTTTATAACTTATATATTGTTTTATTTTGGTTTTGTTTGTTTTGTTTTGGTTTCGTATATATTTCTGTCTTTTGGTTTTGTTTTGTTTTTGGTTGTTTTCTTCGTTTGTTTTGGTTTTATTGTCTTATTCTTTTCTATCGTATATAATTCTTTTTCGCCTTCTTTTTCACGACGTTTTGGATGGGAGCAACAAATATGGCAAGTCGCGCATTTGAAAATAGTCCCCGGGCGGGTCCCAGCTCTGCTGGGGAATCCCGTACTGTCGCTCCTTCGGGGGTGGCAGTCTGCCCCTCGTACTACGGGGGGGGCACAAATCGCGAAACTACCGCAAAGGGTAGAGTGGACGGAGTTAGAGCCGAAACGGCGAAACTACAGGGATGTGTGGCCGGTACTGACGGCGGAGTAAGGAACAAGGAGGGGAGCCGAACACCTGCACCCCCCCTTAGGGATGATAAGGGTCGATTCAGTTCGCCCCGACCCGGTTCGGAGTGCTCGAACAAGAGCACAGGGTCAAAGACAGGGAAGGAGAGAGCCCCGGTTGTTGTCCTCGAGGACTTTCGGCGCCCGTGTGCGCGAAAGACCCTCGATAACATCGAGGAGATTGAGGAGATGTTGGGCGGAGAAGTGTCCGATCTGGACTCCGACGACTACATGTCGGGGTCAGAATGCAGCGTTGGGCCTATACGGAGAGCCGGCAGCAAGCGTCGTCTGGACGCCGACGACGACGTCGCTGCCGAGGCCGTAGAAAAGGTCCCGCGAGTGGAAGAGGCCCCAAGAGGCCGAGGACGGCCCCCCACTACCGGCAAACATGTCGGTAAGTGGCAGGCCAAGAAGGAGGCAAAGGAGGCTGCCAGACGGGCGGCCCTTACCCCGGAGCAGAGGTGGGCGGAGGACGAGGCCGAACGCAGGGAGCGTGAGGCCGAGGCCGCCGGCTACAACGAGCCCGCACTCAGGTTACACCGGAATGCGGTTGACCTTGCTGGGGTCCAGCTCGATAGGAGAGTGGCAGAAGAGGTGGCCAACATCAGGAGGATTGCGGCCACCTCCAAAAATCTGAAAGGAGGGTGCATCAAGACCCTCAAGGATGCGGCAAGCTTCTTAGAGGAAGCCACGGACGTGCTCACGAGGCGGTCCGAATCGGAGGAGGTGGCCATGCTCCGGGCCAAGAACAACAGGCTGGAGCATCAGCAGCGGGACGTCGAGCGCGAGTACGCCGATACCCGCCGCGAGAATAATGACCTCAAAGGCGAGATCAGGGCGCTCAAGGACCGCCTCACAGCCTTGGAAAGTCAGCGGCAGCCCGCCGCACAAGTGGAGAGAGCCCCCTCGGGCGCAACGGACCTCCAACAAATGGAGTCCCGAATAATGGCGAGGATCAGTGCCTTATTCGCGGGGATACAGACCCGGTTGCTGCCTGAGGAGAGGGTGCGCCCGCCCCTAGCGGCGGATAAGCGGAAGGAGACGGCGCCTGCTCAGCCTGCAGCAACATTCAGGATGACCAAGTATGCCAATGCGTGGAACACGTCGGATGAGTGGCGGGACAGTCAAGGCCTACCGCGTGTTCCACCGGAGCAGAGGGCTGCCCTCCTCAGGTCCCTAGCGGCCCAGAGAGAGGAGAAGGAGAGAGAAACCGTGGACGTCGAGACTCTGGCCGAAACAACAGAAACGGCACCGGTCGCCGCCTCAACATCACGTGCGGCTCCGTCCACGGTTCAAGGAAGTAAAAAGGCCACGAAACGGCAAACAAAGCCGAAAAAGAGCCTTGCCACTAGGCGAGTAGAGGATGCGGAGAGGGCAGATTTTGGCTCTGCCCCCGCAAGCGCAAGGGCAGGTTCTGACCCTGCCCCCGCAAGAAGAGAGGAATGGCAGGTGGTTGGGCGTCGCAAGGCCCCCAAGCCCACGCCAGCGCCTAAGAAGGCGAAAAAGAAGAGAAAGCGGAAGGGCCCCCGACTTCAGGAGCCCCGTTGCGCAGCAGTGGTGCTGACGTTGCACCCCTCTGCAGAGGAGAACGGCGTCACCTTCGAGGAGGTACTTGCCAAGGCCAAAACGCAGCTGAGCTGGCCGGGAATTGAATTGCCGTGGGTGGACATCAGGCCCACGGCATCAGGTGGTCGCAAAATCTTGCTCCCGGGCAAGGAGAGCGGCCCTAAGGCGGGTATCCTTGCCCAACGGCTTAAGGAGGTACTGGACCCGGGAGGAGTAATGGTCAGCCAGCCAGTCAGGTCCACTGAGCTGCGCGTGACCAACCTGGACGACTCTGTCTCCAGGGAGGAGCTTGTGGCCGCAATCGCCGAGTCCGGTAAATGCGACCCGACACTAGTGAGGTGCGGTGATATCCGCCGAAGACCCGGAGGCATGGGTACGGCGTGGGCAAAGTGCCCCGTGACCGCGGCCAAGGTCCTGAAGAGGAGCCAACGGCTGGTCATTGGAGGGGCTGCCGCGAAAGTAGAAATTCTGGGGGGCAGGGCACTACAGTGCTTCCGCTGCCATGAGGTGGGGCACACCAAGGCCCTCTGCCCCTCGGATCAAGACCGCAGCGACGGTTGTTACCGCTGCGGTAAAGCAGGGCATATAGCCGCCGACTGCCGAGCCACACCGCACTGCTTTGCATGTGCGACGGCGAAGCGACGGGCGGACCACATCCACGGCCGGGGACGCTGCAAAGCTCGTCGCACTCTGCGGCGAGCCCCTGGCCTGGATGCTCCCGTGCAGAGGAGCACGGCGGTAGACCGGATGGACACATAGCACTCCGTGTCCATCCGGTGGGGCTTAGACGCGGGCTTTGGGAGGCCCGCTCCCCTGCGTAGTTAGGATGGCGGCGGCAGCAGCACGCCATCAGCTTCGGCCGTGCAAGTAAGCGCCCTTCAAGGGCGCACAACAGCGTACGAGGTCGTCGGACCAGCCCTTAACGATGCGTGGACCAACTCAGTTACCACAATTCGCTCGGGCGCGTGTAGTAAACGTGGTTAGGTTTTAGTGGGTACACCGGCCGCATCTCACCATCTTCTCGCGGCCGGGACTCCCACATACCCCAGCCCCATCCCTGGCTGGGGACCTATAAAAGGTTTCCCCCACGATAAAAAAAAAAAAAAAAAAAAAAAAAAAAAAAAAAAAAAAAAAAAAAAAAAAAAAAAAAAAAAAAAAAAAAAAAAAAAAAAAAAAAAAAAAAAAAAAAGGTTAGGTTAGGTTAGGTTAGGTTCCCGAACCGCTCCCCACCAGGAAGGGAAGATACAGAGGTAGGTTTAGTGGGTATGGGGACGCCTAGATCTATGGCGATCTCGAGCCCCACATAACCCTGTCGCGTCCACTCGCGTTGACACTCTCTCCGCGAGTGGATGCGCCAGGGTATCCGTAAAAAGGATTCCCCCTCTTTAAAAAAAAAAAAAAAGGTTAGGTTAGGTTAGGTTAGGTTGGTTTTGCTTTTGTTCATTTGATATACATTCTGTCTTTTAGTTTCGTTCGTATTTGGTTCTCTTCTTGTTTTGTTTTTGTTTGTTTTCATATTGCTTTTCTATCATATATATCCTAACTTCGCCTTCTTTTTCCTGACGATTGTGGGAGTTATCAAACCAAAATGGAGAGTCGCAAGTTCAAAATTAGTCCCCGGGCGGGTCCCAGCTCGACTTTGTCAGCTGGGGAATCCCGCACCGTCGCTCCTTCGGGGGAGGCGGTCTGCCCCTCGTACTACGGGGGGGGCAAAACCTGCGCACAACCTGTTTCGGCAGTTGTAGAGGAGAAGGCGGTAATCGTGCAGAAGGCCTCAAGGAGTGGTATACCACTCCTTCGTGTCACCAAAGGCCAAGGTAGGAGCTCGTCAGCGATAATCCCAAACCCACAGACGGTAACGCAGTCTGTGGGCGAGGCCAAAAATGCGAACAATGCGAATAATGCGAAAGAGGAAGTTTTGATCACGCAGGGACCTGCGAAGATGGTCCTCAAGTTTGGATCGGCCCCAGGGGCCAAGGATGCGAGCAGTGTGTCGGTGGTAGAGAAGGAGGTAACAGGCAAACAAGCCGGGAAAACGGACGCCGATAAGGCGAAGGCCAAACAGCCCATCATCATTCTCGATGATGTGCTAATTGCAAAAGGAAAGGGCTCAACGGAGTCCCTCAAAGTAGATTTGGGTGCGGACACAGGTTCAGATGGCGGTCATGCCTCTGATACCTCTTTCATGTCTACCCAATCAATGACCGAAAAAGGGACCAAAAAGAAATCGACGAACAAGCGTCGCCGGAAGAGTCGATCCTCCGATCCGGATTCGGATGAGGCGGAGGCAAAGAAAATGCCACGTCCAGCTTCAAGCTGTGACGTCACGGAAGCAGGCCAGCCACGTGGTCGAGGTCGACCAGCCACCACTGGCAAATACGTAGGGCTGGCCAGGTCAAAGGAAAGACTGGTTGAGGCGGAGAAGGAATTGGTCTGGCTTCAAGCCGAGAAGGAGCTGGCTGCCAGCACTGTCAGCCTGTGCCGGTCCTTAACGCGCAGCCAGCACAGTCGCTCGAGGTCCTCTCTGGACCTCAGCCAAACCCCGGATGAGGACACAATCTCTCCAGCACAACTGCTGGAGCAAGTGAACAAGTGTGCCGACTACATAAGGGAGGTAGGACGCAAGTCCAAAAACATCAAGGGCGAACTCGTAGGCGGCATGAAAATTGCCGCCACGACAATCGTGGAAGCCGCGCAAGGACTTGCGTCCCTTACTGCGTCGGATGAAAACAGGCGTTTACAAGAAGTAAACTCCCGACTAGAGGAGGTAAATGCCCGCCTCCAGTCAGAGATGGAAAAGATGCGCCAAGATATGGATAAGATGAAGGCAATGTTGCAGGAGGCCTTGGCGCATCAACATCAACCTCCCCAGGCCCCTGTGGCCCCAACGGAGGATGAGAAACAGCAGTGGCTCAGGGAGGCGATGCTGCAGTGCGGTGCTATGGTCAGTGCTCGCCTCGATGACCGCCTCCCACCTGCGCCAATCATACGTCCGCCACTGGCAGCGGACAGGGCAAGGAAGGCACTGCTGGAGAAGACCTCGGCTGAGGCACCAAACGCACGCGCTGCTGCCTCAAGCGTGGCCCGTGCCTCGACGGCCAACAAGGCTGCCACATATGCCCGGGTAGCGGCGAAACCCGCACCTGGAGGGACTGGTGGGAGAGCCCAACCAAAGGCCTCTGTGCCTGCTAGGGGTTCAATGGTGACTAAGGTCTACGTACCAACTAAGGCCCCAGGGCCAGCTAAGGCCCCAGTGCCAACTAGGGCGACTGCTCTGCGCAAGGCCTCTGTGCCAGTTGCGAAAGCTGTGGCAGCGAGCAGAATCCCTGGCCCTAAAGCAGGCCCCAGCAGGTTAACCGGTCGCCAAAATCGGCCTGCGGCGGAGAAGAATGTTGCTCCTGAAGAGCACATGGATGTCGTGGAGGCGGAGGAACGTCCTCCCTCACCTCCACAAGCAACAACAGCTGAGCCTGTGCCCAGCACCTCTGCTAACAGCACAGAGGCGGTGATCCCTTCCTCTTCTTCTGAGAAGAGGAAGAAAAAGAAGAAGAAAAAGAAGAAGGCCAATATGGCGGCGAGGCGTGTCCCGGATGCCGAGCAGGCAGTTGTTTCTGCTGCTGCTCCCCTCATAGATGAGGGAGGATGGACCAGGGTCACCTACAGAAAGGCAGGAAGGCCACTGCGTAGCAGATCGCAGGGACGGGATGAGAGAGGCCCACCCCGAATGCAAGACCGCAAACCGCAGCCTCGGAAGCTGCGCGAGCCACGAACACCAGTGGTGATATTGACGGTTCAGCCAGACGGTGTGCAAAAGGGCCTCACACAAAAGGAGGTGATCGTCGAGGCGAAGAGGCATGTGGACCTCAAATCGCTCGACATAAAGGGGGTCGTATTCAGGACTGCCGCGACAGGAGCGTGCAAAATGGAGCTGCCAGGGGTGAGCCAGGAGAAGGCGGACACCCTGGCAGCGAAGTTAAAGGAGGCACTGGATCCGGCACTCATAAGAGTGACCAGACCGACAAAGACCGTTGAGCTACGGATCACCGGGCTTGACGCGTCCGTGACTAAGGAGGAAGTTGTCGGGGCAATTACCGAGTATGGAGGATGTGAGGGAGCCGCGGTGACATGTGGGGAGATCCAACGGGAGAACCCGCGCAGACCCGGTACAGCTTGGGTCCGCTGTCCGTTAAAGACAGCCAAGGCAGTGACCAGAACCAACGAAATTACAATCGGCTGGTCACTGGCGCGGGTACATCTCCTTCCCGAAAGACCTCTCCAATGCTACCGATGCTTGGAGAGTGGACACGTCCGACCCTGTTGTCAGTCGGACGAAGACAGGAGCGCGCAGTGTTATCGCTGCGGCGAACCTGGCCACTTGGCCCGTTCTTGCCACGCCAAGCCGCATTGTACCGTGTGTGCGGCGGCGGGCAAACAGGCGGACCACCGTGGTGGGCGCAAGACATGCGCGCCTCCCAAGAAGAAGAAGCCGGCCTCGGAGAACATCTCCCAGCCCGCAAGAGCCGAGCCCCCGGGTACAGAGGGCCAGGCCGTGATGGAAACGCAATCAACCCAATAATGTATCACACCCGATTTCTACAAGCTAATCTAAACCACTGCGCCAACGCTCAGAATCTTCTTATGCAAAGCATGGCGCAGTGGGACATACATATTGGGTTGATTGCGGAACCGTATAGGGTTCCAGTGGGGGGAAACTGGGTTTCAGACCTGGACGGAAAGGTAGCAATCGTCACTAGACCAGCAAGTGGCGCGCCACCCATTAATGACGTGTCAAGAGGGCGCGGATGGGTGGCGATCTGCATAAAAGAGGTCCTCGTTGTCGCGGGCTATTTTTCTCCGAATAGCCCCCTGATCGACTTCGAGGACTACCTGAATAGGGTCGGCGCAATAATTTCACAAAGAAGCTCGCGCCACGTGCTGCTAGCTGGGGACTTCAACGCCAAGTCACAGGCGTGGGGGTCCTCAGAGAGAAACGCGCGGGGCGCGGAGCTTGAAGGATGGCTGGTGACCCAGGGACTGGTTGTAGTAAACAGGGGCCACTCTCACACGTGCATAAGACGAGAAGGGGGCTCAGTTGTAGATATAACTTTCGCCAACCCCGAGCTCGCAGCACGAATTTCCAGCTGGGCGGTGCAGGAGGGCGTTGAAACCTTGTCGGACCACCGATATGTCCGATTCGATATCTCCGCCCTCCTGCCCAACCCGCGACCAACAAGACCTGGTCCGGGGGAGCCCCCGAGGTGGTCCCTGAAGAAACTTAATATAGACACGGCTGAGGCGGCGGCCGAGGTGGAGACTTGGGTGAACCCGATACCACAACCGGATTTGACGCAAGAGGTGGACTGGCTGCGGGATGCGCTCACACGGGTCTGTGATGCGTCGATGCCAAGGCAGCGTCCGGGCGCACCTCGAAGGAGTGTATATTGGTGGAACGACGAGGTGACCCGGATGCGTGCCGAGTGCCTCGCAGCCAGACGCCAATTTCAGCGCATGCGACGCCGACGGCGCCGTAATGTCGAGGAGGAAGACCGTCTCTATGACATATATCGGGGGAAGAAGACGGACCTCTCAGCGGCAATAAACCGCGCCAAAGAGGCCGCACACGAGGAGTGGGTGGAGTCCTTGAACCAAGATCCATGGGGCAGACCTTACAAGGCGGTAAGGCACAAACTAGCGCCCTGGGCTCCACCCCTCACCATGGCAATGGACTCTCCAGATATAGAGAGAGTTGTGGACGTCCTGTTCCCTGCGGCGGAAAATATACGCCCACCTACAATGGCACCGCTGCGGGAGGAGTCGGAGGAAACTGTCCCGTCCATTACGGACGAGGAATTCAAATCGGCCCTGGACAAGGCCAGGACTGGCAACAAAGCCCCGGGCCTGGACGGAGTGCACGGCCGTGCCCTAGCTGTCACCATGAACATCCTTGGTGACAGAACCCGCGCTGTTCTGGACAGATGTCTCAGAGTGGGCTACTTCCCCGACCACTGGAAAGTCGGGAAGTTAGTCCTGCTCCGGAAGCCGGGTCGGCCGGCCGACTCTCCGTCGGCCTATAGGCCCATTGTCCTGCTCGACGAGATGGGCAAGTTGTTTGAACGGGTTGTCGCTACCCGTCTCGTCGACCACATGGAGTCGGTAGGGCCGGACCTTTCAGAGGTCCAGTACGGGTTCAGGAGGGAAAGATCCACCATTGACGCCATCCAAAGGGTCACACAAATGGCTGATGAGGCGTCGGCGCAGGGCCAGGTGGTGCTGGCGGTGTCTCTTGACATCGCCAACGCCTTCAACACGCTTCCCTGGCCCTGCATCTTGGAGGCCCTGAGGTACCACCGATTTCCGAGGTACCTCAGAAACCTGGTGGGCAGCTACTTGTCGGGAAGAAAAATAAAGTACCCAACCCAGGAAGGGTGGGTCTCAAAGTCTATTTCTCGCGGTGTTCCACAGGGGTCGGTTCTAGGCCCACTCCTGTGGAACATCGGGTTTGATTGGGTCCTGCGTGGGAGCTTGATAAGAGGCGTCGCTGTCACGTGCTACGCCGATGACACTCTCGTAACGGCGCGTGGCAGCGACTTTAGGGACGCAGCCTTAAGAGCCACAGCGGGCGTGGCACATGTGGTCAGTCGCATCAGGGCTCTAGGCTTAAACGTGGAGTTGTCAAAGTCTGAGGCAATGTTCTTCCATGGACCAAGGCGGACTCCCCCCCACTCGCACATCGTTGTGGGTGGAGTTCAAATAAACGTGGGGAAACACTTAAAATATCTGGGTCTAACACTCGACCCCCGCCTGTCCTTTGAGGAGCATTTCCTCAGACTAACGCCAAAACTCATGGCAACGGCTGGCTCCCTCAGCGGTCTCCTCAGCAACGTTGGAGGGCCTAATGTGGCGTGCAGGCGACTGTACGCCACCGTCATCCGGTCCATGGCTCTCTATGGCGCTCCTATATGGGCTGGGAGACTTAAAATTCGGACGAGGGCACTGCTGAGGGCCCCTCAGAGGGTGATGGCAATTCGCCTGGTGCGCGGCTATCGCAGCGTCTCACTCGAGGCGGCGTGCGTCCTTGCCGGCACCCCGCCATGGGAGCTAGACGCCAAAGTCCTCGCGACGGTTTATGCCCGTGTGTCGGAGGCCCGCGCGAGGGGCGAGCGTCCCATGGCGGACACAATCATGGCCTGGCGGACGCAGGAACAAGAACTACTCCTGCTGGAATGGAGCGAGGCGCTGCGCGAGCCGTCGGCTGGCAGAGCAGCAATTGAGGCCATCAGGCCCGTGTTGAAAGAGTGGGTCACGAGGCGGCACGGAGTTTTGACTTACCAACTGACGCAGGTCCTCTCGAACAAGGGATGTTTCGGGAGGTACCTGCATTTGGTGGCAGGTAGGGAGCCAGCTCCTAACTGCCACCACTGTGCCGCCTCGGTGGACGATAGTCGCCACACATTAGAGGACTGTTCGGGCTGGACAAACGAGCGCGCGGCTTTGGTCGCGAGTGTAGGGACTGACCTCTCGCTGCCAACTCTGGTGGCGAAGATGGTCAGCAGCAAAAGCGCATGGGACGCCGTGGCCACATTCGCCTTCAACGTAATGCGTGCCAAGGAAGATAGCGAAAGGGAGCGCGAAAGGGCCCCTGAAGCGCACCCGATGAGACGGGCGCGCACAGGGCGCAGGCGCTTAGCCCACACGCGGAACATACCGCCATAACGGGAGTCTCCGGGCGAGTGATTTGGGGAAATCGCTCGCCCATCGGAGAGGAGACCCCGGGCTGGTCGGTGTCATGCCAGGTGTACCGGGCATGGCACCAAGGAGCAACAATGCTCCTAGGAAGGATGCTCCGTATGGAGCCAAGTTGGAAAGGGGTGGAACGGTTCTGTCTGTTCCCCCCTCAGCGCACACTGCCCCCGTGGAGACACTGTTGGGACCCATGGGGCAGCTAGCGCGGGACGGTACACCCCGGGATGTTTAGTGGGTATGCCTCCGTCTCTTCTTTACAAAGGGCGGAGGAGACTCCCACACTCCCCCACCGGCCATCCCCAGGCTGGCGGGGGGTCCATAAAGGATTTTACCCGGGCAAAAAAAAAAAAAAAAAAAAAAAAAAAAGGTTAGGTTAGGTTCCCCCCCCCCTCGACTGTGCTGCCACCTTGCCGTGGTGAGGGGGCTTGAGTGCCTCAAGGATCCGTGGGGCCATACCGGCCAGGGCCTCCCATGCCGGGCGGGCCCACGGGGAGAGGTGAGACTAAGAGCGGCACCATCTGTTATAAGTTATTATATTGTTTTGCTTTTGTTTTATTTTCGTTTCGTTTTGTTTCAAGTCGTATATATTCTGTCTTTTGGTTTTATGTTGTTTTGTTTACTTCTTCGTTCTGTTTTGTTATCATTTACTATAATCTTTCCTATCGTAAATATTCTTTCACCTTATCTTTCAATGACGTTAGACGAGTAGAAAAAACCATAATGGATAGTCGCACTTTGAAAAATAGTCCCCGGGCGGGTCCCAGCTCAGCTGGGGAATCCCGCACTGTCGACCCTTCGGGGGAGGCAGTCTGCCCCTCGTACTACGGGGGGGGCACAAATTGTGATTTCCTTAAGGGAACGAAGAAGGAGAAGAGTAATGTTACGGATGTGATTGATGCAATTAGCGCAACGATGGAGGTCTCAGCAAACAACCCCCCTGTCCAGCAAACGGTAACGCAGTTTCCGCGGCAGGGAGGGAGTGTAATCGCTGGAACAGCGAAAGAGCTAGTGATCGAAGTAGGAGCCAGTTCAACTGGCGAACTCAGGAAGAGCAAGGTGCCCGTCCGCCTCACGTTTGGTCGAGAGACCAAGACCAAGGCAGTCGCCACAAGATCTGGCGCCAATACGGGTCTGGCAAAAGAGCCGAAAGTCGTTTCACCGGCTAAAGAGGCAGTAGTCGTCCTCGAGGACATACTGATAGAGAGGAGAGGTTCCGTCGACTCAGTCACGGACCTCACACAGGACCTGGACAAGGACGATGACAACGTCTCCACAGTCAGCGCCAACTCGGCGAACTCAAGCAGGTCCCAGTCCAGAGAAGGGAAACGGAGAGGAGCCAGCAAACGAAGGCGTAAGAGCTCCTCAGAATCCGACGAGAGCGAGGCGGAGAAAACCCCCCGCTCGTCCCCACTATGCGTGAACTCGCAGCCGAAGCGTGGTCGAGGAAGACCTCCCACGACCGGCGAACACGTGGGGAAGGCAGCACGAATAGCGGCACAGAATGCCGCCGAGAAGGAAGCAATATGGCTTCAAGCCGAGAAGGAGCTCGCGGAGAGCACTGTGGCCCTTTGCCGCAACGTCACGCGTAGCCAAGGCCTGTCGGGTTCTGACCCCGACCTCAGGACGGCTGCCTCCCCCCCCTCCACAGTAAACCCCGTGGAGGAGATTAACACTTGCGTCGCCTACATACAAGAGGTCGGGCGCAAGTCCACTAATATCAAGGGGGAGCTGCGAGGTGGCCTCAAAATAGCCACGAGGAAGATCTCCGAGTCCGTCGAGATGTTGGCGGAACGAACCTCGACGGACGAGACCAAACGCCTCGAGGAGGAGAACGCCCGCCACAAGGCGGAGAATGCCCGCTTACAGGCGGAAGTGTCCGAACTCCGCAAGGAGATAGGTAAGCTGAGAGAGTTGTTGGAGCAACAGCTCTCCAAGGACAGGGACGAGGTGTTCTACCGGACTATGACCGAGAGGCTGGGGGTCATGGTAGACGCCAGAATTGAGTCCAGAATCCCGGCTCAGGCGCCTCAAGCGCCACTGCGCCCGCCTCTGGCCTTAGACAAAAAGCGGATGGAGGCTGCCCAGGTCTCAATACCTGTGGCCGCCCCTCTGCCTCAACGTGAGAAGACCGCATCGCGACGCACCGTGCCTGCACGTTCTGCCGTGCCAGCGCGTTCTGTGGTGCCTGCGCGTTCCGCTGCGCCTGCGCGTTACACCGCGCCCGCACGTTCTGCCGTGCCTGCACGTTCTGCTGTGCCCGCGCGTTCCGCCGCGCCTGCACATGCCGCCGCGCCTGCGCGTACCGCCGCGCCCGCGAGTTCCGCCGCGCCCGCGCGTCCCGCCGCGCCCGCGCGTCCCGTCGCGCCTAAAAGGTCTGCGCCAACGGCCAACTCGTATGCCAAAGTTGCAGCGACCGCGCCGCCAAATGCAAGGGCCCCAGCTAGGGTGGCTGTCTCCAAAATCCCGACACCCAAGCCCGGCCCAAGCAAAGTGCCAACCCGCAGTGTGCCAAGCACGTCCAACAGTGCAACGGCTAACAGCGCGGCAATAGCACCTGAAGAGGAAATGGACGTCGTGGAACCCAATGAGGTTCCCGCAAATACCCAGATCACAAGTGGGTTAGAGGAGGCACTCACTCCTGAAGGCGGCACTGCCGCTTCAAGCGAGCAGAGTCAGGGTGAAGTAAACACTCGCCCTTCCCGGTCCAAACGTCCACGGCGGACCAAAAAGAACATGGCCGCCAGGCGGGTTGAAGATGCTGAGCGTGAAGACGTCTCAGCCATACCCGCCAACCACAACGACGGATGGACTCGAGTCGAATCCCGCAAGGCGCGGCGGAAAAAGTCACGGCAGAAGGGCCGTGACAACAGACAACAGGCGCCCCCTTCGGCTAAACCGAAGGCTCGACGACTCAGAGAGCCGCGCACCGCGGCCATCACGTTGACCCTTCAGCCGGAGGCCATCGCGAAGGGGGTCGACCATGGTATCTTGCTTGAACAGGCAAAAAGCAAGATCGATCTCGAGGCGCTAGGGATAGATGTCCGCTTCAAAAACTCGATCACTGGGGCCTGCATAATGCAGATCCCTGGCGCCGAGGGTGCTGAAAAAGCGGATATGCTTGCGGAGAAGATGAGGGAGGTCCTCGATCCAACTATGGTCCGGATTGTGAGGCCAACTAAAACCGCCGAGATTCGGGTGCTCAATCTCGACCAGTCGGTCAAGAAGGAGGAGGTCGCTGCCGCCATCGCTCGTTTCGGGGGATGCGACGTCACGGCGGTAACTTGCGGCGACGTTCGTCGCATAGGGAGAAGACTGGGCACGGTCTGGGCACGCTGCCCAATATCTGCGGCTAAGATCCTGGTGTCGCAGAAGTCGCTAAGAGTTGGCTGGTCGACGGCTCGGGTGGAGTTACTCCCCGAACGACCGATGTGCTGTTTCCGCTGTCAGGAAAGCGGACACGCGCGCGCATGCTGCCACTCGACCGTCGACCGCAGTGACTTCTGTCACAGATGCGGTCAGCCGGGCCACAAGGCAACCGAATGTTCCGCCAAGCCTCACTGCGCTGTGTGTGAGGCGGCGGGACGGAAAGCGGACCACAGGTGCGGGCGAAAGACCTGCACCGTGCCCAAAAATAAGAAGACGCCGGCCCCTGCGAGTACGTCGCAGCCCGCCAGCTCCCAACCCCAAGGCGCAGGGGGTTCGGGCGAGACAGGACCAGCTCGTTGGGAACAGTAATGGACCAGATCTTCCGCGTACTACAATCCAACACAAACCACTGCGCCCACGCCCAGGATCTCCTGTACCAAAGTGCGGCGCAGTGGGGCATACATCTGGCCATTATTGCGGAGCCATACCGGATCCCGGTGAGTGAGGAATGGGCTGCAAGCCTTGATAAGAAGGTTGCCCTGCTCTCTAGAACAGTGACAGGCGCCCCGCCTCTTCGACAAGTACAAGGAGGCCGCGGCTGGGTGGCGGCTGACGTGAAGGGGGTCCTCGTCGTCGGCGGGTACTTCTCCCCGAACGGATCGCTCGCCGACTTCGAGGAATACCTAAGGGAAATAAGGGCTGTCATTGAGAGCAGAGGGACACGCCATGTCATGCTACTCGGGGACCTCAACGCCAAATCCACGGCGTGGGGATCCCCGAACAACAATGCGCGCGGCAGGGAACTGACAGAGTGGATAACAGTCGTCGGATTAGACGTACTTAACACAGGGACATCACACACCTGTGTGAGAAGGGACGGTGGGTCCATTGTCGACGTCGGCTTCGCGAGTTCTGACCTCGCCCGACGGATCCACAATTGGAGGGTGCTGGAGGGCGTCGAGACTCTCTCCGACCACTTATACATACGGTTTGAAGTCAGCGCCTTCCTGCGCCCGACATCGCTACGACCGCTACCGGGGGATCCTCCCCGGTGGGCACTCAAGAAGCTCGACGTCGACAAACTGCACCTGGCAGCACTGGTCGAGTCCTGGAGTAGAAGAGGGACACGCTCCGCCGATATAACCGACGAGACACAACACTTAAGCGACACGCTGACCCGCGTCTGTGATGCGGGGATGCCTCGACAACGCGGTATCAGCTGTCATCGTCGGGTGTATTGGTGGAGTGAGGAAATCGGCCAATTAAGGGCCGAAAGCGTTGCCAAAAGACGGGCCTACCTGCGACAACGGCGCAAACGCCGCAGGGACGAGGAAGCAGAGGCTCGTCTCTATGCCATCTACAGGGCAAAGATTGACGAGTTGAACCAAGCTATCAGCAGGGCCAAAACGGCGTCGTATGAGGCGTTCATCGAGACCCTCAACGACGACCCGTGGGGGCGCCCCTACAAAATGGTCCGCCAGAAGCTGCGGCCATGGGCCCCTCCTCTCACAAGGTCAATGGAGCCCGAGCAGGTGGATAGGGTTGTGGAGGCACTCTTCCCGCCAGCAGACGAAGCGCACACAACACCTATGTCGCCTAACAACGTCGCTGAAGAAGTGCCAAGTGTCACGGCCGAAGAGCTGGACCGTGCACTTGCTCGCACCAAGCCCAACAAGGCCCCTGGACTCGACGGGGTTCCTGGTCGAATCCTTACAATCGCCATGAGGAGCCTGGGTGATAGAACGAGAGGGCTTATGGACGAGTGCCTCCGCCAAGGGGAATTCCCTGACTCTTGGAAGGAGGGCAAACTAGTCCTCATCAAAAAGGAGGGACGGCCGGTGGACTCGCCGTCGGCCTATCGGCCTATTGTGCTCTTGGACGAGATGGGCAAGCTCTTCGAGCGAGTCATAGCCGCCCGTCTCGTCCAACATATGGAGGAAGTCGGCCCGGACCTGTCGGACCTACAATTCGGCTTTAGGCGCGCCCGTTCAACGGTTGGGGCAATAGAGAGGGTGAAGGTGATAGCGGAGGAGGCTGTAGCCCAGGGTGACGTGGTAATGGCGGTGTCCTTGGACATCGCCAACGCCTTCAATTCACTCCCCTGGGCGTGTATAGTAGACGCCCTCCGCTATCACAGATTCCCACAATATTTGGGTAGGATAGTCAGGGCATACCTGACCAATAGGAAAATACGCTTTCCAACGAGCGAAGGATGGGTAAGCAGGCCGGTAACGCGCGGTGTTCCACAGGGGTCGGTGTTGGGCCCACTCCTGTGGAACATCGGGTATGATTGGGTGCTTCGGTGTCAACTGCTGCGGGGGGTGGCACTCACGTGCTACGCCGACGACACGCTCGTCACCGCCCGCGGCTCTGACTACAGGGACGCCTCCATCCGAGCGACAGCCGGTGTCGCCCAAGTAGTCCATCGCATTCGGCGACTCGGCCTTAACGTTGCGCTGGAGAAGAGCGAAGCAATCTGCCTTCACGGCCCGAGACGGAGACCTCCTGCAGGAGCCAGGATAATTGTCGGCGGGGTCGCGATTGACGTCGGGAAAGCTATGCGCTATCTCGGCGTCACGCTCGACCCGCGCCTCTCGTTCAACGAGCACTTTGAGAGGCTAGGGCCCAAGTTACTCCGGGCGGCGGGCGCCCTTAGCAGCCTGCTGGGGAATGTCGGGGGTCCAAACCTGGCCTGCAGGAGGCTCTATGAGTTGGTTGTGCGATCCATGGCCCTCTACGGGGCGCCGATCTGGGTCGACGCCCTTAATAGCCATAATCGGGCTCTGCTGAGAGCCCCGCAGAGGGTCATGGCGATAAGGATGACGAGGGGCTACCGCACCGTATCCTATGTGGCGGCCACTGCGCTCGCCGGTACTCCTCCTTGGGAGATGGAGGCCCGGGTCTTGGCGACGATCTACAACCGTGTTGCCGAGGCCCGGAGCAGGGGAGAGCCTCCCATGCTAGACACTGTTCAGGAGTGGCGGGAGCAGGAGCGTAGCCTCATGATAGAGGAATGGCGCGAGGTGTTGCTGGAGCCCACGGCTGGCCTAAGAGTGGCGGAGGCTGTAGGGCCAGTCTTAAAACTCTGGACAGAGAGGAAACATGGCACTCTCTCGTACCACTTGACGCAGGTGCTCACGAACCACGGATGTTTCGGTGAGTACCTGCACAACTTCACTGGTCGGGAACCAACGGGAGAGTGCCATCACTGTGTAAGCGCGACCGACAACGCGCAACACACGTTGGCCATATGTCCTGCATGGCAAGACGAAAGGGCGGTTCTGTCCGCCGAAGTAGGCAATGATCTGTCGCTCCCCACCCTGGTCGAGAAGATGGCGACGAGCGGCAGATCGTGGAAAGCGGTGGCAAAGTTCGCCAGCAAAGTGATGGTGGCTAAGGAGGAGGCGGAGCGTGAGCGCGAGCGCGCTGCTGATGCAGCCCCGCAGCGCAGAGCCCGCACAGGCCGGCGCCGATTGGCGCACGACCGCCGCCCACCCTAACTCGGGTCTCCGGGCGTGGGACTAGGGGAGGTCCCCCGCCCATTGGAGTACGAGACCCCGAGAGGGAGGACGTCCTGCCGAGTGCTCCTGGCAGGACGTCCATAGAGCGGAACAATCCGCTCCAAGAAGAGGAAACGCTCACTTAAGAGCAAGAGAAGTAGGAGGAGAAACCTCCGGTCTGCAGCAGCAAGGATAGAAACCCACATGTACCCATGCTGCTGCACACCAGGACACGAGAAGGAGCACCCCGGGGATGTTTAGTGGGTATGCCCCCCACACTGGGGGGAGACTCCCACACTCCCCCGCCGGCTATCCTCAGGCTGCGGGGGGTCCATAAAGGATTTTACCCCGGGCACAAAAAAAAAAAAAAAAAAAAAAAAAAAAAAAAGGTTAGGTTCCCCCCCGATTTGTGCTGCCACCTTGCCGTGGTGGGGGGGCTTGAGTGCCTCAGTGATCCGTCGGGGCCATACCGGCCAGGGCCACCCATGCCGGGCGGGCCCGCGGGGAGAGGTGAGACTAAGAGCAGCGCTACCCTTTATAAAGTATCTATTGTTTTAATTTGTTCGTTTTGTTTTTTCGTTCGTTTTGATATTTATTCTGTCTTTTGGTTTCGTTTTGTTTTTTGGTTGTCTTCTTCGTTTTTGTTTTGGTTTCTTGTTTTGATATTCTTTCTATTGTATACATTCAATCTTTTCGCCTTATTCTTCAATGACGTTTCGTGGGAGTTAAGGAAAATAATGATGGAAAGTCGCCAGATTTCAATGAATCCCCGGGCGGGTCCCAGCTCGACTGTGTCAGCTGGGGAATCCCGCACCGTCGCTCCTTCGGGGGAGGCGGTCTGCCCCTCGTATTACGGGGGGGGCAAAATCGGCGCTCTGTCTGTCATTCCGACAGATGTAGGAGTAATGCAGAAGGCCCCAAGGAGTGGCATACCCACCCTCCTTCGAGACACCAAGGGTCGACCCAGTAGGAGCTCGATAGTCAAGTCCCTCGACACCCAGACGGTAACGCAGTCTGGGAGTCAGGGCGAATGTGCGAATGCGATCGAAAATGTGGCTGCGAAAGCCGATAACAAGATGAGATTGTCCCCGGGCATGGTGCTGAAGTTCAGCAAAGAGAAGAAGAGTGAGGATACACAAACCACACCTCAGGCTGCGACAACATCTAAGCAGCCCATAGTCGTCCTGAGTGACGTTCTATTAGTAGAGAAGAGAGGCTCCACGGAGTCCCTACGAATGGATGAGGGACAGGATACTGACGGCAACGGTTCCGACTCTAGTGTCATAACCGTCAGATCCTCGCGCTCGCAATCCGGAGAAGGACGTCGCAAACGAACGAAGCGACCCCGTAAGAGTGGGTCCGACTCGGACGAACGTGACGCGGAGAAGATCCCGCGCGCGTCCATTGACTGCGACACCTCGCAGCAAAAAAGTCGCGGTAGAGGAAGGCCCGCTACGACAGGGGAGTACGTTGGCAGAGCCAAGGCGATAGCTGACAAAAACGCGGCCGAAAAGGAAGCCGCCTGGCTCGAAGTGGAGAAAGAGCTCGCTGCCAGCACTGTGAATCTATGCCGCAGTGTGAGGCGCAGCCAGAACATGTCGGGTTCTGCCCCCGACCTCCGGTCGACGAATGTCGTCACTCCTCGCCCTCCCCTCCCCTTGGAGGAGATCAATACCTGCGTCGAGTACATTCGGGAGGTTGGACGCAAATCCAGAAACATAAAAGGGGAACTCCTGGGTGGCATGAAGCTCGCCGCCCAAAAGATCTCCGACTCCGCCGAAGAACTGGCGAGTTGGACGACGACGGATAAGACGAAGCGCCTCGAGGAAGAGAACGCCGCCCTGCGAGGGGAGGTCTCGGCGCTTCGTCAAGAAGTGACAAAACTGCGCGAGCTGCTAGAACAACAGCTCAGTCGAGATCGTGACGAGATGTTCTACAGAACTATGACGGAGAGGCTGGGGGTCATGGTAGATGCCCGAATCGAGGCTAAACTGCCACCACAAGCACCCCAAATGCCACTGCGACCGCCTCTGGCCGCAGATAGGAAACGGATGGAGGAGGCCAGGGTTTCTGTGCCCGCTGCCGCCCCTCCACTGATACCAGTGAAGACTGCCTTAAAGGGCAAATCCACTAGCAGCACCGCCGTGCCTGCGCGTTCTGCCGCGCCTGCGCGTTCTGTCGCGCCTGCGCGTTCTGCCGCGCCTGCACGTCCCGCCGCGACTGCGCGTTCTGCCGCGCTCGCGCGCCCCGCTGTGCCGCGCAGTGCTCCTATGCCTGCGCACACGGCGGCTCCGTCGACCAGCAAGGCTATATCTTACGCCAAGGTCACGGCAGCGAGAACGACCACTGCCAAGGCCCAAGCCAAAATCCCGGCGCCCTCTAAGATCCCGGCGCCGAAAGCGGGGCCCAGCAGAGTGCCTATCCGTGCCACACAAAAAACTGCGAGACTGGCTCCCAGTCCAGCAGCCGCCAGTGTGCGGAACAACGAGCCGACAGACGTAGTGGCCCCGGCGGTGGCTCTGCCACCAACCCCAGCCACAGTGCAAAACATCCCTGAGGAAAGAGTCCAGCAGGAGGTTGACCAAGACCTCCCTGGCCCCACACGTCGCAAAAGACCGAGGAGGAAAAACATGGCTGCCCGCCGCGCAGAAGACGCTGAACGGGCAGACCTTGCTGCACTACCGTCAAACAACGACGGGTGGATAACAGTGCGGTCACGCAGGGCCGCAAAGAAATCACGTCCCCAATCCAGGGGGCGTGACACGAGCAGACCGGTGGCTGCCAAGCGCAAGCCCCGTAAAATCAGAGTGCCAAAAACGGCAGCGGTGGTCTTGACGCTTCAGCCTGCCGCAGTCGACAGAGGACTCACCTACGAGACGGTGATGACTGAGGCCAAGAGGCATCTCAATGTGCGAGAGATGGGCATAGGCGATCTGCGTTTCCGACACGCCGCCACGGGGGCCCGAATGATGGTGATACCGGGTCCCAACAGCACCGAAATTGCAGATTCGTTTGCTGCTAAACTAAAGCAGGTGGTAGACCCGGAACTGGTCAAGATCGGTAGACCGGTAAGAACAGCCGAGCTCAGAGTGACCGGCTTAGAGGACTCTGTGACCTGTGAAGAGGTCACCGCTGCCATTGCGGAAGCTGGAGCCTGTGACACCTCCAGCGTCACTTGTGGTCCCATTAGGCGAAACAACCCAAGGCGCCCGGGGACGGCCTGGGTTCGCTGTCCCCTGGCCGCGGCCAAGCTCATCTCGGCAAACACACGGCTCCTCATTGGGTGGTCGACAGCCAACATCGAGCTGCTGCCTGAACGCCCCCTCCAGTGCTATAAATGCCTGGAGTGTGGGCATGCTCGGGCGTGCTGTCACTCCGAGGCTGACCGAAGCGACCAGTGCTTCCGGTGCGGTCAGCCCGGACACAAGGCCAATATCTGCCTCGCCAAGCCGCATTGTACCATATGTGCGGCGGCGGGCAAAGGGGCCGACCACAAGCCGGGGCGCAGATCTTGCAAGGCGCCCAAACAGAAGAAACCCGAGCCGGTTGCTAGCCCCGCGCTGCAGCCCGCCGTTCCCGGACCCTCCGGTACAAGGGTCTCGGCTGAGATGGAGCCCATGAGAACCGGTTAATGGATCACACCCTTATCCTCCAAACAAATCTCAACCACTGTGCCAATGCTCAAAACCTACTAATGCAAAGCTTGGCACAGTTGGGCATACACATCGGGGTGATCTCTGAACCCTATCGGGTTCCGCCTAACCACGACGGTTGGGCTGTGGATTTGGACGGCTTGGTGGCGCTACACACCAGAATCACTGCTGGAGCGCCGCCTCTTCAAAATGTGTCGAGGGGCCATGGCTGGGTAGCGGCCGATATGAGAAACGTCCTGTTCATCGGGACCTATTTCTCACCCAACAAGCCCCTGCATGAATTCAGCGATTTCTTGCGTGAGCTGACGTCCTTCATAACAGGAAGAAGACCACGCCACCTACTAGTGGCGGGGGACCTCAACGCGAAGTCTATCGCGTGGGGGTGCCCCGCCACGGATGCACGTGGCGAGGCAGTAGAAGAATGGATGGTCGCAGAAGGTTTGGCAATCCTAAACAGGGGATCGGCACTTACGTGCGTTCGACGAGACGGGGGGTCAATCGTCGATATAACCCTAGCGAGCCCAGAATTTGCGGATGGGATCAGAAACTGGCAGGTCCTGGAGGGCGAAGAGACACTCTCGGACCACAAGTATATCCGCTATGATGTCACCGCCCTCCTGGGCGCCGTTGCAGTGTCGAGGCCTATTCCCGGCGACCCGCCCCGATGGTCCCTCAAAAAGTTGAGGAAAGACCTTCTCAGAGAAGCGGCGATTGTTGAGTCGTGGCCCACTGATGGCCTACCCATCGACGATCCATCAATGGAGACGGAGTGGCTGCACAACACCCTCAGGAGTGCCTGCGATGCAGCTATGCCCAGGGTCAAGGGAGGCAGACCCCGACGCTGGGCATATTGGTGGAATGACGAGGTGGCGCAACTCCGTGCCCAAAGTAATAGGGAGAGACGTGTCTACACACGGCATAGACGCCGAAGGCGCAGAGACGAGGTAGAGGAGGCGCGGCTCTATGCCGTGTACAAACAGACGATTGCGGCTCTGTCTGCTGCCATCACGCGGTCCAAGGCGGCAGCGTACGAAGAGTGGTTGGAGATACTCAACCAAGACCCATGGGGACGGCCATATAAGCAGGTCCGTCAAAAGCTCCGCCCATGGGCCCCACCACTCACGCTAACCTTGGAACCGAACCTGACTGAGACGATAGTGGAGACTCTCTTTCCCCCAGCTGGGGATTTGAGACCTCCCTCCATGGCTCCGCCAATAGAAGACTCTATGAGAGAGAGTGTCCCTCCGGTCACTGAGGCTGAATTCGACTCAGCCCTCCAGAAGACAAAGGCCAAGCGTAGAGCCCCGGGACTCGATGGAGTTCCAGGCCAGGTCCTTGTGAGCCTCTCCGACGTCCTAGGGGACAGAATTAGGGCACTAATGAGTGCATGTCTTGAGCGTGGACATTTCCCTGTACTGTGGAAGACAGGGAAACTGGTATTAATTCAGAAGGATGGCAGACCCGCGGAATCCCCGTCAGCATACCGCCCGATCGTGTTGCTGGACGAGGTCGGGAAAATCTTTGAGAGGATAGTCGCTGCCCGCCTCGTCCACCACATGGACACGGTCGGGCCAAACCTTTGTGATGCCCAATATGGTTTCCGTCGTGCACGCTCCACTATCGATGCAATTAGCAAGGTGAAGAAGATGGCAGAGGAGGCGATCGCCCAGGGTGAGGTGCTGGTGGCGGTGTCACTTGACATCGCCAACGCCTTCAACACACTCCCCTGGGCGGTGATACTGGAGGCCCTCCGCTACCACAGGTTCCCTGCATACCTTAGGGACCTAATTGCGTCATATTTGTCGACGAGATGTATAAAGTTCCCCACGCAGGAGGGCTGGGTTTCCAAACCCATAACGCGCGGTGTTCCACAGGGGTCGGTGCTGGGCCCACTCCTGTGGAACATCGGGTTTGACTGGGTGCTGCGGGGAAGCATGATTAGAGGCGTCGCTGTCACGTGCTATGCGGATGACACGCTTGTCACGGCACGTGGCAGCGACCACAGGGAGGCCCAGATAAGGGCCACTGCAGGAGTAGCACACGTAGTGCTCAGAATGAGGAAACTAGGTCTAGAGGTGGCTCTTCATAAATCAGAGGCCATAGCCTTTCATGGGCCAAGAAGGAGGTTGCCAGCCGAAGCACATATCGTAGTGAGTGGGGTGAGAATCAATGTCGGGACCGCAATGCGGTATCTGGGCATCACGCTTGATTCTCGCCTCACATTTAAAGAACATTTCACTCGGCTGGCACCCAAACTGATGAGAACGGCTGGGGCGTTGAGTAGCCTTCTCCGCAACAGTGGGGGACCGTCCACAGCGTGCAGAAGGCTGTACGCGACGGTCATTAGGTCGATGGCCCTCTACGGGGCCCCCATCTGGGCAGACGCCCTCTGCGCGCAGAATCGGGCAATCCTGCGTCGAGCGCAGAGGATGATGGCAATCCGCATCGTCAGAGGCTACTGCAGTATCTCTTTTGAGGCTGCCTGTACCCTCGCTGGCACCCCGCCGTGGGAGCTTGAAGTCCGGGTACTCACCGCCCTACACATCCGCGTTGATGAGGCCCGGGCGATCGGCGAACCCCCCACGGTGGACACCGTCAACGACTGGCGAGTGGAGGAACGTAGCAGTCTTGTCGTGGACTGGATAGAGGTACTGCAGGAGCCCACAGCTGGGCACCAGCTCATTGCGGCCATTCGGCCAATTCTAGAGTGTTGGATCACACGGCGGCACGGTGACTTGTCATATCACCTGACGCAGGTGCTCTCAAACCACGGCTGTTTTGGAGAGTACCTGCACAGGGTGGCGGGGCGAGAGCCCCACCCTAACTGCCACCACTGTGCCGCCGTGGAGGATACTGCCGAGCACACACTCCGGGAGTGCCCGGCATGGGACAATGAACGCGCGGCAATGGTCGCCATTACCGGAAATGACCTGTCGCTACCCACCTTGGTAGCGACTATGACTGGACATAAGTCAGCTTGGAAGGCTGTCAAGACCTTTGCCGAAAAGATAATGACGCAAAAAGAAGAAGCAGAGCGTCTTAGGGAAAGAGAGCCAGGGGCGCTCCCCATCCGGCGAGCCCGTACGGGCCGCCGCCGATTGGCGCATGAGCGCCACCTCCCCCCCTAACCGGGGCCTCCAGGTGGGGGTGTTGTGGACCGCCCCCCACCCATAGGAGCGAGGTCCTGAGAAGAATACTCGGACGATACTCACTCGGACTGAACTTTACTGGATTTGACCAAAGTGGAACAACCCGCAGACTTCAACTGCAGGTTATGTAAGTCGGAGCGATAGACATGGGACTGTCTGTCTCTCAATCTGCAACGGCTTAAGAGAGGGGAAGACGCCATAAGACCTGGCGTCATTTAACCAACATCCGAGGGTCGAGTTCTGACCTCCCCTCGCCCAGCCTTTCACCTAGTGAGAAGTTTATGCAGTTACCCACAGGTGGTATGGCTTGAGACTGGCAATATCGTGGTAGGTTTTAGTGGGTAAACCGGTTCGCACCTTACCATCTCTACGCGACCGGGACTCCCACATACCCCAGCCCCCCGTCCCCTGGGCTGGGGACCTATAAAAGGTTTCCCCCACGTTAAAAAAAAAAAAAAAAAAAAAAAAAAAAAAAAAAAGGTTAGGTTAGGTTAGGTTAGGTTAGGTTAGGTTCCCCCTCGACTGTGCTGCCACCTTGCTGTGGTGAGGGGGCTTGAGTGCCTCAATGATCCGTGGGGCCATACCGGCCAGGGCCTCCCATGCCGGGCGGGCCCACGGGGAGAGGTGAGACGAAGAGCGGCA